>OX352289.1:18710274-21210274 GCA_947086415.1 Pammene aurita
TCAATTCTAATTCAATCAATTTGCGCTAAACTATTAGTGTTCAATTTTAACTAACGTGTTTCAATCTTCAATTTTTAATTTTCAATTACACTAACGTTCGGCCAACACTGGTGTGTACGACAAAATCCGGACATGCATGATCTGGTATATCTTTTTTTCGGTACCACATATTCAAACAAAACTTCTTTTAAATAATTTGAGGTCATCAATCTACATAATAAAATTACAAACATAATATAACGTTACGTTATCCGTGACTTTGATCACTATATATTCCACAGTGCCTATATTTTTTTGTACACGGTGTTCTGACAGTGTTTACCAAATTTTCCTGTGATACATAGTTTTTTATTTATAACTAGATAAACCAAATTAAACCTTATTACATTCTCCTTTCATAATAGCTTACATTTTTCTAATTGTACTTAGATGTAAATAGTTAGTTCTGAGGAGTTGAGGAGTTCTAGCTTTGGTGAGTTTGACGTTTTCACAAAAATATGCCTCCCATATAAAAACTACTTTTAGTGCTTGGAGTAGAAAGTCATCCTGACTGCCTCAAGTAGAAAAGAGTTTCAAATCGTATTTTTTTTGTAAGATAACATTCTAGTGAGCATAAAACAGTTTGTGAAAATATAAATACAATTGTGGCATTGTAGCAGGAAGTGAGTGAAGATTATCAAAAATGCTGGACAAAAAATTCAAGGTATGATGGAATATATTTGGCAAAAACTCACACAAGCCCATACAATTGTAATATGATTCTATTTTTAGTATATATTAAAATAAAAGAAATGCTTGAATATGTGGTACTTACCGAAAAAAAGATATACAAGATCATGCATGTCCGGATTTTATATATCCCAGATGCATATTATGTTTTCGTCTACTCAGAGCATTTTCTTAGGCTCTCCCATTGAGTACGGAAAATCCTTTTTTTTCGGCTACAATAGTTTGTTGGAAATGTAAGATTCCATTATAACGTATGCGGAATGAAATCTGGACAACATTCAATTTCTTATAAAATAAATATAACACAGTTATTTTTATAATCTTTCATGGTTTTTAATAATGTATTTAATCACATTAAACGACAGAGTAAGTTTACTCCAATGCGAGGTTTCAAACCAAAAGTTGTGGTACTTTATGTCCATCGCTGTGGACAACAACAATGTACAGATTTTTTAAGATCTAAATTTATCTTCCATCGGATAACTTTTTAAGGAAGCTTCGTATACTTGACATTTATCACATTCTTGACCGTAAGATTATTGGTGTTCTCAAAATAATAGTTACCCTGCCACGAATTTCCATTTTAAACAACATAATATAAGTCATTAAAAAAACCAAGAATGAAAAAAAACACCTGTTTTTACATTTTTTGACCAAACGACGTGGCCGTATTTTCGGTTATTTTTTTTAATTTTTGGAGACGATGGGCGTAACTTTTCTTAATTGTTAACTGATACCTATGTCTTCAAGATATTTTAAAACAGTTTTACTATAACATTTGAATGCCTTCCCGAGTTCTCTATAAGATTTTGTGACTCAGCGGGTTGTCATTTTCTTTAATCGATCTCTCTCAGCATACTGGCTAATGCTGGAATGTTTCCCTGAACCAGGCTTTCTTGTGGCAATTTTTGTAAAGAAAAAGGACGCAAAAATATTATAAATAGCTCTTTAGCTCTATTCCATTTCCACAAAATTTTCCACGGTCTTCGCTTTCAGTTATAGGGAATTAATACTGTAGAAATTACATACTGTTTCGCGACGCTGTTCTCCTCGATTAACCATAATTTTAAGATGAAGAATCCAATGCCCATTAAAAGTACGGGATTAATTAACAGATGTATGAGCTTTCAATTGGCATTTACATACAATTTGAGTTTATATCTTTACTTACTTTTTACGTCTTCAAAACTTTGTCCAGATTTCATTCCGCATACGTTAAAATTAAAATAAACTACATGAAACATTAATAGAATTAAACGTGTAATAAATAATAAAATGAATCTCATTGTACTAGACGAAATATTTTGCATCGGGGCTCGTATTCCATCGAAACAGAATTAATTTAAATTTTATTGTTTTTCAAGTTAGCAAATTAAATCATGTTAAAGGTTGATTTTTAATTGATGTATGTAACATGCCTGTTCTCTTGCTCCACAAACCGGAAATCATTCTGCATTATAAACTTTTGATGCCAGACTCAAGAAAGCATGCTCCGTAGATATCCGAGGCCGGATTGGAACCGACGTCTTAAGCTTTGGGGTTAACTTGCTGAGTTCGATAGGTATTTTCTTAAGTATACCTAGGTTTAAAAAGTTTTTATGTAACATTTCCCCTTCGCAGGTGGTTATGTTGCTGCTTGGTGCCATATGTCACGAAGAGATGGAAGGACGTGCACCACTGGTGTCCGAGCTGCCGGAAGTACATAGGGGCGTATACCCGGAAAACTATATTATAATAAGTTTGGTGTTATAGTAAGAGATCCCATGACACTGAACCTAGTTCGATAAGTCTCCTAGATGAGATATATATAATTACTATAATTAGTCACGTCTTCAATGGGGGAACACGAAATGCCGATGCTGCAATGCAAAAAGAGTGGTGGTGTATTATTATGTTAAAAAAAAACCGGTTTCTAGTACGATAAGTCTCCTACATTTCCTTTGTTCCTCGAAGCAGGGGAGGGGTAGGGCTACACGATAATGCGGTGCTGCAAGCCCCAGTGCGTGGCATCAGCATCAAAAGATTGTATATGTATGAAAAAACAAAGAGCCTGATCTTTCAAAATATAATATCATTTTAATAACGTAACATCTTGTTGCAGTTCAGGCGCTAGGTTTAGGTTACATAACATCTTGTTTTTGTTATAAAAAGATCGGGCGTTTTGTTTTTTCATACATCTACAATCTTTTGATGCTGCTGCCACTGTCAAGGCCACGCACAGGGGCTTGCAGAACCGCATTATCGTGTAGCCCTACCCCTCCCCTGCTTCGAGGAACAAACGAAATCTAGGAGACTTATCGTACTAGAAACCGGATTTTATAATTAATAAAAAAAAAAATATATACGCCACCACCTTTTTTGCATTGCAGCATCAGCATTTCGTGTTCCCCCATTAAAGACGCGTGTAATGGGCATGGTGAATTATTTTCATGTATGGTATCAATCGATTCGTTTTGTTGTGAGGATCAAATGTTAATATGCGGCCTATTGCGTAAAAGCAACACAAAAGTCAGAAATTAGACTTAAAGTCTGAGATTTGCATTTGTTTCTCGAAACGCTCCTAACAAAATGACGTCACGATCATATAGTCGTCCTGTTTAAAGTATGGAAAAATGGTTACCATACAATTCATTTAACAGTAAAATGTTAAAAATCGAATGGATCATTGTTTTTTTTTAAATTTCGTACTTTAAATATTAAAAAATTGGAAATTTTGAAGCATGATATCTTTGAACCATTTCAATAGATTTTAAAATTTTCACTTTATTTGGATATATTGGTAATTCTGCATCCTAAATTTTATTGCATAATTCAACATGTGTCATCATCCCTATTATATATATCTAATCTAGAAGACTTATCGGACTAGGTTCAGTGTCATGGGCTCTCTTACTAAGTCAGTATTGTATCGAATATAAAACCTACATGAAAACACTTAGGGTGGGTTGCACCAAGCACAACTAACGAACTCATCAACGTTAAACATGGCGACGGAGCTGTGATCTCGTAGAAAACTGACAAACTTTCCATACAAGATGTTTTTAACGATGACGCTGACGTTAACAGACGGTTTTGTGCAACCGGCCCTAAGTTCAGTATATGTATACTAGTAGTACCTATACGTAGTAAATAATAATTACTAGTTTCGGTACCAAAATCCCGGAAATAAAAATTACCTACCAATATAGTCAAGTATAAAATGATGACGCTTAATTCGTTTTTGATATTAAATTTTCACGTAAAGGAGATCGTCAATTTTTGTTAGCTGATCTGGCCCATATTATTTAGGACCGTTTAGGAATGGTTCTTACTTTTAAAGAATCGTCATAATTTCTAGATCAGGATGGTGGTAAAAATATTGCGAAATCTAATGGGAAAACTGAAAAATCATGAATTTAAAACTTGAATCTGACAAGGACAATATTTGAAAGCGTGCTTGCCTATGATTTATTTATTAGTGTAAAAAAAGTACCGATTATTTAAAGATAATGTACAAAAGCGGACTTGAAAACAAAACGGGAATCATGATGAAATAATAAAAAGTCATATTTTGATCGTATTTATAGTTCCTGTATTTCGGTAAACAAAGACTGCTGTCAAACCATCGTTGATACTATTAACTGAACATTCCTAACACCTATTGCGAAGGGATAAGGTTTACCACCGTTCAGTGCGATAGCACTAGTATCTGACATTACAAGAGTGAAAAAAAGATGCGTTTCGTTATCGAAGGAGCATGATATTATGCCATTATGAAACCCACTTTTAATATTCAAACTACGGTCAAAAATGCAAAAATACGCATTTTCAATCTTTAGGCGTTTTAATACAGTCGATTTCTAATTTAAACTCCCGTATTCGTAGGCTTAGATACAATTTTAATATTACAATGTTCTAACTTACCGAACAGTATCAAAACGCAGATTATGTAACGGTATACATTGACAGTGTCAAATAAAAAAAAAAATCCCGTTTCAGGCCAGGGTGAAGTTAAACTTTATGTCAATGCCATAAGGACGTTAACAACTTGTCTTGCTGTATATCAACATAATGTTTATTTATTTAGTATTTCTAATTCCCGTTTCATTTTTTTGCAATATTTTGTCTACTTTAGTAATAAAATGAGTATTTATTTTACATCGCAGTAAAAACTGTATACGGTTTATATCAGGTGGCCCAGAATTGACGATCTCCTTTGACGAGCAGAAATGTAAATTTTTAATATTTTTTTTGACATTGCTATCATGTATTTCTTTATTTTGATATTCAATTATTCAAAATAAATATCATAATAAAAAGCCCTTTTATTCCATATGATAAAAATTATACATAAACCATATTGGTTAAAATAACGTACGTAAATAAATGGTAATTTGGGTCCAAATTCACTCAAAAGTTTTGCTGTATTCGGAATTCTATTCGTATAAAACAAAGACTAGACGTAATTATAAATAAGAGGGAAAGGAACATGCTATAGACTATAGACTCTAGACCCGAGCATATTAAATATGTATGTTCTTATATAGGTGTTGACGAATGTATAAATGACATTAAAAGTACAGGAGTAGAAAAAATATGAAAATATACTTACTTTCTTTCGAATATATCGGGATGTCTTTATTGAATGTATACTATACACGTAATAGTGGCAATGATAATATCACAGTGTTGTCAGTGTTCATTTATAAAAGTACAATTGAGAATTCATTTTATTATAATTTTGTATCACATCAATAAGTACCAAAACATGTATTGTGTTGTGTACGACAAGAGCATGTCCAACAACAGTAGGTACTTTGTTTTACTTTAAGGCAAAATTCAGGACTGCATGAATACAGTGATTATGTTTACTTAATTTCAAAATTTAAATTAATTTCATGTTAAGGAAGAAAAAATAGCCAAATCATAATTAAATAATTTCATAATTTAAAAATGTGCCAGTCACGCTCATGTCAAAAACACTGTCTTACTAATTAATTTACCTACCTACAGACTAATTAGTATCTAATGATCGAGAATACATGTAAGCATATCACATTTATATTAAAAAAATAAAAACATTTTTATATACAATAACTATAAGAGAGCTTGTTTTATTTGTAACATGCAACATTAAATTAACTATTATCTTGATTAGAAATTTAAAAATAGTGGGCTAAACTATTAAGTAATCTAGATCTACCTAATAAAATCTATCTACCTACACTCAAGGGGCCGTATTCTAACTTTAAAACACGTTTAGGCTAAGATCTCCTATTTTATGCAATTCGCGACGTCTGACGTCAACGTCAACGTTTCTGAACAAAAAAGACTCCAACGTCGACGTGTGAAAGAGACCACAACAGTACATCTCTATAGTAAGCATTGTGACGCAGACGCTGTAAGCGGCCGATGGCGTTTATAGGAGACCTTAGCCTAAGACACGATCCAACTCCAACACAAGTCCATTAACTACGCAATACAGCGAACGCAAAATGATTCCAACGCAACTCCAATACAACTTCAATATTGGTTGATTATTTGTTCAGTAGAGTTACGTTGGAGTTGGAGATAGATTGTATTTTTAATGTATTGTTTAGGTCTTTTAAAATTAGAATGCCCCACAAGGACTGCAAAAAGTTCTCACATTGTAGGGAAATTTCTATATGCAGTGACCTGTCTTCATTGTCGTTAAGTATTTTGAGACTTTATTTATAATTATAATAATAGGCCACACAGTCGCAACAAACCATAGCATGTCTCTACTGTTCCTGAAAGTTAAGGACAAAGGAAATTGTAAATATCAAATGCTCCTTAGGCGGATTTCACACTGGCGCCGCGTGACGCTCCGGTGAACGAGACAGCGCTATACACATGTCTGGCCCGCTTGAATGAGGAATTAAATTTACTGTAACACTGCCACCTGTTACCCGTGTACCGAAGTCATGCACGAGTTAGGGCATTAGACGAAACAGTGCTGTGTGATCTGATTGCTAGTTCACATGTAAGCAGTCAACGTATATTGGCTAATTAATCCAGTGACAATAAGGGGAATCCGGAAAGACAGTGTCATAATTGTTGGTATGAGTAATTCA
The DNA here is from genome assembly GCA_947086415.1 of Pammene aurita. NCBI lineage: Eukaryota > Metazoa > Arthropoda > Insecta > Lepidoptera > Tortricidae > Pammene > Pammene aurita. The sequence goes on from OX352289.1 coordinate 18,717,078, forward strand.
GGAGTGTTGATAGGTCCCAATGAAGGCTTTGCAAGCGGGGCAGTAGTGGTTGGCGGACTTGCAGGAACGCATACAGTACGGCACGAAGCAACCGCAGCAACATCTGATAATCATATTAACACATAGTTATAAGAAGATGGCGCAACTTAGTCGTTAAAAAAGGTAGGAATGTATCCTCGCGCGGCCTGAACGTTTTTATTTAATATGTCTAGGTACGTAGTTACATACCGGGTGATGCCTGTAACACGATCAAAAAATAAAAACGTAGATTGTACTCAAAGTATACAACGTTTGTTAAGCGACTTTTAAAAATAAATTGTGGTTTAATTTTGAGTACCTACACTTTAAAGTTTATTCGAACACGCAATGTATTGAAAAATTGATCATGGTAGGGTGACAAGGCTGACAAGCAATGTCAATTGGGCAGATTTTATTTTAACGTACTTACATCGAAAATACTATTTAGTTTGTTTGAAAAAAAGACAATATAAAGACTACATATTTTTTAAATATTGTTAAACAAAAGTTTTATTGTTTGAGGAGTAGAATCTAAGTTTTAATTTATTGCTCGTGTTACAGGCAATACCCGGTATACATAAATATATTTAAAAATAATAAAAATTCTATGTTTCAATCATTAAAATTGCAAATCTATCACATTGTGCATTATCTGGCCAAACGTAGAAATTCTTTTTGCTCAAGTGGTTTTAATAATATACAATTAGAAATAAAATTATCTCCTTCCTAACCCCCTAATTCATAAACGACTTACAACCCTAATACCCTTCAACTTATAATCGTTCGTCCTTATCTGACCGTTTGATAGTTGTGTTTGTTAGAAATAGACAAAAAATACTAAATGAGGCTTGTAAGACGTTTATGAATAAAGGGACAAGTATGTGAATGATGAATGAATGAAGAATGGCGCCGGGTGGTAAAGCTTGCCAGTATCTCAGGACTGCCACGACCCGACCACTGTCCAAAGTGTAATGACGAAGAAAAAGAAGATGTGAATCCAGACAATATAATAGTGGCGGAGTATCAAACATATTGGACAAACCGGAGTAAATTTAGCCACATTTTTACGAGACCTACCTAAAGGGTAATGTGCTCATTTCGGCGGGATACGAATCCGATAGCGCATAACTAAGTATAAATAGGTATTTTTACTTAAAATATATCCATTCGCATGAGCTCTATGCAATGAGCAATGAGTCTAATCTAAACTCTGTTTCCCAAGAGGCCTCAGCCCCATGGATTTATTCAAAAGACGTTTGCGATCTATACTTAATAATCATTGTTTTTGTACAATTGTTATACCACTGAATAAGGTCAGATTATAAGTTCGTTTATGGTCCTAGTATAAGCTACCTACCTTCATTCTATCACATAACGTATACGCACAAGCGCAGTTACTTTGGATTGTATGCAATTTCAAGTACAAACGACAAATTTATTAGGCTCAATCAACCAATAGTGGTTTGTTTACTCGTAACTTTATGTTTCCACTTACCAACATAATAATGCTTAAGATACACACAAAGGCATACTTATTCAAATTGAATCGATGAGCCATGCATAGCGAAATAGAGATAACAACTGCGGCTCTAGCAAGACAATAGTAACAGTTACTTACCCAGCTAGGACACAAAGCGCCGCTGATACTATATGTGTACGGTTGTTAGGTACAAAGTCTACACGGGTCACTATAGACTTGTGGCAGGTCGGGCAGGAAGTGCCAGTGGGACCGGGGCCCAGTTTGACGGGCCGGTCGGCCGGCACGGAGGGCCCCGTGATGACGGTGGTGCGCGGCGGCACAGCCGGTACAACCAGACCCGTCGGTGGCGGTGGGTTGTCTCCGAAATAGGACGGCGGCGGAGCCGGGCTCGGGGCAGTCGGCTCATACGGAGGTGGAAGTCCCATTTTATTTTCCACTGTAATGTATAGATTGCGTTTTAAACTTAAGCTCGGGCGGGTTTATTTGCATGCAAGTGTTCGTTAAAATCAGGCCGAACAGATTGATAGCAATAAATATGCTTTAAGTCTCCTAAAGTCGTGTTTGCACGCAATACTAATTTGGTGATAGTATAGAACAAGTGCTATTTTAGGGAATAGACTAGATGGACTTTTCTTAGATGTTGACGAATGTATAAATGACAGATACAAGTGCAGGAGTAGAAAAATAAAATTATAAAATGCAGAAATATACATATTATTAAGTTTTTTTTCATAGTCATTTAAAACTTTCAAATGTCAATATAGTATTCTAAAAATATTTGGGTAAGCTGGATATTATACCGATAATATTAGAGCCAAAACTGTTGTTTTCCTCAAAACCAGTTAATGACCGCCGCAAACGGATATCTCGTACCGGTTCTTTTGCGTATTTTGTATGTTGATTTCAATCCCATTTTCTTCCCGCGATTAGTGTCTACTCGCTTTGTTACGATGTGTATGAATAATCACTATCACTACATAGTATAAAACAAAGTCGCTTTCCGCTGTCTGTCTCTATGTATGCTTAGATCTTTAAAACTACACAACGGATTTTGATGTGGTTTTTTAAATAGATAGAGTGATTCAAGAGGAAGGTTTTTATGTATACATGCATAATATAGTAGAGAAACACTGATAATTTTAGAGGTTTCTAATGTGATGTCGTAAATACTTTTTTGCGCATACATTGTAAACGCTGGCTGAAACCTATGAGATATATCAAAGTAATGTATAACAGTATTGTACATCTTAAAAAGATCTACAAAAAAGTCCGCAACGGCATATGTCTATTTCTTAGGGATAACCCACAATAACTAATTTTATTTAAAATTAGTTTTTCGAAACGCCTTCGTGATAACTAGCTTTCCTTGAATTTTTCAGTGAAACTTAGTTTTCGCGAAGATGGCTATGCTATGATACACACTACATAGTAGTAACACAAAAGAAAAAAAAACTTTCTCTAACTTAATATTACAAAAATACGATTCTGGTGTTTGGTGGCGGATAATCTAAGAAGAGTACGGAAAACAATAAAGAAGGCGGTGCAATGATCTCAGTTATCACTGTGATATAAGGCGGCTTTCACACTGCTGCGGTTTTCGCATGCGGCGCCGGTGCGCATCCGACAGCCAGGCATTGTGGTAATCACATAAGAGTATAGGCGATTATCACACTGCGCTCCGTTTGTACTTGAGAATGCCGGTTTCTATGCAAAAACCGCACGGTACCAAGGGTGTCCATCTCCACGATGTGACAGCTACTGCCTTGGTACGTATAGGATACGTTTTCGGGGTTGTCAAAATAACTTTCGTTTATTTGCGGCATGACCACAGACAAGATAAAATATTTCAGTAGTTTATAGTAGTAGTTTTGTACTAAAATAATAATTCGATTGGGCAAATAAGGTAATAATTCGGACATTATCTAGTTTTGTATTAAAATTACTGATAGATTAGGTAGATTAAGGCAGATTGGGGCAGGTCCAGCAATAGGGAAGATGCAGCTATAATGTTTACCATTATTTTGTGATCAAAATGTTTAAAAAAATATAAAATAATAGTTATACAAACGTTTTTAATTTAGTTTATACTAATTTCAAATAATAATTACGATTTGAAGTAATGTGAAACGGAACGTGTTTTAATCCACCAATCAGCGCTTGGTGACGTCACTCCTGTTATGACAACTAATGGGGTTGGCAACTGTCTATAGGGATTGGCTTAAAGGGCAAGCATCCAGGTCATAAAATTAAAAAAAAAAGCAAGAAGTTGACACTGTGGCCGAACTAATATGGCGAGTGACACACATGAGTGACGTCACAGGAACTGTAGATGCATTTAGGCGCGAACATTTAAATTGTCAGTTTGTAACAGTAATTTTTTACTATAAATTATAGTATTTTAATTTTTTTATACACTCGTGGTCTATGCTACGTGCAATTCTTTCAAATGAAGGCATAAATGAAAATATTGCATCTTGCCTATTATACTAATTGCGTAGGTACTTGTCAACCCTACAACGTCGAAAGGTAAAATTGTATGGAGACGTCATGTGTCACCGGTCACCGTTCATCTGTCATGGTGGCACCACACTTCGCCTATGCGGACAAATATTCGTGTTGCGTCTCTTTCCTATTCTATACAATAAGAAAGAGACGCAACACGAATATTTGTCCGCATAGGCGAAGTGTGGTTGCAGCATCAAAGTTCTATCAAACGTTGATTTTGTAGGGAAGACGACCTTATGAAATACTATTACATTATTCTGTGACGGTACAAGTGCGGTTCCGCGTCTTCGCTGGTTGTGTCTTCCGTCCCACCACTCGCGCCACGCACCGATGCGGGACACGGCGCCAGTGTGAGATTCGCCGAGAAAATAATACCGAGAATAATACATAAATATACGGGTTTTGCAGTATCATAATTAGTCCCCTAATATAAATGAAAGGATCTTGAAGATTATTGATTTAAATATAAAATAATTACGGTTAAACCCACATTTATTGTTTACGTGTGTCTTTTGTTGTTTTTTATTGTTCACGTGATTTCAATATGACTCATGATAGTTTAAAGTAAATTAAGTAGATTATTGTCGGATTCATCGATATTGCTAACTGCAGATGTTAACTCGATACTGAACTCTAAAAATAATACAGTTAGGTAGTAAATAATGAGTGATATTTTACTAACTATAACTACACTAAACTCAATAATGCTGAGTTGGCCGCATTCAGAGCATGACTAACAACATCCTACTTGCGTCATGCGGTAAATAAAAACGAAAAAGGTAAGAAATTTCATTGCAGTAAATATATAAATATAAACAGATGACGTCAAATGTTTACGCTTTTACATCTTAATCTTTTTTGTAATCCTGTTTCTAGGTAAACAAGGGTGATCGAGGAAAACGAATCGCATCAAAAATGTTGCTAGATCCCTTTTCTTTTTTTTATATCGATTGGAAACACTAAACAGATACCGGTCTGTTTTATTAATATTAGCCAAAGTTCAATACTAAAATGAACAGATATTTAGTAGGTAGGTAGGTACAATCAGTACAATGCAACGATATAATATAAAATGTGCAAACAGTTACCTAGTGTATTTAAGCTACACCCATATCATATGATATATATACGTATATACATATAATATAACTTATATAACTTCCCTATAATATGTTCAGTAACGATAAGCTAACGGCCTATATTAAGAAACCTGTATCTGTGGTGCATCGTAAAATCTAGTTTTCTCAAACATGCTCGGAAATGGTCGCATTTTGTTCGTGAATTGAAGACGCAAAGTGCTCAATTTTATTCTTTTCAAATTTAAAAAGTAAAAACGCAGCGGAAAAAAATGAGTTTCCATAGAATCATTTTACTCCTAGCAATAAAATGACTGTATGAAAATCCATTTTTATCCGCTGCGTTAACTTTTTAAATCCTACGATTGCAAATAAATGCCTAAGGAAATGTTGCATTCAGCCAAGTGAAAGTTTCGTTCAACCAGACAAATGTCAAAATAATCGCAAACACGGTGTCGCGATTCGAGATGCGCGCGCATTGGCGCATGCGCGTATCGGACGATTATTTGTCTGTGGTAATAGATTTGAAAAAAAATATGCAAAATAAAAGGCGGCAATTCGTTGTGAAATAAGTTATCGTTTTCTTTAAAATTAATTAAAATAGAAAATAGTATGAGCTCAAATGACGACAGTGAGATGGAAATAGACGGCACACCGTCTCATTTGAAAGAAGAAGCAAGCTTAATAATGAACAACTTGCTTCCTGCTAAGTCGCGGGACAAATATAACAGGACTTACGACATGGTACGTTCATGCTGTGGAAGGACAGCCAAAATACTAGAAATACCTTTTCGTTCACAAATTGCCCTGGAATGTCTAATATAACATTTAACATTAACTAATAACATGCCTTATTTTTTGTATTGTACTATGTCACTTAACCCTTATTAAAAACTTATTACTTAAAGTTGAAATTTAATTTGTTTGATTTCCTCACATTATTTGAGAAAAGCACTATGTATACCTCAATGGAAACAGGCATTTTCCGACTCGGACCTTTGCCAGGCCTCGGCAAGCCTCGGCCTGGCATCTAGGTACCTCGTCAGGAAATGCCATTCTTTCCATCCCTCGGCAACAATGTACTATTAGAATATCGGTCACCGATATTTTAATTACATTCAAATTATGAAGATCTGGTATATCGATTCCGGAAGATGTTCGAAATTTGAATGCAATCAAAGTATTGGTACTTATGTTATGACTTTATGGCAATCTATAGTTGGCTATGATTTGAAATCTAGTTGGCCATGTAGGTGCAACGGCGGTCATTATAATGAATCTCAATACGTTATTGAAGATTCAATTTTATAATTGAAAGTAAAACGGAAAAATTCATTGCGTCGAGCAAGATTCGAACTTGCGACCTTTCGGAACAACGGCCCGATCGCTCTGACCAACCGAGAAACTTCGCTTGCAAACGTTTAGTACAAAATTAATTTACGTAAATTACTTACTTCAATAAGTTTATTGAAGAGTTACAACTAATATGGGTACCTATAGATAAAGTAATGTATGTTGTACATAATTAGGCATTAAAACACTCGTGTGATAGGTATTATTACAATGCCCTTCATTATGTAGCTACTATTATGTATAGTAACTACTATTTTTAAGAAAAGGAAGTTGGAATTAATGATACTTAATTGAATATGACTTTAGCCTTAATGTTATTTTGTCATAGTTCTACAATGATGATATAATAAATAATTTCAAATGAGCCATATTGTAAATTAGCAACAACGGAATCTTAAGAGGTGTTTTAAAGTACCGATTTACAAGTATGTGCACCATATGTACACTAATATTCCACGTTTAGTAATACGTAAAAGATATCTATAGCAAAATGTAAAATGAACTATTGCAACATTGTTCAAGAAATTTGGCTTAATTTTATCGCCATTTTATTTAACTGTCTACCTACTACTTAAACTGGTTGTTCTACCTGTTGCGCTATGTTAGGCGTTAACAGATACAGCCTAAGCTGGTAGGTATTTACGAAGTCCCTACCCTCTCCAGCAAAAAGCTTATTAACAAACACAATCTACCCTACAACATAATAATAACACAACAAAACTTACACAAGCTATAATAAAATTACAATTTCCTTTTCGTCAATTGGCTACACTATGCATCCTATTGGTCACTATATATCGAAAATATATTTAAAAAATCCTTTATACATTTTTACTTACTTGTTGCGTCCATCGTGATGAAATTCAACCTTGGTTCCGATTTCTTAACCGAATATTTGATAATTAGGTTTGAAATCAAGGGCTTTGGACACTACAGTAACTATGATGATTGGTATTCAACTTGATGACGCTATCGGGTACAAAACTGTAGTTATAATACGGAGAGAATCAAAGATGAACGTTATCTATCGTTGTTTAGGCCGTTCTGTTAGAGAATGCAGTCGATCGACCGCCCGCGGGCCGGCGGCCGTGTGCGTGCGCGCACGTCATTGCAATGAAACGAGAACGCTGCTAAGTTAGACATGTTGAATCTCGAGTGCGAAAGAGATCAACGCAAATACGTTGCGTCACGTAAATTGTCTACGTCGCTAATATCAACTTTACTTTGCTAAGGAATTAACGTGGCATATTAATATTTTACGTGAGTCATAATTCTATTCCGAGAGGCATGAGAGTTCTCTTCTCTCACCACCTTATACCGAAAAACCAGTTATATGTATATTGTATATAGGCAATAACGTTCATCAAAATAACACAATCTGCGTACTTATTTTAGAGAGGAGTAGCTTAATGTGCTATGAACATAACCGGGCATAATGATGTGGCTCAGCCACTCGTCTTGTCTTGCAACTCTTCTGATAATAATGTAAAAACAAAAGAGATGCAGAGCCGTATTTTTGTACAAATTGTACGATAAACTAAATAATGCTAATTCCAGAATATGCGTAGGTAATGGTTTATAACGTAGGTAGGTCTAGGTACCCGAGGTGATAAACAGGCAATTAGTGGTATTGTCGAGAATCTCCCTTTCATCAATATGATTGAAAAACCGGCCAAGAGCGTGTCGGGCCACGCTCAGTGTAGGGTTCCGTAGTTTTCCGTCCGTCACAGTAAGTGTCCCCACTTAAGAGTTAAAATAACACCGCCATCAGGATATGATGGGTTGCGTGATCGCGCGCCCAGCCGCGCACCGTACTGTGTTAAGCTAAAAGGCCTGTTACACTTTATTTTTTTAGTGTCCTCCTAACTAGCATCCTTAATTAGGATCCTAACTTTTTTCAATAGTAAATTAACTTGCAAATTGCGGTTAGACTTGACTAAATAAAGAAACTAAATCATTAAGGAAGCCAACTAGGACAAGTGTAACAGGGCTTTAGGCCCTTTCCACATGGTTGTTTAAATGAATGGTGTTGCTTGGCTGAATGTGTTTTTACTTTGGCCCTTTTGATTGGTATGCCATTTTTAATAGTATTTTATGCAACCATTGTATTAGAAAGGTCAAACATTGTTAAAAAAGACGCCACGAGTATGTTTTGACTTGGTTTTACAACGTGGCATACAATACTTTTTCTACGACTACATACTCAATTTTATATAAAATGGTAGAAACAATCAATTTTCGCTCACCTCTTTGGCGATTGCAAATATTAGGTATATCAACAATAATTTAAGTTTCACCTTTTAAAACAATGTGTTCCAATTTCAAGTAAACAAAATAAAAAATCGAATCTAGCTTATATATAAAGATATATAACTAAAACTAAATTTCAATGGGGTCAAAGCGAACCTTGAAATCAAAATTCGATTATCTGCGTCGCTTTCACCCAACTGAGTAAATAGAGATAGATATTTGTTTTTTAAAGTATTTTTTCTAAAAACGCTGCGGATATTTAGGTTGTTAGGTTGGTAGGAATTTATATAGTTGTTAAGTGTTGTTTACATGACAAATCGTTTTACTGCCAAAACGATACGTCGTGTGCCTACTAATTAGTTAACGAATTGGTGACTACAAATTCGTTTTTGGGGAAAAGATTATACAATTGGCTTCCTCAGATCAATTATGCATGTTCTTATCTATGTCATCGTGAATATATAAATGGCAAATAAAAGTACCGAGTAGATTTTTTGAACGCAGCGGACAAAAATGGAATTTCATGCATGTATTTTATGTTCCTAGGAGTAAAATAATCATTGAGTTTTAACTTTTTAAATTGAAAAGAACAAAATAAGGAACTTTCCGTGTTTGATTTACGAATTTGCCGCCATCTTCGAGCATGTTTGAGAAAACATTATTTTATCAATGCAGTATAGGTGATAACCTACATTATACGTAGATACTGTCCATAAATTATAAAATTTATAGATAACTCTTGTTAACTAATTATTTCATTAGTAAGTTCATAAAGTAGGTCATACTTACATACATACATGTGGTAGGTAACACCCAATTTTTTTCCATTGAAGAATAATTGAAGAATAAGGATCTTTTTGTCAAAAATATTCCGCATGGTTGACTTTGTTAATTAAACATTTGGATGCGAAGTGCCTAAATAATTTATGGTCAGTTCGAAATAAAAAGGTCATAATTACCTATTTGTCAAGTTCCAAAATTAAAAAGTCATGTCACAATAATGTACTACGAGTACATTATATTATAATCGTAACCGATTCATAACATCATAACCGATCTAAATCGGTTCAGCCAAACATCTAAATGTTTGTTACATTCTGGAGGTTTTGGTATACTTACCACGTTTTGGTAAAGGCGTTTCCCTTTTTTTTAAAGAAATGATTGGAATAATTTTTGAATTGTTACGCCAGCAACGACATATTACTACTAAGAGATTATGATTCATGCAGATTTCTACTCTTGAATAGAACTTGGAATTAATAAACCACCCTCCTTTTTACCCGCTTAAGGAATGACTTCTGGGATAACAACTATTATATATCCTTCCCCAGAACTCAAACTATCTCCCAAATCATCTATCTCTATCTGTTCATACAAACTTTCAACCCCCTTTTAATCACCTAAAGGGTTGATCTTCGGGATAAAAACTATTCTATATTGTTTCCCGGGACTCAAACTATCTATGTACAAAGTTTCATCTCAATCATCTGTTCAGCAGTTAATAATTCGCCATACAAACTACCCCTTTAACTACAGGACTTTTCTAACTGGGATTGATTTTCGGGATAAAAATTATCCCATATTGTTTTCCGGGACTCAAACTACATCCACATTTTTGTTGTATCTAAATCGGTTCCCGGTTAATTTTTTTCCATACAAGCCTCCAACCCCCATTTCACCCCCTTAGGGATTGATTTTTCAGGCTCAAAACTGTCTTATGTTGTTTCCCGGGACTCAAACTATCTCTATACCAAGATTCATTTAAATCGGTTCAGCTGTTATTAATTCTCCATAATACTTTCAACCTCCTTTGCTTTGCACCCTCTTAAGGGTTGATTTTCGGCAAAAAAACTATTTTGCCCATTCCCGGGACCCAAACTGTCTTTATACCAAGTTTCATGTAAATCGGTTCAAAGTTTAAAAATTCCCCATATTTGTATGGGGAATTTTTGCCACCATTTTAACCACCATTTCACCCCATAGAAACCACCAATCCCCATTTCATCCCTTAACCTTAAGGGTTGATGTTAGCGATAAAAGCTATTTATTTATTTTTAATTATTTATTTATTTTATGTTCCTTCCTCACAGTTTCTGTGTACCAAGTTTCATCTAAATCGGTTCAGCTGTTAAAACTTTCCCATACAAACTTCAAACCCCCTTTTCATCCCCCTTTAAGGGTTGATTTTCGGGATGAAAACTAAGCTATGTAATTTCCCGGGATTCAAACTATCTCTATACCAAGTTTCATCTAAATTACTTCAGCTGCTTAAGCGTCAAAAGGTGACAGACAGACAGTCACACTTTCGCATTTATGATATTAAATTCTAATATTAAATCTATTTACCAAGTTTCATCTCAATCGTCGGTTCAGCGGTTAATAATTCGCCAAACAAACTACCAACCCCTTTTCTACCCCTCTAGGATTGTTTTTCAGGATAATAACTATCCTATATTGATTCCTACAAAATTTGCCATACAAACTTCCAACCCACTTTTCACTCCCTTAATGGTTGATTTTCTGGATGAAAACTACCATAGTCATTTTGGGCTATGCGTTGATATGTCAGTCAGTCAGTCATTTTATTCTTTCATATATTAACCTTTTGAACGCTTTCTCTCTCGCGTCAAGACGCGGCCTACACGCCAATATCCGGACTAGTGAATAACGAATATAAACCTTATCTGTCAGCAGGACAATTGCTTTGACAGCGTCCGCCATAGCTACTTTAGTGGTCGTTGGCGTGGCAGGTACGATAGCACACGACCGATTTAGTGGCTCTTGGCGTTCAAAAGGTTAAGATTAGATTGCAATTTGGCACAAATACTTTCAAGAATTTTCATGACCACAATATTAAATTTTAAAATCGATTCCATTTTCGTAGTTAACGTCCCAAAAAACCATAAAAATGGCGCCCATATTGATATTTAGACATTTCGACCCCATCACACCCCATAAGGGGAGATGGTATTTCACGTACGCTACGTTGTTTTTTATAATCGTGTTTGTTTTCGTAATCAGCCGCCCGATAATCCATAGAAAAAAACCGACCAAGTGCGAGTCGGACTCGCGCACCGAGGGTTCCCTACAAACCTGTAGGTATATAGGGGTAATAACTTTAAAATTATTAAAAATATTTTTATTATATTATGTCACTAAAAATTTACGGTTTTCGCAATTTTTCCTTTATCTGTGCTATAAGACGTTGCTTCGTACCAAATTTCAAGATTCTGAGTTCACGGGTTCACCCTGTAGGTTTTGATTTGCGAGTTTCGAAAATTTGCGGCATAAACGGCTGTATCTTTTGATTGCGTTGATTTTTTCACAGGTCCAAGGGACAATAGACCTAAGTATTTGATATAAATTTCATCTTCTACTTTCATTCTTGATACCTCCACGCGTTCCTGAGAAAAATGGTCTTGACAGACAGACAGACAGACGGACAACAAAGTCATCCTATAAGGGATCCATTTTTTCCTTTCGAGGTACGGAACCCTAAAAATACCCATGTTGAGTTACAGACATAACATAACATAACATAAATACTCTTTATTGCACACCTAAAATAATAGACACAAAGTATACACAAGTAACAAACAAAAAAGCAGAGGCAAAACAATTGACGGTCTTATCGCTAAAGAGCGATCTCTTCCAGACAACCTTTGGGACTTTACGTTAACTCATTTATCGTTAGGAATACTCCTGTAAAGTTTTGAATAAAAAAGTAGAACTAATCTTGTTTCCCATACAAACTTTGTACCCCCATTGCCCCCCCTTAGGGAGTGAATTTTGGAAAATCCTTTCTTAGTGCACCATTAGACCTTATGAGGAACCTACGTGCAAAATTTTAAATCTCTAAATAGAACCAGCGGCTTGGGCTGTGCGTTGATATGTCAGTCAGTCAGTTTCTTCCTTTATATATTTAGATATTATCTGAAGACAGGTAATCTTACTTAACTTGTGGTGAATTAGGTAGATTTGGGTATAAAACCTACCTATGTTTTCCTATCATGGAAATAGGTAACCTCGTCGGTAAAACATTTTTATGTCGTCATAATCGTCACAAACACGATTGGCATGCATTGAGTGCGTTGTCAAAGAACAGTTGGATCTATCTTTTATTCAATCATAATGCTGCATAACTTTGAAAGTGTGCATAATTTTGCGAAATCTGGTATAAAGGTGAACATTTAAATTGAGCACCTGGAAAGTTTCCTGGCGTGCTGTTTACATAGATACATTTTTGAAACAAAAAACAGAATAATACAGTTCCGGAGGCGTATTTTAAAATTTGGCATCCTGGGCCAGAAATATTCACCGCCGCCTGTTACTTAATGGGACAAAATATTAAAATTTTCTTGAGACTCAATTCTTAGTGTATGGTCCAACGTTGAAAAAATACCTTGCTGATGCGACCGCGTAATGTGTGTAAGTTGCGAGGCCGAAGGTCAAGGGGGTAAAGGCTCGCATTCCCACTAACTTGACGACTGAGCTTCTAGCCTAGCGGGTGCAAACTTTCACGATATGAGGCAAGAAAATTTTGCTGCTGAGCGTAATACAATTTAATTACCTCACTGGCAAGGGGAATGTCCTCCTAACTCTACCTAAAACATTCCAATGTAATTAAAATTAAATAATTTTAATTATTTGTCATTAACAGTCAGATTTTGAACGTAAAGAATACATTCAAAAATTTCGTTTCTAGAGGATAAAATTCACTTTTGCTCATTGATTATATTGATATCATAGTAAAGAGAGAGCTATCGACGGAGTTAAGTTTACGGCTCTTTGCGAAGTTAAAAATTAAGCTCCGAGAGGCAAAACCAAAGCAATTACAAATATATAGTCTTCGGGTCTTGGCTCCTCTGCCGAGATCATATAGCCGGATTCGCGTCTATATGTTCCGAAAATACTTTACATACGTGCCTATCACTATTTTGGGCTGTACTAACCTTACCTGCAAGTCGGCGTACTTGCTGGGCAACGGCGGAGGTTCTGGCAAAGGCTTCCCATTGGGGTTGAGAATGAAAGGTCTGACGGTAGTCGATTCCGTAAAAGTTAAAAACATGCAATAAAAATATATACAAGGTTCCAGAAAGGACTCAAGACATGAGACGCCATCACAAAACGGCGATCAGCAGCCCCGCGCAACTAAAACAAAACACACAAATTTGTTGTGAACCACAGAAAATAGGACAGGAAGGATGCTTGGACACCTGCTACGACATGACGAATTTATTAAGAATATTCTAGAACGGAGAGTTGAAGCAAAGAGTGAAGAAATTTAAAAAAAAATAAGTCGACGGTACGAAGTTCGCCGGGTCAGCTAGTTACGTGTAGTTTGGTCAGGGACTGTTTCACTTTAGGCATAGGCAGGACGAATCATACTATCTCTTTCTTACCGTACTAGACCCTCGCTACTAAAAAAGGAATGAGTATAGCTTATTACTTCCACTGTTACTAAACTTTTTGGTCAGCCAAACTATATAAATGTAAAAGTAGCTCAGTCCGTCTGACTTTTCATCCTTAAGCAGCTGAATCGATTAAGATGAAATTATGTATAGAGATATTTTGGACGACATAGGATAGGTACTGAGTATTTATCAGGCAAAAAAAAACTTTAGAAGGTAAACAAGGAGGAGGAATTTTATGTAGGTACTCTAATGGTATGCTAACCATAATGTTTTTGTAGGCGCTTACGAAGTCACGTGCAAAAGCTGTAAAACATATGTACCTACTATGAACTGCACAGGGGCGTATTTACAATTTACCTTAGGGCCAAGAGGGCCATGGCTCGGGGTGGCAGGCTGCCAGGGGCCGCAAAAGCCACCCTATACGGGGGTTTCACTATGTCTCTCTCCATTGTACCCGTTTTTCCCGATGCGCTTACCGCACAGCGTCGGCTAATGAGGGAAGGTTTGGCATATAGCTTATCACCTTATGAGTGCGTTCGAGAATATGTGAAGTTTTTAACACATTCAGTGCCGAAAACCCGACTGTCGGGTATTTTATGATTTCGTTCCCAGGCCGGACGACCCGATAGTCGGGATCGTGGTACTACAGCTTTATATGACGAAAGTTTTGTGGCCTGGCGCGGATGTCTTGTTTGGCTGAGTGGCAATGAATGTGTTAAGTCATAGGTACACCAGCGCCGGCCCGAGCCCACAGTCAGGGTAGAGAGAAATCGGATTTTGGCGCCCTTTGTTGGACCTTTTTTTTTACCCAAAAGCATTAAGGAATTTAGTGATGAAATAACAAATGTTCTTCAAAATCAACGTTTTTTAGGGTTCCGTATCGTATTAAACTAGGAACCCTTATAGTTTCGCCATGTCCGTCTGTCTGTGCGCGGCTTAGCTCGGTGATCGTTAAGCCCTAGAAAGCTGAAATTTAGTATGAGTACGTGTATTAATCACGCCAACAAAACGGTGAAATAAAAACTGAAATATTTTTTTTTTGGGGGCCTCCCGTTCACATGAGTGGGGGCAAGGGTGAATTTTTTTTCGCTTCTACCCTATTATGTAAGGTGTCATTAGATAGGTCTTTTAAAAAGACCGGTTCTTGTAAACGATTTTTGGCTAAAATCAATCGTAAATAATTTCTCCGAAAGTTTAAAATGATGCGTCCCCTCCCCTCTATCTTTTGACCTGTATGTCCAAAAATATGGGAAAACTCGTGGAAGTGAGGCCTGAGTAGTACCTTCAGTGAAAGCTATATTTAATAAAATCGGTTGAGCGATTATTGAGTTATAACCCAAAACTGCATAATAAAAGGATGTAAGTGCCGCAATATACCCTATATAAAACAACCTTTTGATTGGGCGTTTTGTGACGGGCCGGTAACTACATTAAGCATGGCCCGACATGCTCTTTGCCGTTTTTTTTACAAATAATACTTATTGGCATCACCAACCACGGCCTTTTAAATTCCAAGTTGAGTACTTGTTACTCAATACAAATTACAATCATTAAATGAACACGATAAAGGGATCATTTCCGACTCTGAAACGTCTGCTTCGACTGTGTAAGCTGATGTTGCCGGTGTTGAAACATTGTTCATACTGGACTCTTCTAATATGTGGGCAGGGCCGGATTAAGCACTTTGGGGCCCCTAGGGAATGCAATTGTTGGGGCCCCTTTTTAGCAAACGTTGTATGACAAAAAAAAAATTGTGTCGATAGATTAAGTCAGTCGGTAAGGTATATTTAATTCTATGAAACATTTTCAATATCTTCTATGCCCACGCGAGGCCCCTAGCCGATAATTACTAATTTTCTAATTAATATTTCACTCTTTGAAACATTTTCATTTTCCTCTGTGCACACGCGGGGCCCCTGGCCGATGCGGGGCCCCTAGGCAGTTGCCTACTCTGCCTAAAGGCTAATCCGGCTCTGTATGTGGGTACGGTCCATTGGTACGGACTGCAATTTTGACTTTGGCCATTTGTTTCACACTTCTTTCCTTTTCTTTTCTCTTATATATTTTATTTATATATTTAGTCGTTCTCAAAAATAAGCCGTAAAATATTGTTCGGTTGAGCATCCGTAAGAGGAAAATTTGAAGAGGCAAATATTCTTACCGTAGCATTTCAATACGTACTTGAAAACATTATGTATGTGCGGAAAAACATCCATGAATTCAAGCTCAACAGTGATATCCATAACTATAACACTAGAAATAAAGATAAGATTGCTGAGCCTGGCCACGGCCTCGGTAAGGTTCGTACGTCTTTTGCTGGGAACTGTACACGTTTTTATAACAAAGTCCCCGCTGATGTAGTGAATTTGCCAGTAAATAAATTCAAGTCTTATGTTAAGCGCTATTTTTTGAGGAGAGAGTACTATACTTTAAAGGAATTCATTGAGGATAACGATGCCTTTAAGCCTGTAGCTTGATATGGTTAGTACAATACAAATTTAGAAATTATTAGGTACATTATTACATTATCTCTATGAAGCAGCTTTACTAGTGTCGTATTACCTGTTTTTCGTTTTTATTTTTTTTGTTTTTATTTAGTATTTGGACACTTAGAGACGTTATACATCTCTAAGTCTTGCATTCGCAAATATTTATATTTATAGATATATATTTAATGATCCTGACGCTTAGAGACATGTACATCTCTATGTCACTTTTATATTGTAATTTAGTTCACGCATGTAAAATACGAGCACAGAATATTGTTTCTCACCAGACTAAACATGGCTAGTTTTTATTAATTCATAAAGCCCGCCAGATTGAACATGTCATGCTCGCTTAAAAGGCTCTGCTTATGGTA
This sequence comes from Pammene aurita, assembly GCA_947086415.1. Taxonomy (NCBI): domain Eukaryota; kingdom Metazoa; phylum Arthropoda; class Insecta; order Lepidoptera; family Tortricidae; genus Pammene; species Pammene aurita. Next base: position 18,734,034 of record OX352289.1, read on the forward strand.
GCGTCGTTGATCGGGTCGCCACTTTCCCGAAGAAAGGTTGAGGGAGGCGATGGCTGAGATATGCGTCATACTCGTGAACGGGTGCTGTTTGTGGAGACAGGTCTGTTTAGGCAAACTGGGGCAACACATTTACGTAACTTTTTATTGATCATATTTAATTTTAGTTTAATTGGCTTTAGACACAACATTCGGTGCTTGATTATCCATATTTTTTATTATTATATAGAATATATAGATCAAGACACTTGGAGACCTTATACATCTCTAAGGATAATTTAGAAATAGTATGTTTATTGTATACTAGAATCACTTACTTTTTTTTTATTTAAATTCAAAATTATTTTGTTTCTAACTGTTGATGATGGATTATTATAATTTGGAAATTTATTTAGAAGACACAGTTCAGGTAAGAAAGTATATTAAACTTGTATGTAATTCGTTTTCAATAGTCAGATTTGGACTCATCTTTTTTCTTTGGTATTTTTCTTAAACTATAACCTATTGTTGGTTAATCTAACCTTGGTTTGATATGTTTTCTGTTAGAACAACGCACTTATATGTATTGTTTAGTTTTGATGTACTGTTGCTTTGAAAAAATAAGTCCCGCCGAGTTTCTTGCCGGACATAATTCTTCTCGGGTTAGAGGTGTAGGGTTAGAACAGGTGTAGTTTGATTTTTTTTTCTCACTTTTACTTTGACGTGTAAAATTGCCCTTGTGGCCTACTTACTGAATAAATGTTTGAGTTTGAGTTTGAGTTTGTTCATGTTAAATAAAGATATCACATCCTCATATTTATTATTTAACAAATTAAACTTTGCTTTCAGAATTTCTACTGTATGAAGACTATCTCAAAGAAGCCACCATGCACATTTGCACAGTAATAAAAGTTACAGTAACTACCTTCTCCACGGACGGTATGTAGCTACATTATTACATTATAGGAATTATATTAAAGTAAGCGTGTAGGTAGACAAGTCTAACATTTGGACTCAAATGGCATATTTTCAACACCTTTGAGGTTAAAGCGCTTGCGATCGCTGCATACGGGTATAGAAATAATTTCACTCAACATCAGGCTGGCAGCAATCAGCACAACAATACTCAGTCTAGCTCAACCCGTCCGAGACACCACATGGATATTGAAACGTATATCTAGACAACTTGTAGTGACATCTATCATCACGCGCAGCAAAATGTGATCAGTTTGCCGAGTTAAGCCGCGTGTTCGGCTAACGTCGAAAACAGTGTTATCACTAGAGGGCGAAAGACAGGGCGGGCGGAGCTCCATTGCGCGCGCAGCGTTACATAACGCCAGTGGAGCCTTCAGGGGCGCGCGCAGCGGTGGGTGCGGGTCGCGGGGCGATCGATGCGCACCCGGGGGGAGTCAGTCGAGCGGCGAGCGAGCGACATGGCGGCGCGCCCACCCCGCGCGGCGGCCCCGCGGCCCGGGCCGCGCGAGTAGGTCGCCATGCGCGATGCGGTATGAGGCAGCGCCGCGCCCGGCGGGCCGGCCCCCGCTAGCGGCGCCGCCCCCGCCATGCGAGCGCCGCCGCTGCTGCTGCTGCTGCTGATGGCGGCCGCGGGCCTGGCCGTGAGTCCGCTCGCGCGCCTCAACCCCTGGCTGAGCGCGTGCGATCTGGAGGAGGAGGGCGCGAGCGGCGTGCCCGAGTGCGGTGGCACGGCGTGCGGCAGCGGCGGCGGCGCGGCGAAGGTGCTGCAGGCGCGCGACGTGCCGCTCCTGTGCGGGCTGGCAGCAGGTGAACGCGCGCGCCGCCTTGCCGACCTGCGGCTGCGCGCCTGCTGCGAGCGTTCGCCCGCCTCCGCGCTGGACCGGAGCGCCCGCGCCGAGGTCCTCGCCGGTGGTGACCGCTGCGAGAGCACGCTGCACGACCTCCTCCGGCTCGACACGATGGTCGCGCACGTGCACTGCGAATTCGTCAACATCCTCCATCGCTACGATTGCGAACAGGCTTATTCCGTACACACGTGTGAAGACTGCCAGGTGAGTGGATCTAAAACTACTAGTACCCGTACCTTCAGTGTTCCCTTACTACAGCATATCACGTGTTAAGGCGATTTTACTGGTTGCTGCTGCTTTTTTTATATTACTTTTATTTTTCTTATATAATTATATAGGTATAAATGTACTGGCATTTGGTAAGTTTTAAAAGGTTATATACGTACGTCTGTGGTTAATTAATAATATCCTTGTAGGTTTTAGCAAATTTCCTGCGAAAACTAATAGTTTTACAAAGAACGTGTATTAAAAAATAATATAAAAATACAATGGACTGCAGGTACACATATCATTAATTATAAATATTTATTCATCATTATTGGGAAATAGTAGGACATTATAAATTATAAAAGTGCATCGATCGCGATGATGCGTCATCTTTCATAACCTAAATATCGTAGGGGTCGCGATATCATGGTGCCGGTGTGGCGCGGCGCGGCTGCGAGGAGCTTCGTCCGCGAGCGCGGGGAACACTGCCTCCTCCCGCACATGGGCTAACCTCAAGTTTATACTCGATCAATGACTACGCTTGCAATTGAGTGTATTTCCTGCATTTTGGAATCCACCACCACTTGCTGATTATGATACAGCAATTACAGCATACAGCCTCCTTCTTAGTTTCAAAACCATACGAGTGCGGCGATAATAATTGAAGTTTAGGCATCTCACTACAATAGAAAGGTTAAGCTGGATACGCTGGGTTGTAACAATTTTACTTTGATCGCTTATATCTTTGCTATCATAGCGCCAAGAAAAAAATAATACGTTTTGAATTGAATAATACTATTTTGCACTTGCGTTCAATTCAAAATTAATAATTGATATGCAATAGTTATTCGTCAGCGAGACATTGTTGGTGGGCCCGTGGTCGGTTGTTACAGTGATCGGGGACGGTTGTAACATACTCATATAAAATGTATTGTCTAAATTTCTGTACATATAATGCAGCTATCTATACATATAATAAAGCTGAAGAGGGTCGAAAGTCTGTACATGGAAGATAATCGAAAAAAAGTTGGCTGGGGATACTTAGAATCGATAACAGAACACGTTCCAACAATTTTTAGAATTTTTGTCTGTTTATCTGTTTGTCTGTTTATCTGTTTGTCTGTTTATCTGTTTTTCTGTTTATTTGACCGCGCATCACGTGAAAACGGCTGAACGGATTTTGATGAAATTTTGTATAGAGATATTTTGAGTCCCGGGAAAGGATAATATATACTTTTACGTCACACCTGGCCATAATGTGAGTTTTACCGCACGCTACGCGTACAGTAAAACTCGCATTATGGCCAGGTGGAGACGTAAAATTGTGTACTCACCACGGGCTGTAAAAAAGAAAGCCCTCTATCGCATATTTACAACCCTCGCCTGCGGCTCGGGTTACAAATACTGGTGATTTCGGGCTTTCTTTCTTTTACAGTCCTTGGTAAGTAATGTACTTTTAATCCCGAAAATCAACCCTGGTGGGGTGAAAATGGGGTTGAAAGTTTGTATGGAGAATTTTTTTACCGCTGAAACGATTTAGATAGAAATGAGTATGGAGATAATTTGAGTCTCGAGAAACGTCATAGGATAGTTTTCAAACCCTTGTGGGGGTGAAAAGGGGGTTGGAAGTTGGTATGAGGAATTTTTTACCGCTGAACTGATTTAGATGAAAATTTGTATAGAGATAGTATGGATGGGTCTCGAGAAAGGACAAAGGATAGTTTCATTTTAAAAAAAGCCCCCCCCCCCTCATCTTACTTTAGGACTGTAAAAATTTTAAAAAAATAATGGAAGTGAAGCCTGAAAGGTACTTTCAATAAAAACTATCTATACATATAATAAAGCTGAACAGGGTCGAAAGTCTGTTAATGGAATATATTCGAAAAAAAGTTGGCTGGGGATACTTAGAATCGGTAACAGAACACATTCCATCAATTTTTAGAATTTTTGTCTGTTTATCTGTTTGTCTTTTTATTTGACCGCGCATCACGTGAAAACGGCTGAACGGATTTTGATGAAATTTTGTGTAGAGATAATTTGAGTCCCGGGAAAGGACAAAGAATAGTTTTCATCCCGAAAATCAACCCGGGAGGGGGTGAAAAGGGGGTTGAAGATTTGTATGGAGAATTTTTAATAGAAATTAGTATGGAGATAATTTGAGTTCCGAGAAACGACAAAATAGTTTTCATCCCGAAAATAAACCCTTGTGGGGGTGAAAAGGGGGTTGGAAGATGGTATGAGGATTTTTTTACCGCTGAACTGATAAAGATGATATTTGGTATAGAGATAGCATGGGTCTCGAGAAAGGACAAAGAATAGTTTTCACCCCCAAAATCAACCCTAAAGGTGTGAAAAGGGAGTTGGAAATGTGTATAGGGAATTATTAACCGCAGAATCGATTTAGATAAAATTTGGTATGGAGATAATTTGAGCTCTGGAAAAGGAAATAAAATAGTTTTATCTCGGAAATTATCCCTTAAGCGGATGCAAAAGGGGTGGAAGTTTACATGGGGAAAAAACAACCAATAACCACTGTACGTATTTAGATGAAATTTGGTATTGAAATAATTTGTAATTTTTTGTTCAAGGTGTTCATATTTAGAACATGTTACCCGTCGATGCTTTAAATTTACCTTTACCCGCTCTTAAGAAATGTCAAAGGGTTATTGCAGGTTCGAGGACTATATATGACGGACAAAGATGCATGGCCCAAACCAAAAAACTACTACAAAATCATCTAACATTTATAGGACACCGTTTAGGTAGGAAAACATATCAAACGTTTTGTGAAGCAGTCAGATTAGGATTCATTTTTCTTTATAATTAAACAATGGGTACATTATCTGTCTCTCAAGCTGTTTTGATATGTCTTCTTGAAGAACTACGCATTATTTTGTATCATTAAGATCTAATAATGTATTACTGTTTTGAAAAAAATAAGTCCCGTCGAGTTTCTTTTCGGTCATAATACTTCTTGGGCCAGAGGTGTAGGGTTAGAACCGGTGGTAGTTTTGGAACGAAGTTCCTTATCGGACGGTTCGCGGATGGGGGGCTAGGCGAAAAAAAGTCACGTGACCGTCACGAAAAAGCGTCACGTCACGAAAACGCGACACCCATACGATTGAGAAACATGTAAAATGGAATGAAATAAAAAATAATAAAAAATAAAATAGAATAAAGTGAAGTGAAGTGAAGTGTAGTGAAAAGTGAAACTGAGAAGTGACAGAGTGATAAAAGTGAAAAAAGTCGAGAACCTAATAGTAAAAAGTCAAAAATTTCAAAAATTTCAAAAATTACAAAAATTTCAAAAATTTCAATAATTTCAAAAAGTTCAAAAAGTTCAAAAATTTCAAAAATTCCAAAATTACCAAAATTTCCAAAATTTCAAAATTTTTCAAAATTTCCAAAATACCAAAAGTACCAAAATTTCTAAATTTTAAAATTTCCAATTTTTCAAAATACAAAAAAAATTAAAACCAATTTGCGAAAAAATCTAAAATAAAATAAAATTAATAGTACATTACTGCAGAGACCAGTAAGTAAGCTTTCCTGGCTGAGTATTTAGTAGCCGTCCGAGTCGAAGACGAGGACGGCTACAATACGAAGCCAGGTAAGCTGATTACGGTCGAAGCATGTATAGTGCTTTTCTCAAACATGTAAGGAAATAAAATTACTTGTTTAGTGCTTCAGTTACTGGCTGAGTGATTTAATGTTGTATGAAAATCCTTTACGTACGTCGCGCTGAACCTGCCTTGGAATAGAGTCCCTACTGGTCTCTAATTACTAACGTAACAGGAACATTTCCGAGCATGTTTGAGAAAATAATATAACTTCATTCCAAGCGAGTGTTCCACGACACTCACGTATTTTATTTTTCTCTGACTATCATTAGTGCATTGTAATGTGCTTATTACATTGAAGAATAAATACACCAATATCATAAATCCTCTTTTCCGCGTTCGGAACCGTATGTAATTAGAATTACCACCATTATTGCAACCAGTAACGTAACATCAGTGTATTATCTGTGATAGTGTGGTAAAAACGTATGAAAGTTCATTACCTCAGGTAACGTAATGAAAATCCGCCCCCCCGACCGCCTGCGCAATAAGGTTGATCATGGCGGTGTAATGGCGGTCATTCTAATGGTTTCAATGGATTTTTAATATGTGTGTAGGTAAAGCAGTGTATGCTTCTGTACATAATTAGGCCTTATTACGTAACAGTTACATAAACTACTATTTATCTCTTTTTAGGGTTCCGTAGTCAACTAGGAACCCTTATAGTTTCGCCATGTCCGTCCGTCTGTCCGCGGTCTAGCTCAGTTACCGTTCGCACTAGAAAGCTGAAATTTGGTGAGGCCTGATAAGAACTTTCAATAAAAACTATATTGAATAAAATCGGTTCAGCCGTTTTTGAATTATCAGTCAAAAACGCATAGTGAAAGGAAGTGCCGAATAGTAAAATGACGTAAGCGCCACCAAATATCCCGTAATAAACTACCTTTTGAACGGATGTTTTATTTATAACAGATTTTATAACAGGGCTGCATCTACGAAACTCTACACTGAGCATCGCCCGACATGCTCTTGGCCGATTTTTTTGCATTGTTATCCCGGAAATCACCCCTTAAGGATTACTAATCCCCACCCAGGTTATACGTAGCGTAAAACTTCAGTGAACCTCAAATAGAAAAAAATCATCCCCCCCATCCCAATTTCAACCGCGCCTGTTCTTACCTTTCATGCTTAGACTGATTTGACGGGAGAATCGATTTGGATGATATTTGCCGTGGACATGAACATATAAATACAAAAGTGGTCCTGTATCGTCCGATATACACCTACTACTCTATGTCGTTTAAATCATGCCAAAAAAAATTAATGTGATAATAAAAAGTTTTCATTTTTGAGTGTAGTTTCATTTAGTGGTAATTGTAAAATATTTTTATCTATCTGTCAACTATACTTCAAGTTCCGCCTCCAGGGTAGCGGGAGAGAAATTAGGAGTGAATTAGCCGCTTACTGACACAGACAGAATTCCACGCGGGCGGAGCCGCGGGCACAGCTAGTATACATATATATTTTAAAATTACTGTTAAGTACTACGAAAACGATTATATTTAGGTCGATGACTTATGTACTGTTAAGCAAGTCACTGCCTCGTAAGTTTCACTATGCTTGTAAAAGTACAAATTCAAATCGACTTTTGAACTTTAATTTAACAATAAACAACATTTTAACTTTAAAATTATGCATAAACATAAAATAGCCATGAGTCTACTAAAGTATTAAAGATATCTTTATTTTATTTTTTTATTTTATAAGTTTCAGATGTAGGTTTCCCAGGAGAGGCTTTATGTATGACAAAAATCTTATTTTTTCTAGGTTCACATATTAAATGATAGTTGTGGTATTATTTATTAAAAATTGTAATCAATTCGCTTAGGATTTTGGCATCTACATAACAGATCAAAACTATTACCTTTGTTACAACTGTACCCGACCGGTGTACCAGTTAACACGGACCTACGCTCGAAATAAAACGGGCTACTCTAAGGGTCTGTTTCACAATGTCTAAGTAAAGCCCTGAATAAGCTACTTGCCACTTATCTGACGAATAAAGGCATCGTTGGCGTTTCACAATCTTCAAATAAGCTTAACTGGTAGATGAAGTGCTAAGTTTTGTAGGTAGTTTGATCTGACAGTTAATTTATTTATTAGTTAGCTATCCAATACTTTACATGGACATTGTGAAACAGGCCCTAAGGCTAACAACTGCATATTCACCGTCTTAGTTCATACATTTGCAACTTGTGTTTAGTAACAAATGTATGCACTCGCATTAAACACTAATCAATGTGTAAATGGGCCCTTAGTGTAACTAATACAAAAAAAATCTATGAATCGTAATATGTATTGTGAATAAAGATAATTTGAAAAGAAATCGATAAAACCTACTTTTGTTTAATACAATAAACACAATGTACCCATCTTCAGTCCTATTTACTACCCGGGCGGTGCAGCGATATTGCGAATCATATTTATGATCGCCTGCCGCATTAGTGGCAGTTGCAGCTACAAAAATACGGCTTTTCGTGGACAAGAGATATTCTTCAGCATGATTATTATTATATATATTATATTACAATTTATTATAATTATATTACAATTAGTTTATTATTATATATTATATTAAATATTGACATAACAATTGCCTATTAAGCAAATTTTACAACTGTAATGTATATTACCTATACCTGTGACAATGTATGATCAATACAAATAAATAATATGAATATGAATATTACAATTAGGACCCAAGGATGGATTTGAGAAGTGGAGCCATCAAGATTTTTGATGTAAATTCTTAGGAGGGGGGGGGGGGAGGCTCTCAACTATATCTTGATATCTACATCAGTTAAGCTAGGCCAAGATTGGTATCATTTTAGTATAAATCGGGGATGTTCAATTCATTTATGGTATAATTTTGACACCGTTCCGAAGCAAAAACATGTAAAATTAAAAAATAACTTATTTTGAAATTCCCTATTTCACAAGGAAAAAATCCATAACTTATAAACAATTATGAATCTTGAAAAAATAAAAGGTGCTTTAGAGAACCCTATTAACCAGTCAGTCAAAAAAAAATCTCATGTCAAACTAAAACGTTATATATACGGGGTACGATGATTCCAAACTAACTGATTTAGATATCAAGATAAAGTTGAGAGCCTCACGCCCCCTAAAAATTTACATCAAAAATATTGGTGGCTCCACTTTTCAAACCCATCCTGGGATCTTAAGGAATAATCAGGCCGAAGGAAAACCTTTGTTCACGAAAAGCCGTAAGTAACTATTTGACCTTATTATGGCTTGTGCACACGCAACTACATACCTTTCTTGTTGAACTCTTCCCTCTAATGTTGATAGTTTCGAACATATTGAAGCTGTTTCAACCGTACACTATTACAACCATACCCAGGCTACCTTACACCACTTTATTTACCTTAGGTATCTGTGAAATAATGATTTGATTGGCTATTTCACTAAATTGCTGTCAGTTTCTTTTGAAGTATAGGATTAGTACTATAATATACAAGTATTTAAAAAATGCAACAGTAAAATAGAAATTATTATTTGTCGACATAACATTACACAGTAAAAATTATAATTAATAATATATCACACAGTATTTAAGTTAACAATACCTAAGATGTTACTCTTTGTAAATAGGTTAAGTAATTTTGTTTCCTCCGATACGGGAGCTGCACTCCCTTGGCGTCTCCGGTTTTGCAAAAACACTCTAAGGGTACCACCAAGACTACGTGGGCAGTGGGATGCTCTGATTAGGTTTTTGTTACTAATTTATCACGCCATCATAAGATTCATAAGTAACACGGCTCTTGTTGGGTATTTTCTCATAATATTAGGAGACAAAGCTATTCATTTTGTAACAGGTCTATGTACTATTCCGGTAACTGAACTACTATTTTGAGTACCTACAGAGATATTATTCAGGTGATAAAAAATAGTGATACGTATTATTTTGAAAAATTTGGTTACTGATATCAATATTTAATTAGGTAACAAAAATATTTGTTCGGGATGAAATAGTTTCAATAGTTTAGTCCTATATAATGAGTAGAAATCGCCAATGTTAAATCTACAGCTAATCTCTATGGTTTCGAAATTCAGAAGAGGTTGAGATGTCATAAAAATGGAGACAGTCCATGAGTCCAAAAACGAGGTCTTCTTAATGTTTTGGGCGATTTCATGTGAATCTTACAAATGTACTGTGTTACATGAATTTTAATTGTAATAAACAAAAAATGAAGATGATGTTGCTGGTCCCAAAAACACTAAATCATGACCATTTAATTTTTTCATTCTATTGTGTCTGTGTAGCGCCCGTCCGAACTGTAAAATTGTGTAAAAGTCGTAAGTCCTCGAATAAAATGCTATCTAATTATTTACTTAGAATAGTTATGGTTTATTCGATAGATATATACGAATTTAATAATATATAAAGCCTGACCAGAAATTTATGATCATGCGCCATGTTGTGGAATTTAATTGGAACAAATTTCTTGCACTGGCAATCATTTTACTGACAGAATTATATGCATGTGTGAGGGCATGTGATAGCCTGTCACTTTTGTCATTGTCATTGTCGCGGTTTATTTGAATATAATAGTAAAGTGTTAAATATTAAATGACAAAAACTCCCAAAATTATTCATAGTCAAGAGCGAAACATTTTAAATAGTGTATGTAATAAACAGGTGTAAATAATACGCTCGGGAAATGAAACTATTTAGCTGTGAAACATTTTCAAATTAACATCAGAGCTGACAGGTAAACAAATCAAGATGTCACCATACCATACGCTCTATGATTATACTGAACTGTTGCCATATGAATGAAAGTAATAGCGCCCTCTTGACAATAATCATATATTTCTGGTCAGGCTATAATACTGATATGGTAGGGAACAACAACGACAAAAATGGTGACCAAATAAAAAAAATCCTCAATTTTTTCTATTTTTTTCTGCTTTCGATTGAACTTAGTATCAATCCACTGCCAAGTCAAGGGTTGTTTTTAATAGAAATAAAGTATTAACCCTAATAATATTACAGTGACACAACTATTATTGTGCTAGTTATGTGTCTTCTATGAAGAACGCCTCGGTGAACATTTAGTGCAGTCATTGAAGCATTATTGCTCCGAATTTTTTTACTGTGAACCGAATTGCATACAATTTTGGAATTAGGTTCATCTTACCCTTAACTTCAAAAGTGAAAATGATTTGAACTCCGCAACCACCCTGGGGGTGGTTGCCACCCCTTCTCGGGGGTGAATTTCTTTTTTTTCAAAATAACCTCGGATATCGATAGAAGGCCTAATTTTAAGCAAAAAATCATCTATAAAGTTTTTCAAAAAATCCAATACTTTTCAAGTTATTGGCAATTGAAAATTCGCAATTTTTTCACGTTTTTCATCGGTTTCTTGCAAATATCTCCAAAAATATACGTTTTATCGAAAATTTTATAAAAACAAAATTGTAGCAGGTAAAACAATGAACAATTTGGTTTTTTATAAAGTATTCTAAGTGCAATATTAAGCTAGATATTAAAGATCAAAGCCGTTTTTTATTTTGTCTGAAATTTAATCGATGTGGTCAATGCCATCTAGCGGCGAGCAGATGCATTTTATGCATTCTAATACAATAGGGTTTTGTAGTGCTTGAAATAAGCTTTAAAATGAGCACTATTAAAAGTCTTTTGCACGTAAAATAAGTGAGCTGTATTGCAAATAAGGGGATCATCTAATGTTTTTTCTTTTAAATCAATGGGTTTCATAAGTGCCATTTCCACCAAAATTAAAATTAATCGTATTCCGCCTAGAATTAACTTTATTATGAAGAGTTTGATAGATAATATCAGTTTGGCTGCTTCAGGACATATATTTTTCAAAAAAGTCACGATTTAAAAAAAAACAAAATTTCAAATTTTTTAAAAACCCACTTTTTTTTCATAATATCTCAAAAATGACGACAGATACGTATAAAAGTGTATGAATTAAAAATTTAGGTATTTTTCTGACAAACAATTTGGTTTTTTTGTTTTTTCTGTCAAACAAAAATTGACGGAGATATGATTGTTTAAAGAGCGCGTGGCAGCGCAATCACAGCCTCTCTTAAGCCCTTTAACCCTTCACCGTTTTAGAAAAAGGTTTTTTACTATATATTGCAATGAAGGATGTTGTAGCTCTCTTAATTACCTTTACAATGGTTTTTTATAAATTGTGATAGCATGAAAATTGAAGGAGTTATGGTCCTAAACAAACCTGGAGTGCGATTTTTGAATCTCACCAAGTGACTAAATCTCACCGATGTGAGTGATTTACTATCGGAAATCACTCACATCGGTGAGAATTAGTCACTTGGTGAGATTCAAAAATCGCACTCCTGGTAAAAACTTATCATATTTTTTTCTACTTAGTAACTGAAAATTTCGGAGTGTGAATATTTGGAGCAATGTGAAAGTACGCAGTATAATAGAGACCCACAACTATTGTAATGTGTATATATTGAAATGATTCTTGGTTTTGTAAAATGAAAATCCCAGGTTGTGCGACAAGATTTATTAAACATCCCACACTTATATTCAGCATTTGCAGTAAATACCCCTCCACTACACTTCTTTTATATCTTAACTCCCTAATTAATAACAAACAGGGTTTGTGCTTACAATTGGTCAGTATATTCTCGGCTGCGGAATCCCGCGCTAGCTAACGGTTCGGTACCTGGTTACACTACGGCAGGCCTACAGCTGTCGCAGGCCCACGGCGTACCCGTTGAACTCTCGTGCTGGACAACCGGCACGTCGAGCGCCAGCGTCGCCGACAGCCTGCTCGCAGGAACAGCGAGCCACCGTCGTGCAGCTTCCATCAGTTTGACGCGACGTGGTCTATAAAGACCATAACTAAACACCTCCTAAGAGGGAATACGAAACCCGCGTATGCCGCTCGTTGTTCCGATGTCAACCTCCGGAGGTGTTAGGCCTTTAGGGACGCTACCGCATGCGGCCCAGCGTCCGCATCACCGCCTGCGCTACCGGCAGGTTACAGTTTTGGGCTAAGCGAAGAAGGATAACACTTTATTCAGTGTCATGGATCGATTCGGAATCGTAGAAGACTTTCATATTTCATCAATCTAGAACGAACCATTGACTATAATATTTTTAAATTATTTTTAAATATGTAATCATATATATTTACTGTTTTAATTTAGGGGTAGTTTTAAGGGTAGAAAAGCTTAAGAATATGATAATCATTTTCGAGAGTGTGGAATAATATTTAAATCCTTTTCATTTTATAAAAAAAAAAAAAAATTTTTTTTTATCAAGGGGTAGTTTTCAAGGGTTAAAAGGGGGTTAAAAATTTGATAATTATTATAGAGAATATAAAATATTACTTACTCTATACTTACATCTTTTTATGTCATACCAAAGTATTTTTTTGTGATTTTTTCAATTTAGGGGTTGTTTGCAAGGGTTGTAAGATTTTCAAGGGGTTGAAAATGATTTTAATATGAGGTAATTATGTTAGAAAATACTTTACAATTTCACCACTTACTATTAGACATGTTTTCTTGCGATAAAATGGCTCAATGTCAATTTTTCCATTAAGGGGTTGTTTACACCCCTTAAAAATAATAGGCGGAGTTCAGATCATTTTCACTTTTGAAGTTAAGGGTAAGATGAGCCTAATTCCAAAATTTCATGCAAATCGGTTCACAGTAAAAAAATTCGGAGGTAAGACCGTATTTTTCGCTTCAATGACTGCACTAATTGAGAATATTGTAAATACAGATATAAGTTCCGAAAAATCGAATGTTACAACTCACCTCGGTCTCCCCTAAACAGTAAATACCTTTAACACTTTCACGACCCGGAACTCGACTGCCGGGTTCTCTCTTCGTAGCTACTACGCGCTACATACGACAAATACGTAGATGCGGGCTACGAGCGTAGCGTTTAAAGTTTTAATATTAACGGCCATTCAATATGGATCGACACAATTCGTTCAGTTAAAAATCGAAAAATAAGACAACATTTCAATTTGTCACCATTTTTGTCTTTTGATCTAGAACAATCAGTTTTCTTTTATTACGAGCGTTTATTATTTTATTATCTATCGGATAAAGCATCAAAATAAAATAATTAATCCAAATGTAGATAACATTTAGGGAAGTTTAAATTTCGCACGGGCGCTACACAGATACAATGCAATGAAAAATGAAATGGTAATGATTTATTCATTTATGAATTTCCAGATCTAAAATCATGCAGCACACGCTTTAGTTCAGATTTGTTGTTTTCACATGGAATCGCCCTTTTTGGTTTTATCGGTGGATGCTTACTGTTACTACTGTTATACATACATATTATGTTAAATATAAAAGCGTAGCTATGTGATATTTATACTTTTAACACATGATCATTTCATTAAACATATAATTAAAAATAAAAGCTTATAATAATCGCAATAGTAGTTTATGCAACTGTTACGTAATAAGGGTCCTTAATATATGAGTGTGGTTTCATAATAAGATCACACGAGTGTTTTAAGGTCTATACGTACAGTTGCATACACTGCTTTATCTACATATTAGAAATCCTAAATAACGTGTTCGGAAACCATTAAAATGACCGCCATTGCACCGCCATGGCCAACTGGATTGTTCCGGCGGTCGTGGAGGAGGGCAACCACGGTCAGGGAGGAGGGCTGGATTTTCATTACGTTACCAAAATCGATGTTCCAAATCATAACTTAACTATATTTGAGCATGTAATGTTAAAACTACGTTACTGCTACAGATAAAAAAAACTTATCAATTATCATATTAAAATCGGTTGTTGTAATGCCTACCGTTTTTGAACACATTTTAGAGGACTTACAATATGAGCGTAGATAAACATAATTACTCAATATTAATGCAAGCATATATTTAATTACAATCTTGAGCATATAGTCATAAAGTGTATAAATTACTTTTGTTGGAAGCACAATTTATTTACAATATATATATGTATATACATACATATATATTTAAATACAAAAAATAATATAAATTTAAATTACTTTAACAGTTTGACAAAATATTGCTAGAGATACATGTAGTAATCAATGCATCAGCAATACTATATTTTGTATACAAACCATCCAAGACCAGTCTTGATGATGAATGAATGGTCGCAAGCCTCAATCTTCTTCTACGTCTCTTCCTAGCAGGTACATGACTTACCGCACATTAAAAACTAACAAAAACTTTTTTCTACTCCAGCACTTCAATATGCCAATTAAATGACTGATAGTGGTATCTAAAACCCAATGAATTTCGCATCGGCATTTCGTGTTCCCCATTAAAGACGTGATTAATTATAATAATTATATATATCTCATCTCGGAGAGTTATCGAACTAGGTTTAGTGTCATGGGCTCTTATACTAACAAAACATATATCTTAAACTGTTTTTGTTTTTGTGTGCACGAACTTCCAGGCACCACGTCTAAAAAGGGTTCGTTCTTGTTTTCAATATAAATTATATTTTCAAATTGATATATACCTACTTAAAATTATTTTTGCACAAAATGTGATAAAAACATTATCAAGTATTAATTAATATCTAAAATCATTTAGTTTTCACACCACCTATTCGTATACGGGCTTTTTCTTCCCTGCTAGGAGGGAACAAAGTGGCACTTTTCTGTTCTAGGACATTAGTTTTTTTTCAGCCAGTCTGTCATTATAAATTAATTAATCATATTTAATTAATCGATTCATTATCCCTTATCAGGAAAGTTAAAATAAATATGATTCATCAATAACCTATTTTAAGTAATTTTAATTGTTTTAAATGTAATTATGAATGGGGTTTTACCTAAATAAAGAAATTTTTATTTATTTTATAACATTTTTTTCCTCTAAGGTGGTGTGAAAAGCAGTATGTGTCACAGAGGAGCAAAACTATTTTCACCTTGGGTATTAACACTTGAATCCCTTACTACGCTCAGGAGTCTACTTTAGAATCCCTTGCTACGATCGGGATTCTATTATAGACTCCATCGCTCCATTTGGGGTTCAATACACGCCCTCTTCGTAAATATTTCATTTTATTCCCTTGTTACACAATCTACTATTTCATATTGATGAAAAGCATAATTGTACCTTAATTTAAACTTTTGCATTGAGAGTTACTTGAACGAAGCCATATTTATTTGCAATTGAAAACCAAGTCGTGGTCTATTATCCACGACATTTAATAAGTTACAACACATTATACGGCTTTATTTTTGTATTTAAACTCGTTCACTTTGTTAATATCAAGAAGTTTATAGTGGCAGTTGTACCAGTAAAAATACGGCTTTTCGTGAACAAGATATTTACTTCGGCATTATTCCTTAGGACCCAAGAATGATTTTGAGAAGTGGAGCCACCAAGATTTTTGATGTAATTTTTTAGGGGGGGGGGGGGGAAGGAGGCTCTCAACTTTATCTCGATATCTACATCAGTTAAGAGGCCTTATTCCCAAAACGCGCGAATTTCACGAAATGCTTCATTTTCTTCGAAGGCTATGGCGAAAATACTAAGTGTTTTTAAATCAACTATTGATGCACATAATAGTTCGTTTCTTTATCTAGACGGCCATCGGAGCAAATATTACATTTTAACGAGTGAAATATGAAAAAAATTGGTTGTCTTGGAAGGCCTTTCCTGATTTTCCAGTTAGGTGTACCGTTCATTTTCAGATTACGCAAAAAAGGGTAAAAATTCTTATTTAATTTGAATTAAATTCAATTGAGTATATCATGTATGAGACGGCCATGGAAATAAAAATCGAAGATTCATCTTGGATAATCGACAAAATACCTTCTGATTATATGCCAGTTTTTTGATGAAAACACGGTTACATTTCATTTTTTCCACGAAAACCCTATGAATATTTTGCCCTAAAAATATTACCATTGCAAAGTTAAACTATATTTCTATCACAATAAAAAAAAACTATACTATAGCAGTAAATTTCAAATTGCTATGATTTTTTAAAAATGACACTTAAATCACACTTCACAGGACACTTTTTTAAGAATCGTATTTTTGGGTACTAAATAATAATAAACATGGTTAAAATTTTTTTTTTGTATTACTAATACTTCAAACTATCTTATAAATAGCATTTTATGCGGCTTTTTTCATTAATAGAGTTTTTCGACCTTTTAGGGAATAAGGAGCCTTAAGCTACTAATTAGTATAGTTTTCGTATAAAACGGGGATGCCGAATTCATTTATGGTAATAACTTATAAGCTTTAGCTTAAGTTCCATATTAGCACTGCCTTAGATTAGATTAGTAGTTAATAAGTAAAATTTGCATGCTTACTTAAGTAAAATGTACGCACTTAACCTGTACCTTCCAACTGTATTTATCACTACATTTGCAAATAAATATTTGATTGATTGATTTATGGTATAATTTGGACACCGTTTAGGAGCAAAAACATGTAAAATAAAAAAAAATACTTATTTAGAAATTCCCTTCTTTACAAGGAAAAAATCCATAACTTATAAACAAGTATGATGTTGGAAAAACTAAAGGTGCTTTAGAGATCCCTATTATTCGTTCATTAAAGACAAATCTATATATAATAGCATATTAATGCTATTTTTTTTTATCGCCAGGCAACCGATTGAAACAGCGGTTGCCTGAAAGAATGCACCTTAGTTATATAACAAAATTTTAATGCCATCCCTCCTGGTTAGACTGGTTCCCTGTACGAGGGGAAATAAAATTAAAATTGTCAGGCAACCGCTTGAAAACTAGCATGCTTGTTCTTCATCAGATACAGACACCGGACACAAATTGCAGTTATCGAACCATCAGAGGTGGAAGCCTTAGGAAAAACGCACTTGCAACCATCGAAATCGGAAGGCATTTGTTTTTTGAAATTTGTATGATGTGGCAAACGTTATGCCTATATGAAATTTCAACCATCTTCCTCTAAAAAAGTTATTTTGCCGCTTTTTATTTTTTTTACGTTTCAACCGACTTCAAGATTTCGAAGGAGGAGGTTATCAATTCGTCGGAATCTTTGTTTTTGCAATTTTTTTTTAGTATATGATGATGGGAACCTGGAGATATCGAGGGAACTCTTCAACTATTATAGGCACACCTATACCGATTTGAGTATTGTTTACAGCAGCTCGAGCTTTTGGAAAGGTGGAGGCTAAGTAAAGAACATGTCTAGTCACATTG
This sequence comes from Pammene aurita, assembly GCA_947086415.1. Lineage (NCBI taxonomy): Eukaryota > Metazoa > Arthropoda > Insecta > Lepidoptera > Tortricidae > Pammene > Pammene aurita. The sequence goes on from OX352289.1 coordinate 18,751,860, forward strand.
ACAACATTTTGAGTTATAGCGCTCTTAAAATTTGGAACGATTCAATTAACCATACTAATTTCGTAACTAGATGGTTTTTATGAGTTAAGATGTGGATATAGGTTAAAATTTACATCTGTAACAGCAGAAGTTGTTACTCATAGTTCATGGCAAGCTCTACATTTTGATATAAAAATCCCATTTTACAAAAAAAGTGACTAGACATGTTCTTTCCGTGTACCCTTCAAGTGACGTCGATTCTTATTTGTTTAAAATTATTAATTATAAAATTATAATAATTTAAAATCGCAGTGCACAATATGATTTACTTTTTAAATTGACAAGGACAAAATTAGGCACTTTGCGTGTTCGATTTACAAATAAAATGCAGCCATTTTCAAGCATGTTTGAGAAACGGAAATTTTCTCAATCATGTAATAAAATATTGTTGTTACGTTCCTTACAATGGGCTATTTCGGGCGCAGCAACTCAAAAGGACAGGACTAATGGGATTTCATACGTAGTTTTTAGCCTGCAAAGTGATCATCTTTTGTTTCAATGTCACACGTCATTCATTAAAACAGCGTCAAAAATGGAGGCAGCTTTGTACGGTGACGGCCGTTACGCACCAGTTGAAATTTGAAACACGTCAAATTCGGAATTTATGGTTACTGGATAAAATAAGTTCAGTTACGCCGTTAATAATAAATTATTGATATATATTTAACACAGAAATAACAAATTATGTAGATATAACAATTAAAACTAAATAATGAACTATAAAAATAAAACTAAACTGAAACTAAAATACATCTAAAAGAGGCTCCTGCGCATGCAGCATGGTACCGAAGATCTTGGCACTGCTGGCAGCCGTGAATTATTAATTTGTAATATTCAATCGAATTTAAGAATTTCTAATTTTATTTCATTGCAAGTTTGAGAAAAACAATATATTTACATATCACCTACTTACTTCGGCGTGAAAACGAATTCCTGGCTTCGGATCCCTTTTTTTCTATACATACCAGGCTGATAATCCCTTGAATAGCTTTATAATACTTATAGGAAATATTCTCAAGTGAGTTCTTTCTCCATACAAAAACTATAGATGTACAAATCGGAGAACGTTCTCAAGAAGTACAACTCTACTTTCCCCTACTCGTAGATGCATTTTATGTCTGACGTCTGACGTCTAATGTATGTTTTAAAGAAAATATCGAAAAGTTGATGAAACTCGTAGGGTATCTTTGTATACTACGAGTATACGTAGTATGATTACATTGGTTACGTATTTCCCTAGGTACTAGGCACCTACTGAATGTTTTGTAACAACACTATTCACAACGGACACTATTCTTTGCTCGTGAATATAATTTGGCTCTCAGCTTGTGAATATTACGTTTCTATTCAGCGAAGCATTGTCCTATTTCTTTTCTTCATTATTTTGTTCAGTCATGTAGGGTTGGACGAAGTGTTAATTTTTTTTCCATGAGACAATTCTTTTGACTATTTGTTTGCAGAGATGATTAGAATCTGAGTTATAATTATAATATACTTATTTTTTAAATTACAAACTTAAACCTTAAGCAGTACCTATTTACCTAGTTTGAATTAAATGTGTACTTTGCTTTCTGAATCTTCTTCTTTTCGCTCTTGACAGAACGGTCGTGGTTACGTCGAGGCGTCCTCGTCGATAGTGGAGGCGGACACAGCTCTGCGCACGATCTGCCGCCATCTCTCTCTGTTGGCAGACAGTCTGGCACAGTCAGATACGCGGTATACTGCAGACTCAACTAATAATGTGCTACTGTACTATGGCCGATAGACGCTGGGTGATGCCGAGCTCCTGGAGTATGGACACATTGGTGCGAAATTCCGTCCATGATATCCTGAGCATCTTCCTCCAGCACCACATTTTCAGAGCATCTATCTTCTTCTTTTCCAACTCGCGCACGGTCCACGTCTCTGCCGCGTAAGGAAAAATGGGGAAAAACAAGGGTTCGTACCAGCCTGACTTTGGTTAATTTGGTAATATGTCGACTTCTCCACACCTTTCCTAACTTCTCTATCGCAGTTCTGGTTAAGGCCATACGACGTTTTACCTCATCTACGCAGCCGCCGTTGTTTGAGATTATAGCTCCAAGATACACGTAGTTCTGAACCACGTCGCAGTTCGCAATCTGCGTCACTTTGGGTTTTCCATTGTCATTGACGCGGATTTTATAATTCAAGGTGATAAAAATCAAAGTAAGTAATTACATAATTTTGGGTAAAGTTGAGTTAAGTTTCGGTAAAAACACTCGAATTTCTTCATCTTTTTGACGGAGAATATTGTATATGTTCCTCTCCTAACGGAAACAATCATAATAGGTTGTTGCATGTACCTGTTTCTTATAAATAACACCGGAGTTAACGGAGTGGTAAACGTTTGAAAGCTTTCACCTTTCAGTCGCAGGTGCTTCAGGAAGGGGAAATGGCTACAGTTTCTGACATGCCACCCCCTCGTCCGCTCACTACACTGCTTAGTTACACAACTTCGAAGCATATTTAAAATAAAAAATTTTTTAGGATAGCTGCAACCTTATCTACTCGCAGTTTTGAGATTTGCTTATAATCTAGGTGTATAAATATTGATCACTAAAATAAGTAGAACAAAATATGATTTAGATTGAATGTAATCTAAATTACACAAAGAGTCCACGTTAAGTAAGCATTCTAAGTACTACCTACGTCAAGATATCAAGTATGCTATTACCATACATTGTTGTTCCAAGTCGCTTATGCAGTCGCAAATGTTATTTAATTTAGAGTAATTGTATCGTAAAGTTAACATTAAGCAAGCAAAAAATTACGTCTAGTTCATATTTTAGGCAAAATAGGTCGTCTATATAAGATAAAAACTGTTTTTTAAGAAGTTGAATATTTAATTATATTGCAAATTGAATATAGAATATTCTCTGTCATCTAAAATGACAGATGGCTATATAAAAACGCAATTGAAATGCAAATTTTCTTTACTTTATAATTATTATTCTATCGAGATAGTGCGAGGTAAACCAGTGACTGAAGAAGTGCGGAAAATTATAATTTCCTGTAACAATAACGGCAAATCTACTTACCAAATATCCAAGGAGATGTCGTTGCCACGATCTACAATTCAAACGATTATCGAGCATCACCGAAAACATGGAACAATGTCCTGTTTAAAGAAATCCGGCCGTCGACGAATAACCTCCAAGGCAGAAAACAGGATGTTGAAGAAGATTATCAAGAAACTTCACCTTTCGCTTGAGGCAGTCTTTATGAAATGCCTCTCCTTTTTCCCGAATGACTTTACTTCGTTCGTCACCAACTGTGACTTCGAATTTGGATTCATCACTCCATATTATTTTTCGCTACTGATTGACAGTCCAGTTTTTGTATTTATTAGCGAATTTCAATCTGTTGGTTTTCTGTTTTTTAGTAAGTAACGGTTTCTCTTTAGCAGTGTAAAAACTATAGCCCATTCTCTTCATTACTCTCTTGCAGGTATCGACACCGGCACCGGAGGCCTAGGTCACTTTTTCGTTTGTATATGACATCTATATACAAGTTCCATCAAGAGTAGGTCGTAGGCAACCCGACCTCATCGAGTATCAGAATTCTGCTTATACAATAGAAGTGCCTAGTAGAAGGTAAAACTTGTGCCATTCGAAAGAACTCATCATCTATTAAGAATCCGGTAAAGTTTTTTTCGATTTCGCTCAACTTTTCGATACTATTTTACAGTAACTAAATAATAAGAGTATTAAGACTACTATTCATTTGTATACTATATACTCGTACTGAAATATCGTTTCTGTCTAAATTGTATAAGTGGAGCCCTTTTTTGATTTTATGTTTAATTTATAAATAATTCACCCTAATCTCACAGCTGTTTCGTGATTTTTGCTTGGAGAGGTGAAAACAGTAGGATTTTTATTGATTAAAATGATGTTAAACTAGTATGTAAAATATATAAATAGGTTATAAAATGACTCGTTTAAGAAATAAGTAGAACAGTTTTTTTCATTTTCGTACATTTTTTTTTTTGCAGGAGTATGTTTACCTAGAACCGTTTCAGGAAAAAATGTCGAAGTTTAGGTGGTATTTTTGGAAATATATAAAAAAAAAAAATAATGTAGAAATAAGTTTGGCTTTATACTTAATTCAGATAATATGAAACATATTGGAGGGCATGACAAAAAATAATAATAAATCAAGCGAAAAGTTTACACGAATCAACGTCCTCACTAAACAAGCTCTGCGAGAATTAAGTTTAGGGTATTAAATAATAATAAATGTAGACCACAGGTATTTATTTGTGATAACAGGACTTCAAACTATCTTATTAAATGCAATTCATGTGCGTTATTTCATTATTAGCTATTTTCGTTTTCAAATCGTTACCGCACTCTTAAAGAAAAAAAAATCTTAAAATGTCGTAGGTCTGCGTGTGGCTACCACCATTTTTTTGGCACTACTCGATTAGCGCCATCGCATGGACCACGTGCACAGTGAACACTTCCTAGTCTTTAAATTAGATTTAGTAAAAATATCCGTCAATTACTTATATTGCAGTGAAAACGGCTTTCTTTAATAACATTTTCTCATGTGTCACATTTTGTCATTGCGTAGAAACGCAGCCATATTTCGTCAGGTGACAACTAAAAACTTACTAATTGCAAAAAAACTGAACGAAAATCAACCTTGTTTTGTTACTAGTTCGGTTTATTATGGCTATGAACTTGTGGTAGTACTTAGTAAGTTTTGGTTGTCACCCGACGATTTGTTAACCTTATTTTATCACTATAAAATATAACGGTTACACTCACGTCACTTTAGTCACTCTAGTGCTTGAAGATGGAGACCTAAGCTCTCCGAAACATGTCGCGCGAAGTGACTAAAGTGACGTGAGTGTAACCGTTATATTTTATAATGATAGTATGTCTCACGAAAGTTGAAATTTAATAACCTTATTTGATTTTTCTATTGACGCCGAATATATGTTAAGTATAATGTAATACGATATTTTATTAGGAATTGTCTCTAGAGTTTAGTGTTGCGTTACTTTGTTATCATATCAAATAACCAACACTATTACTATTTAAGTATTTACCAGAATAGCAATTGTACAAATAGTTTATAAGGCATTTTACATTCTCTGACTACTCTGAAATTGTGATAATATTCGTACCCTGGTTATCACGTTCTCTGAATCCATTAATTACTGTAATAGCCGACTAGATTCCAGCACGGCTCGGGTTTATCAGTCCTATAAAACAAGTGTAACTTGTCAGCTTTGACAATTTGGCAGCTTACAGCATCGTGGGCCTGCCCTAGTTTCGAGCGCAATTCTACTTCTGGGTATATTATGTATAAACTTGTACAGTTGGTGGTAAGCAATCATTTTTGTGACATGTTTTGAGATGAGATTGTGCCAGGTGTAAGACACAAGTTTACGTTTTCTAGAAATATACTAAGAAGTAAATGTGGAGGAATAACCTTAGGAGGTAATATTTTTTACCTTGCAGCTAAAAAAGTAGCATAATCCAGCTAAAAAACACATCTTGTGCGCCATGTTTGGCGGTTGACAGCTATGACAGAATCACAGAGTAGTGTAGACTTGTAGTGATTTTCACTACAACTTTCGGGACAAAGAATTTCTTAGGAATGTCATCTCCCGTTACTCAATGGGTTATGCAGAGTTTTGTATTGAATTATAATTTGAAGTTCTTCCTTTCATTATAAATTGAATAATTAAAGCAATAACTGGTGCCAAATGAAGTCCTATTTAGAACGTTTCTTGCATAGAATGGTGCTCAATATTGTCACAGCAAGAAAGCGGTTAAAAAAATTACAGGTTTAATAAGCATCAAGCACCCCGCTACCTTCACATTCTTATCAAGGCTTTGTCATGTTTTCCTTCTTATACCTACCCAACCTATACATTTGTAGGTACTCGTATAAAATAAATAAACACCAAAATCCTACGTGTGTTTATTAATTCATTAATTATACACTTCATACAATATATATACCTAAAACAGGCTCAAAACGAATGAGGAACGGAAATCATAATTAATAGGAGTATTACTGTGTTATATGCAATACTCTTTTATTCGTACAGATATTCTCATTCTAAACCATGAAGTTAAATACAATCTGGAGATCATACTTCGACCACAAAGTGAGGCCGAAAGAGAGGGTAATGTGGGGGGCTGCATCTCATTCTAAGTAGGGTGACCATATGTACTATGATGTATGTGGCATTGGGCTAGTATGAAGACAAATATAAAATATGCTTGTCGTCTAGTAAGTATTGTCCAGAAAGAGAAGTCTCATAGTTCATATGGGAACTTATACATTCTACTGACTTAAGGAGCTGGCCACTTCAGATACGTTGGCGCGATGGTGGGAGCAGGGAACCCCTTTAATTACTTTACTATTTTAAACTTATTGCTAGATCCAGGCATCTGGCAGCTATTTATCGGAGGACGTCAGAGTGACAGACCAGCAAAATATTTTAGTTAATAGGTAAAAACTGTCGAAGCCTATCGCTAATATAATAACAAAAAAGTAAAAACATTGCGTATCGCTACGGGAAAAAAACAGTAGGTAGGCGACAAACAATACATTAACGTAACGTCATTTTGCACTATTTTCCCCCAACAGAAACTCCTGAAAATGATATAATCTTATTAATTACATGATACTGCACTGCATCAAACCTAGAACTGTAAGAAATTTATTTCTTACAACTCGTTTGCATAACACCGATGAACAATTGCCAGATGTCCGCGTCTTAAAATCGGGGATAGTTAGTATAGCAAACTAAAACTAAGTAAGTACAGGGGGTTCGTGGCTCTCACTATTGCGTCATATCTGATGTGGACAGTTCTCCGACTTTAATATACTTAAAGGTATATAAAGAAAACAGCAAAACATCAAACTGCTCAATGGTTGACTGGAAGAGATCTCTTCCATGTAAAAATATTGTATATTCTTCCTGTTGTATTTTTCTTTGTTGTACAAATGTTGTACTATAAAGTCTATTTTAACGGCCTCCTAGCCTAGTCGGTAGTGACCCTGCCTATGAAGCAGGACGTCCCGGGTTGGAATCCTGGACAGGGCATTTATTTGTGTTTATCACGGATATTTGTTCCTGAGTTATGGATGTTTTCTATGTATTTAAGTATTTATACGTATATATCTATTACATATATCGTCGTCTAGTACCCACAACACAAGACCCTTATTGAGCTTACTGTGGGACTAGGTTGATTTGTGTAAGATTGTCCCATAATATTTATTGATTTATTTATTATACTGCCACTACTACAATTTTTTGTATGGCCTTGTGCCATTTTAGGACCCTTTCGAAAGGGCCTTAAAAGACCCGCGGGCCACTCCTGTCCTGTGTAAGTAATACTTAGGAACAGACGTAATACTTAGGAACAGACCATGTACTTATGTACATTTCTGTAAAAACAGCAAAACCGACCCGCAGTTTGCCGACATCATAGTCACCCTATTGTTTGACAATCTTAACTTGTTGTTAAATCGTAAAATTGAATGATTGTGGATTACCGGTGAAAGGAAAGTCTACTTTATTGTAAAGTCTCACCCCTGCACCCTTTTACACAACATATCTTGACCATTTTTACTTAAAAATGTTGTTACGAAATGTTGTTGAGCTGAGCGGCGTCATTTGAAATAATATCAGTGACATATTATGTCAGTGATGGGACTGATGGGATGGGGATACCAGACCGTATTTTAAATATTACAAAACTTACTACTGTCTGCAATATTAATTGCAATTCTTTAATTAATTGAATGAATAATATTTACGTCGTAAAAAAATTCAAAGCAGCTAAAAGGGAACAAAGTATTAATTCAAAATCTTGCAATAAATTATTATAAGTAGGAAGTAACTTCTAGTGTGTTACTAAAATAAATGTATATAAATAAAACCACATTGGTAAGTTTCATAAGTTGGCAGCATTGTGCGAGTGAGACACCGCCCCCTACATTATGCTCTCTATAGGACCGTTTTTATTACTTTTTACTAGTGACCTATGAACGACTGTTTTGCTCGGTAATAAGGTTCAACTGTGGTTAGAGGAATATAGTAAAAGTACTATCCGGATTGTATTCTGATCTGTGATCTAAACTAAAAGGTTGTATTTTGTGGTAGATATACTCGTTTTCCTCGACCGGCCTTATGATTTTAGCAAATAATGTATCAATATTTGTTTTCTTCCTGGGTTTCAACAATTTTAACTACTTATTGTATTTTGACCGCATAATGTCCACCTTCAGTTTTCTAAGTCCTTTTTATTTGTTGGTTATTAGAATTTCTTCGCACCTTGTTATTCATTGCAAAGTCATAATTATAGGTAAAGCCTGACCAGAAATATATGATTATTGGCAAGCAGTTCAGTATAGTCATAGAGCGTATTATTCTCTATGGTATGGTGACATCTTGATTTATTTACCTGTCAGCTCTGATGTTAAATTGAAAATGTTTTACAGCGAAATAGTTTCATTTCCCGAGCGTATTATTTACAGCAGTTTATTATATACACTATTTACAATGTTGCACTCTTGACTATGAATAATTTTGTGATTTTTTTGTCCTTTATTATTTAATATTCAGCACTTTACTTTTATTCAAACAAACCGCCACAATGACAGCCCTGCCCACATGCCCTCGCACATGCATACCATCCTGTAATTATAATTATTGCCAGTGTAAGATATTAGTTCCAATTAAATTCCGCCACATGGCGCATGATCATATATTTCTGGTCAGGCTTTACATAATATATCAGAGTTATCCATTTTTAGGGTTCCGTACCTCGAAAGGAAGAAACGGAACCCTTATAGGATCACTTTCTTGTCCGTCTGTCTGTCTGTCAAGACCGTATTTCTCAGGAACGCGTGGAGGTATCAAGCTGAAATTTATATCAAATACTCAAATCTATTGTCCCTTGGAGCTGTGAAAAAATCAAACTTCTAAGCCAACGCAATCAAAAGATACAGCCGTTTATGCCGAAAATTTTCTCAAATTTTCGAAACTCGCAAGGGAATCAAAACCTACAGGGTACTTCCCGTGAACTCAGAATCTTGAAATTAAGTACGAAGCAACGTCTTATAGCACAGATAAAGGAAAAATTGCCAAAACAGTAAATTTTTCGTTACATCATGTAATAAATTCAATTCAATTCAATTCAATTATTTATTTCAGACAAATTAGAGCCCATATTTGTTAGTAATATGTACAATACAATTAATCTTATATGCTATTGTTAGTAAGGACACAATAAATGAGAAATTAAAATTACATATAAACTAATAATACTTGGCACAAGGAAGACTGCACATTCCAAACACTACCGTTGCACGTGCAACAGCATCCAGTGGTGCTGGAACGTGCAGTCTAGCCTCTCGGCCAGCACACCTAGCAGACTGTTGGAGCTACCGCGCAACCGCCGCATCAGTGATGCAGTACGCTTACGTAAAATGGCATGAAAGCCATCGGCACGAGCCTCCGCGAACATACCTGATGCACTGCAGTAGCGCGGCAGACCCAACAGTATCCTAAATGCGTTATTGTATTGTACTCTCAACGTATTGAGAGTACTCTGCGTGTATCTTACCCACAGGCTGCACGTGTAGAAGCTCTGGCAGTAGGCCTTAAACAACGTTACCTTGACCTCTTTTGTACACCGTGCAAACCTGCAGGCAAGCATATTACAACGCACAGCCATGGAGCGTCTCTCACGTTCCATGTCCATGCCATCAGAGAGGTCCGCAGTCACCCAATGGCCCAAGTATTTGAACTCTGACACATGTTTAAGTTCACTGCCGTACAAGTAGACGGGCGGTACTGTCCCAAAAGTACCACCACGCGGCTTAAAAACAAGGAGCTCGCTCTTGATTATGTTATACCTGAGCCCATGTTCAACTGCGTACCTCTCACATATCCCGAGCAGCTTTCTAAGTGCGCTAATCGATGGACTCAGCAACACCATGTCATCAGCATAACTGATGTTATTGATGCTTACACCATCGATTGAACATCCGACCTTGGCATTCCTGAGTTCACCGATCAGTCCGTTCACATACAGGTTGAACAACTTTGGCGACGTTAACCCCCCCTGCCGAACACCGCACTTCAACCTATATGCTTCAGAGAACTCGCCTGCCCACCTAACACAGTTTGTTTGGTTGGCATACCAAAACTGAAATAATTGTACTATTTCAGACGGCAGATCTGTCTCACGACGCACTTTGTGCCACAACACGTCATACGAGACCATATCGAAAGCCTTCGTTAGATCCAGGAAACACGCATAGACCGGTGTCTTCCTATCCGTGTAGTACCGAACGGCGCGCTTGAGGCACAACACAGCGGTTTCCGTCGATAGCCCAGGTTTGAAACCAAACTGTGCATCGTGGAGCTTCAGGTGCTTAGCTAAAATACCATCAAGCAAGCCGTCCAGCACCTTGGCAACAATAGTGGCTAACGATATAGGTCTGTAGTTGCCTCTGTCGGACAGATCTCCCGTCTTATTCTTTATAAGTGGGAGCACTATTGTGCGCATGAGGTCCCCAGGCAGATATGCATGTCTCAGGCAAATATTGAACAGAAGCGCTAGTACCCTCGGTAGATGGATCCCCGCATGTTGAAGGTGCTCGATGCTCAAGCCGTCATGCCCCGGTGATTTACCTCTGGTCATGTTCTTAATCACTGTCGCAACATCACTGGCAGTGAAAAGTTGAGGGTGAAGGCACTGAAAACTTTGGCTACCAGGGGCGGTATGAGCATCGCGCACTCCCTCAGGCGGCAGCACCGCTGGTTCGACCTTGAAATGTTTAGCAAACATTTCAGCTATTGCCTTCGACTCACTCACGCCGCCGACGCTAATGGGAAGACTTGATTTGGGACTCAGCTTAGCAGTCTCCTTCCAAAAACCCTTGAAATTTTTAGATGCATGGTGTGACGCTAAGGCTGTCCATCTTGATTTGTTCCTGGTTCACTTGACACCATTTAAGGCTAGCTTTAAACCGTTTACGCGTTTCACACATCATGTCATAAAAAGGACCTTCAGATGGTTTACCATGCATCACCCATGTCTGAAAATAATACCTAGCTTCACCATGAGCGTCCCTGACGTGCTTGTTCCACCCGATGACCCGCTGCTGTGGCCGACGTTTTGCCTTGGCTGTCCGTTCTGCTGCCCCACACAAAGTATCTATAATTTCGTGATACAACGAATCTATTAGTTTTACATGCTCTACGTCACAACACATACTATGACTACATTGTATAAGCTGCTCGGGCAAATTGACAGTTTTTAAACGCTCATTACAAAAGGCTGGGTATTCATCAATCTGTGGGCCCTCTCTCCCACCTCAAGAAACAGTATTTGCTGACCTGTCAATAAACTATCGCTTTGGTTTAAGAGTGGTAAAGTTACACGTAATTTCTAGTGGGAAATGGTCAGACCAATACGTGTCATAACGTACCGTTATATCGTCGACTGATTGTCAGGCTCCTTCCGTTACCACGCAGTGGTCTAACCATCTCACACACCCATGTACATCGCTCACAAAAGTGTAAGTAGATGATTTCAATATTTCCACATCCGCACATCGCCACTTCTGGTAACAACAAAAATCACTTAACTCGTAATAAAAAAATTAAAATATTTTTAATAATTTTAAAGTTACTACCCCTATACTCGTATACCTACAGGTTTGTACGGAACCCTCGGTGCGCGAGTCCGACTCGCACTTGGCCGGTTTTTTTTTATACAATGTAGAGATACAATTTTCGAAATTACGACTAACAGCACTAACGTACAAAAGAGCGCGGGCGCGCACTTAAAAAAAATTGTGGTTCTATTTTTATAAAGTTCGATTGCTGCTTTTCTATAGAGCAATGCTGCTTTTAGATTCGGCCTAGAGTGTTGCTATGTTTTTGTTCGATGTACATTGCTACTGCGTTGGTTAGTTGCAGGATTAACTAGGCGCCTACCTGCTTCATGCTAGGCCGTATAGGGAAGCAAATAACTATGACGTCATACGTAATAATTTTAATCACAAGCTGTCGAGTGAATTATTTAAATGAATTGCGATATGTGAGAGCCATCGAGTGTGACACTTTGTAAACACCGTAGGTGGTGTTTTACACGCATGAGCGTTCTCTAATACCTAGAGTTGAAAAGAGAACTGAAGGCTCGTGGGAATAGGCGTGGTGAATTTTTATATTAAGAATGTATTATATTAAACTATTTGAGATTTTTCTGTAGGGTACCTGTTGCTGTCCATGGAAAATGATCAAAGATCGGTAACTGCATACAAATACTCAAGCGTCCCATAAATTAATTGGATTCACAGGTTAGTCCAGGATAATTTGACGTTTTTTAATGAAATGTTCCGGTTATTCACGAGAAATTTAAGTTGAAAAGTAGCTAATAGTTGTATCGACTTCTATTCTAGTCTGAGTCGAAGTCATGAAGGTAGGTCCTCCTGAAGAAAGCATGAAACTTTGCATGCACGTAGTTTATAATAAAAAGGAAAAAAATAGAAGTAGAAACAGGTCGTCCAGTAGGTGTCCCCCCCCCCCCCCCCTACTCCCTACTTTTGTGTCCCAATTTGCAGTTTTTCATATTTTTTATAAAAACAAGAGAAGAACAATACAAACAGAAATATCATAGTGTCATTTGGACTGTACCATGCGTCCTGTACGTCATGTACCTACATGAACTTAATAATTTTAGCCGTGTGCAACACCGATATCTAATAAAGAACAGGATATATATACATATTCTGACTGTATAGTCATACAGTCATACAGTCAGCCCAAAAAATTGACCCCACAATAGTGTAAGAAAGACTCTTGCAGCAGTTTCTCGTTCAGATCAACCAATATTGAAGTTGTTTTGGAGTTGCATCGGATTAATTATCAAGCAAATTCTTATACATATTTCTGATTTAGACGTTTATGCCCTATTGCTGTATTGCGTTGTTAATGAATTGGAGTTGGATCGTGTCTGATAGTATTTTATACAATCGTGACATAAATGGAGAGCTTTTCATTTTCAGACGAGTACCGTGTTTACTGTGTGCCGGATTGTAATTTTGAAATACATTAACAATACAATAAGCACATAACCTATCTCAAACATACCTAACTCCAACACACATACAATCAACCAATATTGAAGTTGTATTGGTGTTGCGTTGAAATATTTATCAAGCAAATTCTGATATTTCTGATTCAGATGTTTATGCCGTAGCTGTATTGCGTTGTTAATGTATTGGAGTTGTATTGAAGTTGGATCGTGTCTATACGTGTTTTAAAGTTAGAATACGGCTCCGTGTTGTGTGTAATTACGAGAATGAAAAGCTTAATTATGTCACTATTGTATATAATACTTTTTCTACGAGTGCTCAAAATAGGCAAACCGGTAAGAACTTATTTCGACAAATGCCTTACAACCTGCTCCCTATATACAATTTAGTAACTTTAATCTCCCGGTTTTGAAACTAATTCTTCATAGCTGCACACTTGTTTATAGATCACCGCACAATAGGCTATCAATATTACACACTGAACTACTAAAATTAACAAAAAACTAAAAAACGATTCCCAAGACGTCCACGCGAACCTGCGTCTCGAACGGACGTCAAGCACAGTTAACGAACTGATTACCGTTAAATATAGCGGCGCAACGGTCATCTTATAGAGAACTCTTCATACAATTGTTGTGTGTTTTAGTGTTGTGTTCCTGCTGGTGAGTAAGGTTACCAAAGAGCTCAAAGAGGACCCAGTGTGTTGACGATGAGGGACCCTCTTGTTCCTTTAGCCGTCAACACACTGACTCCTCCTTTTTGCAAAGGGTCGGCAACGCGCATGTGACACCGCTGGAGTTGCAGGCGTCCATAGGCTACGGTAGCTGCTTACCATCAGGCGGGCCGTATGCTTGTTTGCCGCCGTAGTAGTATAAAAAAAACAATTGCAATTTTAATTTAACGATGACGATGACGTTTACAGACTGTTTGGTGCAATCGGCCTTTAATATTACTCAGTAAACTCGCTGTCACTTACATATACTCGTACATATCTACCTACATTAAAAGAAACAAAAGTCGATGTTAGGTGGCTTTCACACTGCTGCGGTTTCCGCATGCGGCGCCGGTGCGCGAGCGAGAGAGAGTCTGCATGTGTATAGAGCTGTCACACTTGCACACCGTCGCCGCATCCGGTTGCGGCGCCAGTGTGATAATCGCCTTACACTCATTAGTATCATTAAATTACCAATATTGAACGATAGGTACTTGAAGATCGCTCATTGCGAATACGCATAACTCATAAAAGAGTCAATTAATATGGTAGCAGATTAGTTTTTATACTTTTATCTACACCAATATCATAAATCCTCTATTCCGCGTTCGGAAACCGCATGTAATACCACCATTATTGCAACCAGTAACGTAACATCTCAGACAGTGTTGTAAAAATGTATGAAAATTCATAACCCACGGTAACGTTACGAAGATCCGCGCTCTTCCCGAGCACCGGCACGCGCCTGCGCGACCGCCGACACAATCGAGTTGGTCATGGCGGTGCAATGGCGGTCATTCTGCTGGTTTCCGAACACTTAATTTAGGATTTATAATATGTGTGTAGATAAAGCAGTGTATGCAACTGTACGTAATTAGGCCTTAAAACACTCGTGTGATCCTATTATGAAACTCGCCTGCGGCTCGTTTCATAAAACCACACTCGTATTTTAAGGACCGTTATTACGTAACAGTTACATAAATTACTATTTCTGTAGTAGGTAATGAGTTAATCCTTTAGGAAGATTTTGTGTCGAAAAATAGTTGATCTATAGGTACCACCAATTTCAATTCGGTATGGTTGACGTACCTTCACCAATCTATCAAGTATACCTAATTGAATGTTTGCAATATACATACACTGACGGGTGACGAAAAAGGGCCTCGATGTATGGAAATTTCTGTACAAAGTAACCCGTTTTAATTGTTCTCGAGTATAGATATCTAGATTCTCACTAGATTGGTAGCACCGTGACGAAAGGTCTTTTTGACCACAGCTGTCAAAATCAACCAATCAAAAAATACATGATTAAACGTAATTGGTGGATTATGACAGCTAGAGCTCTCGCTACGGCGGAAAAACTCCATCGCGGAAACCCTCATGGAGGCGTCATGTTATTTCAATCTTTATAAGTAACGCTGTGTCGACCGGAGTAACTATATAATATAATAATGTCAGTCCAATTAGAGACCAAATTTGTCCATCATAATTGCCGTACATATTCGTGCGAGTAAGTCGACCGGCAAGGATAAGTCGTCTAAGCTCCGAAGTCGGCTGAAAGCAAAGTGTGGTCGCGGCCACCGGCTTGGGAATGAAGTTTCATTCAAAAACACGTCTCGGATTGAGGTTAAGTGGCCTTGCGCAGGCGTGCGGTAGGCGCATGCGTGGCTTGCCGTCTCGCAATGATTTCACCTACCTTCCGCAGCAATTTGAATCTTACATGCCTTACTTTCGAAAATACCTTCTACAACCGTTTTATATTTCCTTCTACAACCGTATTTTAGGGAACAGAGTTAAAATATTTTGGTTGCTGTAAGTAATGCTGATTTGCAAAAAGTATTAGGTACTCTGTTGAAGACTTTGTCGAAACTAGCATCTTTATTTTTTATACACACTTATTGAACGACATTTTTGTTACGGGTCAGGTTGATTGAGATGTATTAGATAGGTAGATATGTGATGCAATTAGATTGTAGGCATCATAATTAAAATTTCGATTGAAGTGTAGGTATGGATTTTTTTTAGCTTATGTCAGAGAGTCGACTGGGTATAGTTCTGGTTTAGTTCACAAAGGGAACAAAACGCAGAGGAATTACGGTCTTGAAACTTTCATTCGCTGAGTTCTTGCGAGACCTTCATTAAAGTCTGCACCTCTTTATTTATGCTTCAGAGATTTTCCCAACGCTTTCGAATACTTTACCTCTTAAGTCTTAAGTACTTAGAGATTATCTGCGTTTGATCGGACCCCCGTTCAGATATCCTGCACGGTAGATCGATTTGTTTTAAAGCAGCGTTCTGGTGAATTGGTGGGTATAAAAGTAATTGAACGAGACTAGAGTGAATTTGTGTAAGAACTGCGAGGAGTGAATATGGACGTTAGTCCGACGCTACCGCCCGGCCCGCAGTCGCGGGTATCCGGGAGCGCCTTGTGACCTACTTGTATCCCACGACCCACATTTACACACTTTCAACAATTTTAATACGACTGTCAACACTCAATCCGCTTTACGATGATTATTAAATAAGAATCCTTTTTCTTATTTTACATTTACATAAGTACCTACCTGCTAGTATTCAATTCAATTAGTAAAGAAGACAACATTTATATACATTTACTGGGACCTTCACTTACTAATTATGAATCCTTAGATTCCTTAGAGTCTTATAATTTAGAAAACATTTGTTTATCAACCTTTATTTACTCACATCTAATTATATAATATGAATAATATATGTATGCGCTTTCATTAGGTTTTCCTAAATGTTCCTTGATTATTATCTCGATCCTAAAAAGGACCCATTATTTATTTATTGGTTTATTAGGCAAGATAATACCAGAGTGTATCAACAGAGTATAAATGATTTCAATAATTTTTAGCAGTTTCATACAATAATACTGAATTTTCAATCCAACAACTACATTCTGACAATAAATTGAACTCAAAAGGAAATATCAAATATTAAACTTACGAAAATTATTATAAACTAAATTACACAATATAATATCTTAAGCTACGGAAATCATATAGATCAAGAGTAGGCCGTATTTAATAAGTATGGATGCTTATGCTACGGTGAACTGCAATTAGTTTCTCGAATAACGTGGAAGTACAACAAACACTTAACGAACTGTTGGTTTAGCTATTATTAGGCACCCGAATGAAACTGCACGTGTTTTGTAGCCCAAAGTCTACCAAGAGTCTCGTTCTTGGCGTAAAGTCTCTCAGGGCTTGTTTGCATAGTAGAGTATAATTTATGGAAGTTCTCTTTAAGGTAGTGCTCTCAGTATTAGCAGCTTAAATATTAAGCGACAAGACCCTAGCGTACCTCTCGCGCTCAACTTAAGTGTTTTGGTGTAAAAGTTAAAGTAAAAATAACCCGTTCAATACCTTGTCCCGCGATAGAGGTTTGCATAATTTGTAGTCATTCATTTTAAGCTTAAATAGTGCGATAAATTTATTTAAAATCCAAACCTACTGACGATATCTCGATATTCGATCGGTCTCGGAAACTAAATAACTCGGGATCTATAGTCAATTCATCAACAATTAGGTAAGAAGTAAAAGGAAAATTTGGTCACATGTGTTTGATAAATGAATACATTCGATTAACTGCGGCGGTTGGTAAACGTTGTTATTGTCATGTGCATGTATATAGGGATCAATAGAAAAGTAAAACAAAATAAACAAACGCAGTTACCTATATTGCTTCACAATCACGCACTTATAAAGAACAATCATGGGTTCATTGTCGAATTATACACATATACTTGTTATTTATATACAATTTTAGTAAAAATATATAAATTACTATATTTCAGTGGAAACTAATTTATTTAATCTATACATATAATAAAGCTGAAGAGGGTCGAAAGTCTGTACATGGAAGATAAACGAAAAAAAGTTGTCTGGGGATACTTAGAATCGATAACAGAACACGTTCCAACAATTTTTAGAATTTTTGTCTGTTTATCTGTTTGTCTGTTTATCTGTTTATCTGTTTGTCTGTTTATTTGACCGCGCATCACGTGAAAACGGCTGAACGGATTTTGATGAAATTTTGGATAGATATAGTTTGAGTCCTGGCAAAGGATAATATATAACTAGTTTTAATCCCGAAAATCAACCCTGGTGGGGGTGAAAATGGGGTTGAAAGTTTGTATGGAGAATTTTTAACCGCTGAAACGATTTAGATAGAAATGAGTATGGAGATAATTTGAGTCTCGAGAAACGTCATAGGATAGTTTTCAAACCCTTGTGGGGGTGAAAAGGGGGTGGGAAGGTATGAGGATTTTTTACCGCTGAACTGATTTAGATGAAAATTGGTATAGAGATAGTATGGGTCTCGAGAAATGACAAAGGATAGTTTCTTCTTCAAACCCCCCCCCCCCCCCCCTCTTACTTTAGAACCGTAGGTCCAAAAAATTTGAAAAAAATAATGGAAGTAACGCCTGAAAGGTACTTTCAATAAAAACTATCTATACATATAATAAAGCTGAAGAGAGTCGAAAGTCTGTTCATGGAATATATTCAAAAAAAGTTGGCTGGAGATACTTAGAATCGATAACAGAACACGTTCCAAGTATTTTTAATTAGTTAACGGCTGAACGGATAATGATGAAATTTTGTGTAGAGATAGTTTGAGTCCCGGGAAAGGATAATGAACAGTTTTCATCCCGAAAATCAACCCTGGAAGGGGTGAAAAGGGGGTTGAAAGTTTGTATGTTGAAAGTTGGTATTGAAATAATTTGTAATTTCTTGGTCAAGGTGTTCATATTTATAACATGTTACCCGTCGATGCTTTACATTTACCTTTACCCGCTCTTAAGAAATATTTGAAAATGTCATGAATGTCAAAGGGTTATTGCAGCAAACCAAAAAACTACTACAAAATCATCTAACATTTATAGGACACCGTTTAGGTAGGAAAACATATCAAACGTTTTGTGAAGCAGTCAGATTAGGATTAATTTTTCTTTATAATTAAACAATAGGTACATTATCTGTCTCTCAAGCAGTTTTGATATGTCTTCTTGAAGAACTACGCATTATTTTGTATCTTTTTCTACTCCTGTACTTTTATCTGTCATTTATACATTCGTTAACACCTTTATAAGAACATAGATAATACACTCGATGAAAAGTCTATCTAGTCTATTCCCCAAAAATAACACTTGTTCTATAAAAGCGCCAAAATAGTATCGCGGAATCGCGTGCAAACACGGCTATTAATATAAAATAAATTACTGCCAACCTAAGAAACCTAAATAAACGCAGCGTTTTTAGAAAAAAAAACTTTAAAAACGAAAAAATTATAAGAACCACAGACCTACTTCGTAGTTTTTTACGTTTCCCGTTCGTTTGTTGGGGCGAATTGCAAACTTTGAAAGTAATTTAGGTATTTTTACTAATCTCTGTAGCTCTTTAATAATTGATCAAATAACGACGGTGTGTATTTGTGTTAGTAATGTTAGTATTATTGAAAAATGGTGTTTTAAAAGGTAAAACTTAAATGATTGTTGATTATGTTGACAAAATAACTGCGATATCCATGAAGATTTCAATTTCGCATTTTATGTAAAAGTAAGTGTATTCGTAGAAAAAGTATTGTATGCAACGTCGTATAAGTAGGTAAAAAAATGTTCGTGGCGGTTTTCTTAACAATTTTCGCCTACGGCTCAAATTGTTACCCACGCCACTCACCTTTTTTGACCCCTCTTATACAACTGTTGCATAAACTACTATTATGATCTAATAATGTATTACTGTTTTGAAAAAAATAAGTCCCGTAGAATTTCTTCTCGGTCATAATACTTCTTGGGCCAGAGGTACACCTACAGGGTTAGAACCGGTGGAGTTTTGGAACGAAGTTCCTTATCGGACGGTTCGCGGATGGGGGCCTAGGCGAAAAAAAGTCAGGTGACCGTTACGAAAAAGCGTCACGTCACGAAAACGCGACACCCATACGATTGAGAAACATGTAAAATGGAATGAAATAAAAAATATATAAAATAGAATAAAGTGAAGTGAAGTGTAGTGAAACTGAGAAGTGGCAAAGTGATAAAAGTGAAAAAAGTCGAGAACCTCAAAAGTCGAGAATTTTAAAAATGTCGAAAATGTCAAAAATTTCGAAAATGTCAAAAATTTTAAATTTCTAAATTTCCAAAATTTCCAATATTTCCAATATTTCCAAAATCTCCATAATTTCCAAAATTCCCAAAATTTCCAAAATTTCCAATATTTCCAAAGTTTCCAAAATTTCCAAAATTTCCAAAATTTCCAAATTTTCCAAAATTTCCAAAATTTCCAAAATTTCCGAAATTTCCAAAATTTCCAAAATTTCCAAATTTTCCAAAATTTCTAAAATTACAAAAATTTCACAAAATTTCCAAAACTTTCAAAATTTCCAAATTTTCCACTATTTCCAAAATTTCCAAAATTTTTAAAAAATGCAAAAAAAATTAAAACCACAAAATTTACGAAAAAGTAAAAAATGAAATAAAATTAAAGAAAACGAAGTTAAAACATAACTTCGTTCCAATCGCACTTGATTCACACACTTTCCACGACACTCACGTATTTTATTTTTCTCTGACGTTCATTAGTGCATTGTAATGTGCTTACATTGACGAATAAATATCTTGATCTACACCAATATCATAAATCCTCTATTCCGCGTTCGGAACCGTATGTAATTAATTACCAACATTATTGCAACCAATAACGTAACATCAGTGTATTATCTGTGACAGTGTGGTAAAAACGTATGAAAATTCATTACCTACGGTAACGTAATGAAAATCCGGCCCCCCGACCGCCGGCGCAATAATATTGGTCATGGCGGTGTAATGGTGGTCATTCTAATGGTTTCAATGGATTTTTAATATGTGTGTAGGTAAAGCAGTGTATGCTTCTGTACATAATTAGACCTTATTACGTAACAGTTACATCGCCATGTCCGTCCGTCTGTCCGCGGTCTAGCTCAGTTACCGTTCGCACTAGAAAGCTGAAATTTGGTGAGGCCTGATAAGAACTTTCAATAAAAACTATATTGAATAAAATCGGTTCAGCCGTTTTTGAATTATTAGTCAAAAACGCATAGTGAAAGGAAGTACCGAATAGTAAACTGACGTAAGCGCCGCCAAATAAACGACCTTTAGAACGGATGTACGGATGTTTTGTAACAGGGCAGCATCTACGAAACTCTACACTGAGCATCGCCCGACATGCTCTTGGCCGGTTTTTTTGCATTGTTATCCCGGAAATCACCCAATTAAGGATTACTAATTCCAATTCTAGAAAATCCCCAGCCAGGTTATACGTAGCCTATAAAAATTCAACGTCTAAAAGGGGGGGGGGGGTAGCCACTACACTCGATTGAGTTAAATTTGCATGGGTCATGGACCCCCCCCTCCAAGTGCACCTAAAATAGAAAAAAATCATTTCTGCATTTGTGACACCCCCCCCCCCCCCCCAACTGATTGATTTGAGGGGAGGATCGATCTGGATGATATTTGCCGTGGACATGAACGTATAAATACAAAAGTGGTCCTGTATCGTCCGATATACACCTACTACTCTCTATGTCGTTTAAATCATGCCAAAAACAAATATAATTAAAAAAAAAGTATACATTTATGAGTGTAGTTCATTTAGTGGTAATTGTAAAATATTTTATTAGGACTACTGTCCTCTAGCGTATCCATCTGTCAACTTTACTTCAAGTTCCGCCTCCAGGGTAGCGGGAGAGAAATTAGGGGTCGCTTACTGACACAGACCGAATTCCACGCGGGCGGAGCCGCGGGCACAGCTAGTAATGTAATATTGTCATGTGTCAAATGCTGTTTTTTCCTAGAAACGCAGTCATATTTGTTTACCTTATTTTATTTTTATAGTGACAACGAATTTAGGTACTTAAACTTGTTTTATCGCACAGATTTGCTTAAGCAGATTCTGAGTGCAACCAAAAAACTGTCGAAACTACTACCTATCAATATGTTCCAGGTAATACCTTTTTAAATTAATGTTATATTTTGTACTGTATCATTAAAAGTTGTGTCCGATCAAATTGAGAAACTAGAGCGGCACACTCATATGGTAATCATAGTTCCAGTGGTTAAAGTTATATAAAGTTCATCCATTGCGTCCTCTCGCAACTCAGTAACCGCTGCACCGTCGAGATTGAAAATAGCGATGCATTGTATTACATGTACAAAGTTAAGTAGGTATTGCTATAGCTTTAGCTTTTGACTTTATTTTATTGGTAATAAGTTGTCGTATTTGGATCCCACTTCTCAAAACGCTTGAAAGTAATTTATAGAACACAAAGCTCAGGGTCCGAGTGTAATTTAACTCAGTCACTAGGTCCGCCATACTGAGTTTCATAAATGTAGATTTTTTAAATGGATAAGTAAGGGTAGCTGCTCGATGTCGTGCTGCTACGCGGAAATTATGAGGTTTAATTTTTTTGAAAAAAACACTAATATCCTCACTCTGACATGGATTTTATAATTAGTAAATTATTCCCCGTTATAAAAAATACCACTTATTTCATTCCTTCTGTTGCATTATCAAGTCCGTAAAAAAGAAAAAGATGAAAAGGAGATTTTCCAGATCTCAGATTTGCCACTTATCTGCTCCCTTTGAAGTCTGTCGCTAGTAAATAATACCTACGTCCCATGATCGTGCATATTGAACTCGGCGAACAAGAAAGTAGTACTGAAGAACTGAAGAGGTTTTCCTGAGGAATACGATACACATCTCAGTAGGTAACAGGCGATGTTTTAAGGAACAAATAATAAGTAGTAGAGTGTAAAACATATCAAACTAAGGGTTACTTTCTAATAAATATGTATAAGCGAATAATATCGCAAATACTTTTATTAGGTAGGTTCCGATTGGTTTTATCTAGGAACCACCGCACCGACAAAATAATAATGTAAAGCATATCTTAATATAATGTTACTACATAAGTTACTACATAATCTCTCCTCCCCCTGACGAAAGACTGAAACGCTTGGCAACGGTATATTCCAATTATATATGTATAAGATACAATACTGTACCATAACCAAAACTCTAGATAAAGTGTATTTTTCATGATTTTTTAACCACTTTGACATATCCCCCATGAAAAGATGCCAGATCAAGTAATAACAATAGTTATCGAGTCACATCTGCCGGGGCAGCTTCCCTCTAATTTATTTCGCTGAATTGATAAATTGGTTACATTTTCTAAATATCATATCAATGACATGAAATAGTTTATTCATAAAAAATCATATCTCTATGACGTTTACAACAGAAGTGCAAGATGATTTGAAATAAAGTTATGATAAGAAACATTATTTAAGCCGCTGGAACATCTTTATTTATTTGCATCATGCAATACAATTGTTAAGTCGAATTTCTTGAAATAAATTGTTCCGTTTATGTACATAGGTGCCTACACTTAAGGAATTGGATTTTAGTTAGATTTTAAATTTATATTGGAAAAACGTAAGGTCTTAGGAATGTTGTTTAATTTCTTAAACACTGTAATTTTCAAAATCTAGCATGGATCTCACACACTAAGCAATATATAATGCTTAATACCAACTGATTTTAATTAAGTTTGGCATTGGCACTGGCATTTTTAATTTAACACTTTCTTGAGTTCTTTTTTACATATTCCGCGATATTTTGAAGCCGGCTGGACCGATTACACTTTACAGTTCAAAGATTCAAAAGAATCAAATAATTTATTTGTTCAACATAGGTGCAGGATGTTAAAAAAACTTTTAGACTCACTATATCCAACTTGATGGTATACATATCAAGATACTAGAAAATGCTGTAGTCATCATCACGCCACAAACAAGGAATAATGTTAATAATAATAACGGGATTTTTTAACATGCAACGACAGTTGAAAATGCTACTGAAGAAATTAATAATTAATTATAAAATGTTAAAGATGTATCCATACTTTATAGCGCTCCTCGCATCAGCACCGGAATGTGATGTTTTTGCGAGTAGTTTGATGTTTGTGCGTAAAGCGTGTATGAAGTACTATGAGGCGATATGGATAAACGCGAATCTTCTGTGTTCTAAGTTTGTTATTATTGTTATTTTTTAAATCTTGTTGTACTACTACAAAGTACCGTAATGTTTTATAGTCTAAGGTATATATTTATATTCATTAGTTATGAATTCCACAGTGAATTGGTACCAACTGTCATGCTGTGTTTTGGATAATAAAATAAAATAAAAATAAAATATATAGTAGATATAGATAAATACATAGAGCACATCCTTACTCAAGAACTAATCTGTGATAAAGACACAAATAAATGCCCTGACCAGAAGTCGAACCCGGGACCTCCTGCTTCATAGGCTGGGTCACTACCGACTAGGCTAGGACGCCGTTTGTTAAACTGAAATTGTCTTCACATGCTATTCGGTGGTAGCTTGTTGTGTACTTTGTAGAAATGCCATTTTACTTACCTACTTAGCATTTTTTTTGTAATGACTTTAATTTCTTTTGAAGTCGAATACTTTTAAATTTACGGTAGCCCGTTTTAAGTAATTTCAATACATTCAACTTTATATCAACTTTATAATATAATATACTACATATTATTCTATTTATTATGTACTTTTCCTAAAAACAAGTAATATTTAGAAAATGTTTACCTGCCATTGTGGGGTAGAGATTTAGGTTCAATATAAAACAAAGTTTATAAACATTCTAGACACCATATATACTGCCAAGCATACCATATTATACATATCTATGACCATTAATGTAAAAAATGATTGAAATTAAATATAGATTTGGAAATACGGAATTATGAACTTTACCCATCGACATATAATATCAAGACGAGTAAAGGCAAGCAAAGTTCATGTGAAAACACGACCCATTTTCACGTTTACAAAACTAAAATGTCTTATGTCGTATTAACCAATCAAGTACTCATTCTTTAAGCATATTTTTTTGTGTTAACCTTAATTCCGCAAAGGTTTCATGCAATAAGAAAAGTTGCCGTGTTGTGAGTGGTCAAAATCAATTTGACAATGATGTTTAATTGGACAGGAGATACTCAAATGAAATGTCAAGTTAACGTATAATAAATACGCCTAAGCTTGACGTGGATGGCTTCGCGTGATAAATAATAATGCAATCAATTAACAATTTATTTTTAGTGCATTTTTCATTACTTATGAATAAGGAATAATCGTTCTTGGAATAAGGAATAACATGAAAGCCTTCTATTCATCTTTCATTTATTTAATAAAAGTGCTTAATTACAATATAAGGACTTACATACTACAAAATAAGCATAAATTAACATAAAATAGTAAAGATTTTGAACTTTTTTACAATTTTATAAATCCGTTATTAGGGAGACCCTCTTGGTCTCAAGCAACATATTGTTAAGCAAGTAAGGTTGATTATGGCAAAAAAAAACGATTATTTTTTAACTTTATTTATGACCAGACTATAAATAGTTAAAATTCTCTTTGCTCCCTCGTTTTTTAGAACTAAAAAAATAACGGATGTGTTCGTTATGTGTACTATTTATTTTAGCAGGCTTAGGTTTGTACAAAGATAAATTTACATTTTGTATCCATTTTCTTATACTACAACGGTAGCAAACAGGTATCTGGCTCACCTGATGGTAAGCAGCTACCGTAGCCTATGGATGCCTGTAACTCCAGAGGTGTCTCATGTGCGTTGCCGACGCTTTCATATAAAAGAGGATTCACTGTGTTGACAGCTAAAGGTACAAGAGGATCCCCCGTCGTCAACACACTGCATCCTCTAAGCTCTCTGGCAACCTTACTCACCGGCAGGAACACAACACTGTAAGTAGGGTCTAATGCTAATTGGCTGTGGTTTTCTGAAAGGTAGAGGTAGTTCCCCAGTCGGGCTCTGCTCTAGATTTGATAATTAAAGACTATGCTATGAAGTTATAGCATTCATTATTAATGAAAAATAAGAGTCATACCCATTAGTCAGTTGTACTAGAAATGGCACGGCCAGAATGGTATGATTTTACCAGAGTAAGTATGGTAGGTACTAATTCGAAGGGTTTTGTTCTGTCGATTTCGTTGACTTTACTTAATATTAGTGATTTGAAAAAAAAAACTTTAAACATACACATACTCTTGAAGTCATCATTATAACAGAATTTAAATTATATTTAGTAGGTAAGTAAAACCGACTGAGGTGGCATATTCAGATTGTTTATTAAGTACGTATCTCATATTCCCAATATATGAGTACAAGGAGACATTTCAATATTATGAAAGTAAATATTATACTAATATTGATAAAGATTTATTCCAAGGACCCATACTGTAGGTATATCGAAAAAACAAACTGAAAAGATTTTTTGTTAACAACGGAAACCTAACTGCTATCACTACTAGGTAATACTTATAAATGAACATTCATTATACTTTTCCTCAAATGAGTTATGTTTACTTTTCCAAAACTTATATTGCATAACATCGACCAAGTCCGTAATGTATGAGAATATCTATGCGTGATTTACTTACCGATGAAAAGAAATATCATCATCTTTGGCGCCTGTGTGGCTCCTGCACCAATGCACGGCACAAGCCGGCATTTTAATACCGATATATTACCGAAATTTCATGGGCCGAAAAAACTAATATTTTGACGACATGACAATTTCAAAATGTTTGACATGACATTAGGGCACCGCTGTCACAAGCTCCGCCCACTTTGGCACCAGGAAAGTGGAGCACATTTTGAGCGTTGATTACGCTTCCTTACTTATTATTCTTCCAAGACTTTACCAGAGACATCTACTTGTAAAATAGAATTATATCGGCGGTGATGAAAGGTGGGACTTAGACTTGATAGTGTCAAAGCTGGTTAGAGCAAAAAAGATGCAATTATGTAAAGATGTCAACGAATTAGTGTTGGTGTTGGCGCACGGCCAGCACCGCCGCGGCTGTGCGGCCCGCGCGCCCTCCGAATATCTCGCCCAATAACCGGACTAAGTTACGGCATTCGTTTCACTGACATCTCGATATTAACGATATATTTTGTTTCACACCACTAGGCCAAGCTATCGATGTCGAGTGATTTGCACTGTAAGGCTTTCCAATCGGCACTGTAAAGCTTGTGACTTGGAATCTTGGCGCATAGGTACTGGTTGCATTGAGTTTTTAACGTATTGTTTATAAGTATGTATTAAAAAATTGAAATACAGCACCTTTTAACAAGGGTAGATTACTTCGCATATTCAATGTATACTTCAAATACGTAAAGAAAATTAATTAAAAAAAAAACTATGAGATAATGACCCTGACTATTCATTTCAATAGTGGACTATTTATAATATAATATATCGCAGGCATACTTGTAGGTATTAAGTACCAAATTAAATAATGTTCTGGCCCTTTTAACTGACCGTAATAATATTATCGTATTGACCGTAATATATTAACATAAATAAATAAATAATAATAAAAATAAAGTAACAATAACATAAGTACACTTGGGTGCAAAGAAATCGGACCGCCTGTGCAACTTTAACATTATTTCGATTTCCGTCGAAACTATAAGCCTCACGATGAAAATTTAAATGCCAATTGTTAAATTTTCTTTAGTAAAATAAAGCCTATTTTCAGAGTGTGGGGACCTCACTTTCAGTTTTTCAGGGTGCTGAACTCTGTCGCCATTAAAATGCATACTAGAATCAATGGGCACATGGTGACTTTTCTGGAAATTGAGGAAAATTTAAAACAAATTTTACTGATTTAATATCGTGTATTGCCTCCTCTAGCCCGACGACAGGCTGTCACGGTTTTTCATGGATCGAATCAGCTTGCTGGCAACGCCTTGAGGGATGCCCGCCCATTCTTCTTCAATTGCAGTCTTCAGTTCCGGTAATGTTTCTGGGGCAGGATTCCTGGCCCGAATCCTTCTTTTGAGTTCGTCCCAAATGTGCTCAATCGGATTCAGGTCAGGACTTCGTGCTGGCCACTCCATGGTATTGATACCGACAGACCCCAGGTACTCCTGAGTAATCCAGGCTGTAGGCGGTCTTGCGGTATCTTGCATGAATATGAAGTCATCGCCGATAAAACCAGCAAATGGGATCACGTGATCACTCAAGATCTCCTCGATGTAGCGGCGAGCAGTCAAACCTCCTGAATTTCGCCTGATACCAGGCCCTGTAATGAAGACGATGTCGGTCTTCGCTTCCAGTGAGATGCCAGCTCAAACCATGAGGGATCCACCACCATAAGCAACACGTTCTTCGATGCAGCACTCAGAAAACCGCTCCCTAGGCCTTCGGTAGACTTGCGACCGTCCATCGTTGCCAAAAAGAGATATCCTGCACTCTTCAGAGAACAGTACGGGCCTCCATTGCTGAAGAGTCCAATATTCATGTTCTCGAGCAAAAACACGTCGTGCACTATGGTGGTCTCTGGTGAGTTTGGGCCCATTTGCAGATCTGTGCGCTTTTAAACCCTTCTCCTAAAGACGTCTTCTAACAGTCCATCGGCTGATAGACACATTGCGAGCCTCTCGGAGCTTCTGCTGAAGCTGAACAGCATTCAGTCGGCGATTTCTGAGCGAGGCAACAGCGATGAATCGGTCATCTCTCTCTGAAGTACAGCGAGTCCTGCCTGTTCCGGGTCTTCTGCGAAAAGTGTTATCTTGTTGGAACCTCCTGGACACTCGTTGAACTGATGATTTTAAACATGTTCAACTGTTGAGCCACTTGACGTTGACTAAGCCCTGATTGCAACAGAGCAACTGCTTGGCCGTCTTCAGTCTCGGTAGCATCCATTTTTCTTCAACTTTTTCACGCAGAATCGATGAGAGCAATGTGCAAGAAGACGTGTGAACCACAAATGATGCAGAACAATGAAAATTACAGGTTTTATACCTGGTGTTGGGGGTTCAATTAGCGTGTGCGTTAATGAGGCATTTGGGAGAGGGGGGGAGATAACGCCTTAGCTTTCACTTTATCTTATCTCCTCATGTCATTTGACAGGGCATAAAATTATCTATCACGTGGTATTACATTTTTTATCGTGAGGCTTATAGTTTCGACGAAAATCTAAAAAATGTTAAACTTGCACAGGTGGTCCGATTTCTTTGCACCCGAGTGTATTAATAGTAGTTTATGTAACTGTTACGTAATAAGGCCTAATTACGTACAGTTGCATGCACTGCTTTTTCTACACACATATGTGTTCGGAAACCAGTAGAATGACCGCCATTGCACCGCCATGATCAAACTCAATTGTGTCGGCGGTAGCGCGGGCGCGTGCCGGCGGTCGGGGAGAGCGCGGATCTTGGTAACGTTACCGTGGGTAATGAATTTTCATACGTTTTTACCACACTGTCAGAGATGTTACGTTACTGGTTGCAATAATGGTGGTAGTTACATACGGTACCACACTGTCAGAGATGTTACGTTACTGGTTGCAATAATGGTGGTAGTTACATACGGTTTCCGAACGCGGAATAGAGGATTTATGATATTGGTGTAGATAAAATACATTAAATACTTATTCAGTTTATTATACGTGTAATAAAAAAATAAAAATAAGAACAATAACAAAAGTAATTCATGTGTTTTTAATTTAACTTCATATTAGCTCGCTACAGAATACTCCTATTATTAATACTAGATCTAAATACATACGGAAAGGTCAAAAAGTATTGGCATTCTGCAACTGTTCAGCGGAGTACAGAATTTTATGGTTGGATTATTTAGAGTTAAAATTAGAATTGAATAGGATGAAGCAGAAGGCTTGGTAGCCATTTACTCGTGAGAATTTCGTCTCGTTTGCACATGCACGTTTCTAGAACGATAAAATTATTTTTTCCAGCTTTTTTCCGTGGGTAGGTCCTACTAATGTATTTCGTTCGTCCCCTAATTTGCCGTGACAACACAACACAAAACGTTACTCAGCGTCAATCTGGAGCGTAATTTACAACTCTTACTAAGAGTATTGCTTTACTCGAACCACTATTAAATCTCTTACATGTATTTATATATATTTGTTTGTAAGTATTATAAAATGGTTGTTTGAATAATGTACCAAGGCACCCCTTGTGTTAGTGTTATTTCCTAGTACCGTAGAAGTCACCATGTGGCAATATGGTTTTCTGCAGCAGCAAGCTTTAGGAATGTTTTTTTTGGGTTTCTATATTTGTCCCCAATTTAATTGATATCTCGATTTTTTTATGAATTTCCGTTTTAATTATAATTATTTGTCAGTCGATTTTTACGAAGCACTTAATACTACAGGTAAAATAAGACCACATATTTATGAAAGTTTAGCGGCAAATTATTTATGTACATCAATGAAACTTTGTTTATAACTTTAGTTTGACATTAGAAATGAGGATCTGCTGAGTCCTACGAAAATTTAGGAGTCCTACCCCCTCTCGGGGGGAGGGTATGGCCAGGGGGAACCGAAAAGAAAAAAACCGGCCAAGTGCGTGTCGGACCACGCATAATTAGATAGAGGATTCCGTACCTTCGATGGAATAAGAATAAACTAATACCAAAAGGTCGTATCTGCATATGAAAGAAGTTTTTTGGAGATGGCATAAAAACAGAAATTCAAAAATTGCTGAACCGATAACATTCATTTCATTTTTCGTAGAAAGTAAGTGTTAAAGCTTGAATGGCTCAAAAGTTAGAGGCTGAACACATAGTTTTAAACTTTCGCAGATGGCAGTCGCTTTCGTAAAAACGAGTGCCTATTCATGGGATTACATTGTCAATCGGACCCCAGGGTCAATTGAACTGTGGCAAAAGCTGGAAAAACGTTAGGGGATGACATTGATGAAACTTAAAATCAGTACAGTTTAGCGGTTAAATGGTAACGGACAGACAGAGCACTTTATCATTTACAATATATGCATATGGTTAGTTATTGAACTTATTGTTGAATTTCGAAAGTTAGATGTCTATGTAATATGATTTTATTTGAATGATTTGAAGTTAGATACCTGTGTTCATATACACTACGAGTATACCTACTCGTACATACTTATGGAAGATTCACGCTAGAACCAGAATACAGCCATTAACCACGTTCCTTATACTGTGCTAGAATGTTCGGCGTCCTACGAGCGTTCTGTTCTGACACCGCACCGCCCTGTTACATACGATTATAAGAGCAGCTTCATCGAGTTTCCGGGCACGCAGCGACCCGAACCTGGGACAATTTGGGTCCGATAAATCTTCACATGGTTACCACTTTGGACGATATGACACGATCGCTTTCAAACGTCTTAATTATGACAGTTAAGTAATAATTTTGGATTTTATGTCATACATAATTTTATTAACAGTCAATTCCATGAGTGTGAAAATTGGAATCATTCAATTTCAATAACGTATACAATTTTAAATAATTTATATAAATTATGTCTCCGAGTGGTCAATGTAACGGGCCATGCATGAGACGAGCTAGTACTCGTATTTAGAGCAATGACGCGTAGTTCCAGTGTCCGCGAGGCGACCGGATGGCTCGCGGTATTTAAGCTTCCTACGTGTTGTGTATCCAACCTGTGCAACTCGAACTGACCCACGTTGGACTTGGTTTTTTATCCTCTCCCCCTCAATTTCCAGTATCTTTATGTGATGAAACTGATGAAGAACGAGCATGCAAATTGCCATTCATACCGGCTGGTCGGTTATCGATCCCTCAAAGTTGGAAGCCAGAAAAAAATGATGGGGGGTGGGGGGGGGATGAAAAACAAAGTCCAACGTGGGTCAGTTTGGGTTGCACAGGATGGTTCCACAACACGTAGGGAGCTTAAATACCGCGAACCGCGGTTGCCTCTCGGACACTGTATCTACGCGCCATTGCTTTAACTATGGGTTTGAGCGTTGCTAGTAGTTTGAAAGACCGCGACACAACCAGACGTGACCGTCCCGTCGACGTCACGGGTACGTAACGACATGAGCCGCTTTTGAGCCTCGGAGATCACGTGACGCGTTCTCTTTCTATACAAAATGAAGTGTCGGAAGCGCCGTGTAGGACACGGAACGTTCTAACGTGAATCATCCTACTTGGACTTAGGCAAAGCTGCACCTGCAACGCTTATTGGCATGTATTTAACCAGGCAGCTAAGTGACTTAATCCGGGTAGCTTATAAAATTGAAACTAATAAGTTGGCAACTAAATTGGAGACTCGCAATGCATATTTCAATATGAATACAATTGAATGGCGTTAGGTATTGTACTTTAGACGGATACAAAACAATTAACTGGCAAATATTATATTTACGTAATACAATTTTAAAGTCTTATTTTTTTTTTTTTAATTAAGTTTTTTCATGTTTAGATAGAAAATAAGGAAAAATGAGGTCTATAACAACCACCTAGCTTAGTCGGTAAAGACCTTGTCTATGAAGCAGGAAGTGACGGGTTTGAATCCTGGTCGGGACATTTATTTGTGTGTAAAGTTTATTTGTTTATCACGGATATTTGTCCCTGATTTATTATGTCCTGTTTTTTATGTATTTAGATATTTCTCTTACATATACATATGTACCTAGTACCTACAGATGGGCCTAGTATGTATCTATTATAGTAGTATCTATCTATTATATACATCGTCATCTAGTACTCACAATAGAAGCCTTATGGACTAAGAGCTGGCCACGTCAGATATGACACAATAATGAGAGCAACAAAACCAGTCTTTTTATATTGCAGCTTCTGGCAGCTTTTCATGGGCGGAGGTTAGAGTGACAGAGAGTGACTAGCAAAATTTTTCAATAAGAGAATAGTACTTAATACCAAAATAGGTAAAAACTGCCGAAGTTGTCTTAGTAATAAAATGCAGAAATTATATTTTAATATTACAACAAAAAATATTGCCTATTACTGTGGAAGCTAAAACAGTAGGCGACCAACTATGAATTAAATTATACGTCGTTTGGCACTACTTTCCCCTATAAAGTTTTGGCAAGAATATAATTTAATTATTTATATAATTTTCATAATATTGCATCAAATTCAGAACTCTAGTATTCATATTATTCAAGGAATTAATTTGACATCCACCACTTGACAGCTGGCAGATGTGTAGATCTAGAAATAAGCATAGTATAGCAAACTAGAGGGGTTTCGTTGCTCTCATTATCCATATCCATACTAATATTATAAATGGGAAAGTGTATGTGTTTGTTTGTTTGTCCGTCTTTCACGGCAAAACGGGGCTACGAATTGACGTGATTTTTTAAGTGGAGATAGTTGAAGGGATGGAGAGTGACATAGGCTACTTTTTGTCTCTTTCAAACCCCCACTTCCCTAAAATGGGGGGTGGTTTGTATGGAGCATTCCGGGGGGCAAAGGGGAACCGCGTGAAAGACGGACAAACAAACAAACAAACAAACACACACACTTTCCCATTTATAATATTAGTATGGATTTGAAAGGCTGTATTTTCAACCGACTTCAAGATTTCGAAGGAGGAGGTTATCAATTCGTCGGGATCTTTGTTTTTGCTATTTTTTTTTTTTTTTTTTATGTATGTTCACCGATTATTCGAAGATGGCTGGACCGATTTGGAAAATTCTTTTTTTGTTTGAAAGCGTATACTTCACAGTTGGTCCCATTGTAACCATGTCAGGATCTGATGATGGGATCCTGGAGAAATCGAGGGAACTCTTCAACTATTATAGGCACACCTATGGTGATTTGAGTATTTTTTACAGCAGATCGAGCATTTGGTGTTGGAAAGGTGGATGCTTAGTGAAGTCGGTTCTTTTTTGTTTAAAATTATTAAAGATAAGAAAGATAAGATAAATAATTGTTATTTACATTTGGGTAGATACCTAGGTATTTTTTAAAGTATGCACTTATTCACGTATTTCCTGTAGACGTCATACTCGTATAGTTTACAATAGGTAGGTACATCTTGAGTCTCTAATATGAAAAACATATAAATATGTACAGGTGTATTTCCATTGACAACGATACGATTTTCTCGCTGAATGCACATTCTTTTCAAAATCTGTAAATGAAAAAATGTAAATGCTAATGAAAAATATTTTTATTTCCTTACAATTTTGGCATAATTACAACAAGGTGGAAACTTCCTATTAAGTAAAAAATACCTGTATCAGGAAGTCTCGCTCCTCCATAACAAAGAGTCATACATGATTTTTTAAAGTAAAATAAACCAAGGCGTTTTTATACATTACTAAATTAAATTATATTCTAGATGATATTGTGTGTGTGTGTATTTAAAAAAATTACCTTAACTAAGTAAAAAGTTCAGAAAGGTCTTCTAAAACCATTTTCACATTGCATCACAAAATGGTAGCTGGTACATACTGTACATAATGTTGCAGTGATATAATATACCTATTATAGTTTTCCGAACTATTTTAAGGCTAAGTCATAAACTGAAATGTCTGTTTGCGTCAAGCTCGTAGTAGTTAAACTGTTTGCGATGCAAACAGGCGAATGCGTAAATATATAGGTACGGGGGGGTAGTTAGGTGTGTTGCTGCGAGCGAATAACAGGTCACGTGACCCCGGGCGGCGCGGGCTGGGCCGATTACACAGCTATTGCACGTGATGGACGGTTTCAAAACATGCACGTGTTCAGGTGCCCTATATTTATGGCGAAATCTGAGCTGAAGTTTGCTGTTTTTTAGGGTTTCGTAGCTAAAATGGCAAAAACGGAGCCCTTATAGTTTCGTCATGGCCGTGTTTTGCGTCAGTCCGTCCATCCGTCATTATCATCCGGCATTATCATTTATCACAGCCATTTCACTGTAATAAAATTTATACATAAGTTATATTTTGTATGCCGCTATTTAGTTATATAGTTAAATTGCAAAAAGGGGGGGGGGGGGGGGGGGGGCGCTCCATACACGTAACAAAAAAAATATATATATATTTATATATTTACCAACATGTGGCACATCAATCGGTAGGTTTTTATTAATAACATCGAGGCTTTTTCACCTGGTACCTAAATGAATACATGTACAGCCTTGGCCAGAAGTGTTGAGCATAGCTCTTTTTTGTTTACAATTTTGATGTTAAGTATTAATTCCCTATCATAACAATGTACGATGACGTAAAATTTTATATTTTATTGATATATCTAGAAAACTTCACTTAATAACACTTTCAAAGTACCTATAAAATGTGAAAAGTGGAGGTTCCAAAAATGCGAATTTAAGTCGGTGCGACAAATTGCAAATATTTTATGCAGTTACTTCTCACTTCAACGAAACATGCCTGTTCAGTTGGAATTAATTGATAAAATGACTTCAAAAATGATAGAAACGCCGGTCTAAACTTTCAAGTTTTGTATGAAAATCGCAAGGGTGCTCAACACTTCTGGCCAAGACTGTATATTATTTCTTTGTGGAAATGTCAGAGCGGCTAAATAGTAAGAGGAGCTCGGCTCAACCAATGATATGGAGGCATCTATTCTATTTTATTAGAGGGCTTAGTAGTAGCCTAAAAATTGTTTTATACGGGTGTATCAACCTAAAATCAGTATAAAATCTGTCGTACTCAGCGAAGAGCCGATAAGTACAACATTTAATCGTGGTTTAGAATTAAAGCAAGGCTCGTCTACTAGAGATTTAAGTTTGAAGGCTAACGGTTCAGTAACACACACTGCGCGCTGCGCTAACAACTCGTCCTGTGACACACATTCTTCGCTGGTCGATCGTAACGAATAGTCATGATAAGCCACACTTCTATTAACCACGTTGTTATACTGTTTGTTGCCTTAATAAACGAAACACGTGACTTCGCGATATTGCGTTATTTAAAATTTTTGTTTCGCTTTATCAAACGTCTTTTGAAATTGAAAATCAATGGGGAAGGCCGTTAAAACTTCTTGTAAGTATTCCTATTCCAGATTCCATACAGTGATAGAATGAGACCGAAGGTGGTCGGTTCTTAACTATGTACGGAAACCATTTAGAGTAAGAAGGCTTTTCTTAAGCAAAAACCTTCTCTATCATGTTAAACTACCGCCTTTTATATTTAGGTTATTCCGGAAACCGGCGGATTCCCATTTCATAGCAATTTGAGACAAAACACTGATTAAATCTTGCGTAAATAATTAAGATGTACTTCCTGCCATACATATTTATTATATTAGGTTTTTTGAGGACCATTATTGGAAATATAGTAGTAGTAGTAGTAGTAGTAGTAAAACACTTTAGTGTACAAGAAAACACAACGAAAGACATATAAGACAACATATATACATACGTACAAAGGCGAACTTATCCCTCATAATGAAATGTCATTTTGACAGGTGCCTTAGGGTGTTTCACTTTCGTATGGGGTCAAAAAAGTAAAATATTTTCCCTGACTTTCGCTTAATAAGTATCTACATATGGAGTCTCCCTAATCTAAAAATATTATATTCCAAATTTCAAGGTGAATAGATAATGTTTAGTCGTAGAGGTTGCGCAAATTGAAAAGGTAGACTGAGATTCCCAAACATTGAGTGATAATTTACTTTTTTCTAAATTAACAAAATATAATGAACCCCCTAACATTGTAATTTTTTAATTGTAAATTACATAAAGAAATAGAATTTATTGTCTTAAATTCAAAAATAGCACTTTTCCTTTGGAAATTGGTACAAAATCCTAAAAAGTCGTTTATGTAGGTATAGCATTTTGTAAGTTCCCAAATTCTCAGTCGTTAACTGATTTAAATTTTAAAACATATCGAGACGGTACAAATAATAATAATAAAATACTTTATTGCACACTACAACACACGAACAAAAGAGTTATAATATTGGTACAGCATAGAGGTAGGTAACAACAGGCGGACTTATCGCTAAAAGCGATCTCTTCCAGACAACCTTCATATATCGAAATAATAAACAATGCACACACACAAAATAATGCACTACTCTTCAATATGATCGTAGCCACTTGTAGCAATGTATACCCTCTGCTGTAGAAACAATAGTTATTCGACATAATATTGATGTCGCGCAACCCCTAAATATTGACCAATGTTGATATATTTTTGCATATATATATTTTTCATGGGGGAGAACAAAAATCCAAGCGACGTCAAATGAAAATCGAAATTTCGGAAAATGAAACACCCCAAGGTACCTTCCCGATTAGGTTTGTATTTTTCGCTAAATTGGCATTGCCAACTCCAAAAATGTTACACTATAGCGACAACTCTAGGTTTTTTATTAGCCCTGTTTCACAATCTCCAGATAAACTTATATGCCATTTAAAATTATTGCTATCCTTTTCTCCAGTAATAATAATAGAAAAGGACAGCAAACATTTATCTGACAGATATGCTTTAACTGGAGATTGTGAAACAGGCCATTAATATTTACAAAAATATCTTAGGAATCACTTTACATTGGACATTTCATAGAGTAAGTATTAAACACAAGTAAATAGCTTGTACCGTAAATGGTTTAACAATTAAAGTCCGCGACTGTACGTATAACATATATACGTACACTGCATTGAACTACCCGGGTATTAAAATTGATATCTTAACGTCTCTTATATCGAACAAAGTATGGCTCAAATATGCCTCCGCAGTTTATTATAGGATAATTAGGTAGTTACTATTAAGCGGTAATTAATCGTGGTTGAACAGTTGCATGTCCGAGGGACCGAGGATTGTGTAACGTCGGAAGACATATGGATTTCGATAATTCAGGGCAAGGGACTCGTTTCCGCCGCTACTCCTGCACGCGCGCCTTCTCAACTTTAAAGAATAACACTTGAGATTCGTCTACGCCGCCGCTCCACCCCACACTTTAGACACCGCTCAATAGAGGAGATTCAACACTAGTCATGCACGTGGACGCCGGACAATATCATTACAAAATTGCGTTCCAATAATTCATTTAAACGCACTAGCGACATCTATCGCGCCACTAATGCAGCAGGTATCCATTCCATACATTTGGCTCGGTGATGTGACGCTGGCAAAAAAAATGAATCTGCACAATAGATGACGCTGCGGCACTTAAGTCATAGACCGTGATTGTATAAAGGATGAAACGTCACCGTTCATATTGAGCGAGGTGATTGGGTAGGCTATATTGAACATTTTAATTACTATGGGATCAACTCCGAAATCGCGAAAAAAATGTTGGCTTTCCCATAGAAAACGACAACATGTGATCGGCCGAAATACAGGGTGCCATCTGAGACGTGATCAGTTATATGTTTTTCTAACTCCATAAACAATTTAACTAGCAGTTGATCTAAAATCAGACATTTTTTTTTCTTTTTTTTTACATGTTTTTGTAATTTATTTTTCTTTCAAAAGTTATAGATAATATTAGTGTAAAACAGTTTTATAAGATATTTAAGGTAAAAAAAAATTAAATTACATTTTATCCGGAATAAATGACAAAATTGTTATTAACGACAGTTCCATCTCAAAGAGGTAATTCAATTTACTTATTTAAATATTCTAATAAGTAGTTTAAATATCCCGAAAACCCCGTCAAATGAAAAATAAATTACAAAAACATGTAAAAAAAAGAAAACAGAAATGTCTGATTTTAGTAAAAGTTGGGGCATTCAACTGCTAGTTGTTTATGGAGTTAGAAAAACATATAACTGATCACGTCTCAGATGGCACCCTGTATATGAAACAGCCAAAATTTTTTTCGCGATTTCGGAGTTGGTACCATAGTAAAAGTTGTTCGGTATGGCCTACCTAATCATCTCGCTTAATATGAACGCTTGTTAATATTTCATATATGGATATTGCTGTTGGTATATATGGTACTTGTTATACCCACCTTCTGTAAACTGTCTGCGCAAATGTATACACTATCGGGCGATGCGGTCGCTGCGTAACGTGAATTACGTAGAGCGAATTCTTTCACTCATTCCCAGCTGCACTCTCGTAGCACTATCTACGTTGCTATTATTGCTCTACCATAACTCATCACGATTTAAAAAAATTGATATCGCTTGTAGACATTCTTTATAACGGTTTTTTTTGTTGTAAAATCTACGCTCGTAGCGTTACATCGTAGGCATCGTAGCTGATTGCATAGATTTCCCGAAACTGCTTCGTGGAGGCAACAAGTTTGGAATGCTATAATGGTGGAGCCCCGGAGTTTCTAAATTTATCATATTTTCATATAGTGTTGCGTAGAACACTTCTTGGAAACCTAAAAAACATAAAAGCTAGACGCCTGTGACACCAATATCAGAGGTAGCTGTTGTAGTTAGATAATTGTATCTGGGTAGCCTGGCGGTAAGACGTCTGACTTTCGATCCGTTCGTTTCACCTCGTCGGGTTCAAACCCCAGCTCGTATGCTTATGTACGAAATATCATTTAAATGCCTTTATCCTCTGGGTTGGAAGGTCAGATGGCAATCGCTACCGTAAAAACTAGTGCCTACGCCAATTCATGGGATTAGGTGACCAATTGAGCCTCGAAGAATGCGATACATAGGGTAGGATATAATCTGTGCCGTCTTGCGATCATGAACCACATTAGCACCTATATTTGTTTTTGTTAAAATGTCAAAATAGGCGTTAGTGTCAAAAGAATACATTGTGAAATTACCCCAACCTTACACATTGACACAGTTGCCTCCAGGAATTCTAATGAGGCCACAATCATTGAGTGCGTTTGAGCATTTTCAGATTCACATGACCCGCGATATAAATATATATAAATAGTAATAAATATGCGTTGGGATAATTTCGCAAAGCGTGTAATTCCGAAAGTCAATCAAATATCGCTCGTATCCCATTGTAATAAGAGTCAACTTTCCGAATGACCCGCCACTTGTTTCCTATCGGAATTATCCCTTACTTATTACTTTCTTTTGAGTAATAAGGATATGGTAATTTATAGAAATGTAAAAAAAATATTTTTGACTTTGTCTTGCTCGAATACGACATCCGAATATCGATTCGGTTCACGTTCAAGAGTTTAGAGGTCAGGTTAACTTGCCATCTCTTGTGCCTATTTCCTTGAAATAACATCAATACCTTTAGGTACTTAGTTTCGTTGATGTCTTCTAAAAACCCCAATTGAGAATCAACAGAATAGAAAAGGTCGCCGCATCGATGCGTGAACTTGTCTGAAAGCAGTTGACACACCGAACGTGTAATACGATCGAGCGCAAATCAGGATTATTAAAGCATTGTTTATCTCGATGTGTTTCGTTACGCTTACTTTTTATCGCATATCAAATTATCTACAAATTATTATGAAGGATAAATATTCGGTTCCAACTCAAGTCTAGTGAAGATTTTCAATCTATTTTTTAATGAAGATTTCGTTTTCCGTTTCGTGCAATAGCAAACGAAGGCTTGCGTGATACTCTCTTGGGTGTTGCGTGGCCGAGCTTCAGATTTTAGTTGAAATCATAAAAGTTCTCATCTATTAGTGAGTGGAGGGACGCGGTCGCGGGCGACGGGAGGCGCCGATCAAACAGGCCGGAGAATCAATATGGCCGCCGCCCAGCTGATCCGTAACCTCTGCGCCCCGCGCCCCCGCTCCGCGCCGCGTTCGCATCACCCCGCCGGCTCACTACACCCCGCTCACGCTCAGATTGTCTTCCCTCAAACTTCACGCTTCTCATTCGAAACTTTTTTATGACGATCTCTAGCGTTACTCTAAAGTACACTCAAACTATTCGGCCATGTACTCGTAGGGTTTATGTAATAAATTAGTTATCGTGTTTTTCACTATAATATTTTTAAATACAGTGTTTTATATAACTAGCCATATTGTGAAAGGTGATTAGGTAAGTCATACTGAACAACTATTACTATAAGACCAAATCCGAAATCCCAAAAAAGTTGGCTTCCCTATAGAAAACACCGAAAGTCAACCAAAAAATTCATTGTAATTTCGGAGTTGGTCCTATAGTAAAAGTTGTTTAGTATGGCCTACTAAATTAGCTCGCATACTAGAGCAAGTAATTGAAAAATCATCCTGTATAACTAATATTTTTTTCAATTGTCGTGTCACTGTATATCGTCGTCTGTCGGTTGTCCGGTCTATTGTTTCGTCGTGTCCAATTTTGAATTTAAAGTCCGTCGTTCCAGAAGAGTTTCTCAGTCAGCAATTCGGCCAGAAGATGTCTCGTCGGCAAGGAGGTTGGAAGCCCCGACAATATGGAAGCAAAATAAGTAAGGCGGTTATCACACTGATGATGTTACAGCATTCGTTGACGGTGTGTGAGCGAGATAGCGCTTTGCATGTGTATAGGGCTGTCCCGTTCACTGGAGCGGGACACGGCGACAGTGTGAAAGCTGCCTAAAGCGAGTGATTGTTACAGAATACGGAAGGCAAAGTCCTAAGGGCTTCTAGAGGTCTGGTAGCAATAAAGTGAAGAACATATACAGACACCTCTCGTAAGTGGGTAGGGCAGGGCAAGCTAGCAACCGAGTCGCGAAGGACTCGACTGTGCCGGTGCGTCCGACCGTAAGATGATTAACATCGTTATTTAGTCAGTGCGGGTAATTAAAAGTTACGATCACGACCTACGGTCGCTGAAGGTTCTACTCATACGATTGTGGTAACATACTAAATAACAGTCTTGTTACAATTTACGTATTTAATGCCGCGGAGTCAACTAGTATATGATTATTTACATATGCATTTCTTGTATCTCTTTCTGTTATGAAAAAACTAGATATTAGATATTCACATTCATAAAATCGAAGTCAAATGTATATAATACTAGCTTTTGCCCGCGGCTTCGCTCGCGTTAAATTCGGGGTAACACGGTTCCCCTTTCCTGATTGTCCCCCGTAATGCTCCATACAAACTTCCACCCCCCATTTTAGGGAAATGGGGGGTTAGAAAGAGACAAAAAGTAGCCTATGTCGCTTTCCATCCCTTCAACTATCTCCACTTAAAAAATCACGTCAATTCGTCGCCCCGTTTTGCCGTGAAAGACGGACAAACAAACAAACAAACATACACATACACGATATGTAGTATAAGTATGGATGGAGCAATTGTTAAAAATACGGCCCACATTACTTCAATGTGTTGCGACCTAAATAATAAAACTTTTTGCCTGATAATCATCGATTTATATATATTTTTATATCATATTAAGCTCATTTCTATAGTACCTAACTAGCACATATGGATCAAAGCAAAATTCTTTTAATTATTCTATTTGTTAAGGAAAATTAATCTTGAACGAAGTTAATCACCCTATAATTTTTGACCATCTTTTGACATAAAACGCTATATGGAAAGCGACCATGAAGTTATTATTTTAAACTGGATTATACTCTTCGGTATGATATACTATTATTTAGTCTGTGCCCTGCGGCCACAAAGTGAGGCCGAAATAGAGGAGGGAGCTGCGTCTCGTTTTGACGAAGGAGGTAATGAAGCTATCAGCCAATCAAAATGTCAATTTAGTAACGAATGCGAGTGAGACACCGCTCCCTATATTATGCTCTCTATCGGACCGTTTTTTCCTACTTTTTAACCGACTTCAAGATTTGAAAAGAGGAGGTTCTCAATTCGGCGTGTATGTTTTTTTTTTTATGTTTGTTACTCCATAACTCCGTCATGTCTGAACCGATTTTGAAAATTTTTTTTTGATTGTAAGTATATATATACAGATTGGTCCCGTTTTTGTCAAAACGCAGTTCTGATGATGGGATCCATGAGGAATCGAGGGAACTCCTCAAATATTAAAGGCATACATATAGTGATTTTTATATTTTTATCAACAAAACCATCATTTTCATTCAAAACAGTGACATTTGATGAAGTAGAACTGCTGATGATGATCAGAACGGAACTCTTCAACGACGCATAGTTCACGTTTGGCGATTCGTCCTCTTCGCTGTGTTTGTTTAGCAAGTTTAATTGTCAGAACAAATGTTCGTCAAGCTCAAGTTCTGATGATGGGATCCATGAAGAATCGAGGGAACTCCTCAAATCTTAAGGGCTTACACATAGTGATTTTTGTATTTTTATCAACAAATCAAGCATTTTCATTCAAAAGAGTGACATTTGATGAAGTGGAACTGCTGATGATGAACAGAACGGAACTCTTCAACGACGCATAGTTCATGTTTGGCGATTCTTCCTCTTCGCTATGTTTGTTAAGCAAGTTAGATTGTCAGGACCAATTTTCGTCAAGCTCAAGTTCTGATGATGAGTTCCACGAGGAATCGAGGGAATTCCTCAAATCTTAAAGGCATACATAAAGTGACTTTTGTATTTTTATCAACAAATCAAGCATTTTCATTCAAAAGAGTGACATTTGATGAAGTGGAACTGCTGATGATAATCAGAACGGAACTCTTCAACGACGCATAGTTCACGTTTGGCGATTTGTCCTCTCCGCTGCGTTTTTTAAGCAAGTTATTTCATTGTATGGAATCTAAGTGCACCATCTACAATAATCCTTCACCGGCTACCCCCATTGAAGTCGGTTTTTTTTTCTTAAAA
Source organism: Pammene aurita (assembly GCA_947086415.1). Lineage (NCBI taxonomy): Eukaryota > Metazoa > Arthropoda > Insecta > Lepidoptera > Tortricidae > Pammene > Pammene aurita. The sequence goes on from OX352289.1 coordinate 18,795,171, forward strand.
ATTATTACTAGTCGCCTATGAACGACTGTTTTGCTCGGTAATAAGGTTCAGCTGTGGTTAGGGAAATAGAGTAAAAGTACTGTCCGGTTTCTCTCCTGGCCCGTGGAAGCGACACTTGTAGCTTGAGGTAACCAAATTATATGGAAAAATGATCTTTTCTATCTATCATCTGAAAAATTCTTGTCAACATTGGTGATAACATCAAATTAATTTTAAGGGGCTGACAACAGCTAAATGCCCTCCCTATCTTATTCAGCGCGAGTGAAAGAGAAACACTGTGTTACGATTAGTATGGGAGCTCATTGCAAATTTTACAAAATAATGAATTAAAAAAAAACGACACATTAATTGAGAAATATAAGGCAACGAAGTTTTTAGTATTAGTGTGGTGGAATTTTGTCCTTAGTTACAGACGTATTATTTTCTATCGAGCCGATTTCGTCCAATCGTGTATCGGACGCAACGAAGTTCTTCCAAATATATCGAATATTAACATACATTTTTTTTACTTTCTCAAAACAAGTAGTTATAGCTGAAACACTGTTTGAGTAAAGTAAATTTGAAGGTCATCGGGTGTTGTCAGCCTCTTAAATTCTGTATCATTCCTTGTTCTCTTGTTACGCGACCCAAAAATCATCTGTATAGACACTCCGTCACTGTTGGTTATTAAACAAATTAAAGACTTGACGAGAAATTGAGACTATGTTGTTTTAATATATAGTACCTAGAGCGTAGACAAGGTGTACAAAATTAGACGTGATAAATTAGTAGGAAAGCGCCCCCCTGGGGCCGCGCGACGCGATGCACCGGTCACAGTCGCTTGACCCAAAAAGCTGGAGTGCCTCGACTCGAGGCGCGATGCGATCGCGCCGATACCGCAATATTGTGTCAAATTTAACAGCTACACCTTTTCAACCGAGGGGGTTCTCAATTCGTCGCGATCTTTGTTTTAGTTTTTTTTTTATGTATGTTCAATAATTATTCGAACACGGCTGGACCGATTTGGACAATTATTTTTTTGTTTGAAAGAAGAAGTCTACTTCACAGTTGGTCCCATTGTCATCAGGTCAAGATCTGATGACGGGATCCTCGAGAAATCGACGGAAGTCTTCGACTAATATAGTCACATCTATAGTAATTTGAGTATTTTTTTACAGTTACTCGGGCATTTGCTTTTGGAAAGGTTTCTTTTTTGTTTTTGTTTGTACTTTGACGTATAAAAGTGCCCTTGTGGCCTACTTACTGAATAAATGTTTGAGTTTGAGTTTAAAATTATTAATTAGAATAATAAGAATAATTTTATTCAGGACGCTTGGTAATACAAACAAGAGATTGTTTAAATTACTAAATTCTGACTTCGACAATAGTCATTATGATATGTATGTACATATGTTGAAACGAATTGTATTGGTCTACGCATATTTGAAGGAATTAAATAGTGATATAAAAGTATCTGGATGTTTGTAAATACCTACGTAAATAGTAAGTACCTAAACACAATTTTTATTCTAACGCTTTACACATCATGCACTGCTCCGATGGGTGTTAACCAATGCTTTTATTATGTCCTTTTAAACTGGTCAAGGCCACAAGCTTCTACTTATTATGAATCCTTACATATCTCTTGACAATTAAGGAATAGCAGCTAATATGTAACAATACCCTAAAACGCCGCGTGCCAAATCAAATACGGCTGGTTACTCGCAACAAAATAGACAAAATACCCCGGTTATGGTTTTTTTTATGAACACTTACTCCGACTTTTATGAGTTCATGTGTTTGCCCCAGATAACGAGGGAAAGCCTCAGCTTAAATTAAATTAATGCTTTACTAAGGGCTTCCTCTTAGTTCAGTTTAGGGCTTAACGATACTAGTGATTTGCAAGCGGACTTCGAGTCAGATGATTACGCAATGTGCTCAGCGCGGCAGTAGAACATAGTACCTATCAATGCGTAAATGTAGGTTAGGGCCTAGGGGTTGGATCGATAAATACAGTAATTATGGAGAATGCGTTTCAGTTGGCTTATAAAATTGAAATCCAGCTTCCAACACATTCCTTTCTCAGTCGATTCGTCTGAAAGAAAATAGAAGCCCCGCGAATCCAGGTCTCATCTCCCCAGATCAACTAGGTATAAAAAATAATTTTTTGTTGAACTATTTTTTTGATAAAGGTGACGGGGCACACAAACACGTAAAATTTAAGTGTTTTTGTGCACGTTTTGTGATGAAATTAAAGCACTTGGGAGCGTGGATGTGGAATGATCTAGTCAAGTTTAACGTTAGCTTAATGGTTTTCTCTTGTATATCATAATTAGGTATAAACAGGGGTATACAGTATGGGGTTATTTTGTTTGAAAATTGTACAGTCAGTGAAAGTTAGATCGTAAATATATGTAAAATGTTTTCATTGATTTGTGTCTTTCCTCTAGTGCCCTGACCGGGTTCGTTCCAAAGAGAACTTTAATCTCCGATTAAAGTGCTATTTTTTTGGCTAACTGTAACAATGTTCAAAAAAAGAATGGCTATAATAATAATACATTAAAATTTTAGGAAAGGTATTCTAAGACCGTTTTCGTGTAGCAGCACGGGATTTAGTAGGTGCCCTACAACCTGGTTAAAATACCCCCCCAATTTTACCCATGTAATATACCTAATTATGATATATAGGAGTAAACCATTAAGCTGACAATAAACCTGATATATGTCCCTTCAGATCATGCCACATCCACGCTCCCGTGCTATGATTTCATCACAAAACTTGCACAAAAACACCAGAATTGTACGGATTTGCGTATACATAAATTTTCAAATAAATAAATAGTAGTTTTAAAATTATGTAAATAAATAGATATGTCTCAGGTACATACTCATATATTCTGCAATAATAAAATATATTATAATTATATATTAGGAACAAATTATTGACGCATATAGATCTCATTCGTATACGTTTGATACATTATCGATTTACGGAAATGGATGAGCAGCAGTCGTTCGTTCGCGGTGGGCGTTAAATATTGAATAAGAACATGGAAACGGATTGACTTGGTAGCATGCAACAGCAACCTGGACGTATCGCCACCTCATGCCGTCGACGTGAAACCCGCACAGCAGAGCTGGAGCGATTACGTGTTCTCCTATCTTGTCAGTTAAAATCTCAGTTATCGCTTCAACTTTTCTATGCGAGGAAAAATTGCTGTAGTGCTTACATTATATGAAATACACTCTTTCATTGCTTAAGCGAATTGAACTAAATTTTCTAATAAGATATTATTGAAATGTTGTAAGGTAAACGACTGAGTGCTCGTCACTGTCCCCACTTCATTAGCAATAAAGCTGACAGCAGGGTGTCGACTATTGGGTATTACCGTGTCGAGCACTGAACGTTTACCTACAGCTAACTTATGTAATCGTGCAGAATTGTCTAACACTTAAAACAGATTTCAGATAATCAGAGAAGTGTCTGGTCTTTTCATTCGTTCTATGTAATTGTAAAGTTCTTAAGAAATAAATAGGTAAATAAAAGAGTCCATAGGTACAAAAACTGACAGCTCCTGAGAACAACTGTTTAATGCCCACCATATATGCTTTGTTTTGATGTTAAGTATAGGACTTCATGGTATTAATGTAATTATACTCGTAGAACGTTTTAATGTCAAGCAGCAGTTGCTAGGTAACGGTAAGACGAGCAAGTCGAAAGAACAGTGCGACTCAATCCCGTGGCTGTGCGCGCGACCGCTTCGTTACATCTCTCGTTGCGCGGGGCGAGGGCGATGACTTTCAGCCCCTAACCTGAATGTGTCCACGAAACCAATCCAAACCTTAAATCCAAAATCTTAAAGTCACTTCCTGAATGAAAGTAACAAGCCCTTCGCTAAAAAAATGTTCAGGGTCTTCACCACTGTTTTTCAATTAAATTAATTTGTCAAAATCAATTAATTTGTTGTGTCGAGTGAAGCGGCCGCGCGCCGGCTCACGCGTGTGCCGCCTGTGCTGCGAATGTATTCAATATATGTACGAATATTTCAAGAAGAAATGATGCGAACGCTTATACAATTATATATTCACTTTATAACGAGCTCCTGTTTTTCTTTTCAAATCTTTTCTTTTGCATTCCTTTTTATGCTTAAAAGGCATTTCCTTTAAAGGGGTTCTCGTAATTAAAGAAAGATATATATCACTCAAAAATATAAAATTCAGTTCAATATGATTTTCCGCGGTTATTTTTTACCTGCCGCTGAGAGCGTATTGTTGCCTTAAAAAGTTACATTTTATATATTTATTACCTATATTTTTATATGTTTTTTGATTACACTATGAAAAAACTTGTAAGTATTATGCAATTGGAATCGTTCCCTATTTTCAAGCTATACATGAAACTATAAAAATCCAAATAATAAATAAATCGAGTTTTGAAGCTGTGCTTTGAATATGTGAATAGATTTATAGTCGTTCATAAGTTTACAGGGTTTAAAATAATTTTAGCAACGCAAATCATACCGTTCAGTTGTGTCTAAGGCTGCCATGCGAATTATAAGTTTTGTAATAATTGTATTTTGTTTTAATAATTTTCAAACATTTAACTTTTCAGTGGTTCTGAATTTCAAGAGATAGGTATAGTTCGTTTTACAGTGTTATTGGATAATTTTAACATTTTACATAACATAATTATACGACAGTCATTCAAACTTAACTATTTAATTACTTATATAACATAGGTGTTATTAAAGTAACGATCAAAACATGTTTTGTGAATGAAGTGTTTACTATCCATCACGAATATGATATATAGAATATCAGTCAAACCCAAAGGAAGGAAGGATATTAGGTACCTAGATTTAGATAAGTTAACTTAGTAAAACAGCTTCAGAGAATGTAGTTGAATTTGAAGTGTGTTTTAATTTATGCTTTGTGGATCAATATTATTCCTTTATTTTACCGTATTATCAATGGTAAATCCTGTTACAAATACAATACCGTATTTTGTTTTATTTCCTTTAATGCATATAATGTACTGTAAAAATGAGAGTTTGTTATAAAAATACTACTAACGGTATCCATTTTAAAATCGTTCATACTAAATTTAACTACGCTAGGACCCTTACTTATCAGGTACTAATTCCAAAGAGTAGACAAATTCCATATAAACGTTGTGGCCTTATAAAAAAAATGTATACTTATAGTTGGTTTTTTGTAGTTTTTTAAAGTTGCATCTCGCCACTGCGTGGAAGTAGCTTACAGCAATAGATGAGATAAGTCGCATTTGGATAGACTGGAGTCGACTCTGTTTTGATCAGATTAGTAGGATGTCGATATTTTGCAGTGTAATTGCAGTGCATGGCAACTGCATTGGCGGGGCCTCCGGCGCGCTGCGGCCGGCCCGTGGCGTTGGCCCCCTGCCATATCTCATGTGTCTATTACGATATAATGTAATGTTACGAGGACGCAATTCAATTCATGAAGCAACTAAAACAAAATCAGGAAAATATTATAAATGTTAGCTTTTAACTGAAGAAAAACAAATAATATAATTATGTTATGATGCGTTGACTCGAATTTTTTAACTTTGATTACATCGGATTCCAGTGTTTTTACGATATCGTTAACTTGAGCTCAGGCGCGGTCCGAGAGGGAGGGGGCACATGACCCCCCCCCCCCACAAATCGTCCACTTCAACAAATCATTTCTGTATTAGTGACCCCCCAAAATTTCAGGCCGCGACCGCGCCTGCTTGAGCTCGTTGCTACGATCTTTCTTTTGTACACGAAATAGCATAAAATACCTACGGTTAATTTTGAGAATACAAAAAACGCCTCCTACATACATTAAGAACGTTTGTAATATACTACCTACTTAATAACTGTTAACAATTGACCAATAGTACATTATTGCCGGGGTACGGAATGAAAGGTATTTTATGACGAGGTACTAAAGGTGCCAGGGCCCAGTATTTTTTCAGCAATTTAACTACATAACTAAATAGCGGCATACAAAATACACTTTATGCCTAAATTTTATTAACATACATATTATAGTTTCCGACTAAAATGGCTGTGACATACGGACGGACGGACGTAACGGACATGGCGAACTATTAGGGTTCTGTTTTTGCCATTTTGGCTAAGGAACCCTAAACAGCACATTATGGTAGTTACATGTTTTTTTTCAATATACCGTTGCGAAAAAGAGCTATGGATAGACAGGAACACAAATAAGTAGATAGGTATATTCTGTATGTCGATGTGTTTTTTTAAGGGGATGGTTTGGGGATAGTTTGAGACCCGGGGATGAACCCGCGGATGAGTTGCTTATACCAAAAATCACAAAGGTAAAATTGGGAATTTAACATGATATATCTGTATGAATAACCGTATTATACGCGGATGATAATACCACTTATCCAGAATAAATTACTTGTTACTAATATTTTTGAAAGTTAAATGCTTTATACTAATAACTTCGTAGAAATATTTTTCAATTGTTAAACAAAAACTAGCATTTTCAAAGCTTGCCTAAGGTACCTATGTTTGCAGAGGTCCCAGGTTTCTAAACCTATTTAAAGTTTCTACAAAAAATAATTACTTTTCCAATTCTTTATTTAATTTACAGATTTAAAAAAAAATTAATAGAATTGCCATGATCTAAAATTTATACACTTTGAAATAATAACAACGTATGATAAAAAAACTTTAATAATTTCGAAACCTGTTTTTAGTTCAGTTACTGGATTATTAGAAAAATTTATAATAGTAATATTAATTTATAATAGTAATATTAATTTATAATAGTAATATTAATTTATAATAGTAATATTAATTACTATTATAAATTTAGACTATTAAGTCTACATCTGTGTTTCGTATATTATTCAATCAAATACAAATATTGAAAACATTGAAAAAATTATCAACCCAGCAGGACTTGAACCTTGCATCGATACGCCTTACCGGGGCTCGATCGCTTTGCAATAACACTATTGTATGAGTGGAATGCCCCATTTTAAAAAAACATGTAAAAATAAATAAATACATCTGTGTTTAGCAAATTGCCTCAATATTTCAAGAACGTTCCAAACAGCTCGCAAATTGCCTAGATTATCTTACATGAAATCGTAAATCGCATCTGTCTACCCTATCGAATCAGTGTATTGCATCACAAAGTTCTGTTTGATTACTTATAAATAATAAATACTTATACATAGTTAAATAAGTGAGGGTTATGTCTTCTGAACAAATTACATAATTGCCTTGTTCCCTTGTGAAGGAACCGAAATAGTTTTGACACAATCAGAGTTGCTGTCACATCGGGATGTGTCCATCAGTGTCAGCTGCCTGGCATCGAGATTTCCATGCCGGTGACTGCGCCGCCAACTCGCCGAGCCACTGGAGTCGTGTTGCATATTTGATGCTCGCTCGTGGCGCCCGCTTCAACTATTCACTTCGACGTTTACTTAATAGAGCTCGGGTGGTGCTTAACTGCCTACTCACTTACCTATTTGATGATATGATATATGTACACGTTTTAGTGTGATAATAGACTTGTTGATTGTGAGAGAGGAACCACCAGCTAGGGAATAAGTTTTGATTGGGAACGACACGAGATTAGATATAACTAATATTACCGAGTTACCTAATCGTTAACTAATTATTGGATATAACAAACGTATACAGAGAGGATTTTTAATCGGGTCAGTATGGGCAGTTAGATCTCATGCCGCTTCGCGAAATTGATCTTAGAAATCTTTCGAGATTTTTTTTATATTATGATCAATGAGAAAATCGTAGTTGTGGCCTTTTGGAAAAACAAAACCGACTTCAAAAATAAAACATTTCCCTTTTTATTATGCGCTACCAAATAATATGTTTGATTTCGGTGCCAATAAAATAATCATGTTTCTATCAGAGATAAAAAGTTATCTTAAGTGCCAACCCAGGATAGGGTACTACAAGAGCCACAAATTAAAAAATAACCTTTTTAGCACCTTATACTTCACTAGGGATGATTAAAATAATAATCAGATCAAGGGGATCTAATTAGGTACTACCTGAAGTAATATTATTCAGGGCGGGCATTATTATAGTCAGGGCAGTTTGCAAGGTGGCAATTGCCAGAGTGATTGGAAGGAACTGGTGCAACAAGCCCAAAACCATGGAATATGGCGTGCTTATGAGGAGACCTATACTCAACACTCTCAACAGTGGGTGAAAAAGGGTTGAAGAAAAAGAAGAATCAGTCTAGTGATTACTTATAGTTCGGCCTTGCGCCTAATCAATTTACAAAATCTGGTCCCATTCGGAAGAATGCATGAGACTTTGCATGCACGTAGCTTATACATGAGAAAACCGAATAATTTTAACAGCGTATTCCTGATCATAATTGGAGACTAAAATGTCGTATAAACTTTTCTGGAATTCGCCTAGTTTCAGAGTTACTACCACTTAAATAAAAAAACTTTTTTTAATGTGACTCAGTGTAAAACGCTTTTTCGATGGCGATTTCACCCTTTATGGGGTCTAGTCTAGACATTCTTATTGACAAATATCAAAGTGCCAAGGAATACTTTACGTAAGCTATTTTTTACGGAAAAAAATGTACTAATTTATTTTAATCGACAGTTTTACTAATAATATTTTTGTTTTTATGTTCAAAAGCATTCAAAAAATCGAAAAAAGAGCAAAAAAAAACTTTTTTTTTTTGGCGAAATCCAGAAAAGTTTATACGACACTTTAGTCTCCAATTATGATCAGGAATACGCTGTTAAAATTATTCGGTTTCCTCATGTTACACCGTGTATAGGTACGAAATAAATAGAAGTTGAAACAGGTCGTCAAGTGATTGTTTTCCCTCCTCCCCCCACTTTTGTGTCCCGGTTTGTAGTTTTCAGACTCAAACTCAACTCAAACTCAAACATTTATTCAGTAAGTAGGCCACAAGGGCACTTTTACACGTCAAAGTAAAAGAGAGAAAAAAAAACAAACTACACCGGTTCTAACCCTACACCTCTGACCCGAGAAGAATTATGTCCGGCAAGAAACTCGGCGGGACTTATTTTTTTCAAAACAACAGTACATCAAAACTAAATAATACATATAAGTGCGTTGTTCTATAAGAAAACATATCAAACCAAGGTTAGATTAACCAACAATAGGTTATAGTTTAAGAAAAATACCAAAGAAAAAAGATGAGTCCAAATCTGACTATTTGAAAATGAATTACATACAAGTTTGATATACTTTCTTACCTGAACTGTGTCTTCTACATAAATTTCCAAATTTTAATAATCCATCATCAACAGTTAGAAACAAATTTTAATTTATATAATTAAAAAAAAGTAAGTGATTCTAGTATACAATAAACATACCATTTCCAAATTATCCTTAGAGATGTATAAGGTCTCCAAGTGTCTTGATCTATATATTCTATACAATAAAAAAATATGGATTTTTTACACTTTTTATGAAAAGGGTAAAACTTACAATAAAACTGCAAATTGAACAAAAAAAACGTTAAATTTACTACAATAGGTAATTGTCAAATCAAAGGCCTTATAGTTTTCAAGCAAAAATTGTGGTAAGATGTATTTTCTGCCAATATAACATTGTACAAACCGAACGTGCGACGTAGGACACACTGGGAAATCAAAAATTGTTTTAGAAGCGTACCTATTGGACTAAGAGATGGTTACGTCAGATATGACACAATAACGAGAGCAACAAAATTAGTCTGGTTAGATTGCTATGCTAGATCCGAGCATTTGGCAGCTTTTAATGGGTAGAGATCAGAGTGACAGACTAACAAAATTTTTGAATTGTAAAATAATTTTACCAAAATAGGAAGGGCCTATATTTTAACATTAGAACACAAAACATTGCGTATTTTTGCGGAAACAAAAACAGTAGGCGAAATACTATGAATTACATTATACGTCGTCGTTTGGCACTACTTTCCCCCAACTGTAACTTTAATTCTAATTGTTTATATAATTTTTCAAAATTTTGCACTCTTGGTTGATTGGTTCTCTTGAATTGGTTTGCATTCTTTGACCCCCAGAACTTAACAGCTGCCTGATGTCCAGATCTAGAAATGAACATAGTAAAGAAAACTGACTAGAAGGGTTTCGATCTCGCAGTGTGAAAGCCGGCTCATACTCGTACTATGTTTATACCGTATTTCAAGCATAGCACGTACATTATCTACTGGGGGATTTAATTAAAGATCACCTAGGTACGTACCTCTTGTAACTATACATTATTGAGTAAATACGGATAATTTTATGTCAAAGATTAGATAATGTGACATGAAGCAGAAGAAATACAATAAAGTTACGTTAAAGTTAAGTTAGTGTTTTATCATTACAAGTACAGTTTCATCCGAGAGGATAAATATTATAGGACTTTCTTTCGGGTAGGTGCTGAAATATAAAAATACATATAAAAAAAAAACCGACTTGAATGGGGGAGGCCGGTGAAAGATTATTCCGTCATCTCCGTCATGTCTGAAGCGATTCTGACATTTTTTCTTCTGATTGTAAGTATTTACTTACAGATTGGTCCCGTTTTTGTCAAAACACAGTTCTAATGATGGGATCCATAAAGAATCGAGGTAACTTTCAAATCTTAAAGGCATACATATAGTGATCTTTGTGTTTTTTTTTACTTTTTATCAACAAGCATTTTCATTCAAACAAGTGACACTTGATGAGGTGGAACTGCTGATGATGATCATAACGGAACTCTTCAACGACGGATAGTTCACGCCTGGCAATTTGTCCTTTTCGCTGTGTTTGTTAAGCAAGTTAGATTTTCGAGATAAATGTTTGTCAAGCTCGAGTTCTGATGAGGGGATCGAGGGAACTCCTCTAATTTGAAAGGCATACATATATATATATATATATTTCAGTATTTTCATCAACAAATCAAGCATATTTACATTTAAAGAAGTGATTTTTGGTGAAGCGGAATTGCCGATGATGATCAGAATGGAATTCTTCAAAGACGCGTAGTTAACGTTTTGCGATTTGTCCTCTTCGCTGTGTTTGTTAAGCAAGTTAAAATTTCAAGATTTTTTTATTTTATTTTATTGTATGGAATAAGAGTGCACCACCTAGGGTCAGGGAGGGAACAGTTGCTCGGTGGGAACAGTGACTCGAATGTGCTGTGCGAGAAACAGAAAGAGCTTTATGTCTGTCCTCTACATCAATCGGAACCGTTCCGTACCCGACCACGTACGAACTAGTTAGTGAGGCGCTCCGGCACCATGCGAATGTGTTATGGTGCGTTTTTGTGTTTAATGCTATCAAAATTACATTTCCAGATCAGTTTCACTCCTCTTTTTTCTTAACTCGTACGAGATTTTCAATTACTTATGTTATTATCGAAGAGTGTGTCTAATCTACTTAGTATTGGCTGATAATTCAAGGCCGTAGGTGTTTGTTTGTGTTTTTAATTTGAACTAAAATATAAATTGACGCCAAGGTCAACAGACGTTCGTTTTGGAAAAGTACACGGTGGCTCGCGAACCACTGTGCACCTTACAAAGTTGGACTAAAATTTACTTGAATATGAATAAGAATAAAAATTCTGTGATTATTAAAAGTAATTCATGCACTCTTTTTTTTAAATAAAATGAAAGTGAATAAATCATGCGACATTTAGGTAGGTACCTATTTTAAATCAAGAATGAAATCAGGAACGATTATTCCGGGGGTTGTGCTTACCTATTCTAATTACCGTTTTATTCAACAAAAATGTTATTTGTTATATAATTTAGCTTCGATTCCTACGTACCTAGCAATTGTGTACTGTTAGAACTACTGTTTACAGGGCGTAGTATACAGTGACTCGAGCCACTGTGTACTGTTAGAACCACTGTGTACTAGCGGGTCCTAGTCACTGTGTACAGCAACCGGTACACAGCGGCTCGATTCCCAATTTCTAAAAAAGAATGGATATATCTTTTTTGGTGAAAGTAACAGCAAATATATTTGCTACATATGAAAGTGTAATAATGCACGGTGCTCTGTGCTTGCAACAATTGGTTCAGGGATTTATATTTTTCATGCAACAGCCTGTTGAAAAAATCCTAGCGACTGTTCCCTCCCTGACCCTACAATATTTTTTCTCCCCCCTTGAAGTCGGTTATTTTTTAGCTGCCGGCGACGTATTTGCCATTGTCAAGTTGCAGCAGGTGACCCATTACCGGGCCAGATGAAGCCGGCATTGTTCGCTTACGACAGCTGCTCCGTGCCGCTGCAATATCACAACCACGATAATTACTGTCTCACTACACTACACCCGCGAGCTTCTACCTACCACGCTTAGGCTGCTCAAATTTAAGATGTGATACTCGTATGCTGATATATTTTTCGGAATTTAGGGCTTGTTTTTAGTCTCAAACGATAGCTTATGCTAGGTTACGTACAAAACCACGCAGTTCCTAGCCCTGCGCTGCCTTTTTTTATTACGAAAAAAATTACTCTGTAATTTAGATTTTCTCAAATTTCAGGTGTGATATGCTGATATATTTTCAGGAGTTCTAGGCTTGATTTTGGTCTTAAACGATAGCTAATGCTCGGTTACGTACAAAACCACGCAGTTCCTGGCTCTGCGCTGCCTTTTTTGTACGAAAAAATTTACTCTGAAATTTAGATTTTCTCAAACATCAGGTGTGATATGCTGATATATTTTCAAAAGTTCTAGGCTTATTTTTGAATTGGCAATGTATGAATCTATCATACATTGCCAAATAATTAACTATCGCATGACTATTGTTATTATAACATTAACTAAAAACGAAATTACTTATATTGAAGTACATAATTCGATCGACTACAAAGAGTTGTATTGACTTTTTCACCTTTGCGTTGTAATAAGCTCCAAAAGTGGATACATCTCTTTGTAGTCGACTGTATGTATAGTCACGAACCCGGATTGTTGAGCCACCACTGTTCGTAATTTAGTCGTATACTAATGAGTAATGAATGACCGATGTAACTGACAGTTGACAGCTAGTCAGTAACATCGATTAATAAATTTTCTTATGTAGGTAATTGTTTTTGTTTTTATTTTGGTAGATGCGGAAACCTAAGTGGCAAGCTGGCTGTATGTCCAGTGACACCTCTCTCTCTACCCCCAGTCCTGTGCACCGGTATTTTCATTGTGCCATATTTCATGTTGTTTTTGTGTCGGGTCCATCTTGCGGAGGGCGAGTCACCGTCTACCAGAGATCAAATTGGATACCGTGTTTATAAGTCAGGCATGCGGTTTTTCATTTTAGGTTTCATTAACTCTCTGCGTGCGTCCCATGACACGGGCAGGGGCAGCATCCGCTTAGTGTATCCCCTGACTTTCTATGTCGAAAGGGCCTCTGCGCGTTGGCTTCGGGTCCGCATACGCACCTCAAATATCCGGAACACCATTGTTACTTATACGGAAAGGACATAAAAATAATATAACACTCAAATACTTGTTTGTCTGTTTTAAAATAATCACAAGCTTTTATCATTCAATACGCTAATTGGTACAAATGTAGTGCATAATAGTTTTCCATCGTATTTTCTCGGAAAAGTTAGTTTTTATCGTGCTCTCTCAATTAGCTTCAGTATCAATATCAATCTACTGTATCTGTTCTCAAAAACATCACCCAGCGGAGCTGTACAATTAATAATAAAACGTCTTATTTATGGAATGCATTTTCATATTAATGTACCACTTAACAACTCTGAAACAATTTTACTTCGTGCATTATTAAATTGGTAGCGCTTCTAAGTCAGACAGCAATGCCAAAAAACAGTATACTTCCATGAGGAAAATTCTGGACGTTAATTAAATAGTGCCTCTGAATAATAGGTAGCTAACGAGCCATGATACTGAATTCGGTTTATAACTACTTAGTTACAATTAGAATAGTGCTTCATACGATAAATTCAGAGAGAGAGGCAAAGCTCGTTGATATACAAGTACGTACTCGTACAAGTACACAGGTACGTATGTACTTTTAGCTCTTTTAGTGGTGTAAATCAGTGTGGGTCCGACGGATAAAGTTATATCTATTCAATATGAAAACGGAACAAGATGATAATGAATATAGGAAGTAAATATATTGGAAATAACTGCTTTTAGTGTCACATGTTAGGCTACAACGCCACTTTTTCCTTCTGAGGTTAAAAATAACCTCATTGTTTCTGTTTTGTTGTTGTCGTTAATGTTATTTTTGGCGATTTTATGACGCAGAGCTAGCCACGTCATGTATGACACAATAATAAGAGCAACGAAACCCCTCTAGTCAGTTTGCTTTACTATGCTTATTTCTAGATCTGGACATCTGGCAGCTGTAAAGTGGTGGAGGTCAAAGAATGCAAACCACTGCAAGAAAACAAATCTTAGAGTTCTGGGTTTGATGCAATATTATGAGAAATTATATAAATAATTAGATTATATAATTGCTAAAAGTTTCTGTTGGGGGAAAGTAGTGCCAAACGACGTATAATGTAATTAATAGTTTGTTGCCTACTGTTTGTTTCCGTAATAATATGCGTATTATGTAAATGTTTTTTGTTCTAATGTTAAAATATAGGCCCTGTCCTTTATAACTGAGACAGTTTTTTACCTATTATGGTATAACTATTTTCGAATTTAAAATTTTTACCGTCTGTCACTCTGACCTCTGCGTACTAAAAGGTGTGCCAAATGCCCGGATCTAGCAATAAGGATAATATAGCAATCTAACCAGACGGGTTTTTTTGCTCTCATTATTGTGTCACATATGACGTGGCCAGCTCTTAGTCCACAAGGAGTGGACTAGAATATATTTTTATCAAACATTTAATGAAATATTGATGTTATGTTCCATATAATAGGCTGCGAAGCCTGCGAAGTATCACGTTTCGGGTGCGGCTAGACAAGAGGTCTTTCATGGAATTTTATACAAAATTGGGGGCAAGTGCCTCTTTTTAGGGTTCCGTAGTCGACTTCCTAGTAACTAAACATAGTGGCGAAACTATAAGGGCTCCTGTCCTTATAGTTTCGCCATGTCCGTCTGTCTGAACTGTGGGTCCAAAAAATATGGAGTGAGGCCTGATATGTACTTTCAATGAAAACTATATTGTATAAAATCAGTTGAGCCGTTTTTTAATTACGACTCACTATATATAATTACGACGCAATATATCCTATTTAAAACAAACTTTTTTATTGGGCGTATTGTGACGGTAACCACGGAACCCTACATTGAGCATGACCCAACGTGCTCTTGGCCGATTTTTAATTTCCATTCCACATACAGCGTGCCTTTGACCATGGGACTTTGAATGTAAGGATCGACTTTGCCCATAAAACTGAGCTACGTTTGAATAAAGGTTATTTAATGATTATGATTTTTTCAAACAAAGGTACTATTTTCAATGTAAGTATTTACGTCATCTATCGAAGGAATTGACATCATCTGTCACACTTCAAAAACTGATGATTTTGCAGTACATTGCTTGCACAAATAAGTTTTGAGTAGAAGTGTTGTAGTTCAGTTTTATGAGCAAAATCGATCCTTACATTTTAAACCCCATAGTCAAACGCACGATATATATTTCTGGCACAGGATCATGGCGTTCAGCCATTTAAAACTATAAGCAATATTTTATCGGGTGACAACCAAAACTTCACAGCCGCAACTTCATAGCCATAATCAACCGTATTTGGTTACAAAACAAGGTCGATTTTTGTTCAATTTTTTTTTGCAATACGAGTAGTTAGTTTTGGTTGTCACCGACGATTATTTTTGGTTCGTTCGACATTCTGCGACTACGCCTATTAAAAAAAAACAATAAACGTTGTTGGCTATGTTTTGCAGTTTTATTTATATAAAATCGACAAGAACTTTAATAAATAATAACACATTTTGCAAAAATGGCGGCAGGTTATGTATCAGCTGATAAAAAAATTGAGAAAGGTTGGTTTAACAGACTAAAATATCCGCAGCAAGGGCTATTACACACCAGCTGAAATTATGAATCGGAATCTCTATAGCTACGAAATAAATTCGGAAGGTTATGATTCTTATGAATATTTTCTTTAATAATGCATAACCAGAGACCATAGACAATATTAGTGACGCTTTGAATTTATTCAGTCACCAAAGACATTTTTCTTCTTAATTTCAGCTCGTGTAGAATGGCCCTTAACGCAACCTCTCGAACAGCGCAGATAAAGTACTTACGCCTGTAAAAAAAAAGCATTTTAGTGGGAAATTTTTTATCATTATTTTTTATTAATTTTTTTAATATATCCGTTAAACTAAAAATATTAGCTATTATTAATTATTTCCAATTCACCATACAAGCCCCCCGTAAACAACCTGAAAAGGGGTTGCCAGCCCCATAACTATGCGGCCTCGCTACGCTCGGCCGTCTTGTACTCGGCCGGCGGCCCCTTACTTTCCGGCCCCTGTAGTAATATACCATTGTCTCATTTTTCGATTTGATTTATTATGAGCCCAAGCTCTCAATAACGAATATTTCACGGCTGGGAAACCTTATAAAGATTGCTTAGAATCTCAATTTCTGCTTATGCAACCAATAAAATATAGAATCCACCTTCTTTATATAAAAAAATATTAAGTTTGACAATACGTATAATGCCTATTCACAGCATTAAGTGCGTGTCCTGTCAATTCCCTTCAATTTGCGTAACTGGGTAACATTGTTGTGTCGTCAAAGTTAAAGCACTAGGTAGTTGCCCCTAAAGATGACCGACCCCCAAAAGATGAACGAAACGTCTTAAAATCTAAATAATTATATCGTGAATTATGCTACACGCTTAAGGGTATTTTTCTGTAACGCGTCAACACTTCGTCGGCAATGTCATTTAAACTGCCAGACAGTTGCGCCTGGCATATGGTCGTTCTCGGTCGCCGAATCTGGGCTTCGCGCCAAAATCGCCATTTGTATAGAAATCTTATTAAGTTAAGCGCTTCAAAATATAAGCTTTTAATTGCATAGAAAATAGAATACAAGACCTACTGACATGATTTTGGTAATTTTAGATTCTAGACTAATATCCCTTTCATTTACGTTACTAAAAAATACATTTTTATTATTATTTAATGATATATTTGCTGTTCAAGTTATGGTTCCAATATTGTGTGTAATTTCCAATAGATGACCGGCGGTCAACTTGTGGGCATGGGCTATTTTTTTCAAATGGTTGGATAAATTCTAATATAAACGATATACAACCCATATATATTTTAAATTGATTGCTGTCTGGTACACAATTTTTTGACCAAAAGTTGAACAGCACTTTCTTTCGCTAACACCTTTATTTTAAGGGTTTATTTTAGTATGAAAACGTGTTTGTTCAACCGATGTTTCTATACCCAAAAGATCTTTTGGATTGGATTCCAATAAATGAATTTGGCTTAAAATTAGTTCGTTCATTTTGTCAATATCGTGTCCAAAACTTGAACTAACAAAATTTCTTGGTTCATGTTTTGGCAAGCAGTTTTAAGCTGAACATTTTTAATGGCTAAAATAACTTATTAAATCTATCGCTTTATTAATATCTTAAATTCGTAAAAAAATGTTTAAATACTGCTAACCTATTTAATTTTTTATATATTTTATGTATAATTAAATTAAATCTGGGGCAAAGTTGGACTGTTATCAGTATGGAGCAAAGTTAGTCTATTAACCGTCTAACTTTGGCCCAGATTTAATTTTGTTCTAAGTGCTCGTGAGTTACGAGATACAGAATAGAAAGACAATTACTTTGGGATGAAGGTAGCAAATAGTACGACATTAATTAAAAAAGTATGTTATAATGGTTTTACGGTATAATTATGTATGTGGTCTGTTAAAAAGAATAAATAGAATCTCTTAATTTGATTAACATAGTCCACAATACCCGTAGTAAATAGGTAATATTATTAATACTAATAGATATAACATAGATATGGAAGTAAAAATATATAGATTACTGTACTATAGCAATCTATTATTTTTATTCTATATCGCTGATTTATCCAAACCAATTGCCATTGTTAATTTTGCGATAGTCTGATTTTTATTTTATTTCTAAGTGTACTATTTTTTTTAAGATTAGATAAATCGTGCGACTGTCGTTGTGCGATTTCTGGGAAAACGAGTTTAAAACTCACCAGTTTTACTCTTATTGTATTATGCGTATTTTTCCTGAAATGGCTGAAAAAAATAAAGACACATGGGCGAAATTGACAGGTATTTTTCTAATCCTAAAAAAGCGAGGTATAGTGTTGTGAAACTGTCAGTACCTAGGTTAGAAATATCATTTCCTCTCGGTTATCATAACTAGATACCATTAATCGGCTACCAAATGAAAACGTATTGTTTATTCGATTAGTTTCAAATGATCAACAAATACTGCTTGTATGATCATTATAATAGTTGTCCTGGATTTTTGCAAAGGCTCGCTAAGGGGGCCTGAGCCCTGCTACCTAATAGCTACCGAAACCTATACTAGTGCCAACTGATAATATCAACAAAATACGTAAGTAGTACACACATAACTATTTATTTTATAAACCGTTTAATTTCACACAATAATTTACAAATTCGTGATAGTCTGATGATGATATTAATAATTTACTTTCGTTTTTGTTGGGAATTTTTGTTTAGCATGCATAATTTACTTGGGGCAAAGTTAGACTGTTCTTAACAAATGCATTTTGGCCCAATACTAGTTCTGCTGCATCTACTGGATTCAAGTCGTTCATAAAATGGACACTGATTTATACTTATTTACTAGTTCATCTTTTGGATCAAAACGTTCATAATTAGGGCACTTTGTTCATCTTCTGGGTAAAATGGCCTATTCCGACCAACAAACATTTTTATAAAAATATTGTATGGTCATAGGAGGGTTAGGAATAGCTTATTTTAAACTAGATTATATGAAGAAACATATAAAAAAATTAAACCGGATGAAAATTGGTTATACCACACAAAAAAAATACCAAAGTTGGGGTAGTCGCTTAATCGTTCATCGTGTCACTGTAACTTAATCAACGCTTATATATCAGGGGGGTTACTTGTGTGGGTGTATTCGAGCCGAGACCAATAATGTTGATCCCAAACTGATCCTAATGTTTATACGTACTAAAACATACTAAATTAAATACGGTATAGTACTGGACTTGTCCGTAAGTGATAAAATAAAACTGAACCCTAGTGATTGTGCGCGAAGTTATTAGCGAAAAAATTGTAAAACAAAAGTTTGATACGTACGATTGGTCATCATTACTTAATATTACATACCCGCTTATGTTGTTTCGAAAGTTATCTACAGTATTTAACGATATGTATCGAGAAAGTACAATAGTTATAAAAATTAATAAAAACAGTAAGCGAAATAAACAGCCGTGGATAGATAACGACTTGTATTTAATTTTAACACGTAGGGACCATTTATTCAGTGTTTTGAAATAAGGGAAATAAATTAGTCAATAAGGCAAATAATAAATACAGGCAATCGGAAGTATTAAAATGTAATGGGGATTTTAGAATAATATGGCCAAATATTATTTCATGGCTGGACAGAAGGTAAACTAGCTTAGATGATATTATATTAAGATATTTAGGCTTAACAGAAAGTATAAGTCAGTTTTGTACGAATTTTTCGAACACATTCACGCAAGAAATAAGGGAAATTAAACATATTTGTAATTAATACAATTTTTGGATAGAAAGAGATAGTAAACCGTGTGACGTAAGCTTTAGATACAGAACGGTGATCGCAGCAGATGTACAAAAATTCATAAATTTATTATCAAGTGAAAAAGCACCGGGGTTAGATGGTATCCGTATACCCGTGTAAAAGACCTTAAATATCTAAGCAACAGGTGGGTAAGCCCTATTATAGCTAAATTAATTAACGTCTGTCTCAGATGTAGTGTTTATACAGACATGTTAAAAAGTGCAATTATACGGCCAATATGGCTGGAAACCATCTCGAATACGGAAATGATACGCCTATCGCGATTCTGTCTGTTGTAGATAAAATTATCGAAAAAGTTGTCGTCGGTCAAATCAGTGAATTCTTAGAGCGTCATAATATACTTTCAGACTCACAACATGGGCCGCCATTCGCAAAATAAACACACACACTGGACAGACACAGCTCCAAGTGCTCCAACCCAACTCAACCCAACTCAACTCAACGCTATAACGACATTGACATTTGTTATTCGAACAGATTTTCATGTGTGATCAATGTGAGACCAAGGGTTGGAGCTGTGTCTGTCCAGTGTGTGTGTTTATTTTTCGAATCGCGGCCATGGCTTTCGTAAAGGACGCAGCACTGTCTCGGCTCTAACGGGGTTTGCGGACTATGTAAACGACTGCTTGGACTCGGGTCAGCAGCTAATAGCTCTGTTTATAGACTATAAAAAGGCTTTCGACAATTTGGATCACGATATTTTACTACAGGCGATGGATGAATGCGGAATCCGTGGTCCCACGAATAAGTGATTTAGAAGTTTCTTGACGGGCAGGAAAATACGCACGCGTATCGTGGGGGAAACCGGGCAAGATACCGATGTGGAACTCAGAATGCCGACCGGATCCGTGTATGGTCCCGTGGGATATGTGATGCATGTCAACAGTGTAAA
Source organism: Pammene aurita (assembly GCA_947086415.1). Taxonomy (NCBI): domain Eukaryota; kingdom Metazoa; phylum Arthropoda; class Insecta; order Lepidoptera; family Tortricidae; genus Pammene; species Pammene aurita. The sequence continues at coordinate 18,815,805 of OX352289.1, forward strand.
AGCAAACGTCGTAAAACGGTGCCAGGTATTCATCTACGCAGATGACATGTGTCTTCTTTATGCCGCAAAAGATAAACCAAATCCATGCATATTCACTCGCCGTATAATCAAGCTGTCAAAAAAAAGATTAAGGAAAATTTAGATATAATAGGGCATACCTACGATTGCCTACGTATATAACCATAATTGTAATTGTGATAAATTAAAATATGTGGAAGCATTTAAGTACTTAGGTTTAACTATTGATAGAAACTTTCATTGGAAACAACATAAGTATCTACGAGGTTTGTACCAGGTTAAGATGTGTTCTTAGGCAAATTCCACCAATTAAACAGAACTTGAATAAAAAAAAACACTAATGGTAGTCTATTACGCCCTTGCCGACTCACTGATTAGCTATGTTCTAGTTGTATACGGGCGTATATTCATTACATATATAATAGATATAAGACATTTACAAACAAGACTGATTAAATTCTTAGTTAGTAAAAAGGTTAAGAAAGATTGTGAACACGATTATGATAAACTATTTTATGTAAAATGTAAAATTTTACCCGTAGATAAAAAAGTACACATACTTCTTAGGTTTAGAGCATTATTACAATGAAAAGTACAAAGTGTCAATTAGCAATAAATATAATACTAGAAGTGTTAGAGAGAAAAAGTTAGTACAGCCAAAGATAGGATATTATTATGGCAAAAGAACTTCAAAATATGTTGTACTAATAATATTTAATAACATTAGCTTACTACGACAAAGTCCTAAATTAAGTAATGCCATTATAAAAACCAGACTAAAAGAGTGTCTTCTCTAATTATCATGATTTATTAGCATGTTAGTTAGTATTTATTTTTAAGTAATTTATGAAATGACTTAAATTGTTAAACAGAGCACCTCTCGCCATCAAACGTAACGTAAACGTCACGAGAATATAAATGTACAAAATCTATGTTGTGACTTGAATATATAAATAAATTAAAATTAAATTAAATAAAAATACAAACTAACGAAACCTACGTAACTTAACATATGGGCCCTAAATCACAGATATCCCCTATCTCACTCCCACCTGGTAGGGTGCCCATAAAGCTGGGTGCGCTGCCTCGCTGAATAACAATGCCAAAGCGCTTAGCGAGGAACGAGCCCGCCCTACGTCACCGGTGGAGGATGTTATAGGAAGGCAAAACATTGCTACCTTTTTGCGAAAATATGAATAAAAAAGCGGCCAAGAGCATGTCGGGCCATGCTCAGTGTAGGGTTCCGTTGTTGCCGGTCCATCACAATACACCCACTGAAAGCGTCGTTTTAATATTTTGCGGCACTTACTTCCTTTTACTAGGAAATGACAACTTTTTGCTATAACTCAAATACGATTGAACCCATTCTATTCAACATAGTTTTTTTTAGCTTTTTTAAAGCTTTTATCTATTATTTACGGAACTATACCTATATTTTATCCAACAACCGTGCAAAAAACACCCCCACATCATGAATAATGTAAAAAAAATCGGCGCTCTAATACTAACAATCACTGAGTTAAGCCGGACATGGCGAAATTATAAAGGTTCTTAGTTAACTACGGAACCCTAAAACTTATTCGATAGGAAATGATGCAAGGAACAATAAATTAAAGGTAATTTTATTCAAAAAAAAATAATACAAAAAAATCTAGTATGTTTATTAGGAGACTCAAAAATAAGCAGGTACTCGTTTTATAAGTATTTCCAGGAAACTGTTAGCGAGCCCGTTTTCTTATCTTCAAGAATAATTATCTAGCTTTACATGAGTACACAATTAATTTTGAAGGAGATGCTCATAGAAACAACAGAGGTAGGGGTACTTGATTTATTCCATGTATTTTGATAAATAAATTTCATGGGAATTGTAATTATTTTCTTCCATTTATTTATGATACAAGCTTTTATTGTGAACTGTACTTTTCTGCCAAAAATCATCTATTATTCGAGCATTATGAATTCATCGAGAAAATGATGAAATTAAAAAAAACCCAAACCCAATCAAGTTTGCGTTATTTTACCTTCGGGCATCATTGGATTGGATTACCTTGATGTCATCATGCTTTATAAATGGCATTGTCAACGGTCTTTCGTAAGAATTATAAATACCCATGCCAAATTTCAACTCAATTTGATACCAACAAGTAGTCGAAAAATATGTTGGAAATTTTAAAGACATTTAAGTATAATATATATATGTATTTAAGTATAATATTGACTAGATAAGTAGGTATCTATATAACAAGATTTTTGAAATTATTTCTCGTAACTGACACAATGTCATTCAACACGCTCAGCCAAGCCAAAAATGGATTTAATTGTTGAATCTTCGTTCACGTTTCATAGCAACATACGGTTTAGGAGCAGTAAATTAACACATCTATTTATGACAAACTAGCATATTCGTAATTTTAACAGATTTATTGATGGCTAAATTTTGTATTTTTTTGTAGAATTCAAGTTTATATTTTAATGTCTTGTTACTTGTACGTTTGAAATTTTACTAAAAATGGGTAGACATGTCGTCATACGCTAACCCCTCGTGTCCCGCCGGGGCGTGTATACCCAGCCAATCGGTGTAAAATCACGATCCTTACAGAATCGAAACATTCGGAACCCCCCTCTTAATTATATACTGAGTGCTTTATGAATTTATGAATTCTACTATTATAATGAAAACTTAATTATTTGCACATGCTTTAGCATTACTAATAAGTACCATGAAATATGCCAAGAGAATTCTGACTTAATTTTATTTAAAAAATCTAGATTTTGATTATATTTGCAAAACAAACAAAATAAACATGCATTTACTTCTAAATATATGTAAATAACTTTTTTCAAACATGCTATGAAATGTTGTCGTTACTTTCCTCATGAGTCATGATAGTTATAAAAGACTCGGAAGTAACTATCCTTTTTCAGGCGCAATAACTTGAGGGGACTGTAATTGGATTAAATACAGCTTTTTAGTCCTAGGCCTGCAAACGCGAACCTTGTAACTACGGAGTCCGTAGGTGCGGACCGCCAGATTTTTTGTAAAGTAAAGTGCCCCTCCCCCCTCCCCCCACCGTATTCCTGGATCTGCGCCTGCGCCCAATGACATTCATACAGCACCAAAGATGGTGGCAGGTTTTACGAACAGCCATGGATTTGTATGAAGTGGATCTAATTGTTACACTTTTTCCCTAAACACAATTGAACCTTATTACCGAGTAAAACAGTCGTTCATAGGTGACTAGTAAAAAATAGTAAAAACGGTCCGACAAAGAGCGTGTTTCACTCGCACTCGTTACAAAATGGTCACATTTGACACTGATATTTTGGTTGTCTGATGACGTCATTACTTCCCTAGTCAAAACGAGACACAGTCCCCTAGATACCTAACGTTCTCTTTCGGCCTCACTTTGTTAATTTGAAGAATTAGATCCACTTCATATAAATCCATGTGAACAGCTAATTTTGGTTTATAATTTCTTTCTCGTGAAAGGTTGATTATTAGACTATGTCCGCGGCAAGGGCTATTATATACACACGAGCTGTAATTAGGAATCGAAATCTCTGTAGTGAAAACAGGGATACCTTACGGTTATTTGATTGCGAATTTCAGAGTCTAAATTCTGACTTACACAAGCTACACACCATTTTCGTCTATTTTTTATTTTTAGGGTTCCGTACCTCGAAAGGAAAAAACGGAACCCTTATAGGATCACTTTGTTGTCCGTCTGTCTGTCTGTCTGTATGTCTGTCTGTCTATCAAGACCTTTTTTCTCAGGAACGCGTGGAGTTATCAAGCTGAAATTTATATCAAATACTCTGGTCTATTGTCCCTTGGAGCTGTGAAAAAATCAAACTTAAAAGCCAACGCAATCCAAAGATACAGTCGTATATGCTGCAAATTTTAGAATTTTTGGCACTCGCAAAACCTACGGGGTACTTCCTGTGAACTCAGAATCTTGAAATTTGGTACGAAGCTACGTCTTATAGCACAGATAAAGGAAAAACTGCGAAAACCGTATTTTTTTTGTTACATTTAAATAATTTTAAAGTTACTTCCCTTATATACCTAGAGGTTTTTACGGAACCCTCGGTGCGCGAGTCCGACTCGCACTTGGCCGGTTTTTTGGTTTTTAGCGTACGGTTGAATTTCTAATTATAAAAAGTGACTTGACACATGACTGACAGTTAAAATGTTGCCTGGAATAGCAAAAATAAAATAGTCATGGGTATATGTCGATAAAAAGTATCGAAAAGTGTAATGTTGTACTAAACACTACCAATACGATTCCATTTAAAGGATCCATAAATGTTAGGAAATTAAATAATCATATAACAGCCTGAAATGCTACAATATTCAAATCAGACAAAAGTTTTGAGATACGTTGCCGCTGATAAATCGTATAGTTATGTTATACAACATATCATATATTTTTCTATCTCGTCGAACGAGCGGAGCCTAAGCGAAGTGAAGTTATAGACAGCTTCGGATGAAACGGAAACGGAACTGGCAGCTAGACAACGCTGCATTTCGATGGCTTTTTGATTTTGAATAGTTGTTCTGTGGTAACTGTAGTAACGTTTTTTCTAATCTTTATGAAATTTGTTGGGGTTATAACAGAAATCAATATAATTTGAAAGTTCGTATATGAGCAGGATCGATCAATGGGTTATGGAGCTAGAAGGCGCAAAACAATCATCGTAAGAGTCTTGTTATATTGTTCAATGCATTTACAAGGAAATCGCGAGTTCTCAACTCGAGGCGGACTACTATTATATAGGTTCTATAAATCTGAGCTCTTTATTATGGAGGCGACATTTTGGATGAAGATTGTTCTGGTTCTAATTCTTGCACGTCCACAGGAATCCGTAATCCGAGGCAACATCACTTAATAATTCAATTCAACATTTCTACGAGTAATAACAACAAAACGTAACGATATTTACGAACAGTCAGAAGACGATAATACCTCAAAAATACCTACTTAACTACTTCTAAAATAGACGAAAGATACTTGAATAATTATTCGTCCGCATAGAATTCGGCTATCGTGTGGCCCTCTGAAAAAGTTTTTTTTCGGGATAAAAAGTAGTTAAGTATCCTATGTCCTATTCCTCACTCTAAGCTACCTCTGGCGCCATTTTAGAGATGTGTGTTCATCAAGATATTCACTCACAAACTGAACGGCAGGCATGTGTGTAGAGAAATTCCAATATTGGCCCGACCGTGCGCTTGGAGAATTTAACTAACCGGAGCGGCCATTGACAGGCTTTCCCCTCTGTCGAAAACAATGGTCAATAAATATGACCTGTAGTCATATTTATTGTACGAACTGACGTTTATTTGAAGTGGCTATTTGTACGTTACGTACGAATCTTCAGCCTTTAAGCCTTTATCAAGTTGCAGCGACAATATCGCAACCAATAAGTCGCGGCGTTTGTAGAACTCTTAAGAGTCCGGTAATGCTTTGAAATCGAGCGAAGATACGAGTTTTACACAGTAACCGAACGCTTCTAGGTACCACCGGCGCGTGCACGTGCGCGGCCGCAATGAACAATATTGATACTTTAGGCGCTCTTGCGTAATATCAGAAATTTTGTTAGGTAAAATAAAACTAAAGGTAAATCTAGTAACCATTTAATACACCATGTTATTTATTATAACGTATTATGCACTAAAGCTATATCTATACATACGTTGCTGTTTTTATTTGGTTTTCTTACGCTATGGATTTTTTTTTCTTTTTACTGCGCCCAACGCACGCTTTTTGTTGTAACCAACCATAATGAAACCTAGAATAGTAACACTATTATTTAGTAAAAAATATGAAGCGTCTTATCAATAAAAAGCCACAAAGATTAGTTTAAGTTTTAAACATATTTTGTATGCAGCGTGATTTGAGTGCTGTTAGTAGGATTCTGCAGAAACAATGCTGCAACGGACAAAGAAATGGAAATAAGTATGGTCCTGTTGTAGTTTTGCGTAAACACACAAACAAGGATTCGAGTAGCTCAATACTATAGTTGTAGATTATTTTAAAGGCAAGTTCATGGACTATGCCTTGAAATATTAGTGTTATATATGCGTTGTATTGCACGGCTGTGTACTTGCATATCAAGCAAAGTCTTCGATGATATCTGCATTCTAAAGGCTTCCAGCTAAAAACCACCTGTGACAAAAATATCATGGCAATAAGGTCGTGTAGGGTCATATGTATGTTTTAATATTGTAAGGCTGGATTGACACTAAACTTGTAAGTTTCGCTTTTGTAAGGGACGAAGCTATTTTCTACAATGAGAAAACAATATCTGTCTCTCATTCTGACCTACAACAGCGTCCCTTCGTAGGTAAACAAAACTTAGAAGTTTAAATCTGGCTTAAGAACAACATTAAAACACTCGTATACAATTAAACTAATTAAAAATTACCTAGTGAAACATCCAAATGAAACATGAGGATATGTTGTGTGTTAGACCAAGCTGTGGGGCATTTTATAGGGCTTTATAATATTAATACAGACTAGACATTCCAATGGGCTTAGGACCTTTCGTAACTTTTTGACTAACGCCGATTGACATTTACAGATTAAAGTAAATTCAATGTTTATTTTGATGTCAATCAATCAGTTTTCTACCAGTTATCAAACACAATAGTCCAGTTTAAGACACTTGAAAAGTCACAAATGAATAATTACGATTTCCATACAGTTTCGCATAGTAAATGTTTGAAGAACGCATTTTTTTATTTGTGGCTTTTCTCAATAGAAATCCCTAAAAGGGCAATCCCTAAACTGCGTTGGCAAGTAAAAGACTTTTGAAAGCATTAATTTTTAATATTTTATAACTGGTATTTTTCCTCGCGGTGTTGTAGTGAAAAATGTTGAATTATGCTCGGCAGCAAAGTTCGCTCGTGGCTAAATTTTGGTATCTTTTGCTGACTCGGATCTCAATATAAGCACGCGAGGTTAAACAACAACTTTGCTCCTTTGTGTAATAAATAACTATTTTCACATCACCTATTCGTACACCGGCTTTTTCTTCCCTGCTAGGAGGGAACCAAGTGGCGCTTTTCTGTCATAGGACATTAGTTTTTTTTTTTCAGCCAGTCCGTCATTACAAAAAAATCTTATTAAATTAATCGATTAATTACAACCAGGAAGCACACTAAGGACATATAAAGTTAAAATAAATATGTTTCTACTAAAATATTTTTTATTTTCCTCTAAGGTGGTGTTGAAAGCAGTATGTGTCACATAGAAGCAAAACTATTTTCACCTTGGGCTTTAACACTTGAACTCCTCACTACACTCAGTAGTCTGCTTTAGAATCCCTTGCTACGCTCGGGATTCTATGATGGACTCAGTCGCATGTTTTGGGTTTTACTATACGCCCTCACCGTAAATATTTCATTTTCTCCCTTGTTACACAATCTACTACTTATTGATTTCTGTTCGAAACGGGTTCAATTGGCATAAAAAATATAATGCAATTTACTCGCTCACGTACATTTTTCATAAATTTGTATGTTGATCGCCCTTACGCCAATTAAAATGTAGCTTCGTGAGATCTAGTATCTGCCCTCTCTGGCCGATTTGGAAAATTCACCCTGTATTCCTATACAGGACCGTTCAACTATTCTTACACCGTTTGTGTATGTTTCTGTTTGGCTAAGTTAGGTTCTAACTCAAAAATTATATGAAAATCGCAAAATATTTAATAAAAATTAACGTACGTACGTAACGTACCTAAGATCAAGACTATTTGGAGTGGAGCGCGTTATATTTACGAGGCGAATAAGGTAAATGATATAATTTCATAACAATTACGAAATAACTTAATAAAAATTTACCTACCAAGTGTTCCAAAGGTCCCCAGATGTCAACGACTGGGTGATAAAAAAATTTTCCCAATTTACGGGTGCCTTTGCACTTTTCGAATTCACGCTAGCGTTCTAGCGGGGAGCGACACACGTCCTGCCTCCGTGAGCTCAGCGAGCGGACTAAATTGCCCGGCCTTGCTTCGTATAATTAATTGTAAGTTTATAGTTAATTTGAAGTGCTCTATTTACGAATATTTACTATCAAGTGGTATATATATTTTACATTATTTAGGTTCATAATAAGCTGAAGTTTATGTTTGTATTAATTTTTTTCATAAATAATCATGTATGTAGTCAAAAACCGCGGTTATTCTTTGTGTATTTTTTCCGAAAGTTGACTGATTTAAATATTTTTTTTCTGAGTAATTTTGTATGACATTGGTAGAATTTTTTATATTTATTCCATAGAAGACTATAAACTCAATATTACAAAAAAAAACTGTAGCAATACGACATCAATAAAATCCCCAAATTGATATCTGTCCGAACCTCCCCGAGCTAAAATTGGTAAAACACTTGTTGGGAATAGGTCAATTATTCAAAATACAATAATAATGTAGATAATTTTTTGTATTTATACAGTCCCTATTGAAATGATCTTTCAATTTATGCTTAAAAATTTGTTGATTTAGTACTCTTTAATGGCTAAATCATATCAAATAGTTGAGCGAAATTGTAAAAAGACTTTACCGGACTCTTAATGAATAAATAAAAATATCGATAAGAACAGCACTGGCCGAATTGCGGCAACATTTGTGTTTGTTGACTTGTCAAGTCACTCCGTACAATTATAAATTCTAGTTTAGGTATAGCTGAGCTGTGAACCCTTTTGTTTCACTGCAACGCACACAGCACACACCCATTCTAAATACCTCATCTTATGCATTAAATATTAAATTTTTTTAAATCTTCTCAACTGATTCTTTGTGTTATTGTTATACTTTGCTGTTTTTGATATTGTGTGTTATTGCAGTATTCAAATAAATTCGTTGTCTCTCTATCTACAAAATAAACGAAATAAAAAAATAGAGGGTGATGATTAATATTTTTTATAAAAATGTATAACGAGAGACCATAGACAATATTTGTAACGCTCTGAGCTTATTCAGTCACCATATTCATTTTCCTTCTTAATTTCAGCTCATGTAGCATGACCCTAAAATAAATCTTTCGAACAGCACCGATAAAATGCTTACCTACGTCTGTGAAAAAAAAAACATTTTAGTGGGAAAATGAAAAAAACCTACTCAATATTTTATTCTGTGTATTTATAATTTCCAGTATTTCTATAATAATTTGGCTAGAATAAACGTGAAATAGGTAAATATTTAATATACGAGTATTTATTGTTCAAATGCAAGTGATGTACTTTATAAATGGTCGAAAAACCTACTCAGAGTTATAAATATTCGAACGCCGTTTAGTGACAATGAAATGCAAAGACAGGATTTAGCAGTTGAGAGTTCATAATTCATAATTCATAACCCAGATAAAAAATGTTTTTACCATGTTTTTGTTTACGTGGTAAGTAAAATGACTTTGATGTAATTTGTACATAGGATAATTAATTAATGATAATATAAACATAGGTTACTTACTTAAAAGTCGTAATAGTGGGACGTTTTGTTTTACGTGATTTCTAGCTATCAATGCAAATTGTGTTTGAAATATTCTAAAATACCTAAGTAAGTACGTTGTTGTACCTATTATGATTCCCACTTCAGACATGATGTCTGAAGTGGGAATCACAATACAAGTGAACGAGTAGAGTATTAGTAGAAGCTTTGATTATTAAACCAACCGGATGCGAGACGCGCACTAATTTATATAACAAACAGTATGCCAATTTCGGCGCGGGGGACGAGGAAACGCACACAAATACTGTTAACACTAATGCATTTTCCATTGACGTCGCTACACACGCACACGATAAAATAATCAAACACTAGCATAAAATATACTCACACAAGTACAAACACAGACACAGACAACCTGTCCGTGAACGAGATAATGTCATCTTTAAGTAAACTTAGGTAGTGCGAGGAACACGCTGTCGATAATATACTTAAGTATCGATATTTGTGACGTTTTCAAGTCAAAGGTACATCATTGTCGGTTGTTAATAGAGTTAATTTCTAAATTATTTTTTATGGTAACGCCTTATTGACAACCGATAATGATGTACCTTTGACTTGAAAATGTCACATTTTATCGTAGATTTATTTATCGTATGGCTACATGTCACTGGGACAGTGGAGCTGCCAAGTTTGTTACTCTTTTAGCACCACCCAGGGATCACGTGTAGGGTTGTCTAAGGTGTTTCCTACGGACGCAGAGAAACATTGATCGTAGATTAGTTATATATTATTGTTTCTTTACCAAGTATAAGGTTTAGCTATTGATAAAATCATGATGTTAAGTTATGATTAAATATCAAGTTTCTACCAGCATATTACTATTACAATGTCAGTATTCCACGTAAGTTAGTTTGTTCTATTTGTTCAGGACACATCTTGCAAGCTGATTTAGAATAACTGTTATATTATCAATTTAATATTTTGACCTGAATTTGCTTTTATATTTAGTGGAAAATACTACAAATTGGAATCAAATAACTATTACAACGAAACAATGAACTGCAAAGAACTCTGGAACATCACGGGATTCGAACCCACGTGTTTAGATTACCGTTCAAATGTACTTCCAATTACACTAGACGTTCCTCTATCCACCTCAGTGAATTTTTCACTGTAATGAACGATGATGAATCAGTCACTAGCGACATCGTGATGTTCCAGAGTCCTTCGCAGTTGATATTTTGATTGTAATGGGCATCTGTTTCCAATTTGTGTTTCTATTTCTATTATCTCTTCTTCATTTTCTATTATAAATAAAAAGTTAACATACTGATAATGTTAATATCGACATTTATTTTTATGCTGTCCCATCACTAAAACTTACTTGTTAGGTACAGTGATACCAGAGTCAGAAATTAAAAGTGCCTATTTAAGGGGATAAGTGTGTATACCGTAACTTATAATAAATAAAGTATAATAATCCATACAAAATTTAAATGCTACATAAAATGTATGGTGAAAATAAAGGAACAAAAACAGGAATATCGTTATTTCAAGTATCTTTCAAGTATATTTCACTTAAGGGGTGCCACACATTAGAGCGGGATTCAGTGCGGAATTCATCACACAAGCTGAAATTTGTCTATGAAAACGGAAATTTGTTTATGGTAGCTGTATTTTTGAGACCATAGACAAATTTCAGCTATTGTGCCGTACTACAAGCACACATACTCTGAGTTTCTTACGCTGGTTCTTCTCAGTTCCGAAGGGGCTCCTTTCCGAACCAGTAGTAGTTTATTGCCATAATACGGTTTTAAAAAGATTTGAATTCAATACAATCGTCAAACCAGTGTTTATGTTTTATTTCATTAGCGTGCGTCCGTGCGTAATATGTTAAGTGCTAGGCTAGGTTATCCTGATAGTGTCAGTTTTTTGAGTTCCAAACCACCTTATTGTCCTGCCCTCGGCGGTCCTCGACGACATATATAATTTAAAAAGCTATGCGTGTGAATGAGTTTTACCTTTGAAGTGCTGACGTTAATCTTTTCATTTTTGTTTATGATTAAAAAATAATATGTAATTTATATATTTAAAAGTCGATTAATATATGTTTACAAACAATTTAATAAAAACACACAACACACACAGAGACACACTGCTTTTTAGGGTTCCGTACCTCGAAAGGAAAAAAACGGAACCCTTATAGGATCACTTTGTTGTCCGTCCGTCTGTCTGTCTGTCTGTCTGTCTGTCTGTCTGTCTGTCTGTCTGTCTGTCTGTCTGTCTGTCTGTCTGTCTGTCAAGACCATTTTTCTCAGGAACGCGTGGAAGTATCAAGCTGAAATTTATATCAAATACTCAAGTCTATTGTCCCACGGAGCTGTAAAAAATCCAACTTAAAAGCCAACGCAATCCAAAGATACAGTCGTTTATGCTGCAAATTTTAGTTTTTCGGCACTCGCAAAACCTACGGGGTACTTCCCGTGAACTCAGAAACTTGAAATTTGGCACGAAGCAACGTCATATAGCAGAGACAATGGAAAAATTACAAAAAGTAGACATTTTTAGTAAAATTATACAAAAAAATATTTTTTCAAATTTTAAACTTACTACCTTTTTCCTCGTAAACGCGTGGAGGTATTAAATTGAAATTCATGTCAAATACTCAGGGCTATAGGAGCTTTCATATGTAGCAAAACCAAACTTTTATGTCAACGCAATCAAAATAAATAGCAATTTAAGTCGCATATTTTAAAACTGAGTACTCGCAAGAAACTCAAAACCTAAAGGGTACTTCCCGTAAACTCAGAAACTTGAAACTTGGCACGAAGAAATCTCATATAGCACAAACAAAGGAAATATTACGAAAAGTAAACATTTTTAGTAAAATCATACAAAAAATATTTTTTTTAATTTTAAACTTACTCCCTTTTTCCTCGTAAACGCGTAGAGGTATTAAATTGAAATTAGTAATAAACTTTTGCTTGTTTGTACGGAACCCTTGGTGCGCGAGTCCGACTCGTACTTGGCCGGTTTTTTAACAGAGCAATGCTTTACAATTATGGCTGTATGCCTAATGGGTATCTGCCTAACCCACGGAGTATCTTTTAAGTGTATTGCTTAACCTGTCATAACAATGACATAGTGGCGGACGTATTTCTGCCGCACTGAAGTCGATTACTCTTGTTTGCAATATTTGACTTACCTCTCGATGTAATCGTGTTCATAATTGTATACCCAATTTATGAATGAATGCATTGATAAATTGGGTATGCAATTATGAACCCGATGGTACAATGTACTATGAAGAGTCAAGTTTCAAAATTACCCTAAAGCAGATGTAGTACCATTAAGTGGCAACACTTTTTGATTGACAATATTTTTTAGTTTTTTGTTAATTTCGTGCACTATTTGATGATATTTAGACGTAATTATACTTACAGATGAAAAGAAACGTTATCCTTCTGTAAAATCTGTAAACTAGATAATTCACATCTTTTCTTACATGAAAACAAGCAGCAATTCGGCATTTTTACCTCAGTTCGTTCCGCGCTGACTGACATTCATTGAATGGCGTTTGACGCGCGACAACTAGTTTTAGTGGTCTTGTAGTTTTGGCAGAGGGGGACGCCTGACAATTACCACTCCATTGGTTTATTTCTCTGAGAGTAGAAGGCTTAGGTCCAAAACTATTGTTTATATTTTTCTTTTTTATGTAATAGAATAAATAAATATTTTGGGTCAATCTTACACAAATCAACCTAGTCCCACAGTAAGCTCAATAAGGCTTGGGTTGTGGGTACTAGGCGACGATATATATAATAGATTAATTCTTAAATACATAGAAAACATCCATAACTCAGAAACAAGTATTTTGGCCGTTCATCTTCGACTTTGCCAGTGATGACTAGTTTCTCGAGGTTATATTATTCAAGTACTTTGCGCAGGCAGATGATAGGTAACCTGGTTTTGATCTTGAGTTTAGCTTGGGTCCATGTATCTGCGCCGTAAGTAAAGATGGAGAATACTAGAGTCCGAATTAAAGTGCTCTTCGTGTTGGTACAGATATTTCCATTATTCCATACTTTCTCCAGCTACGCCTTGGCACCTTTCGCCATTCCGATCATTCTGCGGATTGCTGTTCCCCAGTATTCATTGTTGCTTATACAGGAGCCAAGGTATACAAAATTGTCCACAATTTCCAAATCCAGTGTTCCACTGCGTTCCAGCTTAATTTTGCGCTCTACAATTATGAGTTTGGTTTTAGATCTATTGAATGTGAGTCCGAACTCTTCGCTGGTGCTTTCCATCCTGCTCAAGATACAGTCCATCTCTGCTTCGCTGGCAGCCAGTAGGGTGGTGTTGTCCGCGTATCGTAGGTTTGAGATTTTACGCCCTCCAACAGAGACAGCACCGTTCCAGCCTTCGCAATATGGATGGTACAAGAAGGATATAAATCTCTATGTTACAAAAATGTCCGTCAAAAGCTTGGAAAAATAATAAGTAAGGAAGCGTAATCAACGCTCAAAATGTGTTCCACTTTCCTGGTGCCAAAGTGGGCGGAGCTTGTGACAGCGGTGCCCTAATGTCATGTCAAACATTTTGAAATTGTCATGTCGTCAAAATATTAGTTTTTTCGGTCCATGAAATTTCGATAATATATCGGTATTAAAATGCCGGCTTGTGCCGTGCATTGGTGCAGGAGCCACACAGGCGCCAAAGATGGTGATATTTCTTTTCATCGGTAAGTAAATCACGCATAGGTATTCTCATACATTACGGACTTGGTAGATGTTATGCAATATAAGTTTTGGAATAGTAAACATAACTCATTTGAGGAAAAGTATAATGAATGTTCATTTATAAGTATTACCTAGTAGTAATAAATCGACAAAACAGAACCCTTCCAATGAGTACCTACTATACTTATGGCCTGTGTCACAATCTCCAGTTAAAGCATATCTGTCAGATAAATATTTGCTGTCCTTTTCTTTTATATGTCTGGAGAAAAGGATAGCAATAATTTTAACTGGCAGATAAGTTTATGTGGAGATTGTGAAACAGGCCCTTACTCTGGCAAAATCGTACCATTCTGGCCGTGCCATTTCTAATACAACTGACTAATAGGCATGACTCTTATTTTTCATAATAATGAATGCTATAACTTCGTAGCAGAGTCTTTAATTATCAAATCTAGAGCAGAGCCCAACTGGGGAACTACCTCTACCTTACAGAAAACCACAGCCAATTAGCACTAGACCCTACTCATAGTGTTGTGTTCCTGCCGGTGAGTAAGGTTGCCAGAGAGCTCAGAGGATGCAGTGTGTTGACGACGGGGGATCCTCTTGTCCCTTTAGCTGTCAACACAGTGAATCCTCTTTTATATGAAAGGCGAAAGCGTCGGCAACGCACGTGAGACACCTCTGGAGTTAGAGGCGTCCATAGGCTACGGTAGCGGCTTACCACCAGGTGAGCCGTATGCCTGTTTGCTACCGTTGTAGTATAAAAAAATGGATACAAAATGTAAATTTGTCTTTGAATTTCCCTAAGCCTGCTAAAATAAATAGTATACATAAACGAACTCATCCGTTATTTTTTTAGTTCTTAAAAATGATAAGCAAAGAGAATTTTAACTAATATTTATATTGAAGGATGCTATTATTTTCTAGTCTGGTCATAAATAAAGTTAAAAAATAATCGTTTTTTTTGCCATAATCAACCTTAATTGCTTAACATTATGGCTTTCATATTATTCCTTATTCCAAGAACGATTAAATTTACGTATATTACATAAGTAATGAAAAATGCACTAAAAAATTAATTGTTAATTGATTGCAATATTATTTATTACGTGAACCCATCCACGTCAAACTTAGGCGTATTTATTATACGTTAACTTGACATTTCAGTCATTTCATTTGAGTATCTCCTGTCCAATTAAACTTCATTGCCAAATTAATTTTGACCACTCACAACACGGCAACTTTTCTTATTGGTGAAATGGCATGAAACCTTTGCGGAATTAAGGTTAACACTAAAAAATATGTTTAAAGAATGAGTACTTGATTGGTTAATAAGACATAAGACATTTTAGTTTTGTAGACGTGAAAATGGGTCGTGTTTTCACATGAACTTTGCTTGCCTTTACTCGTCTTGATATTATATGTCGATGGTCAAAAGGCGATAAACTGATGGCGCCACAGTGATATATAATTTGATTAAATTAATTTTGATATTAAAAAATCATTTCCATACATATTTACAAAATAATTATTTGCGGAGAAGAAAAACACTCTGAATATTAATTTTATTTAGAATGTCATATAAGTATTAAATATCGGTAATTCATTTCAAATGCTGAGCCTAGCGCCACCCGGAGATATTTGGAACTATTGTTTAGTGCTTACCGTTGGACACCTTTTCGACCATTTTCCTATAAGAGAGATCGATCCTCCTTGTACCATCCTTACTTCGCAAGTCCTTATCACTTACCATACGCATTCAACAGGATTGGCGATAGATTGCATCCTTGATGAACGCCTTTTTGAAATTTAAAAGGGTTAGATGTAGTCTAGTCGACTTTGACTACTCCCTGGCTGTTATAGTACAAAGATTGCAGCAGCGCAGTGAGGCGTCGTGGTCCAGCAGGATATCCCACAGGCGATCCCAATCGACGCAGTCAAAAGACCTTGCTTTAATCGATTAATCACATGATTGTTGGTGCGTCGAACTCGTAGCAGTTCTCAGTAATTTGCCTGATATTCAGTATTTGTTCCCTAGTGCCCTTGCCTTTCACAAAACCTGCTTGTTCTTGAAGGATTTGCCGTAATCGAGGTAGTGGCGTATTCTGTTGTTGATCACATGATGCAGGAAAATACCGGAAAGTAATATCTTGCTTGGCGTTTTAGTGGTAATCCTTGCTAAGTATCTAGGCAGTTTCTTGTCTGATGGATGGGAGAGGCTGGCTGCCGCGTCACGCTGAGATCTCAAAGGTAGCTATAATTTATTACTTACTGTCCCAACACCGTACATACATATCGCGCCTGAGGTAGCTATTAATTTATATCAATAATAGTTTTTATTCAATTGAATCTGTGGGTATTCCAATTGTACCATTCGTTTATTTATATACTTATTCAAAAGCAATGGTCGGTCAAAGGAAATTAGTTTTCATTGAAATATCAGTAATTTACGTATACTTTAAATAAAATTAAATATAAGCAACAAGTTTATGTGTGTAAACTGTCATGAAACCATGGTTGTTCTTTAAAAGGGCGTGATTGTGAAGCATTGGAGGTAAATGCGTTTGTACCTATACATTATTTTACTTTTTCATTGACCCGAATTTAGTATACTTTAAGTCAACAATGAGAATATCAGTTAAATAATAAAAGTTTACCCGTTAAGGTGCTCATTTCAACGAAATAACTAGATATTTATTAGTCGATAACCAAGTAAAAGTATCATTGATAGTTAGTATTATAAATAAGTCTACTCGTAGTATTTCTTCATACTTGCATTTGCTCCACAGTTAATATAATATAATATTCGGTAGATATAATGCGGTGGGCATGCTATTGCTACGTATATAGTGCCAATGCACTCGAAACTCGATTTACCATTAGTAGTCTTTTATATACCAGCAACAAAGCCAATGCAAATTTTTCAAAGACAGGTTACAATGCATTATTTTTTCAAACCACTGCTCGGAAATGTCGTAATAATAGAGCTGAATCCAAGCTGGAATGTAGGAACTACCTATAGCTTAGCTGTACACATGGACCACCAGTTCAAAGATGTTTTATAACCCAACAATCTACCAACAACTGTTTTCTTCTAGTTAGTTTGGTACTTACGAATTGTCAAAGCATAATTTAAACGGGAAAACCTTTTAAAAACAAGATTTTTCTTTGGCGCTACATATTCGACCGCACACTCCATATAGGCGAAATTATTTGACTATACTTATGAGAGATATTATAGAGCCGATTTAAAGTTATTAAGCTAAAATTTAGACCCATAACGCAAAGCGTTGTAAAGTCGAATATGTAGAGCCGTATGAACATACAGACACGTACATTTTTATAAAACATATAATAATAAAAAATATTCCACGAATCAACGTCCTCACTAAACAAGGTCTGTAAGAATGGAGTTTTCGGATATTCAATAATAATATATTTAGACCAAAAGTTTTTTTTTTTGCAAATATTTTTTTTTAATACTGCAATGAAAATGAAAATGAAAAATGTTTACTTGGTATAATTTCAGTTTTACAAACAGTAAAGGTTGGAGTCTCCTATTAAGCAAAAATATGCTTGTGTCAGGAGACACCGCTCTTCATAAATATTACTATAATAAATATTTTTATTAAACTTGATTTCAAACTATATTATCAAATGCAATTAATGTGCGTTATTTAATTGTTCGCGATTTTCGTTTTCAAATCAAAAACACAGAATAACTAATAGTACTACCGTTCAAAAACTCTCAATAGTCTTACACCATGGCGGGTGTTGTGTCTGAGTACGTCTCATGACACGGGCAGGGGCAGCATTCGCTTAGTGTACCCTGTACATTTCATTAAATTTTCGAAAGAGTCTCTGCGCGTTGGTTTCGGCAACGCATACGCCTCCCAAATGTCCAGAAAACCATTGTTCCGTGATCGGGAAAGACACACACATTAAGGTTGTCACGTTGTTGTGTTTAAAGGGTTGGGGTTGGGGCGTCATCGTCAGCATAATGATGACACTGACAGTGTTATCTCGGTGCGAGTGGCATGCCCAGATCTAAATAGGAATCTTTATTCAGCAGGGCCGCGATTCGAAAAATAAACACACACACTGGAAAGACACAGCTCCAACCCAACTCAACTCAACGCTATAACGACATTGACATTTGCTATTCGAACAGATATTCATTCAACATTGGTATCACATTGGTCTCACATTGGTCTCACATTGGTCTCACATTGGTCGCACATTGGTCGCACATTGTAGCAATGTTGTACCAATGTGAGACCAATGTGAGACCAATGTGAGACCAATGTGATACCAATGTTGAATGAAAATCTGTTCGAATAGCAAATGTCAATGTCGTTATAGCGTTGAGTTGAGTTGGGTTGAGTTGGGTTGGAGCTGTGTCTGTCCAGTGTGTTTGTTTATTTTTCGAATCGCAGCCCAGTTATTTTATAATAGCCGAACTGAGACGAACATAAACGCATAGTGAAAATTTACAAAAAGTTTTTTTTTTCACTTGGCGACAGTTATTCTTGACGGTTGACGACCCTTCTCACTCTTATCTTAATGCAGCATTTTTAAAATTACTTCCACGGAAAATCACGTTGTTTAGGCATGATTAATTGATTAAGTAGACTCTGTCCGGAAAGAGACGTAAAATGTGTGACGCCCCATATAAACCACGATACATCTATTTCCGGACAAGCTCGTGGTGTACCCCATTTGGTAAAGTATATTGCTTATAAAATAAATAATTTTGTAGCTAACAAAACATTTATTAAATAAATAATTTTGTAGCTAACAAAACATTTATTAATAACGACTTTATACCTACAAGATTAGATGCAATATATTTAAGACCTACAAAGATTTTGATCTGAGGCAAAAATGAGCAAAGTGGGCGCCATCTTAAATTTATTCAGTTATGAACTGATTGTAATGGAAATTGACAGCTGAAGACCCAAGACAAGAGGTCACTTAATAGGTACCTACGAGTACGAAATTGGAAACTAAGGAATTTTACGAGACTGTCTTTCAGCAGACCCGAAGGGCAAAGGGTTTTTTTATATGAGACTAGTTTATGATTTGAATACCGCCAGTGTATGTATAATTTAATTCCACAATGCATGAGCTCAGCAGATTTCAATTTTCTCATAAAATATGCGAGATACGAGTTTCATATATCAATAATGATTTATTGTAATAGGAAAACAGTTTCCTAAACAGCCTGCAATCGTTAAGTGTGCCCAATCGATTATTCCATAAATATACCTATCAGAAGGCCAGCCGACGTGCCAATTTTTTACGTCCCTTAGCGAACGAAACGCAACTAATAATATAGTTCAAGATAATTTTAATAAATAAAAAATGTTGCACCTCTCCAAGCAAAATATTACGAAACAGCTAGTTAGATTACGGTGAATTATAAAATGATAATAGTGTTCAACTTTTGCAGTTTAAAAAGAAACGATCTTTAAAAATATGTTTACAAACTAATAGAAGTTTTGTTAGTTACCGCCAAATAGTACTTATCGAAAAGTTTAGCAAAATTGAAAGAAACCGTTACCGCGTCCCATCCGTCTGACATGGCCCCCAATAGACGGAGAGCTGGCCACGTCAGATATGACACAATAATGAGAGCAACGAAACCCATGTAGTTAGTTTGCTATATTATGCTTATTTCTAGATCCGGACATCTGGCAGCTGTAAAGTGGTGGAGGTCAAAGAATGCAAATAACTTGAAGAAAAGAAATCCTAGAGTTCTGGGTTTAATAAAATATTATGGGAAATTATGTAATTAATTAGGTTATATCATATCCAGAAGGGTCTGTTGGGGGAAAGTAGTGCCAAATGATGTAAAATGAAATTTTGGGTTAGTCGCCTACTGTTTTTGTTTCCGCAATAATAGACAATGGTTTTTAATCTAATGTTAAAATATAGGCCCTGTCCTCTATAAATTACACAACTTTGGCATTTTTTACCTATTTTGGTATTACTTTTTTCCAACTTAAAAACTTTGTTAGTCTGTCACTCTGACATCCACCCATAAAAAGCTGCCAGATGCCCGGATCTAGCAATAAGGATGGTAAAGCAGTCTAACTAGACAGGTTTCATTGCTCTCATTATTGTGTCAGATCTGACGTGGCCAGCTCTTAGACCACAAGCTCAGGTATGTGGAGTCGCTACTCTCCAACAGTTCGCCACAAGCTGCCATGCGTTGACTGAATGCACTAGTGAAAACCAGTGGGAGATGGAGTCGTCATATCCCTACGCCTTAGTTATTATTAGTCTTAAGTAGTTGAATGTACTGTTTTGCATTAGCATTTCTTGCAATGAGCATTATGAGCAAACTATATTTCTTTTAAACTTTTAAATAAATGTTTAAGATCGGTTGTCATTCTTGGCAGTTTCATTTTAATAATAACTAATATTAACTCTACGGCCGCATTCGGCCAAGGCGACTGTTGTCAACCCCGTTGCTGCCGCTGGTGAGGTCGCGTGTGGCCGACGTATCCAATTCTCTTACTTTATTGTTCATAATTTTTAAATGATCGGTTAATCAATCTATGGTACAGAGATTCCGTATGTAAATAAATACTTATCTCACACTAAATTTTAATAAAAGCTTAATAAAAAATGCCCAAGAGTGCGATGCGATAATATTTGTACGTAATCTGCGAAATCCCATATCTGCCACCGCCATGCGCGAAGTTTTATAGCCCGTTTGTAATTTCTTCCAATAACAGCACTGATTAGAATTTAACATTATCTTTTTATGGTGGTTGTTCTTTATAAATCTTTGCGACAAGTGTTTTATCGATTTTAAATGTACCTGTGTATTTGTTTGCTACATTTAGGAGGTAATCGATACTTATCATGTTAATTGGTGATATTATAATCTTAAAATTAGAAATATTTATCAGAATATTTTGCAATTACAGGAGACGTATCGTCGGTGGGCATGCAGCACTATAGTGCCGCTGTGGGTGGAAGAGGGCGGCGAGGATGGCGGCGAGGAGGGCGGACGGACGCGGCGGGCGCCGGCCGAGCACGCGCCGCGCTGGCGTGCGCGGCACCTGGAGCGCGTGGGCCACTTGGACCGGCGGCGCGGCGGCGGCGTGGTGGGCCGCTGGGTGCGCGCCGCCGCCGCCGGGCCTGGCCGGCCGCTGGCTCGCCTGAAGCCCTGCCTGTCCGTCTGCCAGCTCGTTGAGCAACACTGCCCCTACTTCCTGCCCGCAGACCGTGCGCCAGCGTACCCCACACAGTACGCCGGCGAACCTACCTTTCTATGTCTAGGTTCGTAATGTTATCTAATATTTGTCCACATTAGTAAGAAAACATTGCAACGAGCTACGCCGTAGCCTTTCAATATTGCTTCAAACCGGCCTGCGCTTTATTTTAAATAGTATGCCTATTATATTCAGCTTTTTGAATTGATTTGGTCGAAATGTATGAGACAGCAAATAAACATTTGGTTCCATAGTTCAGTATGGCCTACATAATCACGTCACTCAATAGAAAATAAAATTGGAGATAAAATCTCAATATAAATCATGTACACTTGTACGAGTACCATGATTATCTCAAATAAATATTGGGTATTTCTGTAATATATTTGCTCACCCACCTACTCTTTAAAACCTGGGAATGTTCGTGCACGGCGGAAACTGTTGTCTGGCTGAGTACTACCTCTATTGTCCCGCTGTTTACGTGAAATCTGTATACAAGAATTCTCACGTTGAGTAGGTACTCGTACTATAAAGCTTTATGAGGGCATAATCGATGCTCGAATACGATCAAAGAGGTCATTGTCTAAGAACCAATATGGTAACGTCTGTCAACCACGTTCGACTCAACGCTAACATAATTACCCACTAATTCATGGCCAAGAAACTCACTTCGGTCACTTTAAACTACTTTTTAGCCATGGTAAAGAAAGAAACCTTGAAAGTTAAACGGCCAAGTAAAAGGGTGCATCGACAATCTGTGATCAAGTACCTTATACATTGTGTGCAACAGACCGGCCTTATCGACGGTCAGAAAGTCAAAAAGTCGGTGAGGAATATAAATATCTGGGTTTTGTACTACAACTCGTACGAGAAAATAGATGCCAACTTATTGCTCAGTATAATGGCCGCCCAGATTAAGCGGCGAGACCTAACCTGCGACCATACAAGAGCATCGTTTTGGATGAAACGTGTGCAAAGATGCTACTTGGTACTATCGTCCAAATAGCGACACGTAGATTGCGCGTTAAATGTGTAGTGTGACAAGGATTGCTGCGCCCTCTACGTCATGCTTTGCTCAGTTATACTGATTATTAGTTTGACTTGTGATCGTTGTAGAACAGTTCCTGACCTTTACGCCAACGCATTCAACGACCTAAAAATATATTTTTTTTAAAGTGATTTAGCGTTCTATATTTTCAAGGCGTTAAGATACCTCTCAGTAGATATATTTTGTGTTTACATGTATATTATTTATTTATTTTTATTTAGATATATTTTTTTTTGTTATAGAGACACACAAACAGTACATAAATAAAACATGTAAATGACATTAAGAGCCAGCTGACACGTAAAATATTTATGCACCAATAACAGGTGTGCAACAACACTCAAACAGTTTAGAGGCTTTTACTTAATTGAGAGTCTCGCGTTGTGCTCATGAAGGGCATTTTCACAGTATTAACTTTGATGTTATATACTGCCAATAAGTTGGTTTGTGTGCACAGACCAGTAATGGACACGTATGAGTGTTTGGACTAGATTTGATGTCACGCCGAGAAAGCTAGTGTCACCGCCAGTGTCAATTAGAATGGAGAATTGGGGAGTAAACATTATCATATAATACCACCGTTTTGTGCCATACCATAAATTAGTGCAGTTATTTAAAAAAATACGGAATAGAAACATACGAGCATATTATGCCACAGCCCTAAATAACTAACTAGAATACTAAATTAAAATTGTAAAATAACTCTATACAAGGAGGGAAATAGTGACGTGACGCATTGATTGGCGGCATACATATCTATGTATGACATGTACTATTCAAAAGCGATTTCTATGAAACTTGTGTCTTATTTCCAGGTCTTTTGTAGAACAGTTTGGGCCGAGGGCTGTCTGTCCGTTTCTAAGTAATAGAATAGTTTTATTTAAGAATGAAGTAAGATTTTTTTCTAATAGTTTCCACGTATGTGGATCTACGTTCCGGCACTCGATAGATTGACAGTCAAACATACTGATATGCATAAATAAATAAATAGTTACGTATCTATTTATTTATTTACGTACTGATTTTGCTCTATGTTGACACGGGTGGTTTTCATATAAAATGACATTGGTTTCCTGTCTATTAAGGGGAACAGACAAGCTGAAACTAGATTAGTCTGCGGTGTAGGTCATGCCATGTAAAATTAATTAACTAGCCTCTCGGAACAAGGATGAGAAGTCAAATGCGGTATAATAATTATGAGCTTGGTCTAAATAAATACACCTTTTCTTTTCTACGTAGTACCGAACGCTATAGACTAACAGCTGGCTACGTCAGATATGAGTATGACACAATAATGAGAGCAAGAAAACCCATCTAGTTATATTGCTATACTATCCTTATTGCTAGATCCGGGCATCTGGCAGCTTTTAATGGGTGGAGGTCAGAGTGACAGACTAGCAAAATTTTTCAATTGGAAAAAAGTAATACCAAAATAGGTAAAAACTGCCGAAGTTGTCTCATTTATAGAGGACAGGGCCTATATTTTAACATTAACAAACTTTACATTATATGTTGTTCGTCTGCACTCCTTTCCCCCAATATAAACTTTTGGAAATGATATAATCTACCTGACGTTACATTTGAAGCGAAGTTGCAAGTTTCAATTTAGGATATAATGTAATTATAAACTTTTAAAAATTGAATAATAACTGTAAATGTAATATAAAAAGGCCCTTAATAATAGACACTCAAAATGAAAGCGAAGGCTTTTATAAGTTTTGTAAAATATTGAATTTAACTGTCGTAACTGATGTTACAGTAAATAGACATGTAAGTATGAAGAATTCAGGACCATGTTATTTTCTCTGAATCGAAGTTTGTTTAAAGACATGCTTTAATTGATAAAAATCTATTATTAATCAATGTTTATTATTATCATAATAATAAGCAAATAAAAAAGCACACATTCTAGAAAATCGACAAAATATACCGTAACTGGCGTTACCGGAAAATCGTAACTGATGTTACCATCAAAATCAGCAATAACTTACTACATTAATTATGCATATATATTAATTCTTTTATCATAAATTGGCGTTTTATATGTTTCTTAACCGTGCCAGTGGAATATTGTCTTCATTTTCACAGCTGTCGTCGGTATCTGTTGGTATTTTTTCTGGTGCTAAGACCATCGTCAACTCCATATTTATCTCATCGATAAAATCATCCAATATCAATGATTTATTTAACTTGCCATCGAGCCAGAACAGTATATGGCATTTCGATATGCCGGGTAAAGCCGGAGCATTCGAGAAGGCTATCTACGGCTTGTTTCTTCTTTGCTCTGCTTCTTCGACATTCTTCAGTTCTTTTTTTTATAATCTTCATATTTACCTTCCTGCTTTAATTTTTCTCTTCTTTTTTAGGGTTCCGTAGCCAAATGGCAAAAAACGGAACCCTTATGTCTGTCTGTCCATCCGTATGTCACAGCCATTTTACTCGGAAACTATACGACATATCTAAATAAAATTTACACATAAGGTGTATTTTGTATGCCGCTACTTAGTTATGGAGTTAAATTTGAAAAAAAAAAAAATTTGAGGGGGCGCTCCATAGATGTAACTAAATTTCAAAAAATGTTTTTTAACCAAATATCAACACGTGACATGTGATGTGTGTGTGAGGTCTTTAAAAATAACATTGAGGTTTCTTTGACCATTTTGTGATTAAGTGAATATTTTGTGAAATAATCGCTTCGAAAGTCAGAAAAATTGTGTTCCCCCCTCTGTAACTTTTGAACCGTAAGTCCAAAAAATATGAAAACATTTGAGACGATGTGCCTTATCATATACTTTCTACGAAAATTATTTTGAACATTATCGGTTCAGCCATTTTTGAGTTATCTCCAAAAAACTTCTTCCATAGGCATCAGATACGAACTTTTGGTATTAGTTTGGTTCTTATTACATTGAAGGTACGGAACCCTCCTATGCGTGGTCCGACACGCACTTGGCTGGTTTTTTCATTCTCTCTGCAGCAGTGAGCGGCATTTTTCATAATATAACACAAAAAAATTAAGTAACTGACGTTACAATCAGTGGCTAACATCAGTTACGTAACTGACGTTACATATGTTTGACCTGACATATTGATTACACTATGGAATATTTACGAAAAATAGGACCACATAGGTTTTCATCCTTGTGTAAATTCATAGAAATAAAGACATGATATTTTTTTTCCTCAATTGTAAAAAGTTATTGAAACTAAACTGTTAATGTCGTAACTGGCGTTACAAAATTAGTATACATCTTCTTGTCTTGTTTTAGGTGATAAACTAACAATTTAAACCAAGTTGAATGAACTTAAATCATAGAACATTATGCGTATTACAAACTTAAACATTACTCACCTGTGTGTTTGTATATAAGATAGATTTTCGATTGTAAAAACACGCTTATCACAACCGTAAATCAAATGACTGCAGACGCTCTCGGCAAACGAGTGTAATTTTGTAGCTACCGCACTAAAATCATTCCAATTTGGGTTTGAAATATACTTCTACCCTCAAAGCAAATTATAAACACAAAAAATGTTGCTATCTCGCAAGTTAACTTTCGTCTCATCATGTCCCTATTTGCGTGGAATTACCCTAATTATTTGGGCATTTTTATTTTCACTTGTACTTTAAAGCTCGACTTAAGTCGTGTTTCAGGGATGTCTAACCGTCACATTCTTGACAAAACGTATTGTGGAATTTGACATTGACCGTCAGTTTTTGACAAATGCTAACCGGCCGTTAATGGTACACAGTTAAGTGAAAATGCCCATTTACATAATTTATCATAGTATTGTATTAATCCCCGAACTCTAGGATTTGTATTTTTAAAGTGGTTTGCAATTTTTGACCTCCGCCACTCAACAGCTGCCAGATGTCCGAATCTAGAAATAAGCATAGTATAGCAAACTGACTACAAGGGTTTCGTTGCTTTCATTATTGTGTCATATCTGACGTGACCAGCTCTCCGTCTCCGTCTACTAACAGATGTATCATTTAACTGTGAGCATTATGTAAACAAGCCTTCCTTACTAAAAGAAAGTGATCTTGCCTCACCATGCCAATAACGATCGCACTTTTATCAAATGTTACTGTGGCCACGCCGGCCGTTGCGTTCTACCAAGTAAGTGCGAGAGTATTAGATCAAGAGTAGGCCGTAGGCAACGGATCTACGGAATACGTATAGGTATCCGTCTTCCGTAGCCTAATATGCCTACCTAGGATTGCCATTGTACCTCATCGAGTAGCAGAATTCGGCTTGTGTAGGTTATCCACGATAAAAAACTATTTAGCCTGTTGGTAGCCTGAACTAAACTTGGAGCATTTTGTATAGCCAGCAAAAACATCCTACCTCATCGAGTATTAAATTGAACTTTATGCCATTCGAAAGTATTAATCAACTTGGTAATTACAAAAAATGGTAGCTGGCCAGGAGCTTTTTTTATTCAGCCAAGTATATTTTAAAGTGAAAATTGACTTACTTGCGTACGACGTGCAAATGAGTTCATGGGATGGTTTAAATGCATCGTTAGTACGCGGTACATGAGATACTATTTATCAATAAGTGCAATAAATAAAAGGTTTGATAGCTCAAAACTGGCAATCTCATGATTACCGCATTAAAAATAATTAATCTAGTAAAAGATAAAACTTATGCCATTGGTAAGAATTCATCAACTATTGAAGGAAAAAATCCTTAAGTGTCAGGTCTGCGTGTTGCTACCACCACTTTTTTGGCACTGCTCGATGAGCACTATCGAATGGGCCACGTGCCCACTTGCTAGTCGTTGAAGTAGTTTTGTCAAAAAAATTGGGTAATTTTTGCTGACTGTACAAAATGCTCAAAGTTTGGCTCAGGCTACCAGGCTAGGATACATAACATTTTACCGTGGTTTGCCCTACATAAGCCGCATTCTGCTACTCGAGGAGGTAGGGTTGCCTACGGCCTACTCTTGATCTTATAATGCATGATACGATAGACGATAAACGTTCCTACCCCTATCTATCAGCTATAATTATTTATATGGTTTGAAAATGAATATCTCTCTCTTTCTCTCTCTTCCTTTTTTTTAAAGAACATATTATCTACAGATTGCTACAGATAATTTTAAACAGTTTACTTTCTCAGTTCTACTCGTACTTTAATCTCAGGCAACGCCGTTTGGTACGATTGGTCCTCGTATCGAACAAAGCTGATCAAACCCCTTGATTAGGGGGCTACGGTTTCTGATGTTCGGTTTGGGCTATATTTCGGCCTCATATTAGCTAGTAGGTCGAGTTTTTTCGTGTTAGAGTAGGTCGAGTTAGAGTCCATTTTTGTATAATTTAGGTACGAGAACTTCATTTGTATTTTTTTTTACTGGTGATGAAAAATAAATACTTATGCACGAAATATTAAAATTGACCGTTTCAACCGACTAAGATTTCAAAGTCACCGATTATTCGAATACTGCGGGACCGATTTGGATTTTTTTTTGTTTGAAAGAAGAAGAGTAGCTATATACAGTGCTATAAAAATAATTAAACTGTGGCAATAATTTTGGCAGCTATATTAATCAATTTCTCAATTTACGGGATTTCCACAGGAGCAGGTATATTGTTGGTTACATGATATGGACCCCCTTAATGCCGGAAAATCTTCTTGATAGTGCCTGAGGTCCAAATAATGACGCCACGAACGTGACCACTACCGAAATTTGTAAAATGTTAATTAAAGCTACAACATGACATATATACACATGTGCATATCGATCACACACACATCGATCGAAAGCTTATTAAATTGACTGCTATACATACATTTTTTTTTCAATAATTTATAGTTTAGGAATTATTGACAGAATAAAATAAACTTTTAGGAAAAAATCATTTGTATGCCAAAACTGTAGC
Source organism: Pammene aurita (assembly GCA_947086415.1). Taxonomy (NCBI): domain Eukaryota; kingdom Metazoa; phylum Arthropoda; class Insecta; order Lepidoptera; family Tortricidae; genus Pammene; species Pammene aurita. The sequence goes on from OX352289.1 coordinate 18,844,179, forward strand.
CAAAGTAAAAACAATGCACGAATGTTTTGAAAAGCCATTCATAACACCAATTATTCAGCTTTACAACAAAGTTAGAATTAAAAAAAAATTATAACAACTATAAAAGTAGTGCATAAAATTCTAAAGCACACTAACAATTTGAACTGCTCATATTATGAAAGGTATGGGCCTAATTATTGATTAGTTTTTGGTACGTTTTTAGGGTTCCTTGCCATAATGGTAAATAAAAAAGACCGGCCGGTGCGACTCGGACTCGCGCCCTGAGGGCTCCATAGACATCACACAATTTTATCGAAGTTAATTTTTAAGACCGACTCACGCTTGGTCGCAGACTTTTTACGGTTTATTTTGTGATTTACAGGTTTTTTAAGAGCCATTTTATGTATTTTCGTTCTAAAAAGTAGGTTCATCGGTTTCTGAGACATGGAGGGGAATGGTCAATTTTCGCCTTAACAGCTCTGAACTATATTCCCATAAGGGAGAGTACTATAGGTATGAAGTCAAGCATTGAGGTGATACTTTTCATATTTAAGAATAAATGGGTTATTTTGTGCATGCCACGAAATTGCGATTCACAACGGCAAAATCAAAGTCAATTTAAAATTCAATTTTATTTGTATGGACAAGTAAAAAATAATTTAATAGATGAAATCCTCGCACGTAAATTATATGAAAATGATATCCAAGTCGACCTAGTACATAATGGTAGACAGATATACACAGACTGGACCTCGGAAGACTACCATATCCCCCTCTTTTTGGGGGGTAGCGACTACTACCTCCAAAAAAGAGGAACAATCGTGCCCAGTGGCATCACCTGAGATAAAAGTGCAGACTGCTCCATGCACCCTAAGCGTCCCAAGTAATACTAACAGATATCTTCGTACCTACCACTCTGCAGTAAAGTTGGCGAGTGTAAATTGAAATATGCATGTCGTGCATTTCAGATCCCCGAATACCAGAGACGGGCGCACAAAAAAACAAGTCCAACTACGGATGGGACGAGTGCTGCTACTGGTACTGCGGGCAGCGGTTGTGCCACGACTGCGAGTCGCGGCTAAGCGAGGCGGCGCGGCCCGAGGCCGAGCGCTGCACGCCGGTGGAGGAGCGCCTGTCGACCTGCTCCGTGCCGTACTCGGCGCCTGCCGCCGCGCCGCCTCGTGAGCCGCACCCGCCTCTGCTCGCTGTTGCGCTCTTGCTGCCGCTCGCCGCACACTTACGGACCCACTGGACAGCCTACAAGCATCTAGTGAATGTGCGCGATTCGAGGTTATAGTTTTACGTTCATGTGCGTCGCTCCCCCGCGTCTCGCGATCGTTTGTTTACGATCAGAACTTCTATTAGTACTGTATTATGATAATAAATTACTGCGCGGTTACGAATTCAATGATGGTCGCGCCTGGCGGGGCGGGGCCGTCGCCGCGCCTCGCGAGTGCGATGCTCGTACTTACTCTTAGTGAATATTTGTGTCCGAATGCTCGATACACTCAGATGTCAAAACATAGAAACACCAAATGTACTCTACTTAATTTTACCATGTAAGCCGAAGTTCCGGCCAGTATGTTAATATTTCAGGCACAAACGATATTTTGCTTGAAGTGAGATGTTATATTTTAAATAGAGTTTTACAGCAACATCGTTAATAGGCACTTTATACTTTTTAGTTATTTTTGCTAAACTAGTTTACATAGAGACAGTATTTTTAAAAGTTTAAAAAAAAAACGAAATTTACCTACGTCGTTTACGATTTACCGTTAATGACTCAGTTGATTTACAACACCAACCTTATTTTATACATGTTTTAATTAAATGTCTTAGGAATAACTCTGGTAAATGATTATAAGCAGATTCTCGCCACTGACATACGCGGCTTCAGCTACAATGGGACAGTACGTCTGTCAGTTATTCAACTTCTGCAATAACCACTGACTGTAGTTGGCTCCGTGTCAGTCAGAACCTGTCATACTCTTAATAAAGGGATTTAAATTTGCTATAGGTTTTAAGTAAGCACCTACACACGGATGGCACTGTACGTAAAGAACTGAAGAAAGTTATGCTCATTGAAACAATAGATAGTTGACAGATGAATTGGCATTATTTGTTAAGAAGTTATTTTGATAGATTCGCGAGCCTTCATTGAAGTAGGTAGGAACGAGTGGGACTCGGAGGCGCGCCGCCGCATGCGCCGCGCCACCTCGCGCCCGGCCTCTGCCGACGCCTAAGTGCTGGTCTATGAAAAATATTGATTAAACTAATCTAGGGATAATTAAAAGTAGTTGTTGTTTTGTAAGAAGTAAAATACGACTAATAATACATATAATGCAAATTGTATGTAATAATATCCGTCTTATGAACTATCAGTCAAATATTGCCAGATGTATCATGGTTGATAATGATTTTTATATTGAATTGATTTTTAATATATATTATTGTATAATGTATATTGTGTCGAAGATGTGTAAAACAAACTTCACGAGGGATATAGTCGCGTATGAAAATCTGATAACAATGTTTGTTACTTTTTCTTACTTTTGAAAAATATTGATAATATAGAGGTGTCGTTGAACATAATGTGATCGATAACAAAATATAAATAATGGTTATGAAGACTTTATTGAATGGATATTTGTTGAAAATATTGTCCTCAGGCGGGGATGTAGTTGTTGTATTCAAATGATAAATGATAATAATATTAAGTAAGTTATTTTTTACGTTTTTTATCGTGTACATATGTCAAAAAAAGTTCGTTGTTCCCAATGCCGTACTTAATCAAAGTCACTACAAAGGTGCTAAAGGTCTATTAATGCTTGTTAGGTGTTTAATTTGTTACCAACTCCGGGCTTGCGCGCGCGCCAGTGCCGATGTCGCGCTGTCGCCGTCGGCCTCTGTCCGCCGCTCTGCTCTACTCAATACTCAGCCGTTATTCACTCGATCGCTGTTCATTAAAGCCGTATTCACATGTTTCTGGTGTGTTGTGTCGTGATAGTATTTTTTTTCATACAATTGACATGTTGCATCAGACACATGTCAACGCAACCATATTACATGTTCATACCCATTACTGTTATGATCCGTCACGACACAACACATCAAACAAATGTGTAGGCGGCTTATCGTCTCCATCTTACAGCATTTCTTTGCTGAAAGTACACATAGAATGCTTACGTTTTTGTTCTATTGCCAAGATACAATGAGTAGTTAGATAGTGTTTGATTAAAAAATAATGCCCATTAATATATAAAATTTCATAAATTTGAATAAATCAAAGTCCAGATTATCTTCGCTAAAAAACAAATTTTTCCGCAGATACATATTTACGCTATCATTGAGACCGATACATTGAAAATACGCATTTAATTTATACAACCTAAGCTATTATTATTTTTATTATTATTTAACATTACATTATTGAAAATAACTATTAACAGCACCAATATCATTGAAACGAGTAAAGCCCTTGGTAAATCATAATCTCATAAGAAGAATATTACGTAGGATTTAAAAGCTCTGAATGTCCACCAAGTGACGCTGGTTGTTCGCGGAACTAGGTAGCAGATCCTCATGAAAAATATGCAAGCTCATGGATAAAGGATTAATTGAAATACGCTTATTCCTTAAAAATGTAAGTTTCAAAAAGTTTAACCATAGTTCTCATAAAGCTATCTTAATCTATGAGCGACATCTCCTTTAATTTGTTGTTTGGAAATAAATCAAAATATATCCGCCATTTATAGAGTGTACAAATACATTGTATACTCTATAAATTACATTGATATTAATTTTATTGAGCCAATGAAAAGTAGTATACAATATAACTTGTCCTTGTCTCAATAGAATACCTTTCTAATGAAAACCTTTACATGTATGTACTAAATTATATCAAAGTGTCTAAAGTTTAGTAATAGTAAATGAATTACTAGGATGATAAATTATGAAACAATTTGAAGCACTCGTTAAAACTTACACATTGACCGTAAATTCCTTCTTTGTGCAAGTTTCTACTCTTAAATCTCGATATCTTCACTTATGCACTACTCTGTACTCGAGTAGATCTAAAGACCAAAAGAAAGGAGTTCGGTTAGAATGTTGTTGGTGTGCATATTATATTATAATCTATCAATTTGTTATCGGTTCGATCGGCCAGTCATGCTTTACATTTATTTTGCGAAAGATAAAAATCGAAACATCGTAGAGGGAGTAAGCGTAAATTTACTTTCTTAATGTCACTGACCATGTCCACTAGCCAACATTCCTTACCAAATTTGGTTCTGTAGTTACATGAAAATAGCAATAATTGGTAGTAAATATGTAGTTACCCAAAGTTATCCATGAGTGGTTTGGCCAGGTTACGGAGGTGAGGGCGGAGACTGCGTGTCGCGCAGCTGAGCCGCACCCTCGCCTCTAGCACGCATCGTGCCCTTCTCCGTAGATTTAGGCTAACAATATATTTCAATGTTCCGGACTAACTTTGGTGATAGAGTGTACGCTCTTTTTTAATTAATGTTCGTATGTTTTGATTGTACATATTAAAGTGTAAATGTTTAACGCACAAATAATATGAACAAAGAAGCTGATTATGTAAAGCAGTGTATGAAAACCTTACGTATTTAGCTATAAACTTATGTCCGGGGAGTTATTTATATTCATTAGGAATACGATTGGCAGAATTTCCGTACTCCGTCAGTTGAGAATTTTCAAAAGAAACAGGTTAGTCTGTACATTACATGTAAATAATCAGTTTATCTTCTGGCTCCGTTCGCATTGTTGCCGTTGATGAATGCCGCGCCTGAACAGCATCGCGGCGTGGAGTCATTCCCACCTCACCTTGTCTCACCGCCGGCGAGCAACAGTTGCCTATGAAAGCAGTAATAGTTAATATAAGATAAGGAGCTAAAAACGAGTGATACATATGATAGCTCTCATGCTTTTTAGCGTCACATGAAGGAGCGAGTGAAACAGGGAGACCACTCACCGGGCATAATTTGACCACCACTGTCCAGTCTGTTTATCGTGCCCAAAAATATTATATTTTACGAAAAAATACTTTGCCATTTAATAAAAAACTAAAAGAACTCGTTAGGAGTTTCCCCAAAATGTCATATAATGGGTCTATATAAAATTAAGTCGTGACATACTAAGTCAAGATGCCCTGGTCACGGTAATGAAATGTACGAAACTTTCGTAAAGTTACCCTCAATTAGATATATGGTCCGCAGCGTGGACAATAAATTAATCTATTAATTAAAAGGGGTCACTTATATTTCAATAAATATATCGGCGTTCGCTTCCTCGCTGGCGGTGGACCGACAAGTGACGCGGGCGGTGTAGGCGGTCACTTGTTTAGTACGTATGTATTAAGTGTATGGTGTTAGTTAATACAGATAGCCAACTGTCACAATTACGCACAAAACAAGCAAATATTAAAGCTTTCGGGGTCGATAATGAATAATTGCCGTTTCGAAGTAGTTGATAAAGATATAGATTGTCCTCCTGCTCCCTAGTGTAAAGTAAGGAAAACACCAATAGGTAGATGCGAAATCTATATTCCAAGTAATCAATGTTAGTATCATACTCGATTTTTTGACAAGTGTAACCGAACCAGTATAATTATCCTGACATTTGTGTATCTACTAAAAACAGAGCAATGTGATTATGCGTTTGACCGAGACGATAGATCTTATTCTCGTTGGTTACGGATTCAAACCCACAAACGTGTAGGTCTGCGTCCCATAATATGACCAGAGTGCCTAATGTACCACTCGTAAAAACTTTGTCAAAGAGCAAAATGAAGTAGGTACATGTAATAAATAAGTATCAGTAAGAGAGACTCATACAATATTTTAAGCAATACTAATTTAAATATCATCGCGATTTTAATATATATGCTATAAGCAAAATCTAGTGCATTTGAGGACAGCTTTATCAATTTAATTGTTTTTTTTTCAGACAAATAAGTAATAAAGACTAAGTCGGTATACAAAACGTGTACATCATTTACTTACCTTAAAAGTATTGTATATGGTACAGCTCATAGATCACAGGCACGGATATAAAAGTGTAACGCCGTCTGGCGAGCTTTTCCAGTAAGCTGAAACGGCAACTGCTGACGTTGCGCTTTTATTTATACATAAAGGATGTAACGAAATAAAACTGTCAATTTCAAAAGACAAAATTTTTTGCACTCGCGATACCGCTTTTTTCTAACGTCTTCCATGTCAGCTTTTACACAGCTTTTTTGACCTTCTTGGGCGCAATATTCCATCCTGCGGAAGTTGGCAATGTTTTTGGAAACTTGATCCGTCGTTTTTAGAGCACAGCCTTTTACACTATCCGATCCGATATCGGATGTCGGATGGCCCAAGGAAAAAACGCTAACAGTAGTTTCCGAATCTGGAAGTCGCCTTCTTTCTTAAAAATTCTTTATTAGCCGTGTAAAATTGTAGACCAGGTAGCGTTTGAAAGTCAGCTTTGGTATACGTTTCATCGTCAATTATCAAATGCGATTTTTTGTGCGAAGGAAATCGTATAGTTTTCGGGTCCAGTTTTTTATTACTCAACGCTGTTTTCCGTGACTTAAATCGTCTTAACTTTCTTATGTGTCTACATATCTACTCCCCGCTTAGTTCGTTGCACCATAGTCGCGTTTGTGCCGCATTCTTTCGCGATTTCTCTGATGGAATGCTTCGATTTCGCCGAATACAATTAAATATCTTTCTGTCAAGCCTAGGGTCACTTGCTCCTTCAGGTCAACCACTTTGAGGCTGCTCTTCCAGAGACAACGTACTGAGATAGTATTTCAATATGATATCAACAGAACTTCGAAGTAATTTTAAGTCCTTTCCGATCGAACTTGTAGGACGTTGCGGTTTTTCACGCCATTTGTAAATGACTGTCTCGCGGCGGTGTCTTCTGATCATCGTGGCAACCGAATAAGTCCTAGTATTCGTTTTATTATACATGAATAAGAAATGTAAGAATGAAACATCTTACTGCAGCAAAAAAATGTAGCTATCTAATTTCGAATAAACATTATAGCTCTTTGAAATTTACAGGTTTTTATCGTTACATGCTTTATTTACAATCCTGAGACCTCTCCAAGTGCAGTCTTCCACAACAGTGATGAGATGAGGTACGCTACTCTGTAGGTAGAAAGTACCTATATAAATATGGGTTTAAATAAATAATTATATCACCATTGTTCATTTATACATACAGATTTCAAATATAAAAGTTACAAAACCCAAACTAAACTGAAATTTAGTTAACATACGTTCTGGTTTACTCCAAATACCTGTATTTATCGTACCTACTTCATAAGTGCCGTATCACCAAGAGAGAAATCAAATAATTTAGTATGTAATAAAATGTATCAGGTATCGCAATAAGTAGGAAATAGGTAATGATTGTGAGTTCTGAAAATTATATAGCAGTAAAAGGGAATCGTTATGTGTATTGAAATAATCTCCCACCGTCACGCTAGGAATTTCATACACTATTTAATGCAAAGTTTTGGTCAAATATAAGCGAGAGCAGCAGAACCTGAACTTTAAATTGATTAGCATCCTAGATAATCCATTGAAACATCTTTTCAAACCCTTTTTAAAAATCAAATATATATATATACTGGAAGAAATCCCTTAAAGGGATAAGTTCGCCTTTGTACGTATATGTTGTGTTACATGTATTTCGTTGTGTTTTCTTGTACAATAACGTGTTTTACTACTACGACTACTAATATATATATATTTTAGATAAACTTTCATCAACACCCGAAGCATGTTCATAGCCATTTTAAGAAAAGTACTTAATGAAACAAGTGAAGATGCAAACAAATAATGTATTGTATCATCTTAATGTCTCGGGCCGGCTTATCATGAATTAAGTACTTTAGACTTTAGTTTTGACCGAGTTGTACCAAAATTATGAACTACTATGCTAGTAAGCATAGTCCGAATTCATAATGTACCAAAATGTCCCTTGGTACAATCTCTTAGACTTGACCAAAACTTCGGGCATTAAATAGTATTATTCTGTTTGGGTGTTGTATGCATAAAGTATGCTCTTATTTTATATTAGGTGCATGGATCACTGGGCAAACGTTATTGTTTCTTGGGATCACTATAATAGAAATAAGCATCGCTAAAATATGAAATTTCGATGGACATCAAACTCGTATCATTTAGAATTTGACACAAGTCTACTATAGATATCGGAGTGATTTTAGAAATCAGAAGGATGTGTATAGAACTGCTACTGATAGAACCTACCTAAGTCAGAGTTTGCCATCTACTGAGTAGATATAGTCACAATGTTAATTTCCAGATGTTAATTTATGAACTTTAATAATGTTTACGAAAAAGCCCTACTAATTAAAATATTTGTTTAGGATCGATACAAACAGAAATGAGAATCAAGTTAGTACCTATATACTACATGCCGTTTTAATTTCTGCTATTTCTAATATATATATATATATAGACAGCCACAGTCAAGAACTTTTTGAGGCTCCAAGTCTGAAGCGCCATCTAAACGAGAAAAGCCTCAAAAAGTTATTAGACTGTAGCTATGTATATATGTATATTCTCTGATATTAGTTTCAAGTGACTGACTTCATAATAACATCAGAATAAATATGAAATGTTAACGTCATTTATGATTGATTATAACTGGTATGTCTCAATAAGGCGGTACGAAACTCGCCGCGGCGCGGTTTGGTGCAATTGATACGATGCTACGCATCACCGTAGCACTCCGGCGCCGTTCATAAGCAACATTACTTGAAAATGTCGACACCTACTTATATCCGTGTCTTCAGTTAACATTTTTCATCCGTATGCCGGCTTAATGAATATTTATTTTATTTTATTATTATTATATACTACCTGTTAAATAGCAGACATTAAAAAAAAATATTGCAAAAATTTACAAAATAACACCAATTACATTGGCAAGCAAAAGCAAAGCACATCTACAAATCATAAAAAGGTATGTTCCAGGTTTGTGTGAGGATCCGGTTAACTATATATTGTTAGATATTATAAATATAGATACAACTGTACGCTACCTAGATGACACGTATTGTGAAGACTTAAGTGATGCACCGATACAATGTTGTGTGTTAAGTTTTTTTTATTTTTCATCCAAGCACCACCTACTCATTAGTTACAAACGTTAATAGTTTTTTTTATTGAATGCCTATTAAAATACTTTAGAAATTTGTGATTTCATTTTTAGACACATATGTATGAACAAGTGGACAGAATTGCAAAATTACGTGAATAATTGAAATGAATCCGTTCTGCGGTTAGTAGGTACTCATAGAACGTGTTTGGGTAAGGTGTAAAATTGAGTCAAAAGTAGTTAATCCAATCATTGGGGAATCATCTCCATACATTGCCTTACAAAAGGTGGAGTAGAAAATATTTTAATGGTTATTGGTAGGCTATAGGGTGGTAATTAAAATACTAGTTTTGGGACCTTGAGGGGGGGGGGGGGGCGCCATCTTGGTTTAAAGGTGCCAAAAGTCCGTTTTTGAACCTTGGCGCTTAAACGGTTATCAGTATGCCTAAAATTTCTATGGAACGTATGAAGCAGATAAAATTGTCTACAATATTTCCATACACAATACATCTGTAAGTCTTACAGATATAAAGATACAGGGGGTGAAAAAGTGTATATTTTCTTATATCATAAGAATTTTATTTATTAGCTTCAAAGTTTTGTGCTTCGAGATAAGGAAATGAAGTCTCTGCCACAGTTTTGTCATATTCTAATGATTCTTTTAAAAGATATTCAAAAGTTGAATTCACCCCTGGAGCGCTTATAGAGGGGGTGAAAGTAGTAAGCCTCACACACAAAATCAATGTTCTATTACTCATCATAAAATACTACTAGGCGTAGTATTTATACAATATTTTTAATTAGTTTGTTAGTATAGTTTTAATTTTTAGAAGGAATAATGTATTATACTAGTCGTTTATTGTTAATTTTCTATAATAAACAAATTAATGTCCATAGAACAACTAGGCGTTGTCAAGTATAGCAACCGATCAATTCGGGTATAATGAATTTAGATTTGACAAAAAACATACACGCTTTCATAGAATTTTTTTTTTTTTAAAGTGCTTGAATTTTATTTTTTTTAACTTCATATAACTGTCAACTTATTATTAAAATATCGTATAGGCTTTAGCATTTTTTACATAATGCCTGAACAGCTCTCTTTATGACAAAAATGTCTACGAAAATTATAAAGACTCTATTTTTTTTGTATTTGTATTTATTCTGTACGTCTTAGAAGATACAAAGTTACAGGAAGGAAAAAATTACTAATACTCATTGTCTTTATACTTCTCGTAGACATTTTTGTCATAAAGTCAACTGTTTAAGCATTATGTAAAAAATGCTAAAGCCTATACTATATTTGAATAATAACTTGACAGTTATATGAAGTTTAAAAAAAAAAATATTTTCAAGCACTTTCTTTAAAAAATTTTTTTTTTTGTATGAAAGCATATATGTTTTTTGTCAAATCTAAATTAATTATACCCTAATTGATCCATAGCTATACCTGACAACGCCTAGTAGTTTTTTTATGATGAGTAATAGAACACTGATTTTGTGTGTGAGACTTACTACTTTCACCCCCTCTATAAGCGCTCTGGGGGTGAATTCAACTTTTGAATATCTTTTAAAAGAATCATTAGAAGATGACTGTGGTAGAGACTTCATTTCCTTATCTCGAAGCACAAAACTTTGAAGCTAATAAATAAAATTCTTATGATATAAGAAAATATACACTTTTTCACCCCCTGTATCTTTATATCTGTAAGACTTACAGATGTATTGTGTATGGAAATATTGTAGACAATTTTATGTTCTTCATACGTTGCATAGACATTTTAGGCATACTGATAACCGTTTAAGCGCCAAGGTTCAAAAACGGACTTATGGCACATTTAAACCAAGATGGCGGCCAACGCACCCCCCCCCCCTCAAGGTCTCAAATATAGTATTTTAATAATCACCCCTACCAATAACCATTAAAACATTTTCTACTCCACCTTTTGTAAGGCAAATGCTCCAATTATTGCGCTATAGGAACCTTAGTGATATGCAGATAAATTGATAATAGCTACGGAATGTATGACTTAAATGAAATATAATTTTAATAAAAAGCTCACACAATCAATCCACCAATGATCTGTCTAACATTTAAAAATAGTTTTTTACTAACCTTATACTCAAAAATTTTACAATGTATACTTTTTTATAACCACTATAATTTCTCTACCTGTAATAGCAATGCCTATAATTCTTAAAGTAGAGAATGAATATCCTTATAAATTAAGTAAGTAACAGATTGGACCAGATACATTTTTGCAGACAGTTATGGTGAACAATGAGTGTGGTGTGGTGCAAAACTGAATAATTAAAATGATGTATAGAGCTGACCACTGATTCACTTTACGCATCTTATATTTATGAGTCGTTTTTATTATAAAGACGCTTCAATGGTTTGTTTTATACTAGTAATATAGCACATTTGACCTCCCATTTAATTATTTAAAAATATTTTTTTAATCCTCTGTATAACCATAATGGCTAAATTACATTGGTTCAAAGGGAGTTTGGGAATATAAGTCATGGTCTTTAACTACCCTTAAACATTTAAAACTTAAAACATTATCTATTATTACTTTATTTATACGATTAGCAACGTGATGGATATCAAGGGATATGGAGATCTTACAACAGATTTATTTTATTAATGTTTTGACTACTCGCCAATGGTGTGTACTACAGAGGTGGTGTAAAATTGACTCAATGATAATAACATTTTAGAGACAAAATTCAATATCCTCTTCTAAAATGACTCAATGCTGGAGTAACTATACTTAATCCGTATGTTATTGGAAAATAATTCACAGCTAACATAATTTCTAACCAGTTTCGTAATATAAATATTTAAGACACATTTCAAAATAATAAGTAGAACTTGGTTCAGTTATGCACCTAACTGTATATCACGTGGCTAGTCATTTTGTTTAAAGTTCCCGATCTACCTATCCCGATGCACACCCACATGGCTCGCGATACACCTTTACCAAATTATTGTACCCATGAAATTTTTATCGTAGATTGTTAATTAAACTTTCGGAGAATAAGATAGACATCATTCTCGATTGGGTCCGAGAATATCCGTTGCCAAACATAAATCGTAAATACATTCGTGAAACTGTCGTTAACTATTGAAACAATGAACTTAACGTAATACATCTACATATTTATGAATAGGATATTGAGCTAAATAATAAAATTCCTTACGAAGATTCTATGAAAACCCAACTTACATGACAATCGTACTTTAGTTGTGTGAATAGCGGGCCATTGGCTTTTATTCTGTACGTGTACGTAAAACTGTGTTTTTGAGTATTTTACAACGACTAAGTACTGATTACTTGGACATGGAAATGATTGTATATTGAAATGCGTCGGGCATGACTCGTCCCGCGAGCAGTGGGCGCCCTGCCGCCCGCCGCGCGCCTCAGCCGGCCGGGCCTGTAGCATGGTTGCGGTGGTTCGGCCGCAGTGAGAAACGATCGGTGAATAGAACGTAATGGCCTTCCCATTTTTTCAATATATAGAGAAATGAAGGTGGTTAGTACTTAAGATACATTTGTAATTAAAGTCTTATGATGATTCAAATCCATAGTCGTGCGTTATTCGAATGTTGATACATATGACGACCGTTTTATGGTCCTAGTTACTGCATCCCGGAGTTCTCTTTGTACGTTTGTAAACGTTACCGAACGCTAACAACCATTTTATGTATATGGTGTTTGTTTCCAACTCACAAATGTGTAGAAATTTATTTAGTTCACGTGTTTGTTCATAAATTAGTGTTATTAATATAATATATGTAATTAGTGTTATTTAAATTTCAATATAAATGTTTTGTGTTAATTTGATAGAATTATGTTGGTTTAGATACGAGTTTTCCTAGAAACCGTTTATATTCAAGCATTGTGTTACTGTTCAGAGTTCCATCTGTTTAAAGTAGATACTAGGGTCAGGTTACGAATTTTATTTAAGTACTTACACTGTTTTTTTACAAAGATTATCACCAAGTCAATCCCTTTATTCTTAATAAGTTCTAGATCATATAAATATATGTATATAAAATTGCCAAAAGACAAAATTACTAGAATTGGAAGAAATGCAGTTTAATTTACCAAATCGTACCTAAATACATAAAAAATTACAAGAAGAAAAAAATAAAGTCAATCTGTCGAAGGACCGCATGTAACCATAATTTTAATCTATATCTATATAATATCATTAAAGATGCCTAAATGATAGTGAGAGAGGTAGCGTAGAATAAATTGTTACTCGTAATTACTGCCGTAAGCACAACGGTGCATGCGCGACCGCCGGCTCACACTGCCACAGCACGCGGGCTCCGATATATTGATATGATCTAGGATGTGTCGTAGGTGTTTCTCGAGTAGTGGTCGTGTACTAAGTTACGCCTTCTAAGTGGTTTTACTCTAAGCGTGCGATAAGGAGGCGTGCGGTAGCAATAGCAAGCGACACGCGCGGTTGCGCGGGGTGCGGGGAGGGCGCCTGCGGCGTGACGCCAGCCGCCGACATGGCGTGACGCCTTCCGCGTGTCCCGCGCCGCCCTGCCTGAGTAGTCTGTGCCTCAGTGTCTAGTGCCCCTACCGCCGACTGCCGTGACCACACTCGCTGTCGGCCCGCTGCCGCATGTAGGTAGACATCGTTCGACACTTGAAGTAAGATTAGTCACGTTCGATTGTAGACAGATTTTTGGAATTAATATTATTTGCATTTTCCTAAGAGTTAGAACGATTGAGACAGTAGGTCGCACGACCGTGTTATGATGAATTGTGGAGATGTTTATTAATGAATACGTTTATGAAAATGGAATAAAAACGAAAAATATTGTCATATAAACTTGTAATTACTAAAGTAAGGAATTTGTAGATATAAAAATTATTGGAGAACCAGAAAAACGTTAAATAAACCAATTAAAAACACAATATGTGTCTTTTTATTTGTAAGCCAAATTTCCTCTTCGTCCAACCACCATTTTTAGGGTTCCGTAGTCAACTAGGAACCCTTATAGTTTCGCCATGTCTGCCCGTCCGTCCGTCCGTCCGTCCGCGGATAATCTCAGTGACCGTTAGCACTAGAAAGCTGAAATTTGGTACTAATATGTATATCAATCACGCCAACAAAGCGGTAAAATAAAAAATGGAATTTTTTTTTTTATTAGGGTACCTCCCCTATACGTAAAGTGGGGAGTGATTTTTTTTTTCATTTCAACCCTAACGTGTGATATATTGTTGGATAGGTATTTAAAAATGAATAGGGGTTTACTAAAATCATTTTTTGATAATGTAAATATTTTCGGAAATAATCGCTCCAGAAGTAAAAAAAAATGTGTCCCCCCCCCTCTAACTTTTGAACCATAAGTTGTAAAAATATGAAAAAAATCTCAAAAGTAGAACTTTATAAAAACTTTCTAGGAAAATTATTTTGAACTTGATAGGTTGAATAGTTTTTGAAAAAAAATTATAAAATAATTTCTGAACTAAGTTTGTAATTTAACCGTATAAGCAGATGTTTATTGTAACTGTAATTTCTACAAAATCACAATGAAATGACGTGCTTTCAAATAAAGTAAAAACGGTGAGAATCGGTTCACGCAATAAAGAATTATCCCATAAAAATCATCTTCCATACTTTAAGCTCGCGCGCAATAGTTTACTTAATTTGCCGATAGTTGTCTTTGTACGTGGAACGCTCATATCAATCCTACATGGCGGTGTTATTTTAACTCTTAAGTGGGGACACTTACTGTGACGGACGGAAAACTACGGAACCCTACACTGAGCGTGGCCCGACACGCTCTTGGCCGGTTTTTTTTTCTTTAAGTCTCTATGTTAGTTACTTTAAATATTTACCTAACACATTCCTTCTAAATTCAAGTTCTAAGTCGTGCCTTCGAATATATCTTATTTCAGTTCTAAAGGACGCTGATTCATGTGTCTACCACCTTTTCTTGTAGCCTCGGTCACTACCTTCTTTCCAGGGACCGTATACCAGTACTTAACGGTATTATTTTCAAACAAATAAATCGGTATGCGATATAATATCAGTACCTCGCGGTTGTTAAAGTTTTTATTTTTTGTTTTGCTTGAACAATATGATATGGTATTTGTCCATACCTAAATTACATTTGAGAATAACGGGTAAGTATTTCGAATCCTTCTCCATAAATCGGACGGCTTGGACGGAAACGTCGTTGCAATAGGGCCTACATTTGTTGCGGTCTTCTGATTGATGGAGGGCCTGTGACGTCGGCATCTGCAGTTCATTGGCCACCTGGTCGGACCAGCGTTTAGAACTGGGTACTTTGCCAACTGGCAAAGTATTATTAGTTTTTCTAAATGGCTAAAATACTGTAGTATTCTGTGGAGACATGTTGCAGAGACAAAATATTGCGAATACAAGGCAAAGAATCAGTCCCTGCCCGCTGCTAGGCAAAAGTCCACAAGCCTCCTCCTCCCTTCTGCCAATTTGCTAGTTTGTATTATTTGTATTTGTTATCACAGCCACCTGAAGAACTGAAGTAAGAATTGAGAGTGCCCTATATTGAACGGAAGTTATGATCGCTATGTGTCAGTTGAGATTTTACCATATTCCTAAACCAGGTTGTTGAAATGGAATGAAGTTGTAACATTGAACCTGTTTTGTCAATTGACTGACGTGGTTTAGGCAGTTCATCTAGACCCTAAACCAATTTGGCTAAATAATAAAATGTAGCCTTAGTTTTTGGGAAAATTTTGTCATTTAATTTTACTCAACCTACCCAGGGATTTATCCAAATCACTAGGGAAATGCCATCATTTCATTTCATCACCACTCCATAGTGGTGGGAGCCATTTTGTCAACCTGCGTGTTTTACTGCGACACATACATCAGCAATGGTAAATATATGGTATATTTATTTGTGGAAGAATGAGATCAACAACTTTGTTTCATTAGTTTTATTCAAAAATCGTCGCTTACATCGATATCACACTCGTACTTACATCATCTATTTATAATAAGTATAAAAACTATGACTTGCATTAAATTATCGTTCTCGTAACAGTATAAAAGTCGCATTCATTATCACACATGGCGTTCGCTATACACAATATACCGAAGCCTGGCAGGCACACACACGATAACAGTCGGCGAAGTGGTGCCGCGCTCACGCGGGCGCAGCCCCCGCGGCTTGCGGCGGGGCTGTAGCAGCCAGTTCATTCGGCTGTCACAACATATCTCAGGATCAGTAGGGCGTCGTTTCTAAGCCGTAGTAAAGTAACCCAGTATGCTAGAACCGCGAGCACAGGGCCGCCAGCGCCAACGCCGCGAGGCCGGCAGACAGACGCGCGCTTGCGCCGCTGTTCCCGCCCGACGCCTCCTCACCATCTGCAACCAGATTCAGTTAGCCTAGCCCTTGCACTCTGTCAACGAAAAAACTTTTATCGCCTGAGAGTCTTTCAACCAGACATAAAGTTTTTGTGGCACAAATGTCAATTACCTAAGGGTTTCCTTCCAATATCAAATGTATCGATATGAAGTGACATTTCTAACCTGTAGGTATCCTTGCAACTACCAGTCGACGTTATATAATAATAATATGTCTTATTAGAAATAAATAAAAAATAAAGAAACAAAAATAATTTTAATAACTAAAACAAAAAGGATAAAAACTATTTTCGTAGTACATAGATTTATAATAATTACATGCTTTATATTGCATTATAATATATGCAGCTTGAAAATTCATATTATATGTACATCGATACATTAATATCGTTGGGAAGTCCCTATGACATTTTCATTCCTGCTACTAAAAGTTCTGTCTGCAGTTTCAAGTCTAGCGTCTCCCGAGCGACGACTTTTATCAGTCGACCGAGGTTATAATTTGGCTAGGAATTAGGAAAGTGCAAATATTGGGTGCGTGCTTTTTTGACTATAAAACAAAATGGTGTAATTCATTGTAATACAAACATTAGGTACGCCACATCGACAAATAAATTAGCCTAAGTGCCTAGGGTTCTGAAACATTATGCAGTATGAATCAGCGTGTGAATAAGAATAAATTCTCAGCTTTAAGATAAGGTAATTGCGACTCAGAAGCTGAATTTTACTATCTACTATTGAACAAAACCGACAGATTTCCTGTCATTATTTTCAATAAATTCATATTACAAAATATATTAAGATTACGCTGACTTAAAACAAACTACAGGACCACATCAAATTTTTGTTCTAATGTTTAAAAAAAATACTATCTCGGCACCTGCAAATGTATATTCCTAACGGGTATTTAAAATCCCTTTCTTTCAGAAAATTGCCGCTAATGACCTAGGAAAAACAACACCAGTATCCCATGGTTAGAAAATAAAACAACAAACATTATAGATCAAGAGTAGGCCGTAGGCAATTCTATCTCATCGAGTAGGAATATTCAGCTTATGTAGGGCAATGCACGGTAAAATGTTATGCACATATTTTAGTACCTGGTAGCCTGAGCCAAATTTGGACCAGCAAAATATGACCCTATTTTCTGACTAAAACTACTTCATTGACTAGCAAGTAGGCACGTTATCCATTCGATAGTGCTCACCGAGAAGTACCGAAAAAACGCAAACTTGACATTTCAGGATATTTTTCTTTAACACTTCAGTGCCGAAAACTCGACTATCGGGTATTTGATGATTTCGTTCCCAGGCCGACCGACCCGATAGTCGGGATCGTGGTACTACAGCTTTATATGACGAAATTTTTGTGGCCTGGCGCGGATGTCTTGTTTGGCTGGGTGGCAATAAATGTGTTAAAAGTTTATGCGTTCTTTTGAATGACACAAGTTTTATCTTCTACTAGGTTAATTATATCAATATTTTTTTAATAAGATATAATCAATAATCATGAAGTTTCCAGTTTGGGGCAATGCAACCCCTCAGTTTTTGGCACTTGTTGATAAAATGTGTGTTATGATATGAGTGCCGCGTAAAACTGCATCTAAACCATCCCGTAAACTCATCTGTACGTCGTACTTGCATTAGTCGATTTTCATCTTAAAACATAAAACTTGGCTGAAAAACAATAGCTCCAGTTTTAAGGTTGGCTACCATTGTTAGGTTGACTGGTACTTTCGAATGGCATAAGGTTCAATGTGGTACTCGACGAGGTAGATTCCATAATAATATTTTTGCTCACTGTATAAAATGTGCCAAGCTACCAAGTAGGTACAGTCGACTACAAAGATATTGCGTCGTATTAAGGTCCAAAAGTGGATACATCTCTTTGTAGTCGACTGTACTATAAATACATAACTTTGCACCGTGCATTGCTCTACATACCTAAGCCGAATTCTGCTACTCGGTGTGGCTTACTCTTAATCTATTATGTATAGCACTCTGAGCCGCGATATTACCGCCGTATAAAATTCTAAAGAAACACAATTGAAAATGAAAACAAAAACCTACAGTTGCGGGTGAATTGGAGTCACGGCGGAGGGAGCCCTCCTATATAACACAGCTCGTGGCCGGTCAAGTACTAGAGTCTAGCGCCGCCCGACTGGACGCTGACCACTGAAACATTAACTTCCCTTTAACAAGAATACTTAATCCACCGCAACCAAAACCCTCTAGCCACTACTTATTCAAACCCACTACGCTTACTACGTCGCATTTATTCTACACACGTATTTACACATGCACTGGCTAAACTGCAATCTTTGTTTGCAGTGTTTTGGGTCCAGAAGGTGCACATCTTTCGTCATTAATATCGTATACCTCCGCTGTGTTATCTGTGTTCGTATACTATTAACTACTGTGGAGTCGGTATAATTCATGCTCACAAATATGTTGTATATTTAGTTAGTAACAAATCGTTCACTTGTCAGTATTAGTTCACAAAAGTGTATGAATACTTAAATATATATTTACAGTGCGCTTAACCTATCAATTAGAATATCAATGAGTAGTCATCGTTGGTATATATACAACTATCAATATTTTTCGTAAAGGTAAATAAATTGCAGGTTATGGGTACCATACTTAAGTGAAAATTTATGTAAAAAAGTGCATCTCACACTTATACTTATTTAAAATCTTACGTTTGCATTCGTAGTCATAACGTAGGACGAATGCTATGCACAACTGCTCGCGCGTTCATTTCATAATAATATGCAATGCCCACGTCACAGGTTTGACAGGTTTCACCACATCTAGAATGCGAGGACACCCCTCGGTAATAGTATTTAATATATATATTACATACTATTTGAAAATAAAATCAAGTTCAACCTTTACTGCATTATACATATACCTAAACCATAATAATAAGGTATCTACATAAGATGAATCTTGGATACCGGCAAGCTATGAGATTTTCATTTTAGTTATGCTTTACTTAATTAATTTCTCTTACAATATTACATACTGCATTAGACATATAAGTAGGTGGTTTCTACATAAGATGAGTCTTAAATACCGGCAAACCATGAACCTAAATACTTAGATATAATATACAAGCACCAAAAAGCGTTACATGCAGGCATAATTCTATCAGGCAGTAAGCATGCTTAGGTACGTGAAATGAACCTGAACGTACAATCAGCGCGTGACAAGCGGGCCGCTCTAAATCACCGCTTATGTCTATAATCTCGCTGGTATTCGCATATATTCTCCTATGTAACTAATTGAGTCTTTGTTCTTTATGGAATTTCTCTATGTACAACGTTCAGGAATACTCCGCTGAGACTATTTCCTGAACCAGAAGAATGATCTGGGAGCGGATGGATTTACACCTAGAAAAACAAAATACACAAACACACACATTGAAACGTGAACAGTTACCACGCACCGTTGTGTAAGTGATACATTATAGTGTGGATATCAGACAAAAACATTGGTGCATTAATAAATTGTGTGACTAGATAGACACAAATAACGAAAACACTACACTCAAAAATGTGTCAATACACACATAAGGTGCTCAACAAATAAATTAATTACTTTGTGATTCGTGAAAGCAACTAAATATAATTAAATATTTACTTGTAAAATATCTTTTCAGAGTAAGTTTCTAAAAAGCTTTAGTTAATTTTAACCATCCTAAGTGGAGAAACCTAACGAGACTTGAGATTCAATTGTTTAAGTCTCGTTCGGGTTTGCCACGTCCGCGGAGGTAGGCTCGGAGGCGCCCTGAAGCCACGTGGACTGCTCCCGCTCACTCCCCACACCGCAGGCTAACCTTTTTCATTAACCGGCAGCATCAGCTATAAGCGTTAATCGGCAAACGATAAAATGTAGGTTTTATTTGAAGACATAATATTTAGGCGGATTATTTTTGGTTTAATAAGCTTATTGTTAGTGGTTAGTTATTAGCTTCTTTTTGGAAAATTAATTCGTTAGTAATTATTAGCGAATACCTAATCAGTGACTAATAATCATAAAGCAAGTTATCGTTAAATTACTGGAAACTGGAAATGGGTTAATAGCGATTGCACTGAAATAGAAGACATATATATTAACATATGTATGATCAACACATTAAACAAACACAAGTGAAACATAATGAAACAGAGAAAAGTGTAGGTAGGTACTTTAAAGTTGTGAAGAAGAGTAAATCACGGCTGATAGACAATATTCGTAAACGAGTAGACAGAAACAAAAGCGCACATTTAGCGATAGTCGTCTTCGTTGCTTTTCCATGGTAGTTGTGTAACGAGCGGTGTAGCTCAAATACGGTTACTTTCCAACCCTCATTTTTGAAGGCTAACTAAAACCCTTGCGTTAAAAACCGATCAACCAAAATATAATCGTGTGAACTGATAATAAATCCGCTTTCAATTGAGTCATAATTTTAATTCACTGGATGGACATTTTAATAGGCCGGTGTTTTACAAAAACAATCTGGAATTAAACTTATTCAGTTTGGTATTCATCCAGT
Organism: Pammene aurita; assembly: GCA_947086415.1. Classification (NCBI taxonomy): domain Eukaryota; kingdom Metazoa; phylum Arthropoda; class Insecta; order Lepidoptera; family Tortricidae; genus Pammene; species Pammene aurita. Next base: position 18,865,221 of record OX352289.1, read on the forward strand.
TTGAAACATCTTCATCAGCCTAGAATTGTAAAATATACTCAGAGATTGATCAGTGTAACTGCACTTGTATAAGTAGGATTTACTTGAGCTAGGGTGACAGTTCGTGGCCCGGGTCCCCGAACCTACCTGCGTCGAACTGAATCTCGCCGACGTCGTCATCAAACGGCGCGGGGGCAGACAGCCGTGCGTTACCTCCGACCGTGCCGCGCGGCGCGCTCGTGCAGCCCAGCCACCAGAAAGCCGTGCTGCGCGGGAACGCGGGATTGTCCGAGTCCACCTGTCAAATTATTCAAATGTGCTAAATCTATTAGTAGCTCGAACTGGTGTTTGTGTATGGGCGGGAAAATGATGTGGGGCAAAAAGCCTAAAACAGTCGCGTTGTGAGACTGACAGACAATTATCCATGGTGTCTGGTGAAACTTATTTACTGCTATAAACAAGCCATATATCCCACAAGTTGTCATTACAACAAATCGAACCTGCAACAAAGGTTACCTACGTAGAGCCTATTTATAGTATCAGCCACCGCTAGTCGAATTAAATAAATAGGTACCAAAAACTGTAGCTCTTTTCAGAGTTACAATTTCATTTCGCATAGATATGAACTGTAAATCCGAGAAAATGGTAAATGTAAATATGGGCTAATGTTGTGTGTAATAAGACTTACACTAAACGTCCTGTCGTTAAACCTCCAATACTGGCCACCCTTGAAAAAGTAGGTGTAGCCATTCGTGTATTGAAGAGCAGCATTGATGTTGTCAGGGATGCCCTCCCAGTTGGACAGGGGCTTGGGATAGGTGGACTTGACCGGCGGCCTCTGGGCGGGGTCGAACCTCCAGAATTTGGAGCCTTTGTAGAAGTAAATCTTGCCGTTTCCAGACCACACGAGTGCAGCGTCCAAGTTGTCAGGAATACCAGTGAAACCTGAAAATATTTCATAATTGTTATGTATACGCCCGACACGCTTTTGGCTATTCTCAGGATGTTGACTGAAAATACCTAGTTGATAGTAAATTTTACCTAATCCTATGATGATGATGAATTTGCGTCGTCGTAACTATTTCGCCAGTAAGTAATTTAAAATACAATTTATATTGAACGGAGACGTTTGGTTTATTACTTATTGCATTTTATAACTCTACATACAAATAGTTTATAGACTGCTTGAGCAGAGAGTATGTATTAAATAGAGGCACACAGTCAACTTTTTGAGGCTCAAATTCTGAAGCGCCATCTAAACGAGAGCAAACCAAAGTTAGCACATAATGAAAAGGAACTGTATAGCAGCAATGCAATGAGCTTCCATTGTTTTACTACCGAGTTCTTGCGACCACCTTCGGTCTTCATCATCACCAGACCAAAATATAAGTATTGTATTGTCACCCAAGTTACGCTTATATGGTAAATTTCAGCTCAATCTGACATCAGGAACTGGTTAAAATGGTGTTTATTGTAAATATAAGATCGATTAAATTACCTTCGCTAATTTCTTTCGGATAATCGCCATCCATCCTCTGGCCATTGTACCTCCAGTACTTTGAACCCTTAAAGAAGTAGGTCTTGCCGTTCTTGTAGGTGAATGCCGCATCGATGTTACCGGGCAGGCTGGGCCAAGAACGCGAGATCAGGCGTGGGTACCCCGATGCTACACCGTCCTCGGTCAACTTCCAGTAGTGTTCACCTGTACACCAATATCAAAATAAAGATCTGTGAGTAGGTAATACCGTTGACTTTGTGTGTTTATTGTGGTTTTGAATACAGCAGAAATCAAATCAATCAACAATGCATAGTGTGGAGATTGTCTACTACAATACACATTAGAAATAATGTCATGACTACTCATTTCAATAAAAAGAGTTGTCGGTACTTACCCTTGAATATAAATGTGGCTCCGTCTGCAGAGTTGAATATAGTGTCGATGTTGGGATCAGCGCACAGCGCCGGGTCCTCCGCCGACGGCGGCGCCGTGGTGGGTCGAGGCGCAGCCGGCGCCAGCGCTCCACCTCCAATGTCAGTCTGAGTTTTTCGCCCATACAGAGCCTGCAGAAAGAAATTTGAATAAGTTTGCAAATGTTAGGGGCACTAACTTGGATAGTAAAATAACAAAACCTGACGATTCTCTTGGAATCTGGAACTGCTACTGACTAAAGATCTGCCGTGTTTTAGTATAGATCTACTTATGGATTGCAAGTTAATGATTAGCCCAATCGTCCAGTAGGAGTACTGTCTTACCTGAATGCCTTGAATATCATCCGTATCGAGCTGGAACGCGGGGTCGTAACCTCTATAGAAGGGCGCCATGAGCGCAGAACGAACGTCACTGTGCGAAAGACCTAACGAATGTCCGAACTCATGTGCAGCCACCTACAAATAAACAGCAATTTAAAAACACATCGAAAATAATAGACTCGTTATCAAACTAATGCAAGAGTAGGCACTTCTACGATGAGCAACATGATTGACGCAGAACGTTATAAAGAAATGACGCAGCAATAGCTGTGAATCATACTTCCGGTGTCATGTCTTATATATAAATAATAAAGAAAAAATTGCTACAATAGTGCACCTGGAAAAGGTTAGTTCCCCTCCTGGAGTTAATAGACCACATCTCTGCATCGTCAAAATGCGCGTCCCCGCCGTATACCTAAAATAAATGACACAATTATGTTTAAATACAGCCGGGCGTAACGGAAATGTATGATTTGATACACAAAAAAACAAACTGTTTCATGGTTCATACTTTCATTTGTTAAACTTCAATATGTTACTTCCGCTACATTTCACCATAAATAAATTACGGCACACAAATAATAGGAGACTATGTTATATATTAAGTACTAACTTAAGCACGTGACAAATGCGTCACAACGAATTACATGTGTAATTTCATGGTTGCACGTCAATTAAATAATTGTTGCATTTTAAAATATATATCTAAATATCTACGAATAAGTAAGTAATGCAAACCCTCAAATTTTAAAACTGATGCCTGTTTTTTTCTAATTGGGTCTTCAACCTAAGTCTGCTGATTTTGTGACTATCAAAATAAAGACTGACAGTTAATGGCTTCAAAGAGTTTTATTGAACTTAAACAACATCTTTCACAGCCCCCCTCCAATCAGGAATAGGTATTAAGGCGATGTTTCCTCGAAGCGATCAGTGGTGTTGCCTCAAAAATATCATTTGACAAGCCGGAGCTAATTTAGCTTTAGTTTTGTTTGTGATCAGTAGGAAGCATGCTTAACTTTTTGAAAATAAGGCAACCCGGGGAAAATCATTCTATGGATGCTCCGCCCATTTGGTGCTGAAGTCGACCATAAAATGGTAATTTTACTGCGTGGGTACCTAGTTAGTAGTTTATTTTACTTTATTTGATTGGACTTGCTTGTTTAAAATGTTATTATACGTTATCAATTAAGTAGGTAATTTAAAGGTCTTACCGGGAAATAAGCGTGGGCCAGAGTGCCACCGGGGCCGTCGAACGGATCGCCGTCTCCGTGCTCTCCCTTTTCAAACCTGCAATAAAACGCGAGTATCAATAGGTAAGGCCGTTCTCATTGCGCCGTGTCGCATGGGTTTTTCACGTTAGTTTTTTGTAATACTAACATTCGTTACGCAACAGAGATTCGTGAATTGTAACGAAAACGCATTTTATACAGAGTCGAACGACCCCGGATACAATACTAACGTATTGACGTGCAGCAATTTGTCACAAAATTATAATCACAGCTCCGTTCTGTTGTTGTTTTCAAAATAAATCAGGGGACACGTTAGTGCCCCGGCCAAGACGAACAAGAAACAGATAAGAACGGTGCATTACCTACCTTTCCCGAAACTTTTCGTCTCATTTTCAAACCCTCATGGCTTCGCCCAGATACTATCAGAAAGCCAAAAATGAATGGACAAGATGTAGATAGAAAACATATTAACAACCCCAGGTTGCATTACTCTACCTTTAATTTACACTAGATTTTATCAATTACTAAAACATGACGATTTGACCACTCACTCATTGATGCAAATTTCTAGGGTAGAATCAAGTTTGTAACTTTCTCATTTCTAGCTCTACAAACGTTATTAATGTTGTTATATTACAAAAGTTGTTATTAATCACCTAACTCTCTACACAGACTATATTACAAATGAAAAAACCGGCAAAGAGCGTGTCGGGCCACGCTCAGTGTAGGGTTCCGTAGTTTTCCGTCCGTCACAGTAAGTGTCCCCACTTAAGAGTTAAAATAACACCGCCATGTAGGATTGATATGAGCGTTCCACGTACAAAGACAACTATCGGCAAATTAAGTAAACTATTGCGCGCGAGCTTAAAGTATGGAAGATGATTTTTATGGGATAATTCTTTATTGCGTAAACCGATTTTCACCGTTTTTACTTTATTTGAAAGCACGTCATTTCATTGTGATTTTGTAGAAATTACAGGTACAATAAACACCTGCTTATACGGTTAAATTACAAACTTAGTTCAGAAATTATTTTGTAATTTTTTTTCGAAAACTATTCAACCTATCAAGTTCAAAATAATTTTCCTAGAAACTTTTTATAAAGTTCTACTTTTGAGATTTTTTTCATATTTTTAAAACTTATGGTTCAAAAGTTAGGGGGGGGGGGGACATTTTTTTTTACTTCTGGAGCGATTATTTCCGAAAATATTTACATTATCAAAAAATGATTTTAGTAAACCCCTATTCATTTTTAAATACCTATCCAACAATATATCACACGTTAGGGTTGAAATGAAAAAAAAATCACTCCCCACTTTACGTATAGGGGAGGTACCCTAATAAAACATTTTTTTCCACTTTTTATTTTACCACTTTGTCGGCGTGATTGATATACATATTAGTACCAAATTTCAGCTTTCTAGTGCTAACGGTCACTGAGATTATCCGCGGACGGACGGACGGACGGACGGGCAGACATGGCGAAACTATAAGGGTTCCTAGTTGACTACGGAACCCTAAAAATGAGATCCCACCAAAAACATTTCAAAGTAACATTGGCGACCAAGTCTCACTACCTTTTACAGTAAAATCTCAGCAAAAGCCAAGTTCCTTTGCCCTGATGTTCGCTTGTATACATACGTCCGGCTGGTGAGCACTGGCCTCTCTTAAAGGTTAAATTAATATGTTTTTTATCTGAGCTCCTATGTCTTAAGATATAAAATTCTTAGTATCATTAACCACAGGCGTCCATAGGCTACGGTAACTGCTTACCATCAGGCGGGCCGTATGCTTGTTTGCCACCGTCGTCGTATTTAAAAAAAAAGTACCTTATTTCAATATGGACTTGTCCAGATCGTTTTTGCGTGAAAGTGAGGTCTGTGTAGTCAGCCCACACGTTAAACGCTTTGGCCAGCTCAGCGTCCACCTCCGCGCGGTTCAGTTTGGACGGGTACTTCGAGATCTTGTACGTCAGGTTCTTCACTCGCCACCGGGATCCTATATTATCAAAGTGAGGATCAAACTACAGTACCTTAAACTAGTACAGTTACTTAAAAAATACAGTCACATATCTTTTTCAATAACCTACGTTAGGAATTTCGCTTTCGCAGGAGTGCTTATCAATAAAGTATGCGCGTATAATGGTAAAAAATAACATTTAAGTGAATAATAATTATACACTTAAAAGATAGCATTGCAAATGGAAAGTCGCTTGGCTTGCAGAAAAACAAAAGACTAATTCATGACAAACATGTGACAAACACAAGTAGGTAAATGTTTAGTCAAATATGGTAGGTACCTACCTTGCAACGCGTATCTCTTAGCACGGCTCTCACCGAAGCCGACTTTGTCTCGCACGCCACAGCGCGGCAGCGACATCACCTGCGTCGTCTCCTCGTCCAGCTCGCCTGCGGCATACATAATCACAACATGACAATACGCGCTCCTCATAAATACATATGTCTACAACTTCGTCTAATTATCAGCTCACGTTTAATTCCTTATAACATAAAGGCTACAACGGCACGGACATGCTAACCTGCAGCACCATTGTGTCAATTTAATATTAATTGATGATGAATAAAGCAAATTTATTTAAAACAAATAATAAACAACTAAATAAGTACTGAAGAACAAATTATTTGTTATTCGAGAAAACAACGAAGTAACAATAATAAGGAAAATCACAGACAAATCCTTAACTTTTTGTTCAGCTAGCTAAAATGAAGGAAGTAATTACAAAACCACATTGTCAATTTACTAGTTAAGTAACTTGCGTCAATAAAAGTCATCTTCAGACGTTGAAACATCGGCCTGGGACTAATTACGATACTTGCATACCTACGAGTAAGCTTATTAAGTTATCGAACTGAGTCAACGCCACGGTCCGAGGTTCTAATTCTAATCCAAATGAAACTCGTGCACGGACTACCAATGAATAATGTATTAATGTGCGTCGCGCTGCGTTATTTGCTTACATAGTAACAGGCGATACCAATAAACTACTTCTCTCGTCAAAGCACGTACATGTCTGAAGATGTTTCAAATAGCTCCCCATATAATAGTAGGGTAGTAACTGATGTGATGTATGTTGTGTGGATTATTTAGCAATTTGTTTGATGGCGACTGGAGTCGGTGGCCCAGGGCCAGTAGATAAATTGCAGGTGAGGAACTAACGAGCGGCTGCCTCGCGCCAGCGCAAGGCCAAGGCGGACCTCGTGGGCTACCATTACATAATTACGAAACCCTTGTAATCCAAGAAATGCACGGTCACGCGCACGAGTCATCGAGTAATGTTGTGTGCGGAATGTTTATATTTGTAGAATTAAAAAAATACTTGTTTATTTTCTTTATTGTTTGTGTTGTATTACACGTATAAATACGTATACTCGTACACCGCTCGTCGTGTTAAGTACACCTTTTGGGTAGGGTCAGGGAGGGTACGGTCGCTCGGTGGGAACAGTGGCTCGAATGTGCTGTGCGGGAAACGGAAAGAGCTTTATGTCTGTCCTCTACATCAATCGGAAGCGTTCCGTACCCTATCATGTACGAACTGGTTAGTGAGCCGCTTCGGCGCCATGCGAATGTATTATGGTGCGTTTTTGTGTTGAATGCTATCAAAATTACATTTCCAGGTAAGTTTCACTCCTCTTTTTTCTTAACTCGAACGAGATTTTTAATTACTTATATTTTTATTGAAGAGTGTGTCTAATCTACTTAGTATTGGCTGATAATTCAAGGCCCTCGATGTTTCTATTTGTTTTTAGTTCTATCTAAAATACAAAATGGCGCGAAGGTCAACAGTCGTTCGTTTCAGAAAAGTACACGGTGGCTCGCGAACCACTGTGCACCTTACAGAATTGGGCAAAAATTTACTTGAATATGAATAATAATAAAAGTTCTTTTATTATTACAAATAATTCTTGCAATCTTTTTTTAATAAAAAGAAAGTGAATAAATCATGCTACATTTATTAGGTAAGTACCTATTTTAAATGAAGAATGAATCAGGAACGATTATTCCGGAATTAGGCTTACCTATTCTAATTACCGTTTTATTCAACAAAAATGTTGTTTGTTATAAAGTTTATTTAGGTTCGATTCTTACGTAGCCATTGTGTACTGTTAGAACCACTGTGTACTGGGCGTATTACACAGTGACTCGAGCCACTGTATACTGTTAGAACCACTGTGTACTAGGGGGTCCTAGTCACTGTGTACATCAACGGGTACACAGTGGCTTGATTCCCAATTTCTAAAAAAGAATGGATATATCTTTTCTGGTAAAAGTAACAGCAAATATATTTGCTACATATGAAAGTTTAATAATGCACTGTGCTCTGTGCTTGCAACAATTAGTTCAGGGATTTATATTTTTCACGCTACAGCCTCTTGAAAAAATCCTAGCGACTGTTGCCTCCCTGACCCTAAGTATATACATATGTATCTATGTATGTATCACTTTATTACACATAAACGAGTATTACATTAAAACAATAGTAAAATATATAAAAGATATGCACAAAGGCGACCTTGTCCCTAAAACAGATCTCTTCAAGCCAACTCATGGAAAAATGTGAAAATAATAAATACTGAATCTTGAAGCAAATCAAATTATTTTGTTCAATATTTTTATGATTTGCAATTTAAGTAGTTACACTACTATATATAAACTGAAAATAGATGTCATATACTTCAGAAAAAGTGACCAAGTCCTCGTAATATCCGAATTTCTAACCAGAGTGAAGGCTAGCGGTGATTACCTGTCGCATTGAGTCCAGCGAAGCTCTGAAACTCGGCAATGGCGCGACGCCACGAGCTCTCGTCCATGATGTGCCCGCTAGACGGGTTGCGTACTGCCGGACTCAGGTATCCATACTGTGCCAGGTACATCTGCGACAAACACACCACGTTTAAGAAACAAACAAGTAAACTTCAGTTACCTACGCCTTAGAAATAACATTTTCTTAAAGCCTCATATTTTATTCAGTGTTAGTAAGCCTACTAGTTATTTTAGTATATTCAGTAGATACACCTGATGTGTAAAAGGTAAATAACCCTTTCTGGCATTTTCCCTCACTTAATAATTGGCTATCTTGCATTATTTTCTTTAAAAATATGGACAACCACAATTTTCTAACGTAAAAATCTCTGAGTACAATAAAACACTTGAAATCGCTGTTTTTTTTTTATATGTTGAAGGTAATTTAATTTAAATTTCAACACAAACGAAATGTGTAACCCGTTTTTCTAATGAAACAAAGTCACTTTCAATTCCCAAACGATTTCTTTATCCTGCAGGAGGCTACATATAATTTTTTTTATATTTTTATCACCTGGTTATCGTAATGATACGGCCCATTGTTTATTGTTAACTGCTTCGGCACTGAGTAAGGACTGATAACGAGCTGACGTAAATGTGTAATCTCGCATCGTCTTAAACGAACAAAGCACGTTCAAAAATATCGTAATCTCTGTGACAGACGCGACATCTGTGTAGTATAAAGAGGGTTAAGCGCCCATCAACCTTAATCGACGTAAAATATTAATGTTTACGCTTATGCACCTAACTCTTTTGAAAACTAACTTGTAATCATATAAATTTTGATGTGGTTTGTATTACTCTGACACTTTGGTGCGTGGGATAATTACTGCCACGGATTACCGGCCAGTTGCGTAGTGTCAAAATGCAAAAAACACGTGTTACTAATTTTATTGGATAATAGACGAATATGTTAAATTTTCAACCGTGTTTAAATGGTTAATACATAGAGTGCGGATATGAGGCTCAGCCATGAACGACCTTGTGGTGTCGCAGGCGTGCGAGGCATTGCAAGTGGCGCACACGCATCTCGGACTGGCACGGCACCACACCACGGCGGCTTGCACCCACCGCACAGCTCGAGCCTTTGTTCACTACCCCCGAAAACATGAGAATGCGGGAGAACCTCCTAAGTATATGTTTCCATTAATTTATCAATACCTATGTACTTGACTAATTGGTAATTATAATCAATAGTAAATCCAAAGGCCAGCCAAATACCTACCTATCTACCAAAAACATACTAAAAAATTTGGTTGATTTGTCAAATTTCAAAATTATACCTATTTGTACAAAAATATACCTAACTAATTCAGAATATTAGAATCAGAATTCAGAATCAGAATAGAAATATTGAAGTGCATACAATATCGATATATTGTATGCACTGCAATATTTCTACGGAACTGTAGCTTGACAGTCGCTTCGATATTAGTACCTAAATAAATTAAGTAGTTTATATGTTTAGTTAATAGGTTACATAATATAGGTATTTAATATAAATAATTAACCCTTTGACCACCAAAGACGTCAAATCACGCTCACGAAAAGTAGTGCCCTCAGCACCAGCACGTGATATCACGTCCAAAATATAGCCGGTTTGCGTTGCGCGCTCGCGCACGCTGGCGCTGCCGGCACATTTTTTCCGTGCGATGCTTGGCGGTCAAATGGTTAAAGAGCAGAAAACAGTATTAATTACAAGATATTAGTACTTATTTATAAAGAGTTTTGTTCGAAACATGAATAACTACTTCTAAATTCAAAATTGTGTTGATATATAACATTCTACTGAAGTATTACCTCTATAGTTGATCCTGATCTATATGTATTGCATAAATCTGTTTGTTGATTAAGTAAATGGTGTATTAACACGCAATTTCGTTTACTAGACTAAGTTCATCATCAACACAAGTACAGTCACCGGCAATAGTATCTTCCTACACGAAGGCCGCAAAAATATGTGACACGCTCTTATTTGTAGGCCCATAACAGCCTGTCACATACTTTTGCGGCCTTCGTGTAGGAAGATACTATTGCCGGTGACTGTACCTATATATGTTTTGAATGCGTATATACAATATATACCTATTTACGTTGGTAAAATGGTGATATATTCACGTTACAACCGCGGGCAATGACTCTCCATGCACTTTATGCTTTAACCACAGCACGCATCACTATGCCTTTCCTGAGCACTTCCAAGAATGTCTCATTTTATAGGTACGACCCGTTCATGCTAAATGTAACTTACTTGTTATTATTTAGGTACCCCGTAAAATGTTAAAGTTACAGCTCTTAAATTAGTCATACACAGATAAGTAAGATAGGGTTAGGGAGGGAACAGTCGCTAGGATTTTTTCAACAGGCTGTTGCATGAAAAATATAAATTCCTGAACTAATTGTTGCAAGCACAGAGCACCGTGCATTATTAAACTTTCATATGTAGCAAATATATTTGCTGTTACTTTCACCAAAAAAGATATATCCATTCTTTTTTAGAAATTGGGAATCGAGCCACTGTGTACCGGTTGCTGTACACAGTGACTAGGACCCGCTAGTACACAGTGGTTCTAACAGTACACAGTGGCTCGAGTCACTGTGTACTACGCCCTGTACACAGTGGTTCTAATAGTACACAATGGCTAGGTATGTAGGAATCGAACCTAAATTATATAACAAATAACATTTTTGTTGAATAAAACGGTAATTAGAATTGGTAAGTACAACCCCCGGAATAATCGTTTCTGATTTCATTCTTGATTTAAAATAGGTACCTATCTAAATGTCGCATGATTTATTCACTTTCATTTTATTAAAAAAAAAAGAGTGCAAGAATTATTTTTAACAATCACAGAATTTTTATTCTTATTCATATTCAAGTAAATTTTAGCCCAACTCTGTAAGGTGCACAGTGGCTCGCAAGCCACCGTGTACTTTTCCAAAACGAACGACTGTGGACCTTGGCGTCATTTTGTGTTTTAGTTCAAATTAAAACACATACAAACACATACAAGGCCTTGAATTATCAGCCAATACTAAGTAGATTAGACACACTCTTCGATAATAACATAAGTAATTGAAAATCTCGTACGAGTTAAGAAAAAAGAGGAGTGAAACTTATCTGGAAATGTAATTTTGATAGCATTAAACACAAAAACGCACCATAACACATTCGCATGGCGCCGGAGCGCCTCACTAACTAGTTCGTACATGGTCGGGTACGGAACGGTTCCGATTGATGTAGAGGACAGACATAAAGCTCTTTCCGTTTCTCGCACAGCACATTCGAGCCACTGTTCCCACCGAGCGACTGTACCCTCCCTGACCCTAAGTCCAAAGTGGATGGACAATAGTCAACAGCTTGTGTGCATAAATAGGTAATTAGAAGTAATGATTCTATCTCAAATGTTAATAGAAAATTAGTAAGTACTTACATGACTAAAGTTATACTTTATCTATAACCGTTTGGGACTTTAGGTACGTCTTCAAAATACGTGATCCTGACTGCTTCGTATTATGACCCAAATAAGTCTTAACCACTTGACCTAACTCAGCTGGACGCCTAATTCAAATTGCCTACTGTCGAGAAACCTATTGGCAAAGTTACCTAGTGCTAGAATATTTTTAGGTAAACACACAAAATTTATTATGTCTTGACAAAGTTAGTAATATTTTTATTAGTAATATATTATGTACGTAGGTAATAATACTAATAATTTTCCCCAACACACAACAAAAACAAATATGTCATCCAATATTGGAGTTGTATTGGAGTTGGATGGTTGGTGACTTAGCGTGTAGTTATAAAACGGCCCCGCTCTTAAGAGTTGTGGCTAATCAATAACAATTATCACTTTTATATTTTGACTACCTATGTGAACGACCGATGTCTTTTGTGGATGGATAAGAAAGTAAATTCATACATAAAATAATGTCATCGTATGATTAATATCAGTAAAAGTGTATCTGGGTCAGTATGGGCCGAGATTTGCGAGTAACGGTCGCAGGCTGCGCAGGAGCCAGCGGACATGTTCGCGCCCCACATACCTACTTATTGGCACGAATATTTAGCCTACACTCAGCACAACTAGAACCCCAGACCCCACACCGCGTCCATCATTCTTTCAAATTGTAATCGTCAGTACACCTCTTCTATTACCGAATGGCTAAGTAGATAGGCAACTAAGAGTATTTATCGCTCAAACATAGTGTAGATAAATAAAAATATATGTAGGTACTTACTTACATAGAAGTCGATTTTTGCATTAATACAGTTGTCATATAGTTTAATTGTGAAATTATTTACTCTCATAAACACACATACAAATATTATTTATATTCAGTAATTGTTTTCAAAAAGGGAACAAGTATTTGCAAGTAGATATAAAAAAATATCACGTAACGTAGGTGCTTATAGAAAGAATTTGTCAATGTCAAACACTAACTTAGTAGTTGAGTCATACATTTTAACGGTAAAGTAAAAGTAAGTAAGTCGGTTTTAAATGTGGCCAGTGAAACAAACATCAATGACGCACTTAGGCAATCTAACTAATAATGTACCTATCTAACCTAACGGATATTTTCAAGCCTGTGGACCTAACCTTGGAAAAAGAGATAGAATGTAGGACGAACTCCTTTCCGTATTCTCTTCCGGTTCCCGCACCTTTTGTTTGTCATGTGCGTAAGTTTTTGATTCACACATTTTAAGTACGTAAGTAGGTACGTCCCTACCTACTGTAGGTAAGTCATACAAAGACTGGTTATTTAGTATGTATAGGTAGGTCTACATACAATTAGTTAATAATGAACTATCGGCTAATGTCGGGCCATGTTTTCTCTAGTTGCCCGTTCGTCACAATCATACCCAGGAGTTTTGGGTGCGGGAATGTTTTACACTAGCCAAAAAATTGGTAAAAACAGTAAAACTAGAAAATATTTGAACATTTCTAATCCCGTTTGGATCCTACTACCTATTTTTTATTCATAGTTACTAAACTATTTTACAATAAACTAAGCTATAAACAAACACACGAAATCATTCCCGCACCCAAAAATCCGGGGTATGGCCACAATAGTTTTAAAGGGTTTTTGTTTTATACGGAATCTCCAAAATGTATAGAGGTAACAATTACACATGTTTGATTGATTGTTTGATATCTAGGTAAATTAAATCATTGAATAACTGAAGATTGCAATAATTAGCTGCAGTTAAACTATTGCGGCAATACGCCGCACCATGCGGGTATTTTAATGACGGCAAACTGCGCTCATCATCCAGCCACCGGCAGCCATTACGTACCTATTTGTATTTTTACCTGACTAAACACACACATGAACGGTTGCACGTGCCTCTATATAAATTTATTCTAATGGAAGAATTTAAAATGTAGCCATATCCATATCCACACTGGCCATGCCCGCAGACTTGTAATTATATTATTATTAGTATTTATTTTATTGTCTGCCTGTTACCTTTTCACACCTAATAAACCGCTGATCCGATTAAGATTAAATTTGGGTACGATGAATGTTGGGTAGATGATCGGCAAAGGACTTAGGATAAATTTTATATCAGAAATCACCCCTTAACGGGTGTCAACGGGGAATCAATAAGTGCTCAACTAGTTTAGATGAAATTTGGTATGGAGAGTATGGAGAAAATTATTTCTGAAGGGGATAATAAGGGGGTGAATTACTAATTCCATGCAAACGAGTTCGCAGTAAAAAGCAGAAGAGATATATTTGAGGGGAAAGTTATATAGCTTCTTAGATAATATTAGTATAAAACATTAGAACAGTTGTACCTATTAGGTTTCAGAAAAAAAACCTAAAAGTTATTTTGAGTGTCGTCGTACAACTTATTCGTATGTCTTACGCCAATATATTGCTCTTGAGTTTTAAAGCATTGTAAAGGAAACTAGAAGAATAATTGAAATGGCTTTTTCCAAAACAACATCGCAGGTCTCCAGTCATTGGATAACTATCCTTGTGGATACTAGGTCACATCTGCAACTTTTTAATAGTAGTTAGTACCTACTTAAGCAATTGTAAAAGGGGTTTACTTTTGATTTGACGCAGCAATAGTTCTTTATTAGCAGATACTTAATGTTCATAAGCATGTACAATGTTCTCATACAAATTCAGTAGTTATACACTACAAAATATACTCGTGTTGTCTTTAACAAAGCGTTGTATAAATGTTACGATCTTATAGTCTTATCATGCTTTGGCACTGATCTCTATAATCAGTCAGCAGTACCGTGGGTTGCTTCGATGAACTTGTATAAATTTTAGTGCATAAGTATAATTTAACTAGCTTTCCGCCCGCAATTTCGTCCGCTTATAAAATGGATCCTCATACAGAGTTACATTCCCTATTTAATTTTCTTAAAATGTGATGTTTGGTGTTAAAACTATAGGTAATGTTCATCTCCGTGTCTGTAACTATCCCCGAACCATCTTCTTGAAATCTAAATTTATCATTTAGACGAAAACACTGGACACGTAGACAGACATAGTTTCATTTACAAAGAAGGGTTATGCAAATAATAACGTAAATGTACCCTATTATTTGCGAAATTTCTTTATAGACTCAAACCCAGTAATTCGAGAAATTGTTTCCTGGAATAAGAACTCTACGTAACTCACGTATGGTTATATTTAAAAAAAAATTATAAACTTATCGATAGAGTTAACCGCCCAACCCTTGATGTACAGAGCACGAAGTACCCGGTCGACTTTTATTCTTTTAAAGTTAGTAGCCTACAAATGAATTTTCCAGTCACAAAAAAATCTCTTCACAAACAACAACAACAACAATTTCTTTTTAACCCCGTCAGGGGTTGAATTTTAAACAACGCTGAAATCAATTTTATTATTTTTTAATTAGCAACTAACATACGAAGTTTCAAGTTTCTAACTTAAAATTTTAAATCCTACCCATACAAACTTTTAACCCCATTTTCACCCCTTAGGAGTTTAAAAAATCGCTTCTTATTACTTGTACACATTATAAATGACACCCAATCTGCAATTTCCTACTTTCTAGCTCCAGCAGTTTCGGCTCTGCGTGGATCAGTCAGTCAGCCAGTCAGTATACGCATATATATGTAGGAATTGTAGGATGCATAGGGGTAATTTCACAAATTGTGTAATTCCGAAAATCATTCAAATATCGCTCTATCTCATTGTTATAATAAGAGTCAACTCGGAATTATCCGCCACTTTTTTCCTATCGGAATTATCCCAATGCACCCTGTAGATATGTAGTAAAAATAAGCATAATCGCGAAGCGGCGTTAGCAGAAATTTAAGCGCAAAACTATAAATAATTCGCCGTGCATTGTTATGAAATAATATAAATTTAATTACCTGTCTTTACTAAACGAAACGGTGTTAGCTAAATTACTTCGTTTCCGTTTATTTAAGAGCAACATAAAATGCTACTGCTTTGTTTAACTAAGTTTAACTCGAGTTAATAACGAGAATCAAATTTTAACATGCTTACTAACTTATTACTTACGAGTATTTCTCTATGGTCTACGTGTACGTAAGTATGGGTAATTACGTTTCCGCCACTTTATGGAATTGCATTAAAAAACCTCGCAGTTATAGGTAAGTATGCTGGTTTAGATGACCCCATCATGTACAGCGTCCGATGTTATTATTGCCAAGAGCATGACACGCGACCGCTTCTAGGAAGTAAGTAGGTACTTGAATAATACAATAGATATCTTCTGATATACCTTACATGCAGAAGCCGCTCTAGTCGATCTCTGTCGCAATGAGATACCTAACTAGTTTAAAATTCTTATTCACCAACGAAGGCAGTGAAACGCGTCATTATTTCAAGATAAAATGCAATTTCAATCAATAGAAGTAAAATAAGTATTTCCTTTCGGAGTTTGCAACTAGCGTCATAAAAAAATATGACAGCCTGTTATTGTCAGACAATAAATAGCAAATACATCGAGCTTATAAAAATGCTAATGACCCATTACATTATGCTACACGAGCCGATATGTCCTCCGCTGGCGCGACTTTAACTTAACTAAGCACGCAAACTACATATTTTCAACATATATTTCACCTAAATCTGATAAATAATTATTGTTAAGCTGCAGCACAGTGAGTCGAGCCACTTCAACTTCAGACCATATGAGTATGTACTTTTTCACCACGTAAGTATGTAAATATTACATACTTAGTGTGTAGATACAACCACAGACCTGTAACAACTACTTACTAGGTACTCTCTACCCACGTTATAGGAAGTTCATAAATAGGTAAGTAGACGGGACATAATTTATTCCAAATTATCAATCTGTATCACGCAGTTGCATCCATTTGCTAGATAAAGTATGGCCACGTTTAAACCATCTTACATACCGATGGGATGAGTGCACATTTCGCTGCGCCACTGTTTGCTCGTGGACTTGATAATATTCACCGCTTTTGCATAAAATACATATCTAGACCACGAGCCGTTTACTACGATTCCGGTAGATACCTATAGTGGCTAACACACCGCATGTGACGATAGTTAATGCCAGAGCATACCGCTTTGCGCATCACCAGTGAAGCACAGTTTGTGGATAATGGCAACGAGCCCTATTTATGCTTAGGCACAATCATGTCATGATTTACCATAAGTACAAAAGTCATGTACCGTAGGGAATGTAAATACTATTATGTAAGAAGTTGTATGTGTTGTACGAAGCTCGTGCTTTATCCCTGTGGCGTCGCTTACTGATGATTATAATTATACTTAAGGTAATTTAATCGTGATGGTAGCGTAAACGGTTTCAGGAATGTGGGTATTAGCAAATGCAATGTAAGCAAGGAAACATCGGCAATTATTTGAAAAAACCATAGGTATCACGAAGATCATTTACAACTGTACACATGTCAAATGATTTATTGTTAATCGTGTCGGCATTTCTGTCTTAGGTAGGTAAATATGTTACGTGCGCCCTGTACCCCGGGCATCAGAATACGGCTACGGTATTCCCTGCCTGTCGAGCGAGGCGACTAAAAGGGAATATGGGGGCAGTCAAGGGGGCTGTGATCCTTCATACAAATAGGAACCCGCAGAGGCGTAACGCCAGGGCGGCACTGGCGCGTTTCGTAGGAGATCCCAGAGCCGTCCGAAAGGCGTTGAGGAGGACCCTCGGGAGGCTTTTAGTCGTTGCGACTCCGACATAACTACCGCGTTGTCCCCGTGGCACGGAAGTATCCATAACGGATTTTAGTCCCGTAAAAAAGGTAGGTAGGTACGTACCTTTATGATTAAGCGGTAGTTATCTACCTACCTAATGTAAAATGTTATGTCGTGATAATAATAATACCTAATTAATCGTGACGTTCAAATTAGACCATATCCATATAAACATTTTGTTTATACGTAACACAGTAAGTACTACAAAATTTCTGCTGAAAAGAGTTGCGTTCCGTTGGTGGCCCCGGAAGGAGTTATGTAGTCGGAGAAGGCGTCGTCGCTCCCCAAGTAACACAGGAAGCATTATAACATTTATAACATATGAATAGTAAACTTATTTGATGACGTAGGGGGGGGGGGGGGTGGTCATTCCGAAGATCACATCATCTCTGGCATCTTTAACAAGTGCTTCAATGTGTAAAAAAAGGAATGAAATTCGTGTTTCTATAAACTTTTAATGCTATAAAATATAATTTTAGTGCCTTAGGGCCTACAATAGTAATTTTAAGTAGTATATAATGCTTAATGTTGTTTAATAGCATAATTATTCACATGTAATGCTGTAGGCATTAATAAGCTTTTTTTAAGGGTCACTGAGCTGCTATTCTGCTGCTATCTGTAGTGAATATGTTGGAATATCGACTCAAAACTGGTCAACAGTAGGCGACAAACTATGAACTATATTATACATCGTTTGGCACTACTTTCCCCCAACATAAACTTTTGTATAATTTCTCTTAATAATTGTATAGTTTCTCATAATATTGCATCAAACCCAGATCTCTAGGATTTGTTTTCTTGAAATGGTTTGCATTCTTTGACCTCCACCACTTTAAAGCTGCCGGATGTCCAGATCTAGAAATGAGCATAGTATACCAAACTGACTAGACGGGTTTGGTTGCTCTCATTATTGTGTCATATCTGACGTGGCTAGCTCTTCGTCTATATAGACCAACGCCATTTTGTAAATAATTTATAACCTAAAAATAAAATCATGCGAACCTTTTATACAAGGGAAATGCCTACATAATAATGAAATAATTTCATTTAAGACTGCTCAACCAACACTATTATGTTAATAATGCAAAACTCGTTCTATACGAGGATTACACAATTGTTTTCTTTATTTGACGCATATCTTTTTATAATATTTTATAGCAAAACCACAATAAATCAAAGGCGCGTGAAAATTTTCAATGAAACGTATATACACATTTACA
This sequence comes from Pammene aurita, assembly GCA_947086415.1. NCBI lineage: Eukaryota > Metazoa > Arthropoda > Insecta > Lepidoptera > Tortricidae > Pammene > Pammene aurita. The sequence goes on from OX352289.1 coordinate 18,883,936, forward strand.
GTAAACTACATTGCGCAGTAATATTTGAAGGGTATAATAACGTAAAAGATTCAAAAACTTTTATAAATTTTGTTACGCAAACAAATATGACGTGTCACTCATTCAGTTTTTTGTACCGTCTTCGTCCATTTTATATTGCGAGACAAAGTACCTATAGTTAAATCACAACGTTCATTGTATTATAACATTTGTTCCGTCGGTATTAGAGACGTTTTTGCATTGACTTAAGGTTTATTTTACTACAATCTTATGCTAGTATAATGCTTTTGTATTGCGATTGGCAACTTAATCGAGAGTACTAATGCTTCTTTATTGCGATTAGCAAGTTTTTTGGCCGTATTAATGCTTCTTTAATGCGGTTGGCAACTTAATAGAGCGTACTAATGCTTCTTTAATGCGATTGGCACTTTGCAATGCTATTAAATAACCTATATAGGATCTCAAGCTGGGTAATTTGTGCCCATTTAAGAGCTATATAAGCACTATAAACGTTTATGATGCTACTATAAAACGAACTCAAAATGCTAAAAGCATACAGATATGCTGTAAGACGGCCGTTATACTGCTTTGATGTGTTACTTGGGTCTGATCTCATTCATCAGCGCATGCAATGGATAATTGCAATAGCAATTAGTTTCCATTACGATGTGATTGTCAAAAGATTAAAATAGAATCAATCGCGTGTGAACCTCGACTTTTCCGTAGTAGAATGTAGAAAATGTTGATATTTTTTCTATTGTTGCTCAAGCCAGTCCGCCCTTTGTCCGCCCTCGGCACGTTGGGCACGTGTTAAGAGCACGTTTTTAGTTTTCAGTGATAATAGGTTTTAATCTCCTAATCACTGCCAATCATCTGTAGTACACGTGTTATGGGAGATGTTTTCATACTTCTGTAGGTAGCTACCTACTCGTACCTACTTAGAACGTGTTAGAACTCCGCATGTTGTTGTGACTAGTAGGTAGATGAATGTCACTTTTAAGCACTTGCATAAGTAGTAGGTAAGTACCTATACTCGTATATTTTTAGCAGAAGCTGTTGATATTTTGAAAGCCTGTTTTAATAGATATTTGTGTAATTAACATCAATCAACGTGAAATATGGTTCTAACACGGCTCATTCAAGTTTTTTCTTTTTTAGTCTACGTGACCCTGAAGCGCCGTTCATGGTGTTGTGATAGCTATTTAATTGGCCATAAATTATGATATGTCAAATTGTAAGTAGAGCACATCACTGTATGGGTAACGTTGTGATGTTTGCAGCGAACAATGGAGCGGCAGCGACCGTGGCGCGCGTGCCGAAGGTCGCGGGCGCTTCCTGCGTGCGTGCCGCGCATGCGGCCCGCCGCCGTCACCGCACCATCACGCCCGCGTCTGCACGCCACACCACACACCACCGCCACCACACTGGCTCACATCGACCATCGTGTATCCCGTAGGCAGCTAGCACGGTGGCAATATGACATTGAACATAACGGAAGCCGTTAGTTTTAAGAATGAACTGCAAATTACGGTATGTATTAGCAGGTGACCGGGTCTCTTTTTGTCTCAGCCGATTTGAGGCTGCGGCCCATTGTCCGCAAGTGTGTCGGTAAAGCCTGGCCCACTAATACGCGCTCTACAATTATTCGGGCTCACCACAGCTCCGATTTACCGGTTTACTACTTCAAACATATACCTATGCAAGAAAATCACATAAATACCTACTTCATACTTAGGTATTAGAAAACACCATATGCTTACACCCTGTTTTTTTAGGTTCCGTTAATTTAAAGTAATGTACCCACATTACCGAGCATAACCTGACATAATTCCTCAAGGACACCAGTATTTCAATTACTTAGCACAATTCCTGAGATAACCGATAGTTATTTGTTTAAGTTCGGTAAGAAAACTGACTTTCAATCCAGAGCTCAGAGTTCAAACCCGGCTGTATCAATTAGTTTTTCAAAACTACCTATAATGTACGCAATAGTATCTGATATTTTATAATCTCTTTTGGTAAAGGAAAATATCCTGAGGAAGCCGGACAGGTCAGATGGCAATAAAGCTTTCGAAATTAAACTAGTTTCTACGCCAAATCTATGTATTGAGCCGTGGTAAAAGCTAGGAAGATAATGGCACCACCTATTTTTAGTTTTCAGTATTTTTACACTTTGTTGGTTTTAAAGCATTTTTAAAGAAATAAGATATTTTCTCGTCTCTTTCTCTCTTACACCGGGGGTGTAAGTATATAAAAACAAACATTATTAACATTATTTTATTTTTTAAAAGTGACATAACTGCATTTACAAATATTCGGGAAAATTTACAGTTCACAAATAAACTACTTATTTTGTCATTTTATTGACAATATTTCAAAATTTCCAAATTTTATAAATCGAAAACCATTTCGAGAAATACACTTGTAGAACACAAAAACCTTTCTTTTTTATTTTTTTTTTCAGTAATTTTTGGAAAAATCACCAAAATATGTAAACCGGAAAATGACGTCACACGGCTGATTCAATACTACCACTATGAAAAACCGTTATCTTCCGGGTTTCCGTTTGACAACTTTGACAATTACAACACTACTGACAGTGACAGGAGAGCTGACAGTTAATTCTTTCAATTCGAATATTTGCTTGTAATTTACGTTTCCTTGGATTAATTTAATTATATACGTGTTGCGATTTGTCACGGACTCTGGACTGCTTTCTTCTACGACGACAACAACTCGCTTTCTAAAAGACCCCGGATTGCATTCTTTAACGACGACTACGATTTTCGCTTTTTCACGGATCCCGGACTGCTTTCTTCTACGACGATCTGACGATGTAATTCAGGGAATCCTCGGAAAATACCCCGGTTGGGTATTGACCAATACCTCTATAACGAAGCGGACACGAGAAACTCAGAAAGATTTGTCTAAGCTGACAACAGGAGCTTACCGAGTGTGAGTTTTTGCAAAGCTCGGATAAATATAATTTGCCTGGCACAAGAGGTACCGAAGCTTCGTTATCGGCTCAGCTTTAGAATGTCTGGCATCGAGTTCAGGCTTCATATTTTTTTTGTAGCTTCTACTCGCCAAAAGACAACTCTTCGCCAAATTTTAAGTTGCGGAAACGCTTGGTTTGCGAGATAAAAAATTATCAAAGTTCCATATAAAATCCCGATTTTACACCGCCATGACACAATATTTTGCGTTTCGTTAAACGTGTTGAGAAAAACTAAAACGTGATGATTTGTTTTATGTTCAGTTTTTACATAAATACAGTTTTTTCGACTTATTTGTGTACAATAATAGTTACATGATATTTATTCAATGATTTTAATTTATAAGCACTATTTTGTGGAAATTTGTTGATTAATAATTATCAAAAATGGTACTATTTTACTAAAACACGTAAAACAAAACGCAAATAGAATTGGCGGGATCTGCGGGCGGGGGATACAACATGACACTTTGTAGGAACTTTTTAGGTTAGTTCAAAGTAGTTTTAGTTTCAGACAGACTCTAAGGCAGGTCGGTGTAGGTACGACGACGAGCGAAGCGAGGAGGAGTGTTAGTAGAACTGCGACCCTACAGCGCGCGAGCCGAGCGAGCGAAGCGAGCGTGCCGCGGCAGCGGCCGGCGAAGCGCCAGAACCTAACACTATCACACTCCCCCCTCTTCTCTGCAAAATATTGTGTCATGGCGGTGTAAAATCGGGATTTTATATGGAACTTTGATTATTTTTTATCTCGCAAACCAAGCGTTTCCGCAACTTAAAATTTGGTGAGGAGTTGTCTCTTGGCGAGTAGAAGCTATAAAAAAAATATGAAGCCTGAACTCGGTGTCACATATTGTACAGTCCTTCCGGTTATTTTTTTTTTGACCCTAAAAACGAAAAACAAAACGACCCTAAAAATTTTTTGACGCATTTCCGCACTTTTTTGATATCAAAAATACACTATATACAGCCTCCTCTACCCAAAAAATAAAAATGGCATTATTTGGCCATGCCAGACATTCTAAAGCCCTTCCTCGTTATCTTCGCGGAGTTCTTATGTACAAACTGGCTAAGGCCTTTATTAAGTGCAGCCTCATGTTCCTTTACTATTTGTAAACGAAAACAGTATAGAAGTGATGCTGACGTCCCAAATCTTCAAGAGTTTCTCCAAGAAGCCAACAATCATAAAATGGCTGACTGTTTGTGCTTCTCCAAACGGAATCTGTGACGATTTGGCTTTCAAGTTGAAATGTCCCTTTACAGATAAAACTGAGAAATTATATCAATTAAAATGTCACGAGCCAAAGTTGTTTTGGATTGTGGTAAATAAATTACATTTTATAGGAAATAAAGTACTTATTTTATTAGTATGAACACTTGTCATTTTTAAACCTATATCCTAAGTAGGTCCTTAAGTACTTTCTGATGACTTGTCAATAATAAGTTTAATATCTTTCCTGTACTTAGAATGTTACTACTGAAAGAAGTAAAATTCACCATGTGTTAATCAGGGGAGAAATAAAAGGTATATTATAATAAAATTATTTTAATTTCGTTCAGTTATTCATTAGGCGGATACCTTCATATACCTAGCACATCTGTGGTGGAAACGTGGCCTAATATAAAATATACATTCTCACACAATATAATAAACAAACCAACATAATGACACACATCGGCGCAAGAAAAACAACAAGATGGGCCTCTCCTCAGGTCCATCTGTAGGTATATAGTCTCAGATAGTACTTCCCTCAGCTGATGGTAGAACAGTAAATAACTGGGCTATAAAGATGTGTTGCTATTGTAAGTTTTCATTAATTAATATTTAATGCAAGGCATTTTCAACAATCCTTAAGATATCATTCGAAGTTAGCGGTTTGATATTTTAAGTTTTGACGTTTATCTTGTGCTTCAAATGTCAAACTGTTTAAGCGCACTATGGTCACGCTATGGTTTTTACGTAAATGTCAATCAATGTAACTATTTCAACGTTTTTTTCAGTGTATGAAACACAACATGTGACGTCATTTAGCCGATACTTCGACGACTGTTACATACGCCCTTTCTGCCCAAGTTATAATATAAATGGATTTTTCCACTAAAAAACATGGATTTTCGCAAAAATAAAAAATACGGGTCTCTTAAAATTGTGAGTTCTTTCGGGCCATATAATAAAAAGTAGCACTCAAAAAAATGAAATATTGTCAATTGATGCCAATCGGTCCTATATCCAACAATGATAAACCAAGTTTATGGCACAAGAGAAGCCATAAATAATGAAACAAAATATATTTTTCATACAATTAATATGGAAAAAGGGAAAATAAAAAAAAAATTCTATGATGCAGTTTTACTTTTTAGGAAAAATAATAGAATGATTCCTTTCAGTGAACTGAGCTATCTCAACCTTTTAAGGTAGTTCCCTTCCAAGGCCCACGATGTTTTCCACCCTGTATACGAATAAGGTAATATATTTTCACATACACAGTACATTAAGAGTGCATTAATTCCTTATTGATACAAAATCGGGGCATCTGCCCTAACCGCATACGGAAACCAGACGCAGGTTTTGAACTTCTAAGTCGATATCGCAATAAATTGGTATTTAGTTAATTGTTCATTAACACAGAGTAATTGATTTTTGAATTTTCCTCGAGCAGCCATGTACTACATATTATACCTACACTAATTTGACACATAACAATTGTGACGTTTTAAAGACAAAGTAATCATTTAGACACAGATAAATTGCATGTTGAAATATTTTACTTATATATGGAAAAAATATGCCGTTTAATGTTTAAATTTAATGAAACATAATATATGAAAGTATGTTGATGAGGTTCTGTACTACGTAGTATATGTGAATATAATACAGGTTTTTTTCTAATTGTTTTATACATATTATTAAACATTGGACCTATGGTTAGAAGAATTTATCAGTAAAACTATTTACATTTTAAAACCCTAATGGTGTTTTAAGCGCATTACTTACTTATCATCAAAAATATTTTTCTAAACTTATCTTGGTCTCGGCCATTGATTTATACAAAAAGGGAGATATGGTACCAGGCGCTCGATTCTGTGCCATCGAATATAGGTTCCGGCACCTATATTGAATTAGTCGTGTGGCAGTCTCTCAGTTACACTTTGTGCAATGCGCAAAATATGGAGGTCTCCCTTGCATACCCGTGTTAACTATATAGTTTTATCTCTTTTGCCCATGATTCACATACATTATAGTGGTGTGAAGCATTTTACAAGTGTGTAGGTGCAGGACCACATTTCAGTTTTGTTCACTATGAACGTCACTCATCTGCCTTTTTGTTTATGTCTATGGTCTCGGCTATCTGTTTCCTCAGACAGAAAGTAGGCATAGCTATTCAACGGAGGAATGTAGCCAAGCCAGCCTTTTGGGTACCCTTTGGCCCTTAGCGGACTAAGCGTAGGACTTTTGGGTGGGTTGGTTAGGTTAGGTATATTACATATTTAAAAATATTAAATGTAGTTTTTTTTTTACATATTTGTATATTTTCAATTTAGATATGTATATAATATTATATACTAATATTGTTATTAGTTAGGTACTTTTTCTACTCTCACACACATAGGTACTAAAACAACTATCAATTTTAATATTGGAAAATTGGAATACAACAACAATCGACAACACGGGACAAAGGAGAAAGACAGATGGCAAAGAATATTTGACACATAGATATAAGTCACTTCACAGGACGTAGGCCTATGATGGCAGATTTTATCAGCGGATAAGTTGATATAAACCTGATAAAATGGCGGCAACTGTCATCATAGCCTGCAGTTATAGCGCAATGATACAATACAATACAAATACTCTTTATTGCACAGCTCAATAAAAATAAAACAGTATAGTACACAGATTAAAAGTTGAGGCAGTCAACAGGTGGTCCAAAATTATATGAAATGGTAATAATATGTTTAAAAAACTCTTACAACAGTACTTTTGGGATTAGGTTGTCGAGCGTACCCCAAGCTCCGTTGACCCGTGGCAAAAAGCCAGGATAAACGCTAGATAGATAGGAAGTAGTATGTTCCGTGTTTAATAAAACATTTACAAAATAAACGTTCGTTAAGACTGTTGTTAAAAAATAATTTATTGTTACATTCTCTATTTCCTTATTTTCCGCTTGTAAATGAATTATCTTTCATCTTACTCACGATTCAAGCATCCGACGGTTCCTACAGCCGTTGTCACCGTAAGTTTACTCTAATCTGCTGCGAAATCTTTAAAAAAGCTTTTCACAGGATCATGAGTCGTGACTAGGGTTAAAAGACTTTAGTTACCTAGTAGCATTGTACGCTAAAAATAGGTTGTTTTTGGTCGCGTTTTTTGCATGTTTTCCGGCGTAATGTCGGTGCGAACTTGAGATACAAGATTCCCGAAACGCCTGCGCGGGGCCGAGTGGAAGAGTCATTGGCGCCTCGCTCGTCACATTGCTGCAGCGACCTTAGCGACCTACACATATTCCATCAAGAGCATCTACCCAACGTTTGGCGCATTTACTTCGTATAAGACTATGTATATAAATACATTTAGGCCATCTCAAAACATTCCTTTAACTCGCACAAAGAATGTGCCTCGCGAGTTCATTGTACTTCTAAGTCGTAGGAAATTTTACGAGAGATGTCCGCTCGACGAGACACGAGGCGAATTTTTATATCGCATTAATCGAGTCAGGTAGGAGTGATGAAAACAAAGAGCACCAGGTTCTTGGCACTTTCTGGCCGGGCCATTGTTCTCCCGCTGGACAGGAGAATGACCTTCTACTTTTAAGGGCACGTGGGGTATAACAGAACAAATAGATACCTACCCATTTTACATGGTGGGCACTTGCCAGGATTTTGTTAGACATTGTATGGGTATGTAATATCATTTTCCCTTAAAAACAAGATAACAGGTACATGTAGCTGAATCCTATCTATGGTTCACATGCTTAGTGTGTACTTGATAAGCTCTGCATTTTCAGAAATGATTCTAACAATTTCAATTATATTTTACAACAACAACTTCCCCGATGTACGTAGATAGTTTAGTCTCGCTCTTGGGAGAATTGGTTTTAGTCCTTAGGCGCTAGGCAAGCTTTCAGATCTTTTTAAAGATTAGAATTAACCTTTAAATCAAAATGTTAATTATAATTATTCACTTAATAAAATTCCGCTGTTTTTATTACATAGACTGGATTTAAAATATAACGGAACCGCCGTAGACCATCCTGGGACACTACAGACTCTCCTGCCAATTAAGACATTTACAGGGGTTTTGATGTCAAATATGTGTTTGTCCCATTCGGTATCGAGACCCCTGGTTCGTGGGGCCCTGGCGCTCTGAGTCTCTCCAAAGACCTTTTAAAAAGACCCACAGGAGACCTAAGAATTGGCTGTTATTTTTGCTCAACGAATCACTCTAGCTATTTGTCGAGGAAATGCTGTCAGTGTGTTCAGTACCGTACGGACCCATTTTTAGTTTAGTTTTCTTTTGAAAGTTATATAATATAAAGAAAAAGTGTGTATATTTATAGTTATTTAAGTTCTTGTAAATGCCTTTAGTATCCAGTAAAAATACAGTATACAAATAAAGACAGGATTATTCCTATGAACTGTTTTATGACGTCGTGTCCCCACATTTTAATGATATTTCTGGTTTCTTATTGGAAGTTAGGGACCTCAGTGAGCCAACCGAAATATCGTCAAAATATCGAGACGATTCGTCAAAAACGCTTTGATTTGACCCACCCCTAAAAGTCAGGAAACAGAATGACATTATGATTCCGTGACTAAAGACGATGTGGCTTGGGCTGAGGTGTAGCGTAACCTAGTAACCATTTCTGCATTTCAATACTTCTTTTATTTGACTCATACAGATATGTATATAGGAATCTACTTACAAATATAAGTGTTATTTCTTTTGTACGACTACTACTTGTATTTTATAAAGGATAAATTAATTTAATCTTACTGAAACTAGCGAGGTTTTTCCCGTGCAAGTTGATATAAGTATTTATAATCTTCTTCTTTTATAATGCCATCTTACTCACCGATAACAAGTCTCCTAATCACATGTCAGTAAACCGGTCTCAATGGAGATACAATTATGGCAACGTTCCGTGAGTTGATCTCTGTTTTCGTATTAACTGCTAATAAGGGGCACAAATTATAGCGACGGCGGCGGCGTAAAGAAGTCACGATGACTTAAAAACACCTTCATTTTCGATCCAGAACTAAAATACTAGTTATTTAATAAAAACAAGTAAGTAAATGTTTCTATAGTAGGTATCAAACAAGGTTAGTAGAACAAACTGTCACTGCCTTGACATGGTAGTAGAAATACCTACTATACCTCATTATTTTGTTGTGAAAATAGCTAATCAATTACTAACAAAATCGCAACGAAATCTATTTGATTACTTCGCTACTAAGTTACGCTTTTCACTTGTTGCCTTTAATTGTAATTTGAACAAATCAAAATTGCGTTTGCATTGCGGAAACTTCTATAAGACTTGAAAAGTTATTGGTTTTATGGACACAACACAAAGCGGATTATCTTTATTCATTAGGAGAATATGTATCGGTTTAAAATTGTATAATATGTAAAGAAATTAAATAAAACATTGTATCTTCTGTACATATAGTTAGTACCTATCAGTAATTGATACTAGAAGGTGAACATAGCTAGCCCATGGCCGCTGGTCGGTGCTCTTATGCCCTCTATGGCCCAGAACTTGGCGGCGAACTGGCTTTACGACTGGTTTTCTGAGTCATGTAACAGTTTCCAAGAAACCAAGTTACTACATTTGCAAGGATATCCTTTTTGCGGTAAATTTAGAACCAGTGGGTTGTGTGATAAATTGAAGATAATAAAATAAAATAAATAGCCGAATCTGAATTTTATATGTCTGTTTATATAGTTTAGGTAAATGTAAATTCTGAGACGAGTTTAAACATGAACAAGTATGCACTTTATTTGTATTTTACATTGTTATGGGATACCGACAAACATAAAAATGACGCAAACACTAATGACCAATATCCTGCTAAGGTGTAGCATGTGTTTCATATCACAGATATGATTCATACATATATGGTATTACGCAAACTAAGTGAGGAGACAAACAAGCTGTTTTAGAGTGGTCTGGGGGGGCCGGCTCTTTATCGCGGCTGCTTGTGAACTCGCTATGAATGAACGATGCTGTTACTATCTACAACAACGTAGGTGTGGGTTACTACACTGATTCAATTCAACATGATTTGGAGACGCCGTTTCGTTTTCTTGGTATCTATGAGTCAGCAAAGAGGATCTTACAAATCGAGTCATTTCCGATTCCGATTTTAAATTGACGTGACTGTTGTATTGTTTAGATAGCATATTATAGTCTTAAGATGTATTTGGCATATAAAGAAACTGACGAATGCATGTTTAGTCGAAAGAAATGGTATAATCATTTTAAAATAACTAAAATTAAAAACCGGCCAAGAGCGTGTCGGGCCACGTTCAGTGTAGGGTTCCGTAGTTTTCCGTCTGTCACTGTAAGTGTACACACTTAAGAGTTAAAACCAGACTAATGCCAAAAGGTCGTATCTGATGCCTATGGAAGAAGTTTTCTGGAAATAACTCAAAAATGGCTGGACCTATAATGTTCAAAATAATTTTTCTAAAAAGTTTATCATAACGCCCATCTTCTCAAATTTTTTCATATTTTTTGGACTTACGGTTCAAAAGTTACAGGGGGGGAACGCTATTTTTCAGACTTTCGAAGCGATTATTTCCGAAAATATTTACATTATCAAAAAATGATATTACTAAACCCCTATTCATTTTTAAATACCTATCCAACAATATATCACACGTTAGGGTTGAAATGAAAAAAAAAATCACTCCCCACTTTACGTATAGGGGAGGTACCCTAATAAATAAAAAAACTCCACTTTTTATTTTAGCACTTTGTCGGCGTGATTGATATACACATTAGTACCAAATTTCAGCTTTCTAGTGCTAACGGTCACTGAGATTATCCGCGGACGGACGGGCGGACGGACGGACGGGCAGACATGGCGAAACTATAAGGGTTCCTAGTTGACTACGGAACCCTAATAAAAAGACATGACTATGCATTTCCATAATTTACCTACATAGTACACAAACAACTAACTTCAAAAATATGCTGCCTTTTAATGGAACAGCAAAGTTTAATGTTATATTGTCCAAGTATTTAATATAGGTATAAGTATATTTTTAGTAAATTAAGGTACTATAAAAGAAACGTATTCATATATTTTTTTTAATAGTTTTGTATTTAATTTTTAGTATTTTAAGTAAGCCAACAGGCCTTCAAAATATTACAATCCTGGCATTTTTTATGTAGTTAACGACTATTAGTACCAAATCTATAAAGTAGTAGTATTTAAATGAGTTAGTTTCGTAAAGTGGATAGAGGAAGTGAATCGGACTCACCATCGCGTTGTCGGTGCCAGCGAAGGTGGGAGCCGCGCTGCCGCGCGCCAGGAGCGCCAGCGCCGTCAGCACCGTCACTCCTATCCTCAGCGTGCTTCTCAAGCTCACTGACGCCATGTCTCTTGAACTATTGCTTCCTTTTATTGTTAACGATAAGCCCATTTGTACTAAAATATTTTTCTAAATTAAACCCTACGATTATCACTTGGCCAGTTAAACCTTAACTGACATTACTTTTATAAAAATAGGCGATCTTTAAGGTTTCCGTATTCAAAAAATTATCTATTCATAGCTAGGGCGTGGTGATATGCTTGAACGGCGTTGTTTAGTTTATGTTATCTGTAACAAAGAATTTTAGATTGTAGCAGGTTATCAAAATCGAAAACGTATCTCAAGTATTAAGTAATAGAGGTACGAACTATATATTAACTATTAAACAAAGTTACTTAGTTTATAAGAATACCAACATTAATTGTAGATTGAACTTGGTCAATAATATTATAGATAATATAATATTGTTACTTTTTTAAGTTATCACCTGGGGCCGACTTTTGACTTTCGAGCGCTCGAATTCGAAAAATTTAACCTCGAATAAAATTGCACACAAAAGTTTGTCGCCATTATTTACACATGAAATTAATAGTATAAATCATCGTGATTTTAAATTACCGCAGCTGTTATTTTTAAAACGTAATTTCTTTGTTTTATTCAGAGTTTTAAATGTCAGATTCGAGCGTTCGAGTCTCAAAAATTGCCCCCTGGAGGATAAATGTTTCTACTCATCGTATATCATAATAGTAAATATATCATAATAGTAATATATATCATAATAGGGAAATAGTAAATAGCAGGTAGGTATGTAACCAAATCACAAACTAATATAGTAGTGTGTTATATGTAGTTTTTAGTCTCAACTTCCGTCTTTTAAACATATGGGTATTATGTACGTAATCTAATTAGGTAATGTCAACAATAGATTTGGTTATATGGACGAGATGTATAAGTGGTTACCTGATCAAATGTGTACAACATCAAAGTTGCGTTCTGATCATTTTGAACAGCTCGTCCAGTTAAGCACGTCTGCCGTTGCCTTCACAAATTACTAACAATATAATGCCCTACATACCTACTACGATCCGATTCACCGAGCGGGTGCGCCCGCAAACATGATTATCGTTCCAAAAGATATTGTTGTAGACACTTTCGTTGACTAAGTAACTGTGACGATGCCAGAAATGAACCCATACAGACCAGTAAGCTAAATAAGTTAATAGTTACAGCTATGTACTCTTATTAATGTCTTACTTATAAGCACTTTGACAAGCAGGCACAGTATTGTAGAGACAACTAAAATATAGAGTTTTCACCTAAAATCTTATCTTTCTTATCATGCTTATAAATTACGCACACATTCATAGGCACCTATGCTGTGAAGTGCTGTGCGTTGGGACTTTCTGAGACAAAATTAATATCGTCGTATAGATATGTACGTAATAGTAAAAATTGCAACGCCCGCATGTTACCTACCTATAAAGCTGAATAGGAGAGACCTGCTGACAGCACTGACTATTTTTAATTATACAAAGGATTGTTTATTGACAAAACGTATTATTTAGATTAGCGACGGTAGGTAAAAGCGATTGACACCGATGCGGGGTGAGGGGGACGACGAGGTTTCGGAACCGAAAGTTCAAATCAGATAGAGGTGTCGCCAGCAATGTTACGCTCGCTTAAGCGTGTCGGAGGTGACGGTTTCACCGTCGACATTGGAATCAATTCTCTTACCTAACGTCTTTTTTTTCCATAGGTAGGTGTGCTAAACTTTTGACAATTTTGACCACTGTTTACAAATTTAGGCCCTGATTATTGGACAATTATGACTTGCGAAACTTATTCACAGAACCAGTGTCCTAGTATCTAAGTATATTGAAGACACATGCTGTTACTGTTAAACTGTTAGTTTTTCAGTCAGTGCGCCGGTGTAACATCGCTAATTGTAGTTTCCTTTATGATGAATACTATGATAAAAAGTGTGTGTTTCTCTAGTGGATAATGACGGAACCAATCGATAGACACTTGTAATTTATTAGTAGGTAGTGAGTTTGTTTGTAATAAATTAAACATTTCCATGGTCATGGGTGCCCGTGTTTTACGACAGCCCTTAAGTATAATTTATAGAAATTATTCAGACAACTGATTTCTAGAGAAAACAATATATATAATATATAAGTCAGTATTGAATAATTTCGTAACACTTGATGTATACATACTTACAATCAATGTCTTTATTGTAAATCAATTTTTTTGCATATGGACAAGAAATCACGCAGTAGGTACCACGTGCCGCTGACTGGCCACGCTCGCGCATCTCTCGGGGCTGCGCCCGTGGCCCTGCGTTTGCGCCCTTCCTTCTTCCGGATGCCCGCGCGCAATACTAATGAGATGAGCATCACCCTGCCCATCTGCGTTGTCACTTTATATCACCAGAGCCATTCGAAAACCAACACATGCATATATGTGAACTTTTGAGCTTTATTTTGATTATATGGCACTAACATAAAATTTACGGGTAGGTAGGTTAAGGATGTACCCTTAACCTACATACCCGTAAATTACTACACGAGAACATTTTAAGTTACCGGTCATTAAATTTCAAAATGCACAATAAACAAATATGACTCATGAGAATAGACACCTCAAGAAGTCACAAACGAGACGCGGCGTTTACGTCATCTAATAGTAATCACTAATCACTTCGACGCATCCATATCATAACTCGTGAACCACGAATGATGATCGTAGCAAATATTTATATGTAAAATACATATTTAGGTATGTACTATTGATCGTAAGCATTTGACTCATGCTCAACACACTCATGTGTTTCTCAAAGGTCATGATCACAGTTAACCTAACACCTATAGTTATCCAATCGAATTGAGTGAATCACTTTTAATGAACGGTTTTAGAGTTGCATTCCCTAGGTAATTAATAGAAATACTTTATTGTTTTATTATTTACTACAGAGAAAGTAAAAACAATCAAAAGGAAATGGTAAATAAAAAGCCTTTGAGTAGTTAAGCAAAAGTAGAGCAGAAATAACGTACGAGATGCAAGATACTATCAGATTAGAGTCAGGTCAGACTGTCTAACACATCTAAAAGAACAAGTTTGCCGGTCCCGTAACATCGCAGCACCGCAAATAATTAGATGCGAGATTTATGGGAGAGGATGGGTGTCCGAACCTTACTAGATGGTATATATGTAACACAAACACCGAAACATTCATGTGACTGACCTTTTTATTAAAAAAGGAGACGTGTGTATTATCAATTAATCATACCCTACATACAAAAAATAAGATAACTTAATTAAAAAACCAACACTTTTCTTGTAAGTATGCCTTGCAATGAATATAATATTATTGCAATGAATAAAATAAAACTACTCTCACTTTATCAAATTTGAGTATAAATATTGTTATGTAAATGAAAAGGTTTTTTTAAATTGTAGTGCACTATTATGTAGTTAATTAGTGGTCCCAGTATAATAACTTACGTTGCCTGTAACAATAACTACGATTGGCAGAATTACGAGTAAATACCTGGGGTACCTGCTCAATTGGTGCACAAGCTCATGACTCACGTAGCCTCGCTGTTGACAGGGTTTTGCGAATCAAGCTGTTTATTTACTCACCCACTTAAGACTCCCTAAACATATTTGTGTTAACTAAACCTGCTAACTTACATGTCATAATTAACCAAAGCAGGTAGGCAGCTATACGGTCATCTGAACAACACCAACCACATTGTGAACTATGTGTGCTTAAAGGATGATCTAAGATCAGTTCTTATCAGCAAGATACCTACACAGAGAGATATGTACGCAAGTACGTATTATCTCGATTGCCGGAAAAGAACATACTCTTTAATTATTTCGTTGATTTTTTTTTTAGGACATTAATTTGTGTACAAATACATTACCTAATTAGTTTACATATCTATCAACTATGCGTCCCTTGGTAACACAGTTAAATAAACAATAGCTGTAATGAAAGGACACTCAAGGACAATGAAAATAAGTTACTTTGTATGGAATTTTCAAAATTTCAAATCGTAATCTAGTGACCAGACAGGTAAAACGCAGCGTGCATAAATCTATGTATAATATTGAATAAACACCTTAACTAACATGTTTTGATGGGCAACTGTTATCACAGGTAAATATGTTAAAATTTACGGAATGTTAGTAAATGCTAGAACTTAGTCGCTTATCATTATTTAATACACTGAACTGAAGTGCGCTGTTATACCTATATGTGACGGATATGATAAATGAAAATAATTTTATCTACTTGCCTGTCACTTGATTCTGCTTGCAGTCCACGAAATCCTTGCTACTTGAAACGTTGAAATGTATATTTTCGTTTCACTAGCGTGATTATGATGAAGCTTTACTAGTCGCCGGAATTTTACAATACCAACGCAAATATACTTAAAGTTGAAACATATATCACAGCACACTCGTCGAAGGCACCAATGATCTCCCGTTGTTCACTTTTTTCTTTGCAATTACACGAAATTTCAAAGAAAATGTGTGCTCCACGCGTGGCGGGAAATGTGACTGCGATCGTTGCGCCTTCGGCACGACCTACCGCAGCCCGCGAGATTGGGAGAGCGAGTGTGCGGCGCGCCGATAACCGCCGCTTATAACGGCGTCCCGCCGCCGCCGCCGCCGCCCGCACCGGCCGCTGTCGCAGGAGCCGTCGACGACGCCACTCCGCCCGCCCTAAGCTTCAACTTTCGTCCACTATAAAGCACCACCTGCAGTAAGCTTACTACTGCTAAGGTAACATCAGAATATACTACCAAAAGCACTCATGGCTTGTTGAAATAAAGAATCAATGCTAAACTGATGTATTTAAGCAAAACGGGGTCAATTTTAGAGCAATTGAGTAAGGAGTAAGGTTTGAATAAATTTAAAACAAATTAACAAACTCTCGCAATTTCAACACCGAATTAGATTGCATTTCGGATCATTTAGTTACTGCCGTTGACGAACGATTAAAATATCGTAGGTTTATTGTTATTGAAGTATTTTAACTATAAAACTTTCGTGAGACTCTAACATATTAAAAATATTTATAACGGGTTACTCACGTAATTTAAGTCGATTTTTGCTCGGGATGGCAGCTCGTGAAAATGGTCATCGTAAATTGACCGAAACATGTCGAGCAAAAATCGACTTCAATTACGTGAGTAACCCGTTATAAATATTTTTAATATGTTATTGAAGTATTGTTATTTCTAGCGCACAAAGTGAGGAAGTCCATTAATTAAAAATGATTGGCCACCAATTATCCTTTAACTGAAATAATGTGGTAGAGAGAAAAATAACAAGTTACTAATTGCACATCTACATGCAATGCAACTATCGGATATAAGACAATACATTATGATGGGTCCTTTATTACCTTGTTGACATAAGTATCTACTTTTTATATTGTATTAAGTGGCGAAGCTATTCATTCGTACTCATATCTTTAGGATCTACTCGAATGTCTTTGCAAAGTTAATTCTTTATTCAGTTAAATCAAAAAATATATATTACTTTATAAAATGCTTTAGTCCACGTCAAGTGTTACAACTTCGCACAGAATTGCATGATTTTTTTAAATTACTCGTAAAGTTGGTATACGGAACCTGTAGGTTTTTTGGATTTGCTTAGAGAATTTAGGTGTAAAGGCACATAACTTGCAGTTCAAATGACTTCAAGCTTCAAATACTTTTTTTACCGTTATTTTTAGAAGCTGTCAAAGTTGCAGGCAATGATGTTAGCCTCAACTTTGCCTAGTGGATTATCAACGGACTTCAAGATTTCGAAGGAGGAGGTTATCAATTCGTCGGGATCTTTGTTTTTGCTATTTTTTTTTTTTTTATGTATGTTCACCGATTATTCGAAGACGGCTGGACCGATTTGGAAAATTCTTTTTTTGTTTGAAAGAGTATACTTCACAGTTGGTCCCATTGTAACCAGGTCAGGATCTGATGATGGGATCCTGGAGAAATCGAGGGAACTCTTCAACTATTATAGGCACACCTGTAGTGATTTGAGCATTTTTTACAGCAGCTCGAGCATTTGGTGTTGGAAAGGTGGATGCTTAGTGAAGTCGGTTCTTTTTTGTTTAAAATTATCTTAGGTTAGATATGGAGTATTTAAAAAAGAAGTTCGCTTTTTGATTCATAACCGCCATACCCATATCGAGATGTTAATAAGATTCGCTAATCAACGATTTAATTATATTTTTTAACCGGTAGGCAAAGTTGTGTAGTGTTAAATAGCATTTTAATTTTTCTTCATACTAAGTTGAAAACAAAACAGACACGAGTGCTTTCCGACTCTTAATTTAGGTAATGATATAGTAGTCCTAATTAAACATCTTTTATTTTAAATATTTGTACAGATCTAGTGAATAAAGTATTTCCATTGGGAAAACTCCGAATACGGTTAGACCCGAAGTGGCAATCAATTACCAACACCATGCATACATCTCATGGGACTTGTACCTACGGTAACAAAAGCTCAAAGCGACATTTTCTTACGCTCTGACCGGCAGACGTTATTTTTTTAAGCAACAGAAAATCTGCGGCGGCAGCGTGGAGCCATAACGTTCGGAGTCTTTTTTCGGTGGCCTTAGGGTGAAAGTCATATGTACTCTAGGTATTTATTTGCATTCAAATAAAAATGCGAAAGGTAACCGCACATGACTTTAGATGTAATGAACATTGATTCCTCATTAGAATTGGATATGAAGCATAGAGAACCGATCTGAAAGTAAAAAATCAGTACGTAAATGACAGAATTTTGAGTAACAAACATAAAAAACATAGTACCGAATTGTCCTCCTTTTTATGCCGGTAAAAAATACATATTTTCAGTAAAATGTTTTCGCAACGACCTTTTTTTAGGGTTCCGTAGTCAACTAGGAACCCTTATAGTTTCGCCATGTCTGCCCGTCCGTCCGTCCGTCCGTCCGCGGATAATCTCAGTGACCGTTAGCACTAGAAAGCTGAAATTTGGTACTAATATGTATATCAATCACGCCGACAAAGTGGTAAAATAAAAAGTGAAAATTTTTTTTTTATTAGGGTACCTCCCCTATACGTAAAGTGGGGAGTGATTTTTTTTTTCATTTCAACCCTAACGTGTGATATATTATTGGATAGGTATTTAAAAATGAATTGGGGTTTCCTAAAATCATTTTTCGATAATGTAAATATTTTCGGAAATAATCGCTCCAGAAGTAAAAAAATATGCGTCCCCCCCCCTCTAACTTTTGAACCATAAGTTTTAAAAATATGAAAAAAATCTCAAAAGTAGAACTTTATAAAAACTTTCTTGGAAAATTATTTTGAACTTGATAGGATGAATAGTTTTTGAAAAAAAAATACAAAATAATTTCTGAACTAAGTTTGTAATTTAACCGTATAAGCAGGTGTTTATTGTACCTGTAATTTCTACAAAATTACAATGAAATGACGTGCTTTCAAATAAAGTAAAAACGGTGAAAATCGGTTCACGCAATAAAGAATTATCCCATAAAAATCATCTTCCATACTTTATGCTCGCGCGCAATAATTTACTCAATTTGCCGATAGATGTCGCTGTACATGGAACTCTCATATCATATCCTACATGGCGGTGTTATTAACTCTTAAGTGGGGACACTTACTGTGACGGACGGAAAACTACGGAACCCTACAGTGAGCGTGGCCCGACACGCTCTTGGCCGGTTTTTTCAAACATTATAGTTAAGTTGAAATATCAAACGCAAATTGTTTGGTGTATGCGACCTTGCCTGACTCCAACCTACTTCGATTTATACACCTTATATCAATTTATTAACACATTTATGTATTTACTATAAAGCCGCACGTCCCTATAATATATCCAATGATTTCAGTACCTAGTATACAGTATATGCACCTAACGTAATTATTAAACATCTTCACGCGTGATACCAAAATTTTTTACGTAGTCGAGTAAATTGTAACAACCCTAGTATAGGAAAAATTGGGGCACCTGTGTTCTAAGCAGGGGCGTATTTACCCTATGG
This sequence comes from Pammene aurita, assembly GCA_947086415.1. Classification (NCBI taxonomy): domain Eukaryota; kingdom Metazoa; phylum Arthropoda; class Insecta; order Lepidoptera; family Tortricidae; genus Pammene; species Pammene aurita. The sequence goes on from OX352289.1 coordinate 18,903,514, forward strand.
CCAACTGGGCCATGGCCCCGGTCGTCAGGACGCCCTGGCGGCGTGAGATGCTCCACGCACTGGATTTAGGGCGCCGATCAGTCAGGTACCGGACCACAAGGCCCTTATGGTTCGGAGCGCCAAATTTCAAAATACACTTCTGGTTCTAAGAAACGTTTCACAATATTGCCTATCGGAATTCGAGCGTTAATATGGTGTATAAAAAGTAGATAAAACAAAGATACATTATTACTTACCATTTCAGTAGACTGCAAGAAGCTAATGTTATTAATATTTAAAGTATTGGCAAAAGTTTTGGAGACATCGAGAAAACACGTGGCTGTTTTGCATGCTTTGACAGTGACGGTTTTTAAAATGAACTGTGAAGGTACAAATAAAACATACAACTTTTACCATTATGAGACTTGAAAAGTATATATAGCGGTTTGGGAGAAATCATATTTTTTTTTAAAACGGGCAATGTTGGGGCTCAAGGGCAAAGTTGTAGCACTTGACAGTACTTATAGGAACCTGGTTATCAACCGACTTCAAGATTTCGAAGGAGGAGGTTATCAATTCGTCGGGATCTTTGTTTTTGCTATTTTTTTTTTTTTTTTTTTTTTTATGTATGTTCACCGATTATTCGAAGACGGCTGGACCGATTTGGAAAATTATTTTTTTGTTTGAAAGCGTATACTTCACAGTTGGTCCCATTGTAACCATATCAGGATCTGATGATGGGATCCTGGAGAAATCGAGGGAACTCTTCAACTATTATAGGCACACCTATGGTGATTTGAGTATTTTTTACAGCAGATCGAGCATTTCGTGTTGGAAAGGTGGATGCTTAGTAAAGTCGGTTCTTTTTTGTTTAAAATTATTTTTCTTAAATATCTGGAATATAGGACGAGCTCTTTAGTAACCATCGGACGTCTAAAATATTCTTAGCACCTATATTATTTATCCGTAAGGTCTTAAATAAGATGCCACGGTTTTTTTAAAGGTAGGTACAGGCACAACTAGACTCATGGGTAATTTAACCAGTATTTCATGTCTGTATTTTTCCTATATTCGCAGAGTTATTACAGATTCCCAAGAAACAAAATCATAAATATGTCATCATATTTTCCACTTTATATTTTACTTGGTATCAATTAGACAATTGTGGTAAACGTAAGTAACACAAGACTTCCGACTCATAGATTCTTACAGTTTCAAACCTTATGGAATGTTTTACATAATTGATAGTTGTTATTAGAATGCCTTATGTATACATGTCATAAGTAATAACTAGAATTATATATAATTATGTGAGAATAATACACCCCGTGTGGTATATTGCTTTAACGTAGGTATGTTAACAACATTTCAAAGAATAATTTAAATAGTTAAGTACTATAACCGGTCTTTTTGATTAAATAGGTAACGGTACTTTTTTGGTCGTCAGTTCCAGGTATGAAGAAGTTTGCCGTAAACATTTTAATGATGCAGTTAGATGGTCAGTTGCGGCATGAAGTTATTATCTACGTTTTAATGGAAATCGCCGGACAAACTCCTTGTTATCCACGCGTCTATTAAGTTATTTTTCCTCTCCCCATTGATTATCGTTTTGTAGCTACTACAATAGCTACACAAATCTTTAAAAATTATAGGTACATAGAAACAAGTATTAGGCGCCCACTTAACGGAATTCAGCTACCATAGACAAAATTTATCCGGAAGACTGATATCCGGCTGAAAATTTACCTACCGTAGAAAAAACTCCGACCTTTTTTCTATGATGTCTATGATAGCTAAATTCCTCTCAAACGTGAGATGCGCCTTATATTTAATTGACAATAATGCGAAAACTTATTGCGAACCACATGCAATTTCAAAAGACTTTTTCTACTTCAGTACTTTTTGTCATTTATACATTCATGATGACATATAGTCTGGCCAGCCAACGAACGCAGTAGCAATGTACAGCGAACAAAAGTATGACAACAGCAACACTAAGAATCAGTGAAAAAAGCAGCAATGATCATGAAATTTTATGTTTTTAATTTGAGTTGGTATTTCCGCCCCTTTCATTAGGTGACATTTACGGTGTGTAAAAAGGAGACGGATATATTTCGTCTGATCTGTCATCAACTGCAACAGATAATCTGGTTGAGGCAATTGACATATGCCTTAAAAATTAATTTAAATTTAATTGGGAACGTTGCAGGAGTTCTATCTCACTCGCGCTTAAGATGAGAGAGTGAAATGCACTAAAAACAAATTCAATGTGAATTGAAATGTTCGTCATGAAATACGGTGTCTCATCACTAGGTCATGCAATACCGGTATTGCTTGTATGGGCAATCCCGGAATTCCGGTATTAGCCCATACAAGCAATACCGGTATTGCATGCCCTACATCACAAAGGGTTGCCACATGTACGTATTTTGAATTTTCCGCGTGTTTCTACTGACAGAAATGGTTTGCCAGACTATAGATAAGAACGTGCATATAGGTAATTGTCAATTACTAATTGATCTGAAGATAAGTCTAAAATTTATTCCCCAAAAACGCATTGGTGCATAGGCATACTAGCCATAGACTTGTCATGGTAGTAACAATACTAAGACGAATGGGATGGTCTTATTACACTTTCAATAGGTACAACAGCGAAGGTACTATTATCGTTGGTCCTTGTCATAGTCTCACCCTTTTTTTGTTACCCTCCACGCCATTACTTATAGCAGTGGAGGGTCACAAACAGCAATAATTCGCGATTTCTTCAAGAATTTCTGTCTTTACTACGAGAAAACCTGATATTTTTCTTAGTAAGTTGTGTTGGCTAAGGAAAACAATGATATGTTGTTTTTCTTTGTGCTGTATAAATGATTTTATCGTCATCTAGTTTAATTCTTGCTTTGAGCATTGGTGCCTACACGACGTATCGTTTTGGCAGTAAAACGTATTTCATGTACACAACACTTAACCAAATATAGTCTGGCAAACCATTTCTGTCAGTAGAAATGCGCGGCAAATTCAAAATACGTGCATGTGGCAACCCTTTGTGATAAGACACCGTATTTTATGACGAACATTTCAATTCTCATTGAATTTGTTTCTAGTGCATTTCACTCTCTCATCTTAAGCGGGAGTAAGATAGAACTCCTGCAACGTTCCCAATTAAATTTAAATTCATTTCATATGTCAATTGCCTCAACCAGATTATCTGTTGCAGTTGATGACATATCAGACGAAATATATCCGTCTCCTTTTTACACACCGTAAATGTCACATGTGACATATCAGACGAAATATATCCGTCTCCTTTTTACACACCGTAAATGTCAATGTGTGAAAGGAGCGGAAATACCACCTAAAATTAAAAACATAAAATTTGATGATCATTGTTGCTTTTTTCACTGATTCTTAGTGTTGTCATACTTTTGTGCGCTGTACATTGCTACTGCGTTCGTTGGCTGGCCAGACTATAACCTAAACGCAGCGTTTTTAGAAAAAAAAACTATAATAAACAAATTACAAAGTTAACCAAAGACACACTTTGCCGATTTTACGTCTCCCCTTGTTCAGAGAGAGATTTCTATCTCTCTCTAGTCATTTGAGTGAATAGTTGAGATGCAGATTATCGAATTCTGATTACATGGTTCGGTTTAACCCCATTTAAATTTTAGTTTTAGTTAAATTTCTTTGTATTTGAGCTATATTAAGATTTTTTATTTAATAATAACTGCGTGTCTTTGAAATTGAAATACATTGTTTTAAAGGGTAAGTAAACTATTGTTTTTGAAATATCTGCAAAGATTTGAGCAAAAATGTATTGTTTTTACAGTTTGATATTTTATGTAAAAACGAGTAAGTATGTAGTCGTAGAAAAAGGATAGTATTAAATGCCGTATAACCGAGTCAAAAAATGCTCGTGGCGTCTACCTTTAATTACGATGTTCGCCTAGCGGCGCACGCAGTAACGTAACTCATGCCACTCGCCTTTTCTGACCTCTCCTGTACAACTGTTGCATAAAATACAATAAACTAAGGTAAACGTGCGAGTGCTCGACACTGTCCCTGTACAGGCGATTTTTAAACTGGAGTCATTCGCAGCAATGGTGACGTTCCTACGTGATTAATGATTATTGTAATTTACGCTTAGCCAATGCTACTGAAATCTTGGCCGTCGAATTAAAAACTATGCTATAAATATATTAGAATGTTGATTTAACATGTGAACGGTTACGTAAAATAACAGAAAAGAAGAGAAATGTAATAAAGATTTACTTGTAGAGATACTTATACTAATTACAGTTAAGGACCATGAAAACACAATTAATTACCGGGACAAACGATAGGAGGAGGACTTAAGGATAGTGAAAGAATGTCCCAATTTATGTAGAATTTTCCATACAAAATAAGTGAACAGTTTTCTTTGTCTTAAAGAGTAAGTACACTGTACAACTACAAAACAGTTAGTTCAATTAGGTATATAATATTTTATTTGACATTAGGTATTTTACAATTTTCAAATCAATATTCTCTATTGTTCGAACGCCGAAAACAGTTTTAGACACAAAGCATTTTTTGGCGTGATTCAAGTGTTAGTATATTATATGTATTGTTTGAAGTGAACTTAGCGCTAGTTGACCCAGTACTACACGACGTGACCTTAGCTGATGACTGGGCCATTGTCTGCGGTGACTAAACCGGGGGGTGGTTCCTCGAAACTCGTGGGGTAGTGGTGAGCTCAGCGGAGGTCAAGGGTGCTGCAGCGCCCGCCTCGCCGCAGCCGGTGGGAGCTGCCAGAATAAATCAATACCAATTGTATAATATCAACTTATTATCATATGCGGAAAACCTTTATGATCATAGCCAATTCATAAAACCTCACATTCGACTCGTAGTTACTATTTGAATGAGAGCAATGAAACCTGTCTAGTTAGACTGCTTTACCATCCTTATTGCTAGATCCGGACATCTGGCAGCTTTTAATGGGTGGAGGTCAGAGTGACAGACCAACAAAGTTTTTAAGTTGGAAAAAATAATACCAAAATAGGTAAAAACTACCAAAGTTGTGTTATTTATAGAGGACAGGGCCTATATTTTAACATTAGATTAAAAACCATTGTCTATTATTGCGGAAACAAAAACAGTAGGCGACTACCTAAGAATTGCATTATACATCATTTGGCACTACTTTCCCCCAACAGAAACCTTGGATATGATATAATCTAATTAATTACATAATTTACCATAATATTGCATTAAACCCAGAATTCTATGATTTGTTTTCTTCAAGTTATTTGCATTCTTTGACCTCCACCACTTTACAGCTGCCAGATGTCCGGATTTAGAAATAAGCATAGTATAGCAAACAAACTAGAGGGGTTTCGTTGCTCTCATTATTGTGTCATATCTGACGTGGCCAGCTCTCCGTCTATAACGTCGTATAATATATGTTCTCTTAATTGGTAAAATAGTATCTAATTGTTTTTAACCAACTTTATTATACTTTACATTAATATACGAGTACAGTCACGAACCCGGATTGTTGAGCCACTTGCAATTGTTCGTAATTTAGCCGTGTTATGTTATGAATGACCGATGTTACCGACTAGCTGTGAACTGTTAATTACATCCTTAGACTATCAGTTCGTTACATTCATACGGCTAAATTACAACAACAACAAGCAAGTGGCAAGTGGCTCAATAATCCGGGTTCGTGACTGTACTGTAAACTCAATTTTACTGATAGGGAATGTCTTAAGGCACTAAGTCAGGTAAGTATGTATTTTTCTGTTGTTTTTAATAAAGTAATACCGCATGGGCACAAAGGCTAGGCTATATAGCTAGTACTAGATACTAGCTACTAATAATCCGTCATAAAGTAATCACGACACGCTTCCCAATAATCGCATAAGTATCAAATCAATATTTCCTATAAGTTAGCTTTTGTGGATTCTATGAATCGTGTTGCTGGGTAAACAATTGGTTCAACCCCGAAGTAACGAGTGAAGGTCGCTGAGTCAGGTCACCCTCTGACATAGTCTGCCACCCAGCATTATGCAATCGTTTCCTAAACCGATATTCCGCTCAAAAGATATGGTTACATCCAAGTTCTATAATTTAATTTGTTTTATAACTGTAGTAAATATATATATATAATTTAAGTTATATAATTGTAATTACCACCAATTAAATGAATAAGTTCATACAAATTAGTTGCGCTGGCGTGACAAATCGTTAGCAAGTAGGGTAATTGTGCTAGTTTCCCGTCCAGGTCCAGTTTACCGTCCATTTAATTAAAATGCTGCAAATAAATGGGAAAAACTTTTTAAGGCCAACAAATTTTATATTTATAGTTTATTCTTTACTAGATTTTTTAATTTTTAGCTTTTATTTTGGGAAAAACTAGAATATAAACATATAAATAAGTATGGACGGAAACTGACAAGAGTGGACGAAAACTAGCACAATCACCCTACTTGTTTAACAAGCTATAGCTAAAAGACAAGAGAAAATTAATTTAGACAATATTTACTAACTAGGTTCATACTCGTAGTAGACGATGAAAAACTTAAGCTATAATTGTGGGTGATTGTGAAGTTATGACACAGTTTAATGTAGAAATGAGTTTATTACGCTGACTTCGATAAAAGGTGTTAATTAGCTATATAGTTCCTGCATTGACGAAACCTTTGCGTGTCGCATCTCTGCGACATTCTAGGATCTTGATATACTTACTCAGTCACAATGTCCAAGATGTTGCAAATACTTACATCGCTCTTACAATCAACGTAAACGGCTTGTAATTGTTAGGATAATGGTTGTTTACCTGTTTATAATGCTTTATTTCAACTATCTACAGAGGGTATGGCTGATATTGCTAGCTTTTTATGGTTTCTATCATAGCGGCTTATGGAAAAATAGGATAATACCTATATACAATATACGATACGATATTGATATCGTTGTAATCTACAATTATATTTTTATACCACTTTTGTTATTACTTATTAGTTTTATTAATATAAAACTTCCTTAGAATTTGTCTTCTTACTCAAAAAATCTAGTATTTTAGCCATATTGCTAGAAAATATTTAACCTAGAAAAGTCTGTTATAGCCGGCAAAGACAAACGTCGCCGTCGTCACCTGATGCGCCCGAGTACTATTACCAAGTATATAAGAGTTTTTACACACCTGCTCGACATTGCCAAATTATATATCATGCAAACCTCACCGAAAGCAAATCATTATAGCCCTTGGCTTTAGCCGGGTTATAATGTTGTACTAAATCTCATTATAACCCGCAGGTTAATAATGTGATTTCACTTCCCATAGTTCTTATTGTTAAGTATGTGCTTAAAGTCTAATTTAGTAAAGTCCGCACGGTGCACAGCCCCGCAACGCCAGCCGGGGCCCGCGCCGCCGCGTCGAACTGATTTGAAAATCGAATTTATTCGGGAAATCGTGATGGCCCCCTCAATTTTAAATACCTAAAACAAATGCAGCGAGTGTCATAACTCATAAGACGCTGCAGAATACGAGTAAAACTGCAGGTTCTATAAAAATAGAAGATAAAATTAGAATAAAATGGACTAATGTATCAAGAATCAATTTTTAGGGTTCCGTAGCCAAATAGCAAAAGACGGTACCCTTATGGATTCGTCATGTCTGTCTGTACGAGTATGTCTGTCCGTCCGTATGTCACAGCCATTTTACTCGGAAACTATACGATGTATCTGAATAAAATTTACACATACGGTGTATTTTGTATGCCGCTACTTAGTTATGTAGTTAAATTTGAAAAAAATATTTTTAGGTGGGGGCGCTACATGTAACAATTTTTTTTTTACTAAATATCAACATGTGACACATCAATCGATAGGTCTTTAAAAATAACATTGAGTATTTTTTGACCATTTTGTGATTAAGTGAATATTTTCTGAAATAATCGCTTCGAAAGTCAGAAAAATTGTGTGTCCCCCTCCCCCCCTGTAATTTTTGAACCGTAAGTCCAAAAAATATGAAAAAATTGGAGGAGATGCGCCTTTTCATATACTTTTTACGAAAATTGTTTTGAACATTATCTATCGGTTAAGCCATTTTTGAGTTATCTCCAAAAAAACTTCTTCCATAGGCATCAGATACGACCTTTTGGTATTAGTTTGGTTTTTATTCCATTGAAGGTACGGAACCCTCCTATGTGTGGTCCGACACACACTTGGCCGGTTTTTACTTGTGATTTACTTTAATAGAATCCGTTTCTCGTAGCCTTAGCTATTTTATTGTCTCGCAAGAGATGAGAAAAGTAGAGTATACAGAGTATCCTCGGGGATAAAGCTGTTTTCGTCACGGGCGCGCTTGAACCCTTCACTGCACTCAGGACTCAGTCTTAATTCCCTCGCTAACTCATAACCCCCTCGCTGCGCTCGGGAGTAAAATCTGGAGTCCTTCGTTACGTTCAGGATTCAATATTGCGCCCGTGACATAAAACAGTGCTTTATCCCCTTGGTGTACAATCAAACTATTGAGCACCCGATATTTCGGCACAGTTGCATCCGCCATCATCACGGAGTAACTGGCAGTAGGGCGCTGCCGCGAATACTGAAGAAGTGGCTCGATCCCAGCCCTGGGCGCCGGGGACCTAGGTCACTTTTCCCTTTGTATATCTGTATTTTTTTTTTTTTTTTTTTTATACCACTACGGTGGCAAACAAGCATACGGCCTACCTGATGGTAAGCAGCTACCGTAACCTATGGACGCCTGTAACTCCACAGGAGTCACATGCGCGTTGCCGACCCTTTACAAAAAGAAGGATTCACTGTGTTGACGGCTAAAGGAACAAGAGGGTCCCTCATCGTCAACACACTGGGTCCTCTTTGAGCTCTTTGGCAACCTTACTCACCAGCAGGAACACAACACTATGAGTAGGGTCTAGTGCTATTTGGCTGTGGTTTTCTGTAAGGTGGAGGTACTTCCCCAGTCGGGCTCTGCTCCAGATTTGAGCGAGATGACATTCACTGAACGTGCCCTACCACACTAAGCGAGATGCCATTCGCAGTGCCCATACCTCTCTTTTTGGCATAGTTTAAGGACATACCCAAGTCCGGACGTAGTTTAAGGACATACCCCGGGTCCAGTGTATGACATGAGACTCATCAAGTTGGTTTATAATTTATAGTATTAGTAGTGTATTTACTCAAAAATAAACGAATCAGTATATTTCTTAAAATAATTTGTGGTAGGCACTTAAACAACCATAAAAAAAACAGCACCCGATATTTGAGCGAAAATGCAAGGTCAATGTTCAGCAGAATCAAATAAAACAAAATTCTAGCGAATTCCTGCACGGAGCCTAAGGTTTTTCAACCCTGGCACTCGCTGTGGTTCGTTGTTATGTACTTTTTTTTTTTTTTTTTTTTTTTTTATACTACGACGGTGGCAAACAAGCATACGGCCTGCCTGATGGTAAGCAGCTACCGTAACCTATGGACGCCTGTAACTCCACAGGAGTCACATGCGCGTTGCCGACCCTTTACAAAAAGGAGGATTCACTGTGTTGACGGCTAAAGGAACAAGAGGGTCCCTCATCGTCAACACACTGGGTCCTCTTTGAGCTCTTTGGCAACCTTACTCACCAGCAGGAACACAACACTATGAGTAGGGTCTAGTGCTATTTGGCTGTGGTTTTCTGTAAGGTGGAGGTACTTCCCCAGTCGGGCTCTGCTCCAGATTTGAGCGAGATGACATTCACTGAACGTGCCCTACCACACTAAGCGAGATGCCATTCGCAGTGCCCATACCTCTCTTTTTGGCATAGTTTAAGGACATACCCAAGTCCGGACGTAGTTTAAGGACATACCCCGGGTCCAAAACTTTACTTTACTTGCATGGTGGACGCCAAGAAACCAAATAAAAACCTTGTATCCCTGACAGAATTACTAGCAAAATATGTCACTTGAACATACATAGTTTTTAATTTATAAATAAACCTATCCGATTCGATAATATAAATTAAATGATCTACTTAGTCTTAAGATTTATACAAATTGTATTGGTTCATACTCTTGCTTTCATTTAAGAGCGGGGTCTTCTGCTACTAGCATATTTATTGCTTAAAAGAAGTTATTAACCATTTAGTAGTTAAACCGCAACCAATAACCGATAAATATTTTTTCATTAACATTTTTAATTTTGGTACATTTATTTTGCCATTTTCTTTAATAACATATACAGCGTGGAAAAAAACTATGGCCTTTGAGTTTTGTTTCCTTTTAATATAAAATAAAGTTTCCTTTACTTAAAGTAATAAGTTTATCCAAGGTAGTTCCCCTACAGGGCCTATAGATTGTATCCACACTATATATTACGTTCAGAAGCCTTTGTAAAAGGTGCTTCTTTTGGTCGCTCTGCAGTAATTATTATTAGTTGACAACTCACTGCGATATTCGATTACTAACTAAATAAAATATGCTTAATTAAGATTTCTTATTAAGTGTTAATATATGCTCCTTAATAAATTGGGAAATCCCATGAAACACCACGAGTTTATGAATTATTACTCCAACCACTACAATTATTTTGTTTTCTTGCCATTACACTACTTACATTTTGCCTGTTATAATTTACATTGACGCTGGTTAATGATTAATAGGCAATAAAGTTTCCGTTTTTGTTTATCCTGTTAGTTAACCTTACCAAATTAGGAGTTAAAATGGTGAAATACGTTCAAAATAGTTTTATTAAACGTTTTCAATTCTGATACTTACTTTTTGGTTCCATAAATGACCAAACTTTTTCCTTAATCCTTCCTTCTAGACCAGTATTCTAATTTATTTGGGGTCAGCCCTCTTCGTCCTCAATCGCCACTGAACACTATTCTGTGCGATGTTTGTGTCAAGAATTATGAGCCAAGCATCAGCCAAGTGGTGGGTCTTTCTCGACCGCGTAAATCAATTGGAAGTCTTTGTGCCTACCAATTAATAAAAAATAGTCATCAATGCTATGCGATGTATACAACGAACTCCTGAGGAACGACTCGCAGGTCATATATATATAGTATATACGACCGGCCATAAACCATAACCATATGGCAGACGTTTGACCGCGATCTCACCTGACGGTAAGTGGTGATTTGTGTGATTGCTGAATGATAACGTCATGTTTGGCTATGTATCAGTTTCGACTTTTCGACAGAACCACCGAATCAATAGCGAGACGCCGAGGACGTAGCAAAAAAAACAAATAAAAAGGGCGTATCTGCCAGACACAAACGACATTTTGGCTACGGAACCTTAAAAACCCACGTCACTAAATCATTTGGTAAATGACAGGTTACATTTCTGCTCCCTTGGAGTACTTCTATTATCGTATTTTTAATTCAAGCCAGTAATCTGATAGTTCTCCCCATACAAAGTGATTTAGGTACAACGTAGGGCACGAGGTGTCAGAAGATTACTGTCTTGAATTAAAAATATGATATTAGGTACCTATAGACGGCGATGTACCTATCTGGACATCTGGCAGCTGTAGAGTGGTGGAGGTCAAATAATGCAAACCACTTCAAGAAAACAAATACTTGAGTTCTGGGTTTGGTACAATATTATGAGAAATTATAAATAAACAATTAGATTATATCATTGCTAAATGTTTCTGTTGGCGGAAAGTAGTGTCAAACGACTTGCGTCATATAATTCATAGTTTGTCGTCTACTGTTTTTGTTTCAGTAATAATACGCAATATTATTTACCGCCATAGACTACATACATATACAAGTATATGTAATTCATGCTCGGCATATCGGCATTCGCAAGTCTCCACGTTGTGCTTTTTTGCCAGTATAGTATTTTATCACGGTTAAAAGCTATTGAAGCAATTTTATAATGTAGATTTACTTTTTTATGGACCGGACCGGATATGAAAATGACAAAAAGAATATTGAAACGCAGCATGCGAAGGAAGCCGCGCTAGTTTAGACGCCGCTCTTAAATAAGAGCACATTGTAATCGTCTTGATCATTATAATAAAATAATTTTAAACAAAAAAGAACCGACTTCACTTAGCCTCCACCTTTCCAAAAGGAAATGCTCAAACTGCTATAAAAAATACTCAAATCACTATAAGTGAGCCTATAATAGTTGAAGAGTTCCCTCGATTTCTCCAGGATCCCATCATCAGATCCTGACCTGTTATAATGGGACCAACTGTGAAGTATACTCTTTCAAACAAATAAAGAAAAAACAAAGATCCCGACGAATTGATAACCTCCTCCATCGAAATTTTGAAGTCGGTTGATAAAATAAAACATCATATTTAAGTAATTATTATTATTTTGTTACGGGAAATTATTAATAACTAGCTGCGAAAACCCCACAATAACCGCATTACTCCATTATTCATCACATCTGCCTTGCTAATGAGTGTAGGTAAGTACCTACCTAATAAGTATTAGGACTTTTAGGTGTCACTGAAACATGAAAAGAAAACTACAAATATATCACATTACAGTGTTTAATACCTTACTTACCTCCAATAAGCAGCATCCAACATTATTACTCTGCTCCACCACGCTTAAGATAGGGTAGGTGTTCTCGGTCACTTATTGCAAGTACCCTTACTTGATTGTATCATATTTCCTTCTACAGCTTATATATGTATCAATATCTATTTCTATCAAATCAAATTTAGTTTAGGTTAAACCTGGGCCTTATTTATAAAAAGTTATTTGTTTTCAATAACTGGGACATACCTACCCAAGGTAATGTATGATTGATGACTAAGTACACATTTGTTTATAAAAGTAAATTAGATACAACTATAAAGAAATGTAACTTTTTTAGAACTAATTACACATATTCTTTCTATAGGGTTAATTTCATAGAAGATAATTAGGTTAAGAGTAGGTAGAGAAGATAAATAGATTTTTAATGGGGGAATACGAAATGCCAGTGCTGCAATGCAATACAAAAGTGGCAGCGTATTTAAATTTTTTTTTAATAATAAATCCGGGTTCTAGTATGATAAATCTCCTAGATTTCCTTTATTCCTTGAAGCAGGGTAGGGCTACACGATAATGCGGAGCCGCAAGCCCCCGTGCGTGGCCTTGTCAGTGGCAGCAGCATCAAAAGATCGTAGATGTATGCCAAAACAAAGCACCTGATCTTTTTATAACAGTAACAAGATGTCGTGTAACCTAAACCTAGCGCCTGAACTGCAACAAGATATTACGTTATTAAAATGGTGTTAATATTTTAAAAGATCAGGCGCTTTGTTTTGGTATACATCTTCAAACTTTTGATGCTGCTGCCACTGACAAGGCCACGCACGGGGGCTTGCAGCACCACATTGTCATGAAGCCCTACTCCTCCCCTGCTTCGAGGAACAAAGGAAATCTAGGAGACGTACATATCGCGAGTTCTCAGTTCGAGGCGGACTAGATACTAGTTTAAAAAAAAGCAACTTAATATTTAATGCTCGCAACAAGCGAAGACACGTAGAGCCGAAATGAAATCCGAAGCGTTGGGTGAGACCCGTATCTTTGCGATGCCAAAGGCCGAGCTGTAGGAAAGAAAGGCTCATCATAGATCATAGCAGTACTATAACAAAATCAACAAACATGCATGCAATTACTAATAAATACGCTACCCCCCATAAACATTCGTATTTTTGTTCGGTACGAATTTCTGAGACCAAAACAAGGAAAAAATATTGTGTGACTTTAGATCAATTTCGCCAAAAAAAAAATTTTTTTTCTTTCTTTTTCTATTTTTTCGTCCACACTTCTCAGTTTTCCGTCCATAGTTATTTATATATTTAAATTTAAGGTTTTCCAAAATTAAAGCTTAAAATTGAAAAAATCTACTAAAGTATCAATTGAAAATTTGTTGACCTTTAAAAAGCTTTTCTCATACATTTGTAACTGTTTAATCAGGGGGGCGGTAAAGTGGCACTGGACGGGAAACTAGCACAATCACCCTATAAACACTGGGAATAAATGTCACAGACGACAGTACAATTAGCACTCTAACACGCTTTAAAGCGCTTCCACAAAAGTTAAATCTTTTTTAATTACTGTGAAGTAGGATCTAAAAAACACCTCATGTTTTGAGTAATAAATTGCGCTTCCATTGGTCGATTTTAACATTGCTGTATTCTGATTGGTTGATATTAAAGACAATGGTTTTTTAAAGACTTAAAATTATTTTATCTACACTCACGTTGTAAGTTCTCTAAAACGTGTTCGAAAACTGTAGGCAATGGCTAGCATTACCACAACCGATTTTACTATGATAAGCTTTTTATCTGTGGCAGTAACGTAATTTTAACTTTACATGCTCAAATATTGATGTGTTATGAGTTTTGATAACATAATGTACACCTGCACGCTCCCGCGCGGCCGCCGACACGCGCCCGCGCGACCGCCGGCACAATCGAGTTGGCCATGGTGGTGCAATGGCGGCCATTCTATGGTTTCCGAATACGGCATTTAGGATAAATAATATGAGTGTAGATAAAGCAGTGTATGCAACAGTACGTAATGAACAGTTGTTCTTGACCCTTATTACGTAACAGTTACATAAACGACTATAAACAGTATACACACCAAAAAAGAATCCACGGTTCCGATTAACTTCGATATGTTTTGTGATTTGTGGATTTAATATGTGAAGTGTTCTGATTGATCATTTTAAAATGTTTTGTAAATCATAAATATGTATATACATATTTGCCCTAGAGGCTAAATGTACTACTTTAGTCCGCCTTGGTAAGCATAATATGACACACTTTTTGAGCACGAGAAGTGAAAAATAATAAACAAACTAATAAATCTAATATGACTAGAATTGTCAAGTTTGTCGGTACACACAGCGCTGATTATAAAGCCTGTTTCAGTCGTATGTTCATCCATCTAGTTAATAATACTTGTAAAGAAATCTTCTGACCCCAAAACCATTACCATATTTTCGTGGTCGCCTTCCGCTCTGTTTTCCTCTGAAACAAAAGAGCTTGTACTTATTACGCTTTGAGCGGCGTTAACTGTAAATGTTGTAACAGTTGCATTGCATAAATTTAACAAAGCTCCACTGGGCCATTCGGTGACTAAGTCGAACCCGTTAAACAATCCGGAACAGCCTATTGATTAACGCCACGCCATACCAAATTTATTTACCTGTAAACACTATACATAAGGAGTGGTCCTGAAATAAAGTAGCCGTGTACAATCTTGCGTATTTTTTAATTTAGTGCTAATTTTGAAGCAGTATATTTATTTTATTATATATTATACGTATACAATCATAATAAAATATGTGAGCATATATAAGTTTTCGCGTTTTTATTTCAACATACTTTGTAACTTTTTGAACAACATAATTTGACAATCTTCAATCGACATCTGCTACAATGCCACAATTGTATTTCCATTTTCACAACCCGTTTTATGCTTTTCAGAATTTCATCTTACCAAGAAGCTACATTAATTAACTGTATTTTAGCTAGGATAGTCAGGAAGACTCTCTAATCTAACCTCTGACAAAGATTTTTCTATGGGAGACAATTTTCTATAAAAAAAGGCAAATACATTTAATTAAAAATTACTGTAACTACCTTAAAATGAAGCCAGATAAAAAAGTTTACTATTGAAGAAAGACAATTTATTAAGGTATAAAATAGCTCATCAAATCAAACTATAAGAAAAAACATGTCTTTGAGAAACACCTCAAAAATTCTGTCAGAAGACGCTGTTAAAAAAACCACGTGTATGATTGAATACAAAAGGCGAAAACTTCCAAACGCTGTTTCATTTTAATATGATTGTATTTATGTTTTGTACGATTGTATCTACAGATTATTTAAATATAAACACTGCTTCTAAACCGGCACAAAATAAAAAGATAAATCAGAAAAGGCACGGCTACTTTTTTCCCGAACCACTCCTTATCTAGCAACTGAGCTACTGAGACTTACCTGATGACTGCGAATTTCTCGACTATATCCTTTTAAGACGCATAAAACGATATAGTTAGTGGAGAAATTCGCAGTCATCAGGTAAGTCTCAGTAGCTCAGCTGGTCAGAGAGATGGCCATGTATCCCAGAGTCGCGAGTTCAAGTCTTGCCTGAGGCAGTGGATTTTTCTACTTTTCCTTTATTTCTAAACATTTATTAACATAATTTTAAACAAAAAAGAACTGACTTTAATTAGCCTCCACCTATCCAAAAGCAATAACTATAGGTGGTGCCTATAATATTTGAAGAGTTCCCTCGATTTCTCCAGGATTCCATCATCAGATCCTGACCTGATGACAATGGTATAACTGTGAGGCATATATATACCCTTGCAAACAAAAAAATAATTTTTCAAATCGCTTTAACCATCTTCGAATTGGTGAACATACATAATAATAAAAGATAAACCAACTTTAAAAGGGATAAAATAAATCATTATATTATTTATATGCTTTACAAACTAATGAGTTAATACGAACGAGGCTATGTGTTCAGTGAATTGTTCTTCATACTATATACGATATACTAGGTAACTATTCCTAGGTAATTATCCTACTTAGGGCCTGTTTCACAATCTCCAGATAAACTTATCTGCCAGTTAAAATTATTGCTATCCTTTTCTCCAGTCATATAAAAGAAAAGGACAACAAACATTTATCTGACAGATATGCTTTAACTGGAGATTGTGAAACAGGCCATTAATCTAATATAAGTGTAAATGAAATCAATGGCTAGGTGGATGTTTCTATACTCGGACACAGAAGGTGAAAATGGTTCTATCTGTGACCTTTTCACGTCTAAACATCCTATACTGCATAATCCGCTTTTGATGGAACGTGGCACCTGTGCATATACACGGTGCCCGTGAGGAAACGGAAAGATTTTAACAGATATTCTAGAGCCTATTTAGAGACAAAACTGTCATATAAACATTTTTTATATTCGCCTAGTTTCAGAGTTAATACCAATTTATAAAAAATACACTTTTTATTATATAACTCAGCACAAAGCGCCTTTCTGGTGGCGTTGTTGCCACTATTGGGCATAGTTTACACGTCTTTATTGACAGATATCAAAGTGACAAGGAAAACTAGGCAGAAACTAAATTATTCAAAAAAAAATGTACCACTTTGTTTTAGACGATAATTGTATTAATAACATTTACTTTTAATGTGCAAGAAACATTAAAAAAATAGAAAAAAAAAATATTTTTGCGAAATTTACCTAAAGTCACCTAAAATTATTTGCTTCTTTTGGTCTCAGGAATGCGTGTTTTTTTTCCGTTTCCTCGCAGGCACCTTGTATAATCTCATACGCGTCTACTTTGTTAATAATCAGAAAAAGGCGGCAAATTAAAAAAAAATAACTCGTAGGGAGCCAATTCCGTTCAAACAAAAAAATAATTATTCAAATCGGACCACGGGTCTTGCAGTGTAATCGGTGAACATACATAAAAACACAAACACCGAACCGAATACAGAACCTCCTCCTTGTATGAAATTTAAGTCAGTAAAAAAATAGCACATACAAAGATCCCGACGAATTAAGAACCTCCACCTTTGAAATGTTGAAGTCGGTTGAAAAGTTTGCGTGTGCTGTGTGGAAACCACATTACAATATTCATATTGATAGAATAGAAAGATTACAAAAAAAAATTCTAAAGTCCCTTGACTTTAAATGTGGTCATGATCATAAAGATTACATTGAATCGTAAAAACGTCATAAATTTCAATCCCTTGAATGTCGGAGAGATTGTGTCGACTCAGTTTTGTTATACAAACTTTTGAATAGCCATATCGATGCACCTAGTCTGCTAAATGAGATTCATATCAGAGTACCAGGTATAAGAGAGCGCCGATGTCACCCTAAACATAAACATTTATTTTCCATCCCATATTTTAGTCGAACCAACTACTGTGAAAATATGTTTGCTAGACGTGCATGTAAATTTTATAACGATAGTAATATAGTTAAAGATGTTGACATATTTAACTGTACCATAGGCTATTTAAAAAATGTGTTTAGAACGTAGAATATGCAAATTTATTTACCATTAATCAACTACCTACGTACGTGTACCTTTCAGTGCTTTTTTATGCTTTTTTGTTTTCTCGTAAATTTATATTAATGTTTAACAAATGATATCAGATCAACTGAGTGATTTGTATTTTGTGCTGCATCATGTTTAATTCTAAGTTGAAATAATACTGGAAACTATAGGTCTAAAGCTAAGCAAATATTTTGTAAATTTAACCCTTGTATGACTGTTTGTTTCATATTGAATAAAATAAAAAATAAAAAAATAAATAAAAAGACGGGAAGGGATATATAATTTTTTATTATAATATTAGTATGGTCACATAAAATGTTATAGTTAAAAAGATATGTTTGTAATTAGTGTATTAAGTGTTGTGTTCCTGCCGGTGAGTAGGGTTGCCTACGTCTACGTGCTCAAAAAGGACCCAGTGTGTTAACGACGAGGAACCCTCTTGTTCCTTTAATCCTCAACACAGTCAATCATCGTTTTTGTAAAGGGTCGACAACGCGCATGTGACACCTCTGGAGTTGCAGGCGTCTATAGACTACAGTAGCTACTGACCATCAGGCTGGCCATATGCTATTTTCCCACCGTCATGGCATAAAAAAGTTTTTTAAGACGATTGTCGCCGGAGTGTCCTTGAGCGTTTGGGCGCTCTCTACCCGCGCCACCCGCGTACCCCTCTCATTGCGATCGTGCGTAAATCCGCCGCGATGCACCGCAATAATGTTCAAAGAATATGACTTTACTCAGAGGCGCGCGGGCAGATTTATAATAATTATACCTAATCCTTTTGTGGATGTTTTGTGATTTGAATACTGTTATTAAGTACTACGGTGACATTTTTAGGAATGTTACTAAATAAGATAAGTAATAACGATCTCGATTAGTATTTTTATGTAAAAAATAAAAACCTAGATTTTGAATTTGAAGTACAGTGAGCGGCAAAATGTGTATGAATTTACGAAATATGGTTAAAAATATTCCGCATATCAGAAAAAAATAAAAAAATACTGACTAGTACAGCAAAAAAAACTGAATGCACATCAAAGCGGTGTTTTCATGTGAATTTGGATTTTTTTTGCTGTGCAAGTGAGCTTAATAGATGGTTATTTTTTTGTTGCGTTTTTAAATATTAACCGTAAAAATTCACTTAATTACGATAAATTAACAAAACTAAGCCTGTTGCGAGTTGCGAATAGTAAAAATGCATATGTAAGGAGCGGCATTTGTGCACGAAATCGTCATACAATTGACATGAGAGCTGTAAGCCCATTAAATTTAGATCTTTAAAATGTAACACAGCGCAAACACTTCTTAGGGTTCCATAGCCAAAATGGTAAAAACGGAACCCTTAAAAGTTTTTTGAAACATGTCCGTCTGTCCGTCCGTATGTTACAGCCATTTTTATTATAAAACATATATTAATTAAATTGTATCCAGAGGTGTGTTTGTGCCGCTACTTAGTTTTCTGGCTAAATTGCTAAAAAAACTTTTAGGGGAGGCACTCCATACATACATATGCCAAACTTGTTGTACGATACGGCTTTAAAAATATCTTATATGTATATATATAGAGGATCTTTAAAACTTTTTTATTAAGTCAATATTTCTAGAAATAATTGCTTCGAAAGTCTAAATATAATCGCCCCCCCCCCCCCCCCCCCTTTTATCCGTAATCTAACTTTTAATCCGTAATATTGTCTTCGGTTGCCGCGATAGTCATTCATGTCGGGTCGACCCGTTGACCACGAACGCTGTAAAGTGTTCGAAACGTCCGGATGTAATTTAAGCTCAGTACACGCGATAAAATCCGTTTTTAATTGTTTTATTTTGATCCGTAAGTCAAAAAAAAATTGAAAAAATACCAAGAAGGCTTAGTACTTAATTTACTACGAAAATTATTTCACATATTATCGGTTCATCCGTTTTTGAGTTATCTCCAAGAAACTACTTTCTACGGAACCCTACATTATGCATGGTCCGATACAAACTTGGCCGGTCTTTTAAAGATATTTGATAGATAGTATTAACCCTTAGTAGTAATTTATTTATTTACTTGTGTTGATAATTAATATAAAATTTGTATTTATTTGCATTTCACTGACATAGTAAAGTTTTTTTAGGGTAGTCAACGTGCACGTGAATCTTCTGGGATTGCAGGCGTCCATGGGCTTTATAACTGCTTTCCATCAGGCAGGTCGTATGCTTGTTTGCCAGCGTCGTGATATAAAAAAAAGCTTTTTTCCCTTTATTCTTACATACATTGAACTCCTAAATATCAGCATTTTTTTATTGGATCAGGCTTTGCTCAGTGATAGTTAGTACACAGAAATTTGGTAGGAGTATGTGTTTTATTTACGCCTACAAAGTGGTAAAAAAATAAGTATCTCAAACACATTGTTGGATAGGTCTTTCAAGAAGAATAAGCCTTAAACAACTTTAGGATAAAACGAACACTTTCGTAGATAATAGCTCCGAAAGTTAAAACGCTCTTTGATTTTTGAACCGTGGGTCCAAAAAAATTGGGAAATTTTCTGGAAGTGAGGCCATTGAAATACTTATCACGTATTTTCAATAAAAACTATATGGAATAAAATCGGTTGAGCCGTTTTTGAGTTATGCCTACAGTAAAATAACGTAAGTGCCACAAAATATCTCTCTCTAAACTACCTTTTGAATGGATGTATTGTGACAGGCTGGCAACTACGGATCCCTACACTGAGCATAGCCCGATATTCTCTTGGCCGGTTTATATGCAATCCTTTGCAGTTTACTTCGCAATTATATCTTCTTCTCTTCTCAAATCTAGATATGATAAAATAGTATTAAGTATAACATTAAAGATTGTGTTTAATCTTAAAATAAAACACATATTACATTCGTTTAGAACACGGTATTCTTAAATAAATATGTTTAAATAAATTCGGTCCTTTGGAGTTTTTATTAAATTAATTATTAGTCTATTGTATTGCAGTGCTAGCAGATTTCCGCAACTCGACGACTAATGCCTATTTTGCGTGATGCATTAGTCTACTAAAACATAATAATTGTAGTTTAGTTACATGACCAAATTAGTTTTCAGAGCATTGTGAGAATCATGATTTTTGTTTTTTCTCCATTTTTATTTCATTTGTTTTTTACTTGTATTATAATCAAAATAAAATACACTTTTTATACGAACGTACATGAACATACATACGAGTACATTATCTTAAAAGATAAAACGTCTATACATTATTGATTCCGGGAAGACACGTTATGTCCGCACCGCATGAACCCTCGGCAGTTATTTAGTCTTTAGGCACAGTAAGTCCGATATTATTGCTCACGGGCCAAGCACAAGTTTATGTAGTACAAGGGAAGCACGGAGCGACGAGCGACACAGCCTCCTCGTCTCAAAGCTAGCTCACGACTGCCAGCAACGCCGTTTTCGAGCTACCAACGCACGAAATATGGAATTATGATCAAGTTGTTTAAGAAAATTTAATCAATTTACATATCCTACGTTGTGTTTGTAGTGTTCTGTAGTACACATTTTTTAGTTCAACAATATTTTAAATCGAATCAGCCGTTCAGCAGATATAAGCAAAATTAACCATTAAACGACATTTCGTTACATTTACATAACGGAGAAACTATACGTTACAAGAGTTATTCAAACTTTGAAAATGTTGTACATGAAATGATAAATAACATACATTTTTTTCAGAATTTTTGAATGACCCGTTATTGAGATATATCCCTTAGAAAGTAACAGTTTTCGGTCACAGTCAGCGCCTAGCGCCTTAAGTAACGGTATAAACATAACTTAAATTACCTAATAATAGTAAGACTTATCTTAGAGTCAAATAATTTAACGTTTAATAAAACCTTTTAACGCATAAACAGCATAAATAACAAAAGATTTTTATAAAACCTCGGACTGTCCTTCACAATATGAGACAAATATATCGTACCTACCTATAGGAAACAATTAGTATCTATATGTATGACAAACACGACCATCTGTAGGTACCCGAACTTGAAATTTCTGTTCTGAAGTTATCAACCAAGGACCTAGTTACTTACATAGGTATACGTATCAAATGCTTATTTTAGTTCATTATTTTATTTTAATTATTGCAATGACAAGAAACACTTTGTCCGTCTGCCAACAAACTGTCCTGCAGTTTGGCAGAAGAAAAGTTTGTAAACCAAGGGTTGTTTCGTGAATAAATGTATTATTTATTTAATTTTTTATTTTTTATTATCATGTAAATTATCATTTTTTATTCAAACTGTTTTCCATAAACTGTTTCAACCCAATTCTATGAAAGTTCTTTCTTGCATTGTCCTGACGAGTAGTAAATAGGTTTGCGGTCAGAGTGTCAGACAGCGTACCCTACATTCATATCACCCACACCACACCACATGCATGCGTCAGTGTACTTATACAGAGGAAAGCTCTTAAATTCAACTAAGGCAAATGATTCAGACGAGTGATTCATCACGCCAATTACTGACCGCCGCGGCGACGCTATGGGACTCGAGACGCTTCTTGGAACCTCAACTAGACCGCTTCATACGTACGTATTACGTACAATCAGGAAGAAATGGCACTGTTTCATGTCATAGCCCGACGAAACATCCAGAACAATATTTATTACTGTTGCACTCTACTTCCAAACAATGGTGAGCAGTCACATTTTTACACGATTTATATACTTAGGTTTCCAATTCGGATACGAAATATAAGAAATTATCAAAATCTGCGGCGGATCATCCATTCATTAATGATCTAGATTTAAAAGCGTATCTAATCGAGCATATTTATACAGGTTGTAATCGTTAAGTGTTTACAGACGATTATTGCGTAAATACAGGATGATATCGGGGCACGAGAACAAGGCTGATACAGAATTTAAAGATAAACTTAATGAAGGTGGTCATTGTTTTTTATCAACAATATTGAGAATTATTTATAAAATTTGGTCACCCTACTCAATGTGTCGTCGTGTCATTTTCCATACTGCGTATAGTCATAGGGTGACCATGATTTACTTAATTAAAGGTCAACTTTGTTTTGAGAAACTAATACCATACCATGTATTGTAATGTTGATCAGTTACCGAGTCAGAAAAAGTGGTTCCAGTTCACGACCCAGAAATTACTCTGTATAAAAGATATCAAAATCTTTCAATGAATAACGAAAGTTTGTTACTCAATGAGTATAAGCAAATCAAGTCAAAGTTTTTTAATACACCTATAAATATTCAAAATGATAAGCTTAAACGCTTTTGGATGAATCATGGAATGATTTTGGTAGGCCAAGGAGAACAAATTTAAAACTGACAACATAATATGCTTGTTTTATCATCAGATATACTTATGTAGATTTAAATATAAATACCTACTTACCTATTTCGTGTTAAATAAAGCCCTTTTCCCCTTACCTACGTAATTACAATAAAACAATCATATACAATCAAATCACAAAAGAATATTGATACACACATTTGCATTTCCTGAGTAGGCAATGTAATTATCGTCTCATGACGCATAATTTCCATAATCCATAAACTGATTATTTATCGAGACGCACGGAACAAAGCTTACGGTGAAAAAGGATGAGTCGATGACGCTTATTTGATGTTGTTTGTAGAGCGATATTTTTTTTTAATTTAGTTTTAATGTGGCGTCTAAACATCCCAATAAAATGTTAAGCTATCTAAATACAATACTGCTACAATACGACCACAACAAATACTATAAACACTTTAGATACCTTCTGATAATGCGTGACGGCACTGTTAAAAAAAATCACAAATGCCCCCTGTTCAAAATTTACAGATTGGCATTACATGCCTGCCTATGGGTCGCTGACTTACATATGTGAGCAAAATTACAGTTTAATCGGTCCAGTAGTTTCGGAGAAAATTGGCTTTGTGACAGACCGACTGAGTCGCACTATAAGGGTTCCTTTTTTACCATTTTGGTACGGAACCCCTACTACCATTTCTGATTTTCCGGTGTTCGATATGCGGCCCTGGGAGCCTTGGCTTGGCACTAGAGACCTTGATCACTTTTCTGTAATGTCGGCATATTATGTTAGTTTTCGTCCACTATATAGTCTAGTTTAGGTTAACATTACTCGATAATAAATCATACTTGCGGGTTTTTTAATAAGTAAGTATATGTATATTTTTTGTAAAAGTCGGGTATTTATTTATTTAAATGAAGGTCGATATAATAACTTCCCCAGTTCCCCGTCTATATTTATTTATAGAGTGATACAACTTATTTTATTTAACACACATGCTCGTAACGAGGTTCTTATTGCATGGCTTTTAAGTTTTTCACGCGGTTGTTTTATGCGATAAACGCTACGTTAAATGCGATGCGTTTGGCACACATTATTTTACATCAGATAATCTAATTACCAAACATTGTTTTACGCGGTGAACGAATCGGCTGTCGCAGCTTGAGATGCAAACGGCAAATGATTCAGTTGATCGCATGTGTCTAACGCTGCCATTTCCGCACAAAAATACCGCACGCTTTGGGCTCATAATCTTAGATGTTTTTTTAGAACAAGTGAGGTAATTAAATAACCCGGTCATGTTACTTTATACCTAACCTATAAGTATAATATTATAGTACAAAGTTTAATGTATGCGGAAGAGCTTTATAATTTAGTCGGGTACTATTTTTATTTACTTAGAGTTTTTATACGTTTTATGCGACTAAAAAGTAACTAAGATGTATACACGTTTACGAGAAAATACAAATTATAACGTTAATTTTTCTCATTAACAATGAATTATTATATGTTTGAAATATAGAATAATTGAAGGGATGTGTACAAAAACAACATAGGTACTTTGGGAATGATTTTACAGGAAATCGATAAAACTAAATTTATCTTTAAATAATAATTATTAAAGCTAGATTTTCAGGGACAATAAATGTATATGGCCACAAAGTTAATGTATAGGGAATATCTCTTCATTTGTGGCGTTCCATACCTTATGCTCGATTTTGAGTTAAGCATGGATCCTAAATCTACGTTTAATATGCTATCTAACACAACTTTAAAAAATACCCCATCCAAAAATGAGCATAAAGGCCCTTTAGGCCCTTTAGTTCCATAGAACTAAAGGCCCTTTAGGCGCTTTAGGTCCATAGAACGCCATGTTTGTTTAAGCCTTTTTATTTTTCAAAAAAGTCTAATTTCATTGGTCTATTAAATATATTTTTTTAAGTGAATTAAAAGCAAACAATAGTGTTAACTACAGTCTTCCATTTTTTTCCTTAAAAGTGTGTTGCAAAAGCTCTTAGATGTGACACGAGACGAGTTGTTCATTACATACTTACTTTGCTTATCGACTAGTATAATAATGTACTAATCAACACTAGGTATTGCTTAGTCAAAATATTCATTATAATATCTTGTAATTGTTTCTAATCCAAAACCCTGCTATTATGGGACGACTTTAATCGTAAAAGGCCGTTAAGCAGTGTCGAGGTTGAACTATCATCGGCGTCACGCAATATGTTGGGAGTAATTGCTAACACGTTCATATTTGTACGTTTTTTTTTTGTATGAGCAGTTCGATTTCCTATCCGTAGCGTTTGTTTCGAATACATTGAAACTTTAATAGGTAATGTATATATCATGTATAAGTGCTCTCCCTTATGGGAGAGGAGTAGGACCTAAGTGACAGTTCAGAGCTGGATACGGTTACCAACTTTTAGTATGTTGAATGGCTTGGGACCTAGAAACTGCCGAGAGACAGGGTCATAGGTGAAAGCCTCCCGCGTAATGATGTCATCAAAATGATTTGTTGATGACATCAGTTATTCAGCTTTACAACACAGTTGTAATTTTTAATATGAACTAGAGAAGTTGTGCTTAAAAATCTAAAGACCACTAACTAGTTACGTTATTTGAACTACTGTGCTCATACTATGAAAGGCATGGGCCTAATTATTGAGTAGTTTTTGTACGTTTTTAGGGTTCCGTACCTCTAAAGAAAAAAACGGAACCCTTATAGGATCACTTTCCGTCCGGCCGTCCATCCGTCTGTCAATACCCTTTTTCTCAGGAATGCGATGAGGTCTCAAGCTGAAATTTATATCAAATACTCAGGTCTACTGTCCCTTGTAGCTGTAAAAAAATCAAACTTCTAGCCAACGCAATCAAAAGATACAGTTATTTATGCCGCAAATTTTCGAAACTCGCAAGGGAATCAAAACCTACAGGGTACTTCCCGTGAACTCAGAATCTTGAAATTTGACGAAGCAACGTCTTATAGCACAGATAAAGGAAAACCTACTACTACCCCTATATACCTACAGGTTTGTACGGAACCTCGGTGCGCGAGTCCGACTCGCACTTGGCCGGATTTTTTTTAGTTTTTAAGGTTCCTTGCCATCACACAATTTTAACACAGTTTATTTTTAAAACCGATTCACGCTTGACCGCAGACTTTTTACTGGTTTTTTCTATTTACACGTAAAGATCTAATTTATGTATTTTTTTCTAAAATGCAGGTTCATCGGTTTCCGAGAGACGGAGGGGAATGTTAAATTTTCGCCTTTTTTCTTCAAAAGCCTACGCAAATTCCTACCATTCCCCTCCGTATCTCGGCACTAGGCACAACTTTTATAGTTGTTATTAAATTTTTAAAACTCCATCTTTTTTATAATGCTGAATAATGGATGTTTAAACACTACACAAAACATTAGCACATACAAATATTTTTTTACTAAATGTTTATTTTATTTTGTCGATAACTCCTAAAATGCCTGGCATCGATCACCGTCACAGTTAAGTGATTTGAGTAGGAGTACTTATTTAAATTATAATCATAAATTATAAAACAAAGCCTTACGAAGTGTGTGTCATACTTGGCAATAGATGATAAGTTTATGAAAGAATTAGCTGGACGATAGCCAGCCAAGGGAGGGCACCGGCCCAGCGCTTCCTAGTTACTGACAATATATCCTACATTACGTTTGCTAATTCTTGGTAACAAATAAGTAGGTTTCAACGCAACTCTTCCTATGGTCTAAGAGCTGGCCACGTCAGATATGACACAATAATGAGAGCAATGAAACCTGTCTTGTTAGACGGCTTTACCATCCTTATTGCTAGATCCCGGCATCTGGCAGCTTTTAATGGGTGGAGGTCAGAGTGACAGACCAACAAAGTTTTTAAGTTGGAAAAAAGTAATACCAAAATAGGTAAAAACTGCCAAAGTTGTGTTATTTATAGAGAACAGGGCCTATATTTTAACTTTAGATTAAAAATCATTGTCTATTATTGCGGAAAAAACAACAGTAGGCGACTAACTAAAATTGCATTATACATCATTTGGCACTACTTGCCCCCAACAGAAACTTCTGGATATGATATAATCTAATTATTTACACAATTTCCCATAATATTGCATCAGACCCAGAACTCTAGGATTTGTTTTCTTCGAGTTATTTGCATTCTTTGACATCCACCACTTTACAGCTGCCAGATGTCCGGATCTAGAAATAAGTATAGTTTAGCAAACTAACTAGGGGGGTTTC
Source organism: Pammene aurita (assembly GCA_947086415.1). Classification (NCBI taxonomy): domain Eukaryota; kingdom Metazoa; phylum Arthropoda; class Insecta; order Lepidoptera; family Tortricidae; genus Pammene; species Pammene aurita. The sequence continues at coordinate 18,931,093 of OX352289.1, forward strand.
GTTGCTCTCATTATTGTGTCATATCTGACGTGGCCAGCTCTCCGTCTACTACCTGCACTGCCTACCTTCCTTAGACTATGCTAAGCAAGTAAGTACCTAATGTATTTATTTTAGTTGTCGCTCTAGTGTGTTGTTGACAGTAAAATTTACGTGTTATTTTATAAAATTTATACAAATTTAGTTAGCCATGAATCTATTTATGTTGTGTTTGATGTGAATAAAATTCAAATACTCGTAGACAGGTGTCATTAAAATTGCTCATAAATATGTACGTATTTTATTGTAAGATTCGTTAAATATTTGCCAAGTTTAGTCAATTTATGTACCTACTAGGTACTTTAAGTTAAAGACTATAATATTTATATATAATATTTAACATAATTCAAGAGCAAGTGATATTTTTAGTAATACAATTATGGATGGTACAAGAAGGATATAAATCTCTATGTTACAAAAATGTCCGTCAAAAGGCGATACCTGATGGCGCCACAGTGATATTAAATTTGACTAAATTAATTTTGATCAAATCCATACATATTTACAAAATAATTAATTGCGGAGAAGAAAAACACTCTGAATATACTCACATTGACTGTCAAAAAAATGTCACGCACTATATACCTGATCCAAAAATATGTGGTTTTTCGGTTGAAATAATCCCTGGAACTTTAAATTTATTACATACCAAGCCGTGAATATAGTTTTCTCGCCGAAATAAACTATAATTTCATAAATTTGTTCACAAAAAGGCAAAATAATATCCACCTCACATATTGGACACGACTGTCAAAAAATACAATCCAATTTCCTAAAGGATTTCGCTCTAATTATGCCAGCCGGGACTTCACAGACGCCCCCGCTTATTTCCGCCTAACGCAAGTGGCCAAAAACCCAGAATCTGCCGTGCGCCGCGTCGCCGCACTTGACAAAGCCGGAGTCCTGCTAGTTTTGACAGACATTTCATATGTGTATTCTATTTTAATATTTTTCGCTTTTTTAAGTCGTGTATTTTTATAAGTGTTTAGTTTAAGTTTGTTATACGTTATATTTACGTTCTGTGTTTGTTGCTAATGTAGGTATTTGTGTCTTTTGTGTATTATCTTTGCTATTTGTGTCAATCGATGTCCGCTCCATATGCCTGCAGCCAGCCTTCCAGCCAACTTCAACACCCTGTCCTATCCTTAGACGAGTTCATCCAGTGCCCCCACTGCCCCGCTCCGAAACTTCTAAAAGGACGCCGAGGCCTCCAAATACATTTAGGCAAGTGCCACAAACGAAACAGTAACCAAAACAACACCTTTCCTCTCATCTCATCAGTTTCAACACCACAAATTCGCCCTAATATCACCACATCTTCAAAACTAAGCCATTTAAAAAACTCGGTCCCGACCGTGAAACGAATCCCTAGGGGTGCAAGATTCACTGTCGCCAACAGTCTGATTAAGACAATAGACAACTGCGTCAATGAAAATTCGCCCGCTAGCTGGGATCGCCTTTTCTCATTCGCCTACAACATCCTCCATGTAAGTAGTAATGACAAACACTTCATTGACATCAAAGATTAAAGCCAATTGCTGCCGTTCGCTACATATAGACCCTAGCCCGAACACGCAACATGCCAGTCATCCCAAATTATTTAAAATTATTGAGTCCAAAATCAGTGACGGAGACCTCAAAGGAGCCGCCAATCTCCTTTTCTCCAGTGACATGCTGGCCCCGGATTCTCCAGACACCTTGTTGTCTCTACAATCCAAACACCCGCCGGGTCCCGCAGTACCTGTCCTTCCTGGCCCCCCGGATCTAACTGTGCCCTGCCTGCAATGCTCCGAAGACTATGTATTGCAAGCCATAACTTCTTTTAAAAGTGGCTCAGCAGGCGGCCTAGATGGTCTCACGCCTCAGCATCTCAAAGACCTAACCACAGGCTGCCCCGGAGTCCAAGGTAACAGTTTGGCCTCAAGCATCACTCGGCTTGTTAACCTCATGCTTGCCGGCAAGGTACACACAGATGTGATCCCTACACTCTATGGTGCCAATTTATGTGCCTTAAAGAAAAAGGATGGAAGAATCCGACCAATCGCCATAGGAACAACCTTTCGCAGATTAGTATCAAAAATTTGCTGTAAAAATATAATTCCAGACCTTGATCCAAATTTCAACCGTTCCAACTCGGCTTTGGGAGCAAAGGCGGTTGCGAAGCTGCGGTCCACGCTTGCCGCACTTTCTTACACAGCCCGGAAGGCCAGGTTCTGCTTAAAGTTGATGTCCAAAACGCTTTCAACTCCGTAGACCGGAGCGCCTTGTTGACAGAGATCGAAAGCAAAATTCCCAGCATATATCCATTCCTGTGGCAATGTTACAGCGCTCCCTCTAACCTCGCCTATAAAAATAACAACAGCCTGTCTTCTGTCGGCTGTCAACAAGGCGATCCTCTCGGGCCGGCCATTTTCAGCCTGGCCATCCATCCAATCATTTTGGAACTAAATTCTAATTTTAACGTTTGGTACCTCGACGATGGCAGCCTAGGAGGTGACCCAATTTCTGTTCTCAACGACTTTTCGGCATTAGCAAATAAATTCACTTCAATCGGATTAGAACTAAACTCAAACAAATGTGAACTATATATAAATCCTGATCTTCCAAATAAACTCGAAATCCAGCATGACTTTGAAAACTTTTGTCCGGGCATCAAAATTTTATCCAAAAACTCGCTTCATCTCCTAGGTGCTCCAATTTTCGAGGAATCTATCCCAGACTTAATAAATTCAAAGGTTAACCGCTTCTCTGATTTCTCGGACCGCCTACTGGAAATTAACGCCCATATGGCCATCCATATTTTACGTTTCTGCTTATTTGTTCCTAAACTTACGTATCTCACCCGTTGCAGCCCACTGTGGAAATTTCCGAACCATTGCCAAGTCATCGACTCCTTGCTTCACGTTCAACTTGAAAAAATTATTAATGTCAAAATTAATGATCGGCAATTTCTACATGCTACCCTACCCATTCGCTTCGGAGGTCTTGGTATCCGCCAAATTTCCAGTGTCGCCCTACCCGCCTTTCTGTCCTCAGCACACAGCACGCTCCCTCTGGTCATGAAAATCCTAAGCCCTTCACTGCGCGGCTTCGAGGTGGCGTTCTTGTCTGAGGCAGAAAGTGCCTGGAAATTGGTCTGCCCGAGCCTAAACCTGCCTACGAACAAATGCGTCCAGAGAATCTGGGACCAGCCTATTTGTCAGCAAGTGTATACCCTCTTACTAGACTCCTGCTCCTCCAGCTTGGAAAAAGCCCGCATACTAGCTGTGTCGGAGCGAGAGTCTGGTTCGTGGCTTCATGCTCTCCCTTCCCCTCACATTTCAACCCTGTTGGACAATTGCCGTGCGAGATCTAGGGATACACATCGAGCCTGACCTGTCTTTTCGGACTCATGTTATCCAAATATGTAAGAAAGCCTTTAGAAATTTAGGTTTTATACTACGTCAAACCAAGGATTTTCTAAACACCGTGGCAGTGAAGGCTCTATACAACGCGCTTGTTAGAAGTAGATTGGAAAGTAGTGCAATTATCTGGAACCCACATGAAAATAAGTACAGCATAATGGTGGAAAAAATACAAAATAAATTCATACGACATTTATACTTCAAAAACTACGGCGTATATCCATTTTATCCACTGATGTACCCAACACTATTTGTCCTTGGTATGGTCGGGTACATGAAACTAGAGGTAAGAAGAAATTTAGCGCTAGCTACATATGTTTTTAAAGTGCTGCGAGGAAAGATACATAACCCAGATGTGCTCGGTGCACTAGGGCTGGTGGTACCGCGTGGGCCGCGACGCCGAGCGTCGCGCCTGTTTGCCCGCCCGACCGCGCGCACTAACTTACTCGCCAATTCACCTACTGTCAGGGCCTTGAGAATATTAAATAAAGTCTCCCACAAAATTGACTTATTTAACTGTACCCTGACTGAGTTCACAAATGTAACAAGTAGGTTATTATGTTTATCTACACTCATATTGTAAGTTCTCTAAAACGTGTTCGAAAACGGTAGGCAATGGCTAGCATTAATTACCACGACCGATTTTACTATGATAAGCTTTTTGTCTGTGGCAGTAACGTAATTTTAACTTTTCATGCTCAAATATTGATGTGCTATGAGTTTTGATAACATAATGTACACCTGCACCCTCCCGCGCATCCGCCGACAGCCCGACACGCGCCTCCCCGACACAATCGAGTTGGTCATGGCGGTGCAATGGCGGCCATTCTATGGTTTCCGAATACGGCATTTTGGATAAATAATATGAGTGTAGATAAAGCAGTGTATGCAACTGTACGTAATTAGGCCTTGAAACACTCGTGTGATCTTACCACACTCATGTTTTAAGGACCCTTATTACCAGAGCTCGGATTTTTCACGGCAAAACAAAACACTAGCGTAATTTAGCCAGTGCTTGAAATATTATTTTATCGATATCGATAATTCAGAGCTAGAAGAAATAAAAGTCACCAAATAAAATTAATATGTAATAAAACTAATAAAAACATTTGTATAAAGTTACTATATATTAGAAACAGACGCAATTTCTTCTTCAAAATCTACGTCAGTACACACAGCAGCACAAGACATTTTATTTGGGTAATAGTGATAGGAGTAGATGATCATTATCTTTTCAACATTCTCTGGGAGTAAACAGTTGAGTTTATCACTATAAATCCATTTATGTACACTAAATGTACGTTCAACTTCAGTTGACGTCAAGGGAGCAAATTTATAGAATTCATTATCAGTTCGGGTAATATTTTCAGATGTCTCTTAAAATTTCGTAATCAGGATTTCGTTCGAGCACGGCTTCAAATTTACGTATCACTGGTAAAAGTTTACTCCAGTTTACGTAGCAACGAACAGTATCCAGAATGAGGAAGGATTCCGCAATGGATAAAGTCGAACATTGCAATTGTTCTATTGAAGAGGCTATTACTTCGTAGTTGTCGCGAATGAAATTTAACTCCGGTCGTAGTTTGCGTGTTTGAAAACATTTTTTTGCAGCTCTTATAGCTGCCGAGTCATTAGCAAGTATGGAGACGACATCACGTATTTGCTCATAGTATTGAGCGTAATATACCGCAGCAGATATCCAAGTTCCCCATCTGGTGATAATTGGCTCGGGAGGTAGGGGAATGGACGGATATTTTGCCTTAAAAAGGCGTACACGCTCTGGAGATTTTAGGAATATCTTTTTGACATTCGATATCAACCCATCCACACCTTTGAAATTATCTCGCGCTTCTTCGGCAACCCGGTGCAGACCATGAGCTAAACACGTAATGTGTTTCATACGAGGAAACGTTGCTTTTAAAATACGACCGGCTTTAAGCATATATGCGGCACTATCTGTGCAAAGTAAAAGCAAATTGTTTACGATATCATTGAAAGAATTTTGAAACAAAAATTTTAATTGGTTTATTATTAGGTTTGCTATTGTTTCCCCATTTACCTTCTCAAAAACCTTCGACCCCAAAAGATAAAATTGCTTAGAACAATTTTTTTGCAAAGACCGAATCACCACGTTTGTCACACATTTTCCCATGAAATCTGGTGTTTCGTCTATAGATATCCACAAATAATTGGTTTTGTTTACCTCTCTTATACCCTGTATAGTTTTTTTGTACACGAGATTTAAATAAATTTTTCGCAGGGTCGATTCGTCCGGTAAAGAAGTCATAGAGCAGTCGCAACATAAATACTTGTTAAAAAAATGACGAAAATTATTGTTGTTGACTGTTGCCCATGGTATGTTGCATGAAATAAGAAAAATAATTAAATCGAAATAAAATTGATGTTTCCTATTTGGTTGCCCCGAACGGTAATTGTGGCGGTTGCTTTTCACATGATTCTCAATATTGCATTTCTTCAGTTTTAGATGCATATCGCACATAGAGCAGTATATAGTGGAGGTCACTTCATTATAGACTAACTCAGGGTGATTTTCAATCCACGTTTTGATCCGATCTTGTACATTACTCATTTTTGTATTAATTGATACCTTGCAATATTAAGTTATTATACGTATATCCAACACGTCGGATTCAATGCGTTGCGAAATAAATAATACCTAGATGCAATTTACGTTTTATACGTAATGAAATGACAGTTAAAGTGTGAATGTCATATGTCATGTGAGATGAAATTTGCAGTCGTTTCTATCATTTTAAATGAGGTGGTATAGTTACTTCGTTCTAAGTTGTACATGCAGACCTACCTCTTTGTTGCTCGACTATGGCAAAGCTAAAATGAAAAGTTATTTTATTACTTATACAGGATGTCCGGTAATTAATGCACAACCTTCTAACCCCCAGTAGGTCACCATAGACTGGTCAAAAATATTGATTTTGAGCTCTAGTAAGTCTCCTGTTTTTCGAAATTTTCGCACGTTTGTTAGTTTTTAAATTTTGACATTCACACTGATAGGTGTACCATCGAATAAAAAAAGAAAAAATGTACTGAGGCAATACCTGTCATATACTCTAGTAAGACTCGATAGGTGTCGATAAAATAATATTTCAAGCACTGGCTAAATTACGCTAGTGTTTTGTTTTGCCGTGAAAAATCCGAGCTCTGCTTATTACGTAACAGTTACATAAACTACTATTTTCAAATGTTAAATATGTGTGTTAAAGCTTTATAAAATGTGTGTATTTTTTGTGTAGGTTCTTAATTGTTAACCTTTTTTTGTTTCTTCTATTGTAATATACAGGGTGGAAAGATAAGTCGGGCCCTGGAGGGAAACTACCTTAAAACCTTGAGATAGCTCAATTCGCTCAAAGGAAACATTCTTTTATTTTTCCTAAAAACTAAAACTGCATTCACAGTTTTTTTCTTAATTTTCAGTTTATTACATACTAATTGTATGAAAAATATTATTATTATTATTTATTTGTTCTCTTGTGCTCTAAACTTTGTTGGTATTTTGAAGTTTTTATCCTCGTTGGAAACAGGATCGATTGGCATCAATTGTCATAAAAATTATTTATGGCAAAAATTACAGAATAAATACTTTTTTGAAAACTGTACTCTTTTCCAAAAATTTGTAAATGCAGTTATGTCCCTTTAAAGAAATGAAACAATGTTTCCTATCAGTGAATTGAGCTATCTCAACGTTTTAAGGTAGTTTTCCTCCAGGGCCCGATTTATCTTTCCACCCTGTATATCATGTGTTGGACTAGTCTGTAAGTGATATGTATATTTGATTACTAAAAAAAAAAAAAAAAAAAAAAAAAAAAAAAAAAAAAAAAAAAAAAAAAAAAAAAAAAAAAAAAAAAAAAAAAAAAAAAAAAAAAAAATCTTTTAGGCTGGCTGTCGGGCTGCGCCTCGGCGCAGACATTGTGACGCCTCACCGCTGCCACTGCGGCTCACCTGTAGATCGTCAGGGGCACCACGGTCTTTCCTGTAAAAAGAGCGCGGGCCGCCTTTCTCGCCACGCCTGCCTCAACGACGTCATCCGTCGGGCTCTCGTCAGCGTCAACGTGCCGGCCGTGCTAGAACCGCCCGCCTCGCGCGTGACGACGGCAAGCGGCCCGACGGTATGACCCTAGTACCTTGGCATCGCGGACTGCCCCTTATTTGGGACGCCACGTGCGCGGACACCCTCGCACCATCGCACCTGGGGGCAACTTCGCTGAGAGCGGGTGGGGCGGCTGCGGCGGCTGAGACATGCAAGCGCCGCAAATACATAGGCTGCTATTTATATATCCGGAAACCGGGATTACAATCTTCTTAAATAGCATATTTGACCTCCATGGTAAAATTTGAACTTTTTAAGTACTGGTCGGTATATTTTTTCTTTCTTATTAACGCTCGTGTTTTGTTTTTGACGGGTTTTAAATGTCATCTCGCAGCAAGAATGGAACTCACTCGTGAAAATATTCGTGCTATGATTTATTATGATTTTCGGCGTGGTTTAACGCAACAACAGTGCATAGATCAACTAACTTCAACTTTTGGTGATGAAGCCCCATCTAAAACTACTGTGTATCACTGGTTTAGTGAGTTCAATCGTGGACGTAGTATGCTTACGGACGAAGTTAAGGCAGGTCGCCCGAAATCGGTCGTTGTACAACAAAATATCGAGGCTGTGCGAAAACTTATAATGGACGACCGACATGTTACGTACCGCGAGATAGAGGCGACTCTGGGTATTTCTATGACCAGCATTAATAGCATATTACATAATTATTTGGCTATAAAAAAAATTTGTTCGCGTTGGATACCCCACAACTTAACAAAAGAGCAAAAAGATGCTCGCGTCGAATGGTGCAATAAAATGTTAAAAAAATATAACCGTGGTGACTCAAAAGCCGTTTATAACATCTATACAGGTGACGAATCCGGGATCTATGCATACGATCCCGAAACGAAGCAACAATCAACGGTATGGGTGTTTCAAAATGAGCCGAACCCTACGAAAGTTACTCGTGCAAAAAGTACATTGAAACAAATGGTGGCCTGCTTCTTCGGTATTAATGGCCATGTAGCTACAGTGCCACTAGAAAACCGTAGAACGGTTAATTCAGAGTGGTACACGACCATTTGCTTACCGGAAGTATTTGAACAAATTCGTAAAACTAACCAGCGACGAAGAATCATTCTTCATCATGACAATGCCAGCTGTCATACGTCACGCGAAACAACTCTATTTTTGGAGGGTCAAAATGTGGAATTAACGGGTCATCCGCCGTACAGCCCTGACTTGGCACCCAACGATTTTTATTTATTTCCAAATATAAAGAATAAATTACGCGGTCAACGATTTTCGACCGCTGAAGATGCTGTCGACGCATTCAAACAACACGTTATGGAGGTACCTCAGGCGGAGTGGCAGAAGTGCTTTAAAAATTGGTTCACGCGAATGCAAAAGTGCATAGATCATCAAGGGGAATACTTTGAAAAACAATAAAACCATTTTCAGCCGTGTACGTTTGTTTGTTTTTTTGTTTCCGGATATATAAGTAGCAACCCTCGTATATAGCCCTCACTGACAGGCATACAGGCATTTGCGGCGTTTGCAGTAGAGACCCTCGGCCCTTGGAGCTCAGACGCCCACCAACTAGTACGCGCTCTGAGCAAAAAGTTAAAATCTATTACCGGGGATCATAGAGCTGGCTCGTTTCTCGCTGAAAGGATTGGAATATCTATCCAGAGAGGGAACGCAGCCAGCCTTATGGGTACCCTTCCCTCGGGTCACGACCTGGTGGAGTCCTATCATAATTTTTAGTTTTAATTTATTTTAATTTTAGATTTAATTTAGTTAAGATTCTATTTATTGTTATTTAATTATTTTTTTTAACCAGATGAAATATATTTCTTAGTACCTCTGAATATTAATTTTATTTAGAATGTCATATAAGTATTAAATATCGGTAATTCATTTCAAATGATGAACTATACCTAGCGCCACCCGGAGATATTTGGAACTATTGTTTAGTGCTTAACTGCTTACCGCTGGACACTTTTTCGACCGTTTTCCTATAAGAGAGATCGATCCTCCTTGTATCCATAAATACAATATTCATAATATAAGGAAGTTTTTGAACTTGGTATTGTATTTCTAATGCAATCGGTTAATTTTACGCCCAAAATACTACGAAAGGCTCCTGAATCTTTGTTCAAGATCATTTTAATCGAGCCTCAAGATTTATTTGCTTAGTTCATTGCAGCATGATACCGAGCTCTGTAATTGATAATGAAAAAAGGACCATATCGTTTGTGAATCGCATAAAGAAGTGCTCGCTGTCCAATAACGTCAATGCCGTTGTTTTCTAATTCAGCAGCCATCTTCCGGAACTGATCCAGGTGCCGTATTCTAATTTAAAAATACATAAACAATACATTAAAACCACAATGTATCTTCCACATAACTCCAACGCACAACAAATAATCAACCAATATTGAAGTTGTATTGAGTTGCGCCGGAATAATTTTCAAGCAAATTCTGATATTTCTGATTCAGATGTTTAGGCGCTAGCTGTATTGCGTAGTAGTTAATGCATTGGAGTTGTGTTGAAGTTGGATCATGTCTAAACGTGATTTAAATTTAGAATGAGGCCCGGGTACTGGTGCTTAAGACGATTGTCGCCGGAGTGTCCTTGAGCGTTTGGTCGCTCTCTACCCGCCGCGCCACCCGCGTTGCGATCTCTCATTGCGATCGTGCGTAAATCCACCGCGATGCACCGCAGCAATGTTCAAAGAATATGATATGACTTTACCCAGAGGCGCGCGGGCAGCTTTATAATAATTATAATCCTTTTGCGGATGTTTTGTGATTTGAATACTGTGATTAAGTAGTACGGTGACATTTTTACCTATTAAATAAGATAAGTAATAACGATCTCGATTAGTAGATTTTTATGTAAAAAAATAAAACCTAGATTTTGAATTTTAAGTACAGTGAGCGGCAAAATATTTATTCTTCTTCTTCAGGTGCCATATCCTCTTCGGATGTCGGCTACCACAGTCCGGAACTCTTCTCTATTTGCAGTTTTTCTGCCCAGTAAGGCAGCGTCAATTGCCGTCCAACTCCTCAGGTTATCCATCCAGGTTGTTTTCCTTCTCCCTCTGCCTCTTTTACCCTCAATTTTACCCTCTATGATCCTCTTGATTATACTATATTTGTCATGTCTGTATATATGTCCAAAGTAAGCGGTTTTCCTCTTCATTATTGTGAGAACTAACTCTCGTTTCTTGTTCATTCTCTGTAAAACTTCTAAAAATATTTATGAATTTAGGAAATATGGTTAAAAAATATTCCGCATATCAGAAAAAAATTAAAAAATACTGACTAGTACAGTAAAAAAAAACTGAATGCACATCAAAGCGGTGTTTTCATGTGAATTTGGTTTTTTTTTGCTGTTCAAGTGAGCTTAATAGATGGTTATTTTTTTGTTGTGATTTTAAATATTAACCGTAAAAAATCACTTAATTACGATAAATTAACAAAACTAATCCTGTCGCGAATAGTAAAAATGCACGTGTAAGGAGCGGCATTTGTGCACGAAATCGTCATACAATGAGAGCTGTAAGCCCATTAAATTTAGATCTTTAAAATATAACACAGCGCAAACACTTCTTAGGGTTCCATAGCCAAAATGGGAAAAACGGAACCCTTAAAAGTTTTTTGAAACATGTCCGTCTGTCCGTCCGTATGTCAAAGCCATATTATGAAACATATATTACTGAATTTTTATCTTAGTTTTCTGGCTAAACTGCTAAAAAACTTTTAGGGGAGGCACTTCATACATACATATGCCACACTAAATGTCAAAAATATCTTTTTTGTAAATATATATATATATATATATATATATATAAGATATTTTTAAAACCGTATCGTACAACATGTTCATATTTACAAAAAAGATATTTTAAAACTAAGATATTTTAAGGATTTTTAAAAATGTTTTATTAAGTTAATATTTTCAGAAGTAATTGCTTCGAAAGTCTAAATATAATAGGCCCCCATCTAACTTTTAATCCGTAAGTCTAAAAAATATGAAAAAACCAAGAAGGCTTAGTACTTAATTTCTACGAAAATTATTTCACATATTATCGGTTCATCCGTTTTTGAGTTATCTCCAAGAAACTACTTTCTACGGAACCCTACAATATGCGTGGTCCGATACAAACTTGGCCGGTCCTTTAAAGATATTTGATAGGTAGTAAGTATTAACCCTTAGTAGTAATTAATTTATTTACTTTGTGTTGATAATGAATATACAATTTGTATTTATTTCACCGACATAGTAAAGTTTGTTTTAGGGTAGTCAACGCGCATGTGAATCTTCTGGGGTTGCAGGCGTCCATAGGCTTTATAACTGCTTTCCATCAGGTGGGTCGTATGCTTGTTTGCCAGCGTCGTGGTATATAAAAAAAAGCTTTTTTTCCTTTATTCTTACATACATTGAACTTTTAAATATCAGCAATTTTTTATTAGTATCTCAATCAGGCTCTGCTCAGTGATAGGTAGTACACTGAAAGGACAATGGGCAAATTAGTATGGGCACTGTCCCCACCCACCAACAGAAACGAAACATGTTTCATTTAATAGATCTTGGCAATCTGATGATTTGTTATTATGACGAGGATTGCCCTTTGAATGGGGTTTTCTTGGAAAACCGTATTTTGTTTATATATATATATATATACGTCACATACATATATTTAGGACAGACATCTTCAATTTTCTTTAAGAGTTTTGGCTAAAATTATTAATAATTTTAAGTTAACACTGATAATATGTATCATATATCATATGTTAAGTAGTATTGTAGATCTAAAAATATATAGCTCTATAAGCGAATTTTTGTTATCCTTTTTTTTGACCAACTTCAAAAATAAGAGGTGTATTTTTTAAAAGAAATGTTGTTGTTTATTATTGCTAGTAACATAATGTTTCTGTAACCTTCTTCTTGTTACTTTCAATGTACATTGTACTTTGTAACAAAATATATATGAAAACAAAATACGGTTCTCCAAGAAAACCCCATACATATGGTGATCCTCGTCATAGTAAAAAATCATCAGGTTGCCAAGATCTATTAAATGAGACATGTTTCGTTTCTGTTGGTTGGTGGGGACATTTTGCCCATGGTCCTTTGGTATGAGTACGTGTATTAATTACGCCTACAAAGTGGTAAAACAATAAGTATATGAAACACATTGTTGGCTAGGTCTTTCAAGAAGAATAAGCCTTAAACAACTTTTGGATAAAACGAATACTTTCGTGAATAATAGCTCCGAAAGTAAAACATGCTCTTTGATTTTTGAACCGTGGGTCTAAAAAATTTGGGAAAATTCCTGGAAGTGAGGCCATTGAAATACTTATCACGTATTTTCAATAAAAACTATATGGAATAAAATCGGTTGAGCCGTTTTTGAGTTATGCCTATAGTAAAATAACGTAAGTGCCACAAAATATCTCTTTATAAACTACCTTTTGAATGGATGTATTGTAACAGGCCGGCAACTACGGATCCTTACACTGAGCATAGCCCGACATTCTCTTGGCCGGTTTATATGCAATCCTTTGCAGTTTACTTCGCAATTTTTGATTTAATAAATTAGTATATAGTATAACATTAAATATTGTGTTTAATTTTAAAAAAACGCATACTACATTCGTTTAGAACACGGTATTCTTAAATAAATTCGGTCCTTTGGAGTTTTTATTAAATTGATTATTAGTCTACTGTATTGCAGTACTAGCAGATTCCCGCAACCCGACGACTAACGCCTATTTTGCGTGATGCATTAGTTTACTAAAACATAATAATTGTAGTTTACTTACATGACCAAATTTGTTTTCAGAGCATTATGAGATTCATGATTTTTGTTTTTTCCTTCATTTTTATTTTATTTGTTTTTTACTTGTATTATAATCTAAATAAAATACACTTTTTATACGAACGTACATGAACATGCATACGAGAACATTATCTTAAAAGATAAAACGTCTATACATTATTGATTCCGGGAAGACACGTTATGTCCGCATCGCATGAACCCTCTGCAGTTATTTAGTCTTTAGGCACAGTAAGTCCGATATTATTGCTCACAGGCCAATCACAAGTATATGTAGTACAAGGGAAACACGGAGCGACGCGCGACACAGCACAGACGTAGATATGACCGATTTAGGCGGCCAAAAGTCGATTTTGCAAAAATCAACATATTGATAAAAAAATACCACGTGGTCGTGGTAGTCTATAGACCCAGGCATATTATATGACCCTCCCCACTCCTTATCATCAAACCTGAACCGCATAACAGGCAGTCGAACTCTGACTATCGCTCAGCGCGCAAGTTTCTGTTCTCGACGCTCCAAAATATTGCAAGTTTTCCCAAGTGTTTAATTGGTTTTTCTGACGTTTTCATAAAGTTTTTTTGATGGATTCCAGTTATTCAGGTAAGAATTTATATATCTCAATAATTTTATATTACATTTTTGACATTTATCATATATTTTGAGCTCGTTAAATATGACCCTTCACAAAATGTTGTTTTTTCATAGATTTTGATTTTCAATGGTATTTTTGTTATACTTCAGGGTGCGTCCCTGTCTTGTATTGTATATGCCTGAACAGATTACTTAGTCGTCTTTATGGTGTCTCAGAAATTAGCCGCCACTAGCCGCCCCTATGTGGTCTTAGAGGCTTTCAAAGATAACCTATGAAAAAAAAAATATTTTCGCACATTTCAAAAAAAAATTGTTAATTTAGTTTTATGTTTTTACAGGTGAACCCAGTGCTTCGGGGAGAAAAGTATTTGCTCGAAAATATATTTTTGAGCAAATACAAGAGCAAAATTTGCCAAGTTTATGTGAAAAGTGCGATTATTATGAAAATTATCTTGTGCTTACCTACGGAACATCGGAAGAGCTCAAAAAATATATAAAACATGAATTTTCTTATGTGAAATCACAAATAAAACAAAGGTGGTTGAAAGCAAACAAAACAATAGATAAGTTTTTAAAATTGAATGAGTCTTGATTGGAAGGAACTTTTGAGATTCCAGTGGCATCCTCTAACACGTCAGGACGACCGTGTAAATCCTTTGGGGAATTAAGTGAGCGAAGCAAGAGAAGGAAAACCGAAAAAATTCTAGCTGCCCTACCTGATGAAATTATTGTTCATGCAGCACAATCGGTTCTTCAAACTAGTGGCAAAAGAGATGCCTCAAAAGTGCTTAAGGATATTACTAATACTCCAGAATGTGCTAGTAAATACAAAAGATCATCCAGCGTTAATGAAATAATCGCTCCACTGACACCACAAGAAGCTCTACAAATGTATGTAGATGCTGACCTCAGCAGGCATCAATACGAAATAATAAGGTCAACAAACAAAAAACACTTCCCCTGTTATGATCTTTTGCTGAAAGCAAAACAAGAGTGCTACACGCCAAAAGAATCCCTACGGGTAACAGCTACCTGCGCAGAAACTAATCTACAATCCCTGATGGATTTGACCGCCACTCGCTTATCAATGTTTTTGGAAGAAGTGCTGATAACGCTTAATGACCACGAGAGAAAGTCATTAAAGTTAATTTGTAAATGGGGTTGTGATGGGTCTCAACAATAGAAATTCAAGCAACAATTTGATAATGAGAGTGATTCTGATGGAAATATATTTATGAGTTCTTTTGTGCCTTTACAGATCGTTTGCGGAGAAGAAGGCAAAAAAGTGGTTTGGAATAATCCGACACCGTCTTCGACACGATTTTGTCGTCCAATCAGATTTCGTTACGTAAAAGAATCAACAGATGTTACAAAAGAAGAAATTGATTATGTGCAGAATTCTGCTGCGCACCTAAATGATTCTAAAGTGACCTTGCATGAAAATGAATTTTTGTTTGGGTATATTTTTAAAATGACCATGGCTGACGGAAAGGTCTGTAATGCTGCAACAGATACAAAATCCACGAGCAAGTGTTATATATGTGGTGCTAATCAAACGAAGGATTTTAATGATCTCAACAAGAAAAATGAGGAGAGTCCGGAAGCTTTGGATTTTGGATTATCAGTCTTACATGCTAGAATCCGTTTTATGGAAAGCATCCTGCATTTAGCGTACAGATTACCTACAAAGAAATACAGACAGAGAAAAACACAAGAAGAAAAACTTATGGAAGAAGAGAGAAAAAAGGATATCCAAGAGAGATTCAAAACTGAGACAGGATTGCTGATTGATATGCCGAAGGCTAACTTTGGCAACACCAATGACGGCAACACCAGTAGGAGATTTTTTGATAATCCGGAATTGGCGGCTGATATCACAAAAGTCAGCTACGACTTGATTTTTAGGCTGAAAGTTATTTTAGAGGTAATATCTAGTGGTCATAGAATAAATATTGCTAAATTCGACGAATACGCTTATGATACAGCAACATTATATAAGAATTTGTATGGGGAATGGCATCCTATGACTCCAACCATGCATAAAATTTTGATCCTTGGGGGACGCGTAATAGAAAACGCTTTATTACCCATTGGCCAGTTGTCGGAAGAAGCAGCAGAAGCCCGAAATAAACATTTTAGGGCATACCGACAAAATTTTGCAAGGAAATTTTCAAGAGAACAATGTAATTTTGACGTTTTTACTAGACTTGTACTAACATCCGATCCACTCATCAGCAGTATGAGACCAAAAGAGCAATCGCCTTGCAACTAGGGAATGCAAACCGGTAAATAATTGCATAGAAATTACCGGTTAACCGGTAAATTACCGGTAATTCTCATACAAAATATTAACCGGTTGCATTCCCTACTTGCAACAAAGCCTTTCTTCCTGAGACAATCGAGCTTTTGTTGCCTGCCGAACCATATATACCAGTGTAGATTTGTGTGTATTTTAATTTTGTATTAAATAAATTTAAAATATTTTTTTTCATAATTTGTTTTTTTTTTTTTTATATATATAGTTTTTGTTTTTAATTGACAGAATACAATTGATTTTAGTATAAAATAACGTTTTTACATTTTTTATTCCATTTTGTACCGAATTATACCCTAAAATAATTTTGGCCGCCTAAATCGGTCATATCTACGTCTGTGCACAGCCTCCTCGTCTCAAAGCTAGCTCACGACTGCCAGCAACGCCGTTTTCGAGCTACCAACGCACGAAATGTGGAATTATGATCAAGTTGTTTAAGAAAATTTTATCAATTTAAATATCCTACGTTGTATTTGTAGTGTTCTGTAGTACACATTTTTTAGTTCAACAATATTTTAAATCGAATAAGCCGTTCAGATATAAGCAAAATTAACCGTTAATTAGTTGGCTCTCTCCAAAGCTTTAGAATAATCTAGGATAGGTAAAGTACAGTAATTAGTTTATGCTTTACAAAACATTTGTATGAGTCTGTAATTTATATTTAACCTTTAATATTTGAAATAAAATTAATATCCAACCTAGATAACAGACACATGTCGGTAAGAGTCTCGCGATTAGGCTGGAAGGTCAAAGATAATTAGAGTCCGATATAGTTTTTTATCGATTTCGCTCAACTTTTCGATACTATTTTACAGTAACTAATAAGACTACGTTTAGTTTGTACGTACATATATTGAAAGATAGTTTCTTTTTAAACTGCATAATTGGAACACTTTTTAGGGTTCCGTAGTCAACTAGGAACCCTTATAGTTTCGCCATGTCTGCCCGTCCGTCCGTCCGTCCGTCCGCGGATAATCTCAGTGACCGTTAGCACTAGAAAGCTGAAATTTGGTACTAATATGTATATCAATCACGCCGACAAAGTGGTAAAATAAAAAGTGGATTTTATTTATTTATTAGGGTACCTCCCCTATACGTAAAGTGGGGAGTGATTTTTTTTTTCATTTCAACCCTAACGTGTGATTAATTGTTGGATAGGTATTTAAAAATGAATAGGGGTTTGCTAAAATCATTTTTCGATAATGTAAATATTTTCGGAAATAATCGCTCCAGAAGTAAAAAAATATGCGTCCCCCCCCCCCCCCCTCTAACTTTTGAACCATAAGTTTTAAAAATATGAAAAAATCTCAAAAGTAGAACTTTATAAAAACTTTCTAGGAAAATTATTTTGAACTTGATAGGATGAATAGTTTTTGAAAAAAAATTACAAAATAATTTCTGAACTAAGTTTGTAATTTAACCGTATAAGCAGGTGTTTATTGTACCTGTAATTTCTACAAAATTACAATGAAATGACGTGCTTTCAAATAAAGTAAAAACGGTGAAAATCGGTTCACGCAATAAAGAATTATTCCATAAAAATCATCTTCCATACTTTAAGCTCGCGCGCAATAGTTTACTTAATTTGCCGATAGCTGTCGCTGTACGTGGAACTCTCATATCATATCCTACATGGCGGTGTTATTAACTCTTAAGTGGGGACGCTTACTGCGACGGACGGAAAACTACGGAACCCTACACTGAGCGTGGCCCGACACGCTCTTGGCCGGTTTTTTGATTTTGTTTCACCTTAATTAACAGCTGTTTCGCGATTTTTTATGCGATTGATTAAAATGATGTTAAACTAGTATGTAAAATATCTAAATACGTTGGAAAATGAGTCGTTTAAGGAATAAGTGGAAGAGTTTTTTTTTTTTCATTTTGATACATATTTTTTTAAACAATAATATGTTTACCTAAACAGTTTTTAGGAAAAATTGCCGAATTTTAGGTGGTATTTTTGGAAATTAAAATTAAAATGCGGATATAAACTTGGCTTTATGCTTTAATCAGATACATAATATAAAACATATTTGAGAGCATTACAAATAATAATAAAAAATCACTTGCACGAATCAACGTCCTCACTAAACAAGCTCTGCAAGAATTGAGTTTTCAGGTATTCAAATATAAAAAATGTGTACCAAAAGTATTTTTTTGCAATAACAAGACTTCAAACATCTTATCAAATGCAATTCATGTGCGTTATTTCATTATTAGCGATTTTCGTTTTCAAATCGTTACCGGACTCTTAAGTAAGCAAGAGTGTGGATACAATGCTAAATACGTATATAAGTTCTAAGCGAGCTTTGCTAAAAGTTATTATTAATAAGATTACAACTTGATACGTATTACGATTTAAGTGTGTTTTTACAACTTAGTAATAAAACGTTTAACCATACCTCCCATACGACTTAATTATTTATTAAGTAGTTGTGCTATGTATTGTATGGAGTGAACATAAGTTAGAGTTACTGATTTGTCAGAATATTTAGTTCTTTATCTATTTTCATTTATCATATTTTAAGTCAAAAACCGTAGCGCGTAGCTTAGGCAATGACCAGCATTACAAGAAACGATTTTACTGTGATAAGTTTCTTATCTGTGGCAGTAACGTAATTTTAACTTTACTTGCTCAAATATTGTTAAGTTATGAGTTTCAAATTTGGAACAGCTGTCAAAACCTACATAATTTCAATGGGTTCCTATTCTAGTATCCATAGATATTAAAACGTTGTCGATACGAAACGTCAGTTCGATATATTTTTTGACATAAATCGCACGACATTATGATCTCGGATGACATGAGAACAAGGACTTCGTTCATTTGGCTATGATTAAAAAAAACTCGCGACAGAAGCACCGTGTAAATAATAGTACAATACACAGGTCCCTCTTTGACGTTACGAATCATGTTGTCCCTTCTTAACGCATGACAAGTTCTCTTTCTTACTCAGGCAAACGTTTCGGATCGGATACGTCGTGTCAAACTCATTTTTTTGACAGAAAAGTACACCCTTGACATAAGTTTGTACGGCCGCCATTTCTGTTGTCAACTTGTCCGTTGTTTGTTGAAACCTTGGATGAATAAATTAAAAGGATGGAGCATGCCTGTACAACAAACTGTGACGCAGTCAGTCAGCCGCTCAGAGTGAGAGGTTAGAATGAGACGAAAGTTTGACAGATCAGTAGTGGTGACATAACTTCGCGCGTTCAATCTAAGATTAGGTATGGGCTTTTTGTTTTACGAAGTTTTTGGAATAATTTTAAGAAATATATTATTTTGTTTATTTAAATAATTTATTCAAAAAATAATAAAGAATATAATTGGCTCACAAAACCATAAAAGTTATTAACTATTAGGTAACGTGTTAATATTCGTTAAAAACGTTCGTGAAATAAAACGTCTAGTTGGGAGTGGGGACGTCAATATCGTATTGACAACTTATCGCGGCGATTATAGACCCCCTTACGTTCGGGAAGTTTCCCTATTCAAACACCTGGCAACACCGCTACCGTGAAGTTAATAGTTTACGAATTTACTGATTTTTAATATGATTACGCAATGAATTGTTTACTTAACGGTGAAAAGTTACGCCATCCGTTTTTTTCTTTCGACCGGTGGCATTTCTGCAGTCGACGGCATATTTTAATTATTTTTTAATAGCTCTTGACTACATAGACGTTTGGACACGACTGTCGGGGGAGCGGCTCATTATTGTTGTGCGTATGTGTGTGTAGTACGTAACCACGAGGACACTGGCTCATTATGGAATCACAAACTGTTGTTAGCAGTACTCCATCTGAAGAATTATATAAATCAATGGTTGAAACATTTTTTATTGCGAAAATGTACATCTTTACTATTAACTATATTATAATTAATAATTAATAAATATGGTTTCCTTATCAGTTCTAATTAATTTCTTTTTATTAATCTTACATCTGTGGGTAAGTTTCAGCACTTGTATCTACCTAGTAATACAGGTCAATTGCCTCGGCTTCTGAACCCATCTTTGACATATGTGTACATACTTGCAATATGTGTGTAGATAAAGTAATGTATGCAACTGTACTTAATTAGGCCTTAAAACACTCGTGTGATCCTATAATTAAACTCGCTACGCTCGTTTCATTAAATCCCACTCGTATTTTAAGGCCCCTCATTATGTATCAGTTGCATAAACTACTATTTCTAAATTGACAAACGCTCTTCTAGTTGTTTGGAATATACGACCTCTATACGTAAGTTTTCACATGAAACGGTGACTGCGCTCCCGCTTTTGCAATCACGAGTTAAATGACGATTGAGGGTTTTAAGAGTAATATAATGAAGGGTAATAAGTGTAATAACATTGAGTGTAGAAGCAAGAACGAGAAATTGGAAAAGACTACAAGATGAAAACGAAGAAGGAAGCGTCCGCACTCGCACGGCTCGCGAAGTCGCGACGTGTTGCGCATCATCTCGGATGTCGCGAGCTAATTCCGCACGCTCGCGCTGAATCGCTAATGAGCCTCCACCATCTGTATTCCGCGCCACCGCCACTGTCACACGCGCTATATGTACGTAACAAATCGCTAAAAATACAAAATACCACAAGGGCAGCTCGTGGTCGTTATGACCTCACTTTAATCACATAAAAAGGAGGCGCATAGTTGTTCCATCAGGATTGGAGATGTTTCCGTAACGTTAATATATATAATGAAAAATCCATCAAGCATCAGACAGACACAAATGGAAGAAAATGTTAGACAATTACATAAATACATATATTTAGTGGTAGTTGTACCCACCTATGCTTAATCAATAATTTTGAATTTTATACTTTTAGAAGAAGACGATTAGGGATAGGGCTAGGTCAAAATTGTACAAGATATAATTAGTGTGTCTGCGTTTTACTATTATCTAAGTACTTCTTTGATTATTCATGAAACATCTAAAACGCTGGTACCTACACCTACTGCTCATTTTTAAACACCTTAATTTTTTATCGCTGGTCAAGTTACAAAAACACGTAAACGGATTATTCGGGGTATAATTTACACACTATAATGTACAAATAAAATGTTTAAAATCTACTGAAGTAGGTACCGTAGAACTACACAGCTTTGCCCGCTCTTTGCGATATTTCACTTTTATTCCCAGGTTACCTAATGGTCCATTATTGTATAACTTATCAGTGCCACTCACACTATGATATACATTTGTGACGTTATCATGGTTAGGGTACCACTTTGTCGCTTATGGACTCCCAGATATCACTGATTATATCGATATTGATAGATATATTATACTATCACGAATATGCTGGCCGTAGGCTGCGCACGCGTTGCTCTAGCCGGAGAGCTAGCAACGGAAATAGGTTTGCTATTATATAGAGAAATGAAAATTTCTCTAGTTAGTGTGCCATACTATCAATGTTAATAATCCGGGTGCCTGGCAGATGCTTTGAATACTGATTAATTACATAACAAAAACTTAAATATAAATAAGGGGAGGGATATAAGTTAGCGACAAATCAAAACTTTTTAACAGAAAATATAGTTGACTTATATTTAACAAGCTTCTGAGGGACAACCGTATAGATAATCAGTTAATACTCGTACAAAGTCACCAATCTCTCAATCAGACGTAAGAAATTAAATGACTTGGCGTCAGCACTTACGTACCCCTAGGTGCGAGTTTGAGTAGTGTAAATCATTTTCATAATGATGTTAAATGCAAATTATTACTTTTGTAATAATTTGCATAATAATAATTTTATTATAATAAGTTTGATCTCATAAGTCATAAGGCGACAATGTGGGACCCTAAGGAATGTTAAACTAACAAACTTGATCTAAATTAGTAAAGCTGACGAAAACACTGTTATTTTTTATAAAATAAGTTATGTTATTGATTGATAATAATATTTATTATAGTGCGGACACTATGTTAAATAATGGAAGTAGAATTCTTATTTCTCTAATCTTATGAATATCAACAATGTGGTACCCTAGATCACTTTACATACAAAAAATCATGTTAAAAGTACTAAACTTTGAAGTCACATTTTCGATAGAAAACTACATTACTTTTGTGTTTAATTACACTTGATCGTTAGTTTTGTTCCTAAATTAACGTAAACTATGAGGATTAAAAATTATAATGTTGACTTTATATATTTTTTATGTAAGTGTTGATTTTTTTTGTTTTATTATAAAAATAAATTATACCTTGAGATATGGTTATTTCATTATTTTTATTATAAACCTACACCTACATCATATTCAGAAATCAACATAAGCCAGCTGAAAATCTGTCGATTTTGAGTTACATAAAATATTTTATTTTTGATTCTTGACTCTACACCCTACGTGCATTATTATTGTATTATTTCGATAAAATGTAAAATGTTAGAGACAACATATGATTTGTCGAATAATATAATGTATGTAGAACATTTTAAAACCGCTATCTCCATAACTTCAACCTATAACTAGGTATTTTAGGCTTTCAAACTTTAAACTCGAATATCTCAAAACAGTACAAAGATATGAAGAACTTCAAAAAAATATTAAAAATAAAAATACTCAATATAGCGATCTCGTTCTTTTTGCATATGAAGGAGAATGTTTTGAACTATAAGGAGGTACTAATAACTCAATACCGACAATATATTACCTTTACCATGACAATGTCACATTTATTTGTGTTAGTGAGCAAACTACAGTAAAAAGCAGTTAAAGTAATTTAAAACAAAAAAGAACCTTTCCATGAGCAAATGCCCGTGCTACTGTAAAAAAAACTGATATCACTATAGAAGAAAAGAACAAAAGAAGTTTTTTCAAATGGTCCCAGCCTTTTTAAAGCCTGACCAGAAATATATGATTATTGTCAAGAGGGCGCTATTATTCTCATTTATATGGCAACAGTTCCGTTCTCTATGGCATGGTGTCATTTTAATTTGTTTACCTGTCAGCTTAGAAGTTAATTTGAAAAAGTTTCATTTCCCGAGCGTATTACTTAGATCAGTTTATTATATACACTATCTACAATATTCCGCTCTTGACTATGGATAATTTTGGAATTTTTCTGTCGTTTATTATTTAATATTAAACACTTTATTATCATTTAAGTAAATCGCCACAATGACAGTGACAGCCTATTACATGCACTCACACATGCATATCATTCTGTCATTAAAATTATTGCCAGTGTAAGAAATTAGTTCCAATGAAATTCCGCAACATGGCGCATGATCATATATTTCTGGTCAGGCTTTAACTCTTAATCGGTGAATATACATTTAGAAAAATTTGCAAAAACAAAGATGCCGACGAATTGAGAACCTCTTCCTTAGAAATCTTGAAGTCGGTTAAAATTGGTTTTAAACAAGCCGGCCAATAAAATAAAATCAACATATCCCACATAGCTAAAGCCTGACCAGAAATATATGATTATTGTGAAGAGGGCGCTATTATTCACATTTATATGGCAACAGTTCAGTTCTCTATGGTATGGTGATATCTTGATTTGTTTACCTGTCAGCTTTGATGTTCATTTGAAAATGTTTCACAGCGAAAAAGTTTCATTTCCCGAGCGTATTACTCACCGCAGTTTATTATATACACTATCTACAATGTTCCGCTCTTGATTATGGATAATTTTGGGATTTTCTGTCATTTATTATTTAATTTTCAACACTATTATTATTTAAGTAAACCGCCTCAGTGACAGTGACAGCCTTTCAGATGGACTCACACATGCATATCATTCTGTCATTAAATTTATTGCCAGTATAAGAAATTAGTTCCAATGAAATTCCGCAACATGGCGCATGATCATATATTTCTGGTCACGCTTTATAATTAATGATCTTTCAGATGAGACTTGGTTTATTGAGGAGACTGATCATACTGGATACCTAAGTACGAGGCCTCGCTTAAGATGCTGCTGCCACTGACAAGGCCACGCACGGGGGCTTGCAGCACCGCATTATCGTGTAGCTGTATCCCTACCCCTCCCCTGCTTCGAGGAACCAAGGAAATCTAGGATACTTATCGTAAGAGAAACCGGATAAAAAAAAAAAAAATACGCCACCACTTTTTTTGCATTGCAGCATCAGCATTTCCAGTTCCCCCATTAACAGTGATCGGAATTGGTAGTGCCATTTCACGGGACTTCGGTGCGTAAGCTTAGTATGGATATAGTTTTTAACCCCGGGATTTGATATGAAAATTATTAAGTTTGTGTTTCGTTTAAAAAATGTTTTAAGAACCGCGGGCCTAACGTAAGTATGAGAAATGTAGTTTCAGTTAGATATCGGACGTCAAAAGAAATAGATTGACAGTAGAAAATATTGATAAAAAATATGGTTTGCTACTATTATTTCAAAGAAAGTAATTATTTAATTATGTTCATTTAAAATAATGATGTTGATGTTTCGTGTTTTATTTTATGATTGTATTATTGTTAATTGTAACTTTAAACTGTTAAACGAAAGTAATTTTAAATGAATGATGTATTTATAATGTCACTTTTTACTTTTGCGTTTTGAAGAAAATTTTCTTTGAGAAATACGAGTCGAAGAATCTCAAGTCTTATCCATGTTCTTTACAATGTTTAAGGTCATTCACCCGAAATGGCACTACCTATTCCGATCACTGCCCATTAAAGACGCGTCTAATTATACATATCTCATCTAGGAGACTTGTCGAACTAGGTTCAGTGTCGTGGGCTCCCTTACTACTCGTATAAATATATATAACCGTCAACAACTTCGAGTGTAAAGTCTACGATTGTAACAGGAGTTGGTGCTACATGGACATTTGACATGATCTTCGTCTTATCCATGTTCATCTTTAGACCAACTCGGTCGGAAGCTTTATTGAGGTCATCGAGCATCGTACTCAAATCTCAGCCAAGACTAACTATATCGTCAGCAAACCGAAAGTGAGTGATGTACTCGCCGTTTATGTTGATGCCTAGATGTAATATTATTGCATTTTTTTATGTAACGTTCCTTGTGGTATACATTTTTATAAATTTTATGTAACTGTGACATAAACGCTGAATGATGCGTTTATGTAATATAGGCCCTTAAATCCGTGCCCACCCACTTACGTACTTACCTGTTTGTAGCCACTGCTAAATCGAAGAACTCCTTTAAAAAAATTATATTAAATAGAGCTATTGGATTTTTTAGCTCAGTCACCAGGGTGTTATTTGACCTCGAATCACCAATCAACACTCCGCCAGAATAACTAATAGTCATAGACTAATAACCAGTATATGCTAATAGTAAAAGGTATTTAGCTACAGAGACTACAATGTTAGCTGTCATCGTCATGCGCATTAAAAAAATATAGAGCGAAAAAAAATGTATTTTATACATTTCGGCTTCGGCCGATCAGACGACGACGTAATCTATGGGGAGGTAATTTTTTTTTTTTTGGATTACGGGGTTGGTCCCATAGAAAAAGTTGTACAGTATAACTTACCTAATCAAGTAATCACCTCTCATGTGGCTAGTTATTGAAAAAACAGCCTGTATAGTTACTCCATATACGTACATAACCCCTTGTGCCTGATACATTATGATAATGGTTCTATAGAATTTTTGTCATATAGTAAGATCGCACTAATATATAATAGAACATAAGTAACATAACATAACATAAATACTCTTTATTGTATACCCCAAATTAAAGGCAAAAGTTACAAAAAGAAAATATACCTACTTATACCTATTAAAGAAATATTTGTTTTAGTTTCAGAAACATTTATTTTTCACATCCATTCAGAAAGGGAGCCATTACATTTAATTCTATTAATACACGTTTACATTTATATTTTGAAACATTTAAAATTAACATTAAAAGGTTTTATAAAATAGTCCACATAGAAATAGAATCTCATTCCTTTAACATGTAGTCACCAATCCAATAGGTATATACTCGTATTAAATACGCAATAGATTCAATTACCTGCATTAAATATAATACCTTCTTTTCTCGGAAGACAAACGAGATATCTTCTTACATTTATTTTTATTGTTCCAACGTCTCTCATTTGAGTCTCACTTTTTTCATCCTAATTACTTAAAATATTACTTTACTCAATAAATTACTTCAATGATAGGGTAATTCAACATTTAAAGCCATTTAAAGCTATTACATAGCATATTGGTAATTGTCTTATTGGAGAATGATTTCTGTTACAAATTCTTACACAAAACCATAGGTAGACCTCCATATTTTGCGCATTGCACAAAGTGTGACTGAGAGACTCTGCCACACGACTAATTCAATATAGTTCCCGGAACCTATATTTTATGGCACAGAATCGAGCGCCTAGGTACCATATCTCCCTTTTTGTATAAACCAATGCACAAAACTTTAAATTTGGTTTCACACTGGCAAACCAGATCAGTCTGCCCTGTCTGTAAGTTATGAAAAAAATGCCAATCGATCAGGCAATAAGTGGACACGTGTTTTTTTTCTTCCTAATATTACATCCTATAATGCAAAATTGCAACAGAATTTTTTCACGTATTGTAAAGATTATGATGGTTAATTATATTAAGTGTAGTTTAAAAAGCTTCAAAGTCGCAAAGCGCGCAACGTTCATCAGTATAGAATAAAATATTTTTGCAAATCTACAAATACCTATTTAATATTACGATAACCCTTGAGATTGAGACTTTTCAGACTTCTTAAGATAGAACACTTTATGAAAATAGCATATTTTGGAGGCAATAAATATCAATGAACCTTTGTATATTAACTTTATCTTGGCACTAGAAATGATGATCTGCCGAGACCTATCAAAATCATCCTACCCTCATCGGGGGGTTATGGACAGGGTGGATTTTTTTTAAAACACACGTTTTACACTTGTCATTTTCTATGTATTTTTGCGCTGAATCGAATGAGACCATGTCCACACTAATAGGATCATAATTTTACGATATAAGTATATAATTAAAAATAACATTGAGGTTTCTATAAACATTTTTTGATTTAGTAAATATTTTCAGAAATAATAGCTTCGAAAGTATAAAACTGGTGTCCTTCCTCTCTAAACTTATGAACCATAACTTTAAAAAAACCGGCCAAGTGCGAGTCGGATACGCGCACCGAGGGTTCCGTACAAGCCTGTAGGTATATAGGGGTAGTAACTTTAAAAATTATTAAAAATATTTTTATTATATGATGTAACTAAAAGTTTACGGTTTTCGCAATTTTTCCTTTATCTGTGCTATAAGACGTTGCTTTGTGCCAAATTTCAAGATTCTGAGTTCACGGGAAGTACCCCATAGGTTTTGCGAGTGCCGAAAAACTCTAAAATTTGCAGCATAAACGACTGTATCTTTTGATTGCGTTGGCTTTTAAGTTTGATTTTTTCACAGCTCCAAGGGACAATAGACCTGAGTATTTGATATAAATTTCAGCTTGATACCTCCACGCGTTCCTGAGAAAAATGGTCTTGACAGACAGACAGACAGACGGACAACAAAGTGATCCTATAAGGGTTCCGTTTTTTCCTTTGGACGTACGGAACCCTAAAAATATGAAAAAAATCAAGAAAATGCTATTAACGCTTACTTTCAACAAAAATAGATTTTAATATTTTCGGTTCAGCCATTTTTGAGTTTTTGAGCCATCTCCAAGAAACTTCTTCCATGTGCAGATAGGATACAACCTCTTGGTATTATATGTTTAGTATTCTTATCGAAGGTACGGAACGGAACCTTCTAATATGCGTGGTCCGTAAAAGAGTAAGACCCCTAAATTTTCGTACGACTCAACAGATAATCATTTCTAGCGTCAAGATTAAGTTATAAACAAAGTTTCATTAATGTACATAATTTCCCGCCAAACTTTCATAAATATATAGTCTTCATTTACCTGAGCTTATTGTCGCTGATTAGGGGGTGAACCCATTTATTTGTTTTACTTCTGTATTTCGTATGCAATTTAGGACTCTTGATCATAAATATAGATTTACAATAGTTAGTATGAAGTTTTATATATTTACTTACACACAATTATTCAAAACACTGTAAAGAGAAATTACACTTACTAACGACAGAATAGACTATGATTCTAAAATCACCTGAATTGTCGTAGTGGTTAGTAACATAACTTAATTTAAAACTTATTGGCGTTTTTCCTTCAGTCTTGTATATACCTATAAGTAATATTGTAAAAAATAATTACTTATGTGCTCCTTAGACAGGAGTTACATTGTGAAAATACTCAGTGAAAACAAAGCTGCACTTAGGAACCGTAATTCAAAATGTGTTTTATGTAGTACAGTCAGCAGCAGGTAAGCGGGGAAGCTGTTCAAACTTGATAAGACTTCATTGTCAAGAAAACTAAGTTGTGTCAAAATCTAATCATTTTGAACTTACTCACTTCACAACTGCTTCGAGCTAAATGGATATATAGACAGATGGCTACACAAGCAGTTACGAGTACAGATGTAGTGAATAATCCTTTCCTATCGGCAAAACTCGGAACAACGATAACACCCGAATGGTGCCGATGTGTCTATGAATTACTGTATTATTAAATTACGTGTAGGTATCAAATAAATCGCATACTTTATTTATCAATGTCAAATGTCAAACTGCCCGTTTGACGTATATTACACTGAGATGTTAAAACCACCACGATTCTATCATATAAAGAATTCGTTAGGTAAACAAAAATATTACTAGTTACCGAGGACGTTTTATTTCAATAAAACGCACTGATAAAATCCAAATTCCGGTTGGGATGATCTAATGATTCTATAAGGATTGGAACCCCAAAAGTCTAACTATAAGTCAAAACTACAGTAGGATTTTGCAGACCTTTTTTATAACAATAAATTTTTGTAATTAATTAAAAATACTATGACATAACAAAAAAGACACCTCAACATAAAACAAAACAAACCAGCAGAGAAATTAATATAAATAAATATGATTTTCTGATTGGATGAACGACTTCGATTATGACAGCGGGATAAGAGGAGGAGGAGCGGGGTGGACAGTGTGATGCGAAACAATACTTCCAACTTCCATATCACAGTCAGAATCAGAACTATTTTCTGGTGTATCATCGTCAGAGTTTTCATGAACGGTGATTACAAAACTAGCCATATAATTTTCCAACTCAGGTTCGTGTTTTCGGTACTCGTTTTCGCATTTGATGGCGTGGTCACATACTTTGGCCCAAACATCGGAACCAATCATATTAACCTTTTCCTGTACCAATTGTTTCACAGTAGTCATATTCATACTGATGTTTCTTTTGGATACGTATCCCTTTATTTGAGACCATATGTTTTCAATCGGATTGAAATCAGGATGATATGGTGGCAATCTTAGTACGCTGTGTCCATATTCGTTCATAAGTTTATCTATAGAGTATTCTACAAAGTCTTGTTTGTACTTGCAAATAATTTCATATATTTCAAGTTTTGTTAATGACGGATCAATCGGAACGTTATGTTTGGATAGCCAATCAATCATGTCTTGCTTACGGGTATTTGAATTAGGAGGTTTTTCTACGTACTTATTATGATATGCAGCATTATCTACTACTAGTACCGTCGTGTTGCGTATCTTCGCCTGTGCTACCTATGTTCGCCTATTTTTACATAAATTGACTTTAACAAAATGTTTCTAGTGCAAGCCTTACACAAAACTACTAAATACAAAGTATTTTTACGGGTGTCAAAATTCTTCGAACGATATGTGGCTAACTTCATATAGTTGACATTCAGTGAGGTTTTTGCACGACACCGACCACACGTTTTTTTAAGCCAGTGTTTTAACTTCAGTTTTAAACAGTGATAAAGGCCAGATAATGTTAAACTTTTTACATGATTATATCCTGTAACTATTTATTTTTAATATGTAACTATTATTTAATGGCTAGCTTACGTTTAGAAGTCACAATTGGATAAAACATTGGAGAGGGTATTTGGCGGCCATCTTGTTACCGAACTTCGCCTACCCCTAGGGTTGTCAAATTTGTTTCCAAATGTACATATTTTCTTATGTTTGGTTTTTCGGAAATGGGATTAGCGATTTGGAGGAAAGTTAGTAAGCTGTGCCCTAAAGATATATGTAGATGTACCCAGTAGTAATAGTAGGTACGTGGTATGAAGAAGGGACCCTTAGAAGGCAATCATTGTACGGTTGTACGGTCTCACTTTGAAAAGGTAATTATGTGTAGAAGCCAAAGGTTGATTTGATCTCAATTACGAAAATACTGATAAGCGAAAGGAGATATGTTTTTTGTTTATATAATAAACATTTTTTTAAATCTTTTTTTTACTTATAAACCATTACTCTCCTTTATTTGACATGTTTGTTAATTTTTGGCAGCCCTAGCATCATTTTCGAAAATGTATGTAAACAACTTCAGACTGTTGCCAATCTTCGCCTACTACACATTTCTTTTTAAATGTGCCTAGTCTGGTGTAGTTAAGGTTCATATTATATTAACACGTTCCAGGGAGATAAGACTTGACAGGTGTAAGTCCCAGAAAAGTTTATAATTAGCGGTAAGGCATGCCGTAGGCGAAGATTGGAGAAAACACCCAAACTTCGCCTATTGCCTTCGGGGCCATTTATTGCCAAGTTACCCAATGAAATTCAAAGCTTTAATGGTATATACTGATAGTCAGGAGTACTAAAATACGTTTTTTGGCCATAAAGGACTAAAATGCTTTCAAATATGAAAGATTTTTTGGGAAATGTGTCAAAATCCAGGCGAAGATACGGAACTCGACGGTACCGAATGTGGAGCTAAGTTTGGAATGAGTTGATTACGAAGCCATTTTTCATAGTTTTCATTGTTCATCGCGTTGTGATAGTCACCTGTTTTATCAGTAGACTGATACATTAACAATGCCCCAGGTATAAACCCCTTTCTACTACCAGCGTGCACTATTATAAGACGTTGTCCTTTAGAAATTAACTGTTTCACTCCGTTTTCTGACGAGTCAGCCCAGCTTTTACCTGCCAAATGTGAGGTATGGATGTATGTTTCATCCATATAAACAATCTCTCTCCCTTGCAATCCGTACTTTTTTATCGCGGCTAAAAACTTTACTCTTTTTAAACGAACATCATCTTTCTCGATAAGTAATTTTCTGTTGTTTTCAACTTTTTTATACCGAAATCCCATTTTTCTAAGAATCTTTCTTAGCGTAAAGTCACATCCCTTAAAATTTATGGCTTCGGATAACTTGGACTTCAGGGCTTTAATTGTAGGTACTTGTTTGTATATCAAATGGAAATTATACACTAATCGGCGTATAACGTTGTAGTCAAAATCGTCAAGACCTAGACAAAATAATTTATTTGGTCTACCCAACTTTGCCGACTTCGGACTATTGGAGGTAGATTGATTTATGTATTCTTTTTGCAATATTTTATTTACTGTTCGTTGAGAAATTCCACTGGCCTCCGAAACTCGTTTTTGGACTTTACAAAAGTAAGCAGTATAGTTGGTATGTTTGAATTTATCATTTTCAGTTAAGAAATATAAATAAATATTGAAAATAACTTCGCAGGCTTGCCGATCTAAACGTTTCCCTTTTCTTAGTGCTTTCGGCATGTCTGTTATAAATTGTTAATGTGGATCGAATAAAATCAATGTTTATTATTTACAAAAATGACAGACAAGAGTGACATGTAAAAAGTCTATCAAAATATAGGTGGCCTGCATTAATACACGAGTCCATGAAGTTTATCACAAAATCTAACATAAATATCAACAAAATGCACCATATCGCCTTGACAATAGAGGCGTTGTTCAGATATGTGTAACCACCTTGGCCGCTCCGATATATCTGACGGCGACTGTACATCAAACCAAAGTCGGTTTTTTAGTCATTTAGTCCTTAGAGAATTCAACCCGGATAGAGTAGCCATGTCTGTCATTTTCTATACAAAAGTATGACGATTTTTGCGGGGGAGGGAAACGTCAAATGTATGGCTATTCGTACGTAACGTACAAATAGCTACGTCAGATAAACGTCAGTCCAGGATACATGTGTATGACCACTGGTCATATGTTTTCGGCAGAGGGGAACGCCTGTCAATGGCGACTCCGGGTGGTTGAATTCTCTAAGATTTAGTCAGTACCGAGGCGTTTCCATAGAAATCGGTCTCCACCGATTTTCTTCATTTCGAAACAATGTACGAGTACAAACTTATTTTAAAACCGTGGAGCTACACATAACTTATTTTATCTACACCCGTATCATAAATCCTATTTTCTGCGTTCGGAAACCGTATATAATCACCACCATTATTGCATTATCTGTGCCAGTGTTGTAACAATGTATAAAAATTCATTACCACATGGATATCGGTAACGTAATCAAAATCCAGTCCTCCTCCCCGACCGCAGTTAACCTCCTCCCCAACCGCCCGTACAATCCAGTTGGCCACGGCGGTGCAATGGCGGTCATTCTAATGGTTTCAGAACAAGTCATTTAGGATTTATAACGTGTGTAGAACTATAGATAAAGTAATATATGCAACTGTCACAAACACACTCGCAAATTTAAGGGTCCTTATTACGTAAGAGCTACATTTGTGTAACAGGTCCTTCGCGAATACTCGTAAAGTCTAGGGCGTTTGCGTATCTGGTCTTTCGCGAAAGAAAGTCAGGTCATTTGCGTATCGGGTCTATTGCGTATAAGGTACTTCACGAATGAACCCATGGTCATGTGCGTATCGGGTAATTTGCGTTTCTGGCAATATGCGTCGGAATGGTATTAACTACTCTATATAGATACTTCCTCTTGCAATGCGACCGTTCCCTACGTTGTCTCGATGGGTACTGAGTGCGAGTGAAGTAGTAAGACAAAAACGAACATTTCCGAGAAAATACGAAAGGAAAGGATTATTCACTACATCTGTAGATGGTATTTAGTAAGTTATGGGTATGACGGTGAATCTAAAATAAGTGATAACGATTATGAAATACCAAAATATTTCTCTCATATAATTTTTAAGTATAAGAAAAAAATTTCTTTTATGTGCATACAGTTACACGGCAGCTTATTATTGTAATACAATGCAACTTGTTATTGCACTCGTAAAATAAATAATAAGCTGTACTCTCACTCCCAGTGAAAAAAAACTTTATATTTGCAATACTTCTTCGCCAGTACAGCGAGTATTCTAAATATTTTACTGAATCCAAGCAACTTCTAGACCTTCTAGTAATGTAAATACTGAGCAACAAAACAAACGGTCATTACGGTAATATAAAAACATAAAAAATACTAGCTGGATTATAAACAGACAGTTAATGTTTTAAAATTAAATTCCCTGCTTATATAGAACTTGAATTTTAACCTCATCAATAATTATCTCTAACCACCACAAAAACATACAGAAATCTAGAGATGCCTTAAACTACTGTCGTTTTTTTTTGTATTTTTTTATACGTATAAACAAGTTCATAAATTCATATTTTTACTTATAATTACCATGACCAATAATCCATATGCCTATTATAGTATAAACTTCCTTCCCCCCCCCCCTCCTTCTTTCCTCCCTGCCAACTATTTACTGATTAACCGTTTGGAGTGGATATAATAATTATTTACTTAAGTTCCTATAATTCTTATATTTTAAATATACTTGATGTGATCCACAAATATTGAATATTATAATAGAGTACTTTATAGTTATTATTGAAATGTATTTACGAGTAAATACCAATTTCTTCATCTACTTTAATTGTTGAAAATGTAACTGGAAACAATAACTTGAGTTTACCTAAAAACTGGTACCGGAAAACCCCACTACTTGATAAATCTTTTCGATAGGGTAACCCTAAATATTAGATGTGCACTACTAGTAATGCAAATACTGAGCAACAAAACAAACGGACATTACGGTTTATTTTATTTGGATTTTTGAGACTGTCAAAACGTCTTCATATTATTGTAATGTGTAAGTCTTTTTTTTTAATATGTCAACAAAATCTCCCGATTGAAAAAATGCATGATTATCAAAAAATACTAGCTGGAATATAAACGGACAGTTAATGTTTTAAAATTAAATTTCCTGCTTATACAGTACTTGAATTTTAACCTCATTAATTGTCTCTACCCACCACAAAAACATACAGAAATCTAGATATGCCTTAATTTTACAGTCTCTTTTTTGTTTTTTTTATTTTATACGTATAATTTCATAAATTCATACTTATAATTACCATGACCAATAATCCATATGCCTATTATATTATAAACTTCCTCCCCCCCCCCCCTTCTTCCTCCCTGCCAACTATTTACTGATCAACCGTTTGGAGTGGGTATAATAATTATTTAATTGAGTACCTATAATTCTTATATTTTAAATATACTTGTAATCTGACCCACAAACATTTTTTTTCTTTTTCTTATTTGTTTTTTTTCTATTTTTTCTTTTTTTTAGGTAAGCAGACAGTTACTACAAGAGGGCATAGTTAAAAATACTACGTAAATGTTTACAATATGGGTGACCAACACCGTTCACCACTTATTAGATAAATATAGTCATTGAAACAATCGGAGCTATGCGTGGGATGTTGTAACCCCAGGAGTCTTAAGGACCAAGTTGCAAAATTCGGTAACATAGAATATTATAATAGAGTACTTTATAGTTATTATTGAAATGGATTTACGAGTAAGTACCAATTTCTTCATCTACTTTAATTATTTAAAATGTAACTGGAAACAATAAATTGAAATCACCTAAAAACTGGTACCGGAAAACCCCTCTACTTGATAAATCTTTTCGATTGGGTAACCCTAAATATCACATGTGCACTACTAGTACGAGGGCTGCTATTTATATATCCGGAAACCGGGATTACAATCTTCTTAAATAGCATATTTGACCTCCATGGTAAAATTTGAACTTTTTTAAGTACTGGCCGGTATATTTTTTCTTTCTTATTAACGCTCGTGTTTTGTTTTTGACGGGTTTTAAATGTCATCTCGCAGCAAGAATGGAACTCACTCGTGAAAATATTCGTGCTATGATTTATTATGATTTTCGGCGTGGTTTAACGCAACAACAGTGCATAGATCAACTAACTTCAACTTTTGGTGATGAAGCCCCATCTAAAAGTACTGTGTATCACTGGTTTAGTGAGTTCAATCGTGGACGTAGTATGCTTACGGACGAAGTTAAGGCAGGTCGCCCGAAATCGGTCGTTGTACAACAAAATATCGAGGCTGTGCGAAAACTTATAATGGACGACCGACATGTTACGTACCGCGAGATAGAGGCGACTCTGGGTATTTCTATGACCAGCATTAATAGCATATTACATAATTATTTGGCTGTAAAAAAAATTTGTTCGCGTTGGATACCCCACAACTTAACAAAAGAGCAAAAAGATGCTCGCGTCGAATGG
The DNA here is from genome assembly GCA_947086415.1 of Pammene aurita. NCBI lineage: Eukaryota > Metazoa > Arthropoda > Insecta > Lepidoptera > Tortricidae > Pammene > Pammene aurita. The sequence continues at coordinate 18,966,773 of OX352289.1, forward strand.
TGCAATAAAATGTAAAAAAAATATAACCGCGGTGACTCAAAAGCCGTTTATAACATCTATACAGGTGACGAATCCTGGATCTATGCATACGATCCCCAAACGAAGCAACAATCAACGGTATGGGTGTTTCAAAATGAGCCGAACCCTACGAAAGTTACTCGTGCAAAAAGTACATTGAAACAAATGGTGGCCTGCTTCTTCGGTATTAATGGCCATGTAGCTACAGTGCCACTAGAAAACCGTAGAACGGTTAATTCAGAGTGGTACACGACCATTTGCTTACCGGAAGTATTTGAACAAATTCGTAAAACTAACCAGCGACGAAGAATCATTCTTCATCATGACAATGCCAGCTGTCATACGTCACGCGAAACAACTCTATTTTTGGAGGGTCAAAATGTGGAATTAACGGGTCATCCGCCGTACAGCCCTGACTTGGCACCCAACGATTTTTATTTATTTCCAAATATAAAGAATAAATTACGCGGTCAACGATTTTCGACCGCTGAAGATGCTGTCGACGCATTCGAACAACACGTTATGGAGGTACCTCAGGCGGAGTGGCAGAAGTGCTTTAAAAATTGGTTCACGCGAATGCAAAAGTGCATAGATCATCAAGGGGAATACTTTGAAAAACAATAAAACCATTTTCAGCCGTGTACGTTTGTTTGTTTTTTTGTTTCCGGATATATAAGTAGCAACCTATGTAATACAAAACAAACAGACATTACGGTTTATTTTATTTTGATTTTCGAAACTGTCAAAACGTCTTCATATTATTGTAATGTGTAAGTCTTTTTTTTTATATGTCAACAAAATCTCCCGATTGAAAAAATGCATGATTATCAAAAAATACTAGCTGGAATATAAACGGACAGTTAATGTTTTAAAATTAAATTTCCTGCTTATACAGTACTTGAATTTTAACCTCATCAATTGTCTCTAACCACCACAAAAACCTACAGAAAAATAGATATGCCCTAAAATATTGTCTTTTTTTTGTTATTTTTTTATTTATTTTATACGTATAAACAAGTTCATAAATTCATATTTTTACTTATAATTACCATGACCAATAATCCATATGCCTATTATATTATACACTTCCTCCCCCCCTTTCTTCCTCCCTGCCAGCTATTTACTGATCAACCGTTTGGAGTGGGTATAATAATTATTTACTTAAGTACCTAAATAATTCTTATATTTTAAATATACTTGCAATTTGATCCACAAACATTGAATATTATAATAGAGTGCTTTATCGTTATTATTGAAATGGATTGACGAGTAAATACCAATTTCTTCATCTACTTTAGTTGTTTAAAATGTAACTGGAAACAATAAATTGAGTTCACCTAAAACCTGGTACAGGAAAACCCCTCTATTTGATAAATCTTTTCGATAGGGTAACCCTAAATATTAAATGTGCACTACGGGGGTAAACATGTGTACCTAAGTTCGAAATGAGGGTTTCCTGAATTGGTTTTTTCACTAGGTGGCAGCACCGTGGCTAGAGGTCTAGCTGTCATATTCTACCCATAATGTTAAATTTTTTTTTTATTGTTGGATTTTGGCAGCTGCTGTCAAAAAGACCTCTCGTCACAGTGCTGCCAACTGAAATTACGGAAACCGTTATTATAGATACTACTGTAGCGAAACAGCTGAAAATTTATGATTTTTTAAATATTTTTGTTGTTTTATATTAATATCATTGTATATTAGGCGGTGTTTTGCGGTAAATATTTATTTTAAATATAAACGTTATTATTTGTAATTATATCTTACAGTCTAAGTAATAGTCCGATTGAACATGAAGTTCATGGATTGATGAATAGCCTCGACCTGTCTGTAGAACAGCAAATCGGGATCGACTCAACTTGTAATCTGTCTTATGGTAACTATACCTACATAATATGTATAAATACATCATCATTGGCTTTCCGTTGTCCCATTTACTTAATCTGTACCGCTACATATATTAAAACGTGTTGAATAACTACAGTGAATCCCATATTTTTGAACCTGATATGGTAAATCGCCAGTAACTGGTCCTGTTTATTTACTTACTGGTCACAATTCATTTAGTTTGTTTAGTGTCTTCCGTCGTCGTTTAGTTTATTATTTGAATGTATATTTCATATGTACCTATAGTTATATGTAGTTCTTATCCATGCAATGAAGTTAGAATAGATAGATTTTGTCTAGATTCTTGCTTTATAACGCAATTTTAAGTTTTTGGCGATTTACCCTACTAAGCCATTTATTACCTAAATGTAAACAATTGTTAAAAAACGCTTTAGGGAATAATATATATATATATATATATATATATTTGGACGCAATTTTGATAAGTCTTAACTCAACCAGTCTTAGGTATTAAATAGTAACTCGTATATAATAAGTATACTGAATGTAAATGGTCAAATAAATTCTTACTCAGGAAGTTAAATCTAAGGACGAAATCTCCACCTAAATTAATCAGATTTTTTTAGGTTTTGTGTTCTTGGATAGCGCTAGCCATAAGATTTTGACTGTGGGTACAGTCGACGTATGTACAGTCAGCTGCAGAGAAAAAGACCCCCTGCATACAAACTTTGTATGCAGCGCGGGCCTTTTTCTCTGCATCTGTCCGTACCTACATTTTTAATCATTTTGTTCCCTATTACAAGGAGTAATGTAATAAGGTGTAAAATATCTTTGCCGGCGACTTTACCAATACATCATAGTTATTTTATCAATAACCTATTGCACAACATAGACCATGATATTGAGGAAAACACCATTTCCTTCCATTTAACCAGAAGTATTCTCGTCACATTACTTACCTACACAACAGTTAAATCCGGGCAATCAAAAGTCTGAGCTCCCGGAATATTAATGAATCCGCGTTGATAGGTGTCAAAATCAGAGTTATTCCTCATAATGTTGGCAAGAATTTTCTCCTGAGCCAGTGGGTGCCACGAACCTAGCGTGCAATGGCGGTCTTTATGCGCCGAGTAATAGTGGCAGCGAGCGGTGGCGCGCGAGCTAGGCACGAACTCGAACACACGAACGTTCGCACAGCGGTGCAGGGCAAACCATATTCCTGAAAACAAAAGCATTCATGCACTTACTATTTAAGTTGTACAACTTCAGCTACCTGTCATCAATGTACGCCTTTAAACTGAATGAGGGTTTCCGTTATCGAGTTTTTCACTAGATGGCAGCACAGTGGCGAGAGGTATTTTTGACAGCAGCTGTCAATATCTACCAATCAAAAAAATATGATTAAACATGATTGGTGGATTATGACATTTATGACAGCTAGACCTCTCGCCACGGTGCTGTCATCCAGTGAAAAACTCGATCGCGGAAACCCTATGATAACTTAAGCTTGCCTAAAGGCAAGGATGATTAAGACATGGATAGACAATGCCTATATAAATTCGCGTTCCCTTATTTCAGGCTAAAGCACTAGCGTCATCTATTGGTCACCACAAACACTAAACTCCTACTTAACCTTTTTGTGAAGCCATTGGTTGACTGGTAGAGAATGCCTTATGGCATTAAGTCCGCCATTTGTACCATCTTATTTTGGGCAATTAAGATTAAATAAATAAATTCTAGTTTCTAATATTTTGTTCAGCGATTAACGCTGACAGAATAACTCTACTCCAGACTCAACAGATGGCGCTGTAGCACTAAGTACCGAAAACAGACGTATAGCCTGAAGGTTCGAGGAACGCGAATGTGTATAGGCATTGTCTATCCAGACGGCTATATCGGTATGGAAATTACAAAATTACCCGTTTTCATTGCCCTAGTATAGATGGAATATTTGTTACATTTGTAACTTTTATAAATACCTATAAAGCCGGAAGAGGGCGGATTTTTTCGAATTCGATTAGGTGCAGAACTTTGTAACAATGTCCATAGCTCCCAGAGTACTTGCGGATGCAATAATTGGACATCAGCATCGGGATTTAGCTCCAAAAACCTGGAACAGGACCAAGATCGCTAATTGAATTTTAAATACAAGGTATAACTTTTTTACATTTTCTTAATTGATCCTGTTATATTTTTGTAAACCAACTTTATCAAACATGACTAAAGTCAAAAATGAAAGAAAAATGCGTTTAGATAAAAAACACTTCTATTCTCTTCTTGATATTGAAACAAATGAAAATAATATTCTCGCGTGTACCTCTTATAAACTTGAAACAGCGGGTAGTCTGGTGATCGGTACCAGTCATCCAGGTTCGACGAGTAATTAGCAGGATCCCATATTAAGATAGACACGTTGTTATAAAGCTGGTCCTCGAGAAAATTGTATTCGGGTTTAGCCACCACCTGGCGGAAAACACAAGCAGATAAGACATGCAGTTATAAGAAATCTAGGGGCGTTATAAGAAATCGTTTTAATCTTCTTAAAATTAAGAAGGTTAGTAATGGTACCTATTGATTCTTCTGAGACATATAAAGTCGCGCAATGAAAAATGTAGGTACTATGTATATTTGGACAATTTGTGTCCTAGTAGAATAGAATCAATCTCATCAAAAAATATATACCTAAATGAGAATGAATGCCAAGTACGTAAACGGTTTCGCTAATAAAAAAACTTATGTTGAAGGCCGGTACGAGAACTTATTGTAGGGGAGGGGGCTCTCTTCCAGATACCATACATCGAGAGAAAGAAACAGGATCTTCCCCATGCTGTTAATCTACAGTATTTAAATTTTAGGGTACTTCAGAAACCGGTGGATTTCTATTTAGAAGTAATTAGAGAGCAAACATCGACTACTTTCCGTGATAATCTGATAATAAATAAAAATTATTTCACGCCATACGAATTTAGCTATTTTAAGGACCACTATAGGAAATGTCATTTTGACAAAGCTTCATCATTGTAATGCGGTTTAATTATATTCTTTGGTGCGAACGAAGTGGGGAGACAATACCTACCTACCCGTTTCAAAGTATACCTGCTTACTGTAACTATGGCACCATAAACATTTAAAATCAGGTTCGAGCGACGATTTCGCTGCTAATTTTCGAACTTTTATCTTTGTTTACCATCTCGGTAACACTCAAAAAAGGGGCTGCCTGGAAACATTTTAGGCCTATTATGTTATTTTGACCGTGTTGGAGGTCGTTTTATTTACATCGGAAAAACACGCAATTTTATTATTTTAGACATTGTTCTGATTATTATTTCTTATTTTTCTAATTCGAAATGAGCTGAATGTTAGCTTGGGAGATGTCATATTTTTTAATTTTATTTATGCGCACGATGTCGCTATAATCAGTTTTTGTGCTGCTTGTGTGCAGCTATCTGTAGTTCACGCACGGTCTCTTCAGCCTTTGTAACTTGTAAATTTGTTGTAGGTATATAACATGGCGTAATTTACGTAAAAATCGCATTCAATTTCGATACGTTGCCGTCTAGGTGAAACAAAAACAATCAATACCTATGTCTCGTTCACCGGAGCGTGATGCGGGATAAAAAAAGTAACTAAACTACCTAATAATGTCTATCAGAAAATTTACGATTAAGTATTACCAACTGCATAGTTACATATAAATGTGTTATACTGGGTTACTTGTAGTTTACTTGGAAAGAGAAGTGTGATGGTTTATATGGGAGCTCATACATCACACGTCTCTTTCCGAACACTCCATGTACGAGTAGGTATATTACCCATAATACTATGCTACCTATGTTGCTATACCGTGCCAGGGTCCATGTGCTGTACCTAACATAAGTACCTGGTATGAAATAAAGATCTCTTATCTTATCTCTTATCTCAATTTTAGTACAATCGCAAAAAATATACTTACTTGTGAGTTAACAACTCGAAAAGTTGTTTTGGTGCCGACATCTTCTGTGTAGTTGTCAGTGGGCGCGTTGTTGAAACGTACGACCATATCATGCGAGTCTAAAGCAAACAAATGCAGGATTAAGTATTTACTTCAGCAATAATAAGGTTATCTACAGCGCAATATGTCTTCTTTAAGTATGTTTGTATTAATTAAATCAATTTCATTCAAGTCTTTAATTGATTTAATGGAGTCTAGTGAATAAAGCAGGACGATATAATCTAAAGTATCTAATCACGGTTTTATGTTGTGATTGTAGTTAAATATAAACGTAAAAAATAAGTTGGTAACTGATTCCTTGTCGTGTTGGCCTGCCCTGCTGCGGTAAAACAGCACTGCAATTGAATCGGATTTCCCCTATCGGTGATTTCACTTCCGCTATACGAGTAAAAAGATACTTAATATAAAAAGGACGTATTTACCGCTGTAATGTAAACACAAAGAAGACCTTTGTTCGTTATTCATACAGAAGTATTGTAAACCTCTGAGAATTGCTGACTAATTTCTCTATCAATCACCACAACCATTTCCAATCACGATGATCGTGACTATCGAAAATCTATTTTGTTGTGGTCAGTTACAAGGCCCAAGGAAACTGTTTAAAACTATGCCTACGTTAAGCATAAGTTGCAAAACTTGAATTGAGAGCAGACCCAAAAAAATTAAATCTAATAATAGAGATGCATTGTTATCTATCGCGACGAACCTTGAAAATTGACGCGCAAAATGTTTTCATTTTCCCTTCAAGATTAAGAAATAGTAACCTACTTACTTAGGTATTTTTATACTAACTACCATAACATCTTCTCTTTATTACATTATACCATATACTAACATTATATTAATACTTATTTACTACCTTAGTTGATAAAAAACATGTTCTTATATGCATTGCGATATAAATAAATACTCTTTATTGCACACCTCATACAGTTTAAGTACAAGTATAAATTATACAATTTCATAAATTTAGGTAGAGGTAACAACAGGCGGCCTCGCTAAGGGGCGATTTCTTCCAGAGAATCTTTTGATATAATCAATACCGAAGTTATCAAAAAATTACAAATAGTTGACATTAGGTACCTATATGTATGTAATAATAATAATTTAGACCCCGTTATCGGAGGTGCAATTTGGTAGCTTGACATTCATAGGGATGGGTAAAAATATTTATGATGTTGATATCGATACTGTTCCTTTTTCTTGGCAATTCGTTTTTTATATCATATTTAGACAAAAAATTGACATGTATTTTTTTGTCACCCATGATAATCATTGTGATCAGAAGTAGGAACGAAGTTATATTGTTTTATTTTATTTTATTAAATTTTATTTCATTTTATTTAAAACTAGCTGTGCCCGCGGCTCCGCCCGCGTGGAATTCGGTCTGTGTCAGTAAGCGGCTAATTCACCCCTAATTTCTCTCCCGCTACCCTGGAGGCGGAACTTCAAGTAAAGTTGACAGATGGATACGCTAGAGGACAGTAGTCCTAATAAAATATTTTACAATTACCACTAAATGAACTACACTCATAAATGTATACTTTTTTTTTATTACATTTGTTTTTGGCATGATTTAGATGACATAGAGAGTAGTAGGTGTATATCGGACGATACAGGACCACTTTTGTATTTATACGTTCATGTCCACGGCAAATATCATCCAGATCGATCCTCCCGACAAATCAGTTGGGGGGTGAGAGGGGGGGGGGTGTCACAAATGCAGAAATTATTTTTTCCTATTTTAGGTGCACTTGGAGGGGGGGGGGGGGGTCCATGACCCATGCAAATTTAACTCAATCGAGTGTAGTGGCTACCCCCCCCCTTTTAGACGTTGAATTTTTATAGGCTACGTATAACCTGGCTGGGGATTTTCTAGAATTGGAATTAGTAATCCTTAATTGGGTGATTTCCGGGATAACAATGAAAAAAAAAACCGGCCAAGAGCATGTCGGGCGATGCTCAGTGTAGAGTTTCGTAGATGCTGCCCTGTTACAAAACATCCGTTCTAAAGGTCGTTTATTTGGCGGCGCTTACGTCAGTTTACTATTCGGCACTTCCTTTCACTATGCGTTTTTGACTAATAATTCAAAAACGGCTGAACCGATTTTATTCAATATAGTTTTTATTGAAAGTTCTTATCAGGCCTCACCAAATTTCAGCTTTCTAGTGCGAACGGTAACTGAGCTAGACCGCGGACAGACGGACGGACATGGCGATGTAACTGTTACGTAATAAGGCCTAATTATGTACAGAAGCATACACTGCTTTACCTACACACATATTAAAAATCCATTGAAACCATTAGAATGACCACCATTACACCGCCATGACCAATATTATTGCGCCGGCGGTCGGGGGGCGGATTTTCATTACGTTACCGTAGGTAATGAATTTTCATACGTTTTTACCACACTGTCACAGATAATACACTGATGTTACGTTATTGGTTGCAATAATGTTGGTAATTAATTACATACGGTTCCGAACGCGGAATAGAGGATTTATGATATTGGTGTAGATCAAGATATTTATTCGTCAATGTAAGCACATTACAATACACTAATGAACGTCAGAGAAAAATAATATACGTGAGTGTCGTGGAAAGTGTGTGAATCAAGTGCGATTGGAACGAAGTACTTAATTTTATTTCATTTTTTACTTTTTCGTAAATTTTGTGGTTTTAATTTTTTTTGCATTTTTTAAAAATTTTGGAAATTTTGGAAATAGTGGAAATTTTGGAAATAGTGGAAAATTTGGAAATTTTGGAAATTTTGGAAATTTTGTGAAATTTTGGAAATTTTGGAAAATTTGGAAATTTTAGAAATTTTGGTATTTTTGGAAAATTTGGAAATGTTGGAAATTTTGGAAATTTTGGAAATATTGTAAATTTTGGAAATTTTGGAAATTTAAATATTTTAAATTTTTGACATTTTCGACATTTTTGACATTTTCGACATTTTTAAATTTCTCGACTTTTGAGGTTCTCGACTTTTTTCACTTTTATCACTTTGCCACTTCTCAGTTTCACTACACTTCACTTCACTTTATTCTATTTTATATATTTTTTATTTCATTCCATTTTACATGTTTCTCAATCGTATGGGTGTCGCGTTTTCGTGACGTGACGCTTTTTCGTAACGGTCACGTGACTTTTTTTCGCCTAGGCCCCCATCCGCGAACCGTCCGATAAAGAACTTCGTTCCAAAACTCCACCGGTTCTAACCCTGTAGGTGTACCTCTGGCCCAAGAAGTATTATGACCGAAAAGAAATTCTACGGGACTTATTTTTTTCAAAACAGTAATACATTATTAGATCATAAAGATACAAAATAATGCGTAGTTCTTCAAGAAGACATATCAAAACTGCTTGAGAGACAGATAATGTACCTATTGTTTAATTATAAAGAAAAATAAATCCTAATCTGACTGCTTCACAAAACGTTTGATATGTTTTCCTACCTAAACGGTGTCCTATAAATGTTAGATGATTTTGTAGTAGTTTTTTGGTTTGCTGCAATAACCCTTTGACATTCATGACATTTTCAAATATTTCTTAAGAGCGGGTAATGGTAAATTTAAAGCATCGACGGGTAACATGTTATAAATATGAACATCTTGACCAAGAAATTACAAATTATTTCAATACCAACTTTCAACATACAAACTTTCATCCCCCTTTTCACCCCTTCCAGGGTTGATGTTCGGGATGAAAACTGTTCATTATCCTTTCCCGGGACTCAAACTATCTCTACACAAAATTTCATCATTATCCGTTCAGCCGTTAACTAATTAAAAATACTTGGAACGTGTTCTGTTATCGATTCTAAGTATCTCCAGCCAACTTTTTTTCGAATATATTCCATGAACAGACTTTCGACCCTCTTCAGCTTTATTATATGTATAGATAGTTTTTAATGAAAGTACCTTTCAGGCGTCACTTCCATTATTTTTTTCAAATTTTTTGGACCTACGGTTCTAAAGTAAGATGGGGGGGGGGGGGGGGGTTTGAAGAAGAAACTATCCTTTGTCATTTCTCGAGACCCATACTATCTCTATACCAATTTTCATCTAAATCAGTTCAGCGGTAAAAAAATCCTCATACCACCTTCCAACCCCCTTTTCACCCCCACAAGGGTTTGAAAACTATCCTATGACGTTTTTCGAGACTCAAATTATCTCCATACTCATTTCTATCTAAATCGTTTCAGCGGTTAAAAATTCGCCATACAAACTTTCAACCCCATTTTCACCCCCACCAGGGTTGATTTTCGGGATTAAAACTATATATTATCCTTTCCCAGGACTCAAACTATATCTATCCAAAATTTCATCAAAATCCGTTCAGCCGTTTTCACGTGATGCGCGGTCAAATAAACAGACAAACAGATAAACAGATAAACAGACAAAAATTCTAAAAATTGTTGGAACGTGTTCTGTTATCGATTCTAAGTATCCCCAGACAACTTTTTTTCGATTATCTTCCATGTACAGACTTTCGACCCTCTTCAGCTTTATTATATGTATAGATAATTAAATTTTATTTTATTTTATGTAATTGAATTTTATTTTTAAAAAATCTTATAAATAATACTTTTGGCGCTTGATAATTCTGACGCTTTTGACACTTCCGAAACTTCCGACACTTCACTTTACTTCACTTCACATCATTTCACTTCACTTCACTTCAGTTCACTTCACCACTTCACTTCACCTCACCTCACCTCACTTCACTTCACTTCACTTCACTTCACTTCACTTTACATTTACACTTTAAATTTCATTTTACACGTATCTCAATCGTATGGCTTGTGTCGGGTTTTCGTGACGGTCACGTGACTTTTTTTCGCCTATATCCACGAACCGTCCGATAAGGAACTTAATTCCAAAAGGACCATCGTTCACAGCGCCATCTATGATGACTTTTCACCGGCCTTCCCATTGATCGTATAAAACGCATTCCTCTTAATCACCAGTCATGGCGTTTCAAACAGAGTTAGGTACTTTGCCATTTAGATTTAGTAGACTTTTAGCTTTAGCGGTCGGTCTATTCGCTGTGTGCGAAGTGCGTGGTGGGGGTAACGTGAACGATCGTAATGCACAATGTAACGGGAAATGAAACTGCAACTCAACTCGGTCAACTGTTAAAATAGTGAATCAGCCAGAGACGTTTAATTTAAGCAAGAAATAGAAGCCATTCAGCCATATGATTGATAAATGTTTTACTTTCAAAAATTTCAATTAGATGTCAGGACATCAGGATCGTCGAACTCGTTCCACAAACTTATATGCAATGAACTTTGGACGAACTGCTTATGCAAGAAATAGGTTCTTAGCCAGAGCTTGCAAAATTTAAACGAAAAGTTCTTAGAAATTGATATATTTCATCTGTCTTTACAACAATATGTTTCTGCATTAAAAAGTAAGACTAGCAAACTAGCAATTGTGATATAAGTAATAATTTAACTCTGTGTTCTACAACATACTCTGTATCTTTCCAAAATTGTTTTATCTGTACTTTGATATTCGCATGTTTGTAATTTTGTAATTTTAAATATAATATTTATTAGCTTTTATTATTAACTCAATCGTATTTCCAAGTGAGCAACAGAAATGTTAAAATTTATTTGTGGAAACTGTTTGGCTTATGAATGTATCATCTGATTGACTATTTGTATTGTATTTGCCTGTTTGTTTCCCAAAGGTTTAAATAAATAAATAAATAAATCATAAAAATAAAAATAAAATATTCGGTCCCTGCCTCAAAAGATGGCGCGAACATCATGCAGACAGCCCTACCCTACCCTAGGCTCGCCGGTTCGCTGTAGCGCCGGGTGACAACAGTTTTACGAGTAGGTAGTTGCAACGGATTACCCGCTTTGACCAAAGTTCAGCTGTTCAAGTACTCTTTTGCAGTTTCATGTGTTAATAAGCTATTATGCTATCATCCCAGTCACTCTTGTATATATTTTAGTACTAAATAGTAATTTGTCAACCTAGTACATACAATAGTGAGAAATGGTAAAAGGTAAAATATGTATATGAATTTCTATGTAAATTGAAATTACGATTCAGGAAACATATAAGTAAGTTTACCTTGGATGCCAATGATTAAAGCTTAAATCCAGTTGATAAAATCAGATATTTAACAAAAGTACCTATAAAAACATGCAAAAATAACTTCAAGTATGCTGCAAAGAAGCTTTTATTGTTCGTACATCAGCAGAGCCAGTCACGCGCACGTCGCCACGAAAGCAAAGAAAATGCCGAGACAAGCCAGCACAATTTAATGGAAAATAAAACTGTTCAATTATGTATGTGGTGCGTGGAAGCCGCACTTATTCTATTGTCCGTCGGCAATTTACGTTACAGCGTGTCGCGATTGCGACACGACTGCCTACTTATCATAATATTAACCGTGATGTGTCATTGGTCAACTAATTTATAGTTGAAAAATCTATTGTAAGTAAATAACTACTTATCGGTAATTACTATAGCTATAAAATCATGTATCTACCTACATCCATTTAATAAACGACTAGGTATTTAAGTAAGTATACATGTTTATATTAAATCTTCTTAAATATATTATATCTCTTTTGATTGATTAATTTAATTATATACTTTCCTTTATTTGGATATGGATACCACCATCTGGCAATTTTCTCGGGTCAACTAATTGACCGAAGTCTCGCCTAATGTCATTAATACGCCACAGAATAAATAAGTAATAGTACACAACGCCAACTATTGTAGTACTGCCAACTTGTAACGGTGTTCAGCAATAGTATAACTGCTCTTACCACGAAAAGACCGAAATAGTATTTGTAAGGTAATACAGCAGCCTACCTAACTCTTTCTTATAGATCTGAAAAAAAACATTACTTACTATATTTATTTCCATGGAAAAAACAAGTGAAATTAGCTAATGTTTGCCCACAGGACGTGTTTTAGCTACGCCACTGACATTAGGGAATGCAAACCGGTAAATAATTGCATAGAAATTACCGGTTAACCGGTAAATTACCGGTAATTCTCATACAAAATATTAACCGGTTGCATTCCCTATGACATACAAGCGGCTCAACATTTTAATCAACCAGGACTGCGATCATTATTCGTACAGTCAGCATCAATAATATGTATACTAATTTGAGTCTTATCCCACAGGCATAAGTTCCGAAATGTTGACATATTTTTGATGCTGACTGTACCTACTGAGTTAATACAGACGTACACATACACGAGCGACATAATACTGCTTTCGCCTATGATCACACAGTAAATCGCAACAGGGGTCTGAGCAACTCAGCGCAGCACAATAGGACCATCGCCTCGTATGAATAATGCACGGCCTTTGCACGCGTGGGTTGATGACTCCGCGACGCGGGTCTCGCGGCGCGAACAATACTAAATACAACTCCACTTACTGATTTTATACTTAGCACTATTTAGTATTAAGTAGTTTGGCCAGGGTGTATAGAAGATAGACAAAAACTGGAGGTATTCCTTTTACTCTACTAAATAGGTAACCACACGATCAAACCCCGGAATAAATACTGTGTTTGAGGTTTCGTAGTCTAGTAAGAATCCTAATAAATTTGATTGATGTGATTTATTTATTTAAAGACAACACAATGGTCCATACAATGTTAGTATTAACTTAGTCTAATGTTGGTTACATAATAATGTATACAAAACAGTGATTTAGTCCTCTGACCCATTATCCACAGCAGAGGACTGTCTAGCTAACAAGCTATCATGCTTAGGATGCTGTTGCTACTCCCGCGCATCCTGTCTAGCAGCGAGGCCGTTTTCTTGCGTCAGACGGCATCAAAGCCGTATGTGCGCGCCTCGGCGAACATGGACGATGCGCTGCAGAAACGCGGCAATCTCAACAGCACCCTAAAAGCATTATTGTATGGAATGCTTTATAGTTTCGCCATGTCCGTCTGTCCATCTGTCTGCGGTCTACCTCAGTGGTCGTACTAAAAAACTGGAATTTGGAATGAGTAAAAGGATGTGTATTAATCAAAAACACTCTTTTAAAAACAATTTTTTGAGTAGGTAGTAGGTACCCACACATGAAGCGGGGGGTGATTTTTTTTTCACTTCAACCTTATTGTCTAGTCTAGGGCGTCATTGGTTACGTCTTTCAAAAAACATAGGAGCTTCCGAAAACTTATAAATCTCATAATCATAACTTTCGGAAATAATAGCTCCCAATACTCAAAAAAATGTGTCCCTTTCATTCTATATTTCGAGCTGTGGGTCTAAAAAATGAGAAAATATTCATCAAAGTGAGGCCTAATAAAATAAGTAACTTCAATGAAAACTATATTCAATGAAATCTGTCGAGCCGTTTTTTAGGTATCGCAAAAACTTGTCATTCCATAGTAAAAGGATGTAAATGCCGCAAAATATTCTATAAATAACGACCACTTGATTGGGTGTGTTGTGACGAGCCGCAACCGCGGAACTCTACAATGAGCATGGCCCAACATGCTCTTGGCTGTTTTTTTTCTTCTACTGCCTTAGGAAAATTTGGTCTGCCAGACTACATATACATGGTGATTTCGAGGTCTTGATACAGAACTTAAAGATGGTGGTAATTATTTTATTCACCTTATTGATGAATATTTTTCAAATGTTAAGTAGATAAATACATTTTTGCATACACTTTGGTCACCCTACTCATTGTGACGTCTTGTCGTTTCCCATACAGCATATGTCAAAAGCCATATGAGTTACCATGATTTATTTAATTTAACATTCAATTTACTTGAAAAATAAGAAAAAAACAATTTTTTCAACACAACTGCTCGTAACGAGGTTCTTATTCCACTGTTTTTATGCTCATAATCCTAGATATTAAACACGCGTGCATTTCATAATAATTATCCAACTAGTGGAATAATTTAATAATCCGATCAAGTGAAGTTTGTACTCTAGTACCAAGTTGTACATACGCAGACCAATCGTTGTAATTTAGTCGGGTATTACCTTTAGTTTTTTTAACTCTTAATTCGTTTACATTCAAAAAAAGTAAAAAAAAAGTAAATATATTAAAAATATACACAATGAGGGTTTCCGCGATTGAGATTTCCACTAGATGGCAGCACCGTGACGACAGGTCTTTTTGGCAGTAGCTGTCAAAATCCACCAATCAAAAAATATATGGTTAAACATGATTGGTGGATTGTGACAGCTAGACCTGTCGCCACGGTGCTGCCATCTAGTGAAAAACTCGATCGCGGAAACCCTCATTACGATAGAATACAAATTATACAATCCTGATTGTGAATAAGAATCATTTCAACTTATTATATTACTCGTAATACACAATAAATTACGTTTATCTACACTCACATTGTAAGTCCTCTAAAACGTGTTAAAAAACGGTAGGCAATGGCTAGCATTACCACAACCGATTTCACTGTGATAAGCTTTTTATGTGTGGCAGTAACGTAATTTTAACTTTACATGCTCAACTATTGATGTGTTATGAGTTTTGATAACATAATGTACACCTGCACGCTCCCGCGCGGCCGCCGACACGCGCTTCCCCGACCGCCGGCACAATCGAGTTGGCCATGGCGGTGCAATGGCGGCCATTCTATGGTTTCGGAATACGGCATTTAGGATAAATAATATGAGCGTAGATAAAGCAGTGTATGCAACTGTACGTAATTAGGCCTTAAAACACTCGTGTGATCTTATTATGAAACTCACCTGCGGCTCGTTTCATAAAACCACACTCATGTTTTAAGGACCCTTAAATTACGTAACAGTTACATAATAGTAGTTACATAAGTTTCATCATTACATAATGATCAACTTAGCACACTTGTATCATAATGTACTAATTCTGTTTTGAGAAAATACTAGCATACAATAATGTTATTCAGTTACCGAGTTAGAAAAAGTGATTCCGGATAACGACCCAGAAATATACCTAAGTATACTCGTACGCTCTCTTGAAAATCGTATTCTATAAAGAGATTTATACATTCCTAGGTTTTGCCTTTGTAGTAGATTTGACAAATACCTACATTTTAGATAAAGGTTTTTTCTTACCTTTTCACGGTTTGACAAAATGATACAAGCAAACACGTAAGGTGCTGAGTAGCAGCCTGTTTGAACAAAAAGTAACCACGGCAGACTAACAAGAACTGTAAGCTGATAATTTGACACCAAACGAGGAACACAGAACTTGTTTTCCATAGTCAGAATCAGGTACAGTTAGTTACCTACGATACGGGACGAGATACCAAATAACGAGCATCATGCAAGTATGAGTCAAGTGTGACCACTGATTTGTAGGTAAATAAAACCGGCCAAGAGCGTGTCGGGCCACGCTCCGTGTAGGGTTCCGTAGTTTTCCGTCCGTCACAGTAAGTGTCCCCACTTAAGAGTTAAAATAACACCGCCATGTAGGATATGATATGAGCGTTCCACGTACAGCGACATCTATCGGCAAATTAAGTAAACTATTGCGCGCGAGCTTAAAGTATGGGAGAAGATTTTTATGGGAGTTATTTATTGCGTGAACCGATTTTCACCGCTTTTACTTTATTTGAAAGCACGTCATTTCATTATGATTCTGTAGAAATTACAGGTACAATAAATACCTGCTTATACGGTTAAATTACAAACTTAGTTCAGAAATTATTTTGTAATTTTTTTTCAAAAACTATTCAACCTATCAAGTTCAAAATAATGTTCCTAGTTTTTATAAAGTTCTACTTTGGAGATTTTTTTATATTCTTTTTTTTTTTTTTTTGTAAGTAAACAATCATTTAATATAGAATTGGTCAATAAAACTAATCCATAGCGCAGGCTTCGTCAAAAAGGATACAAAATGACATCCGCAACAAACTTCGTCCAATCTACACCAGTAATAATCTGCCACAGGCTTCGTCAAAAGTGTACAAAATAAAATCCGCAACAAGCTTTGTCAAAAACCTAACCCTCTAAGCGCGCCTTCACGTATATATTCTTAAAACTTATGGTTCAAAAGTTAGAGGGGTGGGGACACATTTTTTTTTACTTCTGGAGCGATTATTTCCGAAAATATTTACATTATCAAAAAATGGTTTTAGTAAACCCCTATTCATTTTTAAATACCTATCCAACAATATATCACACGTTAGGGTTAAATGAAAAAAAAATCACTCCCCACTTTACGTATAGGGGAGGTACCCTAATAAAACATTTTTATCCACTTTTTATTTTACTACTTTGTCGGCGTGATTGATATACATATTAGTACCAAATTTCGGCTTTCTAGTGCTAACGGCCACTGAGATTATCCGCGGATGGACGGACGGACGGACAGACATGGCGAAACTATAAGGGTTCCTAGTTGACTACGGAACCCTAATAAAAATGTTGTCGATATAGGTAAGTACCTCCCACAAGGGCTGCTTCATATTAGCCTACCTATTTTATTGACAGATAAAATACTGAAGAATGCGAATCAAAAAGGTTATAAAGTGCAAAAATCCGCCATTTTGTTTTTATTTTATTTTAATAACATTTATTAGGAAACTTAGTTACTTAACCTATTTAAGTTCGTTTGCGATAAGCTAATAAGAAAGTTTTTCTTGGTTAAAACACCTGTTTTATGGCTGTGGCTAGGTACATGTTTTCGAAAAAGGACAACGACATTACTTGCGGTTACTGCATGACTAAGCGCCCGCGTACATTTTGTTTGGTTAGTGAATCATCTTAACTTTTACCTTTGGTCTGCCGCACAGTGGGCTCTAAATCAACAAATTTAAACTTGAAGATTTAAAAAAGTAAATGTAATTTTATTTGTTTTGGTTCTAATTTTATAATTGATTTACAGATTAATATTCAAACATTGCGTTTTGTAAAAAGTGTTTCATTTACAACTCTGAGACTGTAGAGATAGATAATTGTGGTAGTCACGATATTAAAACATACTCGTATAATAAGTATGCACCGACTTATTTCGAAAATATATTGGTGGACAGTTTATCTAATTATGGTCAATTACTCAATATACATACGGAGAGGTGGCCACGAGTCAGATGAGTTTGCTATATAAGTACCTACTAAGCTTATTTCTAGATCGGGACATCTGGGTAGGTCTTAAGCAGTAAATGTCTGTATGAAACATGATGTCTAAAATGATTAAAATGCATTGTATCCACATACTTTAATTTATTTTAGTAGGTGCTCGAAGTGACCACCGCCTTTTTCAATACAATATTCAACACGTTTAGGTAACGATCTTACAATTGCATTTTGTATCTTCATATAATAAAATGCATTTTATTCATTTTAGACATCATGTTTCATACAGACATTTACTGCTTAAGACCTACACAATCGATATCTAAATAGAAATAGTGTAGGTTTTTTTTTTTCAAAACAACCGGGTTCGATTCCCGAACGGAGTACAGATGTTTTTTAAAATGTATGAATGCAGTTTTTCTTGTTATTAAAATCGATGACATGGTTCCTCAGAACAGATCTTCGTATGTCTTATAGTTTCAGACTTTCCCATACTGACCGATTTGAATGAGACACCCAGTATATGGGGCCAATGAGGAAGGCCGGTGAAAACTTCTTGGAGAGGGCGCCGTACCAGATTCCATACAACAAAAGAAAGAGACATAAGATTGGTCCTTAACAATCTTAATGTACTGAAACTATATACGGAAACCAAGTACCTAATTTTCCGTAACCAAGTAACTTTTCTTCCTTTTAATTTTTTTATTATTATTAACAAACCATAGAAAAGATAGCGACCGCAACAGTACTTAATTAACTTTACCCCACGTGGCTGTTTAAATGAATGGTTTTGCGTGGCTGAACGTTTTTTGCCTTGGCCCTTTTGATTTGTATGCAGTTTTGAGAATTTTAAAAGATTATATATTTATTTTACTACTAGGAGTCAAATTATCATAGCTTTAGCTTTTTATACTGA
This sequence comes from Pammene aurita, assembly GCA_947086415.1. Taxonomy (NCBI): domain Eukaryota; kingdom Metazoa; phylum Arthropoda; class Insecta; order Lepidoptera; family Tortricidae; genus Pammene; species Pammene aurita. The sequence goes on from OX352289.1 coordinate 18,985,588, forward strand.
AAAAAAAATTAGGCACTTTTCGGTGTTCGATTTACTAATAAAATGCGGTTAATTCCGAACATGTTTGAGAAATTATTACGTTACGATTATTACATTACGATACTAGGTCGAAATTATTACATTACGATACTAGGTCGGAAAGGATGTCATTATTCCACGGAAAAGTAGTGCCAAACTACGTATAATGTAATTCATAGTTTGTCGCATACTGTTTTTGTTTCCGTAGGTAATAATAAACAATGTTTTTGTTCTAATGTTAAAATATAGGCCCTGTTCTTTATAACTGAGACAACTTCGGCAGTTTTTTACCTATTTCTGTATTACTATTTTCCAATTTTTAAACTTTGCTAGTCTGTGACTCTTATCTCCACCCATTAAAAGCTGCCAGATGCCCGGATCTAGCAATAAGGATAGTATAGCAATCTAACCAGACGGATTTTGTTGCTCTCATTATTGTGTCATATATGACGTGGCCAGCTCTTAGTCCATTAGCACATAGCCAATAAATATAGGAAAATACTGTGACAATATTTCAATAAATATTCTGGGACAATATCTATTTATAAGCTCATAAGGCTTGTGATGTGGGTACTAGGCGACGATATATATAATAAATAGATAAAGATATATACTTAAATAAATAGAAAACATTCAGAACTCAAAAACAAATATCCGTAATAAACACACAAATAAATGCCCTGACTAGGACTCGAACCCGGGACCTCCTGCTTCAAAGGCAGGGTCACTACCGACAAGGCTAAGAGGCCGTTATTTAGTTAGTTGAAAAAAGCAATTTGATCTATGTAACGGATGTAACGTATTACTAATTGTAAGGTTTACATACGTCAACCATTTTCCAAGAACAATATCTTTCACGATTGAACATATAATTTTAATTAATTACTAATATTATACAAATTACATCTAGAACGTGATCCGCGCTGAAATTATTTTTCTAACTTATTCATTGACTAGGTACGAGTCTTGTCAAATATAGTAATATATTATCGGTAGGTAGGTACCTATAGGCACCGATATGTAATAAAACTAATAAAGAACGGGATACACAATCAGCCCAAAAGAATGCCCTCACAATAGTGTTCTAAGAACGACGCGAACAGCAGTTTCTCTGACAGTCTTATTACGGTATAACTGGCCGGTTACAAATTTTCACGAGCTAGTATGTTTTCGGTAAATCTTGTTTGGCACTTGGGATTCTGGTACCTCTACTAGGTATATATCCTAACTCAATACCTATAAGGTATGTCTTGCAATTTAAATTGCCATGAATCATAATAACTCACGCTTTTTTATTTGCTACGCGCAACAGTTTCGGAGAGCTTTTAGGTCTTTTTTCGGATCCGAGGCGTTAACGCAAATGTGTTCCGGTACTCTCAATGTTGAAAATTTGTTTTTATCTGGACTGACAAACTAGTAAATTAAGAGAACCCAATTATGCTGGTTTTGCGATTTTTAGGAAAACAATTTAAAAACTGAAGTTTGGTATCGATTATGTCAGTCATACTCATACCATCCTTCCGCGTCGTTGTTTTATTTATAAACAAAAGGTAAGTTATATTGATATAAACTTAGAGTAAATAATATTCCAATTTTGCAGTTCTGTATTTTTAAGTAAAATTGCATTATTTTTCACAATTCTATTCGGCTATTTGGCCTGTCATAAGCCACCTATCATATTCAGATATATGATAAAATTAGTAAATGTAGATATAGAAACAGATATGTTCAGCCAGTTATCTGCAGAATATCTTTCGCACCATTAAATGGATTTCCCTTGAGATACGCGGAGGTTTTACAGAAAAGTGAAGGCGCCAGGGCATTTGTTTATAAACTGCCGGTCCATAATCTACTACCATATCAGCATAATATCGAGCTGACGCGCATTGCAGAGCAGTGCGAGCCTAGTAGAGCAGAGCATGAATAAACCATCGCAGATCCTACATCGGCGCAGATAGGTATCGGCATCAGCAGAGAACACGGGGCAAGTTGAACGTAGACGACGATAACTCAACGTTTGACGCGTGAAATAAAATAAGTAATATTTTTTTCACACCACCTGCTCGACAATGCTAAATTATATATCATGCAAACCTCACCGAAAGCAAATCATTATAGCCCTTGGCTTTAGCCGGGTTATAATGTTGTACTAAATCTCATTATAACCCGCTGGTTAACAATGTGATTTCACTTCCCATAGTTCTTATTGTTATGTGCTTAAAGTCTAATTTCATAAAGTCCGCACGGTGCACGGGCCCGCGCCGCCGCGTCGTCGAACTGATTTGAAACTCGCGCTGGCCACCTCAATTTTAAATACCAAAACAAATGTCGCGAGTGTCATATGAGCTGCAGTATACGGAGTAAAACTGCAGGTTCTATAAAAATAGAAGATAAAATTCGAATAAAATGGACTAATGTATCAAGAATCAATTTATACTTTTGATTTACTTTAAAAAACCGGCCAAGTACGTGTCGGACCACGCATAAGAGGATTCCGTACATTCAATGGAATAAGAACCAAACTAATACCAAAAGGTCGTATCTGATGCCTATGGAGGAAGTTTCTTGGAGATAACTCAAAAATGGCTGAACCGATAATGTTCAAAACAATTTTCGTAGAAAGTATGATAAAGCGCATCTCCTCAAATTTCTTCATATTTTTTGGACTTACGGTTCAAAATTTACAGGGGGGGACACAATTTTTCTGACTGTCGAAGCGATTATTTCAGAAAATATTCACTTAATCAAAAAATGGTCAAAGAAATCTCAATGTTATTTTTAAAGGCCTATCGATTGATGTGTCACATGTTGATATTTGGTTAAATTTTTTTCATTTTTTTATTTAGTTATATGTATGGAGCCCCCCCCCCCTAAAATTTTTGTTTTTTCAAATTTAACTACATAATTAAGTAGCGGCATACAAAATACACCTTATGTGTAAATTTTATTCATATACGTCGTATAGTTTCCAAGTAAAATGGCTGTGACATACGGACGGACAGACAGACAGACATGACAAATACATAAGGGTTCCGTTTTTTGCCATTTGGCTACGGGACCCTAATAAAAATCCGTTTCTAGTAGTAGCCTTAACTATTTTATTGTCTCACAAGAGGTGAGAAAAGTAGAGTATACTCCTCGGGGATAAAGCTGTTTTTGTCACGGGCGCGCTTAAACCCCTCACTGCACTCAGGACTCAGTCTTAATTCCCTCGCTACGCTCGGGAATTAACTCATAACCCCCTCGCTGCGCTCGGGAGTAAAGTCTGGAGTCCTTCGTTCCGTTCGGGATTCAATATCGCGCCCGTGACATAAAACAGTGCTTTATCCCCTTGGTGTACAATCTACTATTGTATCCTTTTCAACTTAGTAATTAGTAAAGTCTCTTCAACAATAATAATTCAAGTAATTCGTATAACGATTTGGGCTGTTCGGCGAAGAGGCTTTGTTGCGCATGTCAATGTGGCCACAAAGCGCACGCACGCGCAGATCCGATGATAAGTACACAATGCTCGGTCGATCACCTGACGCTCTTGCTACCTTCAACCACTAAAGTGCCGCACCCGCTAGGTACCGACACTTACATAAAGATATAACTCCGAACACCTTTTAAGTGATGCAATATGAACGCAAATTAGGTACCTAAGTAACCTCCCTATAGGTACCTATAGCTTTCACAAAAAAATAATTTAGATAACCTCAATTCAGAATATAAGTGTTATCTGTGAAGTGGCGATACCTTGTTTTTTCTACCAACGATTCACAAAACATACTATTTTCGAAACCCTTTTCCAGGCATAGTGCGATTTATCGACCACATCCGTGTCGTAACTAGGGTTTGCACCACGGATCTGAAAGGTATGGGAAGATCCGTGGATCCGGGACCAGATCCGAATAATTTCATACATTTCGGATCCGGATTGCAAACCCTAGTCGTAACGTGTGTGCAGTTCATTAATTGATGTAAGTATAGTTGAATGGTAGAGACTGGCTTTACAGATTACGTCTGTCGTTTGTTACCTATGTGCAATTTATAGTTTATATAAATAAATATTGCCTGCTTCTGCTGTTGGTTCCAGGTGAGTGCTTTCATCGGTACCTATTTAAATTATAGACTAAGAGCACGGAATAACTAATAGTACAAGTAAAGAAGATTCTCCTTCCTGAATTTCACACCGAGCGACAGACACGAAAACGTTAGCTGACATTCGCATTCATAAAAATAGGGTTTTCAACGCGATTCATATATCCGTGCCGTGTTTGATATATGTCATACGCATATCATAAACACTGACTGAAATGATACTAGGTATTTTCGAACGCACCCATAAGGTGATAAGCGATGTGCGAACTCTCCCTCATTAGCCCTCATATGCGGTAATTGCAACGGCAAAAACCAAAAACAGGTAGTACAATGGAGAGCAAAGAGACATAGTGAAACCCCCTGCTAAAAACACTCTCCGTCTATTAAGTGCGCGTCGGGTTTAATTGGAAACATCGACTAACATCGGATGTAGGTTACCTAGAAATAAGACGTCGAACCCTGTGTTATGTAGAGTGCATTTTGTGTACCTACATATGTCAGGCTTACGCGGAATATCGGCTTAGGTCAATGGGAGACTGTACAGCGAGGTGACCTAATTTAAAGTTCTAAAATTGACTTCGTGTCCTAGCTGCATCTAGGGAAGTATAGGTAGAGAAAAAACGGCGACGGCGTCCATATACTCCTGTCGTTGGCCTATAGAGACAACGTATGAATTATAGATATACTTATAGATATGTACGTGGACCCGGGGTATGTCCTTAAACTACGTCCGGACTTGGGTATGTCCTTAAACTATGCCAAAAAGAGAGGTATGGGCACTGCGAATGGCATCTCGCTTAGTGTGGTAGGGCACGTTCAGTGAATGTCATCTCGCTCAAATCTGGAGCAGAGCCCGACTGGGGAAGTACCTCCACCTTACAGAAAACCACAGCCAAATAGCACTAGACCCTACTCATAGTGTTGTGTTCCTGCTGGTGAGTAAGGTTGCCAAAGAGCTCAAAGAGGACCCAGTGTGTTGACGATGAGGGACCCTCTTGTTCCTTTAGCCGTCAACACAGTGAATCCTCCTTTTTGTAAAGGGTCAGCAACGCGCATGTGACTCCTGTGGAGTTACAGGCGTCCATAGGTTACGGTAGCTGCTTACCATCAGGCAGGCCGTATGCTTGTTTGCCACCGTCGTAGTATAAAAAAAAAAAAAAATACAGTAAGTACTTTCTGTCAATCTTGAATTTTATCCGGGCTATCGAAAAAAGTTATTTGCTTCACAAAGACTCGGTACCAAAAATATTTTGAGGACACTAACTGTATACAAACAGAAGTGTCTAATGAGGTACTACACTTATGTAGACAGCGCTGCACATGTCTATATGGTTATTATTAAGTTGAAAACACGATGATTCACTCAGTAATAGTTACTTAGTGAATCTAAAACAATGAACAAAGTTATTCAAAAGCACAAGGCAAACCGGGCAAACCTGCAAGTCGGAATAATGTTGTATCTACACATTGTAGTACCGAACTGATGTATATGTAATTTTATATCAATAAATAATGATTATGATTATGTGTAGCTATTTCTTTAGATAAGTACTTATTTACAATAAACGCATGTTATGGACTAAGAGCTGGCCACGGCAGGAATGACGCAATAATGAGAGCAACGAAATTGATATAGTTAGATTGCTATACTATTGTTATTACCTAATCTGGCAATCTGGCAGCTTTAAGCCGGGGGGTTCGAGAGTAGCAGACCAGTAAAGTTGTTTATAAATCTAGGGAACGACGCAATACTGAGAGTTCTTGCTTTAGTACGATATCGTGGCATTTGATGTATGTAATTGGAATATAACGTGGAAGCTCTCGCAGTGGGGGGGAAAAGAGGCAGCTTGAAGTTAAATGCATTTATACCGAACGCCTGCAGTTTATTTTATTCTGATCTGTAAAAACTGTTTGTAATTAATCAGGCGCTCGAATAAGACTTATTAGTTGACAGTTTTCGATGCCAAGACGATATTACCGATAGTTATTTCTAAATAGGAAATCGACTTTAACAGCCAGGATTCTCGGTTTAAATTGTTATGAAAAAATATGTGACATATTAGGTTTTGTTCTGATAATGAACTTAGCGTACAAAGCCACATCATAATACAGCTACTCGTTAAGTAAGATTGCGCTAATATCTAGTAAACATAGACAGGGAATGACATTTGAACTCCAACTGCTGACCTAGCACGGGTGAGCAGTAGAAAATAAACCAGTATATGTGTGCTGCATTGCTACGAATCTCGCGGTCATGTTACACTGGTAGTTTGAGCAGTTGGCTCGCCAAGGTGCGCACAACTATTGGTGGGAATAAACGGCACAACGTATGTACATATTAGATTGAGCATACAAAACGACTCGCGTGATCACTACGGGTACATATATTAGCGTTAAAAATTTAAGTACAGTCGCCATCAGATATATCGTAGCGGGCAAGGTGGTCACAAATATCTGAACAACGCCTCTATTGTCAAGGCGATAAAGTGTATGTTCAGATATTTTTGAGTACCTTGGCCTCTCCAATATATTTGATGGCGACTGTACCTACTAATTAAAAATAATGTATTGTTTTAAAGAGTAGAAAATTGAGTGCAGGTACTAGGAAAACAATTTTTAAAACGGCTAATATTTTTTCTGAAAACGATCATCGAAAAATATTAGGGCAATTGCCCCGGTTTGTGCCACTTTAAGGAGAGTTTGTTTATTCAGACGTCTGTCATTTTGTATCAATAAGGAATGATGAAAATATTTTGTAGTGACTAAACACAAGTAAGTACAGCCGCTTGAAACTTATACAGTGTTACTATGTCTCACGAAAGTTTAAATTCAATAAAATATGTATGATTATATTTATATGAACTTCCGCTGTTAAGATTCTGATCTTTTTTTCTTTTGAGAAATATAAAAAAGAAGCCCAAGAGTCACTTTTGGCCATTTTTTCCATGGTATTTTATTTTTATTTTATTTTTTTATTTAGCCATAAATTGTATGTGTACATAATGATATCAAGCAATACAGATAGTATCAATACAATTTATCCAGTGGGTGTAGCTACATATTTATGTACTTATGAACTAACATTTTATAATATATACATACTTATTAACTAACAGTGACCAGTATTATAATATTCACTTAAGCTGTAGGGGCATAAGTCAATAACATGTTTTTTAAGTGCTGTCAGAAATTTTAAGTAATTGAGTGATTTAATTTCTACGGGTAACTTATTAAACACTTTAGCAGCCACATAGATAGTGCTACGCTGACAACTGATACATGACAGATGACAGGGCCATCTGTGCTGCCATAATTTACTTTTATATCAACTCTATAAACCATAGACTTGTAAATTTGTCTATGCCTTAGTAATTTTGAAAATGGCCAAAAACGGCACAGTGGCCACAACCGGGGCATCTGCCCTATAATATTTTCCGGAATTGAGTAAATACTAAAAAAATATTCATAAAAATAGTTACTAGGATGTTATACGTTTTTTTGTAGCATCACGTTTACTGTACGTACTGTACGTTTACGTATAAATTGGGTATGCAATTATGAACCCGATGGTACATTAGGTTTGGAATAAGTATCCCAAAAATAATGGACATTTTATATTGTTTGGTATTTGGTCATAAACTATGCAAAATAACTCTGCAATTGTAACAAACATTACTACAGATAGGTGCATCTAAATATGCACCCAAGAATTTTAGTTATTTATTCAAACTTCATTGCACAGTAAAAATAAGTACAAATGGCGGACTTAATACCTCAAGGCATTCTCTACCAGTCAACCATAGGGCCAAACAGAAATTCGCTAAAGTGGGTGCTGTAAGAGAAAACTTGCTGATTTATCCTATAACTTATTTGTACCTACTTAAATATACTTCGATATATGCTACATAAACTTCACAAATACCAATATATATACATACTAATAAACATACGTATATATTATAATGCATATGCGCAAAGGGGAAAAAACTCATTCACGCTGGTCATGATCCAGCAGGTGCTTGTGAAGCAAGCGTTTGAAAACGAACTTGCTTGGGGCTTGTCTTATTGTCAGGGGAAGTGCATTCCAGAGACAAATAGTCTGGATTGTAAAAGAAGAAGAGAGATAACCGCTATGGGGAGGATGTACTAGAAGCTTAAGAGACTGGGAGGAGCGAAGTTCACACCCGGGACGGGGGTTGACAAAACTGAATTTGGACTTAAGGTAGTCTGGAACAGAGAGATCAAACAAAATAGAGAAGAGAGTACTTACTGAGAATTCTAAGAGTCCTGCGTTGACGTGCAGGCAGCCATTGGAGTTGGTAACGATAACCTGAGACGTGATCGAATTTACGTAAGCCGAAAATAAAGCGTTTGGCATTATTTAATATACGATCGAGTCTGTTTAGGGAAGCCTGGGAAATGTTGGTAGTGCACACATCAGCTTAGTCTATAATAGGAAATATTAAAGCCAGCACAAGCAGCTTCTTGGTACTCACAGGCAGGAAGTTTTTAAACCTATGCAGAGTCCGCAGTTATCAAAAACACAAAAACTCTCTTTTCAAGGAAACCAACAGTGTTAATGTTACCATTCTTCGAGAGTATTTTAAGCGTATGAGAAGGAATCTTCCATAAGTTCAAAAATAATGTATCAGCGTGTTTTTAAAATCGAGATATGGCCAAAGTATGAATGTTCCCGTATACGAATGGCGCCAATCTTTCTTATAAAATGAGAAATGAATCGAGTTCATTGAGTACGCGTTAGGTTTTGTAGTTTCAAATATTGTCATAATAACCTACAATCCACTGGTGCGACAGGCGGCTCAATATTTAATAAATAAAACAGCATATAGATAACGACTGCAAGCCTTCATAAACGCTAAAGTGCGGGATCTTAGTGAGGTAATCTATATTGCTCATTGGTAGTACCACCAAGTAAATTATTATTTATCTAGAACTTTCTATCATTCTGTCACTTCAAATACTCGCTACTCAAATGCTGCGCAAAGTCGATATTTATATCGATACAAGTTCATGATTAATAGGCAAGGATAAGCATCGACATATAATATTAAAACCTTAATAAAACGAGTAAAGTTAAACAATGCTCATGTGAAAACTTAACCCATTTTTAGGTTTACAAAAATAAAATGTCTCATGTCTTGTTAACCAATAAAATACCCATTTTTGAAGCGTCATTTCTGTAAGACTTGTACCTCTGTTTGTACTATATATATACCCATGTTGTACAAATAAACTATTGGACTTTGACTTTGACATTTATTGTGTTAATCTTCATTCCGCAAAGGTTTCATGCCATGCCTCTTCAATCTTCCCTACAAAATCAGTGTTTGACAGAACTTTGACATATGAACGATGGCACATGACGTCTACATACAATTTTTCCTGTCGATTATCTAGGGTTGACAAGTACGCGATTAGTTTGATTGCTGGACCTGCCCTAATCTACCTGATACATCAGTAAAAATACATTAATGTAAGATTTATTAGTTAATTTGCCCAATCTAACCGTTATTTTAGAACGAAACTACTACAATAAACTACATAAATATTTTATCTTACCTGTGGTCATGCAGCAAATAAACAAAGGAGATTTTGACAACCCCGAAACGGTATCCGATACGTTCCAAGGCCGTAGCTGTCACTTCGTTCAGATGTACACCCTTGTTTAAATCTTACTTAATGTTATTAAAATGAATGGGGAAGGCAACTATCACAATGACATTTCCAACATTACTTTTATATTTATATTGTAATAAATAAAGAGAATATAACAATAAAATAAGAACTTTTATTTTAATGCTGATGGCTATCAGAATCGGTATTCAACTTAGAGATTTAACCCGGACGGGATGATACGTCAGATAAACGTCAGTCCATACATGTGTATGACCACTGGTCATATGTTTTCGGCAGAAGGGAACGCCTGTCAATGGCGACTCCGGTTGGTTGAATTCTCTAAGTATTTAATGATCAAAATATTGGCAGGTATGGCTAAGGGTTAATATTTTTATCGACAAATTAGGCAGCCATATATCTGTAATTTCCTAATGGTTGTGCGCCCCTTGGCGAGCCAATTTCTCTAACTGCCAGTGTAACATGACCGCGAGATTCGTAGCAATGCGGCACACTTATATTGGTTTATTATCTACTGCTCACCCGTGCTGGGTCAGCAGTTGGAATTCAAATATAATATTCTGTCTATGTTTAGTAGATATAAGCGCAATCTAGTAACGAGTAGCTGTATTATGATGTGGCTTTGTAAGCGAAGTTCATTATCAGAACAAAACCTAATATGTCACATATTTTTTCATAACAATTTAAACCGAGAATCCTGGCTGTTAAAGTCGATTTCCTATTTAGAAATAACTATCGGTAATATCGTCTTGGCATCGAAAACTGTCAACTAATAAGTCTTATTCGAGCGCCTGATTAATTACAAACAGTTTTCACAGATCAGAATAAAATAAACTGCAGGCGTCCGGTATAAATGCATTTAACTTCAACCTGCCTCTTTTCCCCCCCACTGCGAGAGCTTCCACGTTATATTCCAATTACATACATCAAATGCCACGATATCGTACTAAAGCAAGAACTCTCAGTATTGCGTCGTTCCCTAGATTTATAAACAACTTTACTGGTCTGCTACTCTCAAACCCCCCGGCTTAAAGCTGCCAGATTGCCAGATTAGGTAATAACAATAGTATAGCAGTCTAAGTATATCAATTTCGTTGCTCTCATTATTGTGTCATTCCTGCCGTGGCCAGCTCTCCGTCTATTATGCAACCTACTTAATGGGCAAAAATTTTCAGTCAGACCGACTGGGGGATGGTAACCAGTTATGCTAGCACCGCTGTGAGGAAGGAAATAAGTTATCATATAATTACCAATGAAGCGTCCGAGGCGTGAGCCGAGTAGTGCGCCAGCGCTGGACACCACGGCACACGTAGAGTAGCGGCGACCGAGCTGTAGCGGCTCGGGCGGCGCGGCCAGCCCGTACTGCGCGAGCTGCTTCTCCTGGCCCGTCAACGTGCGCACGCCTATCCGGCCCAGAGCGCACACCAACTCGTCTCGCGAACGCTGCTGCCCATATGAACCGTTAAAACGCACGTTGTAGGTGTTCAGCTTCTCTATGCCGGAACGGAAAACATTGCTATCGTAGTTCACAACTCTAGTGAACTCCATCTGCATAGATTCCCCGAATGAAGATGTCAGAGTGGCACATTCAACCGATGTAGAATCGTTGCAAAGATATTTGGTGCTGTCTAGTTCTAAAACTACATCATGAATGTTCGGAAACCTAGGGCTTCCCTCTATCTTCCTGATCACGTTGGTCGGTACTGTAGTTCCGTTTTGGCCGCTTTCCTTTGTGATTTTGTTTCTTAGATAAGGAGCGACAGCTGATCGACGTTGTACAGCATTTAATTTGTTACTCGGTACGTTCAAAGCTGTTCTTGAAACTATCTGTATTCCTCGGTTCGACAAAGGTGATATTTTCGCAGGTACAGCTTTAGAGTGGTTCCTCCAGAGGTTATTAACGAAGACATGTACGCAAGTTGCAATAGCAATAAGTAATGAAATTATTAGAGCACTAATCAAGACTATCACTCTCATGATGCTTGCTCACGGAATGTTTGCTAACACAATAAAGGACTATTTGAGACAAGGTCGGGTCGGGATTTGATATGCCGGGCGCCGGCCCTCGGGTGCAGGCGCGGAGCGCGCCTGCGTGTCCCCGATGTCAAACTATGCATGTGAATGACCTTTGCTCCACTAACCCCAATCACTAATTCAGTCAATCTTAACCAGGTCAGAATAAAAAAACATTGATTATCAATAAAATATATTTAAAATAGGGTTCATTTTAAAGGGATTCACAAATTGTTACAACCAACCTAGACTAGAGGTGCAATTGCAATACTCAACTATGCACCAATTTATATTTAACAATCGAGAACATGCGTGAAATATATTTAATTGAATATGTTCAATAAACACGTTCAATGACCCCAAATTAATATAAATAAGTGGAAATCCGTAATTTTTTTTAGTTTTTTTAAAGATGTTTAAAAACGTAAAATTTTTGGCATTTTTTTGATACCTCAAATGTATTTTCGTAACCTCAGTTCGATTACTTACTCGTATGTTCTAACAAGAAAAAAAAATATGACAACTATATAGCTAAACGTATTTTTACGTGCCTAAAATTACAAAAATCTTCCAAAAACTTGTTCCTTCCAAACAGTTTTCTGCAACTTTGAGGTCGGTGACGTCACAAACCTCACACTTTTTGTATGGGGCGTTTTGAAGCGCGGCGCAGACGCCTAAGGTATTTTCACAATTTTGACGTTTCAGGGCTATCGTAGATAGTAGGTTTATTAGAGACATTTGAGTCTACAGGGAAATAGAATCGAATGACGTCTTCCAAAAAATCATGCATGTTCCTAATTGAGATATAATAAAGGAGCAATGACATTATTTTTGGAATTTAAATTTAGTTACTTATGTCAAATCAAGCTGCTATTTTTAGGGTTCCGTAGCCAAAATGGAAAAAACGGAACCCTTATAGTTTCGTCATGTCCATCTGTCCGTCCGTCCGTCCGTATGTCACAGCCATTTCACTCGGAAACTATAAGACATATCTTAATTTTTTAAAAATACCGAATGTCAACAAGTTGCATATAAATCGATAGGTTATTAAAAATAAAATCGAGGTTTATTTGGACATTTTGTGATTAAGTAAACATTTTTAGAAATAATCGCTTCGAAAGTTAGAAAAATTGTGTGTCCCCCCCCCCCCTGTAACTTTTGAACCGTAAGTCCAAAAAATATTTAAAAATTTGAGAACATGAGCGTTATAACATACTTTTAACGAAAATTATTTTGAACATTGTTGATTCAGCCATTTTTGAGTTGTCTTCAAAAAACTTATTTCATGGGCATCAGATACGACCTTTTGGTATTAGTTTGGTTCTTATACGGCCTCCTAGCCCATTCGATAGTGACCCTGCCTACGAAGCAGGAGGTCCCGGGTTCGAATCCTAGTCAGGGCATTTATTTGTGTTTATTACAGATTGTTCCTGAGTTATGGATGTTTTCTATGTATTTAATCCATATTTATCTATTATATATGTCGTCTAGTACCCATAACACAAGCCTTATTGAGCTTACTGTGGGCCTAGGACGATTTGTGTAATATTGTCCTATAATAATTATTTATTTATTTATTCCATTGAACGTACGGAACCCTCCGGTTTATCATCATTTGGTAAACATAATTTCGCAAATAATCACTTAACAAACAACGATTCACAAACTATTAATTTCAGAAACCTGTCATTCTTAAAAATGCTCATTCTGTAAATAATTACCCGACATATAGACATTTAGTAAAAATGACACTTTGTAAACAATTTATTAATTAAAAAATATTGATTTCACAAATAATTCGTTTTTAAAATCAGTTATTTTGCAAAACGTCAATTGATAAACTATTGTTCCATAATAATAACAGTCCGTGTAATGAAACGCAGGGCGTTACGAACTTTGAAGGTAGGTAATTATGCTGTGAATTATTTCAGTAATTTACTGAGATTTAAATTGGTGCCAAATGCATTATTTTAGAATTTCATATTTCCTTTACTAGTTAATACAAAATAAAACAATTTTGTACAGTCACCGGCAATAGTATCTTCCTACACGAGGGCCGCAAAAATTATGACCTTACAAATAAGAGCGTGTCACATATTTTTGCGGCCTTCATGTAGGAAGATACTATTGCCGGTGATTGTACTGGAAATAGGTTTATGTTTTTTTTACGCTTGCTAAATAATAAATTTTCATGGTTATGTTCTGGGTAAATTAAAAAAGTAAACGGCACGCATGTTCCGCGACTTGGAGGTCTAAAGTATGTATGCCGATTTTGTGTACAATTGTATTAACGAGTGCCTAAATATTTATGAGCGGTGAGCGGCAGCTTAAACACTTAAATAAACTTAGGTATGTAAACAAACCAGAACAAACTTAAAAATACTAAAAACTAAAAATCTATCTCTAAAAGCTCGCTATCGCTTTTTTAGTAACACAGCGACACAGTTGATCACAGCGAGGCACACGTTATGTCAGTAGACATTTCATGACTTAAAAGTGATTTTATGTCAGGAATTATTAAACAGACAGACGTGTGTTGCTTGATGGGCTTCATACTAGCTGAACACTAAAATATCTATGATTGTTATAACAATTATACTAAGATAATAAGTTATGATTATGTTTATATTCTTCTTAGATACGTATAAATATGTATGTATACGCAATGATGATTTATTAAACAAAATGTTTAGCAAATAATTCATTTTATCAACGTTGTTTTATCATGCGTTATTTTGTGGATCGTCACGAATAATAAATAATAATTTGCCAATATGATGTTTTATCACGTAAATATTTTGTCTTATGAACTATTTGTAAAACAATATTTTATGCAACATCCTATTTGTGAGTCGTTATATAATTTGCCAAACGTTGTTTGTAAAATGATTATTTATGAAATGTTGTTTAACAAATGATTGACTACCAACCCTCCATTATGCGTGGCCCGACACGCACTTTCCCGTTTTTATTTTACTTATACAGTGTGGAAAGATAAGTCGGGCCCTGGAGGGAAACTACCTTAAAACGTTGGGATAGCTCAATTCGCTGAAAGGAAACATTCTTTTATTTTTCCTAAAAACTAAAACTGCATTCACAGATTTTTTCTTAATTTTCACTTTTTTCCATACTAATTGTATGAAAAATATTTTTATTATTATTTATGGGTTCTCTTGTACCCTAAACCTGGTTGGTATTAAGAAGTTGTTATCCTTGTTGGAAATAGGATCGATTGGCATCAATTGTCATAAAAATTATTTATGGCAAAAATTACAAAATAAATAGTTTTTTTGTAAACTGTACTCTTTTCCAAAAAATTGTGAATGCAGTTATGTCCCTTTAAAAAAATTAAAGAATGTTTCCTTTCAGTGAATTGAGCTATCTCAACGTTTTAAGGTAGTTTCCCTCCAGGGCCCGACTTATCTTTCCACACTGTATATTCGATTACATATTTTGATACTGAATATGTATTTTGAAATTCTTGTTTAAGAATTTTATAATTTATAATAATAAAGAAAGTTAAGTTTTTCCGACCGATTCTCGATAAAAAAAAATATATTTTAAAAAAGAAGCTTTCACCAAGATTTCATGAGAATTTAAAGAGTGGGCGAGTGCGAGTCGGACTCGCCGCGAATTAAAAAAATAATTCTTAAGTCCGCCTAACGCTCGACTGCAGATTCTTATTATTTTTCTAGTAATCTATGCGTAAAGAACCTGTAACTTTTTCACAATTTTCGGTCCAGTAGTTTCAGAGATAAAAGGGGGGGGGGGAGACTTCAAAACTATATACGTTAAATCTATACAAAACAAAAATATATTACCACACAATATACTTTGTAAAATGCCTGCCTTTGGGTCGATGACTTACATATGTGTACAAAATTCCAGCTCAATCGGTCCAGTAGTTTCTAAGAAAGTGACAGACTTATAGTCGCACCATAAGGGTTCCTTTTTTTACCATTTTGGTACGGAACCCTAAAAAGAACGGTATCGCGATGCGCGAGGAATGGGAACGCACCCTTACACTGTCCTCGCACAGCCCTGAGGGATGCTTATCCTTATTAACTTAAACTTACATTACATTAAATAAATGCTTACCTAATAGTAGTAACTAAGCTTAGTAACTAAGGTAATGGTTAACAATAAAAACTGCTTCTTTTCTAATACATATTAATTTGAGCGATATGGCACCGAAGCCTCCCGAAGCCGGCTAGTAAGGCTTCGGGAGGCTCCAACATCAATACTTACTTAATTGTATTGTGGGTAGAGACTGTGTTGGTATAGTAGATTGTTAACCAAGGGTTGAGAGTGACCCATTTCACCTGAGATATTTCTGGCGCTCGAACGAAGTGAGAGCGCCAATAGTTCGAGGGTGAAATGCGTAATTTCACCCGAGTTAAACACTCTGCTTTTCATTTCGACTGTGAGGAAAGTACAATACCACACGCACATTTTATAAAACAGGTATACAAAGAATCTATAAAAATGTTAAGTAAAATTTGAACAAATTGAAAAAGAATAATTCAATTAGCTGTGTCAATTCACAATTAACACAGCTAATTACTTTCCACCCTAGGGATGGAAAAGCAATTTTCCACCCGGCCATCTACCCAGTAAAATAAAACTTTCCGAGCAGGAGAGATGAAAAAAATAAACACAGTCAATGTCTTTTCAACGGTTTCGCTGCCCGGAAGCCGTTAGTTCGGTTTGTAATATATAGGATTCATGGGGGCTTGGCACTCAATGTCTTAACGTTATAAGGATTCGTTTATTTAATATTCTCTTAAAAATAACAAAAGGTGTGCTAAAAATTAAAATCTTGAGATTTTACATATTCCAAGAACAGTACCTACATTTTTCCAACGCATTACATATCTATGAATTAGAAGGTAATTTTGTTATTAAAATACTCAATACAGGTATACCTACCGACATGGCATTAAAACTACTACAGAATTTTTGGGATTAGGCTGCCAAACGGACCCCAGGCTTAATTGAGCAGTGGTAAAAACCGGGACAAACTGTAATTTAGCACCTATGTAACAACTATTACAGTTAATAATTCATATACACGGGGTAACATGAGGAAACCGAATAATTTTAACAGCGTATTCCTGATCATAATTGGAGACTAAAATGTCGTATAAACTTTTCTGGAATTCGCCTAGTTTCAGAGTTACTACCAATTAAATAAAAAAACATTTTTTATTGTGACTCAGTGCAAAACGCTTTTTTGATGGCGATTTCACCCTTTATGGGGTCTAGTCTAGACATTTTTATTGACAGATATCAAAGTGCCAAGGAATACTTTACGTAAACAATTTTATACAAAAAAAGTACAATTTTTTTTAATCGTCAGTTTTACCAATAACATTTATGTTTTTATGTTCAAAAGCATTTAAAAAATCGAACAAACAGCAAGAAAAAATATTTTTTTTTGGCGAAATTGACCTAAATTAATATAACATATTACTCCTTATGACCTCAGGAATTCGTGGTTAAAATCTCTCGCAATGCTCACGACTCTCACGAGAATCCTGTATGTACAAGGTGGCTTTTGCAAATGGGTCAGTGTGAGCAGTGGAATCCCATGCTGCTACGCGGATATGGTCTTAGGAGACCTTCTCTAACTGTGACAAAAGGTTCTTGTTTATTAATGATTTCGTTTCCCAATCATTTACGAACTTTATATAAGAATGAATATGTTGTTAAACAACGGTAACGATTTATTATTTACTCCCACTTTTCAAGAAAAATAAATAAATAAGTAATCTAGGTATTTTGTATACTTAACCACTAATTGTTAAAGTAATCGTTTATTTTAAGAATCAGAGTAGATCTTTACATATGTGTGTATTCATGATTGCATATATTAATCCTACCAATGACTAGACATTTATTTTATTCAAAGGGGACCATCCATCACATCGGATCCAGTTTCCGTAGAAAGAGCAAGACACGCCGTACTCGCATTATCCTGCACAACAGA
Source organism: Pammene aurita (assembly GCA_947086415.1). Lineage (NCBI taxonomy): Eukaryota > Metazoa > Arthropoda > Insecta > Lepidoptera > Tortricidae > Pammene > Pammene aurita. The sequence goes on from OX352289.1 coordinate 19,003,346, forward strand.
GCAGGATGGGTAAACCGGATCTGAGTAATAATAACCAACACACACAAAATAATACACACGTACAACAACAACATCGGGTTTTCGGACACTTGTGTCTTGATCATTTGTTACTGTGTACATGTATAATTGGCTCAGTGATCGGTGTTTTAGATGCCACACCGCGAGACACCAAGTAGAAATCAGAAAAAATGTTATACAAGCAAAAATTGTTAAGGATATTTTATGTAATCTGTTGCTGTTTTATATTTTTCGTTATAATAAATAATTATCAAACATATTTTAATAAAAATCATATGTTAAACCAATTTTATTCAGCAGAATTCCTTGAATAGTAAAAACATATATTTAAAACATCAGTGTTTTTTACTGTATAATGAATTCTGTTGTATTGGTTTAATATGCGATTTTTATTAAAATATGTTTGATTATTATTTATTATAAGTATAACGAAAAATACCAAACAGTATGGCGTTCAAAGGCTTAAGGGTCAGCCCTTAACTCGTTGAACACGATACTTCATGTACAAAACGTCACTCACACGCCAAGATCACTAGCGCAAGCGACCTACTATATGTATACCTTACTTGTAAGGGTTAACTATACTTTGACAGCATACTCCTTAATAACTTTAGGTGTTTTATTCATGGCACCTTTAGGTGTTCTTGGCGTCAAAAAGGATAGCAATGGATTTCATCTAATAAGGCAATAACTTTTCATTTTCTAACGCTTTTTCTAATGACGCGGAGCCCGCGACCCGCAGGATCCCGCGGCATATCCATACTAGCATAAGTAGCATAATGATGGATGTCGTTAACCCCGAGTGGCATCCAAAATTCCGACCACTTAATACAGAATGATTGGTAGCCAAGGATTGAGGTATTTATTTATGATGACATTCTTACATTTGTATGTTAGATTTTACGTTTCATCTTACAATGTTAAAAAATGATTGCATATAATTGCTGTTAATGATCCCACATTACCCGTAAGTATCAAAATTCACCATATTTGGATTACTACTATCTTAAATAGTGAACATACCATTATGTTTTGACGGTTTGGGGTAGTATAATACAGGTAGATGATTGCATATAATTGCTGTTAATGATCCCACATTACCCGTAAGTATCAAAATTCACCATATTTGGATTACTACTATCTTAAATAGTGAACATACCATTATGTTTTGACGGTTTGGGGTAGTATAATACAGGTAGATGATTGCATATAATTGCTGTTAATGATCCCACATTACCCGTAAGTATCAAAATTCACCATATTTGGATTACTACTATCTTAAATAGTGAACATACCATTATGTTTTGACGGTTTGGGGTAGTATAATACAGGTAGGTCACTGAGATTATTACTATTTATTTAGTATGTTTAATACTTGGAAGAATAATAAGTAAGGAAGCGTAATCAACGCTCAAAATCTGCTCCACTTTCCTGGTGCCAAAGTGGACGGAGTTTGTGACAGCGGTGCCCTAATGTCATGTCAAACATTTTGAAATTGTCATGTCGTCAAAATATTAGTTTTTTCGGTCCATGAAATTTCGGTAATATATCGGTATTAAAATGCCGGTTTGTGCCGTGCATTGGTGCAGGAGCCACACAGGCGCCAAAGATGGTGATATTTCTTTTCATCGGTAAGTAAATCACGCATAGATATTCTCATACATTACGGACTTGGTCGATGTTATGCAATATAAGTTTTGAAAAACTAAACATAACTCATTTGAGGAAAAGTATAATGAATGTTCATTAATAAGTAGGTATTACCTAGTAGTAATAAATCGACAAAACAAAACCCTTCAAATTAGTACCTACTATACTTACTGTGGTAAAATCATACCATTCTGGCCGTGCCATTTCTAGTACAACTGACTAATTGGTATGACTCTTATTTTTCATTAATAATGAATGCTATAACTTCATCGCATAGTCTTTAATTATCAAATCTAGAGCAGAGCCCGACTGGGGAACCGCATCTACCTTACAGAAAACTACAGTCAATTAGCACTAGACCCTACTCATAGTGTTGTGTTCCTGCCGGTGAGTAAGGTTGCCAGAGAGCTCAGAGGATGCAGTGTGTTGACGACGGGGGATCCTCTTGTCCCTTTAGCTATCAACACAGTGAATCCTCTTTTATATGAAAGCGTCGGCAACACACATGAGACACCTCTGGAGTTACAGGCGTCCATAGGCTACGGTAGCTGCTTACGTGAGCCGTATGCCTGTTTGCTACCGTTGTAGTGTAAAAAAATTGATACAAAATGTAAATTTATCTTTGTGTTAAGTAAGCCTGCTAAAATAAATAGTACACATAAACGAACTAGGTATTCCGTTATTTTTTTAGTTCTAAAAACGAGGAAGCAAAGAGAATTTTAACTATTTATATTGAAGGTATGCTATTATTTTCTAGTCTGGTCATAAATAAAGTTAAAAGATAATTATTTTTTTTTGCCATAATCAACCTTAATTGCTTAACATTATGTTGCTTGAGACCAAGAGGGTCTCCATAATGTAACGGATTTATAAAATTGTAAAAAAGTTCAAAATCTTTACTATTTTATGTTAATTTATGCTTATTTTGTAGTATGTAAGTCTCTATATTGTAATTAAGTACTTTTATTAAATAAATGGAAGATGAATAGAAGGCTTTCATATTATTCCTTATTCCAAGAACGATTAAATTTACGAATATTACATAAGTAATGAAAAATGCACTAAAAAATAAATTGTTAATTGATTGCATTATTATTTATTACGTGAACCTATCCACGTCAAACTTAGGCGTATTTATTATACGTTAACTTGACATTTCAGTTATTTTATTTGAGTATCTCCTGTCCAATTAAACTTCATTGTCAAATTGATTTTGACCACTCACAACACGGCAACTTTTCTTATTGGTGAAATGGCATGAAACCTTTGCGGAATTAAGGTTAACACAAAAAAATATGCTTAAAGAATGAGTACTTGATTGGTTAATAGGACATAAGACATTTTAGTTTTGTAAACGTGAAAATGGGTCGTGTTTTCACATGAACTTTGCTTGCCTTTATTCGTCTTGATATTATATGTCGATGGTTTAATATAATATTATAAAACAATAATAACACCGCTATACTTATATGTATATCTTAATCCCACCAAAAACATAAATGTAAAAAAGGAGAGCCAAGTTCAATACAAAAATTATGCTTGGCTGTGGGCTTCGCCGCAAAAAGAATGGAGATCTAAATGAGTGCCAAGTTCTATGTAAAATCCAAATATGTATTTATAGGAACAAAATAACATTATGAACAAGTATTAAACTCTGACAACAAAGATCAATGGCAACATGATGGCAACCAACCCCATAAATTTGAAATATTAAAGTCCAATATTGAGACCAAGAAAACAAAGTAGCACATGTCAATTGTCGCAACACGTCTAATTAACTTTTCCCCAATCATGGTGCACTTGGGGATGACAGTGTAACAATAGTTTTCATATATTTAACTAACCAGCTGCCTGGCGATGCCGCCGCCCTCAAAAGTCCTGGTAAAGTTTTCTAATAGATGCTGTTGTTGGCGTGAGCTTAGGGGCGGCGGGTAAGTAAAGTGGAGTAGTGCAGTATCGGGAGCAGGGCGCCGCCAAGCATTATAGCCCCAAAAGAAGGTTTATGCACCAACCTGTAAAGAAGAAAACAGACATGTCAGTCAGTTTTAGGTCTATCTATCGTGGCGGGCTAAAGCGGGGCCGGGTATAGTCGCGAACGGTCTAGAACGCAAAATGACTACTTTGAGCGCCTATGTGTGCACGGTACACACTTCAATGTACATATGCGTGAGTCGTAGAGTTCGCTCATTCAATAATTTTTCACGTTTCCGCTACAAATTACGTTTGACAATACACCTACAGTTTGCTTTTTTAGGGTTCCGTAGCCAAATGGCAAAAAACGGAACCCTTATGGATTCGTCATGTCTGTCTGTCTGTCTGTCCGTCCGTATGTCACAGCCATTTTACTCGGAAACTATACGACGTATCTGAATAAAATTTACACATAAGGTGTATTTTGTATGCAGCTACTGAGTTTCATTTTCCATAGATGTAACTAAATTTCAAAAAATGTTTTTAACTAAATATCAACATGTGACACATCAATCGATAGGTCTTTAAAAATAACATTGAGGTTTCTCTGACCATTTTGTGATTAAGTGAATATTTTCTGAAATAATCGCTTCGAACGTCAGAAAAATTGAGTAGCCCCCCCTGTAACTTTTGAACCGTAAGTCCAAAAAATTTGAGGCGATGTGCCTTATCATATACTTTCTACGAAAATTATTTTGAACATTATCGGTTCAGCCATTTTTGAGTTATCTCCAAAAAACTTCTTCCAAAGGCATCAGATACGACCTTTTGGTATTAGTTTGGTTTTTATTACATTGAAGGTACGGAACCCTCCTATGCGTGGTCCGACACGCACTTGGCCGGTTTTTTTATCGACGCGCTGCCAACCAGACTGATAAACCAACAAATTTCCTTCCAATCAGCCGCCGTGGGGTGAGGTAATTCCATTCGGAACGGGGCGTAGCGTGTCCGTTCTGTATGAAATATATTAAATTAAAATTAAAAATTAAAAAAAGCTTTATTAATTCCATACATACATTACAAAGAAATTCGTTAAATATTAAAAATGCAGAACAATCAATTACAACGTCAATAATCAATTAAATTAAAAAATATGTTAAAATAATTCATCCTTTATGTCAATGTCATGCAGCAATTAATTGAATTAATAAATATAATTGCATTGAATTTACAGAAGTAGTATTTCGTTTAATGTATGGATGTGTGGACTCCCTTCGGGTAAAAGCCTCCTCCAAAGAATTCCAAGTGTCCCTTTTTTTAGCTTTGTTCGTCCAGTTTTGGCCCGCTACCGACAGTATTTCGTCTTGCCATCTGCTTCTTGGCCGACCTTGACCTCTGTAGCCGCGAGGGCCCACCCATTTGGTTGCAGATATTGTCCATCTGTCATCGCTGTATCTTGCAATATGACCTGCCCATTTCCATTTCAAGCATTGAGAGAAGTGTAAAGCATCTGTGACGTTTGTTTTCTTGCGGATTTGCGAGTTTCTTACTCTATCACTGAGCTTTACACCTCGACAGCTTCTTTCCATTTTTCGTTGAGTAATCTGGATTTTTGCTTTAGTTCTGTGGTCGAATGTCCAAGTTTGACAGCCGTAAGTCAGGCAAGGCAGGATGGCAGTATCCATGACAACTTTTTTTGTTGTGTTCGGTAGCTTTCGTGATTTTAATACTTCTTTGTGTGCCCAAAACTTGTTCCAGGTGATGGCGATCCGTCTGTTAACTTCGTCTAAGTTGTTGTCAGTTTTAAATGATATTTGTTTACAAAGATAGATGTAGTTGCTTACGTATTCCAGTGGTGTATTATTAACTAGAATTATTTTAGGCTCATCGTTGGTCATCAATTTAGTTTTTTCGAGGTTCATCTCAGTCCTACTTTTTTGCTCGTAAGTTGAAATATATATGTAAGTATTATTATTTATTCTGTGCTATAGTCGTCTATAGGCATGAAACTATCAACGTCATTTTGAATTTAGAATTCTTATCCCTATAGTATTTTTACATGTATCGTGCTAGCATTCCTTTCGTTTTATTCATTCCACTCTCAAAGGCGAGACCTAAACACATTGCAACGAAAGTAGAAATACTCACCAGGGAATGGAAGTAACGAGAAGCGTGTAGGAGAAGGACAGCACCAGGTTGACCCAAACCCTGGTGCAGCGGCGCAGACTGCTGGATATCCACGGACACTGCAGGACTGCAAGAAGACACGCCCAATCAATTTACGAATAGATATATATATCATACAGCGACAAGTGAGATTTTTATTAATTTTAGTAACTAATTAGGCACTTTGGTAAGAACGTGCTTACTGGCCGCAGTGGCCTCAGTGACCACATGCAATCATGTACATATACTATGGAGAAAAGAGACATAGGACGATGGAAAATCTGGAAGGACGCAGAGACGCCCTTGCACGTCCTCGATAAGTGCCTTCCCCTTTTTTACGGGGGGATTCGTTATTGGGGGATTCGGATGGATAGTTCCGTGCCACGTGAACCGCGTCGGAGTCACACCGACTAAAACCTCCCGACGGTCCTCCTCCAGGCATTTCGGATTTTAGATGGGTCTGGGATAGTGCCGCCTGGGTGTTACGCCTCTGCGGGTTCCACCGTTTTTTGTATGGAGAATCACGTCCCTTACTGCTGCGGCCCTCAATGGTCCCAAGGCCCCATTTTAGCCGCCTCGTACTACGACAGGCAGAGATTACCGTACCCGTTGTCGGTTACAGTGCCCTTCCCTAATATGCACACGTGACTCAATTGAGAATTTGCGTGAAAAATATTTCATTTAGTTTGTCTAATAAACACGGTATAAAGCACGAAAATAAAATTTAAAATAATTTTAAACAAAAAAGAACCGACTTCACTTAGCATCCACCTTTAAAACAGCAAATGCTCGAGATGCTGTAAAAAATACTCAAATCACTATAGGTGTGCCTATAATAGTAGAAGAGTTCCCTCGATTTCTCCAGGATCCCATCATCAGATCCTGACCTGGTTACAATGGTACCAACTGTGAACTATAGTGTAGAAGTATACTCTTTCACACAAAAAAAGAATTGTCTAAATCGATCCAGCCTGCAGCCGTCTTTGAATAATCGGTGAACATACAAAAAATTTTTGCAAAACCAAAGATCCCAACGAATTGATAACCTCCTCCTTCGAAATCTTGAAGTCGGTTGATAAACAATGACGCAGACCATACTACCGCATAGCATAAGGCATCTCAGTAATAATCTAAACCAATTAAACAAGTTTTACTTTGTATAAAGAAAAACTTCGTAAAATGGCAGGCTCTATTTGATCTTGGAAGTCGTTGAAAGTCATGTCGACATTATTTATTAGTTTATTACCTTATTGGATAAATAATTGATCACTTGTTTAATTAACGGTTAATGATTATTCATCCAATTAACAATTCATTATAATTATAACATTACCTTTAATGGCTATTACCAAGAGGAAATAGGTTGTTTGGTAAAATTATCCTTGTTTATCTACACTCGCATTGTAAGTCCTCTAAAACATGTTCAAAAACGGTAGGCAATGGCTAGCATTACCACAACCGATTTTACTATGATAAGCTTTTTATCTGTGACAGTAACTTAATTTTAATTTTACATGCTCAAACATTGATGTGTTATGAGTTTTGATAACGTAATGTACACCTGCACGCGCCCGCGCGGCCGCCGACACGCTCCCCCCCGACCGCCGGCACAATCGAGTTGGCCATGGCGTTGCAATGGCGGCCATTCTATGGTTTCCGAACACGGCAATTAGTATAAATAATATAAGTGTAGATAAAGCAGTGTATGCAACTGTACGTAATTAGGCCTTAAAACACTCGTGTGATCTTATTATGAAACTCACCTGCGGCTCGTTTCATAAAACCACACTCGTATTTTAAGGACCCTTATTACGTAACAGTTACATAATAGTAGTTTATGTAACTGTTACGTAATAAGGGTCCTTAAAACATGAGTGTGGTTTTATGAAATGAGCCGCAGGCGAATTTCATAATAAGATCACACGAGTGTTTTAAGGCCTAATTACGTACAGTTGCATACACTGCTTTATCTACACTCATATTATACAGTGTGGAAAGATAAGTCGGGCCCTGGAGGGAAACTACCTTAAAACGTTGAGATAGCTCAATTCGCTGAAAGGAAACATTCTTTTATTTTTCCTAAAAACTAAAACTGCATTCACAGTCTTTTTCCCAATTTTCACTTTTTTCCATACTAATTGTATGAAAAAAATTTTTATTATTATTTATGGGTTCTCTTGTGCCCTAAACTTGGTTGGTATTAAGAAGTTTTTATCCTTGTTGGAAATAGGATCGATTGGCATCAATTGTCATAAAAAAAATATTTATGGCAAAAATTACAAAATAAATAGTTTTTTGTAAACTGTACTCTTTTCCAAAAAATTGTAAATGCAGTTTCAAAAAATTTCCCCGTTTCAAAAAATTAAAGAATGTTTCCTTTCAGTGAATTGAGCTATCTCAACGTTTTAAGGTAGTTTCCCTCCAGGGCCCGACTTATCTTTCCACACTGTATATATTAAATTAATTGTTCGGAAACCATAGAATGACCGCCATTGTACCGTCATGGCCTACTCGATTGTGCCGGCGCTCGCGCGGGACCAATCGAGTTGGCCATGGCGGTAACATTATGTTATCAAATTCGATGTTCCAAATTTGAAACTCATTGCTTAACAATATTTGAGCATGCATAGTTAAAATTACGTTACTGCCGCAGATAAGAAACTTATCATAGTTAAATCGTTTGTTGTAATGCTTGTCATTGTCTACGGTTTTTGAACGCATTTTAGAGTACTTACAGTATGAGTGTAGATAAACTACTATTATGATTTTTACTGTGAATCACAAAGCTGACATTATACTATAGGTAGTAATATATGTATATCGGATGATTGAAAGGTAATAAATATTTACGGTCGTATATTTGTTACGCTCATTTTGCACAATTGATATGATTAATTTGCTTTTCAACCGACTTCAAGATTTCGAAGGAGGAGGTTATCAATTCGTCGGGATCTTTGTTTGTTTTTTTGCTATTTTTTTTTATGTGTGTTCACCGGTTATTCGAAGACGGCTGGACCGATTTGGAAAATTCATTTTTTGTTTGAACGAGTACATATACTTCACAGTTGGTCCCATTATAACCAGGTCAGGATCTGATGATGGGATCCTGGAGAAATCGAGGGAACTCTTCAACTATTATAGGCACACCTATAGTGATTTGAGTATTTTTAGAGCAGCTCGAGCATCTGCTTTTGGAAAGGTGGATGCTAAGTGAAGTCGGTTCTTTTTTGTTTAAAATTATATTATTTATTACTGGAACCAACGTGTATGTGTACGAGCGGAGTGGCGACCGTCCAGCGGCTCGTTCAGCGGCGGTGGCGTGTCGCCAAGCGGCAAAGGGATTTAATTAGCGTGCAATGGAGTTGCGGATCGAAGGTTTGTATTGTACTGATGGCGCCAGCATAGGTTGTACAGTCAGCGTCAAATAGTTAGTAGCAACCAAAGTAGCCAAATATATCGGTACAGATCTTTATTTGTATGGCAGTAAGGGTGTGTTACGATATATTTGGAGACTTAGACTGCTTCTAACTATATGTTGCTGACTATCCAAAGGTATATTTTAATTTTATAATTTGTCTTGTCGGTCGGGTACAAAATTATATGAGGTTTGCTAAGTTTTATGAATAAAGAAAGAGGTAAGACTTGAGATGTCGATTGCCTAATATTCTCACTGTCTTGTCGACTTGTCGACTGTTGGTGTACAGTTCGACGCTCAGCCGTCTCCCTCGCACTGCACAAGACAGAAGAGTACGGAGCATGCTTACACAGAGTGATCCAGTCAGGATGCAGCGTCATGGCGGAGGCGAACACCTGCACGAAGCCGAGCACGCGGTACTTCCACGTGTTGGCGTTGGCGGCGCGGCTCTCGAGCTCGTGCAACTGCTTGAGGCTGAACGAGCCCTTGCGGAGCACCGAGACCGGGTCGGCGGCGGGGAAGCCGGCCGGGCTGTATGATTGTAGCACACCATTGTCCACTATCCCGACGGCCGTGTACTGTAACAATAGTAGTTTATGTAACTGTTACGTAATAAGGGTACGTCCTTAAAACATGAGTGTGGTTTTATGAAATGAGCCGCAGGCGAATTTCATAATAAGATCACACGAGTGTTTTAAGGCCTAATTACGTACAGTTGCATACACTGCTTTATCTACACTCATATTATTTATTCTAAATGCCTTATTTGGAAACCATAGAATGGCCGCCATTGCACCGCCACCATGGCCAACTCTCGTGTGCCGGCGGTCGCGCGGGCGCGTGTCGGGCTGTCGGCGGATCCCCGGGAGGGTGCAGGTGTACATTATGTTATCAAAACTCATAGCACATCAATAATTGAGCATGAAAAGTTAAAATTACGTTACTGCTACGGATAAAAAGCTTATCATAGTAAAATCAGTCGTGGTAATGCTAGCCATTGCCTACCGTTTTCGAACACGTTTTAGAGAACTTACAATATGAGTGTAGATAAAATAGGTTTTTATATTTATTTCCGTACTAAAGAAGTCTGCTCTGGAGAATGCTCTAGAGATAGGTGGTCTGGACCACTCGTGAAGTCGTGATACAATATTATGTTATTACAGGTATTTAATTACTTTCAAACAGTTGGTGGTCCCTGCCAAGTATGAAATTTTGTCGGGCGGTCCTTTATCAATAAAAGGTTAAGAACCACTGCGTGCAGCTTTACGTGTATTCCTGTCACACTCACGATGTCGTCCTCGCGGCCGGCGTAGGAGAAGTGCACGCGCAGGTCGCCGAGCTCGTGGTGCAGCGCGCTCTCGCCGTGGTAGTAGAAGCCCGAGTGCAGCTTTATGTCGCCGCGGTCGGGCCGCGAGTCTGACCAGATCTCGTAGTAGTCATTCACTTTTCTCTTAACATCTACGCCTGCAATAATGAGAAATTTGGTAATGATTAAGTACATATAAAACCGCAACTGTGCATCTGTGTGGATAGTGACAATAGTAGATTGTACAACAAGTGCATAAAACGCACCATTTCGCGAGGTGTTTAGCCATCCGAGCGTAGACGGGGGCCAAAAAATTTTACCTTGCATTAAATCCTACACTTTTCGAAGCTTTTTCTAGTTATTAAGTAGGGTAGTTAGATTCCCACTACACATTTTTCCCCAGTGACGTGATTGTGCATTTCAGGAAATCGAAAACATTCTAGACAACGTCTGGAACACTACATTGACTAAATCCTACACTGGAGATCTAGCACTATTGTATTTGTTTAAATAAGTGATGACTAACTTAAAGATTTCCCGAATTGTTTCTCTGAGCTTTCGTCTATAAGCTTCATTAAGTGACATTTTATCTTTATATTTATAAAAAGTGACTTAGAAATTCGAACACAATTCGAAAATTTGGTAGTATGGTACTAATACAGATCTAAGTGTTACAGTAATTTTTCACCACGGTGACATGTTTACATCTATTTATTATGACATTTTTTTTGACGTGATAACGTCTTTAAAATCGTTTTAGTCGGGTGACATGTTCAGAAACTTGTGTCACACCAAAACCTCACGAGCGCGATCGCAGGTATAACGAGAGAGAGACGGACCGATCTCCCGTCTCATCTCGAGCGCTGCCAGTCATTCCGTGAAACTTGTCACGCGGAATCCTCACGAGCGGTTAGACGTTATCACGTAAACATCTCGATCGTAAACCTACTTTACAAACAACCAATTTTTTAGTTTTTTTGGCGAATATGATCACTTTATATGAACCTACACTTGTGAATAATTTTTCCTTAATTTTTTTTGATATTATGTAACATATTATTAAAGCTAAAAGAAGCATCAAAATCATGAGTGTAGAATTAATGCGCGTGTTCGAAAATCATTTAAGAAATAGTAATAATACAGTCACCGCTGTAATAATTGTCTCGACAATATAATGAAAAATCACCATTTGTATAATTAGTGTTTGATTATTATTGAATTTTTTAAACATTTTTATTATTTCAAATGTATTCTCAACTTGACAGGTGGTGAATATTTCAAATACTGTTTTAAATATTCAGGTAGTCCCTTGGATTAAAAATCTCTAGTGTAGGATTTAATGTTTGTGGTACATAAACATTAAAATTTTCAAAATTTTTTTTTAAAGAAAGCACAATGTATTTTTTGGGAAAAAACTTAATACATCTTTTCAATAAATGTTGTTTTACCAGATCCCAAGGACAAAATAGTGTAGGATTAAATGTGATCTCCTCGAACAACTTAAAGTTTAGTGACGGGACTAGCGAGCTTGCGAGCGAGGATTGATAAAAAATAGAGTGTAAAATGGGTTTATGGCCGAGTTGTATACTCTATGTTCACTTCAAATGCGAGGAAATTATTTATCAGTAATCGTAAAACAATTTTGAGTTGTAACAAAAATATTACAATGAAAATAAATATGGTGCCCTCCAATTAATTTTTTAATGTTTTTTTTTATTGTCCAACATGTGACTTTAGACATAAATACTTGTTCTCTGCCAAGTCATAAACAACATTTCGGGGCATTTTTTAAAACTATTATCAACTCCCATTTTATCTGATTTCATTAATTTAATGATAGAAAACACGGAATTCAAGTAATTATAGCAAGAATAAATTAAAACAATAAGTTTCAGTATTCTACGAAATTTTACTGCTCCATTAAATTGTGCAATATATTTTGACTGTGTTTGGCTGTTGAGCCTCATTAATAATTATCTTAGTCTTAGAAGAAAATTTTACTTTATGCACTGAGCTTAACAATCGATTTTATGTCGTCCATGCACGACTTAAAGTCGAAGTTTACGAGCATGAGAAGTGAATTTTTTTTGTGGTGTTATAAACGTATCTCCACAGTAGATACTCGGGGCTTTTGATTCTCACTCATTTTAACCTAGGCTGGATTTACACTTGTAAGTTTTACGTACGTACGTAGGGACAAACCTATTTGCTAGTGTTATATCGATATTCGTCGCTACTTACGTAAGCATAACTTTACTTGTAAACCTTGTAGTCTGACTTGAAAAATCCGGAAAATAAGGATACAGACGTTGTGTTTTAAACGTGATTAAAAAAAAACATTATAATTATAAATAAATACCTATAGATAACCAGCCAATTTTAACATTTTCAGCAATGTGTGTCTCGCTGAATAGCGGCATAGAGGTCGGGTTGTGATGGCCCGGCCTTATGTAGAACAGGTTGGAGTCAACCACGAAGTCTCTCCAGTCCTTGTGATACCAGTAGGTCTTTTGTGACTCCTCTGCCGGTTCACTTAGAAAATTATCTTGCTCCCTAAAATAAACATATGAAAAGATACAAGAATCAGCATTTTGTCTCTTTGAAATATATAAGAATAATAGACAGAGCAATCAAGTTTTTTTTAAATCATTCAGTGTGTAGATTTTTTAACACATTCATCGCTATGCTACGGGCGTAGCGCTACGTCGTAGCCGATAACATGGTTTCCCGTTATGTAGCGAAAATTATTCGCACAGGCGTGACGAAAACGTTTTGTGATTAACGCTGAATGGATTAAGGGACAAGAATCTAAAAGATGTGGACCTTACATTTACCCAAAAACTTTATAAATAGACTAAGGTGACAACAGTTATAAAACCTAATTCAGTGTGTTGTTGTCCTGTACTTACGTGGCCTCTTCAATCCATTGGTACATCTGCACCCTCTTCCTTAGCTTCACAGCTTGGACTTGTATGTTATAATCAGGCTCGGAGATGGGCTCGAGAACCCGCAGCGGCCCAACAATATGCACCACTCGGCCTTCATACCGCGCCGCGTCGTTGGCAGTATGCACATCGATGCTTTCAGCTGATGAGACCAACTCCTCCAGCATTAAACTGCTTTGAATAGTATGACTCTGAAAATTGGGGTCTGAGTTAAAGTAGACCCTTTGCAGGCAGGCAGTGGTGGAGCGGCAAAACAACTTCTACAGATTTCAATATTAGCCAGAAATGAGAAATATCGATGAAATGGATATTATGTGGACTACAGCACAGCGGCACTGAAGCAAATCATGTAGGAGTAAATCTAGCACATAAATAATAGATTACTCACTCCAATCATTAGCAACCCTACTTAATAATCAGAAGTTGTATGGGAGCCGAAAGGTATGATTAAACTTATATCTTAATGAGTTTTAAGCACACTTAAAACATGATACTTAGCAAGCTATAATCTTATTAACCCTTTAATTGCTCTATGGTCTGATATAATATGACAGAGGTCAAAATTGGTAGTTCATTTTTTGACGAATGGCAGTTGAATGATTAATAACAAGTTTGTGCAAAGCTCGCTTAAGACTTAATATAAATATATAGGTATTTAACTTTGTATTAGTGCAGTCATTGAAGCGAAAAATACGGTCTTACCTCCGAATTTTTTTACTGTGAACCGATTTGCATGAAATTTTGGAATTAGGCTCATCTTACCCTTAACTTCAAAAGTGAAAATGATCTGAACTCCGCCTATTATTTTTAAGGGGTGTAAACAACCCCTTAATGGAAAAATTGACATTGAGCCATTTTATCGCAAGAAAACATGTCTAATAGTAAGTGGTGAAATTGTAAAGTATTTTCTAACATAATTACCTCATATTAAAATCATTTTCAACCCCTTGAAAATCTTACAACCCTTGCAAACAACCCCTAAATTGAAAAAATCACAAAAAAATACTTTGGTATGACATAAAAAGATGTAAGTATAGAGTAAGTAATATTTTATATTCTCTATAATAATTATCAAATTTTTAACCCCCTTTTAACCCTTGAAAACTACCCCTTGATAAATTTTTTTTTTTTTTTTTTATAAAATGAAAAGGATTTAAATATTATTCCACACTCTCGAAAATGATTATCATATTCTTAAGCTTTTCTACCCTTAAAACTACCCCTAAATTAAAACAGTAAATATATATGATTACATATTTAAAAATAATTTAAAAATATTATAGTCTATGGTTCGTTCTAGATTGATGAAATATGAAAGTCTTCTACGATTCCGAATCGATCCATGACACTGAATAAAGTGTTATCCTTCTTTGCTTAGCCCAAAACTGTAACCTGCCGGTAGCGCAGGCGGTGATGCGGACGCTGGGCCGCATGCGGTAGCGTCCCTAAAGGCCTAACACCTCCGGAGGTTGACATCGGAACAACGAGCGGCATACGCGTGTTTCGTATTCCCTCTTAGGAGGTGTTTAGTTATGGTCTTTATAGACCACGTCGCGTCAAACTGATGGAAGCTGCACGACGGTGGCTCGCTGTTCCTGCGAGCAGGCTGTCGGCGACGCTGGCGCTCGACGTGCCGGTTGTCCAGCACGAGAGTTCAACGGGTACGCCGTGGGCCTGCGACAGCTGTAGGCCTGCCGTAGTGTAACCAGGTACCGAACCGTTAGCTAGCGCGGGATTCCGCAGCCGAGAATATACTGACCAATTGTAAGCACAAACCCTGTTTGTTATTAATTAGGGAGTTAAGATATAAAAGAAGTGTAGTGGAGGGGTATTTACTGCAAATGCTGAATATAAGTGTGGGATGTTTAATAAATCTTGTCGCACAACCTGGGATTTTCATTTTACAAAACCAAGAATCATTTCAATATATACACATTACAATAGTTGTGGGTCTCTATTATACTGCGTACTTTCACATTGCTCCAAATATTCACACTCCGAAATTTTCAGTTACTAAGTAGAAAAAAATATGATAAGTTTTTACCAGGAGTGCGATTTTTGAATCTCACCAAGTGACTAATTCTCACCGATGTGAGTGATTTCCGATAGTAAATCACTCACATCGGTGAGATTTAGTCACTTGGTGAGATTCAAAAATCGCACTCCAGGTTTGTTTAGGACCATAACTCCTTCAATTTTCATGCTATCACAATTTATAAAAAACCATTGTAAAGGTAATTAAGAGAGCTACAACATCCTTCATTGCAATATATAGTAAAAAACCTTTTTCTAAAACGGTGAAGGGTTAAAGGGCTTAAGAGAGGCTGTGATTGCGCTGCCACGCGCTCTTTAAACAATCATATCTCCGTCAATTTTTGTTTGACAGAAAAAACAAAAAAACCAAATTGTTTGTCAGAAAAATACCTAAATTTTTAATCCATACACTTTTATACGTATCTGTCGTCATTTTTGAGATATTATGAAAAAAAAGTGGGTTTTTAAAAAATTTGAAATTTTGTTTTTTTTTAAATCGTGACTTTTTTGAAAAATATATGTCCTGTAGCAGCCAAACTGATATTATCTATCAAACTCTTCATAATAAAGTTAATTCTAGGCGGAATACGATTAATTTTAATTTTGGTGGAAATGGCACTTATGAAACCCATTGATTTAAAAGAAAAAACATTAGATGCTCCCCTTATTTGCAATACAGCTCACTTATTTTACGTGCAAAAGACTTTTAATAGTGCTCATTTTAAAGCTTATTTCAAGCACTACAAAACCCTATTGTATTAGAATGCATAAAATGCATCTGCTCGCCGCTAGATGGCATTGACCACATCGATTAAATTTCAGACAAAATAAAAAACGGCTTTGATCTTTAATATCTAGCTTAATATTGCACTTAGAATACTTTATAAAAAACCAAATTGTTCATTGTTTTACCTGCTACAATTTTGTTTTTTATAAAATTTTCGATAAAACGTATATTTTTGGAGATATTTGCAAGAAACCGATGAAAAACGTGAAAAAATTGCGAATTTTCAATTGCCAATAACTTGAAAAGTATTGGATTTTATAGATGATTTTTTGCTTAAAATTAGGCCTTCTATCGATATCCGAGGTTATTTTGAAAAAAAAAGAAATTCACCCCCGAGAAGGGGTGGCAACCACCCCCAGGGTGGTTGCGGAGTTCAAATCATTTTCACTTTTGAAGTTAAGGGTAAGATGAACCTAATTCCAAAATTGTATGCAATTTTCGGTTCACAGTAAAAAAATTCGGAGCAATAATGCTTCAATTACTGCACTATATGGAGTGAACACCCTATTAAGCTTACTTATTATTTATCTATGCTTGTCTTGTACTGTTTATGCTTTGTTGTTGTATAATGTCCGAATCAAATTATTTCAAAACAGAACCGGAGCTGGAGGTGTAAAATTAATCAGAGCTCCGTAACATCCCTGCTACACACACATGCAGAACATAATATGAGATAAGAATATTTATTATAAGATAATTTACCTCAGCCCATAACAGGAAGTATGTGACGCCTGTAAAGAGAACTAGACTCAAGATAGTAGTAAGCCATGTCTGTTTAAACTGATTCTTTACTGAATGAAAATCCAGCTGAAAATAAAAAAGATGGTTTTGACGAAGTATTATTGACAAAAAAATATGTACTTTAATGACAAAAAAGTGTACCTATGTAAAGGCAAAAACCGATCCCAGTACTGATCTCCTTACTCACAGTATTGGCAATTTGGTAGTTAAAAAACCGGACACACTTGACGGTAGACTTCTTATAGATTTTTCCGTAATCTTTAGGTAAATAATGCTGTATTTTTTTCATTATTTTTAACTACAGTGAGTTTTCAATTTAAAGGGGGGGGGGGGGGGGGCAGCATGTTGCCTTTTACTTGAAGAAATTAAGGCTACTTATCTTTAAATTATAAAAAACATATATTCTCACATCAAGTGTGCATCCAGCCCTTTTATTTGATCCGTCACTCATATAGTTTACCTAACTTTTTTTATTTATAGTTTTATTTTTATTTTTCACTTTTTAAAATCCCCATTTTATATGGACCCCTAAAAATCATAATATTTTTACTTAACAGTTTTTTACTATTAGCTAAGTTGCTCCAAGAAATAACTAATATTAACAGTGAATCTTTGGTTATTCTAGGACTCTCATGTACATTTCTTTGCTCATCTGAAAATGCACCATTTGTGTGGCTATTTCGGATAGGGGCCACTTTGTCGATATGGAGTTATTAATATTTACTTAACTACATTAAATTTGCTATCTAGTTAAAAAATGAAGTCTCTATGTGTAATGGTTATTTTTTGATTAACCTTTAAAATTGCCCTTGTGAAAAAGCGACAACTGAGAAAAACGTGATTAAAGTTTGGGACAGCAAAAAATACACTTGTACTTTGAAGTTATGGAGTGAATAGAATAGTACCAAACTAATCTACATACTTCTAGGTTACTAAATTGAATAAAGTCATACCAGAAATTCTTACAGGTCACACGTCATGGAGGCCTGAACATCAAAATGGAAGGATAAAATTTCAATGTGAATTTCGGAGTTTTTTCTGTGCATGTAACACGAGACTCAAAATATATATAATTAAGTTACGTTAATAAATGTATTCTGAATCTAAAACAGACATATTTCATGAAATCCTTATTAGTCATAAATTTCCGAATTTAAAAAAGTCGATGTGACAAAATGTATAACAAAAACTTACAAATTTCATGAGTGCGCTAATAAATATCATAAGATAACGGAACAGTCGGAACAAACACTATTACCATGTATTTAAAACATACAAAAACTCAATCTGAACCCAATTTTTGAAATGTTAAAGTTTAGTGATTTTCTGTAATAAATTATAGGTAGGGTACCACTTTGTCGATGTACTAAAGTTCAGGGTTGATAAAAATCCAAATTTAAAAAAAAAAACATAATATTCCGATTAATTTGATTTAAATCGGATTTATTTGATTAAAATCAGATCTTTTTGATTTTTTTCATTTTCTTGTCTTTTTTTATTAATTGAATAGCCAGTTCAGTTATATAATAAAACGAAAACAACGTATTTTAACTAAATTTATTAAAATCAACAATTTTAAAAGTTTTAAAACAGTAGTTTTGAAGAATAACAAGTAAAGCCAAACTTTTAGACTAAAAAACGAACATATAAATCTATTCCTATTGAATTCGATATAATTATTATAACTTTTAACATTATCAAATTTATTATTCTTTTTAACTATTTATTTTTTGGAATTCAAACATTTTAAAATGAATACCAAATAAATTTATTTTTGTTGTATTCTTCTCTTTCACTAGTCAATTACGAATGACCGGGCGAAAAGCGAAATGCGTCCGTGTTTTAGTTTCGGGGAATCCTGGAACTGTTTCGGTACCATGCGTCTCGTATTATAGTTTCGGGGTTTCCCCGAAACTGTTACGCTTGCACATGTGTGCCTGCCGTAGTGGTCCGGGGAATTCCCTAAACTATTTTGTGCCGATTTGGTTGTAGTAAAAATTTAATGATTTAAATCAATGATTTTTTTGAAAACATCCCTTGATTAAAATCACGATTTAAATCACTGATTTAAATCAAGTGATTTAAATCATATCAACCCTGCTAAAGTTTAGTGACTCGTTAGTGAAATATTGTTTTTTAATGCATTATTGTCATTTCAGGCATGTTACAAAACATTGTTATGAATAATTAATTGCAGATTATTATTATTACTTTTATAGTTAGTTTTACTAAAATTTTTAGTGTTAAAATCTAATTTATAACGTTACTGTCATGCTGGAGTCTAGTTTGTTATTATGTTTTAAATATATATTGAACCAAAATGAAACGAAACCAGTAATGTTGGGTCACTATCGATAAAGCCGACTTCAGTCAGCGTTGAATAATGTACAAGAAAGGTATGGGACAATAAAAAAACACTATAATACATTTCCACCCAATTCCGCTTCCACCTAATTCCTTCCAGTTTTACTGACTTCCACTCCAATTCCGCGAGTTCCGTGAGTTCCGCTCCAATTTTTCCAGTTCCGCTCCAATTCTGCCAGTTCCGCTCCACTGTAGCTCTACTTCCACTGACTTCCACCCACTTCCACCCAGTTCCGCTCTACTTGCACTCGATTCCCATCACTTCCACCCTACTTCCTCTGACTTCCGCTCCAATTCCACCAGTTCTGCTCCAATTCCGCCAGTTCTGTTCTACTTCCACTTGATTCCTGCCACTTCTACCCCACATTCACTGACTTCTGCTTTAATCCCACCTGTTCCGCTCCAATTACACCAGCACCGTTCCTTCTCCGCGAGTTCCGCTTCACTTTCAGCCAGTTCTGCTCTACTTCCCTCTCAATTTCCACCTCTTTTATTGACTTCCGCTCCAATTTCGCGTGCACTTATTACAAATAGCACATTTACTAAAAACTAGTGCCGGTGCCAAATATTGTGATTAGGTTTCGAAGCTATTTTGGTGTGCAATGTGAGTATGAACAAAAAAAAATGTGGCTCTGTATTAATAATATCTTGGCTAAAAGTATGATGTCGTCGTTTTTTCCAGGTATCGACAAAGTGGCACCCTAGGCAATAAACTTTGAGGCTCTCATAAGGTGCTTAAAATGGTCATTTCAACGTTGGGCTCAAAATCACAGATTCATTAGAGCACAGATTCATTTATCCGTTTCTGTAAAACACCGATTTTCGATATGTTTTTTAATTTTTCACTAAACTGCCCGTAACTCGGTAACTAGAATCGACAAAGTACCCTGCACTAAACTCGTACACATTTAGTAATTCAGTAGTTAAGTCTTATACAGATGCTGCATTGTTTTACTGAGAGGGTACAAATTACAGGTATAGTATAGAATATGTATAGAAAGGTAATTGGGCTAAATTAACACAAACACCAACCAGTGATTGTCACCTACATAAAGTACATCAGGTACTTTTAAGCAAATATCGTACTTACCGGCATTATTTTTCTGTGTAAATGCGTTATTGCAAGCACTATGGATAGTGAGCATAACCTGCCTCTAAGTCCAAAATTAAATCATAGTTAATATTAATCGACAATATTTGATATATTTGATATGAAATAATAAAAGAACCAATAACGCAAATCAAGAGAAATACTTCCGCCATCAACTTGCAGGAGAATTCTCGCTCGCCTCGCCTCGCAACGCAATTTTTCCCCCTTTTGCCAACTCTCCGGAAAATATTGTATTGTCCAAAAGTAACCCAAAACCCCGAATCTAATAAAGCGCATTATATTTAAACTCCGACGAAAAAAATTAAAAAAAGTAACTAGCAGTTTTGTATTAACAATAAAGATTAAGCTAATCCCATTAATTTTATTTCATGATTTCAATCGTTGTAACGACGTTTAGCAGTGATAATGGGGAAATATGTGTAACTCGGACCGTTCGTTTGTTGTTTATAATGACGGATGTCATTTGAACTCGTTCCAATCCAATACCACTATGATATATGTTCAGTGTCACCAAAGAATAAAATACTCACTAGGAGTGACACTGATTTTTTCACTTTCACTCAATTGGTGGATGAATATTTTAATTTTTGGAGTACTTTTTTTTTATTTTTTTATACTTTCTAAGTTTAGAATTTTCTTACAAGCTTAGTATAACGATATCATATCTGAACATACCATAGAAGTGTCACTTTCACTTGCTATGCACTGACGGCACTGGCTCGATTGTTTATCTTTATTCGTATCAATTTATTGCAGTTCCACTGAAAGATTTGAAGTGTCTTTGTACTATAATAACCGATGCGAATATTAAGAAAAAATTTCTATTAACGTCCTAAATGTAATATAGATAGATAACCAACCTATGACACATTACAGTCGGTCTTGATCTTACCATGGCTATTAGTGCTAAAGGATTAAAATTAAAAACGATTCTTTATGCACCTCTATTCGGCCAATATTTAAAAAGATACTTTCATGGAATTCCATTTTTCGACTTTTATCAATATACAACTGGTAAGCTGCCCTTGTTTTAGCTACACAAATCACTAAGATTCATTAACCTATTGAAAATCAAGTATAATAGTTAAAATTACAACAACCATTCATATGTTTTAAACAACACAATGCACATTTCATGTATTTTTTCAGGTGAATCATTGTCTCAGTACATGCTAGACAAACTGAGGACGAAAAATCCAACTTTGGATACCCTAAGTCGAGAGCAACTGCATTGCTCACTTCAAATACTAAAAAAATTTGGCGTAGACGCGCTTGATGCCTGTTCCAACCCTCATGTCTTCTGTATGAACCCAATATCATTAGACAACTATGGTGAAATACTTAAAGAATGTAGATTTGCCTATATTGCACCAAAGCATCTAATAAGGTACACAGTAATAAGTGGTTGTGATAACTGTCACCCCCAGCGCCGGATCTAGAAATTTTTCGAGGCGGGGCAAAATCTGAAAAATGCCGCCCCCCCGCCCCGGCATATATTTGATATGTATTTTAATTTTGCCTTATTATTTTTTTTTTTTAAATACCAAGACGGTGGCAAACAAGCATACGGTACGGACCGCCTGATGGCAAGCAGCTACCGTAGCCTACGGACACCTGCAACCCCAAAGGATTCACATGCGCGTTGCCTACCCTATAGGAACCTATACACTCCTTTTTTGAAGAACCTCATACTGTAGCCCATTGGGAAAACCTCGGCAGGGAGTTCATTCCACAGCCGCAGCGTTCGTGGGAGGAAATTCCTCTTAAACCGTACTGTGCGCGACCCATTGGGCTCCAGGGTGTGGGGATGAACACCCTGCCGGCGGCGAGCGGTGTGCGGAAATTATATTAACTATCATATAATTTCGACCAACAGACGCCTACCATTAGTCATTGATAGGCTATTAACGGAAAGAACGCCACAACGACCGGTCTAGCGTTGCTCTTTCTGTCTATTATCTCTTCTGTGTTTCTGTGTTAAGCCCAATTTTTTTTTCGAATACATATGTACATGGATGTGTAAGTCATATATTTTAATTAGGATAACTAGTTAAGTATACGGCAAATACGGAAACCATCTCCCGCTATCTAAACCTTTTCTGCGCCCCCGGGCGTCGTAGCGAAGTTACGGTCTTAGGACCGGACGGGCGGATGGCTACAGTATGATATGATCACTTATCTCAACGAGGAGCATGTTTCGAACCTTATTCATCGAAAAGCAAAAGTTTAAGAGGTCACAAATCACTTGGTCGGACACTTTTAGTGGTGCAATTTTTGTTTTTTTTTTACCTCATCGAGTAACAGGATGAAACCAACCTCATTTGATAGCTAAAGTGATGCTATTTCAATATTTTTTGGTCGGACAGCCCTCAGCCTGATCCGTTCCGTTTTTGGACACATTTAGTGGTGCAATTTTTGGGGCGTTTTTAGGTTCCGTAGCCAAATGACAAAAAACGAAACCCTTATGGATTCGTCATGTCTGTCTGTCTGTCTGTCTGTCCGTCCGTATGTTACAGCCATTTTACTCGGAAACTATACGACGTATCTAAATAAAATTTACACATAAGGTGTATTTTGAAAGCCGCTACTTAGTTATGTAGTTAAATTGGACAATTAATATTTTTAGGGGGGGCATGTACTTAATTTCAAAATATTTTTTAAAAACTAAATATCAACATATGACACTTCAATCGATAGGTCTTTAAAAAAACATTGAGGTTTCTTTGACTATTTTGTGATTAAGTGAATATTTTCTGAAATAATCGCTTTGAATTCAAAAAAATTGTGTCCCCCCCCCGTAACTTTTGAACCGTAAGTCCAAACAATATGAAGAAATTTGAGGAGATGCGCCTTATCATATACTTTCTACGAAATTTGTTTTAAACATTACGGGTTCAGCCATTTTTGAGTTATCTCCAAAAAACTTCTTCCATAGGCATCGGATACGACCTTTTGGTATTAGTTTGGTTCTTATTCCATTGAAGGTACGGAACCCTCCTATGCGTGGCCCGACACGCAATTGGCCGGGTTTTACCTCATCGAGTAGCAGGATAAATCCAACCTGATTTGATAGCTAAAGTGATGCTATTTCAATATTTTTTGGTCGGACAGCCCTCGGCCTGGTCCGTTCCGTTTTCGGACACTTTTAGTGGTGCAATTTTTGGGGTGCCTTTTCTGTCTGTAGCCGAATTTTACGGTCCTACATTAATAAAATTTGGTGTGTGAGTGGCTTTTATATCTCGCCATATATTGAAGCATAAGAATTCATTTATAAACATTATTTAAGGGGGCACTCGATGAAGTAAGTGATCATACCGTGGCCGCCCGATCCATTACGCGGATTCAGTGTAGTGGGCCTTCCTATAAATACGTGCACACAATGATACAAGTACGCAACAAACAGTAAAATCTGCTTTTTACCACTCTACCTCGGAAACGCGCTCTTTATCCCTAGGAAACTGATGGGAAAAACGCATTTTATCCACATGTGGGGAAATTAATTTGGTACAAGTTGTGACTTCTTTTTTCACGTTATCTGGCAGGATGGACTTAAAAGAGATGATTTTGAATTATAATTATAATTTTGAAAGCATTCATTTGGCTTTGTTTTTTTATAGTTTATATTTTTCCTGAGGTGGTGTGGTGAAAAGTTTTGTATTATACCATTTTTTTTAACAACTCGCTACGCTCGTGGCTCAATTTTGGAATCTTTCACTAGCTCGGGTCTCAGTAAAGCACGAGAGGAAAACATCAACTTTGCCCCCTTGTATAATAAATTACTATTATCTATGGTGTCAGTGCAAATTCGAGCACAGGCTTTATTCACATGTTTTATTCGGCTACTATAGTTTCCCTTTCCCTTAAAATCATTTTAGTAAAAACCGGCCAAGAGGATCTCGGGCCATGACTAATGTAGGGTTCCGTAGCTGCGGGCCCGTCACAATATTTACACCTATTCGTAAAGTAGTTTTTTAGGATATTTTGCCATGAAATTACAATTACATACTATACAGCTTTTATTGAACGTTTTTTTAGACATCCATGAATTTTCCATATTTTTTGGGCCCAGGGTTAGAGGACAGTACGCTTTTTTTTAAATTTGATATATAGACGATGCCGCCCCCACGCCGCCGCCACGATGCTACTGCGGGTATCATGTACACGATGGCGCCGCCACGCCGTCATCGCGCCGCCGCCATACCTCTGCGCTGTGTATACGATATGCGCAAAGACCGCTCCAATGCGCCGCCACCTCGGGCTTTTGTTTCTCGCATACACAGCGCAAAGGGGCGGTGGCGCGGTGGCGGGCTTTACGCGTCTCGTATACACAGCGCAGAGGTACGGCGGCGCGGTGGCGGGCTTTACGGGACTCGTACAACTTACACACAGCACAGGCATGCGGCGGCGGAGGGGCGACATCGTTGACACGCGCCCTAACCGCCCTCAAATGAAAGCGTGTTTCATTTCCCGCGGGCGAGCTTGGTTGTTGACCTGCGCCTACGCGCCCCGCGAATGGACACCTGTCTCAGTGGTCCAGGTTGCGTTCATGATGAGCGATGATGAGACGTGTATTCGTCTGCCAAGAAGGTCGAGTTTGCCGCCCCCTGAATTTGCCGCCCGGGGCATGGGCCCCGGCCTGCCCCCCCTAGATCCGGCTCTGGTCACCCCAATCAAATTTGTAACTTCTATATGTCAAATTGTGCCAAAACAGCAGTGGTTGCAGCCACCTTAATGGGATTATATCCATCTTAAAAGCCTTTTTTATTCTTATATCCCTTAATTTTAAATCTTATATGCATTCTCTATTTAATTATAAATTTGTTTTTAATTGAAGAAAAAATAAAACATTTACAGGTTCTCTTTGTCAGCAGTGTTACTCGTTTTTTTTTTCATTTACTTAATGGCTTTCTTTCCAATAAATGTAAATATTTGTATTATATATTTTATGGACAAACCATAAAACTATTTGTCAATCTGTTAAATTTATGATTATAACATTGTAGATATCACACACTAGTGAGATCCCGGACAATAGCCCAGCTCAAAAAGGAGGGACTCATCAGAGATGACATTCAATTAGAGGAAGTCTTGCTGAACTGCTTCCAAGAATGGCCCTCGAGTCAAAAGAGAACACATGGTTTTGGTGATACTACTACATCTATTTGTAAGTAAATAATGTTCCCTACTCTTGTATCCTATATTAAAAGAACAGTCATTTTATGGAATGGGATCAATGCAAGGATGTCTGTACAACTAGTCAATACTTGCTTGCTCTTATATCACAAAGGTACAGTGACAGGTTTCAAAAATAATAATTTTGGATTGGAATATATTTAATTCACAAATTTTGAAGAATCATTTTGATTATGGGTCCAGGAAATATATCCCTGAGAAAAGCTTTAAAAAAACCGAAAAGTATTACTTTCAAGATTGTAACTTTTTAAGTAGCTTGATCTAGTTTCGAATGTATATATGCTCTATACATATATTTTAACAGTAAACGATAAAGTACATATTTCAATTTTCAGTATCCATTCGTTTAAGTGTCCTGGAAAGATATCTGACCTGGAAGCTGTCTATTACTACTGAGGAGTTTAAGAAATATTGCAGAAACTATTTACCCCTAAAACACAAGCCAATGAGTGACATCCAAGAAGCATTGTTTATAGCTGAAAAGGAAATCAACTTTGATCTCCAAACTATAAGAAGAAATGGGTTTGTCATATCGGCAGATCCCGTAAACACAAACCTGATTTTAGAAAATGTTGCGTCCCTAGCTGGCATGGACATCAGAGAAGCAATTCGTATAGAACCTGCAATTCTGAAGAATAATTACAATGCCCTATTGGAAATCAGAGATATTCTAGAAGTATGCACTTTTTATTTTTCTTTTACAAGTCTTTTTAGGGTTCCGTAGTCAACTAGGAACCCTTATAGTTTCGCTATGTCTGCCCGTCCGTCCGCGGATAATCTCAGTGACCGTTAGCACTAGAAAGCTGAAATTTGGTACTGATATGTATATCAATCACGCCGACAAAGTGGTAAAATAAAAAGTGAAAAAAAAAATGTTTTATTAGGGTACCTCCTCTATACGTAAAGTGGGGAGTGATCTTTTTTTTCATTTCAACCCTAACGTGTGATATATTGTTGGATAGGTATTTAAAAATGAATAGGGGTTTACTACAAGGGTTGCTACTTATATATCCGGAAACAAAAAAACAAACAAACGTACACGGCTGAAAATGGTTTTATTGTTTTTCAAAGTATTCCCCTTGATGATCTATGCACTTTTGCATTCGCGTGAACCAATTTTTAAAGCACTTCTGCCACTCCGCCTGAGGTACCTCCATAACCTGTTGTTTGAATGCATCTTCAGCGGTCGAAAATCGTTGACCGCGTAATTTATTCTTTATATTTGGAAATAAATGAAAATCGTTGGGTGCCAAGTCAGGGCTGTACGGCGGATGACCCGTTAATTCCACATTTTGACCCTCCAAAAATAGAGTTGTTTCGCGTGACGTATGACAGCTGGCATTGTCATGATGAAGAATGATTCTTCGTCGCTGGTTAGTTTTACGAATTTGTTCAAATACTTCCGGTAAGCAAATGGTCGTGTACCACTCTGAATTAACCGTTCTACGGTTTTCTAGTGGCACTGTAGCTACATGGCCATTAATACCGAAGAAGCAGGGCACCATTTGTTTCAATGTACTTTTTGCACGAGTAACTTTCGTAGGGTTCGGCTCATTTTGAAACACCCATACCGTTGATTGTTGCTTCGTTTCGGGATCGTATGCATAGATCCAGGATTCGTCACCTGTATAGATGTTATAAACGGCTTTTGAGTCACCACGGTTATATTTTTTTAACATTTTATTGCACCATTCGACGCGAGCATCTTTTTGCTCTTTTGTTAAGTTGTGGGGTATCCAACGCGACCAATTTTTTTTTACAGCCAAATAATTATGTAATATGCTATTAATGCTGGTCATAGAAATACCCAGAGTCACCTCTATCTCGCGGTACGTAACATGTCGGTCGTCCATTATAAGTTTTCGCACAGCCTCGATATTTTGTTGTACAACGACCGATTTCGGGCGACCTGCCTTAACTTCGTCCGTAAGCATACTACGTCCACGATTGAACTCACTAAACCAGTGATACACAGTAGTTTTAGATGTTGCACCAAAAGTTGAAGTTAGTTGATCTATGCACTGTTGTTGCGTTAAACCACGCCGAAAATCATAATAAATCATAGCACGAATATTTTCACGAGTGAGTTCCATTCTTGCTGCGAGATGACATTTAAAACCCGTCAAAAACAAAACACGAGCGTTAATAAGAAAGAAAAAATATACCGGTCAGTACTTAAAAAAGTTCAAATTTTACCATGGAGGTCAAATATGCTATTTAAGAAGATTGTAATCCCGGTTTCCGGATATATAAATAGCAGCCCTCGTAAAATCATTTTTTGATAATGTAAATATTATCGGAAATAATTGCTCCAGAAGTAAAAAAAAAATGTGTGTCCCCCCTCTAACTTTTAAACCATAAGTTTTAAAAATATGAAAAAATCTCAAAAGTAGAACTTTATAAAAAGTTTCTAGGAAAATTATTTTGAACTTGATAGGTTGAATAGTTTTTGAAAAAAAATACAAAATAATTTCAGAACTAAGTTTGTTTTAACCGTATAAGCAGGTGTTTATTGTACCTGTAATTTCTACAAAATTACAATGAAATGACGTGCTTTCAAAAACTTAAGTGGGGACACTTACTGTGACGGACAGAATACTACGGAACCCTACACTGAGCGTGGCCCGACACGCTCTTGGCCGGTTTTTATATTAGTTTTTATTTTATTGTTCCAGTTTAGTCTAATGCCCCTGATAATGGCAAGCAATTTCGCAAAAGAGACATTTTGCAGCACGTCATTAAGTACTGGAGCAGCCATACTCTAAATGTGTTCGACGGTATCACGAATGTAGGGTTCCATCAAGTATTTCGCTTTCCAAAAGTGTTCCGTCACCAAAAAATATTGAGAACCGCTGTACTAGAGTAATGGTGTTCCCCAGTGTATCAGGAATGCCGTAATTGTGTCATAACATAATAGAGGCATCAAGAATCAAGAATATTTATTGCACTGTGTTTTATATATAACATTATCTAACATCGGTGAGCGACAACCACAACTTATTTGAAATTTGCATTCGACCGCTTCAATGACTGTGTAGCTTTTCTTAGCTCCCTTATTGTTTAAAGCACTACCTGTTTTTGAACCTCTGTTTTCCATCTCCTGCTACCCTAAGGTTGTCTGGTAGACAGATCGCTTATAGCGATAAGACCGCCTGTTGTTACCATTATTTAATTTGTTAAATCTGTTTCTGTATCTCTGTTTCGCGGTTACTCAATAATTTATTGTGGTAAAAACTTCTAAATACATAATGTTTTTAATACATTGACAGGAATATAGAATAGGAAGAGAGGCTCAACAACGTTGCTTGAAGGTGTTCTGCATGTGCCCAGCTACTGTGCGCGAGAGGCTGGACGAGTTGAGAAACCAAAAGGAATACAATATCTTATCAACCAATCCAAGAGTAAGTTAATAAAACATTAAAAAAATCACAATAAAACATTTCACTGCCATCGACTATGTCTAGAGCTTAAAATGAACCTTCAATCCTTGTCATAAGGTTTACTTTTGCGAGCTGTATGAAACAGCCTTGACGTTTGAAAAGTTTAAGGACGAAAACATAAGGCTTTAGTATCGCGGCGCCGCTGCACGTTTTCGCAGAGTTCAATGTCCGTTGTATGAAACTGAAACGATCCGTAGCTAGTCCGACGTCTGACTGCTCTGACGCGCATTATCTACCTCGCGCTCTCTCTGTCACGCCGTTTTGCGATTGGTCCGCTCAGTCAGTAGTTCAATGGGGGATCAATGTTACTCTGCGTCCGTAAGAAACACCTTAGACAACCCTACACGTGATCCCTGGGTGGTGCTAAAAGAGTAAAAAACTTGGCAGCTGCACTGTCCCATCTGGACCTCGCAGCACTCACTGGATTTTCATTATCATCTGCTTTCCCATTACTACTACCCTAGGGAAGAAATACCTATCTATATCCAGTGACATGTAGCCATACGATAAATAAATAGTCAGTAGTTTCACATCTCGCTATTTTCGCCATCGTACCGTGAAGACGGAAAGAGTGGGTAGATGTGAAAGCAGATTAGCGGACCGAACGCGGAAGTTCGCGTGACAGAGATAGCGCCATGGTACGTATGCGAGTTAGAGCTGTCGGATGCTCTATTGTTTCGCGCTCCATTCTACGGACAACCGGGACAACTCGGTTAAAGTTATGCAGTGGTGCAGCGGTGACGATGATGGTTCCGCGGCGGAGATTCCGTATAAGGACTGTACCGCGGCGTGGACGGTCCCGGTTTAGACTATTTCGGTCCCTAGGGAGGCGTGGTGTGTTACCATAATATTGGGTGAGGCGCATAGGGTAAAAGGTTGGAAACCCCTGACGTAATGAAAACATAAAGACATCTGAGTAAAAACATAAAGAATATATTTTATTCAAAAATGTCCGACAAGGTTGACTTTTACGGTTAAAAATTACTCAAATAAAAATTAAAAAGTTACGGAAATTGCAGGCTCGATTTCGCGACATAAATGTTGCATACAAATTCCATTTATGTCGAGGTACAAACTTTTTAAAAAGTTCAACAGCCATACAAAAATAAAGGCAAAGGTCCTAAACAGCCAAAACACAACATTGGTATTTGTTATTTATAATGTTGGTACCGCGACTTTTTAGTTATTTCAAATAG
This sequence comes from Pammene aurita, assembly GCA_947086415.1. Taxonomy (NCBI): domain Eukaryota; kingdom Metazoa; phylum Arthropoda; class Insecta; order Lepidoptera; family Tortricidae; genus Pammene; species Pammene aurita. The sequence continues at coordinate 19,033,623 of OX352289.1, forward strand.
CTTACGGTAAATTCAGAAGAAAAATACACTTCAAACTTTTTAATAAAAAGATATAATGGCGGCAAAGCTGAGCGTGTATCGCGAACATAGAAAATTGTAGTTTCGAATAAATCTGTCTCTCTCATTCAAAATGAGAAGCGATGGAGAAAGAGATAATTATAGGATTCGAATCGAAATTCGATGCTCGCGGTAGTGGTCATTCTTTCAACCTAGAAGTTATCCTGAATATATTATTTATGTCAATATTGTATCAACGTTGGCTGTTTATTTATTATTTTTGAATAAAGCACTATATTGGACCAAGTGAAAAATCTTGGCGTAATCATGGATCGTTGTCTATCATGGGTGCCTCAGGTGAGTGAAGTGAGCAGGAAGATGTTTGCTGCCATAGGGTCTCTCAGACGGCTCCGGAATTTCCTGCCAAATGCTACTAAAATTGCGCTTGCTCAGTCGTTACTTCTCCCCATTCTTGATTATGCAGATATCTCCTATTTAGACCTAACCGAGGAGCAACTTAATAAGCTTGAGCGTATTCAAAATGCCTGCATTCGGTTCATTTTCGGATTACGCAAATTCGACCATGTTTCTAGTTTTCGTTCTAAACTCAAATGGCTCCCTATCCGTCACCGCCGTAACTCTCACATACTTTCTTTACTCTTTTCTATACTTTTTAACCCTGCAACTCCCCGCTACCTCAAAGAGCGTTTCTCTTATCTTAATTCTATTAGATCCTCTCAAAAATTGCTCCTAAAAGTGCCATCTTCATCTTCCAAATTTTATAATTGCTCATTTACGTTCCAGGCCGTTCGTTTGTGGAATTCTCTCCCTCTCAACATTAAACGCGCGCAATCTATTGGTAGCTTTAAATCGCAACTTAAGGAATACTATTTATCTCTTCCTTAGGTTTTTAAGTTGACACTGTTGTTTCTTATTGTGTGTATTATATATGTATATATGTACGTATATGTATGTTTCTTTTGTATTTATTTAAGTATGTATATTCATATGAATGTGCTGTGTTATCTATTTCGTCTCTTTTGTTTCTATGCACCACCTACTGCTTATTGTTTTTCTCTAGTCTCCACTACCCAAAGGTTGTCTGGAAGAAATCGCTCATTAGCGATAAGACCGCCTGTTGTTACCTCTACCTAAATTTATCTAATTGTAAAATTTGTGCTTGTAACTGTATGAGGTGTGCAATAAAGAGTATTTATTATTATTATTATTATTATATTGGACTCGGCGCGAAGGGCCATTGCTGGCTTCGTATTAAATTAAACGGACTCCTAAACTCGTCCGTTTAAACGTAATACTCAGCCATCAATGTGCTACTTCACCTCCTCGACAATAATGTACTATTTTCTTCTACATTTCTTAAAATGTATTTACCACGTGCTTTCTTTTGTAATTACAGGTACTCTCAATGGTCATACACAAGCGTAAAATGATGGCCCGACTTAGCAAAATACAGGCAGCTAAGAAACAGTGCTTCAGTCTTAACCATCTGGTCTCCTCTAGCAAAGTATTTAATGAGTATGTATTTAGTAGGAGTATACATTTTATTATTTGTTTTGTGTTAATGTAACGAAGCATCCATATTAAGCACCATCTAAATTAGCTTAGTTAACCCAAACTCAGTACTGATATAATAGGTTTAAGCTAGTGTGGCCTGGTGAAGTCATCTTTTTCAGGCAAATTAACTTTAGCACTGTATGTGTAGAGTCCAAACGCTGTGTAATATACAGGTGTGATTCATAATCGGTGATCAGGGAACAATTTTTCTAATTCTGTATCGATACTGAACAACTATTAGTATATAAATAAGCGGGTAGTATATTGGTTTTAACAGAATTTTATTTTGTAGTGAAACCAGAATAATGGTAATCAAAATCATGAACAATCTGTAATCTATGGTTTCAATTACTAATAAAATTCTTTTAATTTCTATTTTATTGTGATGATTATTTTGTTACTCATCCCGATTTCTATTAATATATATAAATGGAATTCTAGTTTGATATATATAAATGGAACATGTGTTATATATAATCCCTATTCTGTATACTGTAAAGACCTCGATACACAATGGCCCATCATGGGCCAGTCTAAGGGACACAGCTATACGACGGAAGGAGATCGCAATATCGTTAGCTCCCTCTAACGCATAGCTGCGTCCCTTAGACTGGCCCATGATGGGCCATTGTGTACTGGCAGCTTAATGGAATGTATTTGTTGTAGGTACATAAGCAGTTTTGGCAACAAGGTGTGCGGTCGTGACATCGCAGTGCTGATCGTGTCTTCCCTGAATGCCGACGGGACGAGCCCTAGATCCGAACCGTTGAAGTTTGTACAGAGTCAGCTAAGAAGACACAAGTTTTGGCTGCATGCGGCGTTAAATATAGTTGATGAAAATATTAGATTTTTGCAACAAAGGTTCCAGAACAAATTCATCATCAATAATTGTCAGCTGTTATTATATCCAGTGTAAGTGATTTTATTAGTTTGTTTGTGATTTTGTTTACTAAAGCTACATCTCTTTTCGGAGTATAGCAAAGAAAAAAAAAATATATATATATATATGTATATATATTTATATATATATATATATATATATATATATATATATATATATATATATATATATATATATATATATGCGAAGATTAGTTGAAGCGAGCTAACAACATCATTTGAACAGTTCTACTCTTTCATTGCTTCTATATTAGATCTTGTATAATTATCTCAAAGTTTATTAAAAAAATACTACAATTACATATTTGTATTAATTAGTATTGTAATTTTTTAACCGCCGCGATCGTTTCACATAACTTGCAATATTCAACCTTAACCGAAAGAATGAAGGCGTATTTTTATCTGCACGTATTGTCACGTATGGCGTTGGTGGTCGATCGTGGTAATCGGTGTAGCCATGAAACCCCTGCATATTTTTGATATCTTTTAGTACAAAATTATTTTGTTTGGAAGTAAAATAATTATGTTTTTTTCAGGCTGGATATAGAACAGTACGTCGAGCAGCTGCTGGCCTTGCGCAGAGGCGCCCCTGCTAAAGGCACGGTGAAGCTGGACGGCTTCTACAACAGCCTGAAGTGTGCGGAGCTGACCGACGACCAGATACTGAGCCTCGCACTCTACGAGATCGAGAAGAAGTACCACTTCAGTGGCGACGGCATCTGGGCTCGCCAAGACGGTGTCAAGATAGAGAGCGCAGCCAGCTGACCTTTACCTGTTAGTACTTTTATCTAGTTTAAACATGAATCTATTAAATCTGAGACGTGGCTCTTGACATGACACATGATGCCCGTGGTAGAAGATAACAAGGAGTTAGATTTTGGAGTACTTTAACTAACTTAGTGGATGTGGCTACTTTGCGGAGTAGAGGGCCAGGTTTAAGCGTGTGCCAGCCGGCATACAAAAAGCCCCTCCGATGCGCCCTTGGTCTGGACGGACTGTGTAGACAGTTGTTGCCAGCAAAACTGTATAAACCGCCAACCAAGGTCAGGGTGACCTTGGCATTTTAGAGTACTTACAGTATGAGTGTAGATAAAACTTTTTTACTAACAAAATTCGACTTTATGTCACTGCGTTGTTATATCACTTGTCCTTGATATAGATTGAACCTTACAAGGATGTTTGGAGGGAGAAATATTTAGAAATAAAAGACATGTTTAATCACATCATAATATTATTGAACATTCCTGTAAATTAGCGGTCTCGCGTCAATGTTCGCATTCTTTCAAACATCTTGCATTAAATTTATATCCAATATTGCTTATAAAATCTTACTCTAAAAATATATATGAACGTAAACATAGACATGCAGAAGGTAAAAAGTAAAAACGTAATAATTATTATAGCAATGGTTACAAATTGTTTTCTTAAATAATAATATTTACCCTACTTAACTACATCGTTTAAAGTAAAAACTTTGTATAAAAGTACGAACAATCTACCTACGATTACCTTTTCTTTATCGTTAACAATTCGTCATTTAATTAACTACATCAAGAAGGAGATCTGATTTATATTTTTGAGTGTTTTACAAATATATGATTGTTTATTATGTGTCATTAACTTAAATATACTATATATATTTATGTAATAAATCGAACTTACAAATACAATTCTCTATATATAGTCTTATAAAATTGGTAAACTCTACATAACTTTAAAAACGCAGCTTGCACATTTCAATGTCGTTATAACTAATGCGGTTGGCACGCTTTATTCACGTCATTTCCTTATATTTACACTAAAAAACATTTATGGGACTTACATATCTACTATTTAAAACATTCGTCTTCTTTGGCTCAGATAGCTGTACCTTAGATTTATAAAGACATGCTAGCGTTTCAATAAAACAAAGATACTTATTAATCTTATTATGCAATCGCCCCGGTTACCTTTGGTCCTATTTGTTCCGTAAGAACCCCCTATTACTACACCGATCAACTCAATCCTTACATTAGTTAAAGGCTATGTAGATGTACAGTCGACACCGCATGTGTTTACATTTTTGCAACTTACTGCATTGTAATAAGATTCAAAAGTGTAAAAATACCTGTACTTAAACGTTAACAAGGACTGAAACACAAGAAAAGGGAATAGTTAAATAATTACTAATTACGTACTCGTACTGTTATTCAAGTAGAAATATTATACTCAAGCCGCTTACCCTTGATATAACGTAGTACCTATAAGTACCTAATGGAAAAAAAACGTACGTAACGCCGATTGTATAAAAAGTAAAAAAAATATCTATAATTAGAGTTGGATTTTTATAAGATATTCGATGGTAGGAAGAGCTCTTTAGTACATTTTCATAAAACATACTATCTACTACTCGTATATAGTAACCGGCAGCTCTTGTCACCTAACTAATGATAAGTTAATTCTATAGCGATAAGGCACAAGGAATGCATGAAGATATTTTATATTATAAAATATCAACAATATTCTTAACGATATATTCATCCTACGAATCGTCGTTTGCATATGAATGTATTAAATATAAACGTTCCTAATTTTAATTGCACAAGTTCTCACACATAGCGCCTAGAAAAACACTTCACTAATAAAGAGTATTCAATACGTAGAAAGGCAGTTTTCGCGTTTCCTTTTTTTTTATCGAACCCACATAGAATCGTTTACAGTTTATGAAATCTGATTGCATATTTGTAATAAGCAGTTTATTAATCATTTAACTAATTAGTTTTATAAAAACATTCAAAATTTATCATAAAATCTCAGAGCCCAGAACACTTATTAAATCTTCGGTTTCGAAAATTTCCAATACTTATATTACATTTTATTTTGCGGTTGATTCATAAACTGTCTCAAGTTATATTGAGTTATTATATACATAGTTAGAAATATCAATATATGCTTTAGTTTGTTTGTTGAGCAAATGTAGTTATATCATAATTTTGTTTAACTAAAATATTTTCTGAAAACTATGTATTATTGGAATATTTTATGGTACTTTTTAGCACAGCTCGTAAAAATACTTATTATAAATATTTTCATCAATATGGTAGTTCGTTCTAAAAACTAATCACTAAAAACCAGACAAACTAGCAAGTACCTTACAATAATATATTAATTATCAATAATTTAAAAAACTCTGTATCGTCTGTTATTGGACCCGATTCCACGGCACTTCGAACACAGCTACAGGGCTTTTTAGATTATTGATAATTATTTATGTTATTGTAAGGTGCCTGCTTACTAGTTCTTCGGTTTTTATTGGTTAATAAAGCAACATACTCCCATAATAATGGTGTTTTAAGTATTTTCACACGCTTTAGCTTTGCTAAAAAGTGCCATGAAATATGCCATCAATACATAGATCTCTGACCACATTTTAGTTGAATTATATCAGGTCAGCGGCAGTTTATGAATCAATCGCAAAATAAAATGACATGTTTTGGAAGGTTTCGAAACCGAAAGTTAAATTAGTGTTCTGCATTTCTACGCATTGAACGATCTTGATGTCATAAGTTTTGTTGTTGACAAAGTTATTTTCAAGTTATTTGACAGTTTATTCGTAATAATTGCGGACATTTATAATAAATTAAATTTATATCTACCTATATATCCTATAAAACTATGTAGTATTCTTTAGGATAAAGGAATAAAAGCTTTATCATAATTAAATATTCAACACGAGAACTGAGCCTAGTCTAACATAAAATCGTTTTTTAGCTAAGCGTCGAGAGCTTTTTTTACCGATGTTAGGCACAGACAGTAGCTAACTAGAGTCGCCACCTTAAAAAAATCCCGTTACAATACAGATTTAACTGGAAATCATCTATCGAGTCAAATACTATCTAGTACAACCATCGGCGCTGATGTATCACCTAACCTTTGTCAATGGCCGCAATCAAATCGGACCAGCCGTTTTGGAGATAAATGCATATTCCGTAGAGGGAAAAGTATAGCACCAAGCCAAAATATAGTTCAATACTATATGTGTGTATTATATAGTAGGTACGGTTGGCAACCCTACCGCTAACTCACGGACTGTCCAGTTAACTCGCGATGCCATAACGATATCATAGTACTTGTCGATGTAATAAATACTCCTTTTCGAAATTATTCTTGTATCATGGATATTTTCGAAAAGGAGTATTTCAATTCAAAAAAGGGGGAAGTGCGGTGTACGGCTGGTGAGAGGTGGGCTCCACCTTGACGACGACGGGCTGGGCGAGGTCGGCGTGGCGCTCCGGCTCGTATCCGGCGTGCTTGTCCGGGAAATCGTCGGGCGCAGCGTAGCGCGGCGCCTCGTCGTGCAGCGCGCACGGCGGGTACTTGTCCTCGTGCTCGTGCGCGCGGTACTCCAGCTTGTCCTCGTGCGGCTCGAGCTGCGGCGAGTGCGCCGCCATCATCGGGTAGTCGCGCACGCCGAGCGGCGGCGGACTGCCCTCGCCGTACTCGTAATGGCGCGGCGCGAACATCTGCCCGTCGTGCCCGTTCAACACCGTGGTGTACGAGTACGCCGGCTGCGCATTGAAGCCCGGGTAGCCGCCGCCGCCCGACGACAGCAGGTGGTGCGAGGGCAGCTCGTACGAGTGCTGGTAAGACCAGGAGTCGGCCGGCGCCGGCATGCCGTTCTGCGGGAAGGCGGGCAGGTTGCCGCCGATACCGGAGAAGCCGCCGCCGAGGGTCGTGGAGCTCGGTGAACTGGAACCTATGTACCCAGTTTTCCGCGGTGGCTCGCGCTTTCGCCACTTTGCTCTTCTGTTTTGGAACCATACCTAAACATTAAGTAAAGATTAGGTATTTTATTTCATAAATATTTTTTTGTGTAATCTAATACCAAAATTAACTAGATGCTATAGGTACATAAAATTCGTATGTTACCTGTACTCTTGATTCAGACAAGCTGAGTTTCAGCGCGAGCTCCTCCCTCGCGAACACATCTGGGTAGGGCGCCCGCTCGAATGCCCGTTCTAGCTCCTCCAGTTGGTATGCCGTAAATGTCGTTCTGAGAACAATGAAAATAAACTTACACATAGATTCATGACAGATTCCTATACATCTCTATAGATCTCAAATTGGTGGGTATATAGTTGTAGGTACTGGTGCAGTCGAGTATAGGTGAGTTAATAAAAAGAGTACTTAAACCCCCGCTATTACGAAAGCATTTAAACAAGCACCATGTCAACGCGTACGTAACGTGGACAATTAAAGGACCTGCATAAATATGAGCCCAATTAAATATTCACAAATAAATGGATGTTATCAGCACATCCACCATCTGACGTGTGCAATATGGCTGCGGGCGCACGCGACGCGACGCGCGGAAATTGATTGAGCGTGAAACGAAATGTACCCCACGGAGAACACTAATTGCCTGCCAATAAAATTGAGAGTATAGCTATGCTATTAAATTTTACCACCCGTATTACCCGTCGTAGCCGGGTTTTTTGTACGAAATGTTGGGGAACTGTGCAAAATAAGTACGTGAGGGTCACTAGATGCGACCACGCTTAGCATGCCACGGCCATACGTTATCGCAACCATGTGTGTCAATCGATGCAAAATTAACTTAGTCGGACTCTAGCTATTTATTCGAAATTTAATCCCCATCCGTATCTCTTCAATCATCTGTCTTCAATAAATACCGACACTGACATCTACATACAATATCAGCATACCCTTATGCTCTGTGCCGGGGTTTGACGAATGCGTGCGTTACCCTATCAGGCCGCAGCAGCCGAGATGCCCGGCGCGATAGAGCAATTGCCCTCCCGTCGGCATACGGGTAATTAATCGCTCAGACGCTGTTGCCTACTAGGGTGTTGTTCCATCACAGGCCTAGTTCAAGTCTAAAGGTAACCAATATAAGCGCTACGGCAAGTACCGCAAAGACTACATGATCAGAGTTCTAACTTTTACTGGTGCATTGGAAACGAAAACAATAAGTGAATAAGAGTCTAGTACAAGACGCCTGCATAGACGTATTGTTGGTGCGCGTTAAAAACTTATGTGTTGTATTTATCTCGTAGATTGTGCTATTGATATACCTAACCCTATTTTTTGGCCCCCTAACATTCCATAACAAACACATTTTCACATGTAATGGCTTCCGTATTGATGGAAACATGGTTAGAAATAACTCTCGCTAGTAAACTGTTGCATTGTTGAATTTAAGTTTTCAACGACTACTTCCTCGCAATCTAAGTCGTGGTCGGAGGCTAGTTTACAATGTGTGTGGACAGCTATAGTGGAACTGTTAACCACGTATACCTATAGTTCGATAAATTTTATAAACCCCCATACCTATTTTTAACAACCATTTTTAAACTGAACCCCCGTAAAGTTTTATTAAGACGCCATAATCGGCCGCATTTGGTAAATTTACTATTATCTGTCCAAATATCCATCACACATGTGTGAAAAAAGTGTCAAAAGATTTATTTTCATTCAGTCAAAAATGTCACGAAAAATTTTGCATAATCACTCGAAAATTAATAAAAGAAAGATTTTTTTTCTCAAATAGAGCTTATTTTAAATTTCATAATTTTTTGACCTGTTTTTTTACAGTGCACTTACAAAATTACACGCAGATCGAACTGCTACCTACCCGTTTTAATGTATGTATTCAAATTTATAAAAAACTATTAGTCAATAAAAGCAAGATCCAAAGGAATCCACCTACCATATGCTCTCATAATTTGAAAATCATTGAATTAGCTATGCAAATAATAATATTGGGGTGCGTTGCGATGAGTTGAACATTTAAACAGGGGTCGCACGCGCCGCCACCTGTGACAGCGCGTGCGCATACTTCTCTGCAATGCTCGCTGTTATACTTTGCCATGTGACGTCGATATCGCCGCGTTATATAGTTCGTCACATTTAAATGCTCCAATATGGTCCCATGCTACAATATGAAGTTCTTCAAAAAAGGAGTGTATAGGTTCTTAAAGGGTAGGCAACGCGCATGTGAATCCTCTGGAGTTCCAGGCGTCCATAGGCTACGATGACTGCTTACAATCAGGTGGGCCGTATTAAAAAAAACTATTTTAAGGTTTAAATAGCACTTTTGCGCTAAATAATGCCCAGTAACTAGTAGCAATAAAATATTGGATTTTTATTTTACTTCATGTTTCGTTGACGCGTACGCGACCTAAGAAACCTGCACTTTCCATATCGATTTCACTATTTGAAATTGCATCTTATGTACATACATACGAGCTAACCCGGCGAACTTCGTGCCTTTTTTTTCTCCTAACTTTTAATAGTTACTCTTTTATTCGGGGCGGAGATAAATCCAAAAAATCAAACATAATTTTTAATCGGTTCAGCTGTTCTTGAGTTGTTAATAATGTAACCGAAAAGACTTTGTTTTATATAAATAGATATCCATTTCCCACTATGTCAAAAAAGTAAAGCTTTAAAATACTTAATTAAGTGTTATTCCAATTTTAAAACGGAGGTAGTCTTAAAATTAAGGCATTAGCCGCGGTCTAAATTTAAAGCATCAAGTACGACTACGGGCACTTTTTACGCATCATGTAATAAGGCAATATAATGGCTCATTCTCGGTCTTGGGAGATAACGATTCGTATCCTGTTTTTTTCCTCTTTTACAACCGCTTTTTACAGCCCGACCAGGATATGTATTCTCGAACATACTTAATGCGCTGCAATTTCAATTTCTAAATAATATAATCTCTTCAGCCTCCTATCGTTTGTCCCAGCTTTTGCCAAGGCTCTATTGAACCTGCATGGGGTCTGCTTGGCAACCTAATCCTATGAATTGATGTAGGTACTCGTACTAGTTATTACGAAAGCGACTGCCATCTGGCCGTCCAAACCAGCGAGGAAACTATGCCTTATTGGGATTAGGTCCGGTTTCCTTCACCGAAATATTCTTTGCCGAAAAGCGAGTGGTACCTATCAAATGATATTTTGTACATAAATTCGAACAACTCAGTGGTAGTGGTAGTGGTGGCCGGTGTTTGAACCCGAGACTTCCGGATTGAAAGTCGGACGCCTTACCGCCAGGCTATCAGCGCTTAATAATTTGGGTAATCTGTATTGATTTATTTTATTTTGATACTGAACAGGTTTAGACCTGTCAGGAATGACGTTTGACTGATACAGGCTATCATTTTCTTGTTTTAGACTTCAAGTCAAATATATATCATAATATCAAACAGGGACATTAGCCCACGCAATAAAGGAAAACTTAGAGGAAATAATTCGTGTATAGCCAAATTTTGGTGTAGTTGTAGGCAAAGGTATCTTACACAACATACTAAAAGTACCGATGGATGGGGGCGCCGCTAGCGGAGTGGTAGGGGTGTAAAGGTGCCTTATTTTAGGTTTTCGTAAATAACTCGGTAACGGTGGCTCATACTAAAAAATGTTCTATTGCTTAATTCATCCACATATAATTTTCTATAAAAAGGATTCTTTGCACTTTTTTCCTGGGATCAATGTTTAATGAGATATCGCGGAAATACGATAAACACTTTTTTAAACTTTCGGAGCTAATATTTACGAAAGTATTAGTTTCATGCAAAAATTGTTTTAGAATACCCTTATTTCTTTTTAAAGACCTATCCATCGATATCCCACACATTAGGGTTGGAGTAAAAAAAATATTTACCCCCCCCACTCCATATACATGTACGAGAGGTACCCGAAAAAATAATATTTTTTCACATTTTGTTTTAAAACTTTGTCTGCGTAATTAAAACACATACTCATACGAAATTTCACTTGTCTAGTACTAGCCATCACCGAGCAGGGTGAGCAGGGTGCCTACCCTTATAGTTTCGGCATGTCCGTCTGTCCCCGTCTGTCCGTCCACGGATTTGCTCAGTGATGGTTAGTACTAGACGTCTAGACGGACAGATGGGGTCAGACGGACATGGCGAAACTCTAAGGGTAGGAAGTGAGGTAGCAGGGTGAGCAGCCTGCTCAGTGATGGTTAGTACGACGTCTAGACGGACAGATGGGGTCAGACGGACATGGCGAAACTCTAAGGGTAGGAAGTGAGGTAGCAGGGTGAGCAGCCTGCTCAGTGATGGTTAGTACTAGACGTCTAGACGGACAGATGGGGTCAGACGGACATGGCGAAACTCTAAGGGTAGGAAGTGAGGTAGCAGGGTGAGCAGCCTGCTCAGTGATGGTTAGTACTAGACGTCTAGACGGACAGATGGGGTCAGACGGACATGGCGAAACTCTAAGGGTAGGAAGTGAGGTAGCAGGGTGAGCAGCCTGCTCAGTGATGGTTAGTACTAGACGTCTAGACGGACAGATGGGGTCAGACGGACATGGCGAAACTCTAAGGGTAGGAAGTGAGGTAGCAGGGTGAGCAGCCTGCTCAGTGATGGTTAGTACTAGACGTCTAGACGGACAGATGAGGTCAGACGGACATGGCGAAACTCTAAGGGTAGGAAGTGAGGTAGCAGGGTGAGCAGCCTGCTCGAAACTCTAAGGGTAGGAAGTGAGGTAGCAGGGTGAGCAGCCTGCTCGAAACTCTAAGGGTAGGAAGTGAGGTAGCAGGGTGAGCAGCCTGCTCGAAACTCTAAGGGTAGGAAGTGAGGTAGCAGGGTGAGCAGCCTGCTCAGTGATGGTTAGTACTAGGAAATAAAAAAATCGTATGAGTAAGTGTTTTATTCATGCCGGCAAAGTTTTAAAACAAAATCTGAAAAAATATAATTTTTTCGAGTACCTCCCATACACATGAAGTGGGGGGTAAATTTTCTTTTTACTCAAACCCTAATGTGTGGAGTATCGTTGGATAGGTCTTCTAAAAAAATAAGGGTATTCTAAAACAATTTTTGGATGAAACTAATACTTTCGTAAATATTAGCTCCGAAAGTTTAAAAAAGTGTTTATCGTATTTCCGCGATATCTCATTAAACGTTGATCCCAGCAAAAAAGTGCAAAAAACTTTTTGTATAGAAAATTATATGTGGATGAATTAAGCAATAGAACATTTTTTAGTATGAGCCACCGTTACCGAGTTATTTACGAAAATCCAAAATAAGGGACCTTTACACCCCTCCCTCCCCGCTAGCGGCGCCCCCATCCACCGGTACTTTTAGTATGTTGTGTAAGATACCTTTATCTACAACTACACCAAAATTCAGCTATACACGAATTATTTCCCCTATCAGGCAGTTAAGCGTCTTCGTTTGGTGAGCTATATGTAATGATCAGTATAATAATTATTAATATATGTTTACTGTACAATATTTGACATAATTTTGAAGTATATAACACTTAATAGATATCTTCGACAATATTTATAACACTTTAGACATAATTACATTCCGTATACCATAGGGTAGATATAACGGACATTCGGTAGCATTACCCAGTACAATGTTCGTATAACATAACATCTACCGGTAAATATATGAAGTACCCTAGGGTACTTCATATATACAAACATATTTTTTTTCCATCGAAATGAAGTGTTCGTTCTGTTAGTTCGCAGTTCACCTAACACACTCATCGCTTCGTCGTCGTCGCACCTACCTTGACTCCGTCAAATGATGATCTTCTGTCACTATTCGAGCTGACCTAATACGAATCGATTTCCAAAGATTATACCTACAGGAAATAATACCTATTGAAGTTTACATCGTACACTAACATTAAGGTCTGTTATACCGAATGCTGGTTATATCCAATAATAATATGTTAGTTGTTATTATACCCTTTATCAGTATACCCTCTGACCGTTATTTGGAGCAATAATATATCAAAAGTTGTTTATATAACAATTTGCACGCCACCCATCGAAAGAGATTGCTTTAAATCAATGCAATACCTACGCCAACGTATTTATGATATTGATTGTCAGAATTGTAATTTTGATGCCAAGAAAAGACCACATTCATAACAATCCGCAAGAAATCACTATTTTAAAGTTGGTATGATGCCCACTGTTAATTTAACCCCGAGACGCTACCGTCTCCTGTCGTAACACGTAGCGGGCTACGAAGTCGGTCGTAGCCTTCAACACTCTTAATCCATATCGAAGCTAGCTAAACTAGCATCGTAGCGAGTAAGCTCTCATGTAGTAGCTAGAAAATTATAGCTACACATGTAAACAGATTGTTCGCACAAATACACTACAATTATGTAAAATATTATAAATATTATAGTTACTTCACTACAACTTATCTGCTTTGCCCGAAGGTTGACTGGTAGAGAATGCTATATAGCATTAAGTCAGCCTGTTGTACGATTGTATTTTTCTTTTGTACAATAAATAGTTTACAACTTTATATTCGCAATAGCAACAAGAACAACACATTCGCAGCGCTTGCAAATAAATAGGTAAGTACGTAAATTAATAGCAAAATATGTATGTGGTGTGGTGGTGTTTGAAACAAGATAGAACTTGGAGCTCTTAGTTAATGTAAGTGAAAAGCAAAAAACTACATGAAGTCTCACCTGGTTTTCTTTTTCTTGATGCCATTGTTGTCGTTTTTCTTCTTGTCGCTCTTCTTGGTGGCGGTCGAGGGCGCGGGCGGGGGCGGAGGCGCGGGCGCTGGCGGGTGAGACAGCGGCAGCGGGTGCTGCGGCGCGTGCTCCGAGCCCTGCAGCAGCAGAGGCTCATCCTTCCGCTTGGGCTCGCCGAACACGGGCAGCTCGTCGCGGTACTGCAGCTCACCGCCAGCGCCCACCACCACCTGCACGTGCCGCTCCTTGCCGAACTCCCCGAACATGTGCTCCTCGAAGCTGGGCTGTTCCATGGCTCCCCCGGGCTCGAAGGCGCACTCGTAGCGCGCGCTGTCCCCGCACACGTACATGTAGCCGTCGGCGGGCGGCGGGTGCGGGCCCGCTACCTCCGTTCGCACCTCGCTGGGCTCCGTCGCGGCGAGCTACCTGCCGCTCCTCTAGCGTCCGCGTCTCCGACACCCGACACCGAGCTGCGACCGATTTACAGACTGCTATATTAAACAATTTGACTTCATTTAGCCGGGCCCTCGGGATCGACGAACGCGCGCGCCGTTCGTTTCGTCGTGTCCGTCCCGGTTAAGTGACTTTAATCAACTTTAACGAAGTAACCGAATTTGCTCTACGGTTGGTCAATTTATAATACGAAGCTCCGCACGGGTTTTGAGCCAATGAGTAGGGCGGCAGAGGCGCGCTGCGTACGAGCGGGTGTAGTATATTCGTTCGTAATGTAAGGGGGTAAGAGAGGGTTTGCGCTGCATGCGCCGGGCGCTTAAGACCGCGGGTCGGAGACGATTGGGAGCCAATAGCGGGCCGGCGGCGCCACTCCCCCGGCCGGTCCCCCTCGAGCTCCGGCTGCGGGCTCGGCGCTGCCACCGCTCCATCGCGGCAGACCATGCGGGATTCCCACAAACTCACCCGATATATTTGTTTGTCTCGATGGTATTGTGGGGCGCGAACACCCACATCATTATTGTAAAAGTCCATATCACTTCATTGTAAATCCGTATCAGCACAACTCATATGTCTCTTACATGATTTATAGCCGTGGGAACAGCGTTCAAGTACGGGATAATAGGTACCAACTATTTGGAAAAACATTGTATTTTTGCATAATTTGTATTCGCTCGCCTCTGAATTCCAGGGCAAATAATATATGTAGATAAATATGTTAATACAATATGTATTTTTTACAATATAATTGTTATGAATACCCAAAAGAAGAACTTGAACAATGGTTGAACTTTACGTTTTTTAAGTCTAAATAATATATAGGAGAAAGGTGCTTGTTAATAAAGCTGTCTGGGAGCCAAGGTAAATAGCGAAGATGTAGGGCTCCTCGACAGCGGCGCGCGGCGGCCGCGGCGCGGGCGCACTGGGCTGCCCGCTCCGCAGCCAACGCGTAATTATTCATTAACGGTTATTACTGGAGATTATTAATAAAACATTCGCCCTGACTATTGGCACTTAGATTAACGTCGAGGGAGTAATGGCGCATTTCAGCAATTTCGGTTGTTATTTAATTGAAGTCAATTTAGATGATCAGAGTCTATTTAGGTTGCTGCTGGCGCTCGCCAGCGGGATCTCGGCTTCATTGGGCTTATTGGTGACTTTCAGACAACACGAATTGCACTCGCTGATGCACTTCGTCGCATACGGACTCGCGGGGATAGTGGAAAGTGGTCGACGTGATGGCGTCAGTTGGGGCACCTTCGTACCTGTGTATTTTTCATAAGTGACCTTGTGTTGCCGTGGATTACGAATATGATTGCAGTTAAGTTGTGGTCTAGGTGCTTAGAAAATTCGACACGGGTGGGCAATGCATCCTGTGCGTGCATGGGGCTCCCGGACATTTCGATGGGTGTGTGTGTCATGCCGGATAGACGATGTAACCGGAAGTACCTTCTGAGTCAGAATTCACGGGAAAAATCCTGTCCCTGTCGCGGAGCTGATGTAGACCAGGATGAATCTTTAAGATTACTCTAGAGGTAAGTATTCATATTTAGTTCCTACGGTTTTTCATGGTTAAGATGCGACAATGATCTTACTCGTAAGTTTTATTAGAATTCCATATTACGTTCTACTCTTGATGTTTAACGTCTGCGCCGTTTTACAGTCTCCACTATAACGTTATAGGTTAGTCATCTTATATCAGTAGGTACCGTCGATAGTGCGACAGACATATTTTAACGTCTTTAACAAATCAAACGTTTTTTGTACGATATGGACAATCTTAATTTTCCTCTAGCTTATGTTTATCGTCATATAGGACCAAATCCTGTGTAGGCATTTTAATGTTATCAAACAGCGATTACAGTGGGTTACGCACATACGGACACACATGTCGTTTTAGAATATTGACATCAAATGAATAGAATAGAATAAGACTAATTTTATTCAGGACGCTTGGTAATACAAAAAAAAACATCAAATTGTTACAGGAAGATGACATTGTCAACGGCAGAATGTGAAGATAATGTAAAGGAGATCGTCAATTTTTGTTAGGTGATCTGGCCCAGATTATTTAGGACCGTTTAGGAATAGTTCTTACCTTTGAAGAATCGTCATAATTTCTAGATCAGGATAGTGGTAAAAATATTGCGAAATCTAATGGGAAAATTGAAAAATCATGCATTTAAAACTTGAATCTGACGAGGACAATATTTGAAAGCGTGCTTGCCTATGATTTATATATTAATGTAAAAAAGTACCGATTTTTTAAAGATAATGTACAAAAGCGGACTTCAAAACAAAACATGATGAAATAATAAAAAGTCATATTTTGATCGTATTTATAATTCCTGTATTTCGGTAAACAAAGACGGCTGTCAAACCATCGTTGATACTATTAACTGAACATTCCTAACATCTATTGCGAAGGGATAAGGTTTACCACCGTTAAGTGCGATAGCACTAGTATCCGACATTGCAAAATTGAAAAAAAGATGCGTTTCGTTATCGAAGGACAATGATATTATGCCATTATGAAACCCACTTTTAATATTCAAACTCCGATCAAAAATGCAAAAATACGCATTTTCAATCTTTAGGCGCTTTAATACAGTCGATTTCTAATTTAAACTTTCGTATTCGTAGGCTTAGATACTATTTTAATATTACAATGTTCTAACTTACCGAACAGTATCAAAACGCAGATTATGTAACGGTATACATTGGTCAAACCAAAAAACAATCCAGTTTCAGGCCAGGGTGAAGTTAAACTTTATATCAATGCCATAAGGACGTTAACGACTTGTCTTGCTGTATTTTAATCGCGGAAAAATCAACATAATGTTTATTTATTTAGTATTTCTAATTCCCGTTTCATTTTTTTGCAATATTTTGTCTACTTTAGTAATAAAATGAGTATTTATTTTACATTGCAGTACAAACTGTATACGGTTTATATCAGGTGGCCCAGAATTGACGATCTCCTTTGTTTTTTATAAAACAAAATTATTTAAGATTTCACAAAACATATTAAAACATGTGGTGACTTTTAGAGTCGTTATTTTAGAATTTGCGCTTCAAATTGAAGATATATCTGATTTGGTTGCCGACATGACCGCAATTGATTGATTGATTTGATTGGAATTTGTATTTGACCACTTCAATGATTGTGTAACTTCTCTTAACTCGCTAATTGTGTAAAGCACTACCTGTTTCTGAAACTCTGTTCTCCTTCTCCTGCTACCCTAAGGTTGTCTGGTAGAGATCGCTTAATGGCGATAAGACCGCCTGTTGTTACCATTATTTACTTTGTGAAATCTGTTTCTATACTTCTTTTCTTTGTGTGGTGCAATAAAGAATATTGTATTGTATTGATCTATTACTATTTGTTCCCCATTAGGACAATAATCATTCCCACTTTTAAGGGTATCTTTCACTTTTATCGTTATATATCTACCTATGAATAACGCAACATCATATAACCTTTTGAACAAAAACCTTTCAACTATTCAAATATATGGAGTATCGTGTAAATATATTATTTAGAAACCAACAACATTACCTTCTTACTCACATATCCCTTTTAACAAATTGAAATTTTAACATTATTGTAGTTATACATATTAAGTACCCTGAAAATGTAACAGAACTCTGTAATATTGGGCCAGCGAATATAAAACTAACTAGGTATGTGTTTCGTAGCGATACTAGCGTCATGCCTAATTTTGCGGCATAAGTACCTAGTAAAAAATTGAAACAGGTATCCACGCAACTTAATTTTATTTCCACAAGGGTTCAGAACTAGAATTGTTAACATAAATGTAGGTATGCAGGGACGGACGACGCATGAGCACCCACTTAGGTACAAGAAGGAAATTATGCTACAAAAATATATAATAAAAATTATTTTCATTTAACACATTAAGGACCAGAAACCCGCTAAGTCCATTCGTAGTTGCTTTTCGACAGTACATACGAGGAATATGCGAGGATCAGCTTCGAAAATAGCGCTTGGCGTAATATGGTGGCTAACCGGTGAAAACGAAACCCTTATTGTTCGACATGTTCGTCTGTCCGTCTGTCTGTAACCGGCTTAGTTATTGACCGATAGTACAGTCACCTGCAATGGGGAAGGCAACTGTCAAAGTGACATTTCCAACATTGGTCCTTAGAAAAGCTAAGTTTGTTTGTTAAACCGTTGGAGCTTAAAATATCTGCGGCTTCTTTAGAATAGTTTTTTGCTCATTTACGTCGTTCAGTGTGTAATATTGATAGCTTATTGTTCGGTGACCTAACGAACAAGTGTGCAGCTAATGAAAAATTAGTCTCAAAACACGCGTAACCACCTTCTAGTTGAACAAACGGTTATCCGGGGTCTCGGTCACCCACGTGTTTGTAGGGAAGCTATCACCTTACAATTAGCAAGGCCTCAACCGTACAACGTTGCTTATATTTATAATATTAAAAATTAATATAAATCAAAAGTATACACCTCGACATTGGCAGAATTCACCTCGCCAAAATCGGCGAGGAGTAAAAGCCATATACATTAAAGAAAAAAAAATATGTTTGGTGCAAAGTAATTTTTATTTGTTTTCGTGAAAATGACTCAATGTCTCGAATTGCTCCGAAATAGAAATCCATCGGTTTCTGAAATGCACTAAATTTAAAACGCTGTAGATTAACGCCATAGAGAAGGGTTTTTGTCTAAGAAAAGCTTTTTGACTGCATACACTAGTTAAGGACCATTCATCTTATGTCTCCTTCTCTTATTGTATGTGTGTATTTCTCTAATTGTATTTAATCTGGAACAGCGCCCTCAACAAAAAGTTTTCACCGGCCTTCCTCATTGTATCATCCTTAACGAAGGCCGCAAAAATATCTGACACAATCTTATTTGTAGAGCCATACGAACGAGTCACATCTGAAGAACAAATCAAATTATTTTAACTAGTAGTCCGCCCCGAACTCAGAACTCGCGATTTCCTTGCAAATTAATTGACAAATATAACAAGACCCTTCTGAAGATTTTTTTTCGCCTTCTAGCTTTATAACCCCTTGATCGATCCTGCTCATATAAGAACTCTCAACAACAACAACCACAACAAATTTCATAAAGATCAGAAAAGCGTTACTAAAGTTATCGCGGAACAAACTCTCAAAATCAAAAAGCCATCCAAATGCCGAGACGTTCCAGTAGCCGAAGTTGTTTGTAAGAACTCACTTCGCTCGTTCGATAAATATTTTGATTTGTTAATGTTATATAGATGTCATATATTGGTACAAAGGAAAACGTGACCTAGGCCTGCGGTGCCCAGGTCACTTTTTATATTTCAATAAGTGTAACGAGTCACATATTTTTAACCGACTTCAAGATTTCAAAAGAAGGGGATTCTCAATTCGGTTGTATTTTTTTTAGGGTTCCGTACCTCGAAAGGAAAAAACGGAACCCTTATAGGATCACTTTGTTGTCCGTCTGTCTGTCTGTCTGTCTGTCTGTCTGTCTGTCAAGACCATTTTTCTCAGGAACGCGTAGAGGTATCAAGCTGAAATTTATATCAAATTCTCAGGTCTATTGTCCCTTGAAGCTGTGAAAAAATCAAACTTAAAAGCCAACCCAATCAAAAGATACAGTCGTTTATGCTGCAAATTTTAGAGTTTTTCGGCATTTGCAAAACCTACGGGGTACTTCCCGTGAACTCAGAAACTTGAAATTTGGCACGAAGCAACGTCATATAGCATAGACAATAGTGCGCGAGTCCGACTCGCACTTGGCTGGTTTTTTATGTTTGTTACTCCATAACTCCGTCATGTCGGAACCGATTTGGATAATTAATTTTTCGATTGTAAGTATACATACAGAATTTTTTACTTAGTTTCACCTGTAATAAAATCTAGCAAGTTAAATTTGACCCACTTCCTGGTTTCCGATTGAGCTGAAATTTTGCACCCATATGTATATCGCGTGACAATACAATGACAGAACTGATCTGACGATGAAGCTGGAAGGTGGCCACCTCAACTACTCAACATTATCCCGTCGTGTTTGGGCTCGTTGCATTCGTGTTGGTGAGCACTTAGCGATTGTATAAAGACAAGTACAGTTATCACTAAAAGTTTGTCTCAAAAATGAAATTTGGAAAAAAAAGTGTTTTCATTAAATAGGTAGGTAATACCTTTTTGCAACGTAGAGCAACTATGGAACAGACTAGCTCTTGCTCTGTTTTTGTAACTAGCTAGCTCTTGCTCTTGCTTAGTTTATCTGGTTATCTTCAGATTGTGGCACCCTTGGATCTCATTTAGATTAAGTGAACAACCACGCATTATGTTGATTTATTGAATTATTATTATGTATTTTGGCTTACATTTTTAAAGGCTGTAGCCGGCTGTCCATAGTAATCCGGCCCTTACATTAAATGGACTCTGTTTTTTTTTTGCATATTTTATATGCAGAGTATCAACATCCTAACTGTGAAAGCTTTTGATTAATGATTTTTTAACTAATTTTTAAGACAATTTTTTTTTTGGGATTATTGCGAGCGTTTTGGTTCAAATTTTGAAATTTTGTTCTTTATTTAGATTTGCATCACCGCCAAGAAAACTAATACTGGTTATCATTATAAAAAAACAATCAGAAACGTTTTTTCATGACTACATAAAAATAGTTTACTAAGCCGCATTAACTTCGACTTTGTATTTGCAATAGGTAACACCTTACCACCGGCACCTACTTACCTAATTAAATTTCTAAAGCGATCAAGTAAACCTTAGGTAATGTAATAGCTTTCGCATTCTTTAACATAAATCCCTAACAACATACCTATGTACGAGTATTAGCATGTCACCTGAATTTAATATGTAGTGCAAGGTGTTAATATTATAATATGCTAAATCCGTATGAAATTTACCTAATAGTTTTTATTTTATAAGTGCTCCCATTTTGTTGTCTTTTATTTTATTTACATAGGTAAAAAAAACCTTCTTTGAGTAACTTCGGACGATGTCTTCAACATTAATGTAATGAGAATTACTATCCACTCTTATATTATATGTCTCTGTTACCTACTTTAAATTAAACAATTTTAATTTAAAAGATCGGCAGGTAGGTACCAGCAATCGAAACAGCGTCTAAATTATTAGTAATTTGAATTACCCGATTTTTACGCTCCGCTTTTATTTCTCCTACATATAACTGTCGGTTTTTATAGTAGGTATCAAACCATTCAATAAAATACTAAGTAATTTCACCTTGCAATTGACGTTCACGTATACAAATTTATACTCGGTAGGTCTCTAGTTTCTATCGAGGACAATGATTTTTACGGTATATATGTAATGCATGGTCGCATAGATAGGTATACGCGTCTATGTGAAGAATCATGTGACGGGGCGTAGGCGTCGCACATAAAATCTCTCGGGCGACGGAGCGAGCACAGAATCTGCCGCTCGCTCAATTGGACTCAATTGCTTTAATTGACTTCAATTGAAATGACCTCGCACGCACCGACTGTAACCCACCACTAGCCTGACACTCACATTTATCTTTTTTTGGAACTGACATAAAGTCATGTTAGATGAATATTTGTATACCTACCCATAAAGATCATTATTATCATTATGGTTTGTTGGTTTATGACTTTATGTGTCGTGCCATCTTTAAAATCATGTATTTATGTAATATTTTCCTAGAATCAAGATACCTACTCGTACTAGCTATGTTTAGTTTAAAGGATTTTTTCGTTTATCTTTTATAACCACAATAGTATTTTATACAATCGTGACATAATGAAGAGCTTTTCAGTCGAGTACGGCCTAAGTACCTAAGGTACGAGATTGGAAAGCTTAATTATGTCACTATTGTATATAATCCTTTTTCTACGAGTGCTTAAGCCGGTAAGAATTGAGTTCGACGAGTGCCTTACAAGTTACAACCTGCTCCCTTTATACAATTTAGTAACTTCAATGTCCCGGTGGATTGTGCCAGCGGAGGAGGCCAATGTCCTCCTCCCCGACCGTGCTATAATATTTTATGAAATTCCATTTCTGGATCATCTACGATGTTAAAATGTGCGACCATAAATGCTCCATCGAAAAGAATGCGCTAGTAGTTCGGACTTCGGTCTACAAAGTCTCAATTCAAGAATTATTGTCGACGAGTAGAAAATATGTACATAGTTATGGTATTTCCATAAGCCTAGATATTGTAACAAAAGGTATCCTTTAAATTTAATTAAGTTTGGAATCTTAGGGCTAGAATCAAAAATACCACGTATCGGTCCGGGATATCTCGTCTTTACTTACCTATATTCGGGGTCTATGCAAAAGTAAAAAAAAAATGAAATAATGTGATTTCTGTGTCACTAATCAAGCCCTAGTTTTACATCTGTACCTAGCAGGAATAGTTATTAGTCCACAAAGACAGTAGTTGTATCTCCTAATGGGATTTTTATTACAAACGTACACAATGACGTAAGAGGCACGACATTTTGGCACGTGTGCTATCCGGTCCTCAATTGCTCTTAATTAGGAAACAGCGGTGCGGGACGCGCGCGAGTCTTGCGTCAGCTTGCCGTCTTTCCTATATCCATTCCGATTCGTTCGGTCAACATAATGTAACCCAGGGTCCCTAGGCTAGGCCACCAAGAAACTGTGCCATAATTAAAAACAAATTTCTCCCCAGGGCTACAACTGGTTGAGCTAAGTAGGTATACTTTAATTTGTGTATGGGTGTCAACCATTGGGTCGATAACCTTGATAGTTAATATCTCAAGAGAACACACACAACGAACATGCCACTTAATTATTTTTAGTATACGGCAAGCGTTTTCATATTACGTGGTTAAGTAGGTACATAAATAAGAAAGCTTACTTATTTCTCTATGGTACGAGTACGTAAGTATATTGATAGTCACACTTTACCCAGAATGTCTGTAATACCTACTTTATATAAAGCATACATTATCTAATTATAGCACAGAGTCAAAACTATTTGTGATCTTTCTTCTTCCTAAAGAATTTTCTAAAATCCGACCCTCCATGTTCAGTATTATTGTCATCTTTTTTTTTATGTAAATGTTTTCCTGTCGAAAGCTCTTCCATCTCCATATGTTCGCCGTCCTCATCGTCGTCCCTGGGTATGAAGGTAGCATGCTCGTTAAATCGCAAACACTTCATACCCCGCTTCGTCCCCGAACCCGAAGATTTCATTTTCTCAGATACAGGAATCTTACTAGTGCCGGGGTCATATAAAGTGCTTTGAATTTCTTTTTCTTCTAAGCCGGGTCTAGATGAAAGACCCGCGCTCCCTCCAGACGGGCCAGGTGAATCAGAACTCGTGTCCGATAATTGAGCCTTAAGAAAATCTTGCAATACAATATTATGAACTGAAGGTAGGCGTCGTTTGATTGGTCTCTCGTCAGATTCATCATCTTTCAATGAGTTCATCATTTTTAAATATGCCATTTCTAAACTCTCTCCTGTCTGTACTTCTTGATCTCTACCAGCACTCATCATACTGCGCAGGTCTGATTCAGTAAATGAATTCCGAGGCACTTCTCTTGATACTGATCGCCCCGCTTGCATTTCCAGTAATTTACTTGCTGGTTCGTGTTGCTTAAACCGGCTAAATGTGGGTAAAACAGTAGAAAATAGCCGCTTGAAAATATTGGTAGATTTTCTAGGTTTGCTGGGATACAACATGTTCTCTTCGTCAAAGAGAGCACTATTGTACATGTATTGATCGCCTTCGATTTCCATGGGGGAGCGCATGATCGAGTCTAAATATAACCTGAAAAAGAAAACAGAAATACCTAAGTTATGTGCTTTTCGCAACCGTCGTTATTATTGTAGTATACGTTTGGAAATAGTACGTATTAGTGGTCAATTGGACACGAGGGTTGATAATACCCAACATGTCTATAGTTTTTTTTTGTTTTATCGTATGGCTACATATATCACTGGATATATATAGGCATTTTATTCCCTGGGGTAGTAGTAGTGGAAAGCAGATGATGACGAAAATCCAGTGAGTGCTGCGAGGTCTAGATGGGACAGTGCAGCTGCCAAGTTTGATACTCTTTTAGCACCACCCAGGGATCACGTATAGGGTTGTCTAAGGTGTTTCCTACGGACGCAGAGTAACATTGATCCCATTATAGTGAAATATGCTTTATCTACACTAACATAGTAAGTCCTCTAAAATGTGTTCAAAAAAGGTAGGCAATGGCCAGCATTACAACAACTGATTTCACTGTGGCGGTAACGTAATTTTAACTTTACATGCTCAAATATTGATAAGTTATGAGTTTCAAATTTGGAACATCTATTTTGGAAACGTAATGAAAGTCCAGCCTTCCTCCCTGGCCACCGGCACGCGCCTGCCCGACCGCCGGCACAATCGAGTTGGCCATGGCGGTGCACAGTGTGGGTTTTTGCCTTAGTTGCGGACATCCTTATGTTTTATGGTTTTTGGATACCCGATAACTAAAAACATCTTCTATTACAACTCCCGTAGTTATAACTATGATAGTTTTTGAGATATTGACAAAATCGAGAAAAGTCCTGAGAAACCATAGAAACGCATTTTTTGTTTTGTTTGAGCAGTTTTATTATTGAATGCTCCATGGTATGATAGACAATATTTAATAGCACTAATATCTGTATTTAAACATTTAAAAAATCTCTTCTATAGGCGTCAATTTATTAATTTCCATGATATTGTAATTAATTTTTTTTCGGCAATTCTCTTTACGGTCGCATTTTTTTTATGTGCACAAATGTTATGTAAGATATTAACTATTGGCACAAAAAAAATCAAACTCGTCCAACACAGGAACACGGAGATATCAATTTTTTAAATTTTGGTTAGGGTTGTCACATACCGACAATAACAATTAAACTATTTTTTTCTGACTCATTTAAACTCCTTTCGTCCATACCATATACTGGTTATTGACCTAGGCCCACAGTAAGATCAATAAGGCTTGTGTTATGGGTACTAGACGACGATAATATATAATAAATAAATATGGATAAATACTTAAATACATAGAAAACATCCATACCTCAGAACCAAATATTTGTGATAAACACACAAATAAATTCCCTGACCAGGACTTGAACCCGGGACCTCTTGCTTCATAGGTCGATTCTTCAATGATACTCATATAGCTACATATCTAGTAGATAGCCACGGCGTTATTCGGCAACTCACTCTTGAATGCAAGAGGTCGGGCGTTCGATCCCAACTCCCGTAGTATCCTTTTCCATTTATTTATTTTTAAGTTGGTATTCCTTATTGCAGTTTCGTTTAAATAACAACCATATCAGGTCGAAGTAAGTGTGTTCACAACTTCACACCAATATAAAAACTCTGTGATGATATTTATTGAGTTTACCCTCCAAAATAAAGATGATATGCATTGGTGTAATGACATGCAAATTCTAATACAGTGAAACGTAAAATACATACTTACAGTACGAATCACGAAATAATACTGGCGTTATGATCGAGAGCACCATACTCGTACCAATCATAAAACAACTAGTTTAGACTAGTTCTATAGAGCACTAAATAAATAAATGAATATTATAAAGACTGTGTACGATAAAATCCGGACATGTATGATCTGGTATATCTTTTTTTCGGTACCACATATTCAAGCATTTCTTTTATTTTAATAATCTGGAATTAAAGTAATATATACTAAAAATAGAATCATATTACAATTGTATGGGCTTGTGTGAGTTTTTGCCAAATATATTCCATCATATCTTGGATTTTTTGTCCAGCATTTTTTAATAATCTTCACTCACTTCCTGACCACCAGGTACACCCTACGCTGGCGATCGAACACGCAGCACAGGTAGCATAAATATAGAAAGAGAGAGATACTCATTGTCGGTGCTGTCGGAGTAGACGAAGAATGCCTCAGCCACATTGGGCACGCTTCTCCGGACTCTCCGGAGTCAGTAGTGGAAGTGGACGACGTACAGCATGGTGGGCAACACCGCCAGGCACGTGGCGGGCACCAGGCACACGCCGCGCTGGCGGTCGATCACGCGGCAGAGATGCTGGCATAAACAGAAAGCGTACTCATTGTCGGCGCTGTCGGAGTAGACGAAGAATGCTTCCGCCACATTGGGCACGCATCGCCGCAGCCAGTAGTGGGTGATGTACAACATCGTGATCAGCACCGCCAGACACGTGGCGGCCGCCAGATAAACGCTACGCTGATTGTTGATTACGCCGCACAGCACACGGTCTTCGTCGTAAGCATCTGGTTAACAATCGGTGCTGCATTAGGTACACTAACTCCCTTATCTATTATACACTAAGCAAACTTATATTTTTATCTTCTCTTTTTAACACTAATAAATATCAAAATAGCGGATAGGGACAAACGATTATCAATGGCACTTAAGATATATATAACAGAGATGTACAGTCATGAATTCGGATTATTGAGCCACTTGCCATTGTTCGTAATTTAGCCGTGTTATGAATGAGTTGAATGACCGATGTTACCGTCTACACAGATTATATAATAGTTCTTACGAACAGATATGAATCACTCATAGAAAAAGCAAATACCTACGGTTTACGTACCTACGCAATAATACAATGGAGCGGCCTTCAACGCGCGGCACCCCGCACCTCCCGCGCACCCGCACAATCGCTAGGGTCGCATGTTTGGAAATGTTTTATAGTTAAGGAAATAGGTATTTTGCATTATTAATTCAGTGTTTAAGTGGTTCGCATGGTGCATAACAATTATAGTTACATGAGTAATATTGATTGATATTTTGTTGCCGCGATGAGAGTATGATTAATCTTGACAGATTTGCCACATATTGTCTAAATTAATATGGATTGACAGCTATCTCAATATTATTCTAATCGCCTTTTAGCAATATCATCATAGTTATTTGAGAGGTTAATAAAGATAACATGTCTATTATTATTATAATATAACATAAGTGAATACTCCTTTTTTGTAAAGCGTCGGCAACGCGCATGTGACTCCTTTGGAGTTGCAGGCGACCATAGGTTACGGTAGCTGCTTACCGTCAGGCGGGCCGTATGCTTGTTTGCCACCAACGTGGTATAAAAAAAAGTTTGTACCTTTCCCCATCCGTCGGCAGAGCGAAAAACGATAAGTTTTTATTAGCTTTGCTATTTTTACATCCAACCACATCGCAATAAATTATTTTTTCGTGATGACATTGTTCCGAGTTCCGAGTAGCGTGGCGCGCGGTACGACGTGCGTTCAGTGAGCGCGTTGGTAGCCCACTGACTTTAGCTCCCTCGGCGGAGGCGCAAAACGTAGGTATATAACTCGCTCGCGCGGGCATGATTCATAGGCCTGCCGTCTAGCTGTCAACTGTCAGTTACATTCATAGAAATCTAACAGTGGTTACATCGGTCATTTATTACACGGCTAAATTACGAACAATGACAAGTGGCTCAACAATCCGGGTTTGTGACTGTACCTATAGATTAAGAGTAGGCCGTAGGCAACCCTACCTCATCGAGTTTGGCTTATGTAGGGCAATGCACGTTAAATGTTATGTATTTTAGTACCTGGTAGCCTGAGCCAATCTTGGAGCATTTTTTACAGTCAGCAAAAATGACCCTGTTTTTTGCCAAAAACTACTTCAACGACTAGCAAGTGGACACGTGGCCTATTCGATAGTACTTTACTTATCAAGAGCCAAAAAAATGGTGGTAGCCATAGCCACACGCAGACGTGGCATTTAAGGTTTTTTTTTCTTTAACCATTTGACCGCCAAGCATCGGACGGAAAAATCGTGCCCTCAGCGCCAGCTCGCGCGAGCGGCAAACCGGTTATATGTTGGACGTGATATCACGTGCTGGCGCTGAGGGCACGACTTTCCATGAGCGTGATTTGACGTCTTTGGCGGTCAAAGGGTTAATAGTTGATGAGTGGCACAACGTTTTAAAAAAAATTAGCGTTTTAAAGTAGAAGACTACTAGGTTAATTTTTTCAATGATTTTTGATAAGGTAGAATCACGAAGTTGCCAGTTTTGGTCAAAGTAACGATTTGTTTTTTTGGTACTTGTTGGTAAACAGTATCTTATGTACCGCGTTACACTGCACTTAAACCAGCCCATGAACTCAGTTGCACGTCGTACTTGCATTACTCGATTTTCACTTTAAAACAAAAAACTTGGCTGAATAACAAAAGTGCCAGATTTAAGGTCGGCTACCATATTTTGTTATTCCCAGGTTGGTTAGTACTTTCGAATGACTTTCGAATACCACGACGGTGGCAAACAAGCAGAAGGCCCGCCTGACGGGAAGTGGTTACCGCAGCATAGGACGCCTGCAACCCCGAGGATTCACATGCGCGTTGCCTACCCTTTAAGAACCTATACATTTGCTACTCGGTGAGGTAGATTTTATAATGATGTTTTTGCTGACTGTACAAATTGCTCCAAGTTTAGCTCAGGCTACCAAGTACTAAAATACATAACTTCACCGTGCCCTACATACCTATGCCGTATTCTGGTACTCAATGAAGTAGGATTGCCTACGGCCTAATCTCTATCTAGTACTTACATATGAATAACACCATTAGTATTATTTATGAATCATGACACTCATGAGATTTCACTGATGTTAGTAAAGGTGTGATTATAGTTACCTATAAATAAGTAGTGAGTACCGTACCTTAGTTGTGTGCGCATGTGATGCACTTTTTAATTTAAGTCATCATCATCTTCGCTTGGCTAATCGCAAGTGTTTAGAAAAGTGACTGGCAACTAGAACTTGTTGTAATTTATTCCGGTTTCCTCACGATGTTTTCCTTCATCGAAAATCGTCTAGTAAATAACAAAGGATAGGTACTTATTTCGCACTTAAGAAGTTCCGAAAAACTTAGTAGAATACAAATAGAACTGGGGTTTGCGTTTGCACCTGTCGCGAATATCGCGAAGCGGTTCGTGCTTGCCGGTGTTTTTGGATAGATGGCGGTGGCAGTCACGTTCGATCTCACAATATCGCTTCTAATATGGATGTATTATTTTTATGGGGGGTTGTAGGGTAGACCCACGGACGACGGCACGAGAGAAGGTTGTGTGCGAACAAATCAATGGTAAGCGCTTTAATATTTATCTTTCTACTAGTATCAGTTCATGGACTTTCTTACTGTGTAATTATGATGATCATGTCAGCGTGTATCAGTGCTCAGAGAGATCTCTGATCCGAGTTAGTTGTCTATGGCATGAACTCAGGGTAACCATAGTGTGAGGAACGGGGTCGCTGTAAGGGGAGGTGGAGGCGACTATTTAGCCCGATATACCAGATGGATAATCACGCGAGGCTCATGTCCGTAGTAGTAACAAATACGTAGGCGATATCGTCAGCTCACACCATCAACGTCCAGACCGTGTTTACGCATAACCTGTGTGTCCGTTTACATACTTATTTCATCGTATTCTCTAGTCAGTAACGCATCGGCTCAGTATAACAGAAATACATGGTGAAGCTGACGACAGCACCCGCGCCGTTCGGATTTAAATCTTGCACTTTTTAATTTTCACCTCAGCAGCTCGAACAAGGGTTCTTTGGAACTTAAAAATAGTGAGCAAAATTCCATTTTTCTGAGAGCGTGAGATAAACTTACCTTGAAATGTCCGAAGTAAAAATAAAGAGAAAGTAATAATACTACAAACGTCATAATACCGCTTTTTTAGGGTTCCGTAGTCAACTAGGAACCCTTATAGTTTCGCCATGTCTGCCCGTCCGTCCGTCCGTCCGCAGATAATCTCAGTGACCGTTAGCACTAGAAAGCTGAAATTTGTATTTAAATATGTATATTAATCACGCCCACAAAGTGGTAAAATAAAAAGCGGAAAAAAATGTTTTATTAGGGTACCTCCCCTATACGTTAAGTGGGGAGTGATTGATTTTTTTATTTATTTCAACCCTAACGTGTGATATATTGTTGGATAGGTATTTAAAAATGAATAGGGGTTTACTATAATCAGTTTTTGATAATGTAAATATTTTCGGAAATAATCGCTCCAGAAGTAAAAAAAAATGTCCCCCCCCCCCCTCTAACTTTTGAACCATAAGTTTTAAAAATATGAAAAAAATCTCAAAAGTAGAACTTTATAAAAACTTTCTAGGAAAATTATTTTGTACTTGATAGGTTGAGTAGTTTTTGAAAAAAAAATTACAAAATAATTTCTGAACTAAGTTTGTAATTTAACCGTATAAGCAGGTGTTTATTGTACCTGTAATTTCTACAAAATCACAATGAAATGAAGTGCTTTCAAATAAAGTAAAAACGGTGAAAATCGGTTCACGCAATATAGAAATATCCCATAAAAATCATCTTCCATACTTTAAGCCCGCGTGCAATAGTTTACTTAATTTGTCGATAGATGTCGCTGTACGTGGAACGCTCATATCATATCCTACATGGCGGTGTTATTTTAACTCTTAAGTGGGGACACTTACTGTGACGGACGGAAAACTACGGAACCCTACACTGAGCGTGGCCCGACACGCTCTTGGCCGGTTTTTTCTAAATTAGCTTGGAAATCACAAGATTTGGCGCAGGCACTAGTTTTTAGTCAATGTGCTTCATTCATACTATGCGTACAATGTTTTTGTTTGAATTTGTATCGGTATTGGTATCGGTATTTTTATCTGTATTGGTGTCGGTATTTTGTATCGGCCATTTGTATCGGTATTTGTATAGGTATTCTGTATGGGTCATTATATTGGAATCGGTTTTTGTATACCGATTTGTATCTGTGTCTGTATTTGTAGTTGTACATGTATCTGTGTTTAATTTAATTGGGTGGATGTCAGTGGAAGTGAGGAGGGATTGATGGGAATGAAGTGGAAGTCAGCGGGAGTGATAAAAATAATTTAAATTTTTTGCTATGTTCTCACTGCTGAGGTGAAAAGTTGCACCATGAAACCAAAGTTATTTGCTCCTCGTCTATTTGAGTCTCTCACTACTATACAGTTGTACTTTCTCGAGAACGTTTCCCAATTTGTATGGAGAATATTCTAAAGTGAGAACGTTCTCCATACAAAGCGGAGAACTTTCTCGAGAATAGTGAATTGCTATACTCACTACGCTCAAGATTCTAAATTAGATTATCTATTATAAAATCTTGCGCTTGCTCGGGACTCAAAATTAGCAGTAGAAGCAAAAACGAACTTTGCTCTCTTGTTGCTTAAGTATTTTACGTTGTTAAGTACTATTACTAATCTGCTCCTGATTTAGTCAAGAAAACAAGTAACTCGCAAATATATTTTTGGTACACACTTTTATTGCTGACTGTACCTTTTATTCTTTGCACGCTCCTCAAAACCTTTCCAATTAAACGTAACTCGGTATTGTTGCATTATTTCCTTGAGGAGTTCCTTAGGTCACCTTACGACTGCACATATACATTTGTAACTACATACCTACATTCGTCATAATTACAATAATTATAGTAATTTAGAGTAGGACATGAAAAAGAAATGGCTAAAATAAAGCAAGGGGTCAGACAGGGATGCTCATTATCACCGCTCATATTTAACGTTTTCATTGAAGCTGCAATCCTGAAGGTTTTGGAATCTGTAAAAGAACAGGGAGTTCAAATAAATGGAGAGAGGGTGGTATTCATTAGATTTGCTGATGATATCGCAGCCTTAGCCGATAACAACATTCAATTAGAGAAGCTGATAAACACAACGAATAAAATATTTATGGAATTTGGATTAAAAATCAATATCAATAAAACTAAATTTATGGAAGTCTCTAATAGTGGCAATATAAAGAGTGTGATAAAATTGGAAGGAAGAAATATGGAACAAGTCAAAACTTTTAAATATTTAGGAAGTATCATAACAGAAGACTCAAGATGTACTCAAGACATTAAAGCAAGAATTGCAATGGCTAAACAGACGTTCTATAAGAAGAAAAACCTATTTAAATCACATATCCTTACACACTCGGAAGAGATTTGTTAAGACATATATATGGTCTATCGCATTATATGCGTGTGAGACATGGACGCTAAACAAGAGAGAAGAAGAATATTTACAAGCATTCGAGATGTGGTGTTGGCGAAGAATGGAAGGAATAAGTTGGACCGAAAAAGTAACTAATGAAGCCGTCTTAGAAAGAGTGAAGGAAAAGAGAAGTTTGCTACAGATTATTAAAAATAGAAGAGGAAAAATGATTGGCCACCTGTTACGACATGACTACTTCATCAGGAATATCATAGAGGGGAAAATAAATGGAAAAAGAGGGAGAGGAAGACCAAGGAAAAGTTATATGAGCCAAGTAAAGGTCCATGTAGGGGCCGTGTCGTACCAGGATACCAAACGGCTGGCTATGGATCGACAAAAGTGGAGGCAACTTCATCAAGCTGCACCGACAAGAGCCCAGCTCTTAAATTGAAGAAAAAGAAGAAGAAGAAGAGTATGACAAAAAGTAATGAAGTAACTGCTTTGTTGGCGTAGGTACAGTGTACTCGAGTGGACGCCGCCCCAGATGCAAAGGTATCCAGTTCCTCAAAATCGACTTGCAACGACCCCCAACGCCATCATAACAGTGGGTAGGTTTCTACCTACCTGTAGTGGTTCTCCACTACAGACTTCCCGTCATCATCATCATATATTTAAGAGCTGGGCTATTGTTATTGGAGCAATTTCCATGCATGTCTGTCCTTTGCCTTCTTCTTGACAGCCTGATACGACACGACGTTTATTTTGGCTATAGTATTTAAAGGCATAGAAAAGACCTATCTATTATACTGACTTGCACAGCAAATAATCTAAACTCACATCGAAACGCTTTGATGTGCATTCACTTTTTTTTTGATGCACAAGTCAGTATTTTTGATATTTGGATTTCCCGTTTATTTTTTCCATGTATGCTCTTCATGGCTTCCTTGACTTCCTCTTTGCTTCAACTGCCTTCTATGATGTCTTAATAAATTCGTGGTGTCGTAGCCGGTCTAAGAAAATAATGTGTCCTGAATTTGATAGCTGTATTCCACAGATACTTAATAGTGCTGAACGTTTTTATGCGGTAACTCTGATTGTAAAAGTTTACTTTGGACAACTGGGTATGGCTTGTTTAATCTAATACAACGAAACATGGCGCTTTATAAGAGCCATCTGGTTAAGCTGTCTTGGGACGACTCGATGTTTTTGTTCAGAGCAAGTATGCTGGCAAAGTAACATTATTTTCCATAGGTTTGCGAGCTGATGAAGATATGGGATAAATAGGCGCTTCACTTTATTTAGACGCCAAACTGTCACCAGCTGTGATGACGGAGGGATATCGTATTAGGTACTCCAGCACGGTTAATACTAGTATGTCACTAGAGAGATAGGCTATCTGTCTCTTATTAAATAAGTTAGACAGACATTCTATATATCTCGTGCTGACTCTGATAGCCAAGATAGAGGAAAACAATCACATGCAGATCCACAGTTCGGTATTCCGTTGCAGGCGTTGGTGCTGTCGATGCAGAGACGGGTGCCCTCCACCTGGCACTCGACCAGGCTCTCCGGGCACTGCTGCTCCAGCAGCGCCAGCGGCCGCGCCGTCGTCAACGTCACCATCACATGCGGCATCTAAAATATACATAATACGGTACATAGGCTTGTTGTTTCTTTTATTACATTCAAAGTACTATAGTGCGGTATATCGGTACAGTATATATCATTTTGGTTCCTATAGTACTCGTACAGTATATCGGTACTTATGTATCTTGTAAAAGTGTATATTCGATTATATTGAAATATAATAACGCGATTTAAATAGACTATTAATTATTTAAAATAAATCATACACAACAGGTTCTTCATCCGATCTTTCAAAAATTTGAATTCGTAAAAGTAAAGTTTGAAAAGATCAATTTCAGTTTTCTTAACTTTGAGAAAGTCAGAAAATACATACAGAAAAGTTTGAAATGCTCAGTATTATCCTCGATGAGTTAAACACAATCAAGAATCGAGTTTTAGTCCCGTTGAACTCGCCACACATGTTGAACAACTGTTTATTCGTCTCGGGGTCCAATTTTATTGTCACGTGGTTATTCATCTGTAATGTAACACACAAAAACATTCAAGAAAACAAAACTAATAGTTATGGCTTGAAATTGTTACCGTCAAGGATTGTCGACTTTGAAACTTACGAGTAAAACAAATTGAACTAGGTAGGTACCTACATGTCCCTTTCATATGAATCTTAAAAGAAAGAAAGCAAAGGAATAACGCGACTCAATCATTTGGCTAAATAATGATATAATTCTGTAGATACTATATGTTGTCAGTAACGTTTAGCCGAATGATGGAGTTATGTTATTTTTATTTTAACCCTTTTTTTAACCCATGTATAATAGACTATGGCTTTCTTTTTAATGAAATTAAGTCCTAATCTCTTGTGTGTTGGGAGGGCGTACTTCTAATGGTAGATCTCAAATCTCTTTACAACCATCAGCAGCATATTGAAAAAAAAGTTGATTGAATTCATTGAATCGAAGTCGGGAAGTTTGCACACACATTACAATACGAGTGCGCTATTGCATATCGGTAGTATCGCGTATTTGCTTACTACTGTTTTACTGGACGATCAACCTTGCCCTGTACAAAGCAAAGCACACATCCCTGAAACGAAACCAGGAGCAGACATAGGCAACCGTTAACGATTAAGACAATTTGCCACACACGCTCGGAGTCGTGAGTGAAAGAGCTCTAAAGCTCGGATCATAAAATAATAAACAAGTTAAGTGAATAAGTGCCTGGTCATCCGGGAGCTCGATGAGTCGCGCGAATTCGTGCATGTCGATGGCGTTGAACACGCTCGGTCGTGTGATCGGCATGCTCGTTGTCGCGAGGTGATGCGGCCGCGCGTCGTCCACCATGATCGCCGAAATGTGGCGCTTCCGCCGAGACCTGTAAGTTTACGGCATCAGTGGCGTGGCATAAGGATCGTAGGTGACGGCAAATGCTGGGATTTTTTAAGGCAGCACATGTGCACATGATCCAGTTTTGGGACTAATCCTGTCAAAAATGTAGATAATTAACATCATAATGTCGCAATTAACAAAATTTGTCCTAGTTCCTAAAATATCAACTCTGTAATTAGATAATTAGGCACAAAAATTATGAACAAGCATCCGTTTAGGAAAAGCTGTCTGTTGGTTTAATTTAGGTAGCGACTAATTAAAAATAGTTAGAGAACGAAGGAAAGGAAACACAAAAAAAGGAATTGCAGTTAATTCACTGCCGAGTCCGGGACTTGATCTCGTCTCGAATGGGAGATGGGATAGGTATACTATGATCAAGTTGATCTTATTTCCCAAGTGATGATACAAATGCTGGGCATTGTTTTGCTTATTGCGAGTGCGTGAAAACTACTTTTACAAGATTGAGACTAGCTTATCGATTTTTCGTCTCGATTAGATATTTATAGCCTAAAGACTTCTACTGTTCTATATACATATGGCTTACCGACGCTTGTTATGTGCAGGTATATCGTCACCAGGTTTCAAATAAGAAGGGCTGCCTGTGCCTAAGTCCGAACCATGTTGGTTTAGTATTCCCGCCATCACTGGCGCTGATTGTACCACATTTTCCCAAGATTCGTGATCTACCAACGTCCCCGACAAAGATCGTCTAGAAATATAATAGATAGTTTATTATAATATATACTGACTAACAAATGTAATAGTCCAAAAGAAAAGGTACCATTTGAGACAGGTACTAACTAATTTACATAACTACAACAACCTGATTGCAATACTCGCTTATAATGTTAGTCAACAACTAACCAAAACTGCGTGTGCAGTAAATTACCCACATATTTAATTAACTTTGTTCTTACACTATGTACCTTTATATTACCTATACGTACCCTGTAGTGATAACGGGAATTAGGACATCATCTGTTAAAGGTTGTATAGCTCCCACTGAGGCACTACGTATCTCATGACTATCTATAAAATAAATGGTTGTTAGATATAGTTAGCATGTGTAAACCTATTAAACAGTTCTCTTCTTGCAAATCATAATAAAGTCCTCAAAAGCATCATTCATCGTTCATTATCAAAAGCATCATATGTATACGTATTAATGTTTTATCAGTCATGTATATAGTTTTTTGCGTTCGAGTCACAGGCATTTTGCCGACAAATAGGTCATTCAATGACAAACGCAATAATTACTTACTACAATATACATACGATCAAGGTAAGATATCGTCGTGTACACATATTTATGCCCAAATCTTTTTTTCCTCGTAGTCCTTGACAGTAGTACCATCGCCCACACTGTTAAACTAACTTCTACTCTTATTCTCTTACAAACTTACACTGTTTAATAATGTTTCTAGTTTATGACGCCTACATACCATTAACGTATGTTTCAACACTCGAAGTAATACTCGTTTTAATTAGACTGCTCGTGGTTTCATCACCAGCGAATGATATAAATTTTGCCGTATCCTTTTCGATTATCGGCATTGTGATTTCTTCCTTCGTAATCGACTCAACTTCAA
Source organism: Pammene aurita (assembly GCA_947086415.1). Classification (NCBI taxonomy): domain Eukaryota; kingdom Metazoa; phylum Arthropoda; class Insecta; order Lepidoptera; family Tortricidae; genus Pammene; species Pammene aurita. The sequence continues at coordinate 19,070,570 of OX352289.1, forward strand.
GTGTATCGTTGGGATTATTAAGGCTCTGCTTTTCCTTGTTTGTTTTCACGGATATTTTACTTGTATTTTCTAGCAGGTGCTGTGATTTACTACTACGCAAATTCGCAATAAGACAATTTTAGTAAAATTGTAAATTAGGTAAAAGAAAGGATTTTTAGTCTATTCTATTCTTGGTGAAGCAAGTATTTAAAGTCTCTTAATAAGGTTTACTTATTGTTACAAAAATATAATAAAACCTTGGTTTATATGTACTTACGTAGTTCCAATAGTTTTCGTGCTGCGTTGCAAATACATTTCAGATTGACTATTCTTAAAATTAACAGGAAAATCGCTTACAGGTAAAAATGCGTATGTGGGAAATGGTTCCAAGTATACTGAAAATGTGAAAAATGTGTTGTTAGCGTTGTCATATATTTTTCTACATTATATTTAAGAAGGTACTAATGCCGCGCATTAACAAAAAAAAGGCACTTACAACGTTTGCTTCATTTTATAATTAATTGTTTTGTTAAAGAATTAAAAAAAAAACACTGAACTATAAAAGTAATTCAACTATACAGGATGTAACAAAAATAGTGGTGATCCGTTTAAGGACATAATTGGTATCGTATTGCGACTAAGAAAAAGTAGGAGAAAAATTTTTTGACGCAAAAATAGTTTTTTCACCTCAGCAGCAGGAACGAGGGTTCTTTGATACCTAAAAACAGTGAGCAAAACTCAATTTTGCTGCGAGCGAGAGATAAAATGACCTTGTTGACCTTGGAATTACAATGTCAATCCGCGCGCGAGGTCTAATACAAATTCGAAATACTCGGAAGCTATTCTTGTTGTCTTTTTCACGTCATTAGTAAATAGAGAGAGACAGAAATATTTTAAACGTCATTCAATCAAATTTTATTTAATTTTAATTCGTATTCTGAACTTTCGATTCGACCCCTGAAACAGAGTCAGAACGAAACGTTCCGAAATGCGCAGAAGTACTAATTTGTAAATATAATTTAAACAAATTCTAATTTTGAAATGTTTAGCTATACAACACCTAAAATAATTTACGTTCTTTATTTCAAGATCAAATAAGTATAAACGGAAAAATTACAAGATTATCATGTGAAAAATATTATTACTATTACCGAACGCAGATAAAAAAAGTTGACAAAAGTCAAAATGGCATGGCGGTATAGATATTTAAAAAATATTTAATTTATTTTGGTATTTTTTGTGTTATTAACTTATAATTGAGGTTTTTGAACTCAAATGTAAGAATATTATAATAAATACAAGTGAAAAAAGTGATAAAGAAGGATTAAGCATCACCCAGGTTGTATTTTTCCATGTCTTCTCACTGCTGAGGTGAAAAATAGTGTGTTCAACATGAGAATAAAGTTATTTATATCTTGTGCTTTTGAGTCCCTCTCTACGCTCAAGATTCTAAATTAGAATCACTCGCTACGCTCGTGATTCTATTATAGAATCTTTCGCTTGCTCAGGACTCAAAATTAGCACTGTAAGTACAAATATCTATTTTTATGGGACACGTCATCTCAGCCGGCAGACCCTCCATACAAATCCAAATATTTTTTCGCGTATAACAATTTTTTTCTTACTTTTTCATAATTAGAATACGATACCCATTAGGCCTATTTTTGTAACACCTTGTAACCTTTACCAACTATGTAATATAACTTAAAACAAAAGTAATGTGTATGTACATTCACCGACAATAGTATCTTCCTACACGAAGGCCGCAAAAAAATGTGATACGCTCTGATTTGTGGGGCCATAAGAGCGTGTCACATATTTTTGCGGCCTTCGTGTAGGTAGATATTATTGCCAGTGAATGTACATACTACATACCACTCAAATTACGATAACTGTCTTCAGTCTTATTAAAAATTGCCAAATCATCACTGTTGGTTGATTGCTCTGGTATTTTTAAAACTCCACTTTCGTTTAGTGACTTCATGATATCATCTATCAGATTGTATGGGTCCTTCTCTTTAGCGTCCTCGGTTTGTTCGGTTATTGGTTGGGGAGGAATATGCTCGTACGACGCCCTATGACTGGTAGTTGGAAGCGAGTATTGTTTTCTAAAACTGTCAAAACAATTATTGGCTTAGCTTCTTCTCAGAGTCGTAAGTTTGATAATACCAATTTGCTGAGACGAATAAATAGTGAGATGGACCGAGTTATCATCGTGATATCGCATCTGTCACCTTTTTACAGCGCGCAATTGAAAGAGATAGATACTACAGACAGATCATTTCGACGCTGTCACGTCGATAAGCCCTACCACCGTGCATTTGCAAGCACCAGGCACATCAGACTAAGAACTCACAAATGTACTGCCTTCAAGTTGTAACAAAAATGCTGGTGATCCGTTTAACCTTTTGACCGCCAAGCATTGAACAAAAATGACGCGCCACCGACGCCACGTAATCGCGTTTTGTCAAGCGAAATTGAACTTTGCGGAAGCCTGCGTAGGTCCCTATTGCATTACAAACCCTGTCGGCTGTAGCCGTCGTTGGCGTCCATGACACAACTTTTTGATGTCGGCCACAGAAATCGGCATTATGAAAAACGTAAACGGTTCACCAGTATCTTTGTTACATCCTGTATATCAAATCATTACCTATATTTTGTAGGAATGCAACTTTTAATATGCAACTAGGCACAGTCTATTTTATTTACTCGTCTCTTCTCTGTATGAGTATGCATACAATTTACGGGAGTTGGCAGGACCTCTGGCGTGTAGTGAGTTGTTTGTCTTTGGGTGCACACGCTTGTCCTGCAACTTCTTCATTTTCCAACGGTTACTATTTCTATTTGTGTTGACATTCGTCGACCATGCAGGCGTTGTTAGTCTAAAAATAGTTAGCAATAGTTTGTATCAACACATTAACTACAACTACCAGACGAAAAATTTTCATAGCTACGTACAAAACAACCCGCCCAGCGAGTTGTCTGAGCAAAGTTTACGAGCGCCCACGAGGCGGGTTCTTGACAGTGAATATGTTAAGGAATATTTTTACGTCGAAACTGAGAGCAATTCCGATGGTAAGAATATTTGCTGAGTCATAAAAGTCTTCGGCTTCGCTCTCGGGTTTCTATTAGGGTCTTGTTAGCAACACCTCTGGAGTTCCAGGCGTCCATAGACTACGGTAGCTGCTTTCCATCAGGCGGGCCGTATGCTTCTTTGCCACCGCCGTCAAAGTCGTACAATGTACTATTCACAATCATATTTAGGATTTCACGGCCCTATACGGAGTGAAATATTAACCACCGTTCATATTGAGCGAGGTGATTAGGTAGGCCATACAGGAAAAACATTTACTGTGGAACCAACTCTGAAATCACGAAAAAAATTTTGGCTTCCCCATATAAAAAACCACAACATTGTGGTCGGCCGCAATGTATGAAACAGGCAAAAAAAATTGGCTAATTCTAACTAGGTCCCATAGTAAAAGTTGTTCAGTATAGCCTGCCTAATCACCTCGCCCAATATGAACGGAGGTTACTATTTCATCCTGTATATACCGGTCCTTTGGTAGGCTTGCGTAGAGACAGATCGGGCACGTAGTGGTGGCCCTTTGGAGATTTTCGCTATATAATAACACCTTGTAGAATCCATTCACGAGTATCGGGAGATACCCGTGAACTGGCCCTAGTAGGCAATAGGACAATAAATTATTATTGTATTAAAACTGACGAATGCTTAACGCTTATCGAGAAAATGCGTTGCGGGGAAACTGAAAACCATGTAAGCCTTCAAGGGCCTGATGTTCATACTATTTGACGTGGGTCCACAGACCCCAAACTACGAACCTATGGTCCGGAGTAAAGGGCCCCACGGCGTAGTCGAGTTCGTATCGAGGCTCGCCGCCACCTGCCCTTGCGCCATCCTGTTCTTTTATTGCTATTTGTACCAATGGCAAAATGCTGGTTTTATATGGCTCCCCGGGCCTGAAAATATCTTAAATTTGTGACATTACTATATTTAGGGCCTGTTTCACAATGTCCAAGTAAAGCTAATTAACAAAGAAATTAACTGCCAGATAAAACTACCTACAAAACTTAGCACTTTACCTACCAGTTAAGCTTATTTGAAGATTGTGAAACGCCAACGATGACTTTATTCGTCAGATATGTGGCAAGTAGCTGATTCAGGACTTTACTTGGACATTGTGAAACAGGCCCTAACATTTCTTGGTATGTTAATTAAATATATATATTTTTTAGTATATTTTTGTTGTGAATATTTTTCAAATCGATTTATAAATTAAAGCACTGATAATAACGTGGCGGTAAGACGTCTGACTTTCAATCCGAAGGTCTCGGGTTCAAACCCCGGCTCGTACAGTCACCGGCAATAGGATCTTACAACGTATCAACGAAGGTCGCAAAGATATGTCACACGCTCTTATGGCCTTACAAATAAGAGCGTGTCACATATTTTTGCGGCCTTCGTGTAGGAAGATGCTATTGCAGGTGACTGTACCACTGAGTTTTTAAGAATTTTTGTACGAAATATCATTTAATGGAGGATGAACGGACCTAATCCCAATAGGGCCTAGTTTCCTCTCTCGGTTGGAATGTCAGATGGCAGTCACTATCGTAAAAACTAGTGCCTACGCCAATTCATGGGATTAAATTGCCATGCGGACCCCAGGCTCAATTGAGCCGTGGCAAACGTTATTAGAGTGGTTTATAAATTTAAAAGTTCTGAAGTTACAAACGTAAAAAAAACAATACAGACGAACTGAGAACCCTCTCCTTTTTTAAAGTTGGTTAAAAAGTAGACATTTGAGAATGCAGGCGCTACTAACAAGAACGTAATACCTATAACAAAAACTAATAGCAAGTTGACCAACAGCGGCACCTTCCCTTTTCAAGAAAATGTCCCAATGCCAAGACAGATCTATCACCTTGGGCTTGGGCATTTCGATGAATCCCGAGCTGGTGTACATCGATAAATAACCTGCGTGAGACTGCTACGGGCTACGGCGTAGCCCTCAGTTCTACGGCTCCGTATTAAAAGAGCAAACCTTTTCAGTACGAATTACGTATAATGTAGTGTCTTAAATATTAAAAACCTATTCTCAGTGCATGTCACTTGTTTCTAGATTTAAAAGTGCTAAAATGATGTACTAAGAGAAATATCAGTTCAAATTCAGTTTTTATAGTTATAGGTAAGTACTTATACTGCACGGCACTTATGGTTTTAAAAGAATGCATTTTAAAAGAATAGGTACCTTACCATAGTTTGCACATGCACATATACTATGCATATACTCGACACCTAGTGACTTATCTAATAAACATGATGCTTAAATGATATTTAGCTCACAGATTTATGTATAAACCGTCGAATCAGAATACAAACCTTGGTAATACATCATAAAAATCATCAAAGAATTCGTCTATGTCAAACGATTTTTGTTCTTGAGGAAACGGGTCCAAACTACCAGAGAGGTTGACCAAAGGTATATCTATTGTGATGTAATCCTGCGCTGAAGCTGTAGCCCTACTACTTGTTGAAGTAGGTGGAGACGTCCTGAAAAATATTGAATACTAAAAATGTCTAAAATTGAGTTGCGCCAAGAACACGTAGGTACCTCCATAAAAGCCTTTTGGGGTAATTGGGGACTGGCAAAGAACCTTCAGAATGTTCATGCTTACAAAAATAACTAATAAGGCTTGAATTTGCTGGTATCTATACATATAATAAAGCTGAAGAGGGTCGAAAGTCTGTACATGGAAGATAATCGAAAAAAAGTTGGCTAGGGATACTTAGAATCGATAACAGAACACGTTCCAACAATTTTTAGAATTTTTGTCTGTTTGTCTGTTTATCTGTTTGTCTGTTTATTTGACCGCGCATCACGTGAAAACGGCTGAACGGATTTTGATGAAATTTTGTATAGAGATGGTTTGAGTCCCGGGAAAGGATAATATATAGTTTTAATCCCGAAAATCAACCCTGGTGGGGGTGAAAATGGGGTTGAAAGTTTGTATGGAGAATTTTTAACCGCTGAAACGATTTAGATAGAAATGAGTACGGAGATAATTTGAGTCTCGAGAAACGTCATAGGGTAGTTTTCAAACTATTGTGAGGGTGAAAAGATTTTTTTTTACCACTGAACTGATAAAGATGAAATTTGGTATAGAGATAGTATGGGTCTCGAGAAAGGACAAAGGATAGTTTTCACCCCGAAAATCAACCCTAAAGGGGTGAAAAGGGATTTGGAAATTTGTATAGGGAATTATTAACCGCAGAAACGATTTAGATAAAATTGGGTGTGGAGATAATTTGAGCTCTGGAAAAGGAAATAAAATAGTTTTATCTCGGAAATTATCCCTCAAGTGGATGCAAAAGGGGTGGGAGTTTACACGGGGAAGAAACAACCAATAACCGCTGTACATATTTAGATGACATTTATAGGACACCGTTTAGGTAGGAAAACATATCAAACGTTTTGTGAAGCAGTCAGATTAGGATTTATTTTTCTTTTAATAGGTAATTAAACAATGGGTACATTATCTGTCTCTCAAGCTGTTTTGATATGTCTTTTGAAGAACTACGCATTATTTTGTATCTTTAAGATCTATAATGTATTACTGTTTTGAAAAAAATAAGTCCCGTCGAGTTTCTTTTCGGTCATAATACTTCTTGGGCCAGAGGTGTAGGGTTAGAACCGGTAGTAGTTTTGGAACGAAGTTCCTTATCGGACGGTTCGCGGATGGGGGGCTAGGCGAAAAAAAGTCACGTGACCGTCACGAAAAAGCGTCACGTCACGAAAACGCGACACCCATACGATTGAGAAACATGTAAAATGGAATGAAATAAAAAATATATAAAATAGAATAAAGTGAAGTGAAGTGTAGTGAAAAGTGATGTAGTCCAAAATTTCGAAAATTTCCAAAAAGCCCAAAACAAAAAAATACAAAAAAATGAAAACTACAAAATTTACGAAAAAGTCAAAAATTAAATAACATAACGTCGTTCCAATCGAGTGTTCCACGACACTCACGTATTTTATTTTCTCTTCATGTTCATTAGTGCATTGTAATGTGCTTACATTGAAGAATAAATATCTTAATCTACACCAATATCATAAATCCTCTATTGCGCGTTCGGAACCGTATGTAATTAACGTAACATCAGTGTATTTACCGCACTGTCACAGGACAGTGCGGTAAAAACGTATGAAAATTCATTACCTACGGTAATGTTATGAAAATCTGCCCCCCAACCGCCGGCACGCCCCCCCCCCCTTCCCCGACCGCCGGCGCAATGAGGTTGGTCATGGCGGTGTAATGGCGGTCATTCTAATAGTTTCAATGGATTTTTAATATGTGTAGGTAAAGCAGTGTACGCAGTAAGCAGTAACAGTTACATAAACTACTATTTATCTCTTTTTAGGGTTCCGTAGTCAACTAGGAACCATTATAGTTTCGCCATGTCCGTCCATCTGTCCGCGGTCTAGCTCAGTTACCGTTCGCACTAGAAAGCTGAAATTTGGTGAGGCCTGATAAGAACTTTCAATAAAAACTATATTGAATAAAATCGGTTCAGCCGTTTTTAAATTATCAGTCAAAAACGCATAGTGAAAGGAAGTGCCGAATAGTAAAATGACGTAAGCGCCGCCAAATATCCCTTAATAAAGGACCTTTTGAACGGATGTTTTGTAACAGGGCGGCATCTACGAAACTCTACATGCTCTTGGCCGGTTTTTTTTTGCATTGTAATCCCGGAAATCAACCCTTAAGGATTACTAATTCCAATTCAAGAAAATCCCCAGCCAGGATATACGTAGCCCATAAATAGCCACTACACTCGATTGAGTTAAATTTGCATGGGTCATGGACCCCCCCCCCCCCCCCCCTCCAAGTGCACCTCAAATAGAAAAAAAAACATTTCTGCATTTTGTGCCATCCCTTCCCCAATTTCAACCGCGCCTGTTCTTACCTTTCACGCTTAGACTGATTTGACGGGAGGATCGATTGGGATGATATTTGCCGTGGACGTATAAATACAAAAGTGGTCCTGTATCGTCCGATATACACCTACTACTCTATGTCGTTTAAATCATGCCAAAAAAATTATATGTTAAAAAAAGTATTCATTTTTGAGTGTAGTTTCATTTAGTGGTAATTGTAAAATATTTTATTACGACTACTGTCCTCTAGCGTATCCATCTGTCAACTTTACTTCAAGTTCCGCCTTCAGGGTAGCGGGAGAGAAATTAGGGGTGAATTAGCCGCTTACTGACACAGACCGAATTCCACGCGGGCGGAGCCGCGGGCACAGCTAGTATAATAATAAAGCTGTTTATTCCGAACATATAACCATTACATTTCTAGTTACTTATACTATATTATGTCTCTAAGTTCGGTGTGCCGTAAGGCATAGGCCTCCTCCAACTGTCTCCATTGTACTCTGTCTGCTGCAACCCTCATCCAGTATGGTCCCAGGGTCAGACTAATGTCATCTTTCCTTTCCTTTTGCTGGTAAGTAGGTACCTATCACATTGGCGTGCGCACCACTCAGTTGTAAATGACAAAATGTAGGTAAGTACCTAGGTAGGTAAGTACAATAGCACGGCAAAACGACTCGTACGGTAGAGAAAGTATTCTCTGACAGTCTTATTACCTACGGTATAAGACTCGCAGGTTACAAATTTTCACAAGCCTATTTTCAGTAAATCTTTTTTTAAGTCTGTTCCACTGTTCGTTCCTTGACCCTACCTAAGTGTATGTTTGGTAGTGCTGGGTGTGACAGGTGGCGGCTTGCTGGGCAAGGTGTACTGCTTAGTATACACCGGGGCATTCGGATCCGGTTTGAGAACCGCGTCCGGTATCGGGCCCCAGTACCCTCCGAACGTTTCAGCGAACTCAAAAACTCCGAGCTGATATCCCTCGTTGCAGAACTCTTCTTGTAAATCGCTGCGTGACAGCTCGATCACCATGATTATACTATCGCCGGCCTCCGTTCTATAAAATTAACAACAGGACTGTACATTTAAGCTCAAAGATCTTCACCTAAATTATCATTTATCAAACTAAAAAAAAATCTGCGTCCAAGTATTGGATAATTTCGTCAACAATAAAGCTATGAAATAAGAAACTGGTACCTCATGTATCTAATACAGACAGATAAAATTTCATTCGCTAATTGTCTAGGAACTTTAGGTACGCCAAAGGCAACAGCATATTTGGGGTGCAGATCCTTTAAAGTGAAGCAGTCTGTAGGTACCGGAAAATGAGGTGAGTAGAGACAAAACAACAAAACAGACGTTCAAACGTAGATAAAAGTTTGTTTTTACATGCTGTGCACGCTGATTTTTACAAAATACAATATTCCGGACTTAATTTATTTTTGTATACTCAATATTTATTAATTTCACAACTTCAACGATAAACGTGCAAAATAGTGGGTAATCCCGTAGTTAGGGTTAAGGGGCTTTAATGAACATTTATGCGTTTTTAGGACGCTCTTTTGACTTGACGGGAAAAGGGACTAAATTAATTTTCGAATATCTATATGTTTTTAGACTGTATACGTGGTATGGCACAACCTGAAACATGATTGCATGAAAGTTGGCTCAAAAGAAAAATAATCCGAAGTCAGGTCCTTTTTGCCCTTATTTTTCTTAGCTTACGTAAACTATAGGTACAACATTAAGCAACATAACCGAGTTAATATATGGTATTCTGGTTTATCTAAAAACTCACCGAAGCAAAATTAGACAATACTTTATAGATCCGCGTACTTGTCATAATTTGTCCACAAAAATCGATCCGATCCTGAATAGCGCTGCATTTCTTTCTTTCACACACGGGAGCTATAAACGTATCTCTACCGGGTGGGCATGGCTTGTAAGAATCAAGAAACTCAAAAAGGGCCTTAAAAGGAATAGTAATGAAGTGAGGAAAGTTGCTAAGATTTACACTCCGATTATGAACGTTACAAAGCTTAACTTGCTAAAGGAATATTTTATTTGCGTAGCGATATGCTCACCTTGGTCATAGTACTATTAGTTATTCTGTGCCTTGGTCTACAAACACCAACTTTCCCCTATATCATTCCTACTCTCTCCATTTTTTGCCTAACTGCCCACGCCATCCCTTCTTACACCGTTTTACGATACCTACTTAGGGGGCGTCCATTAATCGCGTCATACTGTATAGGGGGGGGGGGAGGGGGTCAAGAAAAAAATCACCAATGATCACCACAGGGGGGAGGGGGGTCTGGACACATATCACGTGTAATTTTTTTGTTATTATGGCCAATAAAATAATAATTATCAACTTTAAATGAATCAATCTGTCAAAAGCAGAGTAAAATTGCACTAGCACTATGATTGTAAATAATGTTTAATGGCAATTGACATATTATTTTGTGAAGTAGGTTTTTAGGGTTCCGTAGCCAAAGTGGCAAAAACGTAACCCTTATAGTTTCGTTATGTCCGTCTGTCCGTCCATCCGTCCGTATGTCACAGCCATTTCACTCGGAAACGATAAAACGTATCTTAATAAATACTTAAATATAAGGTGTGTTTTGTATGCTGCTATTTAGTTTTGTAGTAAAATTGCTGAAAAAGATATTTTAAGGAGGGGCACTACTCCAGACATGTAATTATTTATAAAAAAAAAAATTTTTACCAAATTTTGACATGATGCACATCACTCGGTGGGTCTTTCAAAATAACATTGAGGTCTGTTTGATTTTTTATTTATTTAGTGAATATTTTAAGAAAAAAACACTTCGTAAGTCTAAAAAAATTGTGTCCTGGGATGTCACTTTTGAACCGGAGATCCAAAAAATATGAAAAAAATTGAGAACATTATTGGTTTAGGAATTATTGAGTTATCTCCTAAAAACTCATTTCATACTCAGATACGACCTTTTGATATTAATTTTTCGATAGTAGGTACGAAACCGCGTGGCCCGACACGCACTATTAAAGAAAAAAAATTCTATTAAAGATAATTTTATTTTATATGTATACATTTAGTTTCATTCGTTTACCCTTTACGTGTACGTACGTTACGTAAGTAGCTTCACGTGTTAGAAAACTGTTTTAGTTGGGGCGGGAGGGGTCCTGAAAATATCACCAAAGATCACCATGGGGGAGGGGGGTCTAAGACAAGCCAAAAACGTATGACGCGATTAATGGACGCCCCCTTATGTGTCAGTCCTAGCTGGTACTTTATTTGATTAATATACATAGTTATGAATGTAATAATTAACCTAATCAGTAGGCTAAGTATCTACAGCGAGATGCGCTATGAGGCCTATGAGATTAAACGCTCCTAGGCTAGTCGTTATAAAGAATTATTTGGCTAGGTATACCCATATGGTGCTTAGGTAGAGTACCTACTAATACCTATAGGTAGGTTTACCTAACCTTTCTACAATAAAAATGGGTAAAAGTTTAAAGTAATTCGTATAATAGACGTCACTTCCCAGAGTTACCAAAACCCAGTTTTAACTGTTTCTGAACGGATTGAACCCGGATTATATTTGTAAATAAGTATTCTTTCCTTCAGTCTTCTACGTATACCATCAATAAATTTTAAATCTGCTTTTTAAAGAGCAAGGAAATCGTTTGAGCCAACGACTAAAAGGGCACAACTTTTGTTAGTATAATCGTTAAATAATTAAATACTTACTTCTCTTTAGAAACCAATCATTATCATACAAAAGTGTAGGTGTACCTTACAGTTGTGAAACAGCTGTAGGGCATGTCCAGTCTGGAGAAGTGCAGCACTTGCGCGTCGGCTTCCATGACCCGTCGGCTAAGGAACACCGACGGCAGCGCGTCGCGCCGCTTGCAGTGCTCCGAGAAATCCCGTGCGTACTGCGGGATGCTGCGCAGGCCTCGAGACGGCGTTAAACACAGCAATATCACAACAATTCGTTGGAAATACATGGTAATTAAACGTCGTATCGCAGCCACGTAGATTTAATTGTATAGATAACGTAGCACGTAACTATTTTAGTAGTCATTTGTCACAAACAGATAGAAATATTTTTTTATGAAAAATAATTAAAACTAACTAACTAGACGTTATATCTTGGTATAGTTAATTTGTCTGTGTATGTAATAAATCCTGAATTTTGGAATTTTTCCTAAGGTATAGGTACTATTTATGAATAAATGCGATTTGTACAGTCAGCATCAAAGATAGGTATGTTGACAACTTGACACCACGTTGACACGTTTGTACCCTCTTTATAATGAGGCCCAAACGTGTAAACATATATTTGACGTCGACTGTATCTAAATTGTTTAGCTAAATACCTACTGTACAAGTAGGTCGTACAGTCGCAGCGCGATGTTGTAATAATAAATTAACCCGTGGCATGACGTCGGCGGCAACGATAGGGGTCGCGTGACCCGCACGGCGCGCAACGCATCAAAGATTTTTTAATATAAGCTGTTCTCATATCAACAGGGGACTCTATTGTTCGTAGGCATAAAACTTTTCAACCATTTTTATACGCTACAGCACTTATACGTATCAACATAATGTAGCATCGTTTTTATTTTTCTTTATCTTTTTTGTTTATCTTTACCAGTCTTCGGCCACAGCCACAGCCTATCATGCGAATTTTGTTACTTTGCAGTTATAGAGATCTTAATTGATCTTATTACAGAGTGAAAATACTATTAGGATACAAAGACGTAAATATTAGGCGCTGGTCCCACCGCGAGCGAGTAAGCTATGAGCTATCGGCTATTTTCTAGCCCAAGAAACGAACAAAAGATAATCGCTTCCGTGTAAATAAAAGAGAGAGATATATATTTATAGTTCATCGCTGGCTGTTCACACTGTGTACAAATATACATCTCTCTCTTTTATTTACACGGGAACGATTATCTTTTCTTCGTTTCTTGGTCTAGAAAATAGCCGATAGCTCATAGTTACTCGCCCGCGGTGGGGCCAGTGCCTTAGACTTAGCATGGATAAAGAAAAGTACCTTTACGTAATTTTTAGTAAATTAACGTTAATGGTAGTACTTACCTACTCTTGCACTGCTTATTTACATAGGAAAATTGTCGCTTATGGACGCTGACAAGTCTCTTCTAGATAAAGAGTTCAGAGTTGGCGTGGTCAGACTCTATCAAGTTAGTTCCTATTATATTCGCAGGTATGTGGTTGTAACAACAGGTATGTTTGAGTCTCTGTATGAGTCTAGACTCGTTGTCCTAAAAAAGATAGCAATTCAGGATTTTACGCAGAGGCCACCTGGATATTAAGTAGGTAAAGATATATATACAGGGCCGGATTAAGGGTAGAGCGAGTGGAGCGGCCGCTCTAGGGGCCGGATGGCAAGGGGGGCGCCAAAATGGCAAATGAAGAAAAAAAAGTTTTAAAAGACGCGAGTGTGGCGCGGGCGCAAAATTATGTACGCTTGGAGTTGCGCGTTCGTTCGGTTCACGGGTTTCGGTAAAACGACTTAAAATGGTGTAATTAACCTTTTTGTATATAGTTTTTTTGTGTTTTTGTTGTTTCAACTATTTTTTGGCGTGACTCGCTGCTTTTAATCTTGAAACACGCGAAATAAACGCGCCGAAAAAGTTACGTTCTTTGTAATTTTCTAAGGGATTGGGTTTACAAGGATTACATTTTATTATTAGTTTTTTTAAATCGTTCCTCTGGTTTTAAAAGGCGCGAAATATAGACTGATTAAGGCGCCGAAAACGTAACGTTCTTTATAGTTTTCTAAGCAATCGGATATCTCATGATTATAATTATTTACTGTTTTTTAAATCGCTGCTTTTAGTTTTGAAAGGCGCGAAAAAAAAACCGATAAAGGCACCAAAAAAGTTACGTTCTTTGTAATTTTCTAAGGGATTTGGTTTATCGGGATTACATTTTATTATTATTGTATAAAATAGCTGCTTTTGATTTTAAAAGGCGCGAAAAATAGACTGATTAAGGCGCCGAAAAAGCTACGTACTTTATAATTTTCTAAGCGATTGGGTAACCCAATTTGGTTATATCAGGATTACTTTTTATCATCTACTAGCTTTTGCCACGACTTCATCTGTGTGGGATTAACATTCGCCATAAGGAATGAATAAATTAGCGCATATGCTATTTTAAATCAACAGTGAGCAACAATTTTATACAAACTTCCACGCCTTTAAGCGATGATTTCTGGATAAAACCGGCCAAGAGCGTGTCGGGCCACGCTCACTGTAGGGTTCCGTAGTTTTCCGTCCGTCACAGTAAGTGTCCCCACTTAAGAGTTAATAACACCGCCATGTAGGATATGATATGAGAGTTCCATGTACAGCGACATCTATCGGCAAATTGAGTAAACTATTGCGCGCGAGCATAAAGTATGGAAGATGATTTTTATGGGATAATTCTTTATTGCGTGAACCGATTTTCACCGTTTTTACTTTATTTGAAAGCACGTCATTTCATTGTAATTTTGTAGAAATTACAGGTACAATAAACACCTGCTTATACGGTTAAATTACAAACTTAGTTCAGAAATTATTTTGTATTTTTTTTTCAAAAACTATTCATCCTATCAAGTTCAAAATCATTTTCCAAGAAAGTTTTTATAAAGTTCTACTTTTGAAATTTTTTTCATATTTTTAAAACTTATGGTTCAAAAGTTAGAGGGGGGGGGACGCATATTTTTTTACTTCTGGAGCGATTATTTCCGAAAATATTTACATTATCGAAAAATGATTTTAGGAAACCCCAATTCATTTTTAAATACCTATCCAATAATATATCACACGTTAGGGTTGAAATGAAAAAAAAAATCACTCCCCACTTTACGTATAGGGGAGGTACCCTAATAAAAAAAAAAATTCACTTTTTATTTTACCACTTTATCGGCGTGATTGATATACATATTAGTACCAAATTTCAGCTTTCTAGTGCTAACGGTCACTGAGATTATCCGCGGACGGACGGACGGACGGACGGGCAGACATGGCGAAACTATAAGGGTTCCTAGTTGACTACGGAACCCTAAAAACTATCCTATGTCCTTCCCTGGGACTCAAAATATTTTCATACCAAATTTCATCTAAATCGGTTCAGCGGTTTAAGCGTGAAGAGGTAACAGGCAGACAGACAAACTTTTGCATTTATAATGGATTCTTTAATCACCGCCGCTTTTGATCTTGAAAGGCGCGAAATAAATCCCAATAAATCCTCGCTCACATCTGGTGGAAACGCAGCCTTCGCTTAGGTAAGACAGACTCTAATGCGCTTCAACAAAGTTTGTTCCTATTGTTGAGTACCTATTAAACAAAGTTGATGTACATTTTTTTTTTTTATACTACGACGGTGGCAAACAAGCATACGGCCTGCCTGATGGTAAGCAGCTACCGTAACCTATGGACGCCTGTAACTCCACAGGAGTCACATGCGCGTTGCCGACCCTTTACAAAAAGGAGGATTCACTGTGTTGACGGCTAAAGGAACAAGAGGGTCCCTCATCGTCAACACACTGGGTCCTCTTTGAGCTCTTTGGCAACCTTACTCACCAGCAGGAACACAACACTATGAGTAGGGTCTAGTGCTATTTGGCTATGGTTTTCTGTAAGGTGGAGGTACTTCCCCAGTCGGGCTCTGCTCCAGATTTGAGCGAGATGACATTCACTGAACGTGCCCTACCACACTAAGCGAGATGCCATTCGCAGTGGCCATACCTCTCTTTTTGGCATAGTTTAAGGACATACCCAAGTCCGGACGTAATTTAAGGACATACCCCGGGTCCAACATACCATACATTTTTTTATTATTGTAATTTGTATTGAGTACCAAGTATGTGTGGTACGATTAGGGCACAGCACAGCGAATGTCATCTCGCTCAAATCTGGAGCAGAGCCCGAATGGGGAAGTACCTCCACCTTACAGAAATCCACAGCCAAATAGCACTAGACCCTCATTGAGTACCACTCATTGAGACTCATAGTGTTGTGTTCTTGCTGGTGAGTAAGGTTGCCAACGAGCTCAAAGAGGACCCAGTGTGGACCCTCTTGTTCCTTTAGCCGTCAACACAGTGAATCCTCCTTTTTTAAAGGGTCGGCAACGCGCATGTGACACCTTTGGAGTTGCAGGCGTCCATAGGCTACGGTAGCTGCTTACCATCAGGCAGGCCGTATGCTTGTTTGCCACCGTCGTGGTATAAAAAAAACGTACTTCATTTCACAAAATGTTTAAATGGCTGTGGTTGCGTGGTATAAATAAACGTTGATTTTGAAGAACATTGTTATTTCATTTTCATTACTAACGAAGGGCGCCAAAACCCGATTTCACTCTACCCTGATCGAAGGCTCGGGCCGGCGCTGTATATATATATTCGATGCGATGTGTAATATCTACATATTCGATGCGATTTGTAATATCTACCTAAATCAAGAAATAGAGTGACTAATAATATAAGCACAAAACAGAAAAAAACTGTGGTTAGATAAAGAGTTTTTGTTTTTCTGTGAATATGGCTGACTAAACCTTTCTTTTTGCTTGTTGCCATAGTGAAGTTCTCCTGGGTCACCCTTTAAAAACCAGGTTTTTGCAACTAAATACCTTCCTTCATTCCGGCCTATAAATTTGATATTTTACAAACATGGTATGTTATAAGTTATAAATGTAATAGGCAAAGAATATAATACTCATAGGGCCTAAGTAAATGGGATACTTGTCTCATGATGAGACAAAGTAACAAAAAAGAAATAGTTAATTCGCCTATAAACTATGAATCTCGGGGTCAATATATGATGAATATCCCAAGAACAATTTAATTATTATCCTACATAGCACAACGACATCTAGCATGTGGATCATTGTCCCGAGAAAAACTTTGGCAGCGTGATTCACAGAAAAGTGCGTCATCTAGCGTGCGATTTGTACAGAACCTTACATACGACATCCACCTTTTTCAATCTAATCTTTTTAAAAGTTTGATGCACTTAACTGACGAGAAACATGTTACCGGTTTCTGAAGTAGCATATCTGAACATTCCCCTGTGACAGCTGACTTCTGTCAATGTCATCAGTGACACTAACTAGTAAAGATACTAAAGATCAATTCATAACCTATAAAAATCAAACTGCTCTAAAACAATTATTCCAATAACATGGTATAATTATATTGAATTGGAGTAAACATTCTTAAAAATATGACGATCGTAGAATATGTAGCTTCGCTAGCCCAAAACCCTTATTTCGGGGCTGGTTTCGGTTTATTCGGCGTTGGTGCGAGTGCTGCAATTTTACGGAAAGGATTTCAAACCTCTATGATATTATTTCGACGGCACTGCATGATCACACTTGAAGTGCCATGTAGAGACAAGTCTTACCAATGGTTACTTCAATGGATAACACAGAAAGGCGCCAAACAGACGCAACATTTAAGTGTTGAAACTTCATTCCTTCAAAAGGACACTGGCCAAATCAAAACGAAATATGACTTTATTCCTAGTGTAGGTCAGCATTTCTTCAGGTAAATTTTATGCAGGAGTATCTGTGATAGTCGGAATCTAAGAGTTTAGATTAGACTAGCTAGAAAGTGATCAATTTAGAGGTAGGCATTTGTAATGTAAACCACTGAGATTACAACTCAGATGGTTAAATGCATACAAAAGATCATGATAATGCTAATGCCTTCAAAATTTTTGCCCATCCAATGTTTATAACAATGTGCTATTGCAGATATCGTGGGGCATGGATCAAAGTTGACCGCACCAGGGAACAACACACTCTGGACTTGCATATGGGTGTTCCATGGGAAACAGTTACTTTGACATCCTTTGGCAGCAATAAGCAGCTGTATTATGACATACTAGAAGAAGGTAAACTAACATCCTGTGATGTAATGTGAATATTAACATATTTATTATTTTATGAAATAGGAGGCAAACGAGCAGACGCGTTGTAATTGCCTGATGGTAAGCAATTACAGCCGCCCATGGACGCGCGCAACACCAGAGGGGTCACAAGCACATTGCCGGCCTTTAAGATGGGAATACGTAATGTAACTCATCATATTCTTAAACCACAGCCAAATAGCACTAGACCCTACTCATAGTGTTGTGTTCCTGCTGGTGAGTAAGGTTGCCAAAGAGCTCAAAGAGGACCCAGTATGTTGACGATGAGGCACCTTCTTGTTCCTTTACCCATCAACACAGTGAATCTTCCTTTTTGTAAAGGGTCGGCAACGCGCATGTGACTCTTTTGGAGTTGCAGGCGTCCATAGGTTACAGAAGCGGCTTACCATCAGGCGGGCCGTATGCTTGTTTGCCACCGTCGTGGTATAAAAAAATAACTCTATAACAAATATCATTCTATCTTGGAAAAGTGCAAGCAGTAAAAGCATACTTTTCCCATGACTTAATGTTTGTCTGTATATTTTAATAACACTTTGATTTTCATAAAATAAATGAAATAATTAAATACATAATAATAATATGCAGTTATCGGCAAACACGGTGCCACACCGCAGGACTCAAAAGAGATTTTTTTTTTAATTTTACAATAGTCATGAACAGTCTATCAAATTTGAATTGAATATTTTTTCAGAATTAAATTTTAATAATCATCAAAAAATATACCCAAGATTTTGCAATGTGGCACCGTGTTTTCCGATCATGGATAATATGTTAGCCTATATATATATATATATATATATATATATATATATATACAGGGTGGAAAGATAAGTCGGGCCCTGGAGGAAAACTACCTTAAAACGTTGAGATAGCTCAATTCACTGAGAGGAAACATTCTTTAATTTCTTTAAAGGGACGTAACTGCATTTACAAATTTTTGGAAAAGAGTACAGTTTTCAAAAAAAGTATTTATTTTGTAATTTTTGCCATAATCATTTTTATGACAATTGATGCCAATCGATCCTGTTTCCAACGAGGATAAAATTTTTTAAATACCAACCAAGTTTAGGGCACAAGAGAACCCATAAATAATAATAATAATATTTTTCATACAATTAGTATGGAAAAAAGTGAAAATTAAGAAAAAAACTGTGAATGCAGTTTCAGTTTTTAGGAAAAATAAAAGAATGTTTCCTTTGAGCGAATTGAGCTATCTCAAGGTTTTAAGGTAGTTTGCCTCCAGGGCCCGACTTATCTTTCCACCCTGTATATATATACATATAGGTTCCACTGCTGGGCTGGGCACAGGCCAGTGTCATGCACAAGAGGAAATAAATAGTATTCATAGTTTACAATAAAACTTATGATGCATTTTGCAATATAGTAATAATGCCTAGGAAAATTATTTACAGTTAAAGTCACTTAAGACAATTTAAAGGGACTTAACCAAAAATGCGTCCTAAGCGGGAAAGGGTATGTTTCGGGACTGATATAAAATTACGTATTATGCGAGAAATCGTTATAAACGTAATATTAAGTGGGTTATACTGTATATGGTATTAATTTCGAATCAAATTATTCATTTACAGCTAGGACAATGGCCCTGAAGCAGCATGAAGGCATGACCATCATGTACACAGCCATGGGGGCGGAGTGGAGGCCGTTTGGGCACCCACGGCGCAGGCGACCCTTGCACAGCGTAGTACTGCGCGCCGGCCTGACAGACAGAATCCTGGAGGATTGTCTAGACTTCATCAACCACCCACAATGGTATACGGAAAGAGGAATCCCATATAGAAGAGGTAACTCATCATCATCCTCCTAGCGTTTATCCCGAATTTTTTCCACGGCTGTATCGAGCCTGGGGTCCGCACGGCAACCTATACCCAGGAATTGGCGTAGCCACTACTTATTACGAAAGCTACTGCCGTCTGACCTTCCAACCCAGAGGGGAAACTAGGCCTTGTTGACATTAGGTCCGGTTTCCTTACGATGTTTTCCTTCACGGAAAAGCGACTGGTAAATATCAAATGATATTTCGTACATAAGTTCCGAAAAACTCAATGGTACGAGCCGGGGTTTGAACCCGAGACCTTCAGATTGAAAGTCTGATGTCTTACCGCCACAATATGGGGGCATATTGAATGTCCGACGTCTTACCGCTAGGCCACCAGCGATATAAAAGAGCTGGTAACTATAAACTAAAACAGATGTCTTATACAAAAGAAGAAGTGAGCAAGGTCTCTGGTGCCCAGGGCTGGAATTGTGTCTTCTGCATTTTCTTTTAAAAAGGATTTCTATATTAGTTAATAATTTACATAATAGGCTTCTACTTAAAATACTTAATAAAATAGAATAACTTGTAATGACTAGGCAAACTTAAGAACAATAAGGCTTACTTTAATGGTTACCTGTTAGAAATCCCTTAAGTTTGCCATAGTCATTTCTTTCTTATGTATTGTCCCTGCTTGGTGCAATGAAATATTGATTACATACTTACTCAAAGTAGAATTTTTATCCCTTTCACCACTACCAGACGTCAAATCACGCGCACGGAAAGTCGTGCTCCCAGCGCCAGCACGTGATATCGGGTGTAAAATATAACCGGTTTGCCTTGCGCGCACTATTTTTCCGTCCGATGCTTGGCGGTTAAAGGGTTAATTGAATGAAGTAATCTGACAGCTTCTGATATACAAAGTGGTTTGCAAATGTACCCATGTAAAGTGGCTGTCGAATTACTTAACACAATTATAAATTCGACTTTAGTTACATTACTCACTGCCTCTTCCTTTTCAGGTTACTTGCTCCATGGCCCACCTGGTTGTGGAAAGTCATCATTCATTATGGCTCTAGCTGGAGAGTTGGAGTATAACATCTGTGTACTTAATTTGTCGGAGAGGGGCCTTACTGATGACAGACTAAACCACCTTCTTAGGTTTGACTTATTTCTTATATACATATAACATATTTTAACACATTCACTGCCAAGAACCCGCCTCGTGGGCGCTCGTAAACTTTGCTCAGATGCCGGACAACTCGTTGGGCGGGTTGTTTTGTACGTAGCTATGGACGCCAGGTTTCTGAAGTAGGACGTCATTTTTCGTCTGGCAGTTAATGTGTTAATTATTTAGCCATAGTGTCCATATTGAATCAGAATCAGAATTTTTATTCATAAAACACATTATTTTACATGTCAGTTTTCAATAAAGTATGTCAAGATATAATTTATATCCTTATGATAAGAAAGTATTTACATTAATGAAGAATTTACATTAAAGGATCAGAGACGTAGCCCGCAAACAATTTATTTTTTATTATATGAGTGGGTCAATGAAATATCATTCAACTAATAAGTTGTAAAATTATTTTTAAAGAAATCATCAATGGTGTAGCAAGCCATCTATCTATACATATAATAAAGCTGAAGAGGGTCGAAAGTCTGTACATGGAAGATAATCGAAAAAAAGTTGGCTGGGGATACTTAGAATCGATAACAGAACACGTTACAACAATTTTTAGAATTTTTGTCTGTTTGTCTGTTTATCTGTTTGTCTGTTTATTTGACCGCGCATCACGTGAAAACGGCTGAACGGATTTTGATGAAATTTTGCATAGAGATAGTTTGAGTCCCGGGAAAGGATAATATATAGTTTTAATCCCGAAAATCAACCCTGGTGGGGATGAAAATGGGGTTGAAAGTTTGTATGGAGAATTTTTAACCGCTGAAACGATTTTGATAGAAATTAGTATGGAGATAATTTGAGTCTCGAGAAACGTCATAGGTTAGTTTTCAAACCCTTGTGGGGGTGAAAAGGGGGTTGGAAGTTGGTATGACGAATTTTTTACCGCTGAACTGATTTAGATGGAAATGTGTATGGAGATAGTATGGGTCTCGAGAAAGGACAAAGGATAGTTTTTACCCCAAAATCAACCCTAAAGGGGTGAAAAGGTAGTTGGAAATTTATAAAGGGAATTATTAACCGCAGAATCGATTTAGATAAAATTTGGTATGGAGATAATTTGAGCTCTGGAAAAGGAAATAAAATAGTTTTATCTCCGAAATTATCCCTTAAGCGGATGCAAAAGGGGTGGAAGTTTACATGGGGAAGAAACAACCAATAACCGCTGTACGTATTTAGATGAAATTTGGTATTGAAATAATTTGTAATTTTTTGGTCAAGGTGTTCATATTTATAACATACCCGTCGATGCTTTAAATTTACCTTTACCCGCTCTTAAGAAATATTTGAAAATGTCATGAATGTCAAAGGGTTATTCCAGGTTCGAGGACTATATATGACGGACAAAGATGCATGGCCCAAACCAAAAAACTACTACAAAATCATCTAACATTTATAGGACACCGTTTAGGTAGGAAAACATATCAAACGTTTTGTGAAGCAGTCAGATTAGGATTTATTTTTCTTTATAATTGAACAATGGGTACATTATCTGTCTCTCAAGCTGTTTTGATATGTCTTCTTGAAGAACTACGCATTATTTTGTATCTTTAAGATCTAATAATGTATTACTTACTGTTTTGAAAAAAATAAGTCCCGTCGAGTTTCTTTTCGGTCATAAATGTCATAATACTTCTTGGGCCAGAGGTGTAGGGTTAGAACCGGTGGTAGTTTTGGAACGAAGTTCTTTATCGGACGGTTCGCGGATGGGAGGCTAGGTGAAAAAAAATCACGTGACCGTCACGAAAAAGCGTCACGTCACGAAAACGCGACACCCATACGATTGAGAAACATGTAAAATGGAATGAAATAAAAAATATATAAAATAGAATAAAGTGAAGTGAATGAAGTGTAGTGAAAAGTTAAAGTGAGAAGTGACAAAGTGATAAAAGTGAAAAAACTGAAAAAAGTCGAGAACCTAAAAGTAAAAAAAAACAGCCAAGTGCGAGTCGGACTCGCGCACCGAGGGTTCCGTACAAACCTATAACAAGCAAAAGTTGTAGTATGCTTATTACTTATTTCAATTTAATACCTCTACGCGTTTACGAGGAAAAAGGTAGTAAGTTTAAAATTTCAAAAAATATTTTTTGTATGATTTTACTAAAAATGTCTACTTTTCGTAATTTTTCCTTTGTCTGTGCTATATGAAGTTTCTTCGAACCAAGTTTCAAGTTTCTTCGTGCCAAGTTTCAAGTTTCTGAGTTTACGGGAAGTACCCTTTAGGTTTTGAGTTTCTTGCGAGTACTCAGTTTCAAAATATGCGACTTAAATTGCTATTTCTTTTGATTGCGTTCACATAAAAGTTTGGTTTTGCTACATCGGAAAGGTCCTATAGCCCTGAGTATTTAACATGAATTTCAATTTAATACCTCTACGCGTTTACGAGGAAAAAGGTAGTAAGTTTAAAATGTCAAAAAATATTTTTTGTATGATTTTACTAAAAATGTCTACTTTTCGTAATTTGTCATTTGTCTGTGATATATGAAGTTTTTTCGTGCCAAGTTTCAAGTTTCTGAGTTTACGGGAAGTACCCTTTAGGTTTTGAGTTTCTTGCGAGTACTCAGTTTCAAAATAAGCGACTTAAATTGCAATTTCTTTTGATTGCGTTGACATAAAAGTTTGGTTTTGCTACACTTGAAAGGTCTTAGAGCGCTGAGTATTTGACATGAATTTCAATTTAATACCTCCACGCGTTTACGAGGAAAAAGGTAGTAAGTTTAAAATAAAATAAAATATTTTTTTGTATGATTTTACTAAAAATGTCTACTTTTTGTAATTTTTCCATTGTCTATGCTATATGACGTTGCTTCGTGCCAAATTTCAAGTTTCTGAGTTCACGGGAAGTACCCCGTAGGTTTTGCAAGTGCCGAAAAACTCTAAAATTTGCAGCATAAACGACTGTATCTTTTGATTGCGTTGGTTTTTAAGTTTGATTTTTTCACAGCTTTAAGGGACAATAGACCTGAGTATTTGATATAAATTTCAGCTTGATACCTCCACGCGTTCCTGAGAAAAATGGTCTTGACAGACAGACAGACAGACAGACAGACAGACAGACGGACAACAAAGTGATCCTATAAGGGTTCCGTTTTTTCATTTCGAGGTACGGAACCCTAAAAATGGCAAATATTTCAAAAATTTAAAAAATTTCAAATAAAATTTTCAAAAAAATACAAAAAAAAAAATTCCCAAAAAAAATTCAAAAATGAAATAACATAACTTCGTTCCTACCAGCTAAAGCAGTGTATGCTTCTGTACATAATTAGGCCTTATTACGCAACAGTTACAAAAAACTACTATTTATCTCTTTTTAGGGTTCCGTAGTCAACTAGGAACCCTTATAGTTTCGCCATGTCCGTGTCCGTCTGTCCGCGGTCTAGCTCAGTTACCGTTCGCACTAGAAAGCTGAAATTTGGTGAGGCCTGATAAGAACTATCAATAAAAACTATATTGAATAAAATCGGTTCAGCCCTTTTTGAATTATCAGTCAAAAACGCATAGCGAAAGGAAGTGTCGAATAGTAAAATGACGTAAGCGTCGCCAAATAATAAAGTGTTTATCTATCTATCTATCAAATATCCCTTAATAAACGACCTTTTGAACGGATGTTTTGTAACAGGGTGGCCTCTACGAAACTCTACACTGAGCATCGCCCGACATGCTCTTGGCCGGTTCTCATCTCACCATGCTCAAATTCAACGTCTGGGTCATGGATGCATGGGTCATGGACCGACTCCCCCCTCCAAGTGCACCTCAAATAGAAAAAAATCATTTCTGCATTTGTGACCCCCCCCCCCCCCCCCACCCCAAATTTCAACAGCGCCTGTTCTTACCTTTCATGCTTTGACTGATTTGACGGGAGGATCGATTTGGATGAAATTTGCCGTGGACATGAACGTATAAATACAAAAGTGGTCCTGTATCGTCTGATACAGGACCACTTTTGTCTACTACTCTATGTCGTTTAAATCATGCCAAAAAAAAAAAATATGATAAAAAAAGGTATTCATTTTTGAGTGTAGTTAGTTTCATTAAGTGGTAATTGTAAAATATTTTATTAGGACTACTGTCCTCTAGCGTCATCTGTCAACTTTACTTCAAGTTCCGCCTCCAGGGTAGCGGGAGAGGAATTAGGGGTGAATTAGCCGCTTACTGACACAGACCGAATTCCACGCGGGCGGAGCCGCGGGCACAGCTAGTGTCTAATAAAACTTGTTTTAGTTTGTTCTTAAATAATATGTTGGTGTGTTCTTTAACTCAGTTGGGAGGGAGTTGTATAATCTAAGTCCAAGTGGCTCGATTAATTTTCGGATTGATATATCTTTATTGCTTCTCGTTTGCACCAATGCACGGTCAAGTGAAAATCAGATTGGCATCAATTTATAAGGCAGAATAAGTATCCTGTTAACTATCGCCAGTTATATATTTTCCCATCTATAAATACTTATAGACTGATATTAATATTATTTGAGAAGTATTATATCATGGATACATTACTGAGTTTTCTTTTTATTGCTCATATTTATTAAATTAAATCTTTCTTGGTAAAGCTTGCCTCTATACAACATACATCACTTTAATATACCACCTGAAACGCAAACAGTGAGTTTGTAACCTGCAGTTTAATAAAATATTTAAGCCTGTTATAATTTACAGCGTAGCCCCGCAGCAGTCGATCATCCTTCTAGAGGACATAGACGCAGCATTCGTGTCGCGCGAAGACACTCCGACGCAGAAGGCGGCGTACGACGGACTCAACCGCGTCACGTTCAGCGGCCTGCTCAACTGTCTGGACGGCGTCGCCTCCACGGAGGCGAGGATAGTCTTCATGACCACCAATTATTTAGAGAGGTACAATCATTATACGCGCCATTTTAAATTATACGATTAAATATTCCTGTTACAAAGACGAAACATAAAAAGGTAGACATAAGGTAAATGTACGCTTCAGCGAACGTGCCGTATCGCCGAATATATTCCATTTTAAGCTCTAAGTCGATTACTTACAGCATATACTACGTTGTGATATTTTTTTCTGTGAGCTATATACCTACCCCTACGAATACGCATCAGAGACGGCCATTTTGGGGCTCAGTTGCGACATGACAACTGATCTAGTCGGTCGAGTGCCACTTTGTATGGACGCCCTTAACAAAATCGTTAAGAAATCGCGTGCACTTCTTAAGATCATAGAATCGTTTAAAACTATATGTGGGTTCCAAATTGTTAAAATTAGTATACAGCCAATTTTTTATAACCAAATCCCACGCTCACTGGACAGCAAATGACTGTCGGCGTTTGCTTTCGTCAAAACTAGAACATATAAGATATATTGCTTTATACGACTTATACACCTTAGGCTTCCACCAGAAAAAGGTCCATAAACACAAACATCTCTTAAATTGTAAAGAGAGCCAATATATCCTACACTTAAAGTACCTAGGTCCTAGGCCTTTGGCAACTCTCCCTCCCCAACTAGTTGTAGGATTTGGCCAGTTGATTGCCTCAAAGGGGCAACCAAAGCTAAAAAAAATATGTATTTTCCTACCTGGTTGCATTTAGTAAAGTGAACAAAAACATGAATATATCTTATGGCCACAACTCCTTCGGGTAGGAACATGGTAATTCTAATTACATATGTAGCAAGTAGGCACGTGATACATTCTATAGTGCTCATCACGAAAATCTAGTGCCTACGCCAATTCCTGGGATTAGGTTGCCGAGCGGACCCCAGGCTCAATAGAGCAAAAAAAAAAAACTGGGACAAACGCTAGAAATAAGATGAAGAAGAGGTCGTCTGCCCCTTAATCTGGAGCTTCCTTCATTTAGCAAATTAAAATACTACTTTACATACAAGTGGGAAGCTTAAAAGGGATTGGGTGGGACACGTATGCTAAATGCATCCAGATCGATGGGCCAAAATGGCGACCGACTGGACACCACAGGATGGCCGAGCCAGAGGTAGGCCAAAACGGGGACGGCGAAATGACCTAAATTCGTTTTGTGTCGATTGCCGGCAGCGTGCACTGAGCCGTGACCGATGGCGCAAAACAGGGGAGGCCTTTGCCCAGCAATGGGACACAAAATAGGCTATTCAAAAAAATAAAGTAGTTGAAATGTGTCCTTTCAGGTTGGATCCCGCGCTAATTAGGCCCGGCAGAGTCGATATGAAAGAGTACGTCGGCTACTGCGACCAGCAACAAGTTGAACTCATGTTTTTGAGATTTTACAAAGGAGACGGAGCAGAGCAACACGCTAAGACTTTTGCCGAGAAGTAAGTTATATCATAAATTCATAAATAAAATATTGTATAAGAAAACATACTAACTCTGCTTGGACTTTGAAGTGGTAAAATAATAGAAATTGTCCAAATTTAATTCCCCATACGTTAGTTAGACAGGAGCATACAGAAAGATATTGTAGTAATTCGAAAGCGTGTTTGTTTGTTTCTTAGCGACCCATATGTGGAGCATGGACGTGTGGTCGAAGTAATTTGCTTAATGTTGTATGTGGACCGTTATCGTGTTAATAAAAGCTTGTAAAAACTGCACGTGACGTTATATATATATGAATAATTCTCAAGAGCTGCAGAAAAATGATTATTTCTTTTCTTCCTACGTAGTCGAGCCGTAACAAAATATATCCCGAGAATCACCTCACTCTTTATTCTTTCAGTGTGATGAAACACAACAAGCAAGTGAGCCCTGCCCAGATACAAGGCTACTTCATGTTCCACAAGCATTCGTCTCCAACTGAGGTGGTCGCCGATTTCGACTCCATCTGGACCCTGGGATAAATACTGACAGCTAAAATAATATCACAACTCGGTGGTTTTAGGATTTGGAACAGAAAGCAATTCTAAAAGGCCACAAGACACTATCAGTAAGTGTCATTATTTCGGTACCTACCTGGAATATGAAAGATGAGAAGGACGAGTAGAGAAATAATGCCATTACTCATTATTACTGACAGTGTTAGGTGGCGCGTAAGAACCTGACGCTGTACACAGACAAGAACTGGAGACCATGACCTTCAGCGGCTTTGGTTTCATAATTCGTGCCCCTACAATGTCAGTATTTTTTTTTACCAAATATTATTGTTTTTTTTTAGTTATTGCTATTATTTTAAAGAAAAATATATTTTAACATAGGCGAGAAATAGAACGATAATAAAAATAGAAAATAATATGCAGACGTTTTAATTAGTCCTATTGTCCCAAAAAACTGTCAATGGTAGCTGACGTTTTGTATGGAGGCCGTAGACAAATTTCCGCAACCATAGACAATTATCTGAATTCAGTACTGAATTCGGCACTTCGCCGCCTAATTTTAAACCGTAAAAGTCAACCTTACCGGAGTTACCGGACATTTCTGAATAAAAAACTATTTAAACTACCTATTTCAAAAATCGATTACACGCAAAAAAGTTTTTTCACGCGAAATAAAAAGGGTTGTATGGAGGGTCGGCCGAGTGGGATGTGTCCCATCCAAAAAGGGTTTTGTATGGAGGGTCGGTCGAGTGGGATGACGTGTCCCATCCAAAAAGGGTTTTGTATGGAGGGTCGCGGTCGAGTGGGATGACGTGTCCCATCCAAAAAGGGTTTTGTATGGAGGGTGGTCGAGTGGGATGACGTGTCCCATCCAAAAAAGGGTTTTGTATGGAGGGTCGGTCGAGTGGGATGACGTGTCCCATCCAAAAAGGGTTTTGTATGGAGGGTCGGTCGAGTGGGATGACGTGTCCCATCCAAAAAGGGTTTTGTATGGAGGGTCGGTCGAGTGGGATGACGTGTCCCATCCAAAAAGAATTTAGTCGCAATACGATACCAATGCCCTTAGAGAGTCTCGTTTGGGACACCGACCGCGGCGGTCGTCCCTTCGTCCTCTATTGCATTCATAAAAATCCCAAAAGTTGAACAATAGACGGTTCTTACCACGTAGCACGTGTTAGCGCAACGCAACTGCCCGCCCGCGCCGAGGCAGTTTTAGAGAAAGTCGGTTCTAAGTATGCGTGGTCTATTTATGTGTTTTCGTTTTCCTAATTTCGCGAAAAATAATATAATCCAGATCCATTAAGCAGTGCACTGTGACACGCCCTTACATTATTATACGTGCACCCGCGAGTGAATTTAAGTGAGTGCGCGACAGGCTCCGCTCGACTCTTCCACGCTTGACTGGAGTGGCCTGAGAGGATAAAGATAACATCATACAATGCCGCACATCGACGCGGGTGAGATCTTTCCATGATTTACTGCTTATACCTTTGCTATTGGGGCCAGACCAATCTAGGTCTTCTTCTTCTTTCTCGTTCCCTCACTGCTGAGGATCGCGACCACATGTAGCTTGCTTCCATAATGTGCGGTCATAGGCCATGTGGACTGCACGGTTCAGGCTGCCGCTAGCCGACCTTTTTGCGGCGTACTATTTTAAGTAACTAAAGGGGAAGGGATTAAGCAAGGCCCAGAGAGTGCTCTGTAAGGGCCAGAGCCTGACTTTGGCTAAAACCAGTAGCTTCGGTATCCAACTAGGTAGTCTTCTAATTTTTTTCTATGATACCTAATCGGTATGTAGGTACTATTTCTAGTAAACTGAATTTAGCTTGGCCACAAGGGAAATAAGGGAAACACCGTGGATGACTGGACGTGTATAACATATACACGCGCGCACGGTCATACCAACGCCGAAAACTTATCTTAGGGCAACGAAATTTTGGTATCAAAAAATAAACGTGCGCAAGTTTGAAGTACAAATATCATATCTAAAACCACCCCATAATTTAACTAACTAAAGTAAACATAAACTATTGGCTAGTTGAAGGGTCTGGAGACATTAGATGAGAGCATTTCCACGCAAGCATTGTTATGGCAACTCCTTCGCAGTTCGCAGAAAACAATAAGCTGCCGTCCAAAGGGTTACATGCGGAGGAGTTATAATCGCCACATGCACAAATTCTAAAACGAGCCGCCGAATGCAGGGATCCATACAGAACAATATAATGACTAACAAAACAAAAAAAATACTGACAAAAGCTTCAAACTTAAAGAGAAATATAATGTGCAATTAACACAACCATCGAGACTTTCTCCAGGAAAGAGGGACAAAAAAAAAAACGTTTTTTGTCATGTTCGACGGACGCGCATCCGAGATCTCCAAACACGTGCGGTTGCTAGCCGCCTGGAAAGACAATAGTCATCATAAATTCGGTTTTAAATGACAGAGATCCTATGACCAGAACGAAAAAAAAACGTTACCTAAGCGATGTGAAATATTCGAGCAAGCTAACATTCCTATTCCACAAACTAAAGATATGAAATTGAACAACGCACTACACAGCCAACAGAAATACGCGATGCATGATAAAATGTGTAAAATACCTTTTGCGTATATAAAAAAAGTTTATTATTTATAATATTTAAGTTTTAAGTTATGGTTTTTTATGTTTCCATGAATTAAAGTGCAACCATTAAGTGTGCAGCATTGTGAATGTACTTATACACAAAAATCCATATTGGATATCAGTGGAGTGTTATTGGCGTTTTTGTGCGAGTAATCAGTACCTAGTGTGACAATGAAAAATAATTATATTCGTGCTAAAAGATTTAGATTAAATTTGCGGCGATTCTTTCAAGCGATGTTTACTTGTTCAAATTTTTATGGTCATATAATATCAAGTGAGTGTGATTCGTGTTTTATAATGAAGTTATATATTTTGTGTGTGTGTCTTGTGTAATACATCGAAGTTGTACTATTGTGTATTAAACAGTTCAATATGTATTTGAAAGTAATTCACATGTGGCTCACTACAGACATGCGCCACACTATGCGACTACATTAACACCACACTACCAACCAACCTAACCACGCATACAGACACTAATAAATAAAGCAACGTCTTACTTATAGAACTCTACTCCCTTCGATTTGTCCAATCGCAGGAAAATTGACTACCATTTCTACAGGCTACAAAGAAACAGTCAGCTGAATTTGCTCCGGCAAGCATTCGACAAGCAGCAATTAAGACAAAATGCGACAAGGCCACTCCAAACGCCAAAATCCGGACTTAGTTTAGTCAAAAATATATAATCGAGTAGCGTACAACGACGTAAATATTAATGAATAAAATAGTTATCGCACTTTCTATGGCCTACGGTCTTAAATCCAGGATTCTCACAAGCACCAACAGATCACAGCTAAGGAAATACGAACGACATACTATATCCTAAACAAAATGATAGACGCAACGTATCTAATGAACCGTCTAAAAAAATACATGAGATGCTGGAAGACAAGACGATAACGGATTAGGTACAAGTGCACAAACTATGCTATAGACTCATTGACTGAAGACCTTGCTGCGCTAAGCTATAGTCTACAACCCCACATGAAGAGCAAGTGAAAGAGTGAGACCTATTTTTTACTCATGGATTGGCTACTCGAACCAGAGAATAACTTGACCACAACCAGAAAATAACTACGGCTAACCTAGTCCAACTGCTAGACTACAGATCATAAGGCAATGAACGCAACTTATTTATACGCAGTCGCCATCCCTTCGTATATATTTACACACAGTATTTATCCATCTCCCTCACGCTGGGCACGATGCAAGTATTCGGTCTGGTTCTACCTCCTGTCATTCCTATTATCCTTGACTGCACAAACCCGACAGTCCCATCCTGTATTTATTGGCCCACCGGTTTCTCGGGCAGGAGGGCCAGCTGAGCATACCAGGGCGGCAGACGACGGGAAGAGCAAGCGAGGAAGCCCGGATACACGCCCTATCTCGGAGTGGGTACATCCGGACAGAGGTCGTTAACCCGCCGTACTCTACACCTTTGACCGACGGCCTGAACCGTACTAGCACGTGTATTTGAGCTATCTCGGCAAATCTACTCGTCCCTCCCTCCCTTGTATGACCAGCGCCTCTGCGTCCTTGCAGCAGAACTGCTGGCTGGTGGTGTCACATGACGGTGACGGTGACGGTGACGGCAATACGATACCAATGCCCTTAAACGGATCACCACAATTTTTGTTACAACCTGTATATAAGGTATATAAGAACATAGATAATATGCTCGAAGAATTCTGACTGTTCAGCTACAAACAATTCATTTTAGTATAACTTGGCCAGTTATTGAAGGGTGGCCAGTATTTAAAACTTTGATAAAAAAATAATTCTGTTTATAAGTGAACAGAGTTCATTATCATTAAAGCAAAATCAATTTAGTTAAGACTTGACATGGTTTAATTAACCCTTAAATGTATGCTGTAGAGTGAATCCTGCAATAGGCATGATGACACATGTTGAATTATGCAATAAAATTTAGTTGATAGGATGCAAAATGATCAATATATCCAACTAAAGTGAAAATTTATAAATTATATTGAAATGGCTCAAAGATATCAAGCTGCAAAATTTCTAAATTTTACGATTTTTTAAAGTGCGAAATTTAAAAAAACCAATGATAGGTACCTACCATTCGATTTTTAACGTTTTACTGTAACATAAATTGTATGGCAACCATATACATAAACGCAACCTTTCACTGTTAAAATAGCAATTTCATATTTTTTTCATACTTTAAACAGGGCGATTATGTGATCCACTTTTGCACGTCATTTTTAACCGACTTCAAGATTTGAAAAGAGGAGGTTCTCAATTCGGCGTGTATTATGTTTGTTACTCCATAACTCCGTCATGTCTGAACCGATTTTGAAAATTCTTTTTTTGATTGTAAGTATATATATACAGATTGGTCCCGTTTTTGTCAAAACGCAGTTCTGATGATGGGATCCATGAGGAATCGAGGGAACTCCTCAAATCTTAAAGGCATACATATAGTGATTTTTATATTTTTATCAACAAAACCATCATTTTCATTCAAAACAGTGACATTGGATGAAGTAGAACTGCTGATGATGATCAGAACGGAACTCTTCAACGACGCATAGTTCACGTTTGGCGATTCGTCCTCTTCGCTGTGTTTGTTTAGCAAGTTTAATTGTCAGAACAAATGTTCGTCCAGCTCAAGTTCTGATGATGGGATCCATGAAGAATCGAGGGAACTCCTCAAATCTTAAGGGCTTACACATAGTGACTTTTGTATTTTTATCAACAAATCAAGCATTTTCATTCAAAAGAGTGACATTTGATGAAGTGGAACTGCTGATGATGAACAGAACGGAACTCTTCAACGACGCATAGTTCATGTTTGGCGATTCTTCCTCTTCGCTATGTTTGTTAAGCAAGTTAGATTGTCAGGACCAATTTTCGTCAAGCTCAAGTTCTGATGATGAGTTCCACGAGGAATCGAGGGAATTCCTCAAATCTTAAAGGCATACATAAAGTGACTTTTGTATTTTTATCAACAAATCAAGCATTTTCATTCAAAAGAGTGACATTTGATGAAGTGGAACTGTTGATGATAATCAGAACGGAACTCTTCAACGACGCATAGTTCACGTTTGGCGATTGGTCCTCTCCGCTGCGTTTTTTAAGCAAGTTATTTCATTGTATGGAATCTAAGTGCACCATCTATCTACAATAATCCTTCACCGGCTACCCCCATTGAAGTCGGTTTTTTTTTCTTAAAAATTATGTTAGGAGCGTTTTGAGAAACAAATGCAAATCTCGGACTTTAATGGCCTGTTTCACAATCTCCAGTTAAAGCATATCTGTCAGATAAATGTTTGCTGTCCTTTTCTTTTATATGACTGGAGTAAAGGATAGCAATAATTTTAACTGGCAGATAAGTTTATCTGGAGATTGTGAAACAGGCCCTAAGTCTCATTTCTAACTTTTGTGTTGCTTTAACGCTTTTGGCCCCATATAGACATTTGATCCTCACAACAAAACGAATCGATTGATACCATACATGAAAAAAATTCACCATGCCAATCCCATATAAAAGACGCATTTTTTTTTATATTTCACAGAAATGAATTGCTCTCGGATATTAGGATATTTCAGCTGGATAGCAGAGCTTGAATTTGAAAAAATTGTGCGCATCGAGAAAAAGTTGTGAATTTTTGGCCATGGATAGAGTGCCCCACGATGAATATTTTTTAGTATTGGAGATCTGTAAAATGTTTGGACCTTCACGTCAAAATCAGGGGTCCCGTGCAATATGCTATTACTCTCTGGTTAAGGCTGCTATAGGTTGTGTGATATCATTTCCGTATAAAACAGACATGCAGAATTCATTTTTGATAATTAAAAAAAAAGCTATGCGGAGAGGAAAAACACTAAAAAAATTTTTATTTTTAGAACGTTATATAACTAATAAATATATCATAGGTAAGAATATTTAATGCAGTTTTTAAGTATACCGGGTGTGGCCTGTAATAGGAGCAAAAAATTAAATATCAAAAATGAATTCTGCATATCTGTTTCATACGGAAACGATACCACACACCCCCTAGCAGCTTTAACCAGAGAGTATATAATAACATATTGCACGGGACCCCTGATTTTGACGTGAAGGTCCAAAAATTGTACGGACCTCCAATACTAAAAAATATTCATCGTAGGGCACTCTATCCATGCTCAAAAATTCACAATCTTTTCGCGATGCGCACAATTTTAATCACTTTAGTACTGAGAGAAAACCCTACTAGGAATACTCCATAAAAACAAGCAAATTTGACTGGTACTTATTAGTAACCAATGTATCATAAATATAATTTTAATCATCTGATTTTAATTTTTCTGATTTTAATCATCTAACAATCATTTATTTCAGCGTTAACACAAATATACATAGTCGATAAACAGACATCGCCCAGAACGGTTAGCAAAAATGCGCCGCAACAATGCCTTGCGCGCTAAGTATACTAAACCGTATTATTAGAAAGAGACTTAAGTATTCTATCTCGCACGCGAGATACAATCGCGGCACACTTGAGCGGAATCCAGTCAAGCAGAAGACAGAAATCAGACGGAACCAAAAAAAACAGCTTCCGGATGAATTTATACTCCATAAAAACAAGCAAATTTGACTGGTACTTATTAGTAACAAATATAATTTTAATCAGATAACAATCATTTATTTCAGCGTTAACACAAATATACATAGTCGATAAACAGACATCGCCCAGAACGGTTAGCAAAAATGCGCCGCAACAATGCCTTGCGCGCTAAGTATACTAAACCGTATTATTAGAAAGAGACTTAAGTATTCTATCTCGCACGCGAGATACAATCGCGGCACACTTGAGCGGAATCCAGTCAAGCAGAAGACAGAAATCAGACGGAACCAAAAAAAAACAGCTTCCGGATGAATTTATACTCCATAAAAACAAGCAAATTTGACTGGTACTTATTACTAACAAATATAATTTTAATCAGATAACAATCATTTATTTCAGCGTTAACACAAATATACATAGTCGATAAACAGACATCGCCCAGAACGGTTAGCAAAAATGCGCCGCAACAATGCCTTGCGCGCTAAGTATACTAAACCGTATTATTAGAAAGAGACTTAAGTATTCTATCTCGCACGCGAGATACAATCGCGGCACACTTGAGCGGAATCCAGTCAAGCAGAAGACAGAAATCAGACGGAACCAAAAAAAAACAGCTTCCGGATGAATTTATACTCCATAAAAACAAGCAAATTTGACTGGTACTTATTAGTAACAAATATTATTTTAATCAGATAACAATCATTTATTTCAGCGTTAACACAAATATACGTCGATAAACACACATCGCCCAGAACGGTTAGCAAAAATGCGCCGCAACAATGCCTTGCGCGCTAAGTATACTAAACCGTATTATTAGAAAGAGACTTAAGTATTCTATCTCGCACGCGAGATACAATCGCGGCACACTTGAGCGGAATCCAGTCAAGCAGAAGACAGAAATCAGACGGAACCAAAAAAAAACAGCTTCCGGATGAATTTATACTCCATAAAAACAAGCAAATTTGACTGGTACTTATTAGTAACAAATATTATTTTAATCAGATAACAATTATTTATTTCAGCGTTAACACAAATATACGTCGATAAACACACATCGCCCAGAACGGAAATGCGCCGCGGCAATTCCTTGCGCGCTAAGTATACTAAGCCGTATTATTAGAAAGAGACTTAAGTATTCTATCTCGCACGCGAGATACAATCGCGGCACGCTTACTACTTAGGAAAATCACACACTTGAGCGGAATCCAGTCAAGCAGAAGACATAAATCAGCCGGAACCAAAAACAACTTCCGGATGAATTTTGACTGTGGCTCCATACAAAAACTCAGTCGATCAATGTCACCATAGCCAAAAATCAGCCGGTGGTTGGGTTTTTTCCGACGACTCTCGTCTGATTTATCTATGGTAGACAGAATTCCGCTAAGTAAGTTGTGCGGCAAACCGAGCAGGAATGTAAAGCTTACGAGATTAACAATATTACAATTTATTAGGGATGTAACGAATATTCGTATTCTTCATGATAGTATAATATACTGTATATTATATGAAATTACAATGTCAAACGTCTTTAAATTATTGCGGTTACATCATGTTTCAATCATTCAACTCTACCACAACTTTCCTTATACCAAGGTTATTGACCACATAGTGGTATTTGCATTGGCGAATATGAGCGGTAAATATTCGCATTCGTCAATGTTCAAAAAAGAATATTCGTTACATATCTAGTACTTATAAAGGTGATCCCACTAACTCGACCAACTTTATCCTTACACCGCGGTACCTAATTAATTACAGTGCCTAATATAGTTATATAATGCGCCTCTACTTGAAAGACTTCTTATTTTACAAAAAAGTATAGATAATCATAATTGGCTGCTTTCCTAAAAAAAAATATTTAGTCCGTCAGTTAGATTATCAAAAAATATTGGACATGTATTTTTTATTTTGTCAATCAAACAAAAATTGGTGAAGATATAGCCCGTTAAAGTTCCGCGTGACGTCACATTTCAGTATAATGTGACGTCACGCGGGACTTTAACGGGCTATATCTTCACCAATTTTTGTTTGATTGACAAAATAAAAAATACGTGTCCAATATTTTTTGATAATCTAACTGACGGACTAAATATACCTACTTATATTTTTTTTACTCAGGAAAGTACCCTATTAATGGATTGTTTTAAGACGTTCGCTTTTAGTTGTCAACGGCGCTGTTTATATACCTACTTTAAAGTCTACTGCACTGAATTATTTACAATTCACTCTCTACTGTACAACTGTCTACTGTACTGAATTATTTATAATTCAGTACAGTAGACTTTACTGAACTAAAGTTCAGACGAAAGTATTAAATTGTTAGATATACCGTTTTTACTCCACTGTTAAAAGGTTAAAGTTGGTCGAGTTATTTGGTCATAAAAAAAAAACAAATGTCAAGAAAAAAAAACCAACAGTCTGTCAAGTTACAACTGGAAATAAAATAAAAATGTGTATTTTCTCTTATTGATTGAAGATTCAATACAGGCAAACGCAGGCCAATAATAGAGGACCATTACAGCTACCGCTATTGGACCTACGTATGTTCAGAGACAATAGTTTCAGATTGTGTGTCCATGACCAAAAGTATCATAATTGTCTTTAGGATTTGTGCTCCGTTCAAGGCGCCATACTAACTCTTACTCAACCACATTTGACTGTAAAAGAACTGATGCTATTTTATGAATGTACAGTCACCGGCAATAGTATCTTCCTACACGAAGGCTGCAAAAATATGTGACACGCTCTTATTTATAGGGTCATAAGAGCGTGTCACATATTTTTGCGGCCTTCGTGTAGGAAGATTCTTGTTTGATTGAATTCTTCATTGACGGTGACTGTACATACGTACACGTAGCCAAATTCCCGCTTTTGACTTTTCAACGTGAAAGTCGGTAAGAACTAGTAGTCTTTAGCTAAATTTTTTTTCAGAGTAGTGTCTGTTAAGTTTTGTTGTTTTGATTAAAAAACGAACAAAAAAGATAATGTATTTTTTTGCTTCAAATTCATTGTTAAATTTAAACTAACTATTAGTAGTAGTAGCATTTCGAAAAAGGTGTTTATTCATGCCTGCCTTATTGTTCTTTGTGTGGAGATAGAGCTTATACAGGTGAAATTTTAACCACCGGTCATATTGAGGTGATTAGGTAGGCCATACTAGGGCCGATTTTTGAGTTTCGAGCGCTCGAATTTAAAGAAATTAAGCTCGAAAATTTGTCGCAATTTTATTCGCATGAAATTAATGGTTTAAATAATCATGTGTTTAAATTCCTCTCGCTTTTATTTTTAAAACATAATTTCATCGTTTTATTCATAGTTTTAAATGTCAGATTCGAGCGCTTGAATCCCAAAAATCGCCCCACTGAACAACTTTCACTATGGGACCAACCTCGAAATCCCAAAAAAAAAATTTGGCTTCCCCATAGAAAACGGCGACATCTGATTGGCTGAAATACATGAAACAACCAAATGCTTTTTCACTATTTCGGAGTCGTTCCCATAGTAAAAGTTGTTCAGTATGACCTACCTAATCACCTCGCTCAATGTGACCGGTGGTTAAAATTTCATCGTATATCGGAGTTCACGAATAATAAAATGACATTATTTTATTACTCATAGCTTTCTCAGGATATTATGAACAATACTGGAGTAAATTTGAAAATACGTAATATCGATTTCTTTGAAACTACAAAATACATGGAGGTCCAATTGGTAGCTCTTATATGTCCTCTATCATTGGCCTGCGTTTGATCCGTACTGAATCTGACACAGTGTACTCGTGCAAAATTATAATAACTAAAGTGTATTTTCCTTAAGTCTTGAGTAATTTAATTCTAAACTTAAAATAAATAAAGAGAATAAACAATAAGATCACTTTTCCGCCGTGATTGGCTGTAACTGTTCATAGCTACTCTATTATATTATATTACTGCATATCAGTCTAAATCAACTAGGGACTAATAGCCAACCGAGGAGAGCTTTTTCCCGGTAACACTTACAAATATTGTGCATCCAAATTTCTTTCTTCTTTAACCAAATTTATAGATTTAAGTAAACACAAGAACAGACTCGTATAATCATGTGCTTCCTTTCCCACTTTCAAAGCATTTTGCAAAATTTTGTCACCAAG
This sequence comes from Pammene aurita, assembly GCA_947086415.1. Taxonomy (NCBI): domain Eukaryota; kingdom Metazoa; phylum Arthropoda; class Insecta; order Lepidoptera; family Tortricidae; genus Pammene; species Pammene aurita. The sequence continues at coordinate 19,109,493 of OX352289.1, forward strand.
ATCGGTTTTGTATATTTTCAACAACTCCCATTGCCAAAATGCAGGTAAGTCATTAGGATCAAACTGCTTAAAGAGAGTGTCTTTAAAAGCAAAACAAAATGTGTCTTTTGAGCAATATAAAGACAACAATACTGCGATGGGCCTTTTATTTCCTTGTTTCAGCATAAGCCTAAAGTTGATGAGACAGCTAAAATGATCAGGCAAATCTTCATTCAAGTCCAACAACTGTAACCCGTGGACGAGCAGAACTTTTCTAAAATACTGAAATGGCGCCATGGTTTTGGTATTAGGGAACTGCGGGCTATCTAGTACTATATGTTCAAGGCTTTGACCTGGCTCGTCTTTGAGATTACTTGTCGCAAGACCACTGTGCGAGTCAGCTGTCACAGTCATCGGCGAGTCAACAGAGATACCCGTGTTGATTAAATGGTGAGGTAAACCGCTTTGGGTGGGGTTAAACGCCCAAATGTCCTCTACCGTTTCCTGGTTGTTTAAAGCTCTCACCGTCATCAACTCGGACGCTGGCTTCACTTTGATGCGAGGGGTTGGATTTTCTGTGTCGGGAATTTCCTGTTTTACTTGTTCACTAGCATTTAAAGACAATGATGTAGTTGACATTATAATTGGCAAACACATATTATTTTCATCGACCTGCGAATCTTCTAAACCATTGCTGATCGAGTCTGGCGGTATTTTGGCAGCATCATCAGCTTCAACAACAAGTTTCTCTTCAGATATATTGTTCTTTTTAGGCAGTTGCCGAGGATTGGCAACGGGAGTTTTATTGAGCAATTTGTTTCTATAGTTCAAGTCGTTTGCTTCACAAGGAGCGCTGGCAAACAATGGATCTTCGTCGGTTTGTGCAGGCTGCAGAGATGCCTGATCGATGCTCATGACATCGTGGGCAGTAGCCTCCGCGCCGCTCTCTCTACAAAATGAAATGTCGTGCAAGTTTTTCCAGCATGCATCATCATTTTCTGAATCTTCACGAGATTTTAATTTTGTCATTATTCTCACAAAGCTTGAACCTTTTTTTTGCATGTCCTTAGTAGTAGGAGTCCAGTTAATATTTAAGTCTTTATGTTCCATGTATCTTAATAGGCCTGTACATCCAAATCCTTCTTTATTTAATACTTTTCTACCTAAGCTTAAAACTTTGTGTTTGAGTGAAGATTCGGAAAATGAAGATTTATTCAAATCATTGTCTGCCTGAACTTTCTTATTATAGTTCTTGTGGCACATTGTCACAATATTCTGGATTTCTTTGTAATCGGCAACTTCCGCCGTCACCTGTCGCCGTTGAGGCAATTTTCGCTTTTTCTCATTATTATTTCTCGGACAGTCAGAAGACGTATCATCCAGGTTGACACATTCAGTGTTAACGATCTCCGTTTCGTTAGCATTGCTTTGGTTGTCCGTGTTGGTACCTTTGTTCTCTTCCAAAATTACAGTTTGTATGGAACTTGTTGATTCAAGTCGACCAGTTTTTCTTCTCTTACCTTTGATAATTTCGTCGTCACTAGACTCTGGTGGCACCCGGAGTCTCTTAGCCGCCACATTCTCAGTTTCATCAGCCTCTAGTTTCTTCAAATAAAATGAGTAGTGATACTGACTTTTTCCTTGTCCAATAATTTTATTTTTATTGTAAACTACATTTAGTAAACCACCAGTGCAATTTTTTTTTTTGTCTATCTTATTCAAACGCACTGTCAAATAACTTTTAAATATTTTTTTATGTTTACTAATAATTTTTTTGTGTGTCGATGAATGTTTTTTAATGGACTTTTCTGTTGAGTATCTTTTACTGCATATGGTGCACATAAAGTACTTGTTAAATGATTTCTTCCATGAGAACCTCTTTTTTTTCGGACTATTCTGACGAGCAGCGTCAGCAACTACATCCAGATGTACTTGTTCCAGAGCCGGAGTGGGCGGTTGCACAGGGTCGCCTGGAGGGTTCACATCTGCTGGAGGGGTTACGTTTACTGGAGCTGGCGATTCTTTGGGCAGACATTCAGTTCTCGGAGGTACTAACGAATTTATGTCATTGTTCTGTAAGAAAATAAAAGAGACATAATTAATACTGTAAAAAATATAGGTACAGTAACGAACCCGGATTGAATCGGTCATTTATCACACGGTTAAATTACGAACAATGGCAAGTGGCTCAATAATCGGGGTTCGTAACTCTCAATGGAATTTGTCAATTAATAAACGGATATTGGGCACGTCAGATATGATATGACACAATAATGAGAGCAAAGAAACCCGTCGAGTTAGTTTGCTATACAATCCTTATTGTTAGATGTGGTAATCTGGCAGCTATTAATTGGTGGGGGTCAGAGTGACACACCAGCATAATTTTAGAGTTGCAAAAAAGTAATACCAAAATAGGTCATAAATGCCGAAGTTGTCTTATTAGTTGTTGTTTAAAAAAAAAAAAAATGGGGTGCAATCCGGGAGTGCCGGCAGAAGTGAAAACTTGAATATTAACATTGTGCATTTTTGATATTTTGAAATGGTTAGGGAATAGTTTTGCACGAATTGCTTTAATTATCAGTATTAAAATAATAAATATTATAAGGACAATCTTACACAAATCGACCTAGGGACCTAGTATTAAATTACTATAATTTATGTGGTAAAATACAATATTCATTTATTGCGCTATTGTACACAAACAAACAAACTATGGATTACATTTTACGTCATTTGGAACTACTTTTCCCCAAAAGAACTCTTGCAATAATATAATCTAATCTCATCACAATCTAATTACATAATTTCCCATAATATTGCATCAAACCGATAACTCAAAAATTTATTTATTTCTTGTGGTTCGTTTTTTTCGAACACTGCACTAATTCTCGGAGAAGGTACAGTCACCTCACGGGAATCTTGACCATTTGCCATTGTTCGTAATTAGCTGTGTAATTAATGACCGACGTTACCAACTGCTGACATTACCAGAGCTGTCTGCTAACATTGGTCATTCATTAATTACACGGCTAAATTACGAACAATGGCAAGTGGCTCAACAATCCTGTCTGGCGACTGTACTTGTGATGGGATATGGGATTATGCACTTTAAAGTCGTAAGTACATCATAAGATTCATAAATTAAAATTATAATTATTAAATTACATTTAAGCAATCCGTAAATTTCCAGAAACATAAATATTGAATAAGCGGGTAAAACACTAATAAAGTAATAAAAATATTTACCTCTTTCGGTAACTTCTTGTGTAATTTTAGTTGCTTCTGCACAAACACATTTTTAGTTGAATAATACTCAGCTAATTTACCCTTGCACTTTTTACAAATCAACTGAGGTAGCCCATCAAATGGATCAATCTGAAAATATTATCCGAATAAAGAGGGCCATCCACGAAGGCACAACTCGCTTCTTGGCTTTCTATATGAATTAGTATGAAAAGCAAAGTGGAGTATTCCTTTGTGATTGGTACCGCCATAAGTAATAACTTAATTAAAATACAAGGAAAGTCAATGTTAATTAATATTAGTGATAAAAATGATAAATCAAAATGATTTATGTATTAAATCATACAATTGTATATAAATCTAAGTACTATTAAAATGAAAACTAACATAAAAAGAGCACTTTAATGTATCTAAGCAACTATCTACCTATAACATATTACCATATAATTAGGTACATATCATTATTCCACTAGTATCCAATAATTGTGCCTATCCAGGGAAAAAGGGCCCACTTTGTCAATATGGAGTTATTAGTGCTTCCCAAAACAACACAATATATATTATGCTATATATTAGTAAAAGAATGAAGAAGAAAGCCAGTCAAAAACAATACAATAATAGGAAAACGTAAGTACAAAGGCGAACTTATCCCTTTAAGGGATCTCTTCCAGTTAACCTCCAAGTTAAGTTCAGTTGAAGTGCCCTTGTAAAATGACACAGTGGGCCCTTTCACTAAGGTCGTCCACGAATATATTGCCTGTATCATTTGCATTGTTATATAACTTACATCTATGCCAAAGCAGTAATTTATTTGACTCTTAATGCAAGGAATAATTTGATATGATCCCGGCTCCTCCAGGCATAGCCGGCACGTGATGAATAGAATTACATCCACCTCATGGTCCATTTTGATAACTGAAAGTACAAATAGTAAATATGTGAGAAACTTTGACACTAATAATTAAACAAATATTAATATATGTATACTTTTAAATTTAACTTAAAAGCCTAACAATGTGGTTTATTTGTGAATTGAGTGGAATAGTTGGACTTTCTATTTGCTGCCACAGTTAAAAGATAATTCCAAGCAACGGGGAACAGTTTTTGGCTGCTTTGTTTCGCGTTTTCGGACGAACGGACGGACGGACATGATCACATGAAGAAACTATAAGGGTTCAGTTTTTGCCATTTTGGCTACGGAACCCTAAAAAATACAGTAGAACCCGCTTAATACATTTGCTCGCATAATACGCCATTTTATATAAGTCCCTTCAACTTGAGGTTCCTTAAAAATTAGGCCCCATAATACGCTTTTCCGCTCAACATACGTTTTTGGCTGCGTCCCTTCGAAATCGTCTTAAATGAGTTCCACTGTTTGCAATGGGGTATTTGTCAGTTTTCCTGTCAAACTTATTTATTACTCGTATTAATATACATTTTATACCAACCAGCATAACTACCTTATTGTAAACCCCCAGTTCTTCCCGATGTTCATAAAGGATTTGAAAGACGCCAACAACAGATAACAAGTGACTGGCTCGCTTAGGCATTATAAACAATGAAATTAAATAAAGTTTTCAAAATATGGTTGCAGATGTTTGGGAATTTTAATACGAGTATGTGGGGTAACTAAAACTGATCAACATCCCATGGGATCCAATATACTATAGTATTCACCCAATAAAAGCATTTTAGGATGTGTAAGACAAAATATGTTACTATTAACTCATAACATAAATAAACTAATCATAAATTACTAATCATAGAATTAAAAATCAATTATATTTTAACAAATTAAAATATTGCTAGCTATGCAGATGCACATGTGTAATATATATTCAATAATTATCTAATGACAATAATAGACATGGGTCATTCACGAGTGAGTGATTCAAATGAACTATATCTTTTGAATCAACTCACTCACTACAAATAGTAAGGACTAACATTCGCAATTCGCTATGTGCAATTTCTATTAAATTGTTAGACCTAAACAAATTCCAGAAGTTTTTCTTCACATAACACTCAGGGAAACTTCTACTACCTATTCATATTTTTATACCATATTTATATAATTACACTCTGGTTAGTTTTTCTTCTCAGACCGCAAACAAATACAAATAAATACCAACGGCAACAACATAGACTATGTAGACCAATATATATATCTAGGAACGCAACTGTCCTTCACAAAAACAAACAATGAAGAAGAGGTAGAAAGGAGAGCTAACATAACCTGGAGGAAATTCTGGTCACTGCAAGAAATCCTAAAAGGCAAATATAGCTTAAACCTAAAAAAGATAGTGGCAGATACATGCCTTCTACCGAGCCTGCTCTATGGGTGCCAAACATGGACTTTTACTGATAAAATAAAGAGAAAGATAAGAACCACCCAAAGAGCCATGGAAAGGAGCATGCTCAACATAAGAAAGGTGCAAAAAATAAAGAGTATGTCTAAAAGAGAAAAAACGAAGCTACAAGACGCACTAACTCAAGCCCTCAAATTAAAATGGCGATGGGCAGGACATATCGCACGGTATAAAGACAGTAGATGGACAATATTGGCAACGAAATGGAAAGGCCCTATTGGAAAAAGGAAAGTGGGAAAGCCATATAAACGATGGCTAGATGATATAAAAGAAATTGCAGGGAAAGACTGGATAAACAAAGCGGAAGACAGGAAAAAATGGACAGAGTTGGAGGAGGCCTACACTCGAAGAGGGGTCCAAATTAAATAAATAAACATAACACTAACTACTAGCTATAAGAAACTTACTAACCAATACGCAAAAACATTTAATGTAAAATATGGGTAATTTGGAAATAAAGCCTTTTTTTTTTTAGTTTTCCGTCTTTCTGGTTTGTTTCATGCTCTTAAACTTTGAGCATCAATCAATGTAAAGGATGTACGGAGTCAAACAAGATTTACTGAAAATACAGCTAGTGAAAATTTGTAACCTCACCTTTGTAATCCTTTCCCATAATAAGACTACCTGGATTGGGATTGTGTTTCCCTAGTATTATTTGATGGGTGCTTTTAAAATGTTGTTTCTCTTACTTTTGTTGCACATTTGTTTTGATTGTTAGACACTATATTTATCACAGGGCATAAAAGGCAACACATGTAGATTTACAATAGAATCTTACCACTCCATGAGAGCTTCTAAAAGTTTCACTTCGCATTGCAGATTTGCAGCTAGCCTCCTGGTGCATAACACATAAATACTAACATTAAAAGTAGATGCAAAAAGTGATGTATGTGCAGTTTATCCTGTTAAAATAGATCACATAGTACTCGCTTGGGATTTCATAAAATCCTATCAAAATTAATTTTAAAAAGGTGAAAGTGATAATATATTGTATACATAAAATCCGCGAAGAAACCGACATTGATGTAGAAGAATAATAAAATCCAACCTAACCTTCAAACGCCATTTCAGAAGAATTATACAAACTTTAACATAACTTTTTACATTAGGACCTGTTTGTACCTAATCACAGACAATATAAGAAACTTACTTACCCGGGACACCAACATCCAATTTGCCTAAATAACAATTGAAATGTTCAAAGCAGCAAAGGACGCCAGTAATGGTGTGGCGCTTGCCGTGCTTGCTTAGGAAAGGAATGAAATATACATTATACAAACTTGTTTGTACGAAATAACGGCAGCTATCTGTTGGTGAGTAGCCAAACTACTAAGGTAAGCAAATGACTAATTAAGTAATGCATTCTAGCGTCATCTATATTTCAATAGCGGCAAACTTTCTTCAATATCTACTGTCGTCCGCTACTCACACTCAGCCGGCGACTGATGATATATAGACAATGAAGTAGCTCTGAAAAATGACCCCACGAAAAGTGAGCCGCGAGGGGCGGGGCTTACAAACTGAGCCGCCAAGCCGTTTAGTTTACAAATGGCGGTTCAGTGACACGGTGGTAGTGAAGTTTATCAGAAAATTAAATAATTTAGTAAACATGCCTTCTTGCGCCGTAAAATGGTGTCAGAGTAGAACTGGAAAACATAATAAAAAAGACGGGCTCACTTATCATACGTAAGTTAAGCCGAAAACATATGATTATAAATCTATTTTACCGGATAATTTTATATGGGGATGGTGCTATGCCAATTTTTGAACAACCATTAAAACTTCTTACGATATTTTTTTATTACTTTTTAATGAGATAAATGTTTTGATTTAAGTTAAATACACATGTTTACATCTCATTTTTCATAACACGCATATAAAGTTAATAGTAACCCGGGAAGTAGGACCCGGGGTATGTCCTTAAACTACGTCCGGACCTGGGTATGTCCTTAAACTACGCCAAAAAGAGAGGTATGGGCACTGCGAATGGCATCTCGCTAAGTGTGGTAGGGCACGTTCAGCGAATGTCATCGCTCAAATCTGGAGCAGAGCCCGACTGGGGAAGTACCTCCACCTTACAGAAAACCACAGCCAAATAGCACTAGACCCTACTCATAGTGTTGTGTTCCTGCTGGTGAGTAAGGTTGCCAAAGAGCTCAAAGAGGACCCAGTGTGTTGACGATGAGGGACCTTCTTGTTCCTTTAGTCGTCAACACAGTGAATCCTCCTTTTTGTAAAGGGTCGGCAATGCGCATGTGACGCCTTTGGAGTTGCAGGCGTCCATAGGTTACGGTAGCTGCTTACCATCAGGCGGGCCGTATGCTTGTTTGCCACCGTCGTGGTATAAAAAAAAAAAAAAAAGTAAACAGTATGCCTCTGATCATGGGCTTTAAATGTAAGCATCGATTTTTCTCATAAACTACAACTTTTGAAAATAACTGGATTTGTAAGAAAAAATACAAATCAAGACTTATTTGAGCATGAATTTACAGCAAAATCATCAGTTTTTGAAATGTGACAGACGATGTCAATTGCTTCATTGGATGTGGTATAAGGAAATAGTATTTATAAAATAAAAATAAAAAAATATTATGGGACAATCTTACACAAATCCACCTAGTCCCACAGTAAAGCTCAATAAGGCTTGTGCTGCGGGTACTAGGCGACATTATATATATAATAGATAGATACAGATAAATACTTAAATACAAAGAACCCGAACCGAACCCGGGACCTCCTGCTTCATAGGCAGGGTCACGACCGACTAGGCTAGGAGGCCGTTAAATTTAGTATATATAAACGAAGTATTACTTATCATAAAATAACCCTTATTCAAATAGTTGTAGACTAAAAGTAACTCAGTTTAAGGAGCACAATCAGTCCTCGCATTTAACGGTCAAAGACGGCTGTATGTGTATAGGCTGTTTATGGAAATGAGTGATATCTGTTAGTCAAAGAAATCAAAGATAAATTTTAATTGACATATTTAAATGAAATAAAACGACTAAAAACGGATTATATGGCGTATACTAAATTCAGTTTATCTCTTGACTTTACTACGTATTCCCCGAGTATTCTATATGTGGATAGTTATGCACAATATAATTTTTGACGGATATAAATATATTTTTCTCACTTGACCCGTAACCATGAACGTTGAAAATTGTACAATGCAGTTTTTGTATAAAAATATAGATTCTTCAGTACTAAACTAAAAATCGCAGCATCAGACGTCGCTGCGAAGTGCGGAGCAGAGTGACACAGGCGCGGATATAGGGGCATTTGCCTCCCCCTGACACGAAAGCCTCCTGTACTACGGGGACCATAGGTGCGGACCGCAAGATGTGAAGGAAATTGCCCCCCCCCCCTTATAAGTCTTGCGGCAAACGTATTAAGCAAGTAACCAGTAAAGTGACCAAGTATCTGCTTATTTACATTCAAATAAAATTCAAACCACTTACAACAAAAAATATACATTCGAAAATTGCTTTCTATTTTATGAAACCGTCCACTAATAATGCGTTTCCAATGTCACTGTTGTCTTGTCATTTTCAAGTGTCAGTGCTACGACGACCCACAGCAAAATCATTTTGCAATTGACCAATCGTATTTTGAGTAATTGTTGTAATAGAAAACAGACTAATATTTTGACGCGTTTGATTGGCAGCGTAGTGAGCATGCGCATACCGAGTTGTGTCCCAGTTTCACGCTGACGGTTTGTTTGAAGTTCTATTTACGTCTAAATATATCATCAGTCGCTGCATTCAGCCAGTGCGAGGAAAATGTTAGAAAAAACTTATAGATATCGATATTTGCGTAGGCATATAGGTAAGGGTTATTGATTTATGTTAACATTATGTGTACTAATTTATTTCTAACACACACTGCATTTCAATTATTATATAATTTGAAAAGAGGAAACGTAATAATCGTACTTTTCACGCTACTGTTCGGAAATGTGAAAAAAGATGGTCAAAATCCAAGCTGAAAAGTAAGCATTTGCTGCAGCACCTGAACCACCACTACAGCAATGTTATTGTAGCGATGAAATGTCATTAGTTGGAAAGTAAATTGTCCAGTTATGTCATTGCATTCATTAAAAAAATATAGAGCTTCTATATATATATATATTGTTGTTATGCACGTCTTGAATGGCTTAAAATAGTAGTTTATGTAACTGTTACGTAATAAGGGTCCTCAAAATACGAGTGTGGTTTTATGAAACGGGCCGCAGGCGAGTTTCATAATAAGACACGAGTGTTTTAAGGCCTAATTACGTACAGTTGCATACACTGCTTTATCTACACTCATATTATATATATTAAATTAAGTGCTCGGAAACCATAGAATGACCGCCATTGCACCGCCATGGCCAACTCGATTGTGCCGGCGGTCGGGGAGGCGCGTGTCGGCGGCCGCGCGGGCGCGTGCCGTTGGTCAGGAAGGAGCACAGGATTTACATTATGTTATCAAAACTCATAGCACATCAATATTTGAGCATGTAAAGTTAAAATTACGTTACTGCCACAGATAAAAAGCTTTTCATAGTAAAATCGGTTGTGGTAATGCTAGCCATTGCCTACCGTTTTTAAACACGTTTTAGAGGACTTACAGTGTGAGTGTACATAAACAAGTAAAGGTCCTAAATATCTAAAGCCTGACCAGAAATATATGATCATTGTCAATTGGGCGCTATTATTCTCTATGGTGACATATTGATTTAGAGAAGCTGCTCCACAGCAGATGGCGTGAAGAGTAATAAAAATATGTGAGTCTATGACAAGGACCAAAAATAATAGCACCTTCTCTGTAATACCTATTGAAGTGTAATAAGTCCATCCCGTTCGATTTTGGTATTGTTATTACCATGACAGGGGCCTATTTCCCGAAAGTTATAGGCCAATATTATTAGTCCATGAACTGTCAAATCGTATGGGTTTCCATGACAACACACCAATAATATTAGGCTAATACCGTTCGAGAAATAGGCCCCAGGTCTATGGCTAGTATGTACGAGTATACCCTTGTTTTTTCTTACGTAGGGGCGGAAGGGGGTCGGACTGAGAAACTCCTTTTTTAACCGACTTCAAAAAAAGGAGGTACTAAGTTTGACCCGTATGTTTGTATGTATGTTTTTTCGCGATTTGCTGAACCAATTTAGATGCGGTTTTTAGAAAAGTATTTGTTACATTCTGGAGAAGGTTGTAGTATACAACAAGGCATTGTTAATTTATTATATAAGATATTTCGGACCCGGGTATGTCCTTAAAGTATGTCCGGACACGGGTATTTCCTTAAACTACGTCCAAAAGGGAGGTATGGTGTAACGGGCCGCCGTCAGCACCCGTTCAAATAATTATAATTGTTAAATTAAATTTTAGGTTTACTTTATATTTTTAGGAACCCAAACTGCTTGGTTATATAGTGTATATCAGCCTTTATACTTCTACTGTTGTCTATGCCTTAGAAGAATGAATACTCGCAGAATTTCAAATTTAAAATCACTGACATTGGAATTTGTTTGAAATAACTGTCAACATCACGTGTATTTAAATGTGTAAAAGCGCAGAGATTACTCCAGCTTTTATAAGTTAAGTATCTCTATTCCTATACCTTTATATTATATTTCCCCTACCTTCTTTCTAGAACCTAATGTTTTAAATACTATATAATGTTCCGCTTTACCAACGTTATTTAATTTGTTGTGTATGTGAGTATCCAATGTTAAAGGCCCTCCCTGTGTCCCTAACTTCATTCCTTACTGACCTTTGAGTGCGAGAGTGGACTTTCTGCGAAACCGGTATTTCAGACTTTGTAACTAGGCAAGACAATTATATATAGACAGCGGTAGTATTAGGATGATACTTAGATGTGACCTATATATACTTATTTAATAATAACAGCATATCACAGCGACAATGTAGGTACACATCTAATGGGCCCATCAATTCTAGGTTTTATGACATACAAATGGCTAAAAGGACTGAGTATAGATAATTCGACACACTGACCGTATTATCCTCCCTACTTTAAGCTCATTGTTCTATACTTACTCGGACTAACTGACATCGTTCAAAGACAATCTTCATGAAAATATTCCCATATAGGTCTAGGGGTACTTAATGGCCGTTTGGTCATACAATCTTTAAAAAACAGGAGGTCGATGAGGGAGCATGATAAGGGACGGGCGGAGCGCGGACGAGCTTTCTTTACTGTGTTGACCCTGGTTACTTTAGAACACAACGTAGAGGAATAGACGATCACTGGCCAGACTCACGAAGAATCACTATAAGGACAAGGTAACTGGCGATAACTTAGGTTAAACTAGACTAGAGCTCATAGAGATCATGACAATGGGTACTGCGAATGTCATCTCGCTTTTTTATTTGCTTTGTTTCCAAATACTATTCCAAGCACTATTTTACCATTTTCGATTGCTTCTTATGAAATGGTAACGTACATCGACGTGTTTCGTATGCTGATGTTGCACTGGGTTTTGTGCAATTGCCATAGCGGATTGGCAGTCTGTACTATGATATATAATAATGACAGATGGGTTATGCACGCTCAAAAAGTGAGGCACTTAATATGAGTGAATTCAAACAATTGTCGCTAGTCGCGCACCGGCCAGCGTGAGATGCGGACGTGCCAATGAGCTCCCGTCACCCGCGTGAGAAAGAGACAAACTGTAATTTTCTAACAATGAGAGAGACAAAGATGTAATGATTGTCAAAATAGATAAACATAACATAATCGTTGTTAGGTTATGAAATAACTCTGGAAGTATTTTTTCTACTCATTTTGTTAGATTATAACCCATCCATAGTAAATATCATTGTATCAGTATAGATTAATCATCATTTGGCGGTTGGTTGGTTTGGTTGGTTGGTCATTTTCATTTTCATTTTATTTTTACATAGGTATCTAGTTCAATATGTGAAATTCAGAACAAGCGCCTTATTCGAGTAATAATATAAATCAGCTTAACCTCGTAACGCCCAAGAAAAAAAACGCAAGTTCAGCTAAACGCCCAATGTGCACTGTATAAGCCAATATGTTTAAATATAAAAATGACATTTCATAAGCTACACAGTACAGCGTACTGTACACTGGGCGTTTACCTCATTATTATTTTTTTGAAAGTCTGGGCGTTAATGCTGAGTGTTACTTTGTACACTCTATTGCACATTTGGCGGCACGAGGTTAAGACCACTCTAATCATACATTCGTCAATCATATTGACAAATCATGATTAGCGTTTAGTTGATTAGCGTTACTTTAGTTTCAATCAGCGCTATTTACTCATGGCGAAATTACTTGATTGTTTTGTGTTATGATTTAATCAGCGCTTATTCAATCAGCGATGATTAGTAATCAATCACCGATTTCATTCAAGTGTGCCCAACTCTGTTCCATGGTTCGAAAATAGAATCCTGAATGAGAAGAGCAGTTCAAAAATAGAATCCTGAGCGTAACGAGTGTCGCAACACACGAGACGTAAAAATAACTTGTGTACCCGTAAACCGTGTGTAACACAAATCTTTTCACCTCACTAAAGCGAGGAGAATACTACTTATATACAAGAAAAACAACTGGAATATGTAAAACCATCCTTTATTTTTAATTGAATACAATTAAATATAAAAATATTTTTTCGTCCACAGCACCTGATTTGATCAGACAATTCAATCAGATGGGCGAACATTGTCCTATCTGGAGTGGCCTTTACGTGTTATTATGTTTAAAAAAGTAACTATTCCTAATAACACCTGGGAATTTAAAATATTCTTTGCACTGTTGTGAAAAAAATGCAGTTTTGCTATCTGTTTTTAAAGAATAAAAAAGGCTTTCCGAGCTAGGGAGATGAAAAATTATTTGGCATGTATTTAACCAGGCTGCTAATTAACTGAATTTGGGAAGCTATAAAAATTAAAAATAGGTACCAAAATTAATTGGTTGGCGACTAATTTGGCGCCGTACATTATCTCAATATGGGCTGTTTTTTAATTTCTTAATAGCCATTGTTTAACTATAGGTAGGTATCAAATAATTATATTGATAAGTGATAACTGAATTTATAACTGGGAAGTATTTTAAAATATTTAGGAAGCAATTAAAGTGAATTACAAATTCAGTATTAGTACAACGGGCCATTTTACACGAGATATAGTCTGGCCAGCCAACGAACGCAGTAGCAATGTACAGCGAACAAAAGTATGACAACACTAAGAATCAGTGAAAAAAGCAGCAATGATTATAAAATTTTATGTTTTTAATTTTAGTTGGTATTTCCGCCCCTTTCACTAGGTGACATTTACGGCGTGTAAAAAGGAGACATATATACTCGTATTTCGTCCGATATGTCATCAACTGCAATAGATAATCTGGTTGAGGCAATTGACATATGGCTTAAAAATGAATTTAAATTTAATTGGGAACGTTGCAGGAGTTCTATCTCACTCGCGCTTAAGATGAGAGAGTGAAATGCACTAGAAACAAATTCAATGTGAATTGAAATGTTCGTCATGAAATACGGTGTCTCATCACAAAAGGGTTGCCACATGGACGTATTTTGAATTTGCCGCGCGTTTCTACCGACAGAAATGGTTTGCCAGACTATACCTATAAGTAGGTAAGTATCTATAGTCAGATATCTAGAACCAAAATTAATATGCCACATATGATTCAGAAAAAATGAAAGGTGCCTTTTGTATAGTATTACCAAAATACCAACCTAGTTAATAGAACATAATGAATGGTGCCTTTTGTGTAGGTATTACCTAAATACCTACCTACCTAGTTAATAGAAAATATGAAAGGTGCGTTTTGTGTAGGTATTACCTAAATACCTACCTATACTTCCTTTTCTTTAGATTAGAAAAATCGTGCGATTGTCGTAGTTTTCCCTCATAGGGCTGAAAAAAAAAGATACATAGGCGAAATGGATCGTTAAGGCGCTAGGCGCTGATTGTGGTCAAAAACTGTTACTTTCTAAGGGATATATCTCCTTAACGGGTGATTCAAAAAATTAGAAAAAAATATATGTTAATTACTATTTCATGTACAATATTCGCAACGTTTGATTAAATCCTGTGAGGTATAGTTTCTCCGTAAATGAAATATAACGAAATGTCGTTTCACGGTTAATTTCGTTTATATCTACTGAACGGCTCATTCGATTTAAAAAATTGTTAAACTAAAAAATGTGTACTACAGAACACTACAAACGCAACGTAGCATATTTAAATTGATTGATTTCGTGCGTTGGTTGCTCGAAAACGGCGTTGCTGACAGTCGTGAGCTAGCTTTCAGACGAGGAGGCTGTGTCGCTCGTCGCTCCGTGCTTCCCTTGTACTACATATACTTGTGCTTGGCCCGTGAACAATAATATCGGACTTACTGTGCCTAAAGACTAAATAACTGCAGAGGGTTCATGCGGTTCGGACATAACGCGTCTTCTCGGAATCAAAAACGCACAGACGTTTTATTTTCTAAGATAATGTACTCGTATGCGTGTGTTCATGTACGTTCTTATAAAAGTGTATTTTATTTAGATACCATTACAAATTAAATAAATAAATGAAAAAAAAACAGAAATCATACATCTCATAATGGTCTGAAAACAAATTTGGTCTTTTAAGTACACTACAATTATTATGTATTAGTAGTCTAATGCATCACGCAAAATAGGCGTTAGTCGTCGAGTTGCGGAAACCTGCTAGTACTGCAATACAAAAGACTAATAATTAATTTAATAAAAACCGAAATTATTAAAAAATATTTATTTAAGTATACCGTGTTATAAACGAATGTAATACCTATGTGTTTTATTTTAATATTAAACACAATCTAATGTTATACTTATAAAATTTAACCAAATCAAGAAATTGCGAGGAAAACTGAAAGGATTGCATACAAACCGCCCAAAATCATGTTGGGCTATGCTCAGTATAGCGTTCCGTAGTTGCCCGCCTATTACAATACATCCATTCAAAAGGTCGTTTATAAAGGGATATTTTGTGTCCACTCACGTCCTTTTTACAATGCGTTGAGTCATAACTCAACCGATTTTATTCTTAATAGTTTTTATTAAAAGTGACTATTAGGCCTCCCTCCAGTAATATTTCCAATTTTTTTAGACTCACGAGTCACGATTCAGAAATTAAAGGGCATTTCATACTTTCGGAGTTATTATTATTTACGAAAGTATTGGTTTTATCCAAAAATTGTTTAAGACTTATTCTTTTTCAAAGAGCTGTCCAATAATACCACACACGATAGGGTTGGAGCGAAAAAAAAATTCACCCCCACTTCATGTGTACGGGTGCAATTTTTTTTCAGATCGTGAGTTAAACACATACTTATGCCAAATTATTTAGACTTTCGAAGCGATTAAAAAAGGTTTTAAAAATTGCTATATATAAGATATTTTAAAACCCTATTGATTGATATACAGAATGTTCATATTAGCAAAAAAAAAATTACCATACGGATGGACAGACGACAAGACGGACATGTTTCAAGAAACTTTTAAGGGTTCCATTTTTGCCTTTATAGCTACGGAACCCTAAGCAGTTTTTGCTCTGTGTTATATTTTAAAGATCTAAATTTAATGGTTTTACTTTTAATTTTTCGTAATTATATAATATTTAAAATCGCTACAAAAAAATAACCATCTAATTAAACTCACTTGCACACCAAAACATCTAAATTCACATGAAAACATCGCTTTGATCTGCATTCGGTTTTTTTTCTGTGCTAGTCAGTTTTTTTTTTGATATGAAAAGAATATTTTTACCCATATTTCTTAAATTCATAAATATTTAGCCGCTGACTGTACTTCAAATTCAAAATCTAGGTTTTATTTTATTACATAAAAATCTACTAATCGAGATCGTTATTACTTATCTTATTTAATAGGTAATTAGCATTCCTAAAAATATTTATCACCATTGCAGTACTTAATCACAGTATTCAAATCAGAGAACATCCGCAAAAGCATTATACCTGCGCGCCTCTTGGTAAAGTCATATTCTTTGAACATCGTGCCGGTGCATCGTGGCGGATTTACGTACGATCGCAATGAAAGGGGTAAGCGGGTGGCGCGGGTACAGAGCGCCCAAACGCTCAAGGACACTCTGGCGACAATCGTCTTAATTTGCCGATTGTTTGATGGCTACCCGCGGATTACGCGCAAAAATCAAGTTTACGTTGCTACCCGTTTTCATAAACTAAAGTAAGATGTTTTTTTTTTAAACCGGTCGGGTGCGTGTCGGACGACGCATAATGGTGGGTTCCGTATCTTCAATGAAATAAGAACCAACCGGGTTACCTAACCAACATGCATATCGGTCGCGCATACAATTTTTTATATACAACGACAGTGGCAAACAAACATACGGCCCGCCTGATGGTAACTAACAATGATCCTATGGTTTGCAAAGCATTTTATTTTATTTTCTTTACCCCCTTAAAGTACCAGGGCCGCGATTCGACATGCCAAACTGCGAGACGTGGCTCTCACACTTGTCTGGCTAGGTGATAGAGTGAAATCCATCTATCCACACGTGTCCACACCTAACTGTCAATCTGTCAGTAGGTCTCGCTAGAGCGTTTTGTCTATGGCTATGGCCACCATTTTAGATGTCACTCTTTAGTGATTCCACCCCAAATTTCAACTGTCACAAAAGTGTGATCTCATAGTTGTCTCGCTAGCTACTGTCAGTTATGCCATGTCGTATCGTGGCCCAGGGGACATACAACCTACAAAATTTCAGCTCAATCGATCTAGCAATTTCAGAGCAAATGCTAGATCGAATGCTAGATTGATCGATGTGCATTCCTTTTAAACCATTTTGGTACGGAACCTTAAAAATATTCCAATTTCCTGAAATATTAGTGCTCCCGTAATTAAAATGATACCAGCAATTGATACACAAAACATGGTTAATTAGGTAGAAACAAATAGCTGGCAACAAATACTTAAACCAAGCCTGCTTGGTTTAAGTATTTGTTGCCAACCTATTATTTCAAGTTCGCGGTACTGTAATTTATGTTATGTGCCATTGAATTTCTTGAGGCTATTGTTTATTTTATCGATGAATTTGTTAAATGACTCTATCAATGATTCTTTGTTGATAATGCGGCTTATGTCATAAGGGTCGATATTGATCATTTTACACAAAATTTCATGTTCGATGCATACGCGAACTTTCGACACTCTTTGATGAGGTATCCAATTGTCTGGCAGGTTACTTTGTCACAGGGATAAAAATTATCGTCGGCTATCTTAAAGCGATGTAAATAACTTTTGTGATAGCCGTGTTCCGTGAGTATTTGAGTAAACTGATAGGCATGGAGCCGCGCAGTCTCCTAATGGACTCTATGGTAGGTAGGTACTTCTTTATGTCTTCCAGACTAATGTCAGCTAAAGTGACTAACTGACTAAACTGAGTAAAAGAAAGATATACCATAAACCGGCTAAAAGAAAGAGAAGCGGGGAGGACGTGGAAGGAAGAAACTGGCTATAGGCAGTCTAAAATGATTATAGCAGATATAGACCTCAGGCGAGCCAGGTCATTGGTATCTTGTCTTGGGTATCAATCTCAAGGAAGTCCTTCGGTTGTGCAGGAAAGTAAGAAGAAACATTGATAAGATGAGATGCAGCCAGGCAGTAACCTGCAGCTGTGCTTCAACTCCAGGGAACTGGGCTGAATGAACGCGACCAGCGATCGACAGCCCGCCTGAACTGAATCCGGCCGGGCGTCCCTACGCTACATCTTAAAAACTCAAGGTTTCACGCATTCCCTATAACATCTCATCTAGTAGATTAACATAAATCTAATATAGCTTTACAAGGTTTTTTTTAATGTTTTTATACGACGGTGGTGGCAAACAAACATACGGCCCGCCTGATTGTAAGCAGTTACCGTAGCCTATGGACGCCTGGGGTTTTCATTACACTTGCTCATAAAATGTGCCTTTACACGCAGGCATAGCTTTGTTCTCTAGGGAGTTGTGAATAATTTATTGTCTCATTCAACTTTTTTTTGTCCTTACCATTATTTTTTTCTTCGCAAGTGTGATGAAACACATTGCATGTATTTAGTTCGGATGGTCAGAATATTGCAAAATCGAGTCTTAAAAGCCCTTGTTCGCAATATTGACTTACCTCCCTCATAGCTCAATGTACGTTATTGTGGACTAAGAGCTGCATGGCCACGTCAGATATGAGCCATACATCGGGGTTTTCGGAGCGGGAATGTTTGACATTAGCCAAAGAGTAGGTATTGACTTAAAAAACAGAATGTACTCTAGCAGGTAACATCTGCCTAATGAATGAATAATTAATTGAAAAAAAAAACTTGAAAAAATCATACAATATATATAATAGTCAGTCATTATCATACACTTCAGATAAGTCCCTAATCATTTATAAGCAAATAGTTCATAAATATCGGACGTCAAGATTAATATTTGACGCTTAGGGCCTGTTGCACAATCTCCAGATAAACTTATCTGCCAGTTAAAATATAAAAGAAAAGGACAGCAAACATTTATCTGACAGATATGCTTTAACTGGAGATTGTGAAACAGGCCATTAATGTCATACCGTGTCTTTTTCTTATTTGATTATCTTGTGCATAAATTTCTCATATGCAATGCATTAAACTTATATAGATGTCATATACAAAGGAAAAAGGGACCTATATGCAATATATATATGTAAGATGCAATTGCCTTTTTAACATACTACAAAATAGTCAAGACAAAAATGCCTCCAAGAAAAAAAAATCCTATCTTAGTGTGTATACTATTCACAGAGAGGTAGTTATTCATTAGGCATAATATAATATTTTCCCAGACTAACCTATCTGTTTATAGCCTAATGAATGAATAATTAATTGAAAAAAAAACTTGAAAAAATCTTACAATATATATAATAGTCAGTCATTATCATACACTTCAGATAAGTCCCTAATCATTTATAAGCAAATAGTTCATAAATATCGGACGTCAAGATTAATATTTGACGCTTAGGGCCTGTTGCACAATCTCCAGATAAACTTATCTGCCAGTTAAAATATAAAAGAAAAGGACAGCAAACATTTATCTGACAGATATGCTTTAACTGGAGATTGTGAAACAGGCCATTAATGTCATAATACCGTGTCTTTTTCTTATTTGATTATCTTGTGCATAAATTCCTCATATGCAATGCATTAAACTTCTATACAAAGGAAAAAGGGACCTATATGCAATATATATGTATATGCAAGTATGCAATTGCCTTTTTAACATACTACAAAATAGTCTTGACAAAAATGCCTCCAAGAAAAAAAAATCCTATCTTAGTGTGTATACTATTCACAGAGAGGTAGTTATTCATTAGGCATAATATAATATTTTCCCAGACTAACCTATCTGTTTATATCTACTCTTTCTCAAATCGTTCCCGCTCCGAAAACCCCGATGTATGGATATGACACAATAATGAGAGCAATGAAACCTGTCTAGTTAGATTACTCTACCATCATTATTGCTAGAACCATGCATCTGGCAGCTTTTGATGGGTGGAAGTCAGAGTGAGTGCCCAACGAAGTTTTTCAGTTAGAAAAAAATAATACCAAAATAGGTAAAAACTGCTGAAGTTGTGTCATGTATAGGGGACAGGGCCTATATTTTAAAATTAGAACAAAAACCATTCTGTATTATTGCGGAAACAAAAACAGTAGGCGACTAACTATAAATTGCATTTTACATTATTTGGCACTACTTTCCTTCACAAGAAACTTCTGGCTATGATATAATCTAATTAATTATAGAATTTCCCATAATACTGACCTCCACCACTTTACAGCTGCCAGATGTCCGGATCTAGAAATAAGCCTATTATAGCAAACTAACTAGAGGGGTTTCGTTGCTCTCATTATTGTGTCATATCTGACGTGGCTAGCTCTCCGTCTATCGTTCAAATATTCTATTCTAGAACTAAGCAATTGAAGCGCCATCTAGTGGGTAGTAGTACATTTGTTGTGTAATTCTATTAACTCTGAAAAGTTCTCTAAACGCAATACAAGTGAATTTGTTTATTGATGGGTTTATGGGTGGGTCAACCGCTTAACACTTTGACTACCGAGAACCCGCCTGGTAGGAACTCGAAATGTTTGCTCAGATGCCAGGCACGCGGCGTGCGGCATTGCGTTGCACGTCGTAGCCCGCCTGGCGGGTTCAGTCGGTTTCTGGGGTATTGTTCAAAATTTTGCCCGGTTGCGAAAGTGTTATCTCAATTCTTTAGAGCTGTATTTATATTCATTATTAGTTATATTCATTAGAGAAGCTTATTTTTCGGCTAACTATATTTTAGAATATTCTGGAAGGACGCGCGCCATCTAGTGGCGGATAGCATGTTTCTAAAGTAGTCCAACTCCAAATCCGCCAACTAAGCACAAGCGACATCTGGCAGAATTATACAAGACTACTTAGTTGGTACACTTTTAATACACTTCAATAGGGAAGTAAATTTTATTGTGAATGGTTTTGCCAGATGGCGCCAGCATCCTAACCGTCTCTTAGTATATTAGGTATAGATAGTCTAGCATGGTAATAATAATATCAAGATTGAAAGGGATGGTCTTATTAAACTTTCAACAGGTATGACAGAGAAGGCGCTATTATCGTTAGTCCTTGTCATAGTTTTATGTAAAAAATTAAGATAAATTTAGCGTTTTCTAGAAATTTATGTGATTACTACGAGAAAACCTGATGTTTTTGTCAGAATATTGTGTCGGCTAAGAAAAACAATGTGTGATACCATAGATTATATAATTCTTTAATTTATTCGTCCAAGTGTGATACTCCCTGGCACGACCACGAAGCCTTTTGTTATTTCCTTGGACGAATAAATTAAAGGACGGAGCATGGCTGTACAACAAACTGTGACGCAAGATGGCGGCTGGTTTGAATGTGTGTGTCCAGACGAGTGTTGCCATGTAATACAAATTTTCCCGATTAAGAATACAGTATTTTTGAATTAAAAAAAATAGATTATTAACATATATATTTAAATAGAATTAATAAGCACCTGTTTTAATAAATTTGATGAAATATATTTCTGAAGAGGCGACTAAAAGGTAAAATTTAAAAAAATCTAAATAAACTATTTATTAAAATTACACGACTACTGTTAAGTGTGGTGGCCTCTCTTGTCGTCCCCAATACTATTATTTTAAGCATACTTTATTCCTTTTTAATCAGGAGGCACGGCAGTGCCCTCGCTAAGACGAAGACAACTAAAAGTGTAATTACGTATTCATTTATTACGTAACACGATTTAAGGAGGGAGGGGAATTGACCATGTCTTACTTCTACTGCAGAGAGAATTATTATTATTTTTTCTTACGTAGGGGCGGAAGGGTGTCTCTGGCAAAAAATTTCTTACGTAATCAATGAACAACGCCTTATTTTATACTAAACCTTGTTTGGAATGTAACAAATACTTTTTGAAAACTGCATTAAAATCGGTTCAGCCAAGCGCGAGACAATCGCGAACAAACATACAGGTCAAATTGAGAACCTACTTTTTTGAAGTTGGTTAAAAATGCTCCTCGATCGATCAACACAATCGGTTTGACTTAAGAGCTGACGTCTCATTCTAACTATAGTTCCATCTCGTTCTAATCGCTTGACCAGTCGATTACGGAAGCCGCTCAGAGTGGGAGGGGGCGATGGTTGGAATGGGACGAAAGTTTGACGGATCAGTAGTGGTGACATAACTTCGCGCGTTCAATCTACGATTATATATGGGCTTTTTGTTTTAAGAAGTTTTTGGAATAATTTTAAGAAATATATAATTATGTTTAATTATTAATTTTATTCAAAAAATAATAATTTGCTCACAAAAGCATAAAACTTATTAACTATTAGGTAACGTTTAATATTCGTTGAAAACGTGCGTGAAATAAAACGTATAGTTAGTAGTGTGGACGTCAATGTCGTATTGACAACATATCGCGTCGATTATAGACCCCCTTACGTTCGGGAAGTTTCCCTATTCAACCACCTGGCAACACCGCTACCATGAAGTTAATAGTTTACGAAATTACTGATTTTTAATGTGATTATGATTACGCAATGAATTGTTTACTAAACGGTGAAAAGTTATCCCATCCGTTTTTTTTCGACCGGTGGCATTTCTGCAGCATTTGACAACGCACGACGGCATATTTTTTAACTGCTCTTGACTGCTTAGACGTTTGGACACGAATGGCGGGGCGGGGGAGCGGCTCGTTATTGGTGTGCGTATGTGTGTGTAGTGCGTAAGGACAATGACACTGGCTCTTAATGGAATCACAAAATTTTGTTAGCCGCACTCCATCTGAGAATTATATAATCTATGGTTTTTTCTATTGGGGTACAAATTCATGAAAAAAAACATATTTTAGTACTACATATTTTGTACTTAAGTAAAAAAAATTGTACCCTTACGGTTTCGTTACAGCGACATAGGGGTCGTGAAATTAAGCAAAAATATTTTTCGGACATTGGTGATAGTGGGATCCCCTATTGCATAGTGAAACCTTAGGACTCATACATTATTTTAGGACGGGGAGCCACCTAAATTTATGGTGTGGTGGGGGTAAAAAAGGGCGCACGGAAAGTCGTGCCCTCAGCACCAGCGCTTGATATCACGTCCAAAATATATAGTGGAGTACGGGAACGGTAAAATTGCCCTGAAAAAAACATAACTCACAAGTCCGATTTTTTTTGGTATCAGTAAGAGTACACGGAGCACTAATGGCGAAAATTTTTTTCTAACTGTTTTTGAGGTCGCTGTAGGTATTAAAAATAAATTTGTTAGCGACATTTATAAGTTTAACAAAAGATAATTCGAGTGGTATTTCTTTTCTTTAGATTATCGCATTTAACTATATGAATGTCCCCTGACATTTACTAACAGATTTATCGATAGCCGTTTTTAAAACAAATAAAAAATATATACTCCCTCCAAAAGATAATTAAAGTCTTATATGGCAACTGAAATATATTAAAACCTATTGAAGGCAAGTAATGGGTTTGATTTATAACACATTATTCAATCGCTTAAATTTTAATGAACAATTGAATTTTAAAAGCGTTCTAATAGGCATAAAAGAAATCTCGAAATTTTCAAGTCAACGCGTTGTGTTCATTATCATGTTACTAAAGCTTGCACCAAAATTATAACAAATCCATCAATCGCTCCCAGTTTTTTTTACTTATCAGTTCTTAACTTAATTCAAACGCGCGGAGATTATGGCAGCCGTCATGGCGCTAGCGGCGGGACCAATCATTACGCTCACGCGACGTTGCCTGTTCGCCCGTGCGCCGTTGCCCGGCCGCTGCGCTGTTTCCATGGTAAACCAGTAGGTACGCGAATATTGTATCTGGACGTTTGGTTTAGTTTAGGGCACAGAGTAAATAATAGTACTGCCCAGAATGCGAACAGTTTTGGGCTTTGATAACGATTTAATTTTTTAGTTGGAGAGTATAATATAAAGGTATTACAACAGCTCAGTGAGTTATTTCATTTTTATACGTAAAAAGGCGTTCCCGTATGTACCTATTAGTCATATTGTCACTTCTTCTTTCATGACACGTTCTTTTTTCTCTTATGCATGTACTCGAGTATGATGTTAAACTGGTTGAGTACCACGTTGCTGGCTTAGGTATAAAATGTAAAAAACTGGTATTTTTGAAGTTGCGATATTTCAATCCTTCTTAGTTATAAGTAACTTTGAAACTATATATTTACATTTATAATGATTTGGTGAAACGAAATAAGAATGGGAAGGAAAAAAACTGTCAATACACCTAATAGCAGAATAAAACATTCCCACCTGCTCCCATATGGCTTTTTATGTGCGAGGAGATGGAAAGTTTTTTTACCCCTTCCTATATTCATATGGAGGGAAATATTCCTATCGGTTCCCAGCGGGCACAGATGGAAATTGGTGTATTTTCATCCGTTCCTGGCGGGTACAGACGTCGAACGAGAGGAGTCATTCGCATGTGCGCTGGCCTTGATGAAGGTCATGCGCGGTGGGAACAGATAATAAATCTAATACGGGAATAAAAAAATCCGACCTGCTCCCACATGACTGATGTGGGAGTAGATAGAAAGTTTATATTGCCTCCTATTGTCCCTAGCGGGCACATGTGGGAATAGCTACCTATGTTCCCGGCGGGTACTGACGTCGAACGAGAGGAGTTGTTCCCATCTCATCTATGCCCGCCTTGGTCATGCGAAGCCGGGGCAGATGGGAATACATTTAATAGCGGAATAAAACATTTTCACCTGCTCCCATATGGCTTTTTATGTGCGAGGAGATGGAAAGATTTTTTTACCCCTTCCTATATACATATGGAGGGAAATATTTCCATCGGTTCCCAGCGGGCACAGATGGAAACATGATTATGTAACATTTTAAACAAAGATATTAGTTAAAGCCATGGCGCGTAGTTATGGTGTCCGAGAGGCAACCAGATGGCTTGCGGTATTTGAGCTCCCGAAGTGTTGCGGAACCGCCCTGTGCAACCCGAACTGACTATATCAGTAAACGAATAACAGCCATCTATATTCATTAGTATGACTTAATCAACTTACTGCTTTAACGTCTTCCTAGCCTAGTCGGTAGTGACACTGCCTATGAAGCAAGAAGTCCCGGATTCGAATCCTGAATAAGGTATTTATTTGCGTGTTTATCACGTTCCTGAGTCATGGATGCTTTCTATGTATTTAAGTATTTATCTATTATACAACGTGTTATACCCAAGACTAGAAACCTAAAAACTGTTTGTTCAGAATCTAGAGTGGAATCGATTGCAGTATATCTTAACATGGGTATACTTTTTCTTTAATTTTCCAATTTTACACGCGTTGAGTCTAAAAGTTTCTAATACTACAGTTTACTATTTTATCGAGAGGTTAGGAGATAGAGGTTGACTATTTAATAAAGGCTGGCAGCTTTGACAAACTTGTTTTTTCACTGTACATAGTGTCATATAAAATAAATATTATGGGACAATCTTACACAAATAAACCTAGTCCCACAGTAAGCTCAATAAGGCTCAATAAGCTCAATAATGTTGTGGGTACTAGACGACGATATATATAATAGATATATACGTATAAATACTTAAATACATAGAAAACATCCATAACTCAGGAACAAATATCTGTGATAAACACACAAATAAATGCCCTGACCAGAATTCGAACCCGGGACCTCCTGCTTCGTAAGCAGGGTCACTACCGACTAGGCTAGGAGGCCGTTATATGGGTTGCAATTGTCAAAGTATATCATCTGATGTCATGTCATACAAATTGACAAAGTGGGTTGATAGGTTGACATGACATTACACATGTAGAGATGTGACAACAACGCAACAAATGTATAGTTAACAATTGAATAGAATTGCAAGGAAAACGAAACATACGAATATCTTTCAAAATAAGTAACTGGTTGAAAAATTAATACTCGAGATTAATTAGCAATAATAAAAGTCATTTGGCGGTCTGGGGTTTTTAGTTGCTCAAGTAACACGTTGTATGTACTCGTATCGTCGCCTAGTAACTACAACTACAACATAAGTTTTATTGAGTAAGCTGTGGGACTAGGTTGATTTGTGTAAGGTTGCCCCATAATATTTATTATTATTATATGTATAGATTTATTATTTACTGCTCGAACAAGTTTTGTGACGTCTAAACTAAGAGTGTATTTCCATTTTTCCACACCACATGTGACGAACCGATAGGAATACAGCGTATAAGGGTATCAATAAACGATAAGTCTTTCATATTGATTTATTTTACTAGTCAATACACTACTGGAATACATTATGTAACATCTAAACAAAGACATTAGTTTTTTTTTTTTTTTTTTTTTTTTTTTTTAATCTTTATTAAAGAAAAAAGGGTTTTTTCACAATAGAAAATGTCACCCTTATTGTGACACATTAAAACAGAACAGCAAACCTACGCTTAATGCCTATATTAACAATTTCATAAATCATCTTCGCCGCTTCTGATTGCGGGAATGCTAGAATTAAGTTAATTTGCCCTAAATCGTATAAATTACATTTGAATTTTTGTATGAAGTCTCTCCTCTCGGCCTCGTTTCGGACACATTCTACCATAATATGAAACACATCTTCTTTTACTTTACATTCAGTACAATTTGGTGACTGACTTTTACCCATAATATGTCCGAAACTATTTAAAGGTATATGTCCGGATCGCAGCCTGAGGGCAGTGACAACATCCGATCTGGCGATATCTAACCCCACAAACCAAGGAATACGGGTCAAATTAGGCTGAATAGTCCGATACCAGATACCCTTGCTTAGAGACCGCTCGTCAAAGTATAATTTCCACTTTTCCACGCATTTTTGCTTTATCGCATATAATATATCACTGTGGACTGGTAACCAACTTGTGTGTAGTCCGTCCGTTGCTGCTTCTTTTGCGAGTCGATCTGCCTTCTCATTTCCAGGTAACCCGATATGAGATGGTACCCATTGAAGAACTATGACAATTTTTTTTGCCTGCAATTTGCAAATTGACCTCAAAATACTATAGGCTATCGGTGCGCCTCGAAAGTTCGAGGTGCATCGAGCCAAGTGTTGTAAACCGCTTCTTGAATCCGTAAACACTACAAATCTACCAGTATCAATAGACTCGATGTAAGAGAGGGCTTCTGCAATTGCCAGCAATTCTACACTCATAGAGGACGTCTTAGCCTTTAACTGTAGTTTAATATTACTATTAGACTGAGGGTCAAACACAGCCAGACCGGACCCATCGCTATCCCTAGAACCGTCTGTATAGATGTGATAATAATTACAGTATGTTGAGTTAATAAACGCGTTACAAGTTTTCTTTAAATTAAGTAAGTTACATTGGTGTTTAGGTTTATTTACGTTGTCAATATAAAACTTTAGAACCTCCGACAAATCCACGAACGATAACAACTTTTCATATTTATTTGTTTGTTTTAGTCAATTTACAACTGGTACAAGTTATGTAATAAAGTAGTGTCAAGATCATTTTGAATCCCTTTTCCGTTTACCTATTTCTGCTGCGGACTGTACAACTTATGTAACATCTTAAGTAACGGCATCATTAAACGATAACAGTCTTTTATATTTATTTATTTTAATTTACGCTTACACCCAATTATTTCGTACATTAGTCCCTGGACTACTAGCACAGAATAACTAATAGTACTAGCGTACAGAAAATTCACTCCTTAACAAAAGTCAGATTTAGGTATAAAATTATACCTATACTCGCCGCCTGCAAGCAAAATTGAAACTTATAACGGCGCACGAACCGTGAATCTTCTTTGCGCGCCGCAGTTTTATGACCGAGCTGTGAGCGTCGGCACGAGGTTGGCACTTGACAAGTTTTTGTACCTATACCTACTTTATTTTTGATTTATTATTGTTAGATAAATATGTAAGAATTACAAACGTTGATTATGTAAACACGAAATTTTTATCCGGAGATAGATTTTTTTTATAGGGATTATGTCTGATTCTCACGGAAGTAGGTATGCCACAACCGTATTCCTTTGAAAATATGTCGGTCAGTTCCTAATATTATTTCTGGGCAACCGATATTCAATAAATTAAGGATGTTTATTTTAACTATTACTAAGTAAGGACTTTGGGACCTTTCAATATCGTCCGGAATTTAAAAATGTTATTTCTGCTTCCTTGTTCTTCCGTTTATTCAGACATCCAAACATACATATTTTATACGGATTAGATCGAAATAGGTTTTGAAGCCATTGTGTATTTTAAATTTTGCGCGAGCGCCACGTGACACGACTATCGTGCGAGCCGAGCGGCAGCCCACTGCTATACGACTCCCCGGGAGGCGCGCCGGCCAAATGTACCTAAACTGCGTAGTGAAACCCCCCTGCTACTAGTTAAAGCAATGACGCGTAGTTTCAGTGACCGCGAGGCAACCGGATGGCTCGCGGTATTTAAGCTCCTGAAGTGATGAGGAATCGCCCTGTGCAACCTGAACTGACCCAACTTGGACTGGAGCGGAAATAGAGGGGGGGGCGGGGTGCAAAAATGTATTTTTATCGCGAGGCAACCGATTGAAACAGCGGTTGCCTGAAAGAATGTACGCTGGTTATACAACAAAATTTTATTGCGATCCCTCCTGGTTGGACTGGTTCCCTGTACGAGATCGAAAAAAATGTCAGGTAACCGCTTGAAATTTAGCATGCTTGTTCTTCATCACAGACAGACACCGGAAACAAATTGCCATCCACCCAGGCCGGGCAGGTATCGAACCATCAGAGTTGGAAGTCGGACGCAAGGTGAATTTTTCGATCGGTGGAGGAGAACTTAGGAAAAACGCACTTACAATCCTTGAAATCGGATGGCATTTGTTTTATGAGTTTTGTATGATGTGGAAAACGATATGCCCAAATGACATCCCTCTCCTATGAAACTTCATCCCTCTCCAACCAGGAGGGATGGCATTAAAATTTTGTTATATAACCAGGGTACATTCTTTCAAGCAAACGCTGTTTCAATCGGTTGCCTCGCGATAAAAAAATTTTTTTTGCTCTCCCCCTCTATTTCTGCTCCAGTCCAAGTTGGTACAGTTCGGGTTGCACAGGGCGGTTCCTCATCACTTCAGGAGCTTAAATACCGCGAGCCATCCGGTTGCCTCGTGGTCACTGAAACTATTATCATTATCATTGTAACCTACCATCTGTGGAAGAGCAGTATCTCTTGATGCAAGTATCAAAAATATTTATATTAACGAGATACTAGCTCGGCTACTGTAAGTTTCACAATAAATTATGTTATTTATTATTTTTAACTAAACAAACCAGTCGAAGTTATGTAATATCTAAAGGAAGACTGAATGAACGATAACAACTTTGCATATTTATTTGTTTGACCAAGTCATTTACAACTGGCCTAGTCAGTAGCAGAAGCAGCTTAGTAGGTGAGGTATTCAAAATTACGTTCACTCACTCTTATTCTCTTAACAATAAAGTAGTGTCAAGAAATTTTTGAACACCTCCCCGTTAAGCTACTTCTGCTGCTGACTGTACAAATTAAGGAACATCTTAAGTAACGGCATCAATTAACGATTAAAGTCTTTCATATTTATTTAGTTGAACTAGTCAATCCACTGGAATAACTTATTTAATTTAAACATCTAATCAAAGACATTCATTAATAAACGATAACAGCCTTTCAATGTTACTTTTCTCATCTATGCCCACCGTGGACAGAAGGGAACAATTTGTTTTCCATCTGTGCCTAACCCACGTGACCACAGGTGGAGACATGTGAGAATATACTTAACAAAAATATCAATAAACGATAAGACTTACAATTTACTTCTTTAAACTTGTCGATCCACTACTGGGATAAGTAATGTAATATTCATATCGTATATGAAAGCTATTTGAATCCACAACACCACAGACAGCTATTTGAATTCGGCACAAAACATAAATATACATGTCCATGTAAAATTCAATAATTGACCACAAAATGCACTTATCTTCGACATTTTGTTTTGTTTGAGAGGATCATCGCCATCGGGGTTCAGCGGTGAGAGTTAAACACAAACAAAGACAGTGACACGGCGCGTCGTGATTGGTGGACCCGCTCGCGCTGCCTACTGCGCACAAGACTCCCGCGCCAATCTCCATGCGTTCAAATTACGAATTGAACTGATAAGTTCATAAAACAAACAGCGATTGATAAATTCGTTATTTCTTTTTAATAAACATTACTATAATAATAATAAACTAAACACGCTGACTTGAAAATTTCGGAGATTTCTTTTATGGTCAAGACAACGCTTTTAAAATTCAAATGCTGTAATAAAATCAATCTATTGATGAATCTATTATAATTTAAACATGATAGTTATTTTACACAGCTTTCAATACAATGCAGTCATCATAAAACACTTGAAAAATGTTTTTGTGGAAATATGATTTTATTTTACGTTTTACATTAGGGGGCGTCCATTAATCGCGTCATATTGTATAGGGGGGGGAGGGGGTCAAGAAAAAATCACCAATGATCACCACAGGGGGGAGGGGGGTCTGGACACATATCACGTGTAATTTTTTTGTTCCTTGTGCTATACTGTATTATGGTCAATAAAATAAAAATTATCTACTTTTAAATGAATCAATCTGTCAAAAGCAGAGTAAAATTGCACTAGCACTATGATTGTAAATATTTTTTAATGGCATTTGACATATTATTTTGTGAAGTAGGTTTTTAGGGTTCCGTAGCCAAAGTGGCAAAAACGTAACCCTTATAGTTTCGTTATGTCCGTCTGTCCGTCCGTCCGTCCGTATGTCACAGCCATTTTACTCGGAAACTCTAAAACGAATCTTAATAAATATTTAAATATAAGGTGTGTTTTTGTATGCCGCTACTTAGTTTTGTAGTAAAAGATATTTGCTAAAAAAGATATTTTATGGAGTCCTTTTTGGAGTTGGAGTTTTATAACTCGTCCATACATGTAATTATTTGTCAAAAAATTTTTTTTTTCACTAAATATCGTCATGTCTCGATAGGTCTTTAAAAATAACATTGAGGTCTGTTTGAATTCTTTTTATTTAGTGAATATTTTAAGAAAAAATCACCCCGTAAGTCTAAAAAACTTGTGTCTCCCCTTTTGAACCGGCGATTCAAAAAAATATGAAAAAAATTGAGCACATTATCCGTTTAGGAATTATTGAGTTCTCCTAAAAACTCATTTCATACGCACATACGACCTTTTGATATTACTTTTTCGATAGTAGGTACGAAACTGCGTGGTCCGACACGCACTTGGCCGGTTTTTTTAAGATAATTTTATTTTATATGTATACATGTTGTTTCATTTTTTTACCCTTTACGTGTACGTACGTTACGTAAGTAGGTTCACGTGTTGGAAAACTGTACTTACTTTAGTTAGCAAAAAATTACACGTCATATTGGACAGGGGGGGAGGGGTCCTGAAAATATCACCAAAGATCACCATGGGGGAGGGGGGGGTCTAAAACGAGCCAAAAACGTATGACGCGATTAATGGACGCCCCCTTATAATGAATTAATCTGTTGAAAAATACGTTATTAAATGACAGCCGATGTTCAAACAGTCAAGTACTATTATGTAATGAAGAAAAATGCCACTTGTATAATCTTACCTTGAATTAAGAAGGCCTGTTAACAAATACCTACTTTATACCTAAATCTACACCAAAATCCGATATATTTTTTTATAAGGAGTAGTTCTCAGAGTATTCTAACCGACTACAAAAAACTGGCCACTTGTGAGTTATCGAAGCTGATTTTGTTCGTGTACTAGACTAATAAGCGAGATTCATCGCGCACTCGCACGGGGGGCATTATTTTTCCGCCCGATGCTTCGCGGTCAAAGGGTTAAGAGATAATTCCCGAGATAAAAATCTCATCTCCATTTACATAATTTCATCTAAACCGGTTTAAGCGTGAAGAGGTAACAAGCAAACAGTTACTTTTGCATTTATGATAATTACGGACAATCGCTATCAGATATATCGGAGCGGCCAAGGTGGTTACAAATATCTGAACAACGCCTCTATTCTCAAAGCGATACAGTGCATGATCAGATATTTTTGAGTACCTTGGCCGCTCCGATATATTTGATGGCGACTGGACAAAGACGTCTATTGATTGAAATTAATGAGTTTTCTTTTGGACCATAGTTGTGAGTTTTACGGTACGTGAGTAGAATGTATAAGAAAACGCCGAGTGATTTACAATACATTATTATTACATCTGTATGTCGTGACAAGTATAATAGTTAAACATAGCGATAAATTGTCAATTTCAATCACATTAATAATAGTACAAGTCTACAACAGATTATATTATTAATAAAAAACAAACATTATATTTGTATAACTAGTCAAATTAATTATTACAGCTTTAAAAATGTACTGAAACAGACATTATATCAATTATTATCACTCTGGGAGATGGCTCAAGTAACCGGAGGTTCTTCACAATACCTTGAGGGACCATCATTGTCAATTTACTAAAACCTAAATTGATAATATACATTTTCATGGCAATAATCTGCCATTCGTATTTATCACAGCACTTGTAAAGTAGTGGTGTCAGTATATTTGAATATATTCGATATTACTTAAGTATTTCATCCGCAATGGGTAATCCCAGAGGAAGGTACAGATATTAAACAGAGGTTTAATTAGCAGTCACCTTATCAATTAGTCAATCTTATCCTTTGAAATACTTAACACTAAATAAATGTAACATTCAACGGTACATCAATATTTATCTACGTTGACGGCGCTTCTTCTTGTTGCGGCTAGCATTTGACGGTTGCCGACTGTTGGACGGGCCACTGGCCGCCGCCGCCGCCGGGCCCGGCGCCTGCCCTTGGGCGGCTCCGCCTCGTGCGGTCTGATTTTGACCAGGATCTTGTACTATAGCCAAACCAGTTTGAATTTGCACAGGTATAGTAGGAACATTTCTTTGCGAAGCCGCGTTCGACTGCGCAATTTGACGTGCGGCGGGAGCGGCAGATGGAGGCGGCGGCTGTACGACGGCCAAACTAGGTTGGAGACGATTAGGATTCGGAGCACTATTATTTCGAGCATTAGAATTAGCGCCTGTATTAGACTGTGCGTTTGTGGGCTGCGCAGCGACCGGGACCACTTGTATATACCCAGACGTTGCGTGTATAACATTATTCGGTACGTGTCCGTTAGGTCTTTGAGCGGCTGAATTATTTTGAGCAGTAGCACGTTCAGGTGCGTCCTGAGCCTCGTTCAAAGTGGCTCGAAGTCTGTTCCGCATACGTCTACGAGCGTTGCGAGATAAGGTGGGAGGGGCCGCCGCAAGTCCTAGCGGTTCCGGCGCGGGTGGCGGGGCGACAGGGGGAGCGTCGGGCGTGAGGTCCCGTATCTCGCGGTCGAGCGCGCGGGAGAGGCGGGCGACGTCGTTCTGCAGGTGTTGGATGAATGGGTCGAGCAGCTGCGCCGCGTCGCGCGCGAGGTCGCGCGGGCCGCCGCGGCTGGCTACGCGCAGCACGGCGCGCGGGTGCTGCAGGTGCTGGTGCGCGTCGTCGGGCCGCACGCGCGTCACCGACAGCTTGCCGCTGATCGTCGCGGGCGCGACCAGGGCTCGAGCGTCCAACCCAGTTACCACCAAGCAGCGGCCTCGTTTTTTAAGGAAACCTTCGCATGATCGGACTGACCACACCTACAAAAAATATCTTCCATTAATTGTGCATGTATGTATATACAATGACAGTTACCTGGTTTGTACTTTATATGGTTAATGTAAAACATTAATCTCTTACTCACAAGTTTGAATGATACAAGATGGATTTTCTTTTTGGGTCAGTGTGGGCAACTACCAGAACCCGTGCTGCTGTGATGAAGATTGTCGTTTATAGATTTTAGAAAAAAACACAAGTTGCGAGAAAAAGGTCATTTTTAACAACTTTTTTTTTTGATGCCAATTGATCCCATTCCTATCCAGGATGAAAAGCTTGTATGGGAAAAAAACCGGCTAAAAAACCCACAAATTGAGAAAATCTTTTCCCATACAATTTATATGAAAACTATTATTTTTCACATGCTTGTTTTATGCCTAGGCGATTCCATTCCTATCCAGTTTCCTAGGGGTCAACTTACTAGACGGGGAGCTTGCCACGTCAGATTGACACAATAATGAGAGCGACGAAGCTCACGTTAGTTGGCTATACTTTGCTTATTTCTAGATCCGGACATCTGGCAGCTGTAAAGTGGTGGATGTCAAAGAATGCAAACCATTTTAAGAATACAAATCCTAGAGTTCTGGTTTTGATACAGTATTATGAGTATTTATCAGAAATTATAGAAATAATTAGATTATATCATTGCCAAAACTTTGTGATGGGGGAAAGTAGTCCAAAACGACGTATAATGTAATTCATAGTTTGTCTCCTACTGTTTCTGTTTCCGAAATAATACGCAATGTTTTTCTTCTAATGTTAAAATATTGGCCCCGTCCTCTATAAGTAAGACATCTTCGGCAATTTTTTAAACTGAAGAATTTGCTAGTAACTCTGACCTCCACCCTTTAAAAGCTGCCAGATGCCCGGATCTACCTATAAGTATAGTATTTCAATATTACTGGACGGGTGTCGTTGCTCTCATTATTGTGTCATATCTTACGTGGCCAGCTCTTAGTCCATACGGCAATGTACAGTCAAGTGTAAAAATATGGGTGTACTCATCTTACTCAAAAATATGTCCCATAGTATCTTATTCCGTTGTAATAAGTGCGTAGTACCATATTTATGAGACGATTTTTTCGATACGTATTTTTGCACTTGACTGTACTAAAAAGTCACAAATTGAAGAAAACTTTATCCATGGAGAAAAAGTGAAATCTTATTCATAATCTTCTATCTTGCCAGGCAGTATTATGATCCTTAAACATAACAGGACCGATTGGCGTGATATAAAATTTCACTTTTTCTCCATAGTAAATGTAAGGGAAATTTTGTGGATATTCAGTACATTACCGTAACATGCAAACTTTGATCCTGGATAGAAATGGAATCGATGAGCATCAAAAACAAAGTTTGACAAAAATGACGTTTTTCTCGCATCCTGCATGGTTCTTCTAAAATCTGTATATAGGTAATACGCCAATATTCATTAATTTCAATTCGAGGGAAGGTTTTTTTTTTTTTTTAATACCACGACGGTGGCAAACAAGCATACGGCCCGCCTGATGGTAACCAGCTACCGTAACCTATGGACGCCTGCAACTCCAAAGGAGTCACATGCGCGTTGCCGACCCTTTACAAAAAGGAGGATTCACTGTGTTGACGACTAAAGGATCAAGAAGGTCCCTCATCGTCAACACACTGGGTCCTCTTTGAGCTCTTTGGCAACCTTACTCACCAGCAGGAACACAACACTAAGGTCTTCTAAGACAATATTCGCGTAGTAGCACGGGATCTGGTAGCTGCCCTCACTGACCCAAAAAGAGAATCCACTCTGTATATCTATCTCTTTATAAAAATATATTCATCTTAGTCGATTCAAACGATTAAAAATCGCGGGATAAGTCACTTGACTCTCAAGTCACCTGTGCCTTTATGGCTTATCGTTGTCACGCTGCCAAGAGAGGAACTTATTTATACATATAATTTTTTTCACTCTAATAATCTGCGTACTGCGATTTATAGCACGTAATAATTAAATATAGGGTAAATCGCCAGTAACTGGTCACCTTATGATTTCTATTTATAGGTGAATAAAGTTCATTTTAGTACAAGGTATAAATTAAGTAAAAATTTCAATAACTGGCCACATTTTAGTTACTGGCCACCTATACTAAAAATGAATTCTATTTAAAGGTGACGAGAACTCATTTTAGTATGAGGAAAATGGCCAGTTACTGGAGATTTGCCTACTAGCCACTCGTTCAATAACTGGCCGCCTCTTACAAAAATGAGTTTTATTCACCTGTACACAGAATTCATTTTAGTATAGGTGGCCAGTAACTGAATGGTGGCCAGTTACTGGCGATTTACCCTATACAATGATAAATGATAACGTACACAATCAGAGAAAATAGCTTCCCGATCATTGCCGGATATGGTAACAGTGTAACTAAATTCATTTGTAATCCACGGAGCGGCGGCCATCGACAGCCACGCGTGCACCGATTCATCTGAAAATAAGGATAAGGTTGAGTAAACTCAGGTCAAAAATTTGCGGCCCCCGTTGGTCAAAAATAAAAATTTGCCGCCCCCTAAAGGGGCACATGAAAATATGCCGGCCTGCCATGGCCACCCGGCGTTGCTTCGCCTCTGGTATGGCTTATGATGAATTGTAAAATATAAAAAAAATATTATGAAACATTCGTGATCTAAGTTGAGTAGGTGTAATATTTAAGTATAAAAAAATCAATTATGATTTTTAAAAGTAAACGATATTTACATAGGTACATTATTAAAATAAAGTCGTACTCACTGCTAATTTCAATAATTAAAAAGAAAATGCCCATATCGGACACCCGCACAGCCGTGACAATCCTACCGGGAACAGTAGAGAACTGCCATGCTTGCACATATTCACCGTTTTCGGACTGACCCTGAAAAGGACACATTTCTATAGTAATACTTATTTATTAATTATTATACTTACAGTAAATATATGAAAATAGTGGAACTAACTAGATTTTTTTATCTTACTATACGAAAAACTTAGGTAGATATTTTCACATAGATTCATAATTTAACACAATTTACTAAACAGTTTGTAACAAATGCATAATTGTATTGTAAATACATACTATAAGAAAAGAATGTACTGTCCAATTTACACTTATAAAATATTCACTAGCTTTTTGCTAAAATATATACGATTTGTTTAACAGACTCATAAAAACGAATTTCATAAAAATAAGGCTATTTAAGTAGTAAGAAGCATATTATATCGAGAACGTGAATATATATTGAGCGGTTAGTACGGACACATAACGCCTGTCTCAAGCAATGCACATAATTTTTATTACATAAAAAACATCAGGACAATCGGGGCAAATCTGGGCGATGCGAAAATGCGTATACCCTAACCAGAATCGTAAATTTTATTAAGTGCTAGTATCCCTTTCTCTCTGACCACACTATCTCAACGGGAAATTTAAAGTAAACGTTGGTCAGGGTCAAGGATCAAGGGAGAATGGCTCCATATGCTTCGCTTACGGTTATTGCTACATTTGCGCATTTGCCCCTATGTGTACAGTAGGCCCGACAAAACTTGTCTGCATAAGAATTAATGACAACACGAACATATCATAATAATAAGGTACCAAGATAGTTTGTAGTCGCTATAATTCTTACACTTTTTCCCTAACCTCAGT
This sequence comes from Pammene aurita, assembly GCA_947086415.1. NCBI lineage: Eukaryota > Metazoa > Arthropoda > Insecta > Lepidoptera > Tortricidae > Pammene > Pammene aurita. Next base: position 19,147,049 of record OX352289.1, read on the forward strand.
TGAACCTCATTACTGCGCAAAACATTCGTTCATAGGTGATTAGAAAAAACGGTCCGATAGAGAGCAAAATAGGGCGGTGTCTCACTCGCACACGTTACAAAATTGTAATTTTGACTTGTAGTTGCGTGTGCACAAGCCATAAAAAGGTCAAATACGGCTTTTCGTGAACAAAGGATTTCCTTCGGCCTGCTTATTCCTTAGGATAGTTCTAGTTTGACAGCTCTTTCGAACCTACTAGGCCAAGTTTGGTATCGTTTTCGCATAAATCGGGGATGCCGAATTCATTTATGGTATAATTTCGACACCATTCTGAAGCAAAAACATGTAAAATTATAAAATAACTAATTTTGAAATTATCTGTTTCTAAAGGAAAAAATCCATAAACAATTATGAATCTTGAAAAAATAAAAGGTGCTTTAGAGAGCCCTATTATTCAGTCATTCAAGAAAAATCTCATGTCAAACTAAAACGTTATATATACGGGCTGTAGTAAAAAAAACTGTTGACGGTGCTAAAAATTTAAATGGAAAAATCTAGCGTCTCACTCGCACTCGTTACAAAATTGTCAAATAATGACATTTTGATTGTCTGATGACGTCATTACCTCCTTAGTCAAAACGAGACAGAGTCCCCTAGTTAACCCTCTCTTTCGGACTTACTTTGTGACCGAAGAGTATACCCTAGTTTAAAATTAACTTCATGGGTTTAAATTGAAATTAGCGTTTTAGGCCTTTGACCGCCAAAGCGTCAAATCACGCGCACGTAAAGTCGTGCTCTCAGCGCCAGCACGAGATATGACGTCCAAAATATAACCGGCTTGCCTTGCGCGCGCGCTGGTGCTGAGGGCACGATTTTTCCGTCCGATGCTTGACGGTCAAAGGCCTATTTTTAGTTTCATCTTTACGGTTGGATGAGATCGGCCGTTTGTAGATAGCGCTTAATGCCTCTGCAAAAGCTTGCTGAAAAATGCATAGAGCTTCCATAGTAGCCTAAAGATGGTAAATTTGTAGGAGCAATATTGATATAAGACGGTATCGCATTGGCATAAGATTCAATTTCGCTTGCGCAAAGTTGCGTTTAATTTATTCAGACAAGTATCGTCCAATAATATTAGTTTCGTTTTTATTCCAGCTTAAATACAGAACCGATTTTGATGTAATTTTACTTTTATCCTTTACTTAAAAAATATTTACAAAAGAAATTGCCATCTCTGTCTTAGAATGTCGTCCGCGCCCAAATTCAAGTACAGATTTAGCCAATTTCTTTCAAAAGGCGAATAATAAATGTACACTACGAAAGGACACTAATGGCATCTGAATTAGATAAACACAAAAACTATACGTTAGGCTCATCTTGAAATTTTGATACAGATAATTTTGATAACACCAAAATACATTCGCTTGAGACGCAAGACAATATACCTATAATCACAGCCTTTACATTTTATTTATATTGGCTGAAACATTGCCCACCACTCTCAACTGATTCTCTATCACTACCGAATATATATTTAATTTTTAATAATTCCTCAGACGTAAGAAAGATACAAATAAACAGCTGGTTAGTGAAGACTACAATGTTATTCAAGCCAAGCAAAGTTGACCACGGCAGGCAATGTTGCAGCAGCTGATCGTACACAGATGAATTTTTTTTTGCATGCAGGCATTACAAATAGAGTAATTTTACTTACCTCGATTAATTCAGGAGAGTGGAAATAACGAAGATGGTTCAGCAGACGCGCAGCGGGCAACCGAATTGAATTCCCATTCTTGCAGCATAGACAACGGAATAGCCCCTTGCATGCTTGAGGCGCCCTAAGAGGTGGGAGCTGAAAACCATTTTTTTATATATAAACTTCGTGAATGATGCCTCATTTATGAAAGAAACGCCCCGAGCGTTTTACGCTTCTTTCACGAAAAAACGCTACATATTACGGCGCAGTTTTTTTTTGAAACCTGCATGACTGAGTTCTAGTTCATTCATTTCATTAACAAAAAGATTTAATAATCAAGTCTAGTTCAAACAATCTTTTAATTAAATAAGATGAGGCATTTGGAATTTTTAGTGCTTGATACTTGCATTTTGATATCTGAGGCGATACAATAAATAATGTAGTCTACACCTAGATATTTTTCTAGCACGAACAACTTTTTGTAAGTGATTGGCAATATAAAAACATCGACAGTCCTGTTATCGATAAGTACCACTTCAACGTCATAGAGGTAATACAAAGACAAATATATATAGGGTAAGAGGGTGCGGTAGAAAATAGATAAAAATAACAAAACTATCAATTTATTGATATTTTACATACTTCAGAAAATAATTTGGAATACTTTCGTAACTTTTTTTCTTCGTGTCACTGAATTAATCACTGAAAAATATCTAGGTGTAATAGTCACTAATGCAGAAATGAATTTTTGAGGGGGCCAATAATTTTGCTTTCCATAATGTGTGACTAGGTCTATCGTGGGTCAGAAATTAATAATAATCACATTAGCTTACATTCTGGTCAGAGGCATTGTCCTCGTCTTCTGCAGTGTTATTGTCTTGCTCTCCCGAGGCTGCGTCATCTGCAGGCGTGTTACTACCAGAGCCACTGGACCCAGTTGTTACTTTTCCACCTAATTTCTGTAAGCAACATTGGGTATGTTTTTCATATATAATTGACAATACAAAGACAACAAATGTATAGTAGTAATAAATTCTATTGCTGTTGTTTTTATCTTGTATTTGTGGATCCTTGTCCCCTCGTGTTCAAAATCTCTTATAATACAGTTTCTTATAAAGACAGTTTCAAGTATTTGTAATTATTATCATTTAGTACCCGGTAGCAAAAAAAAGTACACGAAAAACAGAACTAGGTTCTAAGCGTTGTGAATTGTCATTTTTAAAATTCACAACAATTTTAAATTTACAACTGTAATAATAATGTTCTTTTGTGAAAAAATAAAAGAAAACAACGATATTTTCATAAAAAAACTCAAATAATCAGAAGATATTTCGTCTATTATCCTACACTACGTGTTTTTTGAGATTAGAAAAATGTTGACAGAACGATGTACCATCAGGTTCAAAATTGCATGGTCAATTTATCAATGAATTCATTCATAAATTGGCCATGCAATTCTGAACCCGATAGTACAGGGTTCTTTATTAGGCACGATAAATGTCACAACTGTCAACGTGCTTACGCCGTCATTAAACATACTTAAATATATTTGTATTTATAGTAAAGCCATGCCTACGTATTTGTAAATGTTATATTGAGTATTTAACTATATTTTGGTAGTTGTTATACTAAATATTTTATTTTTTATCAATGTTAATGTTCTTGTGAATGTTGCACAATAAAATACCTAGAGATGAAGAGGTTCGCAACGGATGGTTCGATATTTAAATATTTTCTCGCGTCATCTGTCATTAGTATCTCTCAGCAATACCTGGATAGTTTTTAATGTTTAAAGGTTATTGTGATTGTTATCTAAGTAAAGGTATTTGCTTGCTCTATTATTGTGCGTTTGGTTGGATGGTTACGGAGCAATCAGAGGCAGGCCCGAGTGGCATACAACAAGCAAAGCCACCTCGTAGTCTTTTGGTAGACTACGAGGTGGCTTTTCTTGTTGTATGCCACTCGGGCCTTTTACCATCACCTAAGACAGTTGATTTATTATTTATATAATATTATTATATAATAAAACTATTAAATAACGTTTAGACGCATTTTTATTTACGAAAATTGATTAATATGTGTATATTCTGATTAAATAATTTTCGTGAATACTGCTAAAAAAACTAGATCTTAGGTTTTCGTTTTAGAAAGTACGTGCGTCACTGTCAGGTCAGTTTTTCATTTTTCACGTGTCTCTAACGTTGGCATACAAAATCTAAAACGAAATTGTGTTGTTATTGTTGTGTTGGATTATTTAATCAGCAAATTGTTATTATTTATTCACAAATGTGAACTCTTACGAGGGTAAATCAAAAAGTTCTTAGAAATAGGGTCAAAAACAAACGAATAAATGTTTTTTTCATTTTATTTTTCTACATAATTTACTTGTTGTTCTACACATTTAGTATATAGTTTTTCAAGTTTTTTTATTCCTTCCAAAAAAAAAGTTTTTTCTTGGGTCTCGGAAAAACTCCTCTACAGCACGCATAACCGCGTTGTCGTCGTCAAATTTAGTTCCGCGAATGTACTCCTTTAATTTTGGAAATAAGTGGAAATCACTCGGAGCTAAGTCTGGCGAGTAGGGCGGATGGTCAAAGATCTCAAAACCAGCCTGGTGGATAGCAGCTAGAGCCATCTGTGACCGATGAGCCGGAGCATTGTCGTGGTGGAAAAGCACGCCAGCACGCAATTTTCATCGGCGTTTTTCTTTTATTGCCTGCCGCACTTTCGGGATCCATTCCGTGCAGTAGGCACCAGTAATGGTTCTCCCTTTTGGCAAATAATCAATGAAAAGGTTCCATCCGCATCCCAGAAAACTGAGGCCATGACTTTACCTGCCGTCGGAAAAACTGGAATTTTTTTTATTGGTGGAGAAGATGGACGTTTCCAGGACATGCTTTGTTTTTCGTTTCAGGATCGAAATGGTGAACCCATGTTTCGTCCATCGTAACGAAACGGCGATAAAAAGTGTCCGGGTCATGCTTGATAATTTCAAGATTTCGCTCTGCAAACTCCACACGCAAGTCTTTGTTTGCCTGGGTTAACATTCGCGGAACCCATCTTGCAGACACTTTTTTAAAACCCAAAACATCTGTTATTATCGAATGTACACTACTAAATGAAATCTTTAGGGTCTCTGCTAGATATTTGATAGTGATTCGCCTGTCTTCTAAAACCATTTTTTAAATTTTTTCAACGGTTTGTTCGTTAACTGAGGTAGAAGGCCGGCCGGAGCGGGGGTCATCTTCACAGCTTGATCTACCTCTTCTAAGCGCTGCAACCCAGTAAGCGATAGTGGAATAGGGAAAAGCATCAGATCCTACCGTCTGCTGAATGTCCAAAAAAATTTCCTTGGTAGACATTTTCTTCATACACAAGTACTTTATCACGGCACTTAACTCATTTTTTTCCATATTTGAACGTTTTAGTCAGCTTCTTTCACAAAAGACTCATTTACAAATGGCGGGAACAATTGAAAAAAAAAACAACTGTCCAAAATTAGTGCCAGCTCAGAAAAGAAAACAAACCGTAAGTAAAGAGGTTTTACAAATGCGTAGTTCTAAGGACTTTTTGATTCCCCCTCGTAATCATGTTAACTAATGCTCTGTTGGCGTGCTTGCAGTGTGTTTAAATTGAACATTTAGAACAGGTTGGCAACTACTGTTTCTATGTTTACTCAATTTCTAATCTCAAAAAAACGAAGTATAGAGATGGAACTTACGTTTTGAATTGTATTCAAATATAATAAATGGTGTCTTTTGCACAATTTGGCATAAACAACATTTCTAGCTGCATAATCCGGATAAGTTTTTTCAAGATAACTTATTCTTTTATATTTAATTCGTAAAATATAAAAGAAAATATTCCTATTCGTTATAAATACTCCTTTGGTCGTGTAGACAAAGAAAACTGATATATACAATAATAGTTGATTAAAAAAATAAAACAACCAAAAACAAAGATCCCGACGAATTGATAACCTCCTTCGAAATCTTGAAATCGGTTGAAAAACATAAGTATTTTCGCAATAGCCTTCGAAGAAAACGCATTGCGCGAAATACGATAATTTTAGGAAATAAAGCCTCTTCACACATTCCCAAACACAATGGTGTTGATAGTAAACTAAAAGTGTATTAATAAATGAACGTGTTAATTAAATATATCTACAAATGTAACAAAACACAATACGTAAATTATTAGATTAAACTGATAAACAATATACTTACGAAAGCCCTTAATTTTCTAACATTAGCAATGAGTTCTTCCATTGCATAATTCCTAGTCCCAAAGAAAAGGGCTCTACACACTGGACACTGGCTGAGGCGCGCTTTGCAGCGGCCGCAGACATGGTGTCCTTCGTTGCACTGAAATATTTGGCCTGAAGGAATTTCGTAGCACACTGGACATTGCAGTAGGTCGTCTAAATCAGGCAAAGCCTCCGCCTGTAAAAAAAATCATATACTACAAATGATTGCAGAGTTAAACATATCATTGCACATGAATAATATTTACATACATATTTAATAATTAGATATGTACAAAAGCATACAATATACGTAGTCTTGCCATAAATTCTGTCCCACATGAAATTACATTTATTTTGAAAATAAAAGAAGGCTTATAAATAAATCAGGGTTATTTTTATTAATTATATTATAAAGATTCTATAAAATAAAATATTTATTCAAAATGTCCACCTTTTACTTTCACACACTTCCTTAAACGGTCCGGCCACTGGTCTATGACGGCACGGACGGTATCGATGGGTATTGAAGCTGCTGCCCGCACTAAATCTACCTTCAGAGACTCGACATTACGATGAGGTTTAGAGCAGGCTCTCTCCTCCAAAATATTCCACAGACCATAGTCCAAGGGGTTGAGATCGGGGCTTCCTGAGGGCCAATCTTCAGCCGCAATAAACTCGGGTAAATGCGTCGTTAACCATCGTTGTGTTGTCTTAGCTTTATGTGCAGGGGCAGAGTCTTGTTGAAATATCCAGTGCTTACCGGCAAATAAAGTATCATTTAGCGGCTTAACAACTCTCTTCAAAATGTCGTTTTGATAGTTCGTAGCACGTATTTTTACCCCTTGTTCACAAAAATGAAGTTCTGTGACGCCTTCATAGGATACTCCCCACCAAACCATGACATATGCAGGATGGTGGCCCCTTTCTACCCTTGGAACTTTTTCAGAAGCTTCTTGGGAACTGTGAGCATATATTTTATCATTTTGGCGGTTGAATTTTTGCTCCACGGTAAAGATTTTTTCGTCTGTGAACAGAATATTACGATATCCGCCCTTTGCGTGCCGCTGCCACAACACTTTAGCTCTCTTCGCTCTTATTTTCCGTAGGGCCGCTGTCAATCGCTGTCCTGTGCTCCGACGATAAGCCCCAAGATTAAGGTCTTGTTTTATGATACGGGACATAGTTCTAGGGGGAATTTTCATTTCCCTAGCCATGATTTTCTGCTTGCGTAGCGGATTTCTCCGAATTCGCTCAGCTACCGCTTTAATCACTGCCGGTGTCCTTGTTTGACGTGGTCGACCGCTCCTGGGCCGGTCGTTGACTAAACCCATGTCGTTGTATCGCTTGATAGTATGATAAATAAATTTCTTCGTTATATTCAAAGGTTTCAGCAGGTTGAAAATGTCACTCACTTGCTTGTTGCACTTGTATAACGCTATCACTGCGACACGATTCTCTTTGATGCCCCACTCCATCTTTAGGGAAACGATACCTGGATCTAAATGTATTTTTTCTGACAGCCAAAGTCTATTTAAGCATAAGCAAGAAACAAAAGTACATCAAACATTCCATTATTAAATTTAAAATGATGAAAAAGTTGGGACAGAATTTATGGCTAGACTACGTAGTGTAATATAATATAGCCTTTATTTCCTTAGCATATTATATTATAACAAATAATGACTATGTTTATTTTTCTTCTTCATCTTCAGCATAAGGACTGCCTATAGTGGTGAAAGCCTCCTCCAAATCTTTCCATGATGTTCTAGTTTTGGCTGTTGTTGTCCAATTGTGTCCTGCAATTTTTTTAATATCATTGCTCTATCTTGCCAATGGTTTTCCTCTTTTCCTTTTACTTCCCTTGGGTATCCAATGAGTTGTGATATTTTTGCCCAACATTCATCTTTTACTCTTTGGTCCTAAAAAGCACCTCTCTACAGCAGGGGTTTTCAAAGTGGGGGGCAGGGATGTGGTCCCTGTTAAGGGTGGCATGGGGCCTCGGGAAATATGAACAGAGCTAGCACTAGCTAGACCATTTACTTCCGTTTTCTTGCATCGAAGCGAAGGGGGGTGTGGAAATTTCATTTTTGGCCTTGTTGCCCAAAATGAAATTCCCACGCCCCCTTTCGCTGCCCTTTCGTGCCTAGAAAAAGTTTTGGAACCTTTCTCTGTTTCACTTTTATTGAATCGAAATTTGAACATTGTCATAGTGACACTTTAACTACCCCGTAAATGCAACATAGAACCCTGTAATATTGAGCCAGCAAATTGGCTCAATGAACTCAACATTATGTGTTCATGCCCCTCCATCTTAATTGTAGATGTGCTTTTTCTACATATTTCTTCCGAACAGTAGAAGATGGTGCAGCTAGGAGAGCCTTGGTTGTTAAAGCAACAACTTCATCTGATCGCGACCCTCAGCCATGAGGAAATGAGGAAAAGGAAAAATGCTTGTGTTTGCCAGTTAAATAAATATTTTTCGTCTATAATAGTAGTTAAAAATGAGTGCTTTTTAATTATTTTGATAATAAAATTTAAAATGTAACATACATGGCTCCTTTTTAGGGTTCCGTAGCCAAATGGCAAAAAACGGAACCCTAATGGATTGGTCATGTCTGTCTGTCTGTCCGTCCATCCGTCCGTATATCACAGCCATTTTACTCGGAAACTATACGACGTATCTGAATAAAATTTACACATAAGGTGTATTTTGTATGCCGCTACTTAGTTATGGAGTTAAATTTGAAAAAAAAATATTTTTAGGGGGGCGTTCCATAGATGTAACTAAATTAAAAAAAATGTTTTTTAACCAAATATCAACATGTTACACATATAACATTGAGGTTTCTCTGACCATTTTGTGATTAAGTGAATATTTTCTGAAATAATCGCTTCGAAAGTCAGAAAAATTGTGTACCCCCCCTGTAACTTTTGAACCGTAAGTCCAAAAAATATGAAAAAATTTGAGGTGATGTGCCTTATTATATTCTTTCTACGAAAATTATTTTGAACATTATCGGTTCAGCCATTTTTGAGTTATCTCCAAAAAACTTCCATAGGCATCAGATACGACCTTTTGGTATTAGTTTGGTTCTTATTACATTGAAGGTACGGAACCCTCCTATGCATGGTCCGACACGCACTTGGCCAGTTTTTTAATACCTGATCTACAAATTGGGCCAATGTCAGGCAATCTAAGGGACACAGCTTGACTACTATGAACGGAGATCACAATATCTAATCCATAGCTTTAGTTTAGACTGGCCGATGTTTGCCTAGAGTGGGGATCATGCATAAAACTAAAATATAACTTGTTCTTAAATGCCTTAATTTGATTGCTTGTCTAGTTGAAAAAATACAATTTGCACTGATTCACTATACAAGTTTATTGAGAGATAGGTTCAGATTATAAGGTTTGAAATTACATTAATAGTGATTCAAAATAACAAATGATACAAACTTAAGTGTTCTAGTTCAGCAGGTTTATATTAATGAAGAGGGTAGATTTAAATAATAACGATCAGTGTGCTTTTAAAATGTAACAGTTACAATAAAATTAACCACATACACACAACATCAAAAAAGACCATGCTATGTAATGTATTTTGTTAGAAGAACAAAGGAAACAATCAAAATGTAAAATACAGATTGAATGCAGAACTAAAAATGTGATTTTTAATGTTAATGCGACTAGTTTTTTGATCTAGATTCAGTATGTAAATGACTAAAGTTTTAATCTACTAAAGGGATAAACTTTGGTAATACCCATACAAGACCACCTGATCTTAGACGTACAATAAACAAATTAATTATAAGAATGGCGTTTCTCAGATATAATATTTAATGATCTTTAAAATAATAGCCGTTAATTGTATTTTTCAAACAAGGGGGTAGGTTTTACTGTGTCACACCTTGCTAGTTAAGCGAAATGGAGGATAAGAATATTTCAGAATTGACATTATTGTATAATTTACCCTAAAACGCAATTTAAAACAAAGTTACACTGGATCTTAGTCTAATACTGAAAACACTTTAATTTTATTTGACAATAACGTACCATAGAATCGATCGATCAACTGATGGAAGTTAAGGATAGGTATATTTTTATTGTAACGTATGCACAAACCTTGACGTCCGTTTTCTCAGCCATCGTGGGAGCCCACTTCAAGTAACGAAATCTTGAGAATGTATATTTCTCGCAAATTCACTAAATTAATTAACGTAAAAATAAACTAGAATTGATCGCTCGTACCGAACGTTAGCAAGCCTAAAACAATGTGGCCTGTCGTTTGATTTCTACAATAAAATTGAGGAAAAAATGGCGGCCCGTCCCCGTTCTCCTCCCTCCTGGAATTTTATGTTGCCATGGTTGACAATGTCGTATAAGTTCGGTGCTGCCATAAACTTAATTATTTAAATGCCATTACACACGGACGGAATAATGTCCAAGTTAGGCATAGAAATACTAGCTTTGAATCACTTTGAAATCATACTGAGAACGATAAAGTCGTAAACGAATGCGTGTAATCGATTTTTGAAATAGTTTTTATAGACTGATATGATGTTTCTGCCAATGCTTCTATTGTAAGTTTAATAGTTAATAAAGACCTCCGTACAACATATTCTCTCCTGTAAGCAACAAACTCAGTGTTTGCCTCTCTTACTAGCAAATAAAGTAATCAGAATGAGAGGAAAACAGTGAAATTGTAAATTATAGCCTTATAAAATGTGACGCTCGGATCCACGAATTTATATTATATGAAGTGGATCTAATTCTTAAACTTAACTTTTTCTACTAAAAATGGACTAGTAAAAAGTAGTAAAAACGGTCCGATTCATTCGCACTCGTTACAAAGTTGTTACATTTTACACATATTTTTCCTTTCAAATAATTTATTCAATAAATTTAAAGGTAAAATAAAGAACGATTATATTGGTCTCTAGAAACCTTTTTCAGGCAACCGAGGAACTACACAAAAAGCACTTTCACAATTAAAGGTAAAATTAATTTTAGGTACAATTGGAATAACTCTAAATAAAAACTAAAAATATTTGACAATATTTCAAAATTTCCGTACGTAAACGTCAATCAATGTAACTATTTCAACGTTTTTTTAGGTGTATGAAACACAACATGTGACGTCATTTAGCTGAGCCTTTGACGACTGTTACATACGCCCTTTCTGCCGAAGTAATAATATAAACGGATTTTTCCACTAAAAGACATGGATTTTCGCAAAAACAAAAATATACGGGTCTCTTAAAATTGTGTGTTCTTTCGGGCCAGACAATAAAAAATAGCACTCAAATAAATGAAATGTTGTCAAATTGATGACTTCATTACCTCCTTAGTCAAAATGAGACACAGTCCCCTAGATAACCTTCTCTTTCGGCCTCACTTTGTGACCAAATAATGGGGTAGGAAACTGTCAAAGTGGTCAAAGTGACATCTCCAACATGGGTCTTTAAAAAAGCTAAATTTGTATGGCGCGAAGTAGTTTTTATTTATTTTCGCGAAAATCACTCAATGTTTTGTCTCGATTTGCTCCGAAATTGAAATCCACCGGTTTCTGAAATACACTAAAATTAAAATGCTGTAGATTAACACGATAGGGAAGGTTTTTGTCTAAGAAAAGGTTTTTAACTGCATACTAGTTAAGGACCATTCATCTTCTGTCTCCTTCTCTCATTGTATGTGTCTCTTTCTCTCATTGTATGGAATCTGGAACAGCGCCCTCTACCAAAAGTTTTCACCGGCCTTCCCCATTAGATCCACTTCATATAAATTTGACATAAATCCATGCTCGGATCATGTATGATGCGCTTACAAGCTTCTTAATTATTTATTATCTGTAGCGTCTGCGTCTACTATATCTGTGACTTCACTACTATTATTAGTATTGTCACTGTCACTTTTGTCATTGTCACTGTCAGTTAACTCGAAAATACGAATATTATTTGATGCGAATCATTTTTTTATCACTGATGATTCAACTGTACTAATCGTCTTTCGTCGGCTTCTTGCTAAATTAGAGAAAGCTGTGATATTAGTAATCTATTATTTTAGAGAATTGTGTTTTTTATTAATCGGTTGTTGAGCGTATAATGTAAGAAAAACTACCATTAGGGCTTTTTATCTTATGTATGCCATGGGGTTTCATATTCTTTTCGTTTTACTGTCCTGTGCTATTATAAAACGTAAGTAAATACTTTCTATTATTAGTCCTGTAAATCTATATGATAACTAAACTTGTTACATTAGTATTGTGAAAATAAATTTTACAGCTACTGTGAGTGAAAGGCTTCATGGGCAAATATACTCCTCCATAGAAGGTGGCGCAGCATGTTTCAGACGATTAAACGGGACTCATCAAGCTGGATGTTCTTGTAAGTGGTTCTATACAATAATATATATCATCATCAACCTATAGTAGTCCACTGCTGGACATAGACCTCCCCTAATGAGCACCATAGCACCCTGTCTTCAGCTTGCCGCATCCAGCATCTGCCTGCAGTCTTTCGTAGAATAATATATATGAAATATAAATATGTACCTTTGTAACCTAAGTTAATTATTATATTAAGAAATGGACTTGTAAATATATTTATGAATCAATGATCTGAATCTGAATTGCAGCATCAAACAAAGGTGCTATTGGGGTTGTGCATATGGTGGCTGATGAGTCTGATGCACAATGGCTGGTGTTCAATGGCAGTGCAGGCCCCTACATGGCTGTGGTCAGCACAGCTATATTTCATGACGTAGTTGAATTACTTATGGACAATCCACATAATGTTGCTGGGATTTTACTCTATGAAAATGCTACAGAGAGGTAAGCTAACTGTTAGTTTAATAAATGACAAGCAAAGCTTAGGCATTAATAAGTAATTTTGTCTAAAAGATTCAGTTGTTTACCTTTTCATTGCATTGATTTTAATGAAAAAGAAAACAATATTGAAGTAAGCTAATTACCAGTTTGATGATAGTGTTAATAGTTATATATTATTTTAGTATTAAATATTATGGAAAAATCTTACATGATGATTTGTACAACATTTGGGACTAGATTGATACCTAGTCCCACATTAAGTTCAATAAGGCATGTGTTGTAAGTCCTAGGAAATAAAATACATAATACATATACATAAAATACATAGAAAACATCCGGAACTGGAATAAATATTTGTAATAAAATAATCATAAATAAAAGACCTGGAATAAATATTCGTAATAATCATAAATGCATCAGAAATAAATGCCCTGACTGGCATTCAAACCCTGCTTCATAGGTAGAGTCACTAGGTACCGACTATGCTAGCTAGGCCATTACATTACACCTTTATCATTATTATCATATACATTTGTAATTATTTGACATAAACCTTATATTGTTCTGGTGCTGCCACACTATTTGAAATTACAAAGGGTCAAGCAGATGACGCAGGCACTCCTGACCCTCTCTGCATAGAAGTTTGTGGTCATGGGGTCAGGTTACTCTGCAGTTAACTACATAACATTTGTATATTTATTTGTATAGCATTGTTTCCCCAATCCATCAAATTGAGAGTTTGAAACTTTATTCTACTGAAAGAAAAAATCTCTTATCTAAAATAATTACATTTCTATTCATTAAAATATACATTTATTACTGTACCATTATTAGAACAGTTCACACAAGTATATGGTACAACTGTAAACTCTCATCCTATTCTCATTGTGGCATAATAAATATGATATAATAAAATAATACACTATACATACATACATACTAGTATTTAAAAAAAAATGTTATAATTGGTTTATATATTACATATTTTGTCCTTGATTTTCAGAACGAATTCCTTTAGTCAAGAATCTACCTGTCCAAACGAATACTCATCTGGTCCGGGAAGCCATTGCTCTGCCCAGGATAGGTCTGCTTGGAACCCGGTGGGCACAGGCCTCCTCCGTCGGGATATTCCCTTTCCAATATTTTTATTACCAGCTGCGCGTTTAGAGGAGATAGTAAAAATACGACAATGTTATGAAAGGTAAAGTATCATTAAAATAACCAAACAACAAATACAGTATTTATTTCTGAAAATATAATGATATTAAAGCTAAAATACAATGTAATTTGCCATTTGGATATGGAAGATGTAATCTTCACGCTTAGCATGGACATTACATGTCCATGCTAAGCGTGAAAAACTGGCTTTATTAAAATAAAATGTTGGTAAATTTTGTCAGGCAATATAAAAGAGCATTTTGTCATGCAATGTAAGTACAGGTTTGGAAACGTAAACATTAACATGGGTATTGCATAGGCCCATAATATTTCATGTTGTTTTATTAATTTTGTATCTATTGAGTATTTTCTTTTTAGGTACAACCTTGATCTAGAGTCACAAGTTGGAAACCCCTTATGCTCCATTCAGTTGAATTCATTCATGTGGGCTGCAGTAAACAGTATTGTTTGTCGGCGAAGGTGAGTAATTTTTCTTTTCAATAGAACTACTATTACTATTGCTTAAAAATCTAGCATAAGGCAGCTGTCCAAACTGCCTTACCAACCAACTGAAGATCAAGTATAATTATTCACAGACGAATTTTACATCTAAATCTACATATAAATTACTGTTGCATTGTGGTCACCTGCCTGATCAGCTCTCAGACTAACTGTGGAAAAATAATTTTCAACACACCTGCTCGTAACGAGGTTCTTATTCCACCGCTTTTATGCTCATAATCCTAGATATTAAACACGCGTGCATTTCACAATAATTATCCAACTAGTGGAATAATTTAATAATCCGATCAAGTGACGTTTGTACTCTAGTACCAAGTTGTACGTACGCAGACGAATCGTTGTTATTTAGTCGGGTAAAAAAGTAAATATATTCAAAATATACACATTTACGATAGAATACAAATTATACAATCCTGATTGTGAATTAAGAATCATTTCAACTTATTGTATTACTCGTAATACACAATAAATTACGTTTTAAACACGAATTGGCTGTTTTAATATTGGCATTATACGTCCGCGCTTTTCGCCTCAAGCTGCACGCACATCCAAAAAAGAAAATTGCGCTCCATTTATAAGTTAACCTCAAATCACTGTTTATTTGTTAGATTTTTCTCGTCGTGTTTTATTAATTTAAACAAATTATATTTTCAATGAATAAGAAGACAACTTTAGCGTTAATTTAACCTCTGGATATATTTCAAAACTGTGATACATACTAGTAAAATGTCATCATAAAAATCTAGTGAGCAATACGTAAAAAAAAAGACTATAATTTATTGCACAATAAATGTGAAGTTTTTAATTTTATGAAATGATTTGAAAAAGAGTTCCAGATACTCAATAACATCACTAAAAAGGTTAGTTAAATTTAATTATCTTAGGTTCGTAAGTACCTCTATCCTGTAAACATTCTGACAATTAATGTATTTATCAAAAGTTATTAATTATACTATTCTGTTATTTCCTCGCAAGTGTGTTGAAAAACGTCGTATGAAACGCGTGTGCTTGATCATTACATAAGCTCAGCTTCCTTATTACTTACTTACTTACTTATTACTTACTTACTCACATGCGTTCGTGCGCACAATATCGCTTCGTATGCAATGATCAACTTAGCACACTTGTATCATAATGTACTATTAAAACACAGTCAAGTCAATTTATTTTTCTAGTTTTGTTTTAACCAACTTCAAGATTTCGAAGGAGGAGGTTATCAATTCGTCGGGATCTTAGTTTTTATTGCTATTTTTTTTACCGTATTCGAAGACGGCTGGACCGATTTGGAAAATTCTTTTCAGTTGGTCCCATTGTAACCAAGTAAGGATCTGATGATGGGATCCTGGAGAAACGAGGAAACTCCTCAACAATTGTAGGCACACCCATAGACATATAAATTAAGAAAACGTAATCCCACGAAGATAAAACTGTGATTCCATAATGAGCCGCGATCTCGTGCACACACACTCACTTTTGACGTTTGAACCAATCACCGCTCGTCCACTAGTTGTAGATGTGTGCGTGTCGCGCGTAAACACGAAGAAATTGGCTTATTATGGAAGCACAGTTTTGTCTTCACGGCGTTACGTCTTCTTATTTTATACGTCTATGGGCACACCTATAGTGATTTAGGATTTTTTTACAGCAGCTCGAGCATTTGCATTTGGAAAGGTGGAGGCTAAGTGAAGTCGTTTCTTTTTTGTTTAAAATTATTATATATGTAAGTACTCCTAGGTAACGAACCCTCTGTGTTGCAGATCTGCCGCAAGTGCGCTTTTATCAGCGACTAAAGTTTGCGATCCTTTAGGCGACAATAATGTTTACTATTCATTATTTCCTCGAGAAAAGGTTGGTATTTACTTTCTTCTTCTTTAATTTTATCTTACGTTTATGAACAACTAGCGACCCGCCCCGGCTTCGCACGGGATAAAAATGATTATTGTGGGTAATGAAGCCTCGTGAAGGTCAGCTGTCTCTCCGTTGGTTGGTTGAGGAATGGCAGCCATTTAATCCATTTTGAAAGAAATGGTCAACGCCTCTCGACTGAAACTTTATCAGATGATAGTTTATATCCTATTATAAATATTAAAAATCACCAGTCGACTGTATCGCAGTGAAAAGACCGTCAGCTGGTCACGTGAACATACTAGTCCCGTCTCGTTGGCAATATTTTGAGGGTTAAGTTTCGAAAATTCTAAAGTCACTTATTATTGAAGTTGGAAATACAGTGTGTACGTGAGAATCTTTCAGTGCGTTGTGTGTCATATTCAATTGGTGCTTTTTTTGTAATTCAATAATTTGAGGTTAACTTTTTTAGCTTGCCATAACTTGAGTAAAAGAATATTAGAGTTAGAAAATATAACTGTTTTGTATTTAGAACAGTTTTATTGTTGTACAAAACTAGTTTGTGTCATTTACGTCGAGTGCAATTTTATATAGTATGACAACGCTAAAAGACTACGTATAAAAAATTAGAGTTCATTAAATAAGGATTAACTATATCATCACCTCAAAATATGTCAATAAAATCAATATGTGTCAAATTAAGCAATGAAAATTTAAGTTTCTGGGTAATTTCGTATTTTTAGGCTGTTATCGTTTTAATAAATTATTAAAGTCATCAGAGTTCACATTCTAATAATCAAAAAGGGATTTTAAAGTAGATATTTCAATTTGTGTCACTTTCATCAATGATATTTCGTCTAAAATTAAACAGAAACAATATTTGCGTTCAGAGGAAATCTTCTTAACTATAGCGCGTGACCTTGATGGTACGCCTGTTCGGCTTACTTCTGTAATGACCACTAGAAGTAGACCCCCGGCTCGCTTCTTAACAAGCTAATCCATGGGTCAACCAGGCGCTGGCATATTAGCTGTTACGATGTAGGTACTTGCTCACGGAGGCACGCGCGGGGTGATAAAGCTGACATACTCGACAAAGGAACTGAGCGGAGGAGCGAGTCGTGGGACGCCGGCGAGTAGGGCAATGAACTCGTGCGTGTCTCGCCAACCTTTTTGAGCGGTAGCCGCTTTGTTTGTGTTTTGACTAGACTGTTGAGTACATTTTCGAAGATTTCAAGCATCGTGAATTATGGGTAGAAAACGCAACGTAATATTTTTATTTAGTTCTGTTTTATTGGAACGAAGTTCCTTATCGGACGGTTCGCGGATGGGGGGCTAGGCGAAAAAAAGTCACGTGACCGTCACGAAAAAGCATTGAGAAACATGTGAAATGGAATGGAATAAAAAAAATGAAAAATAGAATAAACTGAAGTGAAAGTGAAAGTGAGAAGTGACAAAGTGAAAAAAGTCAAGTTAAAAAATTTCTATAATTTCAAAAATTACAAAAATCACAAAAATCACAACTATCTCAAAAATATCAAAAACCTCAAAAATCTCAAAATTCTCAAAAATCTCAACAATCACAAAAATCACAAAAATCTCAAAAATCTCAAAACTCTAAAATCTCAAAAATCTCAAAAATCTCAAATCTCAAAAGTCTCAAAAGTCTCAAGTCTCAAAAGTCTCAAAAGTCTCAAAAATCTCAAAAATCACAAAAATCACAAAAATCTCAAAAATCCCAGTACACGATCATTGTTTTGCTTTTCCCATGCCCTTTCTAATTGAAGATAAGCTTTGACGGCAAAACTTTGACGGCAAAACGGCCTGTGAGCTTTTCAATGGCCATCATATGACTGTTAGATGCCATTTTCTAATCACTTTTATGCTGAAAAGCTGAAAAAAGTAACTCCGGCGACCGAGAATCAAGTTGAGTTTTGAGGTTATTTTGTCGAAATTTATTTCTCACTAATTTACTTTAAATACTTAATATTTCCCGAAACTAACGTTTACAGGTAGGGAGAGGCCCATAACCTGATGAAATAAGTAACACAATGGACTTTTTAAATAGTATATTAAGTATAAAAGAAATTAAATTAATTCACACTGATGACGCGACAAGTATCTATGGCAGAGAGAGATCTAGGATCTAGAGATGGTCGAGCAAAGTGACAGGCGCGACATGTTGCTCGGACAGTTTCATAAGGGGTTTGCGTTCATCTCATATTCCAACAGTAATAAACATACTACAACTTTTGCTTGTTATAGGTTTGTACGGAACCCTCGGTGCGCGAGTCCGACTCGCACTTGGTCGGTTTTTTTATTTTAGAGCAAAGTTTTTTAAATAAAACATGCTTATTTTAGCGTATTCTATATGGAAAAATCATAAAAAGGACATGTTATGATGACGTCCCGTCGATGGCTTTTTTTCGAAATCCAAATAATATATAAGTTCAAAGTCCATTATCTCGGCCATTTTTGATTTGAGAGAAAAGTTATAATGACGTCCCGTCGATGGTTTTTTTGAAATCAAAATAATATACAAGTTCAAAGTACATTATCTCGGCCATTTTTGATTTTAGAGAAAAGTTTCTTAAGTAAAACACGCTTATTTTAGCGTATTCATAACGTAAAAATAATAAAAAGTACACGTTATAATGACGTCTCGATATACAAGTTCAAAGTCCATTATCTCGGCCATTTATGATTATAAAGAAAAGTTTTTCAAATAAAACACTTATTTTAGCATACTTTATACGGAATAATCATAAGTACACATTTTTATGTAGTTCCGTCGATGGTTTTTTTTCGAAGTCCAAATTATATACAAGTTCAGAGACCATTATCTCGGCCATTTTTGATTTTAGAGAAAAGTTTCTTAAGTAAAACACGCTTATTTTAGCGTATTCTATATGGAAAAATCATAAAAAGTGCATGTTATAATGACGTCCCGTCGATGGATTTTTTTCGAAATCCTAATTATATACATGTTCAACGTCTATTATCTCGGCCATTTTTGGTTTTAGAGAAAAGTTTCTAAAATAAAACACGCTTATTTTAGCGTATTCTGTACAGAATAATCATAAAAAGTACACGTTATAATGACGTCCCGTCGATGGTTTTATTTTGAAGTCCAAAATATATACAAGTTCAAAGTCCATTTATCTCAGCCATTTTTGATTTTAGAGAAAAGTTTGTCGAATGAAACACGCTTTTACATACGGGTATATACTAGTTCAAAGTCCATTATCACGGCCATTTTTTATTTTAGAGAAAAGTTTCTCAAATTAAACAAGCTTATTTTAGCGTATTGTATACGAAAAAATCATAAAAAGTACACGTTATAATGACGTCCCGTCGACGGTTTTTTTTCGAAGTCCAAATGATATACAAGTGGAATGCTTTGCCAGTAGATGTAAGATGTGCTAAGTCTCTTACCATTTTTAAGAATCTGTTGAAACAACATTACCTATCGCTCCCTTAGGTTGCCTTCTATATATATATATATATATATATATATATAGTTATTTATTTATATGTGTATTATATGTATGTGGGTATATGTATGTATTTTTATTTAGTATCTATATGTGCATTTAAGCTTGAAATTAAGATGTTTGTGTTATTTTTCTCCCTTTTGTTATTTGTGCACTGCCATGTTCCTAACTCTATTTCTAAATCTCCTACTACCCAAAGGTTGTCTGGTAGAGATCGCTTTTTAGCGATAAGACCGCCTGTTGCTACCTAAGTTAAGTGTAAACTTTTTATTGTTGTAATTTTTTATTTGGTGCAATAAAGAATATATTATTATTATTATTATACAAGTTCCATGTCCAATCAATCGGCCATTTTCGATTTTAGAAAAAAATGTTTTTAAAATAAAACACGCTTATTTTAGCGTATTCTATACGGAAAAATCATAAAAAGTTCAGGTTATAATGACGTCCTGTCGATATTTTTTTTTTCAAACCAAAATTATATACAAGTTCAAAGTCCATTATCTCGGCCATTTTTTATTTTAGAGAAAAGTTTCTCAAGTAAAACAAGCTTATTTTAGCGTATTCTATACGAAATATCATAAAAAGTACACGTTATAATAATGACGTCCCGTCGATGGTTTTTTTTCGAAGTCCAAATGATATAAAAGTTTCAAGTCCAATCGGCCATTTTTTATTTGGGAGAAAAGTTTTTCAAATAAACATGCTTATTTTAGCGTATTCTATACGGTAAAATCATAAAAAATATGCTATATAATGATACCCCATCGCTGGTTGTTTTTTCGAAGTCAAAATTATATACAAGTTCAGAGTCCATTATCTCGGCCATTTTTTATTTTAGAGAAAAGTTACTTGAGTAAAACACGCTTTTTTTAGCGTATTCTATACGGAAAAATCATAAAAAGTACACATTATAATGACGTCTCGATATGCAAGTTCAAAGTCCATTATCTCGGCCATTTTTGATTATGAAGAAAAGTTTTAAAATAAAACACGCTTATTTTAGCATATTCTATACGGAATAATATACAAGTTCAAAGTCCATTATCTCAGCCATTTTTGATTTTAGAGAAAAGTTTTTCAAATAAAACATGCTTATTTTAGCGTATTCTATACGGAAAAATCATAAAAAGTACACGTTATAATGGCATCCCGATATACAAGTTCAAAGTCCATTATCTCAGCAATTTTTGATTTTAGAGAATAGTTTTTCAAATAAAACACGCTTATTTTAGCGTATTCTATACAGAATAATCATAAAAAATACTTGTTATAATAACGTCCCGCCAATGGTATTCTTTTTGCAGTCCAAATTATATATATATAGCTTATTTTAGCTTATTCTATACGGAAAAATCATAAAAAGTACACGTTATAATGACGTATATCGGGATATACAAGTTCAAAGTCCATTATCTTGGCTATTTTTTATTATAAAGAAAAGTTATTCAAATAAAACACGCTTATTTTAGCATATTATATACGCAATATTCATTAAAAGTACACGTTATAATGAAGTTCCGTCGATGGTTTTTTTTTTCGAAGTCCAAATTATATACAAGTTCAGAGTCCATTATCTCGGCCATTTTCGATTTTAGGGAAAAGTTTTTCAAATAAAAGACGCTTATTTTAGCGTATTCTACACGGAAAAAATCATTAAAAGTACGCGTTATAATGATACCCCGTCGCCATTTTATTTTTTAAGTCCAAATTAGTCTATGTAGGCAATCTTCAAAGTCCGGTAACTTCGAAGTTTTTGGGTAAAAAAAATGTTTCTTATAAAACTTGCTTATTTTAACACATTTTACAAAATAAAGAGTTAAAAAAAAAATGTGTTAAAGAAAAGTTGCTTTTTTTTATGTGTTATATACGATAAGTTAATAAAAACATAGCCTTATTATGACATCACACTGATGAAAAAATTATTAAGTCCAGCCCGGCCCTTTGCTAGTCCAACCGAGAGGCAGATAACGATATTTCGATTTTCGCGTTTCACGATAGCCACTCTGTAAACAAACCGCCTTGATGCATAAATTACATATTTATTAGTTACAAATTATCTGTGACAATTTGCCAAAATACTGTTTAAATGGTAAACTAGGTTTACCGTGGCACACAGATCCGCCGTTGCAGTCCCTTATGGACTACGTTTACATTAATTATCCTTAACTTACTTAAGTTTTATATTATTGCTTTCTTACTATGAAAAATAAAGAAGAGCGACTGAAAAATCGCTGTTTGTCTTTGTCGCACTTATTACTACTATTACTATATGTATGCATAGAGTAATAATAGAAAACAAACAAGCCGCTAGGCAGCCTGGTCGGCACATGAACCCCGCCCGCGCCTTACCCTTCCCCACGCATGCCCTTTACGCAAAACAAGTTTTCATTCTGAAAAATAAAAATTATCCATTGATTATAATGACACAAATTTCAAACATTGTTTCGATGCGCTTTTATAAAAATATTGATGCAAACTTTAATAACTTTAATATTTTATTGTACTGTTAACAGGGGTCATACAAGAAAAAAAAATTAAGTAAATAAATATCATTGATTAATATGGCACAAATTTATTCAAATAATAGATACCGATATATTAGAAAGCACAGTACCTAATCGATCAACTCTAATTTTATATAGGCTTGTAAAAGTCCACATATATGTGCTGATTGAACGTCAGTATTCCCATTGACGAAAGTGACACAAAACGCGTCCGTGCGTCAGTAACAACTTTACTGTTACAGTGAAAAAACAATTTTGATCTCTAATTTTCTATTTAACGAATAATGTTAAAAAAAAGAAATGTCTAAGTTTCTACCTACGCAACAACCTAGGATGACACAAATTATTATTATTAGCTAAGTTGGATGGCCTGAACTCTGTATGCGAATAATAAGCATCTTTAATATTATCGAAACTTCATAATTTATCGGTACGGGTCTATACGATCTGCAGGGCACACAGAGAACCTCCTATAGAGTAATAATGTTGCTCATTTTGTTTCTTGCGGAAGACGTGAGGGGCGGGTGGGTGATAGCGGCGCTGCGATTGGTACTTTCAAGGACCGCGCGCTATCACGTGGTTGCGTAGTGGTGGGACATGTGTACTACAAGTAAACGGTACTGTACCGTACCGTACCGTAATTTGTTGTTGTTAATTGAGGTATTTACTGTTTACTAAATTGATAACAAATAACAATAATGTAATATATATTTGCCTACTTTAAAAACGTATAACCAATAAATTTTACGTAGTCGCCTTATAGACTAATCTGAAATTACCTTATCTGTGCATTGAAAGTACTTTTAGGAGCGACTATCATGTGACACCCAATTCAAAGTGTCTTCTAGAAGCAACGCTCATGTGACACCCATTAATAGTTCCTTAAAGCCACTCCTATGTGACACCTATTGAAAGCTCCTTATAGAAGAAACGCTCGTGTGACACCCATTGAAAGCGTATTATAGAAGCAACGCTCATGTGACACCCATGGAAAGCGTCTTATAGAAGCAACGCTCATGTGAGACTCATTAAAAGCGTTTTATAGAAGCAACGCCCATGTGACTCTCATTGTGTTTTAGTTAGCGTCTTATAGAAGCAACGCTCATGTGGCACCCATTGAAAGTATCTTATAGAAGCAATGCTCATGTCGCACCCTTAATACCCATATTTATTATAACTATATGAAAAGAAAAATTACCGATAGAATAAATCTTTAAATTCTACCAACTACTCAAACTAAAACAAAAAAAGAAAATAAAACAAAGATCTCCTGTTTTCCATTGTACTTCGTATATTTGTTAAGTCGAAAGTACGTGGTGCCGGTATATAAGTCCGGTACACATCATTCAAACATTACTATCGTACACGTGCTTCCGTAAGAAAGGAATAGCACATTGCATTCTTAACATGATAAAAAGAGACGGGCATACTAACTACTTCTCAATTGACTAATTCAAAATGAACTCCGCTGGCTAGAAACATATTAAAGTAAAAAAAATATTTTGAAGTAAAAGTGGAAAGTAATTCATAACTCTTTTGATTCTTAACGTTTAAAAACATTTGCCACGCCACCTTACACTACAATATTCCTGGATTTTGAATAGTTTTCATACGTATTCAATTATTGTTCTTGCATACACGCACACTACGTGCAGGTCTAAAACATGGTCGCAACTGAACGGCACGGCGGACGCCCACGCAATTTTTAAGTCGTTTTACTCCAACGTGTGGTGACCCCAAGTCGCCTTGTAAGGCTTATCTAGTGGTTACCTTATCTGTGGCAGGGCATGAGCTGACGGTCTTTCCACCTCGATATAACCGGCTGACGATTATTCATGTTTGTAAGAGCATATCAATTATCATCTGACAAATTTTCAATCGGGACAGTTTTTTTTGTAGTGATTAAATGTCTGCCCTTCCTCAACCCACCAACGGCGCGGCAGCTGACCATCATGAGGCTTCATTATACATCCCCCTTAACCACTTCACAAGTTATCGTCTGGGATGCGATTGGTCATGAAATTTGTTCCTGGCATAACTGGTGCTTAAAAAAAAGAAAATGCACCATTTAAAACCCTCATTATTACATAAGAACATACATACTCTATTTGAAGAAAATTCTGTCCCCTATTCCCCGTTAAAGCATCTACTCGTAATAAATTGTCTTCTAGTCTTTATTATAAATATTATTTACAGGCTCAACAAAAGAAGAAGAACGTCATACTAGTAACAGCTAGGATCGACACGGCGTCGCTCTTTGACGGTAAGTCAAAAAAGTAAAACCGGCCAAGAGCGTGTCGGGCCACGCTCAGTGAAGGGTTCCGTAGTTTTCCGTCCGTCACAGTAAGTGTCCCCACTTAAGAGTTAAAATAACACCGCCATTTAGGATATGATATGAGCGTTCCACGTACAGCGACATCTATCGGCAAATTAAGTAAACTATTGCGCGCGAGCTTAAAGTATGGAAGATGATTTTTATGGGATAATTCTTTATTGCGTGAACCGATTTTCACCGTTTTTACTTTATTTGAAAGCACGTCATTTCATTGTAATTTTGTAGAAATTACAGGTACAATAAACACCTGCTTATACGGTTAAATTACAAACTTAGTTCAGAAATTATATTGTAATTTTTTTTCAAAAACTATTCAACATATCAAGTTCAAAATATTTTTCCTAGAAAGTTTTTATAAAGTTCTACTTATAGGATTTTTTTCATATTTTTAAAACTTATGGTTCAAAAGTTAGAGGGGGGGGGGGGACACACTTTTTTTTTTACTTCTGGAGCGATTATTTCCGAAAATATTAACATTATCAAAAAATGATTTTAGTAAACCCCTATTAATTTTTAAATACCTATCCAACAATATATCACACGTTAGGGTTGAAATGAAAAAAAAAATCACTCCCCACTTTACGTATAGGGGAGGTACCCTAATAAAACATTTTTTTCCACTTTTTATTTTAGCACTTTGTCGGCGTGATTGATATACATATTAGTACCAAATTTCAGCTTTCTAGTGCTAACGGTCACTGAGATTATCCGCGGACGGACGGACGGACGGACGGACGGGCAGACATGGCGAAACTATAAGTGTTCCTAGTTGACTACGGAACCCTAAAAAACAGGTGTAGGAAGTGGCTTTGGGTTGTGTATTATTCAATGGGGAAGGCCAGTGAAAACTTATTGTAGAGGGCGCTGTTCCAGATTCCATACAACGAGAAAAAAAGACAAAAGATGAATGGTGCTTAACAATGTACTGAAACTATATGGTGTCAGAAGGCTTTTCTTAGGGTTTTTTTATAATTTAGACTGAGTCCTGAGTGCAGTGAGGGGTTCAAGCGCGCCCGTGATAAAAACATCATGATCCCCGAGGAGTATACTCTACTTTTTTACCTCTTGCGTGACAATAAAAGGGCGCTTTATTCTACAGCATTTTAATTTTAGAGTATTTCGGAAACCTGAGAATTTCCCTTAGGTACCAATTCGAGACAAAACAGTGAGTCATTTTCGATGAAATAAATAAAAATTACTTCCCGCCATACAAATTTAGCTTTTCTAAGGACCAATCTTAGAAAAGTGACAGTTGCCTTCCCCATTGTGGGCTTCAATTATTATTAATAACAGGGCGTAATGTAACCCTAAGTATGTATGTGTGTTAGAAAACAAAAATCGCTAATAATTAAATAACGCACATGAATTAGTTTGAAGTCTTGTTATTGCAAACTAATACTTTTGGTACACATTTATTATTGTTTAATACTCGAAAACTCAATTCTTGCAGAGCGTGTTTAGTGAGGAGTTCGTGCACAAAAAAAGGTTTACCGTTCTCTTAACACTTTCCGTACCACACTTCGCTACGCGCTACGCTCGTTGCCGATCCTAGCGTTTTCCTCGTATGCACCGGAAAGCGGCTACGAACAGAGAGCCCGCTTAGCGGGTTACTGGTCGTGAAAGTGTATTTAATATTAGCCTGAATTTGTACTGATATATTGTGATCTTCCATTCAGGTGTTGCACCAGGAGCTGCGAGCTCAGTGGTCGGAATGGTGACTCTCATAACGGCAGCCACCACTCTTAGCAAGATCATTCCTGCAGCTGACGCCGCTAACTATAGTGAGTCAATATATCCTTAGTTTTCATGAGACAAAATAGTGTGTGTTACTCCAAACTACCATTCACCTCAATGACTCGACATGTAAGACAACTCTTGGTCACCGCGCATCTTACGTCCACGATTATGACTCATAATGACTCATAATCGTGGACGTAAGATGCGCGGTGACCAAGAGTTGTCTTACATGTCCAGTCATTGACGTGATTGGTAGTTTGGAGTAACACACACTATTTTGTCTCATGAAAACTTATGACCTGTGCTCGATTGTGTACATTAAAAGTTCAGCTTTAGGTGTCAACCTAGGCTACAGTACCATCTTCAGCACGCACTTCACTGCCTTAACAATAGAGGTGTTATTCAGATAGTTGTGACCACCTTAGCCGCTCCGATATATTTGATGGCGACTGTATAGTACAGACAGCAGCAGGAGTACTTAAGCGGGTGAAGTGTTCAAAATGAGCTTGACATGACTTTATTGTTAAGAGAATAAGAGCGTGTGAAGGTCTCTGAATATCTCATCCGTTGAGCTACTTCTGCTGCCGACTGTACTTATAAATTGGTGTACATTGCAACTAAATAGTGCTGTTCGAGGCGTAGAAATTAAACAAGTGAAATTGAATATATGATGTAAACTGTGTTCAGGGTAAACGCTTCATATTGCGGATGCGGTGTCTCTTTTGTACCTGCTCCAAAATATAAAAAAAATTGTGTCGATTACCTATCCTAGTTAATGTAATGAACCAGCTCTGGATTTTAAAAACCTCACGATTCGAGTGACGCTCGCTGCTGACTACTTAAGGAAATTTAAATTGTGATAATTGCATGAAAAAATGTGCATGAAAACACAGTGTATTAACTAGCCATACGATAAATAAATAGTATAGAGAATTACCACCTTAACACATTCAGTGCCGAAAACCCGACTATCGGGTATTTTATGATTTCGTTCCCAGGCCGGACGACCCGACAGTCGGGATCGTGGTACTACAGCTTTATATGACGAAATTTTTGTGGCCTGGCGCGGATGTCTTGTTTAGCTGGGTGGCAATGAATGTGTTAAAGAAAATTGTTTGAACAGTTTACATCGTCCCTTAAAGCAGAGACGAGTCGCGATCGAACCGAATTTGCTGAAAAAGTAGCTCGTGTTGCAGAAGACAATGTCCTCTGGACGTTGTTGAACGGCGAAGCGTTTGACTACATCGGGTCGCAGCGCGTCGCATTCGAGCTGTCGCGCGGCGCGTGGCCGCCCGACGCGCCGCTCGCGCCCGAGGACGTCTCTCTGCACCTCGAGATCGGCCAGATCGGGGGCTCCCTCTCGCTAGACAAAGACAATTGGACACTTTACGCCCATGCACCCGCTGACTCTGACACTTTGAGTAATGTGAGTCATATCGTTTTTAACAGGGTATCGTACAATTTTTATATTTTTTAGGTTTCCGTACCTCGAAAGGAAAAAACGGAACCCTTACAGGATCACTTTGTTGCCCGTCTGTCTGTCTGTCTGTCTGTCTGTCAAGACCATTTTTCTCAGTAACGCGTGGAGGTATCAAGCTGAAATTTATATGAAATACTCAGGTCTACTGTCCCTTGGAGTTGTGAAAAATCAGACTTCTAAGCCAACGCAATCAAAAGATACAGCCGTTTATGCCGCAAATTTTCGCTCGCAAGGGAATCAAAACCTACAGGGTACTTCCCGTGAACTCAGAATCTTGAAATTTGGTACGAAGCAACGTCTTATAGCACAGATAAAGGAAAAATTGCGAAAACCGTAAATTTTTAGTTACATCATATAATAAAAATATTTTTTATAAGTTACTACCCCTATATACCTACAGGTTTGTACGGAACACTCGGTGCGCGAGTCCGACTCGCACTTGGCCGGTTTTTTTTTATACCACGAAGGTGGGAAACAAGCATACGGCCCGCCTGATGGTAAGCAGCTACCGTAATCTATGGACGCCTGCAACTCCAAAGGAGTCACATGCGCATTGCCGACCCTTTCAAAAAGGAGGATTCACTGTGTTGATGGCTAAAGTAACAAGAGGGTCCCTCATCGTCAACACACTGGGTCCTCTTTGAGCTCTTTGGCAACCTTACTCACCAGCAGGAACACAGCACTATGAGTAGGGTCTAGTGCTATTTCGCTGTGGTTTTCTGTAAGGTGGAGGTGGTGGTTATAATTGAAAGAAAAAATGGAAAAATTCACCGCATCGAGCAAGATTCGAGTTTGCGACCTTTCGGAACACCGGGCCGATCGCTCTGACCAACTGAGCTATCGACGCTTGTTCAACCTCGGTGAATCTTTCCATCAGTTCCTTCATTGCTTACGTCAGAGGGACGTGTAGCGACATCTACCGTAGGCATTCAAAGCTCTTCATGCACAGAGTTGACTCGAGCTGGAGCAAAAAGCTTTGGAAACTTAGTAGAAAAAGGCTCCAAATCATAACAGGAGTTTTTACAGGCCATTACGCCGTGAAAGGAGTACTGGCTAAAATGGGACTGTCAGACAATACTGATTGTAGAATGTGTGGCGAAGAGGAAGAGACAATAAAACACTTAATGTGTGAATGTCATGCTCTTGCCAGACTAAGAATGAGGGACTTTGGAATCGGCTATCCAGATCCAGAGGACCTCAAAGCACTGCCCTTGAGCTCCATCGCCCAACATATGGAGATGGTTGAAAAAGCTCTTGAGTAAGTGTACTAGGGGGCAATTACACAAAAGATCCCTTTGGGTCGAAGTGTATCCATATGGGCCCCCGAGCCAAATAAGATAAGATAAGATAAGACATCTACCGTAAGTGTATATACACGTTAACGGCATCGAAGTTCCAAGTCATATTGGAATAACATCGATAACAATGCCCTGCCCATACTAAATTAATTTTGTACTAAGCAGAAACGTCTACAAGCGATATTTCAATTTTTATAATTGAAAGAAAAATGGAAAACATTCAATTATCGTATATTTTGAAACAATTATGTGCAGGTGAATTAAAATAAATTAAATTAAAATCGGTTCAGTAGTTTATCCATGAAATGTTACGCACAAATACACAAGAGTTACACTTTTCATGAACATAGGTTAATATTCGCACGGCATAATATATCATATGATATCTATAAAACTAATAGCTCTACTGATTGCAATCCAGAACATATGACGTTAAGCAACATTGATAAAATTGTTTTGTTGTTTCACGATTTATAGAATACTAGCTTTTGCCCACGGCTTCGCTCGCGTTAAATTCGGGGTAACACGGTTCCCCTTTCCTGATTTAAAACACAGAAGAGAACTCGGAACAGAATATTATTATAATACGCTACTGTAGACGATATTATTTGTCTTTATAGCTTATGCACGATTTTTTTGTTAGTCACAAATAGTCCGCATACCAATTTTTAGCTTTCTACCTTGAAAATTGCGGAATGCTCCATACAAACTTCCACCCCCATTTTAGGGAAGTGGGGGGTTAGAAAGAGGCAAAAAGTAGCCTATGTCACTCTCCATCCCTTCAACTATCTCCACTGAAAAAATCACGTCAATTCGTCGCCCCGTTTTGCCGTGAAAGACGGACAAACTAACAAACAAACACACATACACTTTCCCATTTATAATATTAGTATGGATTAAAAAACCCACGCATTGGTATTTTCAGATTAGAGAGTTTCTAGCCGAACTGGCGGACTACACGGGCAAGAACAACATAACTGTAGCGGAGGCGTTCTCGAACAATCTGCCACCTTCCTCGCTGCACTCGTTCCGGCGTCTCCTGCGCAACGCCACCACCCAGTGGCCCGAATTACTGCTTGCTGACCACGACGGCGCATTCTCCAATTTGTTCTACAACTCGGCCATGGACGACTATGACAAGATTAACTACAGATATCGTAATATGACTATTGGAACCGATGGGGCTTGTAAGTATCTTTTTTTTGCACTAAATATCTTTGTTTTTAGATAACCTGCCACCTCCGATCCAGTGGCTTCTGGTCGACACCAATGAGTTAAAACGTTATGTAGATGATGGCGTCCGATGTACAGTTACATCTACGATAGCTCAGGTTCAAATAAAAAAGTAGGATCGATCTCTTAAACTGTTATTAATAATATTTACGTAACACAAAGGGTGCCTAAGCCTGGGTCTCGGCTTAGGGTATTTAGGTTCGATCGGTTCACAATAATAAATAACGTTCACTTGCTCGGGGTCCGCAATTACGACTAACTAGAATTTTCCGCGTCTACCAGTATTTCTATGTTTGGCTGCGCGTATTTTTGGCCAATCACGATCGAGAGTTCGCAAATTTTTGCGGCTCTTTATGGCATTCACCTATGAGCGAAACTGTTAGAACTTTGTCACGTTAAATCACGCCACCCATTCAACGCTCGTGATTGGTCAATATTATTCGTAAAGATGCACAAGTTTAAGACAACTTTTGTCTTTCAGTTTGGTACTAATCTAGGATTCCTACTTCGAGCTACATCGTATGGCTATATAACTATATGTTTTTAGATGCGTTTAGTTACGTTCTATAAGCCTATAGTAGTTTAAACCGGTGCATGATTACGGTTTCGACATAAGGTCCATATTTAATGAGCCAGGTCTGCCATTTCGTCATATGATAAGTAAATTATCTCGTTTTATGGTTCAAGGAGAGAAGTGTGCGTCTAGAGCTTACCGAGATCATAACCATAACCTTTTTCTGCATTGATAATGATATCTACTTATAGCCATAGTTCTAGGCCTGAATTAGGTATCACTATTGAAGTTTTTCATAACATACTGTTAAAAACCACAAGACCTTTACCTGTCTAGCTCGCACACTTTCTCTCGCTCTACTGACAACCAATCAGCTTACCTTTCGCCGTGGCTAGGTTCGGCCACGTAAATATAAATTAGTATGGACAGAATCGGGCTCATTATTATTATGATCGGGATACAGACAGGTTTTAGATCTTATTTCTTTTGTTAACGGTTCAGTTAGGTATTAAGCTACGACATTACATCTTAGACATAGTGTGTCTCAGTAGCTCAGTTGGTCAGAGCGATGGGCATGTATCCCAGAGTCGCGAGTTCGAGTCTCGCCTGAGGCAGTGGATTTTTCTACTTTTCCATTTTTTCTAAACTTTAGTAACGTTTTTCTGATCTTTATGAAAGGAGAATGGGCATTTTGTACCATGAGTGTACGGTTACGGTACGGTACGTAATGGTTAATTTAAAAAATATCCGGTCTATATTGTTTTATATGAAAGAATATGAGAAATGCTTCACGCTTATTTACCACCACCATCGGCAAAATACGTACAGGGCTGGAAATAGTAGATTAAACATTTTCTAATATGTAAAAACACCTGTAGCATAGGGAAGCTAACGTGAATACCAAAGTCGTATATAACGGCTAAAAGGTATTTTTATAAGCTATTTTTCGTAAATGACACGTGCACTCTAACGTAAGCAAAGATACCAAAATAAAACGGTTTTATGCGTTAATTAACTGTAATTAACGACGGCGTAATTCTTCTATTGAACACTAGATGGAGCTGGGGCAGCAAAATGGACAACTTTCGCCACTGGCGTAGACAATTGAACCTTATCTCAAATGAAAGGTCTCAAATCATAGCATTAATCAGTTATATGGCACCGAAGGCCGAAAGGGTGCATGGAAGCCGGTATTCATTATTTTGTGTCTGCGCTGTGGCCTAGCTGTGGCGAAAACTGGAACTAATTAACCTATACAATAATTTAAAACAAAAAAGAACCGACTTCACTTAGTATCCACCCCTCCAACAGCAAATGCTCGAGCTGCTGTAAAAAATACTTAAATCACGTGCCTACAATAGTTGAAGAGTGCCCTCAATTTCTCCAGGATCCCATCATCTCATCAGATCCTGACCTGGTTACAATGGGACCAACTGTGAAATATACTCTTTCAAACAAAAAAAGTAATTTTCCAAATTGGTCCAGCCGTCTTCGAATAATCGGAAAACATACATAAAAAAATAGCAAAAAAAAAACAAATATCCAGACGAATTGATAACCTCCTTCGAAATATTGAAGTCGGTTAAAAAGAGATGTGTTTTATATAAATGACATATATTATCCTAAAAAAATCTTAAAGTATTACCTAGAAGGAGATTTGTCAACTTAGTGTCAATCTTGCACTTCACTGTTGAACTTGCTATCGGTACGAAAAAATAACAGTAATTTCAAAATCCCGCTGTCATTTCATGACATGTTGTTGTGTGCGTGACCTCAACTAACGTGGCGATACGATCGGTTGTGGAGCTAGAAGGCGAAAAAAAATCGTCAGAAGGGTCTTGGTATATTGGTCATTCGCTTGCAAGTAAATCGCGAGTTCACGGTTTGAGGCGGACTGCTACAGCCTTGGCCAAAAGTGTTGAGCCCCCTTGCGATTTTCATACAAAACTCGAAACTTTAGTCCAGCGTTTCTATCTTTTTTGAGGTTATTTTATCAATTAATTCAAACTGAACAGGCATGTTTTGTTGAAGTTAGTAGTAACTGCATAGAATATTTGCAATTTGTCGCACCGACCTAAAGTCGCATTTTTGTGACCTTAAGTTTTCATGTTTTATAGGTACAGTCGCGGAATGAAAAGGTTTATCACTTTTCATCTCTATGTCTACGAGTTAAGATCGAAAAGTGATAAACCTTTTCATTCCTCTACTATACCTTGAAATTGTTATTAAGTGAAGTTTTCTAGATATATAAATAAAATATAACATTTTACGTCACCGTACATTGTTATTATTGAGAAATAATACTTAACATCAAAACTGTAAACAAAAAACTGCTATGCTCAAGACTTCTGGCCAAGGCTGTAGTTTAGAGTACTATGAATTAAACCATATTTTTATACTTGACTGTAATGTTGAATCAGAATTTAAACATGTAACCATTTTCAGTTGTACCGACGGACGAGTTACTGGCCAAAGGTAACATGACGACGAAGGACGCTCAAGTGAAGATCTCTCGCGTGGCCACAGCGCTGGCGCACACGCTGTACCAGCAGCTGGCGGGCAAGGCGTACGCCGGCAACGTCGTCGCCTCGGCACATTTGGTAGATGCGCATGTCGATTTCTCTAGTTTTACCCGACTGCTAAAGGAGGGTTATGTTTTCGAGAGTATTTATTTTATTTTATTTATTAGGCACACCAGACAGACAACATTCCATACATTAATAGAAAATTACATGTAAGGTAAGTTTTTTATAACAATGCTATCCAAAATAGGCATGCACAGCACAGATAAAATAGTTATACATACGAGCAAAAACTAGCCTAAAACTATAACTACGAGTATACCTACTTACTAAATTAACTATAGATAAGTGTTTTAAGCAAGTGCTAAATTGTGTTATTAAAAAATATTTAGGTATGTAGTGTTAGGTATTTAGGTTATATAGGGCAGATGCCCCGGTTGTGGCCATTTTGAACTGTATTAGGGTATAGACAAATTTATATAAGAGTAAATTATGGCAGTACAGATGTCACTGTCATCTGTCATGTATCAGTTGCCATTCGGTTATCAGGAGCCATGGAAAAAAGTTGGCAAAACTGGCTCCTGGGCCCCTTTCTGACATTTAATTAAAGAAAAAAAAAGATCTAATGTCAGAATCTTAACAGCAGAGATTCGTATCTTAGATAGTAGTGATTCAATGACTCGGTACATAAAAAGTGTCATAATTCGTTATTGACACAAAATGAGGGACGTGTGAATAGACAAACTCTCCTCAAAATTGCGTGGACAATTTATGAATGAATTCATTTATAATGTGTTCTTGCAATGTTGAATCTCACTGTACTAATGGCAAGTGGCTCAATATTGCCGTGTCATGACTACATTAAGGCAGTCTTGCACGCTAGTGAGTTGAAAAGCATCTAAACAGCAGGAACAGTCAGCACTAAATGTGTGTATCAAAAACGTCAAGAAATATTTGTGGCAGTTATTTGTTTGTAATCGTTTGGGCTTTTTTTTAAAGTTTTATTTAATGTATTTATCTATAGCACAGAATAAGTAATAAGTACAAGTGCGGAAATTCTCCTTCCTGAATTTGACATTTAGCTAGACAGATGAAAACTTTAGCCGTCATGTGCTTTTAAAAAATAAAATAGGGTTTTCAGCGTGCTTCATATATCCGTGCAGGTTTCAGAACACTAGCTAAAATAGTTT
Source organism: Pammene aurita (assembly GCA_947086415.1). Lineage (NCBI taxonomy): Eukaryota > Metazoa > Arthropoda > Insecta > Lepidoptera > Tortricidae > Pammene > Pammene aurita. The sequence continues at coordinate 19,181,629 of OX352289.1, forward strand.
TTAATCAAATGTACACATCATTGTCGGATGTCAATAAGACTTAACTGCTATATTTTTTTTATATAAATAAACTCTATTAACAACCGACAATGATGTACCTATGACTTAAAAACGTCATATATTCGCGAACGCACCCATAATAAGCGTTGTGCCAACCCTTCCCTCATTAGCACTCATATCCGGTAAGCGCATCGGGAAAAACGGCTACAATGGAGAGACATAGTGAAACCCCCCTGTGTATCACTACATAGTATAAAACAAAGCTTTCCGCTGTTTGTCCCTATGTATGCTTAGATCTTTAAAACTAAGCAACGGATTTTGATTCGTTTTTTTTAAAAGGTAGTGATTCAAGAGGAAGGTTTATATGAATAATACATGCATAATCTAGTAGAGAAACTCTGATGATTTTACAGGTTTCTAATGTGATGTCGTAAATAAACCCATTTTTTGCGCTTACATTGCAAACGCTGGCTGAGTCCCAAGAGGTCAAAATAATGTACAGTCCGCTGAAAAATATGGGTGTACTCATCTTACTCAAAAATATGTCCTATAGTATCTTATTCCGTTGTAATAAGTGCGTAGTACCATATTTATGAGACGATTTTTTCGATACGTATTTTTGCAGCTGACTGTACTACAGTATTGTACATCTTAAAAAGGTCTACAAAAAAGTCTGCGATGGTATATGTCTATCTCTTAGGTATAGCCCACAATAACCATTTTTTATCCCGTGCAAAGCCGGGGCGGGGCGGGTTGCTTTGCTAGTTAAGTAGTATAATGAATAAAATCTGATGTGAATGTATTAAATACAAACAGGTCGACGAGCTCCTATATTGCTTCCTCGAAGACAAACTGTGCAAGCTTCTTTCGGCCGTCGACTACGGCGGGCAGACGCCGCCGCCGCCGGGCGGGGAGCCGCCGCGCGCCGCGCCGCTCTACGTGGGCGTGGCCACGTACATGTCGAGCGCCACCGCCTTCGTCGGGCACCTGCTGGCGCTGCTCGCGGGCCGGCACCTGCCGCTCAACCAGACCGAGTGCGACGCCGCCGCCGGCCCGGTCAGTATCATATAGTCTGGCCAGCCAACGAACGCAGTAGCAATGTACAGCGAACAAAAATATAGCAACACTCTAGGGCGAATCGAACAGCAGTATTGCTCCATAGAAAAGCAGCAATGTATATCGAACCAACATTTTTTTTCAAGTTGGCTGCATTGGCACGGTGCTTTCGTACGTCAGTGTAGTTAGTGGTAATTTCGTAAATTGTAACTGCATTATTAGATAAAATAATAAACTGATATATGTTATACATATAATTATGACTTTTCAATAAATAAGAAGGTGCGAAGAAATTAAAATAACCAAAATATTAAAAGGACTGGAGATTAGAGGTAGAGATCATGCGGTCAAAATACTGCTGAAAGTGTTGAAATCCAGGAAAAAAACAAACATTGAATGCTAAAATCATAAGTCCGGCGAGGAAATCGAGTATATCTACCAGAAAATACAACTTTTCAGTTTAGAATGGAATCGGGTTAGCTGCATAATCTGTACAAATAAAAGTGTAATGCATATTACTCAGTAATACAGTATAATTGTGGATTAATTATGATTTCCTTTCGTTATTCGTTTATAAGACTATTATTTATTGTGTGAAGTGTATTTGTAGTTAATAAACGCACGTGAGATTTTAATGTTTATTTATTTTATACATAGCTTAGGTATATGAAGGGAAACATTAAAATAATTTGATAAAGTAGCGGGGTGCTCGTTGCTTGTTAAATCTGATGTTTACCGCTTTATCGCTTTGTGACAATATTGAGCACCAGCCTATGCAACAAACGTTCTTGGAACACTTGGAAAACTGGTGCCAAATGAAGATTTGGCACCAGTTTTCGCTTTGATTTGTTCGATTTATATACACTGAAAGATAGAACTTCAAATGATAATTCTATACAAAACTGCATAACCTCAAAGCCATATTTATCACGCAAATTTTATTATCCATGCAGAAGGTAGGTAGTAGGTACAGTCAAGTGTAAAAATATGGGTGTACTCATCTTACTCAAAAATATGTCCCATAGTATCTTATTCCGTTGTAATAAGTGCATAGTACCATATTTATGAGACGATTTTTTCGATACGTATTTTTGCACTTGACTGTACCTAAATTTATATCTTAGTCTTGTTAGTACATTTATTGAACGGAGGTGGCAGATATCACATTAATAAATAATAAAATCCGCAACCTGAAACTTAAAAACGTAAGTAAACAAAACTAACTTTTTTAAATAAAAATGTTACATGCCACAGATAAAACACAAATTATGCACAATTTTCGAATTATTCAAAGACAGGTGTTGCCAACTAGCGATTTTTCAAATTTGCCGCGCTTTTCTACTGACAGAAATGGTTTGCCAGACTATAGTCTGGCCAGCCAACGAACGCAGTAGCAATGTACAGCGAACAAAAGTATGACAACACTAAGAATCAGTGAAAAAAGCAGCAATGATCATCAAATTTTATGTTTTTAATTTTAGGTGGTATTTCCGCCCCTTTCATTAGGTGACATTTACGGTGTGTAAAAAGGAGACGGATATATTTCGTCTGATTTGTCATTAACTGCAACAGATAATCTGGTTGAGGCAATTGACATATGGCTTAAAATGAATTTAAATTTAATTGGGAACGTTGCAGGAGTTCTATCTCACTCGCGTTTAAGATGAGAGAGTGAAATGCACTAGAAACAAATTCAATGTGAATTGAAATGTTCGTCATGAAATACGGTGTCTCATCACAAAGGGTTGCCACATGGACGTATTTTGAATTTGCCGCGCGTTTCTACTGACAGAAATGGTTTGCCAGACTATAACTATTATACTGATTCTTGCAGGCTTTATTTATCTCTCTCTCACTCTCACTAGTTTTTTGTAACAGCTCGCTAATGGAGCCTGGAGTCCAATACCTAATGCTCAATTGGCTAAGGACAAATATTAACATAAGCAAATCGCAGTTTACATTTTAAATCCTAGTAATCCAATAATCGGGGAATCATCTCCATACATCGCCTTACAAAAGGTGGAGTAGAAAATGTTTAATAGGTATGTTAGGTTACAGGCTGGTTATTTAAAAAAAAAGGGGGCGGGGGGTACCATTGGCCGCTATCTTAAGTGCGCTAGCTTAATCTCGTTTTAAGGTGCCAAAATTACGTTATATTTATTTTATTTATTTAAGATCCCGGCCAACCCTCCCTCTACCCCCAAAGGCTTAAATCTAGATTTTTAATAACCAGCCTGCCGCCTACCAATACCCATTAAAACATTTTCTACTCCACCTTTTGTAAGGCAAAATGCTCCATTGACTGATCGATAGGAGCAACTGGTCCTTGTTGTATTCAATTCAGTTTTCCTTTAACAAATATTTCAACTATTTGTCGATTCGGGTGAACTGGATGAAGTAACGTTTTAAATTGTTTCAGGATTACTCGTATTATTGGCTTCGCGGCTGGAACCACAGTGGAGTGTGCGTTGAAACGAACATGAACTTCAGCGAAGCTATCAGTCCCGCCTTCATTGTTCCAGGTATTATCAAGTTTGACCATATTGTAATTTTGTTGCATATAATGCTAAATTCTAGTTTTTTTTCTCGCTGCTACAAGTGCATAAACTACTATTAGAATATGCTGTAACGTCCTACCACTCAACATGCTATAAGAACCAATAGACTCGCTTCATCTAGCTATCCTTGCTCAGCGCAGCTTAAAGGCTGGTTCTTAACAAACACATCCCTCGCTACGCATCCTCCCACATCTCTGTTGGAAACGCAGCCTTATACATAGTTAAAAAAAAACCCGCCGTTTCAAAACGCATTTAACTAAATAATCGTTTGACCTTATCTGTCACTTTGACAGCTATTTTTGTTAGAAAGAGAAATTACGTTTTAAACATGTTTATAAATAAGCGATTTACTTATTCTATGCTTATATTATGCATTCATTGTAAAGCCTGACCAGAAATATATGATCATGCGCCATGTTGCGGAATTTCATTGAAACAATTTTTTTACATTGGCAATAATTTTAATGACAGGATATGCATGTGATAGGCTGTCACTGTTGTCTGTGTCATTGTGCAGTTTATTTGTAGAATAATAAAGTGTTGAATATTAAGTACTAAACGATAAGAATTCTCAGAATTATTCATAGTTAAGAGCGGAACATTGTAAACAGTGTAAATAATAAACTGCAGTAAATAATACGCCCGGGAAATGCAGTTATTTCGCTGTGAAACATTTTCAAATTAACATCAGAGCTGATAGGTAAACAAATCAAGATGTTACCATACCATAGAGAATAATACGCTCTATGACTATACCGAACTATGCCATGTAAATGAGAATAATAGCGCCCTCTTCACAAAAGACAATGATCATATATTTTTGGGCAGGCTTTTTTGTATGTGTGAGAGTAGTTAGGCATGTTATCCGTTTTCAACCGACTACAAGATTTCGAAGGAGAACCGATTATTCGAAGACGGCTGGACCAATTTCGAAAATTCTTTTTTTGTTTGAAAGAGTACTTCACAGTTGGTACCATTGTAACCAGGTCGGGATCCTGGAGAAATCGAGGGAACTCTTCAACTTTATAGGCACACCTATAGTGACTTGAGTATTTTTTACAGCAGCTCGAGCATTTGATTTTGGAATGGTGGATGCTAAGTGAAGTCGGTTCTTTTTGTTTAAAATTATGAATAGACCCTGTTATCTTGTCGCATAGATTTTGTTTTTCTGTAGAGTGTGAATGATTTTTTTATCGACCTTCTTGATATCGATATTTTTATAATGCAATTGAATTTTCGCCTTTTAAGTCTATATTCAATTTCAATTAAAATTTAACTAAAGTACCTTGAGGATAGCAATATCCTTGAGGGTTGGGTCCAGAATATGTGTCTCCCACACGTGTGCCTGCGGCAAAAGTGTAGACCAGATGGGCCGCCATGGCCTCTCCTGTACAAGAAGCGCCGGCCGCTTATACCGCCACGGCACTATCAATGATTTGGTCCGTCGCGCGCTTGCGACTGTGTCCGTGCCTGCAATTTTGGAGCCGGTAGGCATAGCAAGAGATGATGGCAAGCGTCCCGACGGAGCCACATTGGTGCCGTGGAGGTTGGGTAGGGCTCTGGTGTGGGATGCGACGTGCGTCGACACCTTTGCGCAGTCCCACATCCAGGCGACCCGCACACAGGCCGGCGCTGCGGCTGACCAGGCCCAGGTTCTCAAGCGCCGCAAATACTCTTCCTTACTTAAGGACTATGAGTTTGCGGCGCTTGCTTTAGAGACACTGGGCCCCTGGTCGGCCGACATGAAATGCTTCATGAGGGCCCTGTCGGCCCGGCTGGTCGAAAGTACAGGGGACCGTAGAGCTGGCGCTTACCTCTCCCAGCGTATAGCCTTAGCTGTACAGAGAGGTAACGCGGCCAGCGTTATGGGGACCATGCCGCAGGCGGACCTTTTGGACGGGGTATTCTTTTCAACCGACTTCAAGATTTCGAAGGAGGAGGTTATCAATTCGTCGGGATCTTTGTTTTTGCTATTTTTTTTTTTTTTTTTTTTTTTTTTTTTATGTATGTTTACCGATTATTCGAAGACGGCTGGACCGATTTGGAAAATTCTTTTTTTGTTTGTAAGAGTATACTTTACAGTTGGTCCCATTGTAACCAGGTCAGGATCTGATGATGGGATCCTGGAGAAATCGAGGGAAATCTTCAACTATTATAGGCACACCTGTAGTGATTTGAGTATTTTTTACAGCAGCTCGAGTATTTGGTGTTGGAAAGGTGGATTGCTTAGTGAAGTCGGTTCTTTTTTGTTTAAACTTATTATAGTTGGGTTTTCATAGGTAGGTTTATTTTTATATTTTTAATTAGTTTGTTAGTATAGTTTAAATTTTTAGAAGGAATAATGTATTATACTAGTAGTTTAATAAACACTACAAGGTACAGTAAACATTTAAATAAGGTATTAAAATTTAACGTTATTGGTCTTACGTGAAAGTTTATTGTAATTATTGTGGAAAAAATATGATTAATCCTAACTAACGAACACCCTAGACTTTTATTTCTTCGTTTATTATTATATATATCTTTATACAAAAGTAATAAGTAGTACCTAGTGACATCTCTTTGAAATTATCAGTGACATACAGTATCGACATTTAGATAGTCGATAAAAAAATCATTCACGCTCTACTGAAAAACAAAATCTATGCGACAAGATAACGGGGTCTAATTATGAATATCACTAATTGACACTTATATCCGTCAGAGTACGACTTCACGTCCGGCGAGTACTCGACATGGACCGAGTCGGTGTGGCAGACGATGTGGGCGCGCGTGTTCGTGTCGGCGGGCGGCGGCGGCGCCTCCGCCGCGCTGGCCGCCGGCGCCGCGCTCACCGTGCTCACGGCCCTGCTCACCTGCTGGCTGGAGCGGAACGCGAGCCGCGTCTTCATCCACGCGCCGCATCCTTCCACACCTAGCAGCGATGCTGTGCCTGGGTATGTCTTACGACTACTGTACAATTTTTCTAACAACCAATATTTGACGGCTGTCATTTCCATACAATTTATAACCTAAAACGCAAAATATGTATGTGGATGACAGCCGTCAAATATTGGTTGTTAGAAAAATTGTACAGTAGTGCTCAATGTTATCCACGGTCCGCTGATTACACAAGTTTTTACTATTAGTTACAGACGTGTAAGTCAAGAAACTAAAGACATACAACTGTAAAATGCAAATTTTAAGATGTAACTTTGGAATCATTTTCTATCTAATAATAACATATTTTTTTACTTACTCAAAACAAATAGTTATAGCTAAAAAACTGTTTGAGTAAAGTCAATTTGAAGGTCATCGGGTGCTTAAAGCTTTCACTTAAAGAAAATTATCAATTAAGGTAATGTTTTGATAGTCAAATATTCCCATAATCTCCAGACGCTTGTGGATTGGTTGCGGTTTTAGGCAAATGTGTTGATGTACCAGCGATTATTGAGGTTTTCACTCGAATGATGCCGTGGTTATGATTGTATCGGGTATTTTTTGTCCATGGAGGAATTTTACAAACGTTTCCACGGCCGGTTAATTTGTGTTAAGAATTTATGACATAAAAGATGTTCGCAAATAGTGCAATACGCACTTATATGATAGATCCACAGACAACCTCAACCACTAGATAGATCATAAGTACAACTCAAGATCACCACACATAGGCGCTCTGTTAGTACAGAGATTTAGTATGAGAGCGCGACCGCTTATTTCAGTTTTGATCATTACTCGTGTGAATTAAAACTATCCACAAAAATATTTTTTTTAAAATAAATATTATAGGACAATCTTACACAAATCGACCTAGGCCCACGGTAAGCTCAATAAGGCTTGTGTTATGGGTACTAGACGACGATATATATAATAGATAAATACTTCAATATATAGAAAACATCCATAACTCAGGAACAAATATTTGTGATAAACACAAATAAATGCCCTAACCAGGATTCGAACCCGGGACCTCCTGCATCGTAGGCAGGGTCACTACCGACTAGGCTAGGAGAACGTTCAAATTATAGGACTGCACCTGGATTGTTGTACTACAAAAAGGTGTAGAATACTATTGAAATGTACTGTTCGAATCGTAGAAACTTACGAATAAAATTGAGCTTATGTGTGGTGACCTCGTGCTCACTTGTAGTAACTTGTATGTCACGTGCAGCAACTTGTATGTCATAAATTCGTAACACAATTGACCCGGCGATTGAAACGCCTTATAACAATCCAGATTCACCCCTAAAACTATGTTTTTGTAGTAATCGTAAATATACCTGATATAAATACAGGCCGCAAACGTGAACTGAAATAAGTACCCGCGCTCCCATACATAATTAGTACGGGAGCCTACGTGAGGCCAAATAAACTAAAAATCTGTTGATATGGTTCAAAGATAACTATGGTTTCAAAATTGCAAAAGTTTACGAAATTTAAAGAAACAAATGATACCATTAGATTTTTAACATTTTATTGTAAACTAAATTGTACGCAACCATATACATAAACGCAACATTTCACTGTAATAAATAGCTAATTTATAAAATTTTCATACTTTAAAACAGGGCGACTATTTGATCGTGACGTCACTTTTGCACGTCATTTTGTTAGGAGCATTGTGAGAAACAAATGCAGATCTCAGACTTTTTAAGCCTTTGACCGCCAAGCACCGGACGGAAAAATCGTGCCCTCAGCACCAGCGCGCGCGAGCTCGCAAGGCATACCGGTTATATTTTGGACGTCATATCACGTGCTGGCGCTGGGGGCACGACTTTCCGTGCGCGCGATCTGTCGTATTTGGTGGTTAAAGGGTTAAGTCTCATTTCTGACTTTTGTGTTGCTTAAACGCAATAGAGAACATGCATGAAAAATATTTAATTGAATTTGTTGCATAAACACGTTCAACAACCCCAAATTAATATAAATAAGTGGAAATCCGTAGTAATTTTTAACAGTTTTTTAAAGATATTGCGGTTTAAAAACGTAAAATTTTACGCATTTTTTTTCATACCTCAAATTTATTTTCGAAACTTCAGTTCGATTACTTATGTTCTAACAAGAAAAAAAATGTATGACAACTATATAGCTAAACGCATTTTTTCGTGCCTGAAATTAAAAAATCTTCCAAAAACTTGTTCCTTCCAAACAGTTTTCTGCAACTTTGTGCTCGGTGACGTCACAAACCTCACACTTTTTGTATGGGGCGGTTTGACGCGCGGAGCAGACGCCTAACGTATTTTCACATTTTTGACTTTTCAGGGCTATCATAGATAGTAGGTTTATAGAGACATTTGAATCTACAGGGAAATAGAATCGAATGACGTCTTCCAAAAAAATCATGCATATTCCTAATTGGCCCCAAATACACCGTGTCCAAAAAGTTCGAATACACTTTGGAGATCTTATAACTTTTTTGTACGAATAGTTATTGTAGTGAAACCTGTATTTTATTAAAGCTATACTAATATACAAAATATGCTGCAAATATTTTGGACTAACTCCACCTCTTACCTATTTTACTAGCTGACTACATTTTTCAACTCAATCTCACGCTTCACGCACCGCTTTCAAGGTTATTTCGTCCCAAATATGCTCGATATCTTTTTTTTCACTGTCCATATTTGCTATTTTATAATAATGCGACCTGCAAGTGCCTACAAGGCATGTAAAAACATACCAAATCAATGTAATAAACGCAAATCTGGAGAATAGAGTGGCCGTTTACTTTCGGCAATATAATCATCGAAATTAGCTTTTCTCAAAGCTTGAACAACGTTTGCACTGTTTTGAGCACAATTTTGTGAGAAAATAATTTAATTTTTATTCCTAAATACAGTTTTCAAATTTTCAGGAGCGTTTTTCGACGAAAACCTCTGATTTATAATTTTCATTATTAATGTGCGACTTTATGGGTAAATATAACGAAATTTGGCCCCACATATTTAACTGAACCCCACACTACCACCAATAGTTCCCTCTGGAGTCTGGGAACATTAACCTCATGGTTTAGGCTGTTTTTTATACTTGCTGCTCACAAACGACCGTTTTGAGCATTGTAAGGCTATTTTAATTCAACGAGTTTCTCGTCAGAAAATCAACTCCTTCCTGCGTGCCAGGAATGTATTGAGTTGGATTATGTACTCTAATTTTCTCGATTGCTATGGAAAAACGATGAACTTCACGTTTATTGTAGCTATGATATCCAGGATCCACCTCCAAAATACCACGTAAGGATCTCCTCAAAATTTTCAGATCGGCAGTTGATTTTTGGATAAAGCGGCTTTTGTCCTCTAAACTCGCACTCTGACGATATTTAGTATTTTAATGGTTCTAGTTGCGTAGCTGACCTGATTTTTTCCTGTCTTCTAAAGAGGAGCTATTTTAAGACCTCATTGTTGTGTAAACGAGATTGCGTTTGATTCCAAAAAGTTTTACCGCCTTGAAAAATAGTAGTTTATGTAACTGTTACGTATAATAAGGGTCCTTAAAACATGAGTGTGGTTTTATGAAATGAGCCGCAGGCGAATTTCATAATAAGATCACACGAGTGTTTTAAGGCCTAATTACGTACAGTTGCATACACTGCTTTATCTACACTCATATTATTTATTCTAAATGCCTTATTTGGAAACCATAGAATGGCCGCCATTGCACCGCCACCATGGCCAACTCTCGTGTGCCGGCGGTCGCGCGGGCGCGTGTCGGGCTGTCGGCGGATCCCCGGGAGGGTGCAGGTGTACATTATGTTATCAAAACTCATAGCACATCAATAATTGAGCATGAAAAGTTAAAATTACGTTACTGCTACGGATAAAAAGCTTATCATAGTAAAATCGGTCGTGGTAATGCTAGCCATTGCCTACCGTTTTCGAACACGTTTTAGAGAACTTACAATATGAGTGTAGATAAACACCTTTGCAGTCGCCATTACGAAATTTTGTACTAAATTGTTAATCGAAAGTACTTCATTGAAGAGTGAAGACAAATTTCAAGTCCTTGGCGTTTTTTACTATTACATTATGTTCAAGTTAACTTATTCTTTAGATTAATATAATAAATGGATGGCCTGCAGCCTGTATGCCTTCAGGGTCAACGCAAAAATATGTGTATTCGAACTTATTGGACATGGTGTAGACATTTGATCCTCATAACACATCGAATCCATCGATATCCCACGCGTTGAGTAAACTTAGATCACGAAGCATATGATGAGACATAAGGTTGAATTATTTAACCAAAGACCTTTTATTTTCAGGATACTTCGCACAGTGAACTGTTAATGGACATGGAACAGCGATGCGGCGCAGTGAATAAGGCTGAGCTACCACACTTGTAGACGTCGTGCGATTACAAGCATTCCATGAGAAATTAGTATTATAGTCTCTCTTCAAACTTTAGCAAAATAAGAATTCTAATTATTTTTACTTAACTAATATTTATTTATTAAATAAGGATAATTTTTGTAATTGCTTTTTTAACTTGTAATTAGATGAAGAAAAGTTAAGTAATTCCTTAAATAACGTATTAATTATACTAAGATGACTAAGTTACCCCAGATTAAGTTACTGTCTTGCAAAGTAGACTTTCATTTATGATCCCAAATTAAACTATATTATAACATTTTGTATTTTTTATACTCCTAGATAGAGGTAGGAGCACTATTATAAGGATGGTAGAGCATTATAAAAGTAATCTAATTTTTTATTTTATTTTAATGGTAACGGTTTTAATTATTACAAATCGATAATAAAACATTTATAAATAACAATCTTTTCAGGATAGTCCCTAGAAAAGATCCACCCGGTATGTATACACTTACACACTGAGAACGAGAAAATGTCTCTCTTTCGCAGGGATCGGAACCGGTTATAATACCAGTAAAGAAGTATTAGAACAGATTTATCAATTCGGCGAACAAAATGTCGACTAATCCGAATTATAGATTACATAGTTTTTCGTTTCCTTATCAATAAGCTACCACCTCTTCTGCCCAAAAAGGATTCGGAAAAAGGGTGCCCTATAAAAAAGGGTACCTAAATATTAACGTTATCTACCTAATATTCGACTCTGAAACCGCATTGTATATGGCTTTGATAAATATAAAGGGAATAGATATGGTACCAGGCGCACGATCGTGTGCCATCAAATATAGGTTCCGGCGCCTATATTGAATCAGTCGTGTCATGGCCGCCGAAGCGCATGCTTTCAAGAATAACGAATCTAGAAGACCCGTAAATCATGCCAAATTGTGCCTTTTTCGAGTGCTTTAATAGCTCAAAACATAAAAACAAAGCTCACGGAATAACTTTTCATTCGTAAGTACTGTTTTAAATACGCAAACATATTTTTTTATCAAAATTTATCAAAAACATTTTTGTTATTGAGTAAGCGAGACAGCTAAATAGGCAGAAGTAAAAAGAGAGTCATTTGGGTTTGAAAAAAATTAAATCTTGAATTTATATTGATCGTAGTAAGTCCTTGTCGCATCAATATGAAAGCGGGCGAGATGGACCGAGATAGAAAATTAAATGACAAGTCAATAGCATACTATATTTTTAAAATATGAATAAATCTCTGTTCTAAACTTCTGGTGCTCTAGTCGAATATTCCAGTGTTCAACGAAATAGGTAACGAACGATCGTCTAAAAAAACCAGTATAAAGGCATCAACGATTACGCGTAGCTATTACGGATTTAGAGGTTTCTCTTTTTAATGCAATAATGGTTTGTCAAAAGAGACGCGCATGGTAAGCGACGGTTATATTACACTACGCAATGATCCCTGTTGTCCTAGTACTTACATTTCCATCGCCTACCTCGCGCACGACTCAAAAAAACCAATGTAAAGGTGTGATCTCCGATTGTGCATAGTTATAATGGTACAAAAGATTCACTTATCCTGAACAGGTTGTAAGTCTCGGGAATCAGCGCTAGGTGCCTAATTTGGTAGGTAGCGACAGCAAATAAACTTTTTAAATACCACGACGGTGGCAAACAAGCATACTGCCCGCCTGATGGTAAGCAGCTACCGTAACCTATGGACGCCTATAACTCCAGAGGTGTCACATGCGCGTTGCCGACCATTTACAAAAAGGAGAATGCACTGTGTTCACGGCTAAAGGAACAAGATCAAATAAAAATAATAAAAATTTAAGTAATATACTTTCAAGAAACGTTTTCATTATCGGGTAATTCGGGTATTAAAGATAATTGCTTAAATTAATCGGGTAACACCCAAAACTCACTAATTACTACCACAAGTTTATAGCCGTAATGAACCATATTAGTAATAAAACAAGATTGATTATAGTTTAATAATTTTATTGCAGTTTTGGTTGTTACCTGACAAATTATATTTACTAGAAACGTTTTTATTCTCTGGTATTAAAGATAATTACTTAAAAGGTATTAAAAATGGTACATATATTAAATCATAAAATAAAAAATTGGGTTCGCTCCCGTACACATGAAATAGGGTGATTTTTAGGGTTCCGTAGCCTAAATGGCAAAAACGGAACCCATATAGTTTCGTCATGTTTATCTTTCCTTCCGTCCGTACATCGATTCGTCCGTATGTCATAGCCATTTTACTAGGAAACTATAATAAATAATAATAATAAAATAAATAAATATTACAGGACAATCTTACACAAATCGAACTAGGCCCACAGTAAGCTCAATAAGGCTTGTGTTATGGGTACTAGACGACGATATATATAATAGATAAATATGGATAAGTACTTAAATACATAGAAAACATCCATAATTCAGGAACAAATATCTGTGATAAACACACAAACAAATGCCCTGACCAGGATTCGAACCCGGGACCTCCTGCTTCGTAGGCAGGGTCACTACCGGCTGTGCTAGGAGGCCGTTAAGACCGATAAGACGTATCCTAATTAAATGTAAACATAAGGTGTATTTTGCATGCCGCTATTTAGTTATGTAGTGAAATTACAAAAAAAATAATTTTAAGGGAGGGGCTCCATACATATAACATTTTTTTCCTAATATCAACATATTGCACATCAATCGATAGGTCTATAAAAAAACCATCGAGGTGTTTTTGAACATTTTATGATTAAGTAAATATTTTCAGAAATAATTTCTTCGAAAGTTAGAAAAATTGTGTCCCCGCCCCCTGTAACTTTTGAACCGTAAGTCCAAAGAATATGAAACATTTTGAGAAGATGATTGTTTTGAACATTATCGGTTCAGCCATTTTTGAGTTATCTCCAAAAAACTTCTTCCATAGGCATCAGATACGACCGTTTGGTATTAGTTTGGTTCTTATTCCATTGAAGGTACGGAGCCCTCTATTATGCGGAGTCCGGCACGCTTGGCCGTTGTTTCCTTATCGCTTTATTATCGATTGAACACTATTGTGTAGTGTGTGGTTGGATAGGTCTTTAAAAAAGAAAAGGGGTCTTTGGAGACTATTTTTCGATAAAGTCAAGCCTTTCGCGGATATAATAGCTTCAAAAATCCAAAAAAAAATGTGTCTCCTTCTAACTTTTGAATATGGGAAAATTCAAGAGCGCCTGATAATTACTTTCAATGAATACTATATTGAAAAACTATTGAGTTATTTGAGCGATTTTTAAGTTATTTCAAAAAGTTGAAATATCATAGTAAAAGGACGTAAGTGCCGTAAAATATCCTATAAAAAATACATTTTGATTGGGTGTATTGTCAGGGCAACTACCCTACATTCAGCAAATATTACAATTCACAAATTGTCATGCAACAGGCTGTTCAGAAGTATAAATAAAAAAATGACATAACCGTAGTAATTCTATGTAATATTACACATAAAGTACAAAAGTTTAGCTTAGTAACGGTTTCAAGTACTAGGAGAACAGAATGAAATACAAGTGCATTTTTATCAGCATATTATTTGCTGACGCTACACAAAGGAGCATGACACTCGGACATACGTGTTTCACGCGTGGGTACTGCCTATTTAGCTGTCTCGCTTACTCAATAACAAAAATGTTTTTGATAAATTTTGATAAAAAAATATGTTTGCGTATTTAAAACAGTACTTACGAATGAAAAGTTATTCCGTGAGCTTTGATTTAATTTTTTGAGCTATTAAAGCACTCGAAAAAGGCACAATTTGGCATGATTTACGGGTCTTCTAGATTCGTTATTCTTGAAAGCATGCGCTTCGGCGGCCATGACACGACTGATTCAATATAGGCGCCGGAACCTATATTTGATGGCACACGATCGTGCGCCTGGTACCATATCTATTCCCTTTATATTTATCAAAGAGGTATCTTCCTCTTTTTACTTTAATCAAAGGTATATGGTTAAACTTGCTCAAAACGGCTTGTAGACCCGAAAAGATTAATTAAACGAAGGGGTCTCCCGGTCTCTGGTTTTTAACTTTCCTGTCAATGCTCAGTTTCATTGGTTGATAACTCGGTCGATATCTTAGAGAATTCAACCCGGATGGAGTTGCCATGTCTGTCATTTTCTATACAAAAAAGTCTACCGATTGTTGCGGGGGAGGCGAACGTAAAATGTATGCCTGTTCGTACGTAACGTACAAATAGCTACGTCAGATGCACGTCAGTTCATACATGTGTCTGACCACTGCCACCACTGGTCATATGTTTTCGGCAGAGAGGAATGACGGGAAGGGCGCATGCGGTAAGACAACCAATGAAACTGATGTCGATAACCCTTTACTCCCCGCAGGCGGTATAACGACTAGTGAAACTCATAATTCGGTTGACACACAGCGTGTGGTGATTCCCCGAAGCCGGTATAACGACTAGTAAAACTCATAAGTCGATTACAACGGCGTGCGTTTTGGAAATCTCCTATCGAAAAAAGGCTCAATTACATTAGTATATGTGGCCCGCATTCGTTTTCATTGGTCGATAGGGTCCACATGCGGGGTTCGGGAAATTTCTAAAACGCATGCCATTATTATCGACTTGGTATACCGTAAACGGATGGCATACGGGGAGTTAACTCATGCAGCATTCTGTATGTCGACCGATTTATGAGTTACATTAGTTGTTATACCGCGTACGGGAAGTTATCGCATGCTGTATGTCGACTGCATATTCATCTATTTGTCTCTTATCGAATAAGTGCAGCAGTAGAAAAGAGCAATAGAAAGTCAATTATTGAATTTCGATGTACGCCGTACCGTGAACTGTTACAACAGCCTACGATGCTCAATGGATCTCAGGAATAAAATATAAATAGCTGCTTGGTGAAGAAAATCATGTTTTTCAAGCCAAGCTAAGTTGAGCATCGTAGGCAAAGTTGTAGCATTTGACGGTAGCGCCTAAGTTCAAATTATTGCACATGGAGCATGTAACTAGAAGTATAGTAATGACAGAATAGTAAGTTGAGTGAGTTGGAACGTAAACGTCAACGTCATCTAGAAATGGTCTAATCATGTTTCTGATGTTTCCCTCTCCCTTCTTTATTTTAAAAGCCGTTAAATTGCCGACACTTGCTGTAGCTGGATTAGCTGGAATTAATCAGTACCGATTTAGCTATCACATACAAAAGTATTCTGTGTCTCTTAGGTCTCCCTTAAAAATGGCAACAGATAAAACTCTGCCAGCAATATTTAAGCACGTAGATGCTAATGTTACTACTTATAAGAGTCTTTTGAAAGAGGCCGTTGCGATTCCTTCTGTATCGTGTGATATAAAATACCGGGATGACTGTGTCCGTATGGTACACTGGATGCAGGCTAAGTTGAAAGAGGTGGGCGCTAGTACAGAGCTCAGGGACGTCGGCTTCCAAACAATTGATCAAAAGGAAGTTAAACTACCCCCGGTACTGGTGGGAGTCTTGGGAAATGTAAGTAATTGCTATAGAAAGTAATTTATTTAGTGGCAGATTTCATATAATCATAGCCTAACATTACATGTAAGTTGGTCTACTTTTACTATCATACAAGTCTTTCTAATTATCCGCATTTTACTAAACTAAGTTCATTTTTAAGCGCTTTAATCGGAGAAAGTGGTATAAGAAGACTGGATAACTTTCATACATCAGCTGCTAACATAATAGTTATGGGGTTTAATTTCTCTCTTCTCTGTGG
Source organism: Pammene aurita (assembly GCA_947086415.1). Taxonomy (NCBI): domain Eukaryota; kingdom Metazoa; phylum Arthropoda; class Insecta; order Lepidoptera; family Tortricidae; genus Pammene; species Pammene aurita. Next base: position 19,198,305 of record OX352289.1, read on the forward strand.
TTTCTCTCTTGACAGAGTGGTCATAAGTCACATCCAGGGGGTCCCTTAGATGGCGGAGGCAGACACAGCTCTTCCCACAATCTCACACCTCTCTGTTGCATCTCTGTTGGCACAGATACAAATTGCGTTGAGTTGCGTTGTTGGTTTAATTTACTATGATTTTAATAGCATTTATTTATATGGTTTAGGATCCCAAGAAAAACACAATATGCATTTATGGGCATTTAGATGTGCAGCCAGCTTTAAAGTCGGATGGCTGGAACACTGAGCCTTTTGACTTAGTGGAACGCAATGACAAGCTGTATGGCCGTGGCTCAACTGATGACAAAGGCCCGGTGCTTGGATGGCTACATGCAATCAATGCGTACAAGGCTGTTGGAGAGGAGGTAATTCAGCATTTTTCCCTACCACTATTTTATCAACATCCTTATAACACTATCAGCTAGCCTAATATGGTCGGATTTTTATCGCCTGTCACCATAGCTGTCACATTCTAACATACTTGTAAGTGCAAAAGTGCAATAGGTGGATAATCGTTTGAGCTTCAAGATGGCTGCATCGTCTTTCGAATAGTTTCTTGTTTTTTGCTCATTTACGTAGTTCAGTGTGTAATATTGATAGCTTATTGTGCGTTGACCTAACGAACAAGTGAAAAATTAGTCCCTAAACGCGAGTAACCACCCTTTAGTTTTGAACAAACGGTTATCCGGGGTCCCGGCCACCCGAGGCCTTAACCGAACAATGTTGCTTTTATTTTATTTTACGAAAATAAACAAAATCCTAAGTGTACCTGGACATTGGCAGAATTCACCTCGCTAAAATAGGCGAGGAGTAAAAGCCACTGATTAAAAGAAAAAAAAAAGTGCAAAAGTGATGCATGACGTGATAGGCAATAAAATCACGACCATAATACGCGTTCAGGAAATCCATCTAATAACTGTACATATAAGATTTGATTAGTTGATAAAATAATTAATTGTGATAATCCTATAGCGTCTGACGCTTACATCTTTATTGGTTGAAAATATTGAATTTGTATGTACAGTGACTGGTTTTGTGTAGAAACCGAGTGTGGGGAGCATACCCTACATAGCAGTCTACATTATGTTGTTAAAGAAGTGTATCCATTACAGCTACCGGTAAACTTGAAGTTTGTATTTGAATGTATGGAAGAGTCCGGCTCGGAAGGTCTTGATGCACTCTTAATTGAGCAACTGAAACCTGAGGGCTTCTTTGACACGGTGGACTATGTGTGCATTTCTGACAACTACTGGTTGGGTACTACCAAGCCCTGTATCACTTATGGCCTCCGTGGTATCAGCTACTATTTCTTGGAAATTGAATGTGCCAAAATGGATCTTCACAGTGGTGTATATGGTGGTACTGTACATGAAGGTATGTAAAAAAATTGTGTATATATTATAAGTAATTACATGGTTATTATAGAGCCATATCAATTAATTTACTAAACTTATTATTTAATTAGGAACATGCATGATTTTTTTGGAAGACGTCATTCGATTCTATTTCCCTGTAGATTCAAATGTCTCTAATAAACCTACTATCTATGATAGCCCTGAAACGTCAAAAATGTGAAAATACGTTAGGCGTCTGCGCCGCGCGTCAAAACGCCCCATACAAAAAGTGTGAGGATTGTGACGTTACCGACCACAAAGTTGCAGAAAACTGTTTGGAAAGAACAAGTTTTTGGAAGATTTTTGTAAAATGCGTTTTTAAAATGCGTTTAGCTATATAGTTGTCATACATTTTTTTTCTTGTTAGAACATAAGTAATCGAACTGAAGTTTCGAAAATACATTTGAGGTATAAAAAAAAAATGCCTAAAATTTTATGTTTTTAAACAGCAATATCTTAAAAAACTGTTAAAAATTATTACGGATTTCCACTTATTTATATTAATTTGGTGTTGTTGAACGTGTTTATGGAACAAATTCAATTAAATATTTATCATGCATGTTCTCTATTGATTAAGTTAATTTCGAAATTAGACTCGGAATCATGGTGCATAATCAATAGGATTATTGGTGAACATATTTAACAGCTCCTTTTTGTGAGTGATAAATAACTAGTCAAGGGCAAAAACGGGTACAACGGCCCCCAAATAATGCACATATTATCCCGGCAACACACTTATTTGTCAAAGTATTAGTACTGCAAGTTGTCTTCTTAAGTATCGCAACGTAATGTGGCTGTATTTCCCCAAATTGAAGCACAACATCAAAGTGTGTTAGGGGGATTAGACCCCTCGCCACTTTTTTCTGATAGGTCAATGTAATAAGACTTAGACTTGAGAGAACTTTTATCATTGATCTCAGAAGTTAATAATTTTAAACAAAAAAGAACCAGACTTCTCTTAGCCTCCATCTATCCAAAAGCAAATGCCCGAGCTACTGTAAAAAATAGTCAAATCAATAGATTTGAGTATTATTGCAAGCACTTATACAACATCTATAGAGGTGTGCCTATAATATTTAAAGAGTTCCCTCGATTTCTCCAGAATGATGGGATTCTGACCTGATGACAATGGGACCAACTGTGGGTGGGACAATACTCTTTTAAACCAGAAAATCATTTTCCAAATTGGACGTAGCTATGCAAAAACGTTCCAACCCACAACTGGGCAGCACTACGTCCAATTGGTCCAGCCGTTTTAGAATAATCGGTGAACATACATAAAAAAAAACAAAAACAAAGATTCCGACGAATTGAGAACCTTCGAAATCTTGAAGCCGGTTTAAAAATCACGTACTTATAATGGTCTAGAAGACGAAATGATTCCAGTGATACGTGAACCAACTTTGGTACGTAATTCATAATTGTAGTACATAAACAACTGGTTTGTAGATATCATAATAGTAACTAACACAAAATTGAATTTTTAATTTTTGAGTTACTACATAATACTGTACGTAAACTCATCAACCTCTACCAGTTTTAGTTTCTTTAATGCGGTATTTTCTAAAAATAAACATGCAAGAATGTGGTTACCATCCGACCTATGTATGTACAATACACATATAAATATCCCATCATTTCTGAGTAATGACTCAATTGTATGTATTGTCACTTGTAGGTAAGATTGGACAAGGGTATTGTGCACAGTAGTGTCAATCAGAAAATTCCACAACTATTGCGTAATTTACAATAGGTACGAACTTTAGTCGCCGACCTCCCAACAATCGCATATCCGTGCTATCTTCCAACACTTATTTCAAGTCCAATGAATAAACAAAAAAGTCCTAGCATGTGCTTTATTTTCAATGGTGAACTATCTGTTTATTATTAAGTACCATTAAGTACAAATCGTACTACGAGGGTTGCTACTTATATATCCGGAAACAAAAAAACAAACAAACGTACACGGCTGAAAATGGTTTTATTGTTTTTCAAAGTATTCCCCTTGATGATCTATGCACTTTTGCATTCGCGTGAACCAATTTTTAAAGCACTTCTGCCACTCCGCCTGAGGTACCTCCATAACGTGTTGTTTGAATGCGTCGACAGCATCTTCAGCGGTCGAAAATCGTTGACCGCGTAATTTATTCTTTATATTTGGAAATAAATAAAAATCGTTGGGTGCCAAGTCAGGGCTGTACGGCGGATGACCCGTTAATTCCACATTTTGACCCTCCAAAAATAGAGTTGTTTCGCGTGATGTATGACAGCTGGCATTGTCATGATGAAGAATGATTCTTCGTCGCTGGTTAGTTTTACGAATTTGTTCAAATACTTCCGGTAAGCAAATGGTCGTGTATCACTCTGAATTAACCGTTCTACGGTTTTCTAGTGGCACTGACTCTACATGGCCATTAATACCGAAGAAGCAGGCCACCATTTGTTTCAATGTACTTTTTGCACGAGTAACTTTCGTAGGGTTCGGCTCATTTTGAAACACCCATACCGTTGATTGTTGCTTCGTTTCGGGATCGTATGCATAGATCCAGGATTCGTCACCTGTATAGATGTTATAAACGGCTTTTGAGTCACCACGGTTATATTTTTTTAACATTTTATTGCACCATTCGACGCGAGCATCTTTTTGCTCTTTTATTAAGTTGTGGGGTATCCAACGCGAACAAATTTTTTTTACAGCCAAATAATTATGTAATATGCTATTAATGCTGGTCATAGAAATACCCAGAGTCGCCTCTATCTCGCGGTACGTAACATGTCGGTCGTCCATTATAAGTTTTCGCACAGCCTCGATATTTTGTTGTACAACGACCGATTTCGGGCGACCTGCCTTAACTTCGTCCGTAAGCATACTACGTCCACGATTGACCTCACTAAACCAGTGATACACAGTAGTTTTAGATGGGGCTTCATCACCAAAAGTTGAAGTTAGTTGATCTATGCACTGTTGTTGCGTTAAACCACGCCGAAAACCATAATAAATCATAGCACGAATATTTTCACGAGTGAGTTCCGTTCTTGCTGCGAGATGACATTTAAAACCCGTCAAAAACAAAACACGAGCGTTAATAAGAAAGAAAAAATATACCGGCCAGTACTTAAAAAAGTTCAAATTTTACCATGGAGGTCAAATATGCTATTTAAGAAGATTGTAATCCCGGTTTCCGGATATATAAATAGCAGCCCTTATATAGGTTCCCATACTTACACCTATTAGAAAAAAAAAACAATTTTTTTTCTGCTAATTCAGCTATTTCGCAGATTTAAACAAGGGTAATAAATAAAAATAATACATACATAATGGAAATGATGTTAGTATTTCCAATATGTATGTCCATAAGGACATACATAAGCAATACCTATAGTTATATAACTTATATAAATAAGTAATTCATGATGCGGTTTATTTAATGGAAATTAATTGCTTGTATGCTCCATACAATTTTGTGCAAATGTACCTAACGTCAGAACAAACATTGATATCTAATTATATATGTACCTAGTTATTTATCGAAGTGAAACATTCCATCGCAACGCATGGTAACAACGTGTGCCTATCACTGGAAGTTAATCCGATAATGTATCTCGATGTTGCATTCATTGTTTGTACCAGCTGAGATTTTATTTCAATATTCAACATAATAATGTTGTCACGAAATCAATAAAAGTATGGTTTATGTATTGTGCTAGTCTATTATGTTAACTCTTTTGAAATTATTTCCATAGTATATTTAGCTTCTATCTATACAGGCAGAGTGCCAAAAGTATCTATGCACCAAGTATTCATACTATTTGAATCCTTTTATAGGCTGGTAAATGTAGGTACATTTACCAGCCTATAGAAGGATTCAAAATAAATGTCAAAAGGGTAAATTAATAGAGTCCTTATTTTATTATTTTTGGGTTGTATTTGGTTTAAAGTTTTCGTCTGTTACATATTTTTGGCAAATTGGTCACATTGACATCTTAGGCGTTATCACACTGGCCCCGCAACCGGCTGAGGCGACGGTGTGGAAGCGCGACAGCGCTATACACATGCAGAGCGCTATCTCGCTCGCGCAACGGCGCCGCATGTGGAAACCGCAGCAGTGTGAAAGCCGCCTTAGACCTTGACTGTATGTACGCGGCTGAAGTCACATACTCGTACTTAGTAACATTACACCCAGCCGAGAGTATTAAGTTACTTTGGTAATGATGATACTTTCTTTCCTTTTTTAATCTTTCTGCTTACGGTGTGACGGGACTTTAATGACACGACGAACCTAATATATATATTTTTAGAGAAAGCTTTTTATTAAACTATAAATTACAATTTCACCTTCTTGTCTTCAAAAGATCAAAAAAAAAACAAAACTTAAAACGCCAAACTCTGCAACGCTTTAAACGCTGGCGTTTTATAAATAAAACGCCAGCCAGGGTTTCAAAGCTGCGACTAGATACAATATTTTGCACTACTTTCCGCGTCTCAGTAGGTATTCCTTTGTATATTGTTTAGCTGAATTAATCAGGCTACTAGGCTTATAATGCCAATAGTCTATAATTCTATGTGTAAGTAACGTAATACATATACTTACTTATTTACATTACAACTCAACTAGATTCTACTCGCCTCCTCGCCTGCGTGGTATAATTTATGTGTGCGCAGTCACGCTTGCACACAGTCACCGCATCCGGTTGCGGGGCCAGTGTGATAATCGCCTTAGGTATCTACTTCAACACCAGTTTTTACCCCTTTAAAGGATGATTACTACGATAAAAACTATCTAAATTTCATTTAAATCGTTTCAGCGTTTTAACCATTTGACCACCAAGCATCGGACGGAAAATCGTGCCCTCAGCGCTTATATTTTGGACGTGATATCACGCGCTGGCGCTGAGGGCACAACTTTCCGTGCGCGTGATTTGACGTCTGTGGCGGTCAAAGGGTTAAGCGTGAAGAGACAGACAGATATCTGAACAGGCACACTTTCGGATGTATTATGTATGTTAGTAAGTAGGTATGTGGATGACTTGTTCATGAACACAAGAATTGTATTTCAGCTATGTCTGATCTCATTTACCTGATGAACCAGTTGGTGGACAAGGACGGCAAAATCCTAGTAACGGATATCTACAAGTCTGTCGCCCCGTTGACGGAAGCGGAAAAGAAACTATACTCTTCTATTGATTTCGATCCTGAGGCATACAGGTAAACCTTAGTATCTACGAATGTATCCGATTTAAATAAAAACCGGCCAAGAGCATGTCGGGCCATGCTCAGTAAAGGGTGCCGTAGTTGCCGGCCTGTAACAATACATCTAAAGGATTTTTTTTTGGCGGCGCTTACGTCATTGTACTATGCGGCACTTCGGCCTTTCACTATGTAGTTACGAGTATCACTCAAAAATGATTCAATATAGTTTTCATTGAAAGTACTTGTCAGGCCTCAATTTCATGATTTTTTAAAAATTTTTTTTGAAAGTTAGATGGGGGGGGGGGGGCGACAGGGGGCACACCCTTTTTTGAACTTTCAGAGCGATTATTTACGAAAATATTAGTTGTTTTAGAAGACTTCTACTCTTTTTGAAAGAGCTATCCAACAATACCCCACACAATAGGATAGCGAAAATATTCACTCCCCACTTCATGTGTACCCTAATAAAAAATATTCTCCAGTTTTTATTGTACCACTTTGTCGGCGTGATTAAAGCACATACTCGTACCAAATTTCAGCTTTCTAGTGCCAACGGTCACTGAGATAGACCGCGGACAGATGGAAATGGCGAAACTATAAGGGTTCCTATTCCTAGTTGACTACGGAACCCTAAAATCGGGACTAGGCAGCTAGAAGATGTTACAATTTTAACGCTCGCCGTTCTGTCTGCGACCATAAAAGTGACGTCACGTTCAAAACGTCAAGCGAAATAGTGAAAGTAAGTGTACGCTGCCCATTTGTAGGGTGCCGTAGCCAAAATACTAAAACGGAAAATACCAAATATCAACATGTTGCACATCAATCGATAGGTCTTTAAGAACAGCATTGAGGTTTGTTTGAACACTTTTTGATTTCAAAGTGTTCAAACAACTGAACTGCTCTGAAACTGTATTAGTAAACATCGTTAAAAGTTAAGTGTTCATTTGGCAGTGAAACAAGAGTGCCACGAGATAATTAATATTTGAACTGGTAAATAGTAAACAATGTTTAAATTTCAGGAATACGATAGGAGCACCTAAACTGGCTCAGAACGGTGTCAAGGAACAGCTGTTGATGCACAGGTGGAGGTACCCGTCCCTGTCGTTGCACGGAATCGAGGGTAGGAATCATAATTGTTTACGGGTTCATCATTTTAGATGAAGTTATCACAACTATCGAACGTTTTGCCAGTTGACGCCAGCATAGGTTGTACCTGTTTTTAGGTTTGTACTATGCATGGGATTACGCTTAAAAGGCCCCAGGCTAAAAAAGTCCGAAAAAAAACAAGAATTTGACTTTGACACCATTATTGACAGGGACAACCTATGCTGGCGCTATCTGTAAAAAAACTTTGAACGGCTAACCCAATGGGGTGAAGAAAAAATAAAGTTGGTATCCAATGGGACCACTAGGAATCAAATGAACTGAACTTTTTTTATACATACATTTTTGAACAGAGCTCCTTTCCACTCGGTTATTGGGCATTTTGAATACTAACTGCGATGTCTTCATACTTTTTTATGATTCTTACGCATAATTGAACAGATTATCCGTAAAAAACAGGATTTTTTTTCCATATACAGAATTAGGAATTCCTTTCTTGCGGCTTGTCAGTACCCTAACCTGCGTTGGTCTGACTTGGTCTGTATGAGATCCTTGCTGTTAGAAACAGGCTCGATTGGCATAAGTATATATTTTTTAAATTAATACGGACTGTTAGTTTAAAAAAAAGTTATATAATGACTGAAAAAAAATAGCGAAGGTCTTCTAAGATCATTGACTGAGACTGTCCATACTGACCCAATCTCGCGTTATTTAGTGCTGCGATATTTATGTTTTTACGCATATACATTTTAATTGCAGGAGCTCATACTGACCCAATCTCGCGTTATTTAGTGCTGCGATATTTATGTTTTTACGCATATACATTTTAATTGCAGGAGCTGCATTTCAACCCGGTGCCAAGACGGTGATTCCTGGGAAGGTGATAGGGAAGTTCTCGTTGAGGATAGTGCCCAACCAGGAGCCGGCTGAAGTGGAGAAGCTTGTGATTGATTACATCCATAAAAAGGTTGGTGCCAACAGTAAATACTTAAATAAATAGAGCCTTTATTTCCTTAACTATAAATAATGTTTACAATTTAGTTAAATTACAAAGTAACTTATTAAGCTAAGGTCCCTTTCTGGGTATAGGCCTCTTCCAATAGCCTCCAAGATTTTCGATCTCGTGCTTTACTTTTCCAGTATTTTCCGCCAGTTTTTTCGATGTCATTCGCCCACCGTTCTGTGGGGCGCCCTCTGTGTCTATAGTTGTTTGGACCTGACCACCGCGAGTGATGTAGAGCGTCTATGATTTTAGTACTGTTTCGAATTTCCGTACATTTTTGACGGTCTCTAAGTTTGATGTTAAGGACGCTCCTTTCCATTGCTCGCTCGCATGTTTGAATTTTGATTTTTATACTATTTTCATATGTCCAAGTTTGGGATCCGTATGTGAGACTGGGCAATAAACAAGAGTCCATTACGTTTTTAGGGTTCCGTAGTCAACTAGGAACCCTTATAGTTTCGCCATGTCTGCCCGTCCGTCCGTCCGTCCGTCCGTCCGCGGATAATCTCAGTGACAGTTAGCACTAGAAAGCTGAAATTTGGTACTAATATGTATATCAATCACGCCGACAAAGTGGTAAAATAAAAAGTGGAAAAAAATGTTTTATTAGGGTACCTCCCCTATACGTAAAGTGGGGAGCGATTTTTTTTTCATTTTAACCCTAACGTATGATATATTGTTGGATAGGTATTTAAAAATGAATAGGGGTTTACTAAAATCATTTTTTGATAATGTAAATATTTTCGGACATAATCGCTCCAGAAGTTAAAAAAAATGTGTCCCCCCCTCTAACTTTTGAACCATAAGTTCTAAAAATATGAAAAAAATCTCAAAAGTAGAACTTTATAAAAACTTTCTAGGAAAATTATTTTGAACTTGATAAGTTGAATAGTTTTTGAAACAAAATTACAAAATAATTTCTGAACTAAGTTTGTAATTTAACCGTATAAGCAGGTGTTTATTGTACCTGTAGTTTCTACAAAATCACAATGAAATGACGTGCTTTCAAATAAAGTAAAAACGGTGAAAATCGGTTCACGCAATAAAGAATTATCCCATAAAAATCATCTTCCATACTTTAAGCTCGCGCGCAATAGTTTACTTAATTTGCCGATAGATGTAGCTGTACGTGGAACGCTCATATCATATCCTACATGGCGGTGTTATTTTAACTCTTAAGTGGGGACACTTACTGTGACGGACGGATAACTACGGAACCCTACACTGAGCGTGGCCCGACACGCTCTTGGCCGGTTTTTTTCTTTAGTTTCATTGGCAGCTTCAATTTACGTATCTCTTTATGGATCCAGAACCTTTTCCAAGTGATGTTTATTGTTCTTTCTACTTCGTCAATGTGTCTCGAGGGTTTGAAATATATTTGTTTTCCCAGGTATATATAATTATCTACGTATTCAAGTGGGGTTTCTTTGACTAGTATAGGCGGCGACTGATCATCAGTCGCCGAGTATACATAGGTACCCGAGCTCTATTTGTAGTGACTTTTGTTTTTGATACTTACTTACTAGGATTTCGTAATTCCCGGACTATTTGCGCTCTCGGGTACCCGATAATTATTTCTAACGTACCCGGGCGTTTCTGGGAACAAGGGAATGGCGTAATGTGCGAAATTGTGTTATACTTAGATACTGTCAGCACCAGAAGTAGCTGCTAGCTAGCTAGCTACGCTTAATGTTAAGGAGGGCAAGAGCATGTCAGGCTCATTTTGAACACTTCATCCACTTTGTTACTTCTGCTGCTTTTAAACAAATAATTTTAAACAAAAAAGAACCGACTTCACTTAGCATCCACCTTTCCAGAAGCAAATGCACGAGCTGCTGTAATAAATACTCAAATCACTTTAGGTGTGCCTATAATAGTTGAAGAGTTCCCTCGATTTCTCCAGGATCCCAGCATCAGATCCAGACCTGGTTACAATGGGACCAACTGTGAAGTATACTCTATCAAACAAAAAAATAATTTTCGAAATCGGTCCAGCCGTCTTCGAATAATCGGTGAACATACATAAAAATAAAAATAAATAGCAAAAACAAATGTCCCGACGAATTGATAACCTTCTCCTTCGAAATCTTGAAGTCGGTTGAAAAGAACTGACTTCACTTAGCCTCCACCTTTCGAAAAGCAAATTTCCGAGCTACGGTAACAATACTCAAATCACTACAAGTGCGCCGATAATATTTGGAGAGTTCCCTCGATTTCTCCTGGATCTGATCTGATGACAATGGGACCGACTGTAAAGAATACTCTTTCGAACAAAAAAATATTTTCAAAACAGGTCCAGCCGTCTTCGAATAATCGGTGAACATAAAGGAGTGGTCCTGAAATAAAGTAGCAGTGTACAATCTTGTGTATTTTTTAATTTAGTGCTAATTTTGAAGCAGTATATTTATTTTATTAATCCGTAGATACAATACTAATAAATAAAAATACAATCATAATAGAATATGTGAGCATATTTAAGTTTTCGCGTTTTTAATTCAACATACTTTGTAACCTTTTGAACAACATAATTTGACAATCTTCAATCGACATCCGCTACAATGCCACAATTGTATTTCCATTTTCACAACCCGTTTTATGCTTTTCAGAATTTCATCTTACCAAGAAGCTACATTAATTAACTGTATTTTAGCTAGGATAGTCAGGAAGACTCTCTAATCTAACCTCTGACAAAGATTATTCTACGGGAGATAATTTTCTACGAAAAAAGGCAAATACATTTAATTAAAAATTACTGTAACTACCTTAAAATGAAGCCAGATAAAAAAGTTTACTATTGAAGAAAGACAATTTATTAAGGTATAAAATAGCTCATCAAATCAAACTATAAGAAAAAACATGTTTTTGAGAAACACCTGAAAAATTCTGTCAGAAGACGCTGTACAAAAAACTATGTGTATGATGGAATACAAAAGGCGAAAACTTCCAAACGCTGTTTTATTTAAGTATGATTGTATTTATGTTTTGTATGATTGTATTTAGAGATTATTTAAATATAAACACTGCTTCTAAATCGGCACAAAATAAAAAGATAAATCAAAAAAGGCACGGCTACTTTTTTTCCGGACCACTCCTTACATAAAAAAAGATCCCGACTAATTGAGAACCTCCTCCTTTGAAAACTTGAAGTCGGTTGATGACACATACTGCATCTAATAACATAATGTAATCTACACTAGCTCATGCGTAGAGGGCACGGTTATTATTATTGTGAAAACCCCCTTATCGCGAAATTATAGCATAAAAACCATTGAGTTAGAATATACATAGTAGAGGTACAGTGTCAAACAAGATTTACCGAAAATATGGCTCGTGAAAATTTGTAACCACTAACTAAAGTCTAATAAAACTGACCGAGAAACTGCTTTAAATACGAGTCGTTCTTACAGCACTATTGTGACGCCATTATATTGGACTGATCGTGTACCCCGTTGTTTATTACAGTCGAGTTCATAAATGTGTACATTTCTTCACCTTAATCCATTGCCATAAGGTGAAAAAATGTACACATCATTTATGAACTCGACTGTACATATCGGTGTGAAGAAACCCATTTTCCAAAGAAGTATGACTCAAATGTCTATTATAGTTTAAACCTGGCGTGGCACAACGTGATTTTGTCGTGCTGTTGGAAATACCTGCGTGCTGATGCCGGCGGCCTGTAATTACAGGCCCGTTAGTTCCATCCACAATTCTTATATATTAATACACCCTGTTTTTATTATTTCCGTTAACTTTAGTTTATAGTTAGGTAAGATTAAATAAACGAGTGGGCATAGTTAGTTTTTATAAATTCGTTTTATTTATACAAAATAATTAATTGTTATATCAATGATCAATGTCACTCTGCGTCCGTAGGAAACACCTTAGACAACCCTACACGTGATCCCTGGGTGGTGCTAAAAGAGTAACAAACATGGCAGCTGCACTGTCCCATCTGGACCTCGCAGCACTCACTGGATTTTCATTACTACTTCCCAATACTACTACCCCAGAAAAGAAATGCCTATCTAATATGCAGTGACATGTAGCCATACGATAAATAAATAGATTGTTATATCAGTCACTAATGTAACTAGGGTATTATAATTAACTTAACCAAATAATTGTAAATTATGACATTTCAATGTAATTTCGAAAATTAATAGTCCGAGATACAAAGGAATGTATGCTACATTTTATTAACTTAACACACAGGTGCGTCATTTTGTAGCGGTATCTCAGACTACAAGAATAAATGTAGGTTTACAATATCAGAAAGATAATCACTAACTATAAATTTTGTCAGAAATGGGAACTATTAAATTAGGATACGAGTGTCTTTGAGAAATTAACATTATTGAAGCTCAGAAATTAACGTAAAAAAAAACATGGTGTATGATGCGACAAAGAGAGAGAGAGAGAGAGACTGCTACTTTTAGGCACGTTACGCGTATATAAACAGGGGTCACAAGCTACAAGAGTATAAAGCGAAGTCGCAAGTCACAACTACATTTTCTTAAACATGGAAAAATAACCTGCTTAAAACCTTCATAATTGGTAGCTGAAGTCAAACTTTAAATCACTGGAGAGGACCAACATTTTTGCATAATTTTGCGAACAAGCCATTCCTCCTAGCCTCTTACACACATATGTACTGTTTGCTCAAGTTAACGTACTTTCAGTGGGCCGAGCGCGGGTCGCCGAACACGATGAAGATATCAGCGCAGAGCGGGCGCGCGTGGACCGAGGATCCGCACCACCCGCACTACCAGGCCGCCGCGCGCGCCACCCGGCTCATCTACCAGGTACTTTCATATGTACACCTCCTACACTTAGTACCATTTACGATTTGATAACACATCAATCACATCATACATTTAAAGTATGAAATATTAAACGATTGAAAATCTAGCCCAGTCAGTCTGGTCCAAATTTATTAATTTTATTAAGTTATTTAAGTGCACGAGCAGAAAATTGGAGACCAGTACTTACTGATGTACAAACATGCGAGCTGCCATATTTACATATTCCAAAATACGTGCCGCGATTTGATCCCGCGACCGTCTAATGAAAAACGATACTCCTTACAGCTACCAAAGCTTCTCAATTTTAATATTTTGCACATCATGAATTGACAGACAGAGCCCGACATGTCGCGTGAAGGCGGCTCCATCCCAGTGACCATCACGCTGCAGGAGGCGAGCGGGCGCAACGTGCTGCTGCTGCCCATGGGCGCGGGCGACGACATGGCGCACTCGCAGAACGAGAAGATCAACTGCAGGAACTACATCGAAGGCGTGAGTACCGACCACCTGTAGTTATAACAGGCCGCAGGCAGGTCGCGTGAAGGCTACATCCCAGTGACCATCACGCTGCAGGAGGCGAGCGGGCGCAACGTGCTGCTGCTGCCCATGGGCGCGGGCGACGACATGGCGCACTCGCAGAACGAGAAGATCAACTGCAGGAACTACATCGAAGGCGTGAGTACCGACCACCTGTAGTTATAACAGGCCGCAGGCAGGTCGCGTGAAGGCTACATCCCAGTGACCATCACGCTGCAGGAGGCGAGCGGGCGCAACGTGCTGCTGCTGCCCATGGGCGCGGGCGACGACATGGCGCACTCGCAGAACGAGAAGATCAACTGCAGGAACTACATCGAAGGCGTGAGTACCGACCACCTGTAGTTATAACAGGCCGCAGGCAGGTCGCGTGAAGGCTACATCCCAGTGACCATCACGCTGCAGGAGGCGAGCGGGCGCAACGTGCTGCTGCTGCCCATGGGCGCGGGCGACGACATGGCGCACTCGCAGAACGAGAAGATCAACTGCAGGAACTACATCGAAGGCGTGAGTACCGACCACCTGTAGTTATAACAGGCCGCAGGCAGGTCGCGTGAAGGCTACATCCCAGTGACCATCACGCTGCAGGAGGCGAGCGGGCGCAACGTGCTGCTGCTGCCCATGGGCGCGGGTGACGACATGGCGCACTCGCAGAACGAGAAGATCAACTGCAGGAACTACATCGAAGGCGTGAGTACCGACCACCTGTAGTTATAACAGGCCGCAGGCAGGTCGCGTGAAGGCTACATCCCAGTGACCATCACGCTGCAGGAGGCGAGCGGGCGCAACGTGCTGCTGCTGCCCATGGGCGCGGGCGACGACATGGCGCACTCGCAGAACGAGAAGATCAACTGCAGGAACTACATCGAAGGCGTGAGTACCGACCACCTGTAGTTATAACAGGCCGCAGGCAGGTCGCGTGAAGGCCCAGTGACCATCACGCTGCAGGAGGCGAGCGGGCGCAACGTGCTGCTGCTGCCCATGGGCGCGGGCGACGACACGACATGGCGCACTCGCAGAACGAGAAGATCAACTGAAGGAACTACATCGAGGGCGTGAGTACCGACCACCGTACAGTTATAACAGACCGCAGGCAGGTCGCGTGAAGGCTACATCCCAGTGACCATCACGCTGCAGGACTATCAAACTGCAGCAGTACCTTAATTTATCTGCGCAATGTCTCTTTTGACAATGTTGTTATTGTAAAACAATATGTGTTCAATCCGATTTTAACCGCGGTTCGTTATTATTTTGGTTTTTTCATGTAAGTCGTATTATTTGCGGTATTTTGAACCCGGTACCGGAACCGGTACCCATAAAGGGGGTTTGAATGGGGTTTTTGATAGGGTTGTTTTTAAAAACCCTATCAATTTGGCAAGCACATGATTGACTTACCGGAATGATAGTCTAACTGAATGAATATAGTTGTTTCTATCAAGCTATTTTAATCTGTATTGCTTAGTCAATTGCGCGAAAAAGAGAATTGGTAAACAGTAACACTATAAAATGGTAAGTGGTAAATATTGACGGTTAACCTTGTTCAAAGCGGTTTCCATAACCATAGACTAATTCTAATGATAGGGTAACCATATCATTGGGTAACCGTTTCATAGGGTTACCCAAAGAAAAAGATTAATCAAATCAAGGGGTTATCCGGTCACCGTTTTGAATAAATAGTCAAGCTAACAAATATATCCATTAATAAGGAATAGTTATTTAGAATTCTGTAATATGTATAACAAATTATTATATCGTGTTTGCAGATCAAGTTGTTTGCCGCCTACCTGCACGAGGTCGGCAAGCTGTCCAAGTAAACCAGCAACGGTAACGTCCATCAAGTACCACAAATGCATCTCGACTCTCATAATAACAGTGAAAGTACATATTATATTCGTACATTTCATTATAAACGTTAATGAAATAGTGCCTTAGCATAATAATAATTGATTTTATGGTATTTTAATAGCATTGCCTACAATATATAATATTGTTTTTTAAGGCGTGATACATTTGTGTCACATATTTAGTTAGTTTAGTTTTTGATTATTTCGTTTAGATTTATTTTGTATACGTTTATTAATACATGTATTTCTGAACATTAAGCGTTGTTTTTAATCCTTATGTATTTATTTTGATGAAATACTAAATATGTGTATGTTTTTGGTAAACGCACCATTTTGGAGGCCGGTGCTCACGTTGTATGTACAGTCAACCAATTTGATTCCTACGCCACTCTAGAACCTTGTCACCTAGTTTGGTTACGTTTATACGTATCCACGCGCAACTGTCATTACGACAAGATTCTACAGTGACCTAGGAATCAAATTGGTTGACCGTACGTTCACGGTCACGGACTTTAATTGTTGAGACATTTTAACCGTAAATGGTGATTGAACAGATTATATTCGAGCAATCAAAACGTAAGTACCGGGCTATAAATGATACCTTTATCAAAATAATGACATATTATTTATACTCGACTCCGCTGGCATGCAGGTTCTTCCGGGAATTAGACGAAACAGCACTGCATACATATATGCGAACCAGTAATGTTTCCAAAGAAATACCTACTTAGGGGCGCCATCTATTGCATAGTAATGATCTCTAAAGGGCTGCCACCATAAAAGGCCAATTATTACAATACCTTTAAAAATAATTACCTGACGAGTCCTGAGATATCTCGCCTCGAACTGTAGGCCAATTGCTGTAGGCGAAGTATGACGTATCTGCGCGTGCATCACACGACATTTTTTAATACCTACTACAGTTACAGAGAAACAATAAAACAGATTTGGAGTCGATGAGAATGTAGAACCATTATATGTAGAGCTATACATATAAATGTTATATATGTAGAATCAATTATGTAGAGCGATGTGCACTTGAATGTGTAGAGCCGACAAAATTACCCAATTATTACCGGCTTGCTTAAACACGTAGAAAAATACCATATGGTATAATATACTGGCTGACCACTGTGACCACTAATTCAAGGAGCTAACACTAGATTTATTTTGGAACAAATAAGTCCCCGCTAACCGGGGAGTCACGGGGGAGGGGTGTATAATATAGGGTAAGACAGTATGGAAACACATACGAGTAGTGTATAGTATAGTATTAATATCGAATAAAGTCAAACGGCGGGGCATAGAGGTGGCTACGAAAGATATTACCTGTATCGAGAGTGCATACATTTTACCGAGAGATCTTAAAAGGCCTGAAGTATTGGATTTTAGGTCTTATTGCCGAGCATTTTTTTGGAGAAAAGTAGTTACTATAAGTACGAGGTAGGTACGCCTCGGCATTAAAACGGATTCCCGGCGCCATATCCCTATCCGTCTTCTATACCTACTAGGGCGGTAATATATCTTTTCTCAGCCTCTGCTAGCCAGCCTCTGTAGGTACCATTCCACAATGTCAATACCTATTCAGAGGATTAGTTTGTATGGAGAGGAGGTCATCCCCTTATCCTTATAAGTTACTAGGTATTAGTTAGATAAAATATGTATGTTATTTTCCGACGTATCATAGGTATCCTAAATAACCGTCAACTCTAACTGCCGTGTTGAAACAAAGCGTCAGTCCCCCGTATGACCGTATCTAAACTCTTTTGGCATGACCCCGTATAATGTTTTCTTTTTGGTCCACGGTTTAAATGGCAGAGTCTGCCTTTAAGTATTTATATATACTTTGATATATCTTGCAGATTTACCGTGTTTTATGAACTATACGTAGGTATAGACAGAATTTCATTCCGAGACAAGAATACCTTAAATGCAAATAAATAAATACATCAACTTTAGTGGTAGGTACCTACGTTTTATATTTGACGCGGGACGGATGCTGTGTCTGATTTATTTATTTATTATTCAAATCAGTACCACAACGTCATTGGCCACAGCATCTATTTGTTTCGGCGCTTTTGGGTTGACGGGATCCGCATCTCCGTTGATGGCTGTAGGGTCCTGAGCAGCACTGCATTTCTTGCCACATCGGAGG
This sequence comes from Pammene aurita, assembly GCA_947086415.1. Taxonomy (NCBI): domain Eukaryota; kingdom Metazoa; phylum Arthropoda; class Insecta; order Lepidoptera; family Tortricidae; genus Pammene; species Pammene aurita. Next base: position 19,216,356 of record OX352289.1, read on the forward strand.
CATACAAAACGAGTCCGCATGCAGGAGGTGGTAGAGCACGACGAAGACTTTTCTGCTTAAGTTTCTCCAGCTAGCTTTGAAGTTCCGACTTTAATGTCGTGACGCTATTCGGATCTCATCTCGGCGAGTTTATCCCAACCGTCGGTCCGAATGCCAAAAATATTCATGTGCCGCTTACCTTACATAAGTCTTTATTTTAAACCTTAGAGTTGGACGGCCAACAGGCCTTTTTACGTTCGCTATCTGATTCAGTATTACTCGGAACGTTTTTAAAATTCTTTTTAGGTTTTTTAAAACTTTTTAAGAGACTGGGATTTTTAGTTGTACTTTAATGTTGCTCCAGAGTGGGTTAGCTCAAAAGAAGAAATTAACTCTGTCTCTTTTTATTCTTCTCTCTCTTCGATTTTTGCTCACCGCACTTGCTCATTAAATTAAGCAACCTGTACCTACCTTCATACATAGGTTAGTGAGCTTTCCTAACAATGGACTTGTACTAATATCGTTAGTCTCTCTCGACTGGTCAGCTGCGCCGTGTAATACATACACGTAGTGTAATGGAAGAGGTCTGTAACTGTTGTTTATCATAACGATATCGAGCGCGCTTGTTGTGGTGTCCGGCGCGAATGAGAGCGCGGAATAATCCGCAGTATCCTTTGTAATAACGCGTTATCAATTCAGCCGTTCGATGACCTGATGAGGAGAAATTTGTATTCAATTTCAATCGATGTGACTACCTACCTTTCAAAAGCGACCCAGTTGTATGATTTTATTAGCACCATGAGCTTATTAGTATAATTATTAAACTTATTAAATTTTCGGAACTATTATTTACGAAAGTTTTATCCAAAAATATTTTAGAAGACCCCTATTTTTTTTGAAAGACCTATCCAACAACATCCCGCACAATTGGGCTGGAGCGAAAAAAAAAACCCCACTTCATGTGTACGGGAGGAACCCTAATAAAAATATTTTGATCAGTTTTTGTTTTACCACTTTGTCGGCGTGATTAATACATATGCCTACTCATTCTTTTTCTAGTGTTAACGATCATTGAGCTAGGCCGAGGAAAGACAGGCGGGCATGGCGAAACTATAAGGGTTCCTAGTTTACTATGGTACCCTAAAAACGACCTTTTGAGCGGATTGTGATGTATTGTGACGGGGTACTAGCGTTAGAAATAGACAATATTATTCTCTCAAAACACAATAGAAATGATATGATGGCAGATTACGGATATGTCGTTTGCTGCCACTAAATATGAAAAATAGTGCCGTAGTTAATTTTTAGGTTTCCGTAGTCAACTAGGAACCCTTATAGTTTCGCCATGTCCGTCTGTGGCCTTAGGCCCTACAGAACAGACTTCACTTAGCATCCACCTTTCTAAAAGCAAATGCTCGAGCTGCTGTAAAAAATACTCAAATCACTATAGGTGTGCCTATAATAGTTGAAGAGTTCCCTCGATTTCTCCAGGATCCCATCATTAGATCCTGACCTGGTTACAATGGGACCAACTGTGAAGTATACTCTTTTAAACAAAAAAGAATTTTCCAAATCGGTCTAGCCTTCAAATAATCGGTGAACATGCATATTAAAAAAAAACCGGCCAAGAGCGTGTCGGGCCACGCTCAGTGTAGGGTTCCGTAGTTTTCCGTCCGTCACAGTAAGTGTCCCCACTTAAGAGTTAATAACACCGCCATGTAGGATATGATATGAGAGTTCCACGTACAGCGACATCTATCGGCAAATTAAGTAAACTATTGCGCGCGAGCTTAAAGTATGGAAGATGATTTTTATGGAATAATTCTTTATTGTGTGAACCGATTTTCACCGTTTTTACTTTATTTGAAAGCTCGTCATTTCATTGTAATTTTGTAGAAATTACAGGTACAATAAACAGCTGCTTATACGGTTAAATTACAAACTTAGTTCAGAAATTATTTTGCAATTTTTTTTCAAAAACTATTCATCCTATCAAGTTCAAAATAATTTTCCTAGAAAGTTTTTATAAAGTTCTACTTTTGAGATTTTATTCATATTTTTAAAACTTATGGTTCAAAAGTTAGAGGGGGGGGGGGGGGGGGACGCATATTTTTTTACTTCTGGAGCGATTATTTCCGAAAATATTTACATTATCGAAAAATGATTTTAGTAAACCCCTATTCATTTTTAAATACCTATCCAACAATATATCACACGTTAGGGTTGAAATGAAAAAAAAAATCACTCCCCACTTTACGTATAGGGGAGGTACCCTAATAAATAAAAAAAATCCACTTTTTATTTTACCACTTTGTCGGCGTGATTGATATACATATTAGTACCAAATTTCAGCTTTCTAGTGCTAACGGTCACTGAGATTATCCGCGGACGGACGGACGGACGGACGGGCAGACATGGCGAAACTATAAGGGTTCCTAGTTGACTACGGTACCCTAAAAAAGATCCCGACGAATTGATGAAGGAGGAGGTCCTTCGAAATCTTGAAGTCGGTTAATAATAATTAATATGAACATACTAGGTACATATGGTTAATGGCTCTGTCCGTCTGTGGCCTTAGGACCGCAGGGACGTTTAGTGATGGGCCGGGGGAACGTGCCTCGTTCCCGGGAGCATATCTGCAGTATATCTTAACATGGGTATACTTTTCCTTTAATTCCAATTTTTTACGTGTCGAGTCTAGTTTCCCATTCTATCGAGAGGTTAGGAGATAGAGGTTGCATATTTAATAATGGCTGGCAGCTTTGACTAATTTGTTTTTTCACTGTTAAAGTATGTCATCTTATGTCATGTCATACAAATTGACAAAGTAGGCTGATAGGTTGATATGACATGACACATGTAGAGATGTGAAAACTAAACATACGAATATCTTTCGAAAAAATTAACTGATTGAAAAATAAATACTCTAGATTAATTAGCAATAATAAATATCATTTGGGGTGTCTGGGGTTTTTAGTGACTCAAGTAACACGTTGTATATGTATTTACTATAAAGCCGCAGGTTACTATAATATATCTAATGATTTCAGTACCCATGTATACTACAGAATAGGCATCTAACGTAATTATAAACATTCACGCGTGTTTTTTTTACGTAGTCGAGTAAACTGTAACAACCCTAGTATTGACAAAATTGGGGCACCTGTGTTCTGAGAAAAGTTTCACAATATTGCCTATCGGAATTCGAGCCTTAATATGGTATATTTACAAGAAAAAGTAGATAAAACAAAGAAAAGAGTTTTTATAACTCATGATTTCAATAGACTGCAAGAACTTACGTCATTTATTTTTAAGTAATGGCAAAAGTTTTGGAGACAACGAGAAAAGAAGTGGCTGTTTTGCATGCTTTGACAGTGATTGTGTTCAAAATGACCTGTGACGGTACAAAAATAATGATTGATATGGGTTGCCAAATAAATCATACATCTTTTACTTGGGGCCCAAAAGCAAAGTTGTAGCACTTGACGGTACCAATAGTAATTTCCATACCTACATAAGTTCACGGTGTCACATTTAGCGACAGAGATGAAAACGTTAGCTGTCATGCACTCAAAAAATAAAATAGGGTTTTCAACGTACTTCATACATCCGTACAGGTTCGAGACATGTCAAAAACACTAGCCGAAATGATAACATGTGACGTTTTCAATCAAATGTACACATTTTTGTCGGTTGTCAATAAGATTTAAACTACCATAAAAATAATTTAGAAATTAACTTTATTAACAACCGGCAACGATGTATCTATGACTTGAAACGTCACATATTCTCGAACGCACCCATAAGGTGATAAGATAAGCTATGTGCCAACCCTTCCCTCATTAGCCCTCGCGGTGCGGTAAGCGGATCGGAAAAAACGGGTACAATGGAGACAGACATAGTGAAAACCCCCCTGATGGTGTCCCGTTCGCTTTGCGCTTGATTGTGTTTCGGCATAGCGAGGTTTAAAAAGTTTAGTATGTTTTTAAAAGTTAAGTATTTTAGTTTCTTAATTCGTTTTAAGTTTATTTTATTCATAATCCATTGTTGTCGTGCTTAAAATATGTCAACACGTAATTAACCATGTAGAGACAATAATCTGAAATATTGTGTACATTTTATTTCATTTCATTTAATCCTCCAAGCGTTTGTCAGGGCTTAGGCTTTTTTACACAGATCAATGAGCCTTGGGTTAGCTTGGCAACCTGCAAACATAATAGCACATGATTTGGCGTAGGCACTAGTTTAAGAAAGCGACTGCTATCAGTGCCATCTGACCTTCCAACCCACAGGGAAAACTAGACCTTATTGGAATTAGGTCCGGTTTCCTCACGATGTTTTCCTTCACCGAAAAGCGACTGGTAAAAATAAAAAGATATGTTGTACATAAGTTCCGCAAACTCAGTGGGGTTTGAACCCGAGAGATCCGGATTGAAACTCAGACGTCGTACCGCTAGGCTACCAGCGCTTTGACACGAAATTTATTTGAATTGATTTGTGATCTTAATTAAAACTGTACCTCACTGCTTCCCTCCGACAAAGGCGCAACCTCCTGTCCTCCTGCCCCTGACACATCCTGTAGTTCAGCTAGAGAAGAAACCAAATTAATTTTCATCGAACTTGCTCATAAAACGTGCTATTTCACGCAGGTGAAGCGGGAGGTAAATCTTGTTGTACTCCCTAGGGAGTTATAGGTTTTTAACATTGTAAGTAACTCATATAAACCGTGTAGTTTGTAAGCAATATTTTTGTTTGAAATTAAGCTGTGAATGAGTTTTACTTTAAAATACTGACGTTAATAATTTCATAAAAAAATATATTATTTCTAATATTTGAAAGCCGATTAAATATATTTTACACAATTTCGATTGTGGTTGTATGCCGGTCTTGCCTTCGATGCCTATAACCTGTCAAAACAATGACAAAATGGCGGACGTATCTGCAATTCCGCCGCATTTCAGATTGATTTAGCTTGGAATTTTGTTTTTTCTTCGCAAGTGTGATGAGAAACATTGTGTGATACTGAGGCCATTGTGAATTGATTGACTCTCATTTGAAATATTTAACTTACCCCCCGTGATGCACTAATGTAGGCTACTATTAAGATTAAGACGCTGGTTCGATTCCAGCCCTGGGCACCGGAGGCCTTGGACTTGGAAACTTTTTCTTATACATATTAATCATATTATATTATGACATCTATTTAAGTTTATAATCCTGTAGTTTGTTATTTTGGTAATAATTCTTATTCTTAGTTATTAATTTATTAAGTTAAGTAGTGACTTGGAACGCGATTGTTCATTTCTTTAAGTTTTCCGTAAGTAAATCCAAAACAATACACTTTGATATCTTGGAAATGGTCTATTATTAACTGCGTTATGTATGATCTTCATACAGCTGCTTGACGTTATGGCTAAAAGGCTGTGTCACCAACGACTAGGCACCTTTAATGCCAGTAATATTAATCACTAGATTAATATTTGGGTACTAACCCAAATACTGTTTAGAAACTTCTTTAGTAGAGCTTTTTTCTTAATGGTCTTCTGTGTTAAGTAATCAATTTTGTGGCAAGTACAGTTAGGCAGCTGTCCGTTCGAACTAGTAAAGTAATTGTTAAGATTATATCGCACAATAGAGATTAATTTGGAGGTTCTGCGTGGGCGGTGCAAAAACTTAACGTTTTGTCCGGTTTACTTTACCTGGTTAAATTGTCAGAAGTGGCTCTACAAACGCGTACTTACCTACCAGTTTAACAACACTAACATAAAAGAGGATAGCGACGGGCCCTCATTCAGTCAGGCTGCAAGTCTCTCGACGAACCGACGTAGCGCGCCGCTGGCGGCAACATACAACACTCGAAATTCTGTTCAATCTCCTCGCATTTTAATTCAGTGATCATAATATACTTACTATCGTTCAGGCCAACGATTGAAATATTCCAGTTTTGTTTGTCATAAGGATTTAACGGACGGTAAGTTGCAATAGTTTTATTTAACATTCTTTATTATATTTACCGTCTGCCGCGACTGCGTGCGCTTTGTTGATGTGAACGGTCAACATAATTTAGGTAATTTTATACTTAATAGTCAAATCGTGTCCTAATTAACCGGAACTGTCATGATATTCCGCTGTTGTGTTGCTTGGTATTTAAAAACAATCTTGTTTCAATTTACCGGTCGATGTGTTCACATAAAACCCTACCTGCTATTGTTTTAACCTGGTTTGACTGCACATGAATTAACTGCCTGTTAGGTCAACTTGTGTAATACAAAAGTATATATGTAGCTGTGTGCGTTACCGTTCGCTGATGCCGATCATCAACATCATGCACGCTTTCTAATTTACTCTGACGAATATTTAACCAAAATAAATGAACATAGAAACGGTAGATGTTAAAAATAAATATAGATTTGTTTATTGCGCTGGTTGATCACGTTTGTGTCTAAAGTCAACACAAAAAAGTATAAAATACTATATTGTACAACGGACATATAGATAACATAAATATTATGGGACGAACTTACACAAATCGACGTAATCCCACCGTCAGATATAATATGACACAATAATGAGAGCAAAGAAACCCCTGTAGTCTGTTTGCAATACTTACTATACTATGCTTAGTTCTAGATCTGAACATCTGGCAGCTGTAAAGTGCTGGAGGTCAAAGAATGCAAACCACTTCAACATAACAAATCCTAGAGTTCTGGGTTTGATGCAATAATATTATGAGGAATTATATAGATAATTAGATTATATCATTGCCAAAAGTTTCTTTTGGGGGAAAGTAGTGTCAAACGACGTATAATGATTCATAGTTTGTCGCCTACTGTTTTTGTTTCCGTAAAAAATATAATAAGCAATGTTTTTTGTTCTAATGTTAAAATATAGGCACTGTCCTTTGTAACTGAGACAACTTCGGCAGGATTTACCTATTTTGGTATTACTATTTTCCAATTCTACAATTTTGATACTCTTTCAATCTGACCTTAACCCATTAAAAGCTTCCAGATGCCCGAATCTAGCAATAAGGATAGTAGGTATAGCAATCTAACCAGACGGGTTTTGTTGCTCTAATTATTGTGTCATATCTGACGTAGCCAGCTCTTAGTCCATTATAAACACATATGTACAGTCGCCATCAGATATATCGGAGCTCCTAAGGTGGTCACAAATATCTGAACATGCCTTTATTGTCAAGGCGATAAAGTGCATGTTCAGATATTTTTGAGTACCGTGGCCGCTCCGATATATTTGATGGCGACTGTAAATGACCTTACCAGGATTCGAACCCGGAGCTTCCTGCTTCATAGGCAGGGTAACTACCGAGTGGGCTAGGAGGCCGTTATAAAAGCTTCTACTTACATAGTTGAGCTCTCAAATATTAATAGTGTTATTAAATAGTTACCCATCGTTAATTAATACGGTACAAAACAATGGAATGGATGTAATCAATTTCAGTTGAACTTAATTAATTACCAACAGTTTATAACGTTTACATGATCCTTAATTTCCCGTCTTAACATCGTTTGTACTTACCTACTGGTACCTCGAAATCCTGGAATCGCGGCTTGGAACTTTATTTATATAGAAACAAATTCTGAAGTTATTCTTATTATAAATTAAGTTTATTTGAAGTAGGTTGAGAACGTTAGATAAAATAAAATAAGTATCCACCTAGTATAAAAAAATACATAAACGAGCACCTCGACGGAATATAATTTTACTAAATTATATTTGAAAATTGATATAACTTGGCTCTAAACGGAAGCGAAACGTAGTTAATGGGAGAGGGTGGAGAGTACTGGCTTTGTATGTAAAAGATCAGTTGGCAAGAAAAGAAAACATATGAAACGTGTTGAGAGTGTAAAGTAAAAGAGAAGTTTGTTATATAAATAGAACAGGAACACAAAATATAAGAAAGAATTGAATCATAGGCGAAGTCAGAGAAAAGCATATATGGGCTTAAATGAAAAAGAAAATTTCGTGTCGTATTTAAAAGGTTGTAAAGAATAAGACAAAGGACAGAATACATCAAAATTGCTCTAGTGACGGGGGCTAGTTCTTTTCTTCATGCCATATATGACAATGATGATAAACCATTCAGTCAATCTTATAAAATTGTAACCTAACTGCTAGCATAACAAACATTACCTAACAGACACAACGTGTAAGTATGCTACACTTAACTTTGCACACATGAAATAAATTACGAGTCTAGCATTGGCTAAGTTCTAATATCGCCTTCAGGATCAAACGGTCGGTTAACGTCATCGTCATCGTTAAAATTTAATTATAATAATTAAATTAGGTATAAAATACCTACGCCGCCATATTTAATGTTGATCAGTTCGTTAACTTATTGTGCGTGGTGCAACCAACACTAGATCTTCCTAGGGAAACTGACGTAATTCTTGAGTATCGAGGTTCTTACCAGTGCACTCGTAGGTCTTTCAGGCTAGCCAGTCGTAGCATATCCAGGAAGAAGCATCCGGAACTTAATTGCAAGCAGTTATATACTAAAGTGAGAGAGAAGCAATTAATATTATATGTAGCACGTAATTGCCTATAAGTATTCGTCGGTGCATTAAGGCGCTTGAAACGTACTAGAGTAATAATAATATGAGGGACATTGGCAGGAGGTAGGAAGGTACTCTTTCTTGGTTAAACCGCACTAAAATTTTACGCTCCTCATCTGTTATGGTGACTGGTGGTCCATCTTACGTTTTTGCCCCGTGAGTACTGCTGTAGAGTGGTGTTTAATTGATATTCCGTTAACGCAGCGCTGTCCGTGGAGGATCTTATGCAAACGTTACGTGTGTGTGGCCTCATTCTTTCTGAAAACCATCTGCCTTGAGAAAATTCGTCACTATTGAATAGGAATAATAAACATTTACATAAAAACCTGCAGCCTATTTGAAACCATTAGGAACAGCGAACGCAATGTAATGCTAATGTATTCTAGGAAAAACCTGTGACCTTTGGAAAATTCCAAGTTAGTAAATATGTTAGATGGAGGATATATATTTTTTTAAAAGGTAAATAACTTGAATTTGCACAGCGAACTTTTGGTTAAGCAGATCTTTTCGACAAATGTGAAGTTATTACAATGTTTATGTATAAACATTTGTGTTGCTCTGTTTGAGGCGCAATAAGGACAACATCCGCGAATTCTTTTATTTACAGTTTCTTAGAATAACACTGACACTGTTGACGGTCTGGTATTGTGTAATAGATATATGTGCCGGCTCGGTGACGTGGCGGACTTTCTCTGCGCGACTCGGCTCAGATCACTGTCGAGGGAAATCCGTGCCTCATGAGTATTGTTCGATTATAAATCTGCCCGAGAGCGGGATTTCCTCCGATGACGTAGGTACGACTGACCTTATCTGAGCAAACCAGTCGATCGATATGGCGTTGCGTGTTCTATACCGTCGTTGTATGAACTATGTTGTAATAGGATTCAATACTTAGGTATGTAGTTAGATACCCACTCGTACTTTAGAGACTTAGAGAGATACACTTTATTTATTAAGTCATTGGATTCGTCGGTAAACAGGTTTTTTTACTTGGTTGTAGGTATACCAACTACCTACCTACTTTTATTTTCTATACTCATTAGAAATGAAACGGTTTTAACTTTACCCAGTCGGTGTTCCATAGCCAAGCGTACAAACACGTGGATCGCTAGTATAAACTAATAAAATGCAGCGGTTTGTGAAACTTGCATTGCATTGGCAAGTAGGAAAATACTTACATTTTCCATAGATGAAGCCGCAGGAGTATCTGAACGAGCTAAAAGTAAAAATTCTGATACTACCCTAAGTCTACCTACTTATGTAGTTTGTGGCAGACATGGCGAAACTGGCTTCCATTTTGCCATTTTCATTTTGTTTTTTTCTGGGTTCCGTACAACCAGAAAAAAACAGCAGATGACCGTATTGATAAAATTTAAATACAAGATAAGAAGACACGCATAACCGTTTGATGAGTAAGGGCGTGGCGAGGGTGCCCCCCGCCGCGCGATCTCGCTTTGCAGCGCCGGCGCGGCGCCGGGTCTGAGTCTCGCAGAGAAAGCGTAGTGAAAACCATTCACCCGAGACACACACCTCTAGCTCTCGAATGTCATTGTTCAGCTGACTGGACATAGTGTTACGAATTTACAATGCAACCTTAAAAAGCAACCTAAATACCTAGATACTACGAATGTCATTTTTAAATGTGTTTATAAATATACTCGAAACGGGGCAATTTCAGTGGTTGATTTGAATCTTTGTCTTAAAATTTATGACATTAAAACGGATTTGGTTTCCTTTAGGATACTATGATCAAAACATGCATTTAGAGAGTATTTATGCAGCTCTTCCGTCGTTTAACTAAGCAAGTGTCTATAACTTATTTAAGTTATTATTATTAACTACTCAACCGTGTCGTTACCGATATTACTAAAAATCAAAATAGTGCCCTACTTTCACATTATTTACATAATATTTTAAAATGTAATTTTGGTAAGGGCCATAAATTATCAAATTATCCAGAAAATATTCATAAAAACCGTGATACCGAAAATGAATACCGGTTAATTTGTATGAAAATAATACCGGTATTCTATCCCTGGTTGTAAATAGTTTCAATGGATGTATGTAACAATATTATACATATCAGGTTCAAACACTAATATTACTATGACTCTCCATTGTTTCAGATCCAAGATGTTAAAAATAGTAGCCCTCGGGTTGATTGCAATTTCGACGGTGACTGGCCAATGTTTTTACAAAGATGATTCATCTAAGAAGCTGGATCCCGAGGCTCGCACATCGCTCTACAGGGGCCAATTGGAATTTACTCTGAATTTGTTCAACTCTATTAATGACGCATATCCTACCGACAACATATTCTTTTCGCCATTCTCAGTGTACCACTCTCTACTGCTAGCTTACTTTTCTGCTGCGGGCCAAACGGAAGCGTCTCTTAAGGAGTCACTCCAGATAGCGAAATCTCTGGTATGAATGACTTTATTTTTTACTAATTGTAATCGCTATACCCAAATTATGATAATTACTATTCCTTAATTTCTCCTTCCTTTCCTTTGTTACAATCATGGATTTTATTCTATTCTATTCCACTAGTCAATCGTTTAGATCGAGGTGCGACAGTATGATACAACAGAAAAATATTCCTTGATTGTTCTAGGACAAAATTAATTTGATAACTGCATACAAGATGGACCGGCGGGCCCGTGCGACCAACAACAATAGTGCCAGTTATGAGTTCAACAGCGCCAACAAAATGTTCGTCGACGAAACGCTCGACGTCCGGCAGTGCTTGCTCGACATCTTCGAGGATGAGCTCGAACGACTTGTACGTAACATTTCTATTTCATCATAGTAATTAACACTGGCTTGCTGACGAATTTTTTATATGGACATTTCCAAGTGCGTCAACGTTTTATGTTTTAATTAGCAAGGTAACTAAAGCATACTTAATCGAGATTGTTACAGCTATAAAAAATCCCCCATTTGAAGTGCAACGCAATTATTCATGGCTTCAGCAATACTCGTTTACAATCTAGGTTCATTGCATATTAAATATAGGTATTTACATAGAAGCTTTGTAAATAAACGCAAATAACTGTATTGATTGTATTTTCTAGAATTTCCACGAGATGCCCTCGGAATCGCGCGAGCACATTAACAAGTGGGTTGCCGCTGTGACCAAGAACAACATCCAGACGTTGATCCCCGAGGACGGCATCCAGCATACCACGAAGCTGGTCCTCGCCAATGCCGCTTACTTCAAAGGCGTCTGGGCTTCCAAGTTTCCCGCAGAAAGGACAAAGAAAGAGGCTTTCTTTGTTTCGGAAACTCGTCAAACGCTGGTACCGTTCATGAAGCAGAAAGGCACTTTCCATTTCAGTAAGTATTGTGCTTTGTAGTCGATTTCTTTAAATTTCTAACAATGCATTGTTTGCAATGAAGCAATGCATTACTTACTTACTTACTTATTTCGCTGGCTCAGCGACCCAAAGCGGATCTTGGCCTCCGACACTAAAATCCGCCATTCGTTCCTATCCTGTGCGATACGGCGCCATTCAGCCGCTTGAATGTCGTATGTCGCACAGGTCTCAGCAATGCATTACTATTAGAAATAGTTCTTAAGCAAGTGAGTCGGAATAAGTCTTTTTAAATAAACAGCATATCTGGGCGACTAATAAAATTATAATATTTATTTTCTGTTTAATAAAAGTTAAATAATTAATAAATTTTATTTGTTTGCTAGTGGTGAGCGAAGACCTCGGCGCGCAGATCCTGGAGCTGCCGTACAAAGGCAACGACATCAGCATGTACATCCTCCTGCCACCCTACTCTATGAAGGAAGGTTAGAGCTTCTTCGGTCAAAGTACACTCACGAACCCGGATTGTTGCCATTGTTCGTAATTTAGCTGTCAACTGTCAGTTACATCGGTCATTAATTATACGGCTAAATTACGAACAACGGCAAGTGGCTCAATAATCCCCAACCCAACATCACCGTCAGGCAAGATTTAAGGTAGAATTCTTAATTAAGTGGAGTAATTTGACAGTACCTTACATACATTTACAAACAGCTTTGTATGCCAGGAGGTATCAGATTACTACACTCAATTAAAAAAATAGGTTTAGTTGTGTACCTATTGTTTGCTTTGTCCGTGAGACTACTGCAGAGGTTGTTAAAACTTTCAACCTCATTTTAACCCCCTCCCTACCCCTTTAAAGACTGAATCAAAAAAGATATCTTCGTAGATTTATAATTCAAGATTCTACCTTCGACGTTTTCGGCTGTGCATTGTTTGTCCGTTTCTATAAGGCTGCGCTTCCATGTGCGAATGTGTAGCGAGATTCATTTGAACGAGGACAGGTAAAAGAAGTGATCTATTGGTTCTTAAAAAACAAATCCTTTGTTAGCAGGAAAGTATGCCGTTCATAAAATTCATTGAACAATTTCAAATTAAGTCGTATTGGACACGTTTCCCACTTAGTAACTTATGGCGCTGACTCTACAGATAGGTAAATACTTGCATACCACACATTTTACCTTTACTTTTAAAGTTATAGGTAAGGCTGCGTTTCCATCAAAGATGTGCGAGGATGCATAACAATAAAAAAGTTTAAATGCAACCAACTTAATTTACAGTATTTTTAACCTAGTGCTATATTTGTGGTGACTGCAGTTTATAAGTTTGACACTGAGTCATGACTTGATTTGATTGCAGGCGTGAAGAACATCATAGCCAACCTGACGCCCGAACGGCTAGCCGCCGTGGTTGAGGAGAGCTACATGGGCCGCGAGGTTATCGTCGAGATTCCCAAGTTCACCATTGAGAAGAGTCTTCCTCTCAGGCCTGTGAGTATGGCAATTCCCAGTGCAGTGCTAAGGTTGAAGTACCAACCTGATGTCGTAGCGACCACCACGGTTGAGACGAGCTAAATGATCGCCAGGTCATCGTCGAGATTCCCACGTTCACCCTTGAGAAGTCTTCCTCTCAGGCCTGTGAGTATGGCAATTCCCAGTGCAGTGCTGAAGTTGATATACCAGCCTGATGTCGGAGCCACAGCCACAGTTAAGACGAGCTAAATGGTCGCCAGGAATAGCCTTCCTTTGAGACCTGTAAGTATGGAGCCATTAGATAAGATTGACGGGTGTAATGCTGGAGTGAAAGCTGGGCCAACCGGACGCTTGAGCGACCGCCGTAGTTGAGCAGAGTTACATCTCCCGCAGGGTGCCGTTGATAAGATGTGGAAGGTGTAGGCCTGTGCGAAGTATACCAGGACTATTAACTGAGCAGTGCAGTTTAGTAGGTATCTGTCAACAAAGCAAAGAACAACGAATTATAGAAAGCTTACTCCGAGCTCCGATGTGAAAGGGGTATGGTAATAGTAGTTTATGTAACTGTTACGTAATAAGGGTCCTTAAAACATGAGTGTGGTTTTATGAAATGAGCCGCAGGCGAATTTCATAATAAGATCACACGAGTGTTTTAAGGCCTAATTACGTACAGTTGCATACACTGCTTTATCTACACTCATATTATTTATTATAAATGCCGTATTCGTAAACCAAGAATGGCCGCCACAGTACCGCCGTGGCCATCTCGATTGTGTCGGCGCGGCCTACTCTCGTGTGCCGGCGGACGCGCGGGCGCGTGTCGCGGCCGCGGGCGCGTGCAGGTGTACATTATGTTATCAAAACTCAGAGCACATCAATAATTGAGCATGAAACGTTATAATTGCGGTACTGCCACAGATAAGAAACTTATCATAGTGAAATCGTTTGTTGTAATGCTGGTCATTGCCTACGGTTTTTGAACGCATTTTAGAGGACTTACAATATGAGTGTAGATAAAACTTTTTACTTGTATAAATAGTTTTTAGTCATGTATAAAGTCAGCCTTTTATGCTTGGTTATCGTTCTGATAGCAAGATGAATCTTTGAATGAAATTTGTCGTTAATCTTTCATATGACGTTATTTATAAAAACTGCTATTTCAATAAGTAATGATTTTAAGGTTACTAGATGATTAACTTGAAACGGGACTATATAAAAGGTAGCGGTTACTTTAACAATAGAAAAAATTAATCTTACGATGCTTTGTTGTTTGGTTTCAGATCTTAGAGACGCTGGGTGTCGGCGACCTGTTCAACAGCACGTCGGACTTCACCACGCTGACGGACGACCGTGTCAGCTTCGATGACGCCATCCACAAGGCCAAGATCCAAATCGATGAAGAAGGTACAGTCTCTATAACAATCAAACAGGCCGCTTGTGCCCCAGAAGCAAATGCAATTTATGTTTATTAAAGTATTGGGCGTATGGCAGTACATCTTATTAAAATTGTTAGGCGGTTATCACCATGCTACCATTTCTGCATGCGGCGACGGTGTGCGAGCAAGATAGCTCTGCATGTGTATAAGGCTGTCTCGTTCACCAGAGCGGGATGTGGCGCCAGGGTGAGACCCGCCTTAATTTGAAGTGTAGAAATTGTTCTGGAAACGCCGGAGGAGGGAAAACATCGTGAGAAAACTTCTCACGTAGTCGCTGTCGTATAATCTAGAAAAAAGCCCAAATCTCGGGATTAGGTTACCGAGTCAATTATTGGGATTATGTTGCCTAGCAAAGACTAGATCGCTTCGCAAGCTATGACTAAAAATCAGGATACGCTGGGAAGATGATTATTGTTAATTTGTGTCGTGATTTGTAATCGGATCTTGAGGTGTCACACGCACAATACTTTTGTAGAAATATTGTATATTATAATATAAGACATTTAATTTGCCTACTAGTTCTGCCTAGCGAGATTTTCATTCATAAATAACTTAAATAACATAATAGTGATTAAGTAATCTATAAAACTACTATTAAAATAAACTAACTAAAACTGAAAACATAACTTAAAAATAATTCTAAACAAAAAAGAACCGACTTTACTTAGCCTCCTCCTTTCCAAAAGCAAATGCCCGAGCTACTGTAAAAAACACTAAAAATATGTGTGCCTAAAATAGTTAAAGAGTTCCCTCGATTTCTCCAGGATCCCATCATTTTGATGCTGACCTGGTTACAATGAGACCAACTGTGAAGTATATCTTTCAAAAAAAAATCCAAATCGGTACAGTCGTCTTCGAATAATCGGTAAACAAACATAAAAAAAAATAGCAAAAACAAAGATCCAAACGAATTGATAACTTCCTCCTTCGAAATCTTGAAGTTAGTTGATAAATTACTAATAACTTACCACAAACCGCGCTGTATGGCAATCCTTTGTGCGACTAGCTGCCTGCGCGAGGGTCGCCTCCCTCAGGTGTTTACTGAGTTCCTTGCGGAGCCCGAGTGCACCCTTGCCCCGAGGTCCGAGTGTTTCAACGCTGAATGGTGAGAAATCGTATTGGGCTCCGCAGCTCCGAGCCGGAGACCGACATCTATCCGGAGGGATTCGGGATCTATGAATGTTCCTACATGGGGCGAGGGGTAGGCATGTAGCCAGTAGCCTGATTCTGGCTTAGATACTGACATTGCTATAATTGAGCCAATTCCTGCCTGATGATGTGTCCGTGAGTGACGGAGGTGGAATGAACTGCCTGCCGAGGTATTCCCACCGGGCTACAGTATGAGGTTCTTCAAAAAAGGAGTGTATAAGTTCTGAATCCTCTCGGGGTGCAGGCGTCCATAGGCTACGATAACTGCTAATCATCTGCCATCAGGCGGGCCGTATACTTGTTTGCCACCGTCGTGGTATAAAAAAGGTTAAAGTGTCCCAGGCCTTTTGCCTTTTTGATCTGCTGGGAAAAATCGGGCTCGGTCCAGCTAGCCAGGCATTCGTGGCATCATCCAACCACGCGATCTGGCAGTTTATGCCTGTAGAGGCTTTTACCTGTCAGATCTGACGTGCTGTAGATGGAGGAGGAATGCCGTCAAAGCGATACTTGAAATTTTGATACTTTAGATTTTTACATTGACAATTCATAATTATTAATTATGCTCGACATAAAATTATTTAGTTTGACTTTAAATAGCACAGATTTATATTGCGTAACCAATTATATGATCGCCAATTGCAATTGATGGTAACATTATTTAGCAGCACGTCCAAATTATAAAATAAAGTCATACTTCTAACTAAAGTATGTTGTACCAAAAGTTATAATTTCCATATAACCAATGTATGATTGTACCAGTATATAATATATCACCAATCAAAACATTTATAAAGGCAACTATATTTTCTGCCACCAAAATTAAGATTTTCCACCATTAGGTGGAAAATCAGCCGCAACGTTCGTGGGAAATTATTCCCACGACCCACGAACGCTGCGGCTGTGGAATGAACTCCCGGCCGAGGTTTTCCCAGTGGGCTACAGTATGAGGTTCTTCAAAAAAGGAGTTTATAGGTTCCTAAAGGGTAGGCAACGCGCATGTGAATCCTCTGGGGTTGCAGGCGTCCATAGGCGATGGTAACTGCTTACTATCAGGCGGGCCGTATGCTTGTTTGCCACCGTCATGGTATACAAAAAAAATGTATCCTCTGATTATGATATCTACCCCCAACAAATATATCTGTGACTATTTAATCGAAACGGTCAGTAACTTTGAAACACCAAATTAATGGATATTTGTACCCAATATAAAACTTTGATCATCAGATTTGTTGTACATACCAAAAATAGTAGATCTACCACCAAATAAATAAATAAGACTTTCGTAAACCAAGTATTGGTACGAAACACTAAAAATGACGGAGTTAAGATAGGTGCGAGCGAGGAGGAGCTTGTGTTAGGTGAACTGCGAACTAACAGTGCGCGAAGCCGAGCGAGCTAAGCGAGCGTGCAGCGGCAGCGGCCGGCCAGCGCTAGAACCGAATGCTAAAGAAAAGATCCGATGGAGTAAAATTTTTTTTAGTGACTTAATATGTTTTTTAAGTAATCGTTTGCATGTTTTTTGGAGATCCAATTTTGGTATCAGATATATTATTTTGGTGATAAGTACATATATCCGGAAATTTTAAGTAATTTTATTGTAATCGGTTGTGATATTATTTGGTGGTACAATTTTCGTGGCAGATCTATTATTCTAGTTTCCAATCTTATTAATTTGGTCATCGACTTCGGTTATGCACAATTCGGTCAAAGTTTGCATTAGGTTTGCACAATACGAGTAATGAGTGATATGTTAGGTTAGGATAAAGCTGCGTCCCATCATTTCTCCCAAAACGAGAACTTATTAAAATTAACGACTAACTAAAAACATATTGGTCACAAAAAAATATTTGCTCCATTTTTAGAAGTCGGTTCGCTGCCGCGGCACGCTCGCTTCGCTCGCTCGGCTTCGCGCAATATTAGTACGCAGTTCACCTAACACACAACACACTCCCACACTCCTTCTCGCTTCGCTCGTCATCGCACCATCTTGACTACGTCAAAATTTTTTTAAATTATTTGGTGGTAGATCTATTCTGGTATGGTAATACAAATCTGGTGATAAGTTATATATTGGATAGAAATCCATTAATTTGGTGTTTCGAAGTTGGTGACCGTTTCGATTAAAATGGTCACAGAGAGATTAGTTGTAGTCAGATATTATAATTAAATTATAATCTCTGACTCCAACAAATATATCTGTTGGTGGCAAATCTAAATTTTGGTAGCAGAAAATATAGTTGCAGATAATGCCGATGTATAATGCAACTTTGTCAAGGTCAGCTGTCGCTCCGTTGGTGGTTTGTGGAACGGTCTCCATGTAATCACTTTTAAGATATTGGTCATGTCGTAGCTATTGAAAATTTGTCAGATGATAGTTTAAATATGCTATTATAAAAATCATCAGGAGGCTATATCGTGGTAAAAAGACCGTCACCTAGTCATGTGAACATAGGATTTTCAGGGTATCTGACGGTCTTTCCACCTAGATACAGCCGGCTGACGATTTTTTTATATTTAAAAGATGACCAACGAAATTTTCGCCTGGTTCGGGGTCTTGCAAAAAGCGCGTGACACGTAACGCGTAATAATCCGTTTGAGCATATAAATACTTGCCATGTTTTTTCTTCTAAGCTAGACAGAATACAGAGAGCCTAATGAATATTTAAATTCGCTTGTCGCAGGTACCGTGGCTGCAGCGGCGACGGCCATCTTCGGGTTCCGCTCCTCCCGACCCGCGGAGCCCACCCGCTTCGTGGCCAACTTCCCCTTCGTGTACCTCGTCTACGAGCGGCCCACCAACTCTGTGCTCTTCATGGGCGTCTACAGGGACCCTAAGAAGTAAACAACACACTTGATACAAAAGCCGTGTTTATTTTTGCGTTATTTAGTTTAACTATATGAAGTAACTATTTAATTATTATACTCAATCAAAGAGGGTATGACTCAAGTTAAGCTGCGCTGTCGATACATTACAGGGTTTTTTACTACGTCACGCCGCGAGGTGAATTTTTAGATCTACTGAACGACTTTTATTATAGTATCAACTGAGCTGAAATTTTCGTAGTAGAAGATGTTTAGTTACCAAACGATTCACCTCACGGAGTATGGCCAGTAGTTGGGAAAATCACATAGAAAGTAAGTTTATTATTCTCAGAAAGTTTAATGTAGGTACGTCGAGGATAAACGGTGTAATTCGGTACCACTTGGGTACGCAGGTTTATGCGCGTTGTAATAGTAGTGACTGACATAGTACCTATCGTAGCGGCGGCGTAGTTTTGTTCGGTAAGTCTAATTCCAGTAGAAATTATTTGTTCCATACGACTGATTACTCGTATTTACCTTGAGTGTATGCGATGGACCGATTCTTAATTTTCCAGTACCCACGCTGCTACGAGGTCACAATTAAATTAAGAATCACAAAATGCCATGTTCACGTAGGTATTTCTACCTACTACATAATATACTTCTGTAGATATCGTTATACTGTAGATACCTGTCATTCTGTATCGTTCGGCACAATATTTTTGTATCGACGTAAGTTATTGTTTTTCACATTATACAACAGCTCTCTTTAAGCTTTCGGCACTCATTAACTTGTAGTTTAAAATAGATAACCTACAGTGCTGTAGTGTAGCGAGTTTAATTCTTACTATCGGATCTAAGTACGTTGTATACTCAGATAAGTACGTACGGTCAAGGAATTTAAAACGTGTGCATTTTTGTATCGTATTCACATTGTGATAAGATACAAAAACTGGACAATGTTTCAATGTTCTCGTCTGTACGTTAGTTGAGATATAATCAGTGGATCAAATAGGAAATTCCGAGGGAAATGGTTAGACTCGACGAAGTAATATTATCGCTGTGACGTTTTATGTCAATTTTTGAAACGTTTCATAGTTGTGAGAAAACAGAAGTTAAAACTTAATAGTTTAGCTGCAGTATCTACTGATGTAGAAACAAAGGAAAGCTTTGTAGCTGTGATTCCTACTAAATTATAGAAGTGCAATAATATTGGGTCATATTAATGACGAGGAAACAGTTTCCATTTGCCTGGCAACTTCGAACGATCCAGTGTAGTTCCATTCTAACACACATAAATCTGCATCTCGGTTGCAAATCCAATTCAAATTTTAAAGTGGAAATACTCAACTTAATGCCGTTTAAAAACTGGTTATTTAAATCATTTCCCACTTGTATTGGGCACGTAATTAAATAAATATTAAGTTATAATTATAAGTAGGTAAGTAAGATTAATTGTTTATGATCGATTAGTATGTATTTATAACGAGTAGAGATGTATGTACATAAATAATCTGAACAATAATTTATTGCCTACCTACCTAAGGCAAACGTCCTAGTCCTTGGCAGGATAATGCCCTATATATGACATTCGGCTATCTCTAATGACTGAAGCTTAAAGATGACATGTACTGGGACGGTGTCGAGCATTCGGACGTTTACCTTATTATGTTATGATTTATCTATATTTCATGTTCAATAATTTGAAAACCTGTATATTTTTTTAATTTATAGCAGTTTGAAGTGAATATCTGTAACAATAATTAATTATATACTTAAGAATAACCTGAATCTATTTTATTTTTCTATCGCTTCGCAATTAATAATAGGGCTCTCCAAAGCACCTTTCATTTTTTCAAGATTCATAATTGTTTATAAGTTATGGATTTATTCCTTGTCAGCAGGGAATTTCAAAATTATTATTTTTTTACATGTTTTTTTATTGTTTTTGCTTCGGATCGAAATTATACCATAAACAAATTCGGCATCCCCAATTTATACAAAAATGATACCTAACTTTAAACTTGTTTTAAAATTGGCGTTCAAATTATTGGTGGCGAAATGGTTAAAAAATCCCGCGTTCCTACTCGCGTACGTCTTGGCAAGTGAGAATCAGACCCCTTATACCGAATTTGCTCAATGGTGTCAAATAAATCATCAGTTGGGATCAGTGTAAAATGCTTACAGCTGCTATCAACGACCGCACCACTCCCGCTGTCGAATGGCATTTACGAGTATTTAATGTTAGACTCCGAAACCTCAAGGGCACAGAGGAATACTTATAATCGTACAGAGGAAAAGTTAGTGTGGTTTTTCCCACAAAACACAAAAAACGGTAGAAGCGGCTTACGTCGTGATTAGTAAGAGAACCAGTGTCGCCAAAACGCACACTACTTTAAACACAAAAACATCCGTATCTTAAAGATGATTGGCTAAATTATCTTGTTTAAAAAGTAATATGAGCCATGACCGGTTATATAATTTGAACTTTATGATTAATACCACATAGTCGAAATTGTATTCGTAATACTTATTTCATACAACGTAGCGTCATCTACCGTCGAATAGCTTGACCTACGGTATTTCCAGTTCAGCAACTCGCCAACAGATGTCACAAATATCAAAATCTTCGTCTATATTCTTTCTCCCTTACACTTGCGTAGTCTTAGTAATAGTAAGCGAGATAACATGGAGGTAGGGCTTTACGTCGTAGGATGCAATAGTGATGTAGAAGAGTCGGTGTCATATCGATAAATAATAATTAGTATAGTTTTCCAAGTAAATGAAGGTACTTATTTTTTTATCAATACATACAACAATACATAGTTGCGACTTGCGACATGACGTGTGAAATATTTTTTTTAATAATAAAAGTAGCATAAACTTGTTTGTTTAAAAAGGTTATGTATCATAAATAAATTATATTGTCGTTTTTTAATACCACGATGAAGGCAAACAAGCATACGGTCCGCCGGATGGTAATATGGAGCTTCCGTAGCCTTTGGATGCCTGCAACTCCAGAGGTGTCACATGCGCGTTGCCGACCCTTTACAAAAAGGAGTTTCATTGTGTTGACGACTAAAGAAACGAGAGGATCCCTCGTCCTGTTACAGATCTTTCTTTGGCAATCCTACTCACCGGCAGAAACACAACTCAAGATTTTTCGTTTTTATCCGACTTAAAAAAAAGAAGGTTCTCAATCTGACCTGTATGTTTGTATGTATGTCCGTTTGTTCATGATTATCTCGTGTTTTGCCGAACCGATTTTGACGCGGTTTTCAAAAAAGTATTTGTTACATTCTGAAGAAGGTTTTAGTATACAACGAGGCGTTCATTTATATTTATATATTATACGTAAGACAATTTTTGCCACTTTTTGACATCTTTATGTAAGAAAAAACAAGAATAATAATAAAAAAACCTCCTACCGTAAGTAGAAGTAAGACATGGTCAATTTCCAAGTTTATTCCCCTGAATCGTCTTACGTAATAAATGAATGACAATAATAATAAATACGTAAATACATAGTAAATAAATGAATTACGGTACTTACGCACGGAAATTCAACACTATTATTATTGGTACGTTTCCTCTTTTCAAATTATTTAATTATTGAAATGCAGTGAGTGTTAGAAATAAATTATTAGGAACACATAATGTTAATAGGAACAATAAGGCATATTTGTATATTTCTCTATACTTTTCAATGCACATCAGTCTCGCTTAACCGCTCGTGCCGTCCGTGACGAACTGACTGCTATCTGTGGTCAGGGTTTGAGTTGCTACTCTTACCTTTGCCACACGCGCCGCGCATACGTTACGTTTCTATAGTTTTTTCTGTTTTGTGGTTTTTCCTCATTTTATATAGCTACAATTTTATAAATCTATGTAAAGTAATCCGGTTTACCTACGCCTGGCGGACTGGAGATGGCGACGTGTCGAAAAAAATGGCGGGAAGCCGGAGCTAATTTAGACAAACGGTAGTGAGTCAGCCAAGTTCGCAGAGCACAGAGGCGATAGGCGTGGGTCTATTTACACGAACTATTCGGGGCCACGGGACCCCTCAATAACTTGACCTTCCAATTTTGTGAGTCGTATACTGAAATCATCCTTACTTGTCTGTCTTATCATGTAAACAAACATGTGTATATCAACTAAAGCTAGACATCGTAATGTCATACATTTTTGAGGTTATTTGTTCGTTACTTCGATTATTGAAGAAAATTTAATAGAAATGATATTTTTCAGTGGTTACCTTGTTAAATTCAATACTTTGTGAGTATCTTTAAGTATAAAACAACATTCTAAGTGATAATCCCAGAGAAAAGTGTGATAATGCCTTGGAAAAGTGTTTGTTTACTTGATAAGCCAAGTAAGGCTGAATTCTGTATCTACATCTACTAATTACTTAATCCTGAAGTTTAGCTTAAAATCTGTAATAGTTCACGCGATTCGTTCTCTGAAAATCACTATTTTTACCACTGACTGACTGACTGATTGACTCACTCATCAAAACCTTTGACTACTTCCAGGTAGACTCTAAGATGACCTAGAAAGTTGAAATTTAGCATCCAGCTAGGTAATCGTGCGTAAACAACAGGAAAAGTCTAAAAACAGTAAATTATTATATTTTAATAGGAAAATTCATTGCTCTACTTACTATTAATGAACAGCTACGTCGTCATATCATATCATATCATTAATTCATAATAGGATTTAACAATCACTTTATGACGTCAAGCATTAACACAAAAACTTAAAATAATTCTAACTACTTAACTCAAAGGCAGCTTTCTCGCACAAAGGATTGCTATTGCAATACAGCGCGGGAATGCTGCCTGCGTGATGGGAACCCTGCCAAAGGGTCCCGGTTTAAGTTTTTAGTGATTTATTTTTAAGTTAGGTTTTTTAGGTTTAGTTAGTTTATTTTAATAGTAGTTTTAGTTTGATATAGTTCTTAACCATTATTATGTTATTTAAGTTTTTATTTATGAATAATAAAAGTTTTCTTAACTCAAAGGGTTGACTTCCTCTAGATTCTGATGTTTTATAATATCCCTTTTTACACAAATAGTTTGCAAGACTTTTTTTTTATTCCTCATTTACCCCCCCCCCCCCACAAATGCCCCCCCCACCCCCTGTTTAAAATTTATAGACTGGCTTTACATACCTGCCTTTGGATTGCTGACGTACATATGTGTGCTAAATTTTAGCTCAATCGGTCCAGCAGTTTCTGAGAAAATTGACTTTGTGACAGACAGACAGACAGACTCGCACCATAGGGCTCCTTTTTTACCATTTTGTTACGGAATCCTAAAAGTAGCAAAATGATATGGATGTACGAGTATTATGATGAATGAATACATTAGCTGGGTACCTTTACCTTTGGAGGGAGGGGTACCTTTGGAGTTGCGAGCCATAGTATGCTACGGAAACCGCTTATCACAATTGGAACTTTTAGACTTGCTTGCCAGTTGCCACTATGGTGGTAGGTTGGTACAAAAAACGATAAGTAGTAGGTATTACCTGCTTACAGTTCTTATTAGTCATATTTACGAGTATTAATTTGCTTGAGGACCTTTCGTAGTCTTAGTGGAAAGAAGAGGACAAAGAAAATTAGGGAAGCGTTCGGTAGAAAGAAAATTAATTAGTGAGGTTTTAGTCTTGGCAAAACTGTTAATTACGTTTCTATCAAGGTATTATATTGTACCTCCAAAGTATTGTAGTCGCCAATGAAACGAATTGCAAGTATTACAACTAACTACCCAGTAGTCCCTCCATCAGATCTTCTAGGTCAATCATCAGATGCGCTTGTACAAAATTATTTCACTTGCAAAAAGTCTTGAAAGACTTTGTTCAATATGTATCTAAAACCATGATAAAATATCTTTATACCTAATAAAATATCTTTTTACACAAAAAAAGAATTCATAAGAACCGGTTTCATAAAACAGTACCTATTCCATTATAACATAACATAAAATAGTAGGTCGTACCTAAGTTTATTGATATTAGATATATTGTCCAATAGTATCCACTGAGATTGCCAGCAAGTATACACTGCCGTGTGTCTAGATAGTAATTTAAAATAAGTTTCAAATAGATGCCGGCGAAAAGAAGAAAAAATCAAAGGGTTTCTTTTCTAGGTCACCGGCAATAGTATCTTCCTATACGAAGGCCGCAAAAACATGTGACACGCTCTTATTTGTAGGGCCATAAGCGCGTGTCACATATTTTTGCGGCCTTCGTGTAGGAAGATACTATTGCCGGTGACTGTACATAAAATGACTTATTTTTAATAGGTCTTTAATCTGTATTCTGTAGGTCTCATAATGGCAATGCGACTCGTACGTACCTATCTGCTTATGTGTTACTGCCTCATCACCCAAGCCAAGACATCAATAAACATAGAACCAATATGTCATAAAATATGCGACCGTTTATCGTTTTACAGTTGGCTAGGAATTACGAAACGCTTTAACCTGCTCACGATTTATGTATCGCGTCGAGTTGCAAGCCCAGAGATCTAGCAACGATGCAATTTTAATTAAACATATTGCGCTTTCGGCGTCAATAGATAAATAAAATAAGGTTTACCTTCATTGCTTCGCAATCACGCATTTTTAAAGATCAACCATATGGTTTCATTGTCAGCTTATTATACACATAAACTTGCTATTAATATTAATTTTAAGTAAAATTGTCCATTTAATACTTATATTTTAGTGAAAACTAATTACTTTAATAATATATTGTCACATGTCAAATTCGTTTTTTGCCATATTTGTTTACCTTATTTAATGTTTCTATTGACGTCGAATTAACATTCGTTACCAGAATATGATTTTGGATAGACTAGGATTTGCATTAACATTTAACTATCGATGTATAAAGCAGGAATAACCGGTTGTTAAATAATATTGGCAATGATCTGCCGCATTGCTGTGTTTCTCTCACGTATATTATTTAGGTACCTTGTGCTCGCTATTGGTATTTACCATTAGGTAACCCAATCTACCTATGTATTAAACATCATTCTCATCTCTCTACTCAATCATCGTTAAAATCATTACCATCAATCTTTAAACAACATAAGATCTAAGATAAACGGTAGTACAGAATTCTTAGACATTTAGATAAATCGGTATAAACCGCGGTTATGTCTCGTTTGTATACCGGGTACATTCGTATCTCGTATCAAACGCATAACCAATGTCACTAGCTCACTATGGATTGAAAATCTTTTTATTAGGTAAGTACCTAACTATTGGTAGCTAGCTATACAATGTTCGAGCCGTTAACCACGTATAGTATGATGAATTTGATCGACAAATCAACCCCCATCGCATTTTTTTTCTCAATAATTTTTAAACTACACCCCTTTAAATTACTATGACACCACACTCTACCGCCCCTGGTAAATTAACCATTATTTATCAAGATATCCGTCGCACATGTACAAAAGAGGAGTCTTTTGGCAGCTTACAAACTAGGGCATACATTTCAGTCAACAATGTTGCAGAAAAGTTTCCACAATTAGTCAAAAATAATGGTAAAAAGGAAAATGGACAATCAAATCAACATCATAGCGCTAGCTTTAACATTTCACAAGTTACACGAGTCCAAACCAGACCTACTTTACAAGCGTTAACTTAGTTCCATACAATAAATGCAACCTCACTTTGTAAATTAGCCGTTACCAGTCGAATTATCGCGTGATTTTGTTAAATAATGCCTTGTTTGAACTCGGGTAACATCTGAAGTGTTAAAGCTAGCTTTTGCGGATTTACTGTACTATCTGCTAACAATACAAAAAGTACAGTTTTTTTGAGACAAATTTTCTTTTTACACTTAGTTTTCGAGTAATTGTGGAATTTTTTCCGCATAATTTTTAACCGAAATTTATGTTCTAGTTTGTAAACTGCCGAAAGACACCGAGTGCTTTTGCACATGTACGACGGATATTTTGACAATTAATGCTTAATTTACCAAGGGCGGCAGACTGTGGTGCCATAGAACTTTAAAGGAGTGCAGTTTAAAAATGGTTGCGAAAAAAATGCGATGGGGGTTGCTTTGTCGATAAAATACATCATACTATACGTGGTTAACGGCTCGAACATAGGTAGCCAAACACATTGTATAATGTGGACCATGCTCCAACGATAGATTATTTAGCCTATTAGTCATTTTATTGTTAGTACATGTACCTACCTCGCGAAACAGCTCCACCTGGATTATCGTGGAGTAACATGCGGATGAAATAAGTTATAAAGTGAAATCAATAAATAAATGTATGGTCCAAAATCGCCGAAGTTTCGTAACAGAACTTCGATATGCGTGATATTGTAAGAAAAATTACAGAACATTCATAAAATCCGCTAGTCAAATAAATAGTGTAAATAATGATAAGAGGAAGGTAAGGTAAGTCATTTAACTAAATGTATGATGATTGACGGCCATTCGCCAAGAGAAAGTTTGTGTAAGTACTTACCATATTTAAGTCTCTTTACATCAAGCAAAAAATAATTTGAAGTCTTATTGTGTTTTCATTTAGAATACATCCAAATACTTACATCCAAACGTTAATTTAATATTAGCGAGAGAACATGGGATAGCAATCTAGCACTATCAATAGTTATAAGACTCATAAGTACAATCCCGGTTTTATATTTTATTTCTCAATAGACAGTGTAAACATAATAAGGTTTATCTACACTCGCATTGTAAGTCCTCTAAAACGTGTTCAAAAACGGTAGGCAATGGCTAGCATTACCACAACCGATTTTACTATGATAAGCTTTTTATCTGTGACAGTAACGTAATTTTAACTTTACATGCTCAAACATTGATGTGTTATGAGTTTTGATAACATAATGTACACCTGCACGCGCCCGCGCGGCCGCCGAGTTGGCGGCGCCGACACGCTCCCCCCGACCGCCGGCACTCTCCCTCCCGACCGCCGGCACAATCGAGTTGGCCATGGCGGTGCAATGGCGGCCATTCTATGGTTTCCGAACACGGCAATTAGTATAAATAATATGAGTGTAGATAAAGCAGTGTATGCAACTGTACGTAATTAGGCCTTAAAACACTCGTGTGATTGTATTATGAAACTCACCTGCGGCTCGTTTCATAAAACCACACTCGTATTTTAAGGACCCTTATTACGTAACAGTTACATAAACTACTATTATTTCATACAAAAAATAATTTTCCGTTTTTTTTGTCTGTGTCAATCGGTCTACAAATTATGAATGTCACAATCGATACCAACTTTTGTTATTGGGTATCACAACAGATTAATCACTTCTTTTTATCATCAAACGTTTGGGTTTGTACTTTGTACTATAATATTTGTACGAGTACTAAGAAGGAACCTGAGGTTTATTGAAGAACAATGAGTGAAAATCAGGTACGTAAATCCATCGGAACTGTTTGCGATACGATACAATCTCCCTATCCACAATAGAGCTAATTACCACCTATAGCCCGCAGGCGGAACCGAAGACAATGCTTTACGGATGACCCGCATACTACGAGTACTTGCTACTTGTACTGTAAATACAATACATACATCACCGAATGCTGCTGCCGTAAGGTCGGCTGGGACAAAGTGCGTCCACTCTAGATTAGGCTTAGTTAATTTTTACACATGTTACGCAGGCTGATGTATAATTTGCAAGCTCCAAAGAATTGTAAGTAGTAGTAGGCTTGGCCCATAACCCACTTCAGCCTGGAAGTGGTCGAAGCTCGCACGCAGGACGTAGATAAGTGCTTACCGCTTTTCCGCAGACTATTGATCCGCAATAACCGCTTCGCCAAATTATATATGTCATTATACTCATTATCGTTATCGAACGAGCGATCGTAATAGCGAAGTGAGGTTCAACTCATTCCGAAGATTTTTAATAGTTAGGATCGTTGTCCAAATTTAAATTATGTTAGGGTAAAATAGTAGTTAAGGTAGTGTAAGAACTATTATATAATCTGTGGTAGTGTCTACATATTTATATTTATTAAAATATGATCGATCGCTCAAGGATTTTTCGAGCTAGAAGGCCCAAACGCGATTGTCATAAGGGTTACATTGCAAGAAAGTATGGCCGTAGATTTTTTATCGCGAGTTCTCAGTTCGTAGCGGACTACTAGTGATAATACACAGGTACACGTACCTATTACTAGGATTCCCGTTATATCATTCCAACTTATATTCTGTAAATGAAACATGTACCTAAATTAGGTATATAGTACCTATGTATTGTTAGTATATGATCAATTCAATGTATTTTCTGTGAAATTTGCACACATTGACCGTATCCACAAATTACCTATGTCTAACATTTATGTGACTTGAAATAGTTTTATAAACTTTTTTCATAAATCTTATCCTATAATTAACGGCCTCTTTCACTTGAAGCGGAAATAATTGAAATAAATATACAATATACCGCCGAGTTAGGCTATTCACAGGGTCAAGAGTTTATCAGGAGACGATATATAAGTGTAAATCCTTATGCGTTAGTTATCACCGTATTTATTCTAGCAGCGAACCTACTTAATCCAAAAGTTCAGCGGACAGAGACGTAAATATTACTTTTGTTAACCCATTCGCATTGAAGATAGGTGCCTACTTTCTATAGTACTTAAGTATGTAGTTGTCTAATTATGTATCAGGTAGAAAAAGTTAAATCGCAGTAATATATTTTTCCTACTATCTTTGCTGTTTCGTGTCTCGTCAAGACGATTTATTAGGACGTCGCAAACAATGGAAGCCTTGTTAAGGAGAGGTTCTTACTAAAAAAGTTTAGTTAAACAAATTTTTGTTCCTAGGTATGTCCCGCCGAGTTACTTCCCGGTCATAACACTTCTCGGGTCAGAGCTGTAGGGTTAGAAACGGTGGTAGTTTTTCTCTCTGCTGTGCAAACCTTTGCTAATAATACGGCGCGATGCGACATTAGTCACAATAGGCTCGTTTTAGCGCACTTAACTTTTATATTTCGTCTTACAATCAACGCTACGTTATTGTTTTATATGCTTTATTTACCTTTTATAGTTTCAAATTTTGTAAGTAATAATATAATAATAAATATAATATTATTTAAGCCCATAGGTATACGTGCCACCGCTGGACACATGCCTCCTCTCTTGCATGACTTTTGGCGGTACTTAATTGAAGAAATAATAAGTAATAGTTTGTTTTATTTTTTCAAGAGATATTTTGAACTTTAAACCATTAAGTATTTAAATAGTATAGCAAGATCGGAAGAAAGCTAATATCTACTACAAGAATTAAAAACTTAAGGCAATATGTACAACTATTAATTAATGAGGATAAACGTGCAAAGATAAGCGCAGCTGATCTACATATATACAATAATTAAAAAAATATCATTGCATATGTCAAGTCTAATGAAAAATACTCTATAAACAAGATAAGTCAGTTCGAATGTAGGAATATTCTATGGATGGTATAAGGAGTATAAAAATCTCTATGTTACAAAAATGTCCGTCAGAAGGCCGATAAACTGATGGCGCCACAATAATATTAAATTGGTATTCAAAAATTAAATCCATACATATTTACAAAATAATTATTTGCGGAGACGAAAAATACTCTGAATATTAATTTTATTTAGAATGTCATATAAGTATTAAATATCGGTAATTCATTTCACATGCTCAACTATACCTAGCGCCAACCTGAGATATTTGGAACTATTGTTTACTGCTTACCGCTGGACACTTTTTCGACCGTTTTCCTATAAGAGAGACCCATCCTCCTTGTACCATCCATAGTATATTCAATAGCCCATCAAATTCGATCCTAAAATACAACAGGGTTAGGGATTGGTGCAATGAAAACAATTTGTAAATATTTTAAAAACATTTTATTAGAAAACTAACGTAGGAAAGTAAAAAATTATGAAATCCAATACGAATCTGTAAATCTTGTAAAAATATGGTAAGTAGGTACAATTACATGACCTTTGTTGTATAATAGCTTTATAATAGTCGTAACGCATCGCATGCCAGTCGACGTTAGCCGGCAGGTTAGAGCTTGGAAGACATCAGTGATTCGAGTCAAACTCGACCGTGTGACATATTATCACTGATTCTAAAGATTATACAAAATAAGCAAAAATCACAGCTCGGGGTTAATCAAAATACAAATACGATTTTGTGTTTCATGTGTCATATCATCTTATTCATAATTCTAAATAAATAATCAAGGTAAAGTCGTTTCCAGGACGGCTTCTGTTTAAGGACGAAACGAAATACTGGACAAAGATACCGTTGCGGGTGCGAGCGGTGTGTCCCGGTTGGCAGACAGCAGGTTTCCAAATAAATTATCATTTCGTAACATTATATTTACAGTACGCCGGTTGGTACCATTATCCGCATGCTTACTATATCTATTCCTATAATCATCCACATCGCCCCTAAAACTACACTCATATCTACTACATAAACATTAAAATACTCATGCACGATTTACTTAAACATAAACATCCTATAAATAATAATGACTTAATTAATTATTAATAAAATCTAAAATTCAACTCAGGAACAAATGCAATAAAATAAATCATATCATCAAAATCTCCTTTTCGAAATAAGTCTCAAAACGAACATAGTTTAATATATTACAGGAATATATTAACAACCATTTATGCACTCGCATAATTTAATAAGGTAGCCATAGCTTCTTAAAATATATTGGTAAATCTCTCAATGTGTCTAACCACTTACCTAATCATCTATAAATTCGCTAACTTTCAAAATACCATCTAATGAGATACAAAGTGGTAGGTAGAGTAATTTTTATGACGCAATTAAGGTTTTTTCTTTTACTATTTTCTTTTAAATATGTATATACACAAAATGAGTATTCTCAAGGGCATCCCATCAGGCTTCATAAAACTATAAACAAATAAAATTATAAAGTAGAGAATCATCTAAAAGAAGCATAAATTAACTAGATTTTTAATGTCGACAGACTCTTTCCTTTCTTCAGGAGCATTTTCAGGCAGTGTTTGATCATTTAATAATACTCAAAACGTTACGTCATACACGATATGCAGGTAGATGGATACTTATTACTCTTTATTGGCAAGATGAAAATGAGTAAAACGTACTTGCACGCAGTTTGGCTTCTGAAGTATCAGTATTTTAAAGTATATTTGCAGAAATTGGAATTGGGATGCTTGTAGTGTTCATCAGGTAATTTGTAGGGTCGTGGTCTATATATGCCAGCAGCAGATTTTACATACGTCCCAAGCAATGCTGAGTCATCCTAATTTTATCTAAAAAAAACCTATTTCCTCTTGTGGTTACCGAACACAAAAACTGTTTGCGCTTTCCAAAAAACGCTGACTAATCTATTAACGAACATAAAATCCGCCTGTGATTTCAGATAAGTATATAATTTTAAAGTAGGTTGGTTAAGAATAGCTTTAGAAAGCTCTATTAGATCTAAATTTGTAAAACAGTGAAAGTTTAATTATGAACTTGAATTACACTATAGCATTCAGTAACAATAATACACAGTTTTTAGTGTATTTTTAAATTCATTTACTTAAGTAAATATGTACAGTATTTGTGTATTTTTTTCAAGAACCTTTCGCTTTTAGCAGAGACTATATCTTTCTACAACTTGTGAGAGTTATAATAACTACGTTAGTCTGTGGAATAGAGTGAATCAGTACCTTATATATAGACTAACAAAGAAAGGAAGGCCAATTTATTAGACGAGAAAGGGAGCACAATTTTAAAGACCGACATTGAAATACCGCTTATGGTTCAAATTTATAGCAATCTGGGAGTAATCAGGCCTCTCCCAGTAAAAGGAGAAAGATGTAATTGGGAATGAGAGTCCGCTCGAACGAGATCCGACAGCAACGCTCAAATAACCGGCCGTCGCAGTGTCCGCCATTAGGGCACCCTAACATATGTAATAAATAACAATGTGCTTATTATGTTTTTGTTTGAAACGATCTGAAATGGATAATGATAACCGATATATACCGATAGTTCACTATAAGCGTGTTGACTTCACATGTACAAAGGCGTAAGTTGCATCGCGTTAGTCTCAAACATAACATAGTTTTTATATATTACTTATAGGAATATATTGATAACCATTTATGCACTCGCATGGTTTAATATGGTAGCTATAGCTTCTCTTAAAATAATATTGGTAAATCTCTCAATATGTCTAACTACGTACCTATTCAATAATAATCTATAAATATTCGTTTCAAACGCAAAAAGAAATAAGTTATTTTCCCAATGCATGATTATTAATAAATAACAATTTAAACTAAAACCGTCATGTCAAATATTTGTTCCAATTATTTTATTGATCCAAATTTGTCGAACCATATATTTAGCCATGGCACTAGTCATTTCCGAACCAATAGTGATATTTCTTTACAGTGCACTTGGCAAAAACTAAAATCAAAAATTTTACACATAAATCTCGTTCCACGCCTCCTGAAATGGTTAAGTAGGAACCTAAGAATCTACGTTGCCATTCACAAAACAAGCATAATCTTGGCTAGATAAAAAAAGTAACAAAGGAGATCGTTAATTCTGGGCCACCTAAACCGTATACAGTTTGTACTGCAATGTAAAATAAATACTCATTTTATTACTGAAGTAGACAAAATATTGCAAAAAAATGAAACGGGAATTAGAAATACTAAATAAATAAAAATTATGTTGATTTTTCCGCGATTAAAATGCAGCAAGACAAGTCGTTAACATCCTTATGGCATTGACATAAAGTTTAACTTCACCCTGGCCTGAAAAGGGATTGTTTTTTGGTTTGACACTGTCAATGTATACCGTTACATAATCTGCGTTTTGATACTGTTCGGTAATTTAGAATATTGTAATATTAAAATAGTATCTAAGCCTACGAATACGGAAGTTTAAATTAGAAATCGACTGTATTAAAACGCCTAAAGGTTGAAAATGCGTATGTTTGCATTTTTGATCGGAGTTTGAATATTAAAAGTGGGTTTCATAATGGCATAATATCATGGTCCTTCGATAACGAAACGCATCTTTTTTTCAATTTTGTAATGTCAGATACTAGTGCTATCGCACTTAACGGTGGTAAACTTTATCCCTTCGAAATAGGTGTTAGGAATGTTCAGTTAGTAGTATCAACGATGGTTTGACAGCCGTCTTTGTTTACCTAAATACAGGAACTATAAATACGATCAAAATATGACTTTTTATCATATCATAATGATTCCCGTTTTGTTTTCAAGTCCGCTTTTGTACATTATCTTTAAAAAATCGGTACTTTATTTACATTAATATATAAATCGGGTGGCCTTCTGAATGCCTAACAATGTTTGGCCTAAAATCACTTGGCCTAACTGCTATGGCCTAATGGTCACTTGGCCGAACAGTCACTTGGCGCAATGATAATTTTGCATAATGTATTGTTTCACCGAAATGTTATGTTTCCTAAGCATTTTTGTGCTAATGGTGAGTATCCCTAATGGTTTTTTGCATATTACATGAAATCCCTATTATAGCGTGAACTATAATGAGATGTCCGAACTGTTTTGGCCTAATGGGTGCTGCTCTAATTATATGTTGTAATTATGTTATGTACCTTATATGCAGTAATGACTTGGGTTCTACATGAGTTGGTTTAGGTCATGTTAGAACTGTGGTCTGGGATTCAAGTATATTTAGTTAAGTTGGTTTGTATGTGTTAGGGCAAACGAGTGTTAGGGCAAGTGATGGTTATGCCAAATAATGTTAGGCAATGACTAATTAGGCCAAAAAATTTTAGGCATCCAGATATAGATCCATATAAATCATAGGCAAGCACGCTTTCAAATATTGACCTTGTCATATTCAATTTTTAAATGCATGATTTTTCAGTTTTCCCATTAGATTTCGCAATATTTTTGCCACCATCCTGATCTAGAAATGATGACGATTCTTTAAAGGTAAGAACCATTCCTAAACGGTCCTAAATAATCTGGGCCAGATCACCTAACAAAATTTGACGATCTCCTTTATGTAATTAAACTACTTTCGTTCTTTCAAAATGTTTAAGAATAAACGATACAGTATATCTATAGCATGCTATTAGTTAGTATGTGAATAACATCTGTAATCGTTTAACTTTGGTAGGTGCCTATTCCAAAAATAACACCGCCCACCGAACTGAAAGGATGGCGATGAGATTGAGATACGATAGTCGAGCAGTGAAAGAGGGTACTCGGCTATTTTGCTCAATCTTTTGCTCTGTTTTTTTTTTTAGAAAGTTTAGTTGGTCTTACGATGAGAGAGAAATTACCGCGCGGCTCGGTGCCGCCATGCAGTCATCCTAGCGCGCTCATCACAAACTCTTTGCTAGCTTTGCCTCTTACCATTATAGTAGTAGTGGGCAGGTCGGCCTTTGTTAAAAAATACATTCTTGAATACATCAGTACATCACTAACCAAACTGCGTGCAAAATTACTAACATACCTACATATGACTTTAACGTTAAATTAAATGTAGTTATATGACTAATAAATACGGAATGTACTTAGATTTTATGATAATCTCATAATTAAACTTAATAGTACCTGTCCTTAGCTAAAGCTAGAAGTGTGTTCGGTAACGGACGGAAATACATACGAATTAACAAAAGTGAAGGCTGCGGACTTCCTTCAAACTTCTCCAATATTTAATAACTGCCATACTTTGAGATAATTACTAATTTACTTTAGCACCTTACCAAATTCATCTGTGATGTTTCAGCCTTTAGGTATTTGCTTAAAAATACTATTGTTATCACTGTGACAAAGTTCTATTGACTATTAATGTAAAAGATCGATGTACGAGTAGTGTAGCAATAATATGAGGGCGGTTACCGCTGCTTGGCGGGCTTTGGCTGGCCGTTGGCTGCGGCGCTCTTCTGCGCTATGTGCGTCTGGTAGTGTTTGGCCAGGTGCGCCTTCTGCCGGAAGCTTTTGCCGCACAACGAGCACGAGAAGGGTTTCTCGCCCGTGTGTGTGCGTACGTGTACGTTCACGGAGTACTTGTCCTTGAAGCCCTTCGAGCAGATCGAGCAATAGTGCAGCGAGCGCTCTTTGCGCACGCCGTTCGAAGTGGACGTGGCGGGCTGGATGGCCGTACCCGTTTGCGGCTGCGCGGCTGGTGGCGAGCTCTTATTCGCGATCCGCTTGTACTTTTTGCTGACTGTCTTGGTGCTGGTAACGGTCGGCGATGCCGTTACCAGCTGCATGTGCGGCAACTGCACCTCGCCCGCGGGGATCATGGTCACGATATCGCCGTTCACGTGGTGGATGTTGTAAACGCCGCGCGCCGGTTCGAGCGGCTCTACCGTGCAGAAAGGCTGCACAGACTCTCCTAGCTCCGTCGCTATCCTCTTTAGCTTTTCGTAATCTTCCGGGTAATTGGCGTCCAGTTGCGACAGTATGATGTCGTCCACACTTTGCGTCGATGTCGGATTGTCTCCGTTCGTAATCACTGTCGTGTTAGGATCTTCTAGTAGGATAGAAATATTGACGTTGCCTGTTGGTGTGTGAATCAACAACTCTGTGTCTCCGTCTTTACTGTCGTGATACATAGAAGGAACGTCCGATTTATTATTGTTATTAATTATAACTCTTTTCAATTCTGTTGTTGCATCCAGTTTTTTTTGTACCGTACTATACCTAATGAAAGCTTTTCCCTGTAATGCGCTTCTTAATAGAGATTCATTTGTGTCAGTGTTTTGATCGGTTAGCTTCCAGTCATTGTTATTATTATTAAATTCAACAGAACTTTCTAATAAAGGTGTACCAATTATAGAACTACGAGAGTCGTCCCTCTTATCATTCGATTGAAAATCGTTGTCATCGTAACTAAAGGGTTCGACTTTAACTAGATCACCAGGTCCTAAATCAGGGTTTTGACTTTCTGTTTCACTTTCTTCGTAGCTATAGCTTTCAACTTTCGGAAGCACATTAGAACTCAATGAATCTTGATTAAAGTCGTTAGGGAATCCGTTCATATTTAATATTGATTCAAGATCTAAGGAAGAGTTATTATCTATATCGGTAGGGCTGGACATAGAAACATCTTCTTCCTTGGTCCAGTACCTGTTAGTACTCGATTCATGTATATCTTGATTAAGAACTGTTAGGGTATATATCTGACCGTCCGTATTGTTACTGATGAGTTTATTAGAAATAGCGGTGTCAGTGCACGGATGCGCGCTGTTTATTTCGTTGTCCTGGTTCCAGTAGTATTTATTGAGATCCTCCAGCATCGCAGTTTCCAAGCGGTCCCGATCACGATCCACGTTCCAGATGGAGTCAAAGCTCTGCAGCGCAGTGGAGGCGGCGGGAATGGCGGTCGCGGGCGCTGGTGAAGGCGCGCTCGTCACCGCCAGCAGGCTGTTGTTGTTCTGCTCCTTTGGTTCCTCCGACAGCAACGGGTTAGACCGCGAGTCGGGTGATTCCATAAATACGTTCACCGAACGCATTTGTTGTTTATACTGGGCGTCTGTAACTTCGTTCGATGTCACGAAGTCAAAAAAATCTGATTTCGACAATTCTGGAGCAGTGGCCGTCATGACTACCGATTCGATTAATGTAACCGAGGGAGACGACTCGGCTGTCGCCCGTTCACAGGTTTGTTGCATGTACACCTCGATCGCCCAGGTTTGTCTTTGTACTACAATAAATAAATCTACTTTTAAATATGTATGTGAATCCTAACCAGGTATGACTTGTACTTTATTGGCAGTCGCTAGTGCGTAGGTAACTAACTGAAAGTGCGGTGTGCGGTTCGGGAGCGGCGCGTGGCTACTCGAGCTCGTCCAACTTGCTCAACGTAATGGGTGGACCAATGGAGTGTGCGAACTTGATCCGTACATTCCTTTTTCCCATTATTCACTCCAGCCCAAGCCTTGCCTAGCAACGACTCAGTTCACAAGACTCTCAGTGGCAGCGGTGAAAAGCTCGGTAGTGTTTGCCATGATTCCAGTTTTTCGTGCGAAGGCGTGGTTTAATCTGAAAAGAAAGAATTGATATTTGAACAATCGCTTGCAAAGCATAAATCTTGTATATTGAGTTAATGTACTACCTACAGGTTGTAAATTATACCTAATAAAGTAGAAATAATATGCCAGGCAGTCAAATGTAACCTATTCATAAATCTAGAGTATAACAAAGCCGGTAATGGTTGCATCGCCGATAGGATAGTGTAACAGTAGCTATATTACTTAGAATGTTAAATGATTTTAAAGCCCTCGGTTCACGTTTCGAGATCCTGTAGCAAACCGAGGCGAGCCAGTCACGCCGCCGCCGTGACGGTGCTTGTGCATTATTACTATGTCGGGGTGCGTTCGGATACCAGGTGCACTCCAGACAGACTACGAAAAGGTGTTTAAAAAAAACAGGCCAGTTTAAAATAGGCATGTGATTTTATGTGAAATAACGTATTTTATTATATTATGGCGATTTTGATTGTTTCAAAACTAAAGGGCCTACATGTTTGACATTATATGATCTCACAATTATATTAAGTTTAAACTTTGTTAGTTAAGTTATACTAAATTAAAATAATTCTAAAGTTACACACATTATAATTTATACTTAGTGGTAAATATTTATGTAATATTTA
This sequence comes from Pammene aurita, assembly GCA_947086415.1. Lineage (NCBI taxonomy): Eukaryota > Metazoa > Arthropoda > Insecta > Lepidoptera > Tortricidae > Pammene > Pammene aurita. Next base: position 19,254,737 of record OX352289.1, read on the forward strand.
TGCAATAAATATTCTGACTTCTGATATTAAATTCACGCAAACTCCACGTGACAAACAGACAAACGAGTGATTCAATAAGGGTTCCTAATTTACCTTTTGAGATAAGTAACTCTAAAAATACATATAGGGTAAATCTCCAATAACTGATGGCCTTGTTTTTTAATTATTGGCCACAACTTTAGTCGCCATTTACTTTGCTATTTGAATGTATATTTGATATGTACCTATAATTATATACAGTTCTAGTCCATGTAATATTAGAATTTATAGATTTATGTCGTAGTTTTACGATTCGGCCAGTATTGTTTTGTTACTATTGAATATCATATAAACGCACTGTCTAGACTCTGTTGCAATGACGAACTGCAATGATTTTACTGTTAAACTGATCAGTAGGAGATGTAAAGTGAGAAAGGCTGTCAAACGACACGGTACGAACCGGAGCCGGGCCGCGGACCGAAACAGCGCGGTGTCAACTTGCGACAGCTGATATTTGACCAAATATTATTAACGCCGCGAATGTAGTCTGACACTTGAGACACATATGATCATATTAAATTCAATTTTATTTCAAAATCGGATTTCTATTGTGTCCACTTCATCTCCAATCGTTCTATGTTCTACAGAGATGACGATATAAATAAGGTAGATATCATCTTAAGGGAAGCATTTTTAATCGTTAGAAAAACAAGTGCCGTGTTTGGTTGCCAGTGTTGCAACGAGTAGTGCTACTATCTCCTCCGCCTTGTTATTTTGTTTTCTGAAAGCCAAGTTTCAACATGAAGTACATACTTTGTGGCGTACGTATATTCTTTGCACATTATTTACTAGTAAAACCTATTATCTATGGTTAATAAAGTCCAGCAGAATCGCATTTTATTTTGAGGGAGGGCAAACACGGAGGGCGACACGTTGCGTATACCAAATTTAGGCACACGTATAATTGCGGGTAAAATTATACTCGCCAATGCAGCCGCGCCGAATGATAGTAATGAATGCCGTGAAACGAATCTTTAATTAGCGGCAATAACGTCAAATACCTACCTACGCGGTCATCATACATCCGGTCAAAGTAAACAAGTCCCTCAACTCGCCACTTTTAATGTTAACGACGTCTATACCTAAGATCTGCAGTAGTAGTCTCTATAAGCGGATAATGTAGTTACAGGATAGTAAAGATTTAGTTCCAATACCTAAGTATTTATAACTGCATATAGGTCCTATCGTAATAAATTAGTCATTATAAAAATCTTTTTTCCACTAGCCGACTATAATGCTTGAATTGAGAATTTGTAAACCGAACTACTAGTGCATACTTTTCGATGGAGCTTTTATGGTCGCATATTACAGCAACGTCGTTGATGCTGAAATAGATTTTCACACAATATATCGTGCGATAGACGGTCGTGGAGGAAGACATCGTCCTCCTCCCCGCCACGGGTCCACTTGCTAATAAATTAGGTAGTTTTTGTCAAAAAATAGGGTCATATTTTGCTGACTGTACAAAGTGCTCCAACTTTGGCTCAGGCTACCAGGTACTAAAATACATAACATTTTACCGTGTTTTGCCCTAAACAAGCCGAATGCTGCTACTCGATGAGGCACGGTTGACTACAGCCTACTCTTGTAAAGTTTAATGTTATTTACCAGTAATTAAACTGAAGATCGCACCGCAAAATCAGTTGATTTACGTTGTTTTATCACGGAGTTTCTATGTCAACCTTCCGGGTTTACTATGAATGTTGCCAACCGATAAATAGGTAAAATAGGTATTTAAATATGTACGATTTCAGCACATTCGAATATTGGGAAATCTGATAAATGTAACTACAGATCTTACATTACAACCGCCTGTTGTTGTCTCTATAAATGTAACTACAGATCTTACATTACAACCGCCTGTTGTTGTCTCTATATACCAAATTTATGTAATTGTATAATTTGTACTTGTACTTAAACTGTATGAGGTGTGCAATAAAAAGTATTTATTATTATTACAGGCTGACCGTAACACATACAACGGATAGGTTCAGAACTAATAGCGTAACAAAATATAAATACGCACTAGGGCTTGAAATTCTGTCAGCCGTACAAAAATTACCGGAACAGCAAGCCCTAACCTAACCCTAATGCGCACGCGTTGATGTCTAATTCTTAATACAAGCGACGTGGCTGATTACTATGATCATGAGCCTAAAATGTTTTTGTTTATATGGTCCAGTCATATTTGTGTTATTTCACAACAGGGTTGTTCGTGTACAAAGCAGATGTAAAAAAATAAGTTAGCTAGAAGGAACAAAGCTCGTCATAAAGAATTTTACGTCACACCTGGCCATAATGTGAGTTTTACCGCTCGCTACGCTTACGGTAAAACTCGCATTATGGCCAGGTGGGGACGTAAAATTGTGTACTCACCACGGGCAGTAAAAAAGAAAGCCCTCTATCGCATATTTACAACCCTCGCCTGCGGCTCGGGTCCCAAATACCTGCGATTTCGGGCTTTCTTTTTTTTACAGCCCTAGGTAAGTAATGTACTATCATCTTAATTTTCATATATATTTTTAAAACCAATCATCAATTTTGTAGTTAGGTACGGGAAACATGCGGTTACCAGTGCCCGATGCTGGTACATGCGTTGAGCCCATAACAAGGTCGACCAAGCGGTTTTTCTAAGAATTCCGAATAGTAATAGCACCTACTAACTTTAGTTATAAATGCCGATTGCAATTTGTATTCTGTAATAGATAATGGCAATAAATTACGAACGCTCACGATTTAGTTCTTGGCGTACTCGATGTAGATGTTAATGTAGAACGGATCAAATCACTCGTTCATCGTGTGGATCCAGGTTAACAGAAAGATAATGGTATTTGAACCATCCGTAATGTCTGACATTGTCGCCTTCATTTAAATATTTAGAATAAGTTAAGTTTGAAAACTTTGTATAAAAGTACAGTACATAATTAAAAGTGGGAGCGCATTCAACTAGATTCATTTAGAAGACTTACAAGGGTGCGTAAAGATGTTCGATCTTTCAGCACTTATCGAATTTGAAGGGAATAGCCAAGCCGAGCAGTAAGAGAGCAAACCCCGGTTGAAATAACTGACTTTTCGAATTTAATCAATTTGTAAAATTAGATTAAAACATGGTCTATTTATAATTATCATACAGCTTCGTGAGTCTTAATATTGAATTATTAATTTGTACATTTATTGTATTTATTTATTTAATCTTTATTGTACATAAGGAAACTTAACGTACAAAAGGCGGACTTAATGCCATAAGGCATTCTCTACCAGTCAACCTTTAGGGCAAAACAGAAATGATAATAGGCCGTGCATCTAATGAAATTAATAACGAAAAGTTGTTTTATTACCCTATTCATACACATACTCGTAGAATACATAAAATAGATAAATACATACAAAAATATACATACACACAAATACTTTTATATATTTAATTTTATCTCGCCAAGAAAAGCACTTTTGGAGAAGATACAGAAATTTTATTTCGATTATTCCATTTCTTTACACCTAAAAGGGGATGGCGGGACGACCTGGACGTATTCTTTACGGAATGGCAGGGAAGCACTATAAACAGGACTGAATGGAGGAGAAGAGGGGAGGCCTTTGGCCAGCAGTGGGACACTAATACAGGGTAATTATAAAAATCTTACACCTACGTTGCAACAGTAACATATAATACCCATACATTAGTTATTGATAAGGAAGTACATATCGTAGTAACTTTAATGATAGACCTTGGAATTAATTTAAATTATCCTCTTTTTATTGCCAATAACGTAATCTCAGCGTTTATGGGTTAAATTTTCACCACTCGTGCATTAAATTCAAGTTGTAAAAACGTTTTCAGTTTAAAGGACGGATCAAATCTCTGGGTTGGTACTGAGTGGAACTTGTTGCGATGCGGCTGTGTGTTGCTGATCCTGTTACGTAGGTCAAACAATTCCGCGGGTGAGTTCGCTTGTTGGAGTACTTAAGGATGGCTACTATGACCTTAACTGCCAAGTGTAACGAAACAAAAACAACTTTATTTTACAGCTTTTTATTTTATAGATAGCCGTGTGTAGGGGCAATGCTAGGATAAGTGATGATAGTGTGATGTATATGTATATATTTATTTTGTTTCTTATTTATTTTTGTATTGTATCTTAATATGGTTAGGTATTTATTTATTTACCGCATTAAAGACCGCCTGTTGTTTACCTCTAATTTGATTTTATGCATTTTCTGTACTGGTATCTTTTAGAGGTGTTCAATAAAGAGTATTTGTATTGTATTTTATTGGATGTATGATAAGTTATTTTCTTATTGTTTCTAGTTTGAAGTAGTAATATACGAATTATTATAGTATTATGATAGCTGCAAAAGTTAATCGAGGGTGGGGCGCTAAACATTATTTAACATGTTCTGATTCTCTTATGTAGATTGTAGGTATGCTGCTTTTACTGATGACTGTATCCGAATGTAATCTATCCAAGGAGGCCAACTCAAGCTCAAGAATTGACGTCAGTTTGATCTCATTTTGATACCACTCACCCGTACACATCGCTCTACTGTCAGTAACGAGATATCAATAACAGATTTAATAGTAGGACATAAGCTACAAAAATAAAAGGAAAAATGGGTTTACCGAAGTATTTCAATGACTTTGGTTTCATATGCTGCTAACTACTAAATTGTCGGATTTCGATAGCCCACAAAATAATTTCCCTATTGGTCAGACTATAAATGAATGTTGGTGTAATTCAATGGATGGTGCGCCTAAGCGGGTAGGTAGCGATGCATGTGGGTTAACGAGGCGTTGCGACAGAGCGCAGCGCGAGTGCCTGCGAACAGCCGCCAACTGGATCACGACGCGGCACCGGCCCCACAGCGAGCACCACAACACCAATAAGCCGGAAACATTGAAAGAACACAACAACACAAAATGTTTGTAGTGCTTCCCGCTTACCATAAACATGAGAAAAATGCATTGGTAAGCAAATAAGTAAGTCAAGTCCAGTCATTTTAAATTTTGTATAGGTTTTATCAGTGTTTCCAAATGCCCACAAACATGGCACATCTGCAAGCAGTCAGCTCCTACTATCGTGAGATTAATCTGGTGGTGGTTTGGTGGTGGTCGGAACTTAAACCACTACAGCCCACAATCAGTAGAATTAGTCGGAGTTTAGCATGCGTGGCTTTAGAATTGGATCAAGGTTGTAAACCTTCAGAATATCAGAAATGTATGTATTTTGCCACTAGTGACTTGTCACCATTTCAATGTTTAATTTCGCTGTGATTGATAGTGGAAGGTTTGATATAGTTGGGAGCACGATGGAAGCAGGTTCAAATCCTGTAGTTTTCCAGTCCTTCACAGTTTTTTTTCCTTCTAATGGGCATTTATTTGTGTAGTATGTACCTAGTAGGGTTTTTAAGAGAAGTGTTATTACTATATCAGAACACAGATCAGTAAATGAGACTGATATTGTTAGTTATCTTTAATTAACACGAAATAAACGGCCTCGATACCGCCACAACAATGCCTGGCTTTATCTTTGAGAGCCATCGAACGGAGCCTACAAATTGCCTTGTAGGTATTTATTTGCAGCAAAAATAAGCGAACAATTAACGCTAAAGTCTCGATGGCAACCGATAGTGTTGCGGGCCGACCCTGCGCGCGCGGCGCGGGGGGAGAGGCGGCGCGCACGCAGCCGTGCTGGCTGGACTGCGATCCGCGTCGCGATAACCGACCAACGACAATGCGACGGATTTAATTGGCGATCTTACATAGACTTGACTATTGAATCGAAAAGCCGTTCTTACGTTGATTCGTAATGATACTTCAAACGTACACGCAGGTGCACCTCGGACGAGATGCGTGAATAGCACTTAAACTACCAATAGCAAGCAACAAATGATATTACGTTCTATAGGTACACTATGTGGTAGGGGAAATTGGGGCAAAACGAGTTTGATACTAAGGATAACTTAGGTACATCATATTTTGATTTATATTGCTTTTTAAAATATGTCAGGATCCCAGAGTTCGTCTTTACTCGGTGTGACGCTGAGGTATCTTACTAAACCTTTATTAGTAACTGTATGTATTAAATTTTACAACATTTAATATTTTTGCTAACTAATCTATAAAAAATAAGCCACCGTAGTAACAAGTAATCCCTAGACTCATCAAGTCATTGCAACATTAGCACCTAGGACCTAGCTATAACATGCACCTAATGCATTTATATTTACAATGTACAAAAAGGGTGTACCATCAAAGAAAGTGAAAATGAAAAAATGAAATGAAAATGAAAATATATTTATTAAAGATAAGTACACACACTAAAACAAAATACACGTATTTGGATCACTTATACATTGACTTGTGTAGTAAGCTTATCTTAAGCATGGTAAGCAATCTCGGTATCGGTGGTCACCGCACTATATCGCGGAGGCCAGCTCACAACGAGTTACAGAAAAGATGTGGTCGGTAAAAATACTAGAACATTTAAAAAGGTTACTTAAAGTTCATTTAAATTGATGAGGTGGAAACTATTTAATTTAAATACTAAATAACATACATTCATTCAACAGGAGTTCGAATTGACATACAAACAAAACAAAGTGTGATCCAATTCAAATTAAACAAGAAAAGCAATGTAGATAAGGTCTAAATAATTAATCAAAATTTTAATAAGTTTAGCGAGAGCCAGACACAAATTAACAATATTTTGGGTTTTTACTTAAGTAACTCTTCCGTTTCATCATATGACAGACCAGCTAACCAACTGTGCAACAGCCTTTTCGCCTCGTAAACTGAGCTATTCTTTACGAGACATTTCTTTACGACCCTATTGTAGACAGAGCTAGATATAAATGGGTCGAATCGGGTAGCAAAAAAGCTTTGCACTTTTGGTATTTGTGTGCGATAAACCCTTTTTTGCAACATTAGTTCATAGTCGTTGGATGCTAATACAAGGCTATGTTTTCCCAAGAATACCTTTAAAATGAACAGTTGACGCACCGTTAGCACCTCGGCATCTTGATAAGAGACAAACTGTCGGGTATCTAAATGGTCTCTTCAGCATCGTTTTGAGCACTGCACGTTGGGCTCTTTCAGCTTCAATCAGTACTGTTTTCGCAGCACTACCCCAGCTAGAGTTGCAGTAGGTTAGAAGGGACTGACACAACGCATAATAAACTGTTTTAAGTGTCAGTATGTTAGCTGCATTTTGGAGAAGTCGCATAATGCGAAAGATTTTCCTTACTCGTCCTGACAAGGCGGATATATGTTATTTAAAATTAAGGTTTTTGTCAATGAATACTCCTAAATATTTCAGAGAGTCTGCTCTAGATATGATAGCACATGTACAGTTGACAGAGTTATTTCTGCATGTGTGCACTTTCATATTATGTTCAGTGGGCGGTGAGGAGACGAGAGTTTTATATAAACATACATATTTGGTCTTGTTGGTATTGAGAGTTAGTAGGTTTCTTTGTAGCCAGTCAGCTACCTGCGTCATTCCCAGTTCTGCGTTCTTGAAGGCGTCGCTCCATGTAGGTCCATGGAATATAATTGCGGTGTCGTCTGCGTAGCAGATGATATCTGCGTTTGTAAGAGAAATGTTATGCAGATCGTTCATATATAATATAAATAAGGTAGGCCCAAGAATACTACCTTGCGGTACGCCAAAGGATATATCGTGATAATTGCTCATTTCCAGACCTATCTGTGTTCTTTGTTTCCTGCCTGACAAGTAGCTTTTGAACCACTCCAAGGGTAAGCCTCTTATCCCACTCTTTGACAGCTTATTTAGTAGTAATGGCGCGGAGACGGTATCAAAGGCCTTTGCCAGGTCAAGTAATACTCCAATGCAACTCTCTTTTCTATCAAGACACTTCGCCACAGATTCTGTAAGGAACCTGACAGCATCCTCTGTTGACCTCCCCTTTCTGAAACCCATTTGCCGAGGAGAAAGGAGCTTATGTGCTTCAAGATAACTGACTAAGCGATTGTAGACAATTTTCTCGAGTATTTTTGAGAAAGCACAAAGCAGCGAGATCGGTCGGTAGTTCTCAGGATCATCTTTTTTGCCGTTTTTAAAAATAGGGCACACAGACGCTATTTTCCACTCGTTAGGGAATTGACCTGAAGATATACTAAGATTGCATATTGCTGTAAGAGGTTCAATGATGCTACCCTTAATAGTTTTAATAAAGTTATTGTTTAAACCATCAATTCCAGGTGCTTTATCATTGTCTAATTGCATAATTAAGGACTCAACTTCACTAGTATCAGTTGGAGTCATAAAAAACGACCGAGATACTGTAGAGTTTAATGGGTTGTTTGCATTTGCCAGTGTTTCTTCGGTTGTGTTGAGTTTCGATAGGATATTATCGACAAGTTTTTAACCTATATTTGAGAAGTACAAGTTACATTTGTCTAGAGACTCTTTATGATTAGTAGTACCTGGTATTGAGAGTAGTTCAGTCGGTTGTCCCTTTGTGGAGGAGAAGTGGCATATATCCTTTATCGTTTTCCAAAGCCTCTTAGGATTTCCTTGACTGTCTTGCAGTTCTTTTTCTTCTTATTCTAATTTTTGTCTTCTTAGGAGGTCATTACAGTAATTCCTATAACGTTTGTAAATTATCACATCCATCTTGTTGTCCTTATTACCTTTAGCTATCATGTGAAGGTGGTCCCTATTTCGGATACATCGTAAAAGCCCCGGTGTGATCCACGGTTTTAGAATGGTTTTGGATTTACTTATCTGGACTCTTCGAGAGTGTTTATTAATTATTGTGTGTAGTACCTGCGTAAATTTTTTGACAGCATCGTTTACATTACTCTCGTTAATTATATCCGACCAGTTCATCGTTGATAGTTCACTTTTTATGGCATCTATATCTCTCTTTACTGACATACGTTTTGGAGTTCCATGTTTTTTACTACTGAAAGCTATACCAGTCATAACTATACAGTGGTCCGTGATGTCAGAATGGCATACTACCCCGAGAGATTTTTTATGTGATCGGATGAAGATGTGGTCAAGACAAGCGGCTTCTCTAGTAGGGGTGGATATAGCAGGCATAAGACCATGTTCTGCTGTTAGGCACAGATACTCAGAGCAGTCTGATGGTGTTGCGATGTTTATATTTATGTCTCCTGCGACAATAATCTGTTGGTTATTGGAAATTTGCCGAAGTTGGGAGTCTAATGAGAATAAGAACTTATCAGTGTTTCTAAAGGAGGGCGATCTGTATATACCTAATATAGTTATTTCGTTTGGTATCGTAGCGACAAGGCCGTTTGCTTCTTCAAATACCGGCTCCTCCACCACCGTGTTCCATTTTTCGCTAATATACAAAATAATACCTCCATTTTGGTTTACGATTTTAGTGGTACTGTGTACAGAATAACCGGGTATTTGAGGTATAATCGATGAATCGCTTAACCAAAACTCTGTCAGTATTATAACATCCATAATTATCTTAAATCTTTCAATACTTGCAATGAAATAGTCAAAGTTTTTTTGTACACTTCTTATGTTAAAGGCGAGAAGTTTAAAGTTATAGTCGGCGGTCATAAAGGTTTTACACGTCTCAAGCTCAGTTATTTCGTGGCAGTTTATATTCAAGTGATCAATATCATCTACTAATTCTTCATTAAAGCCTGTTATACAATAACAGGATTGTATTGAATTTTAGTTCTGTGAAGAACTGTCACAAAAAAGATTCCGTTATGGCTGATTGGGGAGGGACGACTTTAATAAGGTTGTGCTGAGTTGAGGCTGGTTTGGACTTGAGGATAGAGGAAATGGAGATGTTACTTATATAACAGTGAGTAATTTGAAAAATACAATACAAATACGTGATATTTTTGTGTGTCACAGTGTTATTTGATCTCGAATACTCTTTTTGCTTATACTATATATATATATATATAAGTATCTCTAGAGTTTAAATACGGCGCCGAAGAAGGACAGAATGCACGCAACGCAAATCATTTAAACATGTTTCAAGATGGCTGATGATGGCCACCGTAAATAGTCTACATAATTAAGTCGGTTTATTTGTTGCCCTTCAAAAAGCGGTGGAGGGTAACAAACTTTTGTATTTACCGTTAAGGCTTTTAAATAGTAAGGGTTTTAAATCACAATGTGAGATTATGACAAAGACCGACGATAATAGCGCCTTCTCTGTCATACCTAAAAGTTATATAAGACCGTCCCGTTCGGTCTTGCGTATTATTATTACCATGCCCCGTCTACACATAATATCCTAAGTCATGCACGTACCTACGCTAACGGCTGCTACGAGTAAGCCCGTGAGCCGGCACATACCGGAATATCGTCACTTGTACTCATAAGTTCGCATTACGTCGACCCTTGACATTTCGCGGTGAAGACGAGATGACCATTTGATCGGCCAGCCTTTGATCTCTATGTTGCAATTTTAAGCCAGATTGCTATGCCCGTAAAACGTATATATTTAAGCTAGATAGCAAGATCGTTCAAGCAAAATTATAGTTGCAGGTGAATTAGCTTAGCACTTGACGACGCCGACGTCGGCGTCGGCGTCGGGGATGTATCATACGTACGTACGTAAGATATATCTTTTGCTATAGTATTTAAGGTCAAATAAACATTCCTACGAAGTGTGCCATCTTGTGAACTAATGTTTAGAACGACATTTTAAAGGCATTATGACTTTGTTATCAGTTCATCCTGTAATTACGGTACGATACATAAAAAATATTAGGCCACCGTCATACGTATAAATAGAAAGAAAGGTAACAGAAGGTTAAACACGGGTCTTAAAATTTATTTTAATTTTCCTCAATATAAATATTGTCAGTCAGCGTAGCGTTGATATAGGACATGTTACGCAACAGTTAAACACTAGGTAGGTATAGGAATCTACATAACCTTCTGCACCCTGTTTGTATTGTCATTCAAATGAGAAAATCCTAATGCCCCACTCCCCTTTCTAAATTTTACATGGTACTACATATTTGAGTAGGTATAGTTATAATTTATCGATCTTATGTTCATTTACACGTAAATGTCACTGCAGGTCGATTGCAGTATTTGCAGTTTACAGTCGCAGTTGTGGTGTGGAGCTGCTTGCAAGGATTCACAATCTAGTCGTGACATTAATGGTGCAGATTACTTACGCGCACGTTGCAACTAGAGTGCGTCGAATTCTGATGTAAAATATGGCTTAGTGCCTGTGTGGAGTGGAGCTTCGGTCGAGTTCCCACGCGGGAGCGCGGACGGCGTGGCGGTACGCTCGCCGTTCGCGAATCGCGACACACGTATAAAATCACACTACTGCATCTTACACAGTAAAAAAACAATGCTATTATATAAAACTAGTATCTATTTTCATAATGGCACGAAAGGGACTAAAATATTCACCGAACCCAGCTCTAAGTGATATGATCCGATTTTATTTAGTCTTAAATTGTAATATGTAATTCTATGCTGAATGAGACTATGACCGTTTTCTGTGTTAATCAACCGTTAATGATAAACAGTAAAAAATAATGAAAATAGGTTCATATTTGAGTTAGGAGGTACCATTATTTAGTACGCGCGTTTGCAATAATTTCATTTTAAAGACATTATCTAGCTCAAATAATTGTGCACAATATACTTCAAAGCAATTTAAATTCGTTTACAATGTCTGCTATTTATCATAGAATTTGATGGTGAAGAAACTGTAGTACTTAAATAAATATACATTTATTAGTCCTATATAATAAAAAATCCGATAAGCGTCAATCACGATATGGTTTCGAAATTACCAAGATTGCCCTACATCGCAGGTGCACTCACAAAAAAGAGAAACTGCGGTGCTGCGGCGTTGGAAAGAAAATCTTATTCGACTTAAGGGGCGATATTCGAGACGGTGTGGTCCAGTTACACCAAAGTCTCCCTTCGATTTGGATCCGGTTTGCTCTGGTTTTACGTGAACAACCTACTCGTACCTGAACTTTCTTATGGTATTTTAATCACTGTTATTTACAGCAGTTTCCTTTCAAACGTTACCAAGAAATTTTAAGGTTTCGCTTTTGTGGTTTTTGGAGGTATTCAGTATCAGTATTTAGACATAGGTAATATGTAGTCAAAATAGGGGGTGGTTTTGGTGAGTAAAAAAGTAGGTAACAAATTTTAAACAAAAATACTGCGGTCCGTTTAAGGGCATAATTGGTATTGCGACTAAGAAAACAGATTTGGACGCGAAAAAAAAGTTTTTTGTATCGGGCACGTCGTCCAAGCCAGTCAAATCCTCCATATAAAAAGTTTTTTGTATTGGGCACGTCGTCCAAGCCAGTCAATCCTCCATATAAAAACATTTTTTTCGCGTGTAATTTTTTTTTCTTAGTGTAATATGATACCGTTTACGTCTTTAAACGGATCACCAGCATTTTTGTTACACTTTGTATTTATAAGCTCACTTTGGCGACTAAGACAAACTGGTTTCTAGGTAAGATAAAATAAAATCTACTGGATGCACATAGCTTGCCGCCGTTTAGGTCGGACTTACACTCAACTTAAATATTTTAAATTGTATACCACTGATTGACAAGTATGAATGACCAGCCAGAAATTAAAAGAAAAATGTAGATAAATAAATGTTAAATAATATGAATATATAAATAAATAAATAAAAGTATGTGTTTATTCATTTATATATATGCTTATACTTTATCAAATGATGCTAGATAAAGTATTTTTAACACTACAAGAAGTAGTACAAATGAATGTAATTTTAACTGTAAAACTTTCGTGAGATTCTAACTTATTAAAAATATGTATAACGGGTTACTCACGTCAGGCCGCTCGTGAGAATGATCATCGTAAATTAATCGAAACATGTAGAGCAAAAATCGACTTATATTACGTGAGTAACCCGTTACAAATATTTTCAAATGAATGTATATTATATTTGAGTTAAAATTGCGGTAACACTAAATATTGAAGTAACGAAATGATATGTAATCACATATTTTTTATTTAAATGTATAGGATAGTTCTCTGTAAACATGTCAAAGCAATTCGTTATACGTATTATGAAAACTTTCATATGTGGTAATTTACAGTGTAGGTAATTAAAATCCGCGAGGTGCCATTCTGGAAGTATGAGTAAAGACATTGCGTCGAGCGTGCATAATAAATTAGTTTTAATGCATTCATGAATATAATGGACTAAGAGCTGGCCACGTCAGATATGACACAATAATGAGAGTAATGAAACCTGTCTAGTTAGATTACTTTACCATCCTTATTGCTAGATCCGGGCAACTGGCAGCTTTTAATGGGTGGAGGTCAGAGTGACAGACCAACAACGCTTTACAGTTGGAAAAAAGGAAAATTTAAATAGGTAAAAACTGCCAAAGTTGTGTAATTTATAGAGGACAGGGCCTATGTTTTAACATTAGAATAAAAAACATTGTGTATTATTTCAAAACAAAAACAGTAGGATACTAACTATAAATTTCATTATACATCATTTGACACTACTTTCCCCCAACATAAACTATTAATCTAATTAATTACACAATTACCCATAATATTGAAACAAACCAAGAACTCTAGGATTAGTTTTCTTCAAGTTATTTGCATTCTTTGACCTCCACCACTTTACAGCTGCCAGATGTCCAGATCTAGAAATAAGCATAGTATAGCAAACTAACTAAAGAGGTTTCGATGCTCTCATTATTGTGTCATATCTGACGTGGCCAGCTCTCCGTCTATAACTATCCGTAAGATGTTAGCGAGTAACAAGAGAATCGTGCTCTTATTTATCTGCGTACCAATACGATACCAACGCCTTGATAGTTTGTACCTACAGAGGTACTACGCATAGGTACTTTTTGATGCAGCTTTTAGCATCGCCGACGATACGTAAGTACTTAAATAACATATGTATTTAAATAAATTATGTACAGGGTGATTCATGAGACGTGAGCAGGAACAACCCTACACACTTAGTTAACGATAATGAATCGGCCGCCATCAGTTTTAAGTGAAACAATAGCGCCTTTCAATTTTTTTTACCTTTTTGTTTCGTAGAAATTTTCCTCTATGTGATCATGGTCACCCTACATAAACAAATAAATAAAGATAAAACCTCTGTAACAATCATGACAGCACTTTGATTATGAAAAAAATAATTGTCAAGTTCAGTGAGATACGATGTTTCCAAAGTAACCAAACATCAATTTGACACATATCACAGAAAAACAAGAGAATATTCTAACATCAGTACTCGACGGAGTATTCTAATTGAAGAGTGACCATGCGTGTCGTAAATAATTTGAAACATCTTATTTTTGATAAAAAAAATTTTTTTGCGCTTATCACGCTAATACTAATATCAAACAATAGCTTATTATTTACTGAATCCGTAGTGTTAAGCCTGCTCACGTCTCATGAATCATCCTGTATATATATCGTAAAATTGAAATATAACAGAAAAAAGACATTAATATTTATTTTATTAGGCAGATTAAAGTTATACAAAAATCGCTAGTCACTTGGACAACGAAATTAGTTGTCCGTAGGACATTTTGGTTGCCCCATTGACAAAAAAAATGTAATAAAATTATTTTCGGTAGCGGAACCATTAAAACTACTTTCTGATAATTCAAAGAATTTGTTTAATTTGTTTTTTTTTATTTATTTAAGAGGTAAATGAATATTCAATATATCGTCATGTGGGCATTTAAAAGTGGATTCTTCCTAATGCAGGAGTAGAAAAAATTCTATATTAAGTCCATAGTGTTTTAAATATGCACGATGGGTAACATGGACATAGGCAAATATTTATTGATAGTAGATAGAAGTATATTTTGTTTGACAGCTGAAGCAAATTCTCTAATGAAATTGTTAAATGTTAACCGTTAACCAAAGTTACAGTATAATTTACGCATATTTATCAGTGAGACTTTTGTGGCACAGCACTTGTACGAGTAACTAATTTTGGATATAATTATGAATAAACAAAAACTATTTTTTTTTCAAATTTATCTTATTTAATATCCAAAATGGATAGTAAAAATAAACCTAAGTAAAGGTTATATTTTCGTTAAATGTATAGGTCAATTAGGTAAGCCAATATCAGAATATTACTCACATGAATTTATTCTATGTAACTATGTATAATCGTATCGTGTGGGGCCGCCGGACGACTGCGTTTCGTAACTGCAGTTTAGAATCATTTGCATATTTCGTGGTGACGAAGCGAGCACGGCGCAGATCGCGGCAGCGCCGGTGCTCGCCGGACCCTGCGACGAGCGGGATGATCCAGATTCATCGGATCCTTTCACCGAGCAGCCTTGAACAATCGCGTCCCGGACGGCCACTGACCATTACCGACGCAGCTTTGTTAATGTCCTATCAATAAACCTAGATCGCTACTTAAAGATATGTCGGTCTTTACTTGTAGATCTATTAACATTTTACAATCTACAGCTGTGGTAGGTACTAGGTACGCAAGATCTTTTGTGTTCCACTTACATCGGGGCTGTCAACATCCGCTACGCGATAAGTTATTACTATAGGAAAATGAGGTTCATTCTTGTCGGGACCGGATGGAAGGTCTGCCAGCGACGAACAGCAAATAATACACGTCTGCCAATAGTGCCAATTAAACCTTTGCCGATAACGATGCGCGTCGTCCGAATCCGGTAGATGCTCCTTTGCAATTTAAATCAATAAGCGCGGTCGTTATTTTCATCGATATTGTATTTAATTGAGAGGCTTAAATTTCATCGCTCTCTATCGAGATGACGCCCGTGCCTGATTATAGAAGGAAACGCCGACGTCGGCGACGGTCCGGGTGCGGACGTGCGGCGGGAAAAGCGAACATGAGGCCGGCTGGACATCCACTCTCGCATTTCCTTTCATTGCCAAGTCAAATAAAAGTCATAAGCATCAAAACGGAATGCGAATCTTTATTAACATGCGACCCTTCACTAAACTGTTCTTGCAATTGCTATAGCCAAATAACAATTTGCAATAAAAAGCATGCACGAATGTAATTTGCGAAACCGGAATCGCAGCAAATTAATTGAAGGGAATCTTCGAGGTATTTTGTCAAGTTTTAAGAGGCAAGATAATTATAATATTGTAATGTTTTCTTAATAATTGGATATTATTAAAGTAGTTGTTGCATTTATTAATTTGCATTATGATTATATCGTTTGTCATACTGCCATATGCGGTTTAGGGACAACAACGAAAATAAAATATATTGTTTTTTTTTTTAGATATTTAAGTTAGACAGTTTTTTTAATAAAATGGCTTTCTCCCTTTGTACATCAATGGGAATTTTGCCAATGACGATGTTAATCACACTTTTATTTATTTAAATAAAATATAGGCAGGCCGGACAACCGACCGTCCTTTTAGCTAAAGAGTGGTTACATGCGTTGTGAGACTAATTCTTCTTTAGTTGCACACTTGCTTATTAGATCACCGCACAATAAGCTCTCGATGTTACACACTGAACTACGTAAATAAGCAAAAAACAAAAAAAAAACTATTCCCAAGACGTCCACGCCACCCGGCATCTAGAACGGAAATCTCAAATACATATTAGATAGTTCTTAGCTAATTTTGCTTTAATTTATGCACCGATTATTATAAATAGCTATTAAATAATCATTTTAAACAAAAAAGAACCGACTTCACTTAGACTCCACCTTTCCAAAAGAAAATGCCCGAGCTACTGTAAGAATCATATAATCACTATAGGTGTGCCTATAATATTTGAATAGTTCCCTCGATTTATCCAGGATCCCATCATCAGATCCTGACCTGGACCGGTATACTCTTTCAAACTAAATAATAATTTTCCAAATCTGTCCAATCATCTTCAAATAATCGGTGAACATACATAAAATAGAAAAAAGTAGCAAAACAAAGATCCCGACGAATTGAGAACCTCCTCCTTCGAAAGTCGGTTGAAAATGTGTATAGTACGTCTACGCTAAATTTGCACCGACATATATGTCGTGACAATGAATGTGAATGATGCTTGACCCACTTATTACTTAGCATGGAAACTTAGTGTTGACGGAAGTTGCCGTGAAAGCGTAAACATCCCTCCCATCAGTTAACTACTAGGTACTTTTAATGTCCTTAACCTATGACATTAAAACTATAATATGTATTTAGGGCATAAATAATGTAACGAATTTGTTTTCTTCGACACTGAAACCGTACTTAAAACGTAGCACTGCTAAGAAAACATGTTTTACGCGAGAGTTGTAAATTGTTCGTTGTATATTTATGCGAGGACTGGCTCGTTATCCTATGTTAATGATGACGAGGACCGGGAATGCGCGAGAGCACGAGAGTGGATGCGTGCCGGGTCATCTACGTCGTGTCACTGGCTCTTCCGTCCCTCGTGCAATAAGCATCTGCAGGTATACATATGTATGTACTTGACTGGGACACGAATCGAATCATTATATATATATACGACGTTAAGTGGTGTGAAAGCCCTTTTACAATAGTTAATATGGAATAACATTAAAAGTTACTTAGCGTAACAAGTGTCGTTCAGCAGCTTAATCGCCAATCTTTAGTCAAATTTAGCTATTCTAACTGAATATAAAACATATTTTAGTTCTAAAGGTGTACTGGGAACATAGATATTTATCTGTAACGGCCATCTTTAGAATTGAAATTGAATTAATTAATTAAATTAGAAATAGACAGAACACGAAGTGAGACACGTTTTGAACTAATAAGTAAGTTGACACACTACTAACAAACAAGCGACTTTCATTACGAAATATCGTACTTATTTATTTCTTCCACCAAAATATGAGTGTAAGATAAAAAAAATAGCTCTTGTTTTTATTATATTTACACGCTCAAATATTTATACATCTTTGTGATTTCTTTGATATTGCCTGAATGCGAGCAGATTGCTCCAAACTCGGATGGTACATCTTGCTATTACCATAAAATGTCTTTTATCTGCAGTCAGTAGGTAGGTATATTATATTAGATCCTTAAACCGAGGCAGCCGAGATAAATTAGATATGTATGGTTGTACGCGAAGGGAAATGCTTGCAAAATCTCGTAATTCCGAGCGTTAACTACTAAGCCGAACATGTTGGTTCGAGTATTAACTCGTATCTCGTTATATCGCTAAGTGAAACTGCCGTGCTATGTGAAACTGGTAATGAAAAGTGATAAATGTGTTATTATGAAGTATCTTGTGATTACGAATCTCGAAACTCGAAGCTGCGTCTTTCGAATTATGCAGTTATGAATACTTTTTTTAAAAGAATTATTTAAGGCTATGTTAAAAAAGCAAAGGTATTCTAAACTGCAAAGATGTACCTACTTTTTTTTATTGGTCATTTAGGTATCTAACAGAAGAAAAAGTTCTTTACCACATTTAGCGACAATAACTCTTAAATACAAGATAATCTAGCGAAAACCACAATAAAAAGTAAAGGTCGCGGTCACAGCAGAAATTGCGACAATTAACAGATAGTGAGTAATACATAAGCGCAATAAAAACCTAAACAGGATTTATAGCAAGTCCGCTTCGTGATTGCAGTGGAAAAATTCCAATGACAATAGGAGACATGGTCTCAATGTCAAGTGCGTAAAAACAACGGCAAGCAACGGCTCGGGGTCGACACCGGAGGGTTCCCGCCAGACATTACTTGTACTATACATTTAACTAGTTTTCGTAAAGCTTATTTGTTGCCGAACTCTCGTCGATACACTTTACTACACGTATACTTTATTGCAACAAGATAAAGATAAATAAATAGTAGGGGGTTTTTTTTTTTTTTTTTATACCACGACGGTGGCAAACAAGCATACGGCCCGCCTGATGGTAAGCAGCTACCGTAACCTATGGACGCCTGCTACTCCAAAGGAGTCACATGCGCGTTGCCGACCCTTTACAAAAAGGAGGATTCACTGTGTTGACGACTAAAGGGACAAGAAGGTCCCTCATCGTTAACACACTGGGTCCTCTTTGAGCTCTTTGGCAACCTTACTCACCAGCAGGAACACAACACTATGAGTAGGGTCTAGTGCTATTTGGCTGTGGTTTTCTGTAAGGTGGAGGTACTTCCCCAGTCGGGCTCTGCTCCAGACTTGAGCGATGACATTCGCTGAACGTGCCCTACCACACTTAGCGAGATGCCATTCGCAGTGCCCATACCTCTCTTTTTGGCGTAGTTTAAGGACATACCCAGGTCCGGACGTAGTTTAAGGACATACCCAGGTCCAATAAGGACATACCCGGTTTTATTAAGTAGTTACTTATACATCGGTTAGGAGTTTACTCGTTGAAATCCACATAGTTGTCGTACTTTAGTATGAACCTTCCACTCTGGATTTCAATGATATTATTGCCGAGCTATTGGAGAAGTTGGAAAACTAAACCTAAGCATAACAACGCGCAACGCGGGACTGAGCGTTTATGTATTTTCTATGACGCGCGGACCGTTTAGTCGAGTGATATTTTACGCATTGACAACAATAGGTATTCAGATTAATGAATAATATAAACCAGCCAATTGCCAGGCAACGAACAACGAAAGGTGCTATCTTCTTAGTTCTTACGATACAAAGCCCCTGCATTATCAAAACAGTGTCTTCACGTCCATATCGTACTTTTCTTAACCTTTTAACCGCCACCGTCTGGTATTTGAGACAACTAACCCATGTGACCCTGGTAAAATATGATATAGTTAACATGACGAGTTTACTTTTTTCATTATTGTTACTTGCATCTCATGTTTTCTGTAAAAATGAATAGTGTACCTAAGTACAGAAGATTCGTTAACCATTTTATTTTAGGTATGAAATTACAAATGTTTTTGGTTTATCACCTGTTTTCTATATTATCCTTTTTCCTTATTATTGTTTCTTGTTAATCCAATGGGGAAGGCAACTGTCAGAATGACATTCCAACAATGGTCCTGAGAAAAGCTAAATTTGTATGGCAGGAAGTAGTTTTTATTTATCTTAGAGAACATTATTTCGTCTCGAATTTGTCCCTAAGGGAAATTCTCAGATTTCCGTAATACTATAATAATAATTATAGAATACTATAATACTAGAATAAAGCGACAGGGAAGAATTTTCCCTAAGAAAAGCCTTCTGACTGTATATAGTTTCAGTCATAGACTAATAACCCAAGACCCCGCATAGCCGGGCGAGCCCCGCTGCCACGCACAAAGTAATTTCACCCTATAGTGAGACACTAATTTATTGTAAGTGACAGTAAACAATAATGTCTGACTCTCTCTTACGCCCCACGGAACAATGGCACGTTCCCTGTCTAGCATTGCGTGTTCCCCTCCCGCACCCCTTCTTTTTGGCAGCTTAGGTTTCATAGAAATAACGCGCTAAGCGGAGTATAGAGATATCTTGTATATGGTTTCAGTACATTCTTAAGGATCATTTATCGTTTGTTTCTATCTCTCGTTGTACGCAGTTGTATGGAATCTGGAACAGCGCCCACTACAAAATGTCTTTCAAATGTTTCAGAACTTTCAGACACTATTGTGATACCAGAAATTAAAAATTATATTGGCAAAGAACATAAAATTACATATACAGACTGCAACAGTGCTCTACTTTTCTCGGATCTATATTTAATCGCAGTTATAATAAAATAATACCTGGAACCACGCATGAGCCGAAGGTAGTTCCGTGTAGCCGACGTCCGGCAAACCTTCGACATTTCCGAACGAAACACCGTTGAACTACCGCCGCCCCTCCACCCCACCACGGGGCGAAGGGGGCAGAGAAGGCGGCAGCGTGCGAAAACACACTTCGAGGTCGCTTGCTCTTTTTTTAGTCACATTTTTATATTGCCTGTACTTATTGAAATGTAAGCAGACCGAACGCAATTAAAAAAATAGGTTATCGTAACTTAATAAATAACTTCAAGTAGCCATCTTTAAGTTCCGCTCGGCAATCCAATAAGAATTCAAAACATTTAAGCTCGAAGCACTTCTAAAAAGTGTACGTCTCATTAGACTTGCCAGTGCCGGTACGAGTAAGACAAGGAGGAATATAGGAACACGCTCCTACCTATCGACGAATAGTCATTGTTCATGGTTGCGATGGAACAAAATAAAGACACAGCAGCGGTATTCGTGACGATGAGACGCAGTAGGCTTGCCCGGGTGAGAGACAGAGACATCGAATTTAAGGCCTTAGGGTCGATGTCCGGACGACGAAAGGTACAATTCGATTTTCAGAAGAATTATCTTTAATTTAGGACACGCCAATCACGACCGCTCCACGTGGATTGAGATGTTCCGATGGATCGATACTACTTAACTCTATAATCAGCCGAGTCGAGATCGTTGTGCAGCTAAACTTTTAGGCGGGTTAGGTAGGTTTTTTAAAAATGTTGTGTTAAGTTAGATTCATGTTAGAAGAGAGAAAGATTAGCTAAAAATATTAAACAAGACATACTTGAACACAACATACATTCGCAAGACAAAGGATAACTAACTATTACGAGGAAATAAAGCTTATGGTAAATATGAAAACAAGCACTGTACAAAATGCTCCAAGTTTAGCTCAGGCTACCAAGTACTAAAATACATAACTTTTCACCGTGCATTACGCTACACAAGCCGCATTCTGCTACTCGATGAGGTAGGGTTGCCTACGGCCTACTATTGATCTAATAGCATTTTCAACAATACAAAGCATTTATATGACATCCGTTTCAGTTAACCGTAAACATGTTGATGAAGAGAAATTCATATTCATAAATAAAAGTACCGTCAATTAATTAAAAAAACGTGGTAAGACGTCAGTTGTAACTTGGTTTACTCTTTGTAATTGTGAGTAGTTGTTTACGCGGGATAGCGGCCACGAGGAGAGCCGGGAGGGCCGGCCATGGTGGGAGGGCGCGGGGGAGGTAGGGGCCTGGAGGCAGAGGGGGGCTGCGCCCGCGCGGACCGTTACGCCGGCGTCCTTGGCTGAGTTCTTTCTTGCGCAGCAGGTCGCTCTGAACTCGTTCCGCGCTGCTGGTATCAACGCGCACGTGTGTTAGACATTTTTCTACATCTATACAACTCTGTGAGTGTGTGAAATTACACACGTATGCGCACATTGAATTAGTCTTAGCGGATATTACGGAATTAGAATATATGATTAAAAAATGGTTGCAAAAACACGTGTTTCTTAAGGTATGGTACGGCCTTAAATCAGGTTGTGTTGATATTTAACCTTATCAATATACATTTAATACATTGTAGATACTAAAAAAAACTTCTTATCAACTATAGGTATATTAATGTTAAATATATTAAAGATCAAAGTAGTCTTAATAGACACTACGCCTCGCTTTTGGGTATTAGTGTTGAATGTTTTATTAGGTAGGCGTTCGACCTTTTAAATTTAATAGGTCAGTTAGACCAGAGACACAAGCTTAGATTAGATAAAATAAAATATACTACGGGAGTTCCTACAATAGTTTATATATCAAAAGTATTTACTAGAACTATTATTTATTTAAACATTTAGGACAACGCCTAAACTGATTTAGATAAACATGTTTTCTTAAACACTCACTGTCACTCGTTAGAAAACCTGCTTGAAATAAAATAAAAACACATACGCTACGGTGGCACAGACAAGAGACACATTGCGATCTACCTTCTCTCTTCTTGCTTCGGGGGTTAAAAATCGATAAGTGTTTACTAGTTTTTTCATTTAAAGTAACCATTAGCACCTATCATGATTTTTTTCTCTACAATCAAATCAAATGGCTAGGCAGAGCTAACATATAGAGCCCTTTTTGAATTACGATCATTTAAAAAACCGGCCAAGTGCGTGTCGGACCACGCATAGGAGGGTTCCGTACCTTCAATGGAATAAGAACCAAACTAATACCAAAAGGTCGTATCTGATGCCTATGGAAGAAGTTTTTTGGAGATAACTCAAAAATGGCTGAACCGATAATGTTCAAAACAATTTTCGTTGGAAGTATATGATAAGGCGCATCTTTTTTTTTTTTTTTTTTTATACCACGACGGTGGCAAACAAGCATACGGCCCGCCTGATGGTAAGCAGCTACCGTAACCTATGGACGCCTGCAACTCCAAAGGAGTCACATGCGCGTTGCCGACCCTTTACAAAAAGGAGGATTCACTGTGTTGACGACTAAAGGAACAAGAATGTCCCTCATCGTCAACACACTGAGTCCTCTTTGAGCTCTTTGGCAACCTTACTCACCAGCAGGAACACAACACTATGAGTAGGGTCTAGTGCTATTTGGCTGTGGTTTTCTGTAAGGTGGAGGTACTTCCCCAGTCGGGCTCTGCTCCAGATTTGAGCGATGACATTCGCTGAACGTGCCCTACCACACTTAGCGAGATGCCATTCGCAGTGCCCATACCTCTCTTTTTGGCGTAGTTTAAGGACATACCCAGGTCCGGACGTAGTTTAAGGACATACCCCGGGTCCAACATCTCTTCAATTTTTTTCATATTTTTTGAACTTACGGTTCAAAAGTTACGGGGGGGGGGGCTTTTCTGACTTTCGAAGCGTATATTTCAGAAAATACTCACTTAATTACAAAATAGTCAAGAAACCTCAATGTTATTTTGAAAGACCTATCGATTGATGTGTCACATGTTGATATTTGGTTATTATTATTTTTTTAATTTAGTATGGAGCGCCCCCCTAAAAATATATATTTTTTCAAATTTAACTACATAACTAAGTAGCTGCATACAAAATACACCTTATGTGTAAATTTTATTCAGATACGTCGTATAGTTTCCGAGTAAAATGCCTGTGACATACGGACGGACAGACAGACAGACAGACAGACAGACAGACATGACGAATCCTTATGGGTTCCGTTTTTTGCCATTGGCTACGGAACCCTAATAAGGTGTAACTGTAAACCACAGCATCCGCCTACTCCGCCTAGTGAGTACTTCTTACCTATATCATACGATGCACAAAGCACTAGCCAGAAATATACGGTTCTAAATTTAAGCTCTTGGATGAAAATTAAAAGTATGAACTAGCAAGTGTACGAATGGAGAAAATCGAACGCCTTAGACAGGCGACGATGAACGACATAAAATCTATTTTCACTGCTCATGCTCGTAAAGTTCTACTTTAAGTCGTGCGTGGACGACATAAAATCGCATTTTAAGCTCTAGGGCATAAAGTAAAATTTTCTTCTAAGACTAAGAATGTGGCTCAACAGCCAAACAGAGTCAAAATATATTGCACAATTTAATTGAGCAGTAAAATTTCGTAGAATACTGAAACTTGTTATTTTATTATATTCTTACTATAATTATTTGAATTGCGTGTTTTCTATAATTAAATAAATGAAATCAAATAAAATAGGTATTGATAATAGTTTAGAAATGCCCCGAAATGTTTTTATGACTTGGCAGAAAACAAGTATCTATATTTAAATTCATATGTTAAAATTAAAAAAAAAAAAACATTTAAAAATTAATTACCGGGAACCATATTTGTTTTCATTGTAATATTTTAGTTACAACTTGAAATTGTTTTACGATTACCGATAAATAATTTCCTCGCAATTGAAGTGAGAATTAGAGTGTAACCCTCGTCCATAAAACCCATTTTACACTCGACTTTATATCAATCCTCGCTCGCAAGCTCGCTCGGATGGATAATCGCCTCGCGTAAAATCGTACGTTTTATGCACTTGTTGTACAATCTACTATTTTAACCGACTACAAAAAAGGAGGAGGTTCTCAATTCAACTGATTTTTAGGGTTCCGTAGTCAACTAGGAACCCTTATAGTTTCGCCATGTCTGCCCGTCCGTCCGTCCGTCCGTCCGCGGATAATCTCAGTGACCGTTAGCACTAGAAAGCTGAAATTTGGTACTAATATGTATATCAATCACGCCGACAAAGTGGTAAAATAAAAAGTGTTTTTTTTTATTATTAGGGTACCTCCCCTATACGTAAAGTGGGGAGTGATTTTTTTTTTTCATTTCAACCCTAACGTGTGATATATTGTTGGATAGGTATTTAAAAATGAATAGGGGTTTACTAAAATCATTTTTCGATAATGTAAATATTTTCGGAAATAATTGCTCCAGAAGTAAAAAAATATGCGTCCCCCCCCCCTCTAACTTTTGAACCATAAGTTTTAAAAATATGAAAAAAATTTCAAAAGTAGAACTTTATAAAAACTTTCTAGGAAAATTATTTTGAACTTGATAGGATGAATAGTTTTTGAAAACAAATTACAAAATTATTTCTGAACTAAGTTTGTAATTGAACCGTATAAGCAGGTGTTTATTGTACCTGTAATTTCTACAAAATTACAATGAAATGACGTGCTTTCAAATAAAGTAAAAACGGTGAAAATCGGTTGACGCAAAAAATAATTATCCCATAAAAATCATCTTCCATACTTTAAGCTCGCGCGCAATAGTTTACTTAATTTGCCGATAGATGTCGCTGTACGTGGAACTCTCATATCATATCCTACATGGCGGTGTTATTAACTCTTAAGTGGGGACACTTACTGTGACGGACGGAAAACTACGGAACCCTACACTGAGC
The DNA here is from genome assembly GCA_947086415.1 of Pammene aurita. Lineage (NCBI taxonomy): Eukaryota > Metazoa > Arthropoda > Insecta > Lepidoptera > Tortricidae > Pammene > Pammene aurita. Next base: position 19,280,339 of record OX352289.1, read on the forward strand.
GTGGCCCGACACGCTCTTGGCCGGTTTTTTATTATTATTATTGTGTATCTATTTCGATTTTCTTAGAAAGGAGAGATGTCTATCTAATTTTACACCTAGTTACTAAGTTTTGTTACTAGGTTTCTGACTGATGAAATATAAAATAAAGTTTAAAAAAATATAAGTAATTATTTAATAGGTATTTTTCCAATGAACATAATATGGTATAAGAATGCTTATAAAGCTCAGGATTGCCTGAAGACACAAACACGCGGTAAATTTATAAAAATGGTACTTTACAGAAGTGCATCAAATAAATGTTGCACCTTTGTTTAGAAGGTTCCATTGTTTGTTAGTATGAAATCTATATATTACCTAGAGCTAATTTCGTAACCAGCATTTACTCGTACTTTTCTTGCGAGTTTATGCTACAGCTATTCCCATTTAAAACATTGCATATTTCTAAGATTTGCACAAAAAGGCATAGATTTAGACTGCTATGCAACAAGCAGACTTGCAACGTGTAGTCTAGTATTTTATCGGACGGACCCACGTGAACTATACATATATCAAATGGAAGCTAAAGAATATAGCTACCGAATTGTGCAAGATTGTGATGCGTCTGAAACACTATTAAACATAAATAGGATTTAATATCAACATAAAGTAGGAACGTAATTATGACGTATTTTTTTCACGCCTTTTCCGAGTGTATAAAGAATTCTGAAAACCTGCGACAATAACTTTCATTTGAATATACTGTAATCTAATTACTATTTAATAAGCTTTAAAATTATAATACATAAAAAATCAAACTAATGCTACCTATTTCTATATACCTACCTACCTATTTGAATTATTAAGTGAAAACTATGTGATATGTTTATTGATGACGGTGAAATTGATATTAGCGATGAATTTTCATGTTATTATGATGTAATTTTTATTATGTTATTGTTATGATTAATCGGGTAAATCGCCAATAACTGACACTGTTTATTTATTACTGGCCACAACTTTCGTCGTCATATACTTTACTATTTGAATGTATAACATTTTATATGTAGGTACCTATAATTATATGTAGTTCTTGCCCATGTAATATAGTTTGAATATATACGTTTAATGTAGAGCCTTGCTTTATAATTTATAACGCAATTTATGATTCGGTCAGTAACTGGAGAGTAGCCAGTAATAGGCAATTTACCCTATTTTGTTTGAATGTATACATTTTTGTAAAATTTCTCATTTTTTCCTTAAACACTCTTTTTTTTTCAACATATGTTAGTATTAATCCATCAGTGCATAATTTTTAAGAAAAAAAAACCGACTTCAATGGGGGTAGCCGGTGAAGGATTATTGTAGATGGTGCACTTAGATTCCATACAATGAAATAACTTGCTTAAAAAACGCAGCGGAGAGGACAAATCGCCAAACGTGAACTATGCGTCGTCGAAGAGTTCCGTTCTGATTATCATCAGCAGTTCAACTTCATCAAATGTCACTCTTTTGAATGAAAATGCTTGATTTGTTGATAAAAATACAAAAGTCACTTTATGTATGCCTTTAAGATTTGAGGAATTCCCTCGATTCCTCATGGAACTCATCATCAGAACTTGAGCTTGACGAAAATTGGTCCTGACAATCTAACTTGCTTAACAAACATAGCGAAGAGGAAGAATCGCCAAACATGAACTATGCGTCGTTGAAGAGTTCCGTTCTGTTCATCATCAGCAGTTCCACTTCATCAAATGTCACTCTTTTGAATGAAAATGCTTGATTTGTTGATAAAAATACAAAAATCACTATGTGTAAGCCCTTAAGATTTGAGGAGTTCCCTCGATTCTTCATGGATCCCATCATCAGAACTTGAGCTTGACGAACATTTGTTCTGACAATTAAACTTGCTAAACAAACACAGAGAAGAGGACGAATCGCCAAACGTGAACTATGCGTCGTTGAAGAGTTCCGTTCTGATCATCATCAGCAGTTCTACTTCATCAAACGTCACTGTTTTGAATGAAAATTATGGTTTTGTTGATAAAAATATAAAAATCACTATATGTATGCCTTTAAGATTTGAGGAGTTCCCTCGATTCCGCATGGATCCCAAAAACGGGACCAATCTGTATACACGGTGCTCGTGAGCATTGCGAGAGATTTTAACCACGAATTTCTGAGGTCATAAGGAGTAATAAATATTATATAAATTTAGGTCAATTTCGCCAAAAAAAATTTTTTTTTTTGTTTTTTTTTTCGATTTTTTAATGATTTTGAACAAATAGTTTACGTAAAGTATTCCTTGGCACTTTGATATCTGTCAATAAGAATGTCTAGACTAGACCCCATAAAGGGTGAAATCGCCATCAAAAAAGCGTTTTGCACTGAGTCACAATAAAAAATATTTTTTTATTTAATTGATAGTAACTCTGAAACTAGGCGTATTCCAGAAAAGTTTATACGACATTTTAGTCTCCAATTATGATCAGGAATGCACTGTTAAAGTCTCTCGCAATCCTCACGAGCACCGTGTATATATACTTACAATCAAAAAAAGAATTTTTAAAATCGGTTCAGACATGACGGAGTTATGGAGTAACAAACATAAAACAAAAAAAAAAAAAAAACATACACGCCGAATTGAGAACCTCCTCTTTTCAAATCTTGAAGTCGGTTAATAAAAGAAATAAGAATATTTTTTGCGTGCGTTGTTGTACACACTCTTAACTGTACATCGGAGGACTTTATTACAAATAAAACAATGAATATATCAACTTGTTGCATATCAATCGATAGCTCGTCATAAATAAATTTCGTTTTTAATTAAGTACCTACCTAAATATTTTTAGAAATAATCACGCCGAAAGTCTCAAAAGTGGTTTCCTCCAACCCCCCCCCCCCCTCCCCCCCGTAACTTATGAACTGGACATCCAAAAATTCAAGAAGATGTGCATTTGTGCAATACATATAGGAATCTACATACTTTCAATGAAAATTATTTTGAACATTGTCGGTGATTACGTAAATGCCCGGCCAAGAGCTTTTTTGATGTTACTTTTTTTCTTATTACTTTGTAGGTATGGTCCATTATGTGTGGTTCGACACGCACTTGTCCAGTTTTTATTAGACTGCATATGCTTAAATATACATAGGTTACTTCTTCTTGGAAAATTCGTGCGCTGAGACACAGAAACAGCAGGTAAATAAGCCTTTGTCTTTCATTGTTTTCATGCTGTGAACAATTAATTTCCTGCCGAAAATGAATCGATACCACACTGTAGGCAGCGGGTTCTTAAGAGAAGTCGAAGGCTACGGCTACAACAGTGCCAGGACGAATCAATATGTAGTTCAATGTACAAAAATAAATAGTTATCAATTTTCTATAGTGCTTAAAAAAAGCAAAATGTACGCGCGACCTTACGCAATCCAGTTAACAATAACGTTGCCTTCTGCTCACGTGTTCGATACAACTATTGCGAAACGCGATAAAGGTCGATCAGTAATCGACATCTAGAGCTCGAAACAATTTCAATTCTCTTTAATTACTTATTGCCTTTATACTACTTTGCTCCTAAAAGCTCTTAATGCGATGAGAGAACTTATCGAACGCGAAGCAAGTGACAAGGACGAAGCACGCAATAGCTCGCTCCTCTATTACAGTAACTGGGTCAGACATACTTTTAAACTATAGTAACAATATGGCAAATTCAGTTTTAGTAAATTATCGTAAGTAAAGCTGTACGCCCGCGCGCCGTGAATCAGATAAATGTACCCGCGGCTTTATTAGACACATACCACCTCAGATAGTCTATCTCTTTCCCGCAGTCTGCGTCTGAGAGGGACGGAGGTGACATTTGCGTCTGTGTGCGTACAACTTGCTCCGACGCCACACTGGGTTCGAGACTACTGCTCCCTTGACTTACAATATTCTGAACTCACACAAGTGTAAAAGTGAAGCTGTGTGCTTGGGGTGTACTCGTGTTAACACAAGCGCTCCTTGTGTTGGTGCGCACACAGACGCAAGAGGTTCAACGTACCAGGCGCCAACTACGCGAGTTCCTTGTTCCACTTTACCACTTACTATATTATTATCGTTCCAATGGAGGTTCCGACTTAGCAACTTTTTTTTTGAAACAAAACATCTAGACCTTTTATGTATAACCCGTTTGCGTTACAGTTTTCTAAGGTTTTAAAAAAGGAATTCTACGTCTTCGGTATTTACCGCGCATGAATAATATCTTGAGACGAGAAAATATTGACATTTATGTTCTTGTATGAAATTTTATCATTGGAACCAATAATATTGGTGAAGCAAGATAATATCCCTGTTCTTAGATTTTTTTTAGTGTGTGTACTTATGTGTAATTTAAACTTCAATTAAAAGCCAAGAGTTTTTATTGTTCTTAAGTTGAAACACATTGAATCAGCTTATTAAAAATACAATAAGTTTTAAAAAGTATTCACATTTCGTTGAAAAAGTTGTACCTAAATGCACGATAGTTACGATAGAATTACTACGGCGAACAAAAGACTTCAACGGGCGCCGCCGTCGCCGCCTGCGCCGCCGCCACCGACGCGCCGCTTCCATTTTTATTGATACGTGTTCAGCGGTGCAAGCTTGGTTTCCGAGATATAAGTTAAAGTTCAAATATGGCACTTTATCACACTAAACAAGTACATATTAAATACTTAATAATTTAAATACTAACGACTCAAAGCATGATTTGTGTAGCATTTTTTGGTGAATACCCTACTTAGTAAGGGAAATATATTATTAGCTTATATATTTATTATATTTTGCCTGCTACTTTTTTCTCTCATACAAACTGCTATATCCTGCTTATCTTCACAGGCTTTAAACTATCTGTCTGCCAAATTTTACTCCTTTTAGCTGTTGTGTGTAAGAATAAATATACCGGATGTTTCCTGTAATAGGGGCAATAAATTAAACCGTAGATTCTACTCCTCAAACTGGACAATATTAGTTCAGCGACTTTTAAAAATAACTCATAATTTGATTTTTATTTCACTTTAAAGTTTATTCGAACACGCAATGTATTGCAAAATTGATTATTTCTCTTGGGTGACAAGAGTGACAAGCATTGTCAATTAGACGGATTTTAACGTACATTGAAAATACTATTTAGTATGTATGAAAAAGAGACAATATAAAAACTTCATTTTTTTTTAAATTGTAGAACAAACGTTTCATTGTTTGAGGAGTAGAATCTACGTTTTAATTTATTGCTCTTATTACAGGAAACACCCTGTATACGTAATATTATACTAATCTAATAGGATACACTATTTAGAAAGCATCGCCAGCGTCGATACAAACTCTCTCTGTATAAGGCATAGCTGATACAAACCCTGACAGAAAATTATTTATATTAATAACTATAGTATTTGGGGTATTAGCAAAAAATAGAAATTAAATATACTCTATGTCACTTCCGTAAAAGAAACTAAACGTCGATGAATCGACATTATTTAAGAAGAAATAAATAGTCATGATATTTTCCAAAAAACATATTCTCCCTGTTAAGTCAGTCAGATACTCATCTGATCAGAGTGATCAGGATCACAGACTCACATCAGACAGTTGACAGAGACCGAGCGGCGCTGCAGAAGCAAGAACAAATATGTACGTTACGGGAGCATTGATTGTGTGTATGCTAAAGAAACGGCGAACGCGTGAACAACTCTAAACTAACGAAGTAGCCGGGCAGGTTGTCAAGTGGAAAAAACCCACCTCCGGAGTGTTTCGAAACGGTAGCGAAATGCACAAACTATTCGCAGATATTAAGCTTTATTTAAAATGTGTTCAAAACACGTTTGAGTCATTTAATAATTCCTCGTCTAGAAAACTGAAGTTCTAAAATTAGTCTTATGATATAAACGCCACGTTACCAGTCGTGAAAAGACAAATAGTGTTAAATTTGCCTTATTAATAATAATCAAATCTCAAATGCCGTTGATAATCGTTAGCCCTATTCTTATCGCAGATCCTAATTTGTTAAATAAATATTTCCTAGAAATGTTTAATAGTATAGAATACAGTACTTTGACAAATAGATAATTAATAACCTAATTAAAACTCAATTTAAAGTGTGTGGCATAAACGTGAAATTTATACCTATAGGGAATTAGGAACATGCATGATTTTTTTGGAAGACGTCATTCGGTTCTATTTCCCTGTAGATTCAAATGTCTCTAATAAACCTACTATCTATGATAGCCCTGAAACGTCAAAAATGTGAAAATACGCCGCGCGTCAAAACGCCCCATACAAAAAGTGTGAGAATTGTGACGTCACCGACCACAAAGTTGCAGAAAACTGTTTGGAAGGCACAAGTTTTTGGAAGATTTTTGTAATTTTAGGCACGAAAAAATGCGTTTCGTCATATAGTTGTCGTACATTTTTTTTCTTGTTAGAACATAAGTAATCGAACTGAAGTTTCGAAAATACATTTAAGGTATAAAAAAAACGCCTAAAATTTTAAGTTTTTAAACCGCAATATCTTTAAAATACTGTTAAAAATTATTACGGATTTCTACTTATTTAAATTAATTTAGGGTTGTTGAACGTGTTTATGGAACAAATTCAATTAAATATTTTTCATGCATGTTCTCTATTGTCATAATATAACATAGCATCAAATTTAAAAGCACAGTGAATTTAATAAATAAACAAGTTTAGTAGTGCTACTACATATTATACACATATTAAATACTTGAGTTATATGCACGTAGATACACAACAACTGGCAACTGGTATTATCATAGTAACCTTAAACACCTACCATCAGCAATAATAAAAGCAACAATTTAAAAATAAATAGGTACATCAATAGAAATTGAATTGAATTTGGAGATTTATTTGGGTTAACATGTCGCTGAGTTTTTACCGGACGTCTTTCGACTGGAATGACCAATAATTATTTTCAACAATCCTTCCATTTAAACTCGAAAACAATGTGCACTTCCTAGTGGGTATAGGAAAAAAAATGTGTATTAAATGCCAATTAATAAATTATATATTGGTAAAAATAAAAATAATATAATAGTAATGTATATAATATAGTTACATACATACTTAGTATATTATATTAAGTCGTTCAAGTGTAGCTGGAAGGCAACGAGCAATGACAAGGCTGACGGGCTGCCGCGGAAGCGGCCGCGCCGGCGGAGGACGTTCGTTGCTCCCCGCTGCGCTCGATTTAACAAAACAAATGCCACTCCAAATCTTTACCTATTCAAACCCTGAACTTCACTAACTGAAAAAACTAACTAAAACTTACTTGTTAGTTCATTTTTTATGCTTAGGTACATGTTAATGTCACAAATCGAAGGAAGGATAAACACAAAACGTAACGTCGTCGTGTAATTTCACTGCTACAGTTTTATCGCACGAGAATGTTTTCCTCTTGTCGTTAATAGTTAATACGAGTATTAGCCTCGCGCCTCTTTCAGGTACTTGTATAGTAAGTTTGTAAATTATTTTTAAGAATAACAGATGTATTTAAGTAGTTAAATAAAATATTTATTAAATACCCAATTATTTATGATATTTACTTTCCTACATAAAATTGAATTTGTGTATAAGTCATATACTTAGCTATGTATTTATTAAAAACAATTTTATGCGATTTTTAGTGCACTGTATTTAGGTACAAAGAGACTGGTTACATGATTACACAATTTTGACTAGTATAACATTAAGATACAGGTTATTTCCCAGGCACTTTTACTGATATACGGAAGCTGGTGGAGGTCACCAAAGGCTCGACGCGGCGCAAATAGGGTTGTTATTTCCATTGCTTACCGCCTCACCCATGCAGAATGGTACGGCTAATGTCGACATTCCAAAATGAACTATCTGTCTGTACTGCTCTTGCTTATTTAAGCGATATAGAGGCAAATAGACTAATGAAAGAACGCAATTGTTTGCGGCCAGGCCAGTATGTTCACAGTGCAACTATGATATCAAGATTATACGATAGATCATCAAATTAATTGTAATTATTATTGATCAATATTTCATGGAATAATATTACAATAATAAAATAGTTTGATTACTTAGTTCCTGTTTTTTTAATTAGATTTTGTTTTTAAGAAGATTCTAGTTTCCACACTCAATAGTTGCATGGCTATATTAGCAAATAAAGAACTGATTACTGAGTACATACCTAAAGAAGGCCGTAAGAGGGACTCACATATGCAATATAAAATAAAAATAGTATTATTTGCCATGAGTTGCAACATCTCAGTGTCTGTTTTAGGGAGAAAAGTTTGACTCCAATTTGTAGTTTGTCAATAAGGCGTTACTGTCTTAAAAATTAATTTAGAAATAAACTCTATTAACAACCGAGAATGATGTACCTTTGACTTGAAAACGCTACATATGTATATTGGTGTATCCTACCCGTTCACATTCGGTTACGCTTGAGCAGAAGCCAAAGAAAGCGTCGTTAGGTTAGAAAATGTGGTTTTTATTCAATTGCAACTCGTTTTCATTAGTGCAAAATCAAAACTATGGTTTTAATAAATACACGGAAGGGTAATGTATGGTAAAATAAGTTATAAATGTACTTGCGGTAAAAGTCAATGGCCATTCGGCTGTATGCACTTGACGCCCTTGGAAACAAAAGCCAACATTTTAGTAGACTTAACTCAACACCGCTCGTCAAATATATCAAAAATATATAAAAAAGTACTATTAGTACTATTCACTTGGTGTCTCTCGCAGTCCGCCTGAATTATATTTTCGCCACCTATATGTGTAGGTATATATATTTTTTACTGCCAATAAATTAATTTGTACAAAATTATACTTGACGTCACTCGGTCTCTGCGTGAGGTATGTTTATGATGCAAATCTTGTAAGATAAATTTGATATGGACCATGTATGTAAAAATAGACCTGGGGGCTTAGCCATTACTAGTAGCTTAGACAATAGTTTGTAGAACACGAAACGAATCGCTATCGGTCTCTCTATCACTCTTCCATATTAGTGCGATAGAGAGACGGATAGCGTTTCGATTCGTTTTCTACAAACGATTGTCATATTGGCTAAGCCCCAAGATCTGTTGATGATGTCGCAAAGTGACAATCTGAACCCTATGATGAGGGTACGCAACACATCGATGGATCTAACTCTTAGGTCACAAGGTGAGACCGAAAGAGAAGGTTATCTAGAGAACCGTCTCTTTTTGACTAAGGAGGTAATGGCATCATTATGAAATCAAAATGTCAATATGTGTCAAAAGTGACAACATTGTAACGAGTGCGTGTGAGACAGCGTCCCCTACATTATGCTCTTTATTGGACCGTTTTTACTACTTTTTACTAGTCACCTATGAACGACTATTTTACTCGGTAATACTTGAGGTTCAACTGTGGTTGGGGAAGAAGTGTAAGAATTTGATCCACTTCATATAAATCTATGGTTTGAGGTTGCTAGAAAGAGATTACAGCATGTGATAGAAGTGCAAAGGACATACGGTCTGCATACAGAAATATGTGTACAGCTGTACACGATCTTAATCCCATACAATTATTTCGTGTGCACATATTTTAGTTTAAAAAACTCGTATTGACCGATAGATGAACGGGAAGAGCGTCGATATGAACTATACATATTTGAAAAAGTCTTACTAACCAGTTACTAAATAAACGTTCTCGAAACGGAACCTACAGAACTAACGGAACATTTAAGAAAAAACGATGTGTAGTTAAAGATATTTTTTTACAAGGACATGTTGTTTAATATAACTATGTGGTTATACTATTATACACTATACGATTTAAAATACACAATGGTACGTATAATAGCCATACCACTTTTTATATATACACTATTCGCACGGCAGGCAGTATAAGCACTTACAGATAGTTTATAAAGCATCGAAAACACATACATTATGTATAACCATATTATACCTTATGTACGCATTTTGTCTGCTCTGGAGTGAATATGTATTTAGAAAATAGCATGGCCAGCTATATAACTACAAAATCCATATTAAAAACTGTAGCCCGACTACGGCAAAATACATGTTGAAGTCAGTTAAAATAGCCTATGTTACCGGGCCAAAATGAATCGTTTAACATCTTATTCATCAAAATCGGGAAATAGTTTAGGACCTACGGAGGAACATACGTAAATACAAACATACACACATAGACTGCTAAAACCATAACCCTTATTTTTTGATTCGCCGTAGTCGGGTAAAAAATAATATTACGCTATCATAATATTCGCTTGGCAGCTTACACAGCTAATTAAAGCAAGAACAATAAAATAATGATAAACAAATACAACTACTCGAGGACAATGAAAATGGATCACTTTACATATAAATTTTCAGACAAGGTGACCTGTTCATTGTCTCTGAGCTTCCAACCTTATTTCTATAATGAATATGTATCATATCACAGAAAATCCTTTTACACATTCTAAAAATTACTCTTTTTATGTACTTAATGACGTTTAGTCTTAGATAGGTACCTACTCGTACCTACCATTTAAAAAAGTAGGTCAAGACAATTTTTTCTACGCAAATAACCGCATTAAAGCACACCAATTATATGGTGCTTTTACCTATGCAGAATATATGGTGAATTAACGATTGCCATAAAACACAACAATCGTCATAATGGACCCTATAATTTATGTACGCGGAACCATATAATTAAAGTGATAATAATTGGAGCGCAAAATGCGTTTTTGCATGCAAATGTAGGTGTTGAGCAAATATCTCAGTTAAGAGGTTGGTCACGTTACTTGGTTTGAAACTGGTGCAAACCGCAGAACCAGTCCCTCGACAGGAAGCGGCCTCAGCCGAGCCCTCCCGCGCCGCTCGCCCCGCGCCCGCGCCGGCGTATATCGCGCACCGCCACCTGCTGCCGCCCTCCAGACACAAAGACTAGCTTTTCAATCAATACCACCGACAAGTGCTTCCACATACTCTGCTAGTATGCATTAAGCCAACTAACGGCGTTTATTATACATATACATAGGTATGGAACAAAGTAATTCGAAGCAGCTATCAGTATAAGTAGAGGTACAAACAGCAACACTCTTAACTGTACATCGGTGAACCTTATTACAAAAGGCAGTCCACCGATGGGATGTTAACAGTGTGGGCTATCGTACATACATCTATACGAATACTAGTTGAATCCTAGCACAATTCATGCGCATTCATATAGGAACCAAACCATGAAGGATAGAGAAAATTACCTCTTTTATGGCCATCGCTTCTAGAATGGCAACCGAATGTGACCCTCAGTCAGTACTCATACGATGTAGCCACCTAAAATGTTTTACGGACTATATTGGTATGGTATATTGGCGCTAAATCGTATCCACTTTGACTGAAAATTTTAAGAGATATATTACAGATCTCAGATGTACCTAATACATATTACTTTATAAAAATTATAAACGTTATCTTATCTACTTTCTTTTAGTTAGGAGGTATTGCGGATGCAGAAATCTTTGTAATTAAGTAAATCTTTAGAATTCAGACAAGAAATCGTGTTATAATTTGACTGGTATACATAATAGATACCGCCATTGTGTAAAATAGACAGTAGGAACTAGGTGGTGAGCGCGGCGGCGGTGGCTCACGACTCGATCCAGCGCGCGGGCCCACAAAGCGAACCGGCGCCGGCGCAACGCATCACACTGCCCAAAAGAAACGATCTCAATGAAAGTAGAGCAACTCTTTTATTTATTCGGTGCAGCGGCGGGTGTGAGCGAGATGGACCAGTGAAACTGGCTCATTAAAATAAAAATCTGATATTCGAGTGCAACGCGCGCGAAGTAGAATACAAGTTTTCGACGAAATTTGCTCGGGTTATTCCAAAAAAGGTGCGCGAAACGCCTTGGCAATGTGGTGCGGTGAAACCGACCGCAATCGCCCCCGACGTATAGCTACGGGGAAATTCAGCAGAAGGCTCGCCTGCCGCCGGCAACTCCCGACTTCCAACGTCGTGGGCAGTCGATAATGCAATGGAAAGTATAGGAATACCTGACACGAGACCTATCCTTAATTCAAAAATCTGGTTATTCGAGTATATGTGCATAAATTACTAAGAAATAAAATTGACTGCTTACTTAAATTCCTTTCTATTGCTTACTAAACGATGAAAGATAATAAGAGATTTCACGCCATTACAGAGCGACCCTTTACGTTCCTTTCCTACCTGCAATCAGTGTAATCGGCTTCATGTCGAGCTCGAGTAATGCGCACGCGCATTGTCGCACAGTCCGGTCATTACTGCATTCCATGTTATTTTCATTTTTATTACTTCAACTGTAATTTAATAAGTGGTGTTCCAGTTGTCTGTGACTTAAGTTTCGATTGCAAAACTTTACAATTATTCCTGGGTCAATAATTTCATTTTCAATTAAACACGGGTGCGTAGGTATATTAGCTATCCAAGAATATCAATCTAACAACGACTGTGCCGTCGCCGACTGGGCTTACCTAAGTATATTTAATTAGTTCTGATTGGACTGAGTATCTAATTAATAATTAAACTTACTCATGTGTTTTTTTCCAGACATTTGACGCTTTCACTTAAACAAGTTTTAAGATCTGTAATGATTTGTTTTATATTATCAAAAATACCGGCACGGTACTATTTTAACAGTGTTAGAATGAATATATATATTATAATAAAATAAAAAGTAGGAATTATACTTTATATTACACATGTGTGAACACTAGTAAGATAAATAGTTGTATTTTAAAATATTTTGTAGTTACCAGCATTAAAGGCTATATAATAATAATTAGGTACCGTCTAAAATAACCTATCCTAAGAGAAAGGAAAGGATGAATAAATACTGCAGTTACATAAAAGTATAATATAGCTTGCATAGGTTAAACAAGTAGTCATAATGTCGGAGAGATTATCCAAGGGCATAGAGTACCTTTATTGCATAGGATATACCTGTGCGGAGAAGCCAGCCGGGCTATTGAAGATGGTGTCCTGATGAGATCCTGAGATCGCGTACGGATGGTTTCTCTTTATTTCGCGAGCCGAAAGAATGTTCATGTGAGTGCGATAGTCACGAGCGGCGCGTGGTTAGATCGAGTTGTCACGTCAATCTCGCGGAGAAACCGACAAGCACTCGACTTACTTTTATTTTATTTATTCACTTTTTGCTTCAGTACAGGTCAGCTCAATACTTTCCTACCATCAACTTCTTTAGCTCGTGCAATGCTCAGGTGAGTACTGGGCGTGTCAGTACTGAAGTATTTTGTTTCTTAACGAATGTTATTCCACATCTATGTACCTACTCGTACCTACACGGAAACAAGGAAATACTTAAGTGGTCTAAGTAGGTACTTAAACCTCAATAACCGACCTGGTCACAATAATATCGAGATTCGTTTTGGTTATATTCCCCTATAGAAACTCCATCGAGGCAGGCAGGCAGCCACAAAGACAGTCATTTATTGACAACGCCCAATAGGTATGTAGGTATATAAATATATATATATATATATATATCGGAATGACGAACGCTAACGAAGTCACGTGAGTATTTCTATACCCACATTATTTAAGTTTTGGTTGGCATCGGTAAAAGATTTTTATATACTTGGCTAGACCCTCAGATATATGTTATCTTTTTGTTTCGAGTAAAAGTCCTCTTACACTTGTCCTAAATCAGCTTCCTAAATGATTTTATCACTTGATTTAGATAAGTGTAACCGCATTTAGCAAGTAAACTTACTACTAAGCAAAGTTAGGATCCTATTTAAGTAATTAGGATGCTAGTTAGGCACTGAAAAATGTAAAGTGTAACAAGGCTTTTAAATCCGCATCTTGGTAAAAGCAGTGACAATGTTTACAATTAAATTATAAGACTAGAGACTTAGAGCTATTTAGCGATAATACTACTTCTATTCACCAAATCATATATTATTTCATTATTGGTAATCATTTAATTTGAAACGTAAATAAATGTGGAATTCAAGTTATGAGTATGAGTGCGAAGCGGAGTTTTAGAGCCTGAGTTAAAACACATCCGCGATCAAGTGGCGCTGGCGACACCGACGTGGTATCGGGATCAGGACCAGTCACGGATGGCGGCGAGCCGATTGTTATGCGTCCGGCTACTTGCATAATTTCTGCCTACCGTCTCGTCTCTATACCTAATCATAACATTTACAACATCATATTTTCAGCTTTAATATACTATACTACGTGTATAATGCTATTATGACCTAAAAGTATAGACAGTATAGAATTATAGTACATTAGTCGGTACGCACATGGCCTTTAACATGCCTAAAAATACTACGATACGTTTCTACTTTTACTTGGTTCGAAGTATGACAAACCTATCTTTACAAAAGAGTAATAAAATTTGCTTTACACACAGATTCAATTGGGTGTTGAAATACTTGAAACAGTTAGGAGGCCTTCATACTTTAATTATTTAAACCATTATCTTACCATAAGACATAGCCCAATATACTTAGGTAGGTACATACATAATACCTACAACAAATTATTTGTTACATCACGTTGTAGATATTTGTAATGAGTTACCTAGATTTACACTGCGTTATTAGTAAAAATTACACACCTACCTACTTCTAGCGTGTAGTTATTACTATTACATGGTAGTTTTGTAATACTAATACATTATTATTGTAGAGTATTTTTTGGCTGAGCTAAGTAAAGCAAGCAACCAACGACGCCCACGACCTACCGAACTGAGCGGTCCGCGGCCGGCGACCGAGGCGTGGGCGAAGGCAACGCGCTGTGGTCATGTGGTGTGACTTCCATGCATGCGGACTACGCGGAGCGCACCGCAGTCACTGTCACTGAGACAGTTTGTCGTAATTTCCTAGCTAGTACTGATATCGTTCTCTAAAGAGAGCTTTCAAAGTTAGCGTTAAGAACGCCTGAACGTTACGTGGTACTAATAAAAATACGTACGTTTCATATTGCAATGGACACGATGGCAGAACTCCGCGACCGCAAAACCGGATGTCCCTCGGCAAATGCACAATCACACTAACACCAACTCTCACGAATTTTACTCCCAACACTTTCACGTCTTCCACTAATTATTATCCACTTTATCGGGCATCTTCTTCAATTTGATTTACGGTCTAGCTCTCACACAGCTCAATTGGTATACTTTTTTCTTTTCGGCGAGGTGATTTAAGTGTAGATACCTTACATACGAGTGATGCTACTATAAGCCGCTTCGACCTCATTTGACGATGCTCGTTATCGTAAAGCGTTTTTCTACAAATGCTAGTTATCAATTATCACTGAGCGGACAGCCGACCTGCACTGTTATTGGCAGCGTGCGACCGACACCGGCGACCCCCCCAGACAAAATATTGCTATAATGCGCCTAGGCTAATGACCATTTTGAATTTAATTACTTACTCGTAGTGTAACGCCTCTTCCGTAATTGGTCGTTAAATATGATGTTAAATTAGAAAGTTATGTTTGCAACATAAACTTTATGGTGAATCATTTCAAAATATTTCACTTGCATTTTATTGATTTAGCGACTAAGAACCCATCTGCTTTCGATCGTAAATGTAAGTATACAATTATTACATGAAAAACCTATCATTGAAGGTTGGGGTACGTATTTATGGAGCCGTAAAATTCTACATGCAAGTGCAGCTTTTATATAAGTATGATATTACTTGCTCATGAAGGTTGCCGGTTTCATTGAATGGCATTTATGCTTCAGCTATTTTATTTTAAGGTAATACAGCCTCATCGTCCACTGGTTAGCCATTGTAATCAGTCAACGCAGGGCAACTTGTGGCGAGGTCGTACTATGTAGTGCGCTCCTCGGGGCGTCTGCCGGGACGTTTGTCCAAAGTAGAGCCGCTAGAGCAGCGTTCTCGAGGATCGATGAGAAAACATGGTGAGGGCGCTATATATGTTACCCCTTTGGACTTCCATTAGATCTCTATAGTTCTTACGCCACGATCTGCTCGTTGTGCACCTTATATTTCATGCAATTGTCAAAAAGGCTTCATCTTTTTGTTTTCATTTCTGTGCACGTCTCTTAGATGTCTGGGACACCATTATCACATTAACATGTACCTACATGGAAACATTTTTATTGCTGGGCTAGTAAAGTTAGTTTGTATTGTATGAATGTTAAATGTATGTGTGCATAGTAACAATAATTGACAGACAATAAATTTCTCAATATTATTAAATTGGAACAAATATAAACTTAAACTCAATATACAGAATAAGAGAATTGACCATGATGCGATTAGTACAAGTAGTTGCAGTTGTACTAAGTGTCTGAGTTTCATAGGTATATATCCGATACTAGTATTAGATTAGGTAATGATTGGAGTATTAAGTTATTACTAAGGTATTATTAATTAGAAAGAAGAACATGAGGTGTTTACTGTTAAATCATTACTTAACTTTTGTTTTCATTTCTGAGTGTTATTTTATAGGTACCACAACGGTCGTAAAAAAGTATGCATACGTTCCGCCTGCAAGCTAAGCAGCAAGCTGCATGGTAAGCAGCTACCTGCTATGGACGCCTGCAAATCCAAAGCTGTGAGATGCACATTGCCAACCCTTTATAAAAAAAACCCGGCCAAGTGCGTGTCGGACCACGCATAATGGAGGGTTCCGTACCTTCAAAAGGTAACAAGAACCAAACTACTACCAAAAGGTCGTATCTGATGCCTATGGAAGAAGTTCTTTGAAGATAACTCAAAAATGGCTGAACCGAATGTTCAATTCAAAACAATTTTACATTACATATATTGTACATGGCACACAATTTTTCTGACTTTTGAAGCGATTATTTCTGAAAATATTTACTTAATTACAAAATTTTGAAAGAAACTTCGATGTTATTTTTCAAGACCTATCGATTGATGTGCAACTAGTTGATATTAACTTTTTTTTTTTTAATTTAGTTACATGTATGGAGTGCCACCCCTTAAAAAAAAACTGCTATTTAACTACATAGCTTAGTAGCGGCATACAAAATACACCTTATGTCAAAATTTTATTAAGATACGTCTTATAGACAGTTTCCTTGTAAAATAGCTGTGACATACGGACGGACGGACGGACGGACGGACAGACGGACATGATGAAACTATAAGGGTTCCGTTTTACGTAAACCTAAATAAGAGAATTAACGTTGTTGAGCTGCACGCTAACTGCAGGACGACTGCACGGCTTCTATACAAGTTACTGTTTGGTTGCAGTCCGTCTGTATCGACTCTCAGGGGCACTCCCCCACCATGGAAAATATGATTTCGGCGGCGCCTTTCATGTCACCATCGTTAGTTTTCGATTCAATCAATTTGGAGATATTATTATTATAAGGTTAGCTGGAAGGAGAGGAAAGAAGGAAGGAATCCCTTACAGGGATAAGTTCGCCTGTCTACGTTGTATTTTCTTCTGTTATGACTGTATTTTGTCCTGTTTTATGTACAATAAAGTGTTTACATACATACATACATATTACTGAGCATTTTGATTATGATTTATATCAACATTTTGAAAGTGGATTGATTTTATTTTTACAATCAGAGACTTACAAAGGATAAGATAGATTCCCTCGTTGAATCTCGTCGTCAACACAATGCAGTATCATTGAGCTATCTGGCATTTTTTGACAGTTTTTACTGCAGGTTTACTACATGACCTATTTGGGCTTTTTGTATTCAAAAATGTTAATCGATAGGTTTTATTATTAATTTGCGCATTTTTAAGAAGTACGGTATTCCTCAAAACCTAAACTATTAGGAATTTTCAATTTTCGTGTCAACGTACAACCTATGGTTAAGATTTCTGGTGTATATTTTGGCAGAATTGCTTTCGCTCGAAGAAGGATGGGACGTATGTTAGGTGAATAAGTAGATTAGTGAGCAAAGCATACACTATTTTTGTGTGTTTATTTTGTGCTAGTATGTGGTATACATATAAAGAGTATTTACACGTAAAGTCGCAGAATTAAAAAATACTGATCACAAATGAATACAAGTCTGCAAACGTTAAAATACTCTTTTATTTTTAAATATTATTGATTCTCTACGCTTTTGTGACTTTTGTTATTTTGAGACAATAGTCACAGGTTAAACAACCTGCTGGAAACCAAATGTGCAAAAAGCAATCAAAGAGTGTCACTCGTCCAACAAAAATCAAATACATTGAAAAGTGGAGTGTGTACAGACATATACATTAGCAGTTTCTGTATGCAATGTTTTGCTACGTCATGACTTTCCTCAGTTGTGTGTATCGGCGTCATCGGCCGGCGTGCGGCGGCGCAGTGCACATGTGATGCAAGCCACATTAACCGTAACACGGCGTCGGCGTCGATGGCTGGCTCGGCCCGGCACGCTATCCGCCGCTCCGCGCCGACTTGGCCCCGCTAACTGACTCATTATGAGATTCCACTGGCGTGAGAGCCGGGCCACGTCAATCAAGCCCTGTGCCGTATCTATATATCTAATCATACCAGTGCTATTTCGTACGTCACGATTAGGTGCCAGCGGTAAATGACTTCATATTTGGCTCACTTTCTCCGTAACTTATTTTAGGTATCCAAAAGTAAACTTTACGATATATTTCAATAAGTATATTGTACCGATGTTACTTGGTTCAGAAAACCTTAGTTTTCAGCATGCCATCACATTGCAGGTACCTATGCAACAAATTTAAAAAGTCCAATTTATGGAAAGATCTAGCTGTAAAATCTAAGGTTCCCTAATTGATTTGGAGAATAGAAATTATTATTTTGAATTTTTGTTTGTTGCTACTTTTATAGTTTTTTCTGAAGGAATATATATTACAGTTTACGAAAAATATAATTTCTCTGCAAGGTTTTTTATGATAAACCCACTGATAAACTAGTTAAAATTGTAGTACAAGAGTGATTCTTTTTTGTCCGGTTGGTTAAAATCCTATATATAAGTACATATTTTCGAAAAACCAACTATTAACTTGACAAAAAAAATCATTTTAAAAGAGTTAATCACAAAAAATGTAATTGGACATCAGAAAAAGTACAACATTAGACAGAAATGCCGTTAAAAATTATGCTCCTTGTCAAGGTGATGACAAAAGGTACGGTTGTATCAAGAGGAAAATCAATAAAAAGAAAGATTCAATAATTAAGTGAACAGTTAGAGTTAAATCGCCCTTGCGCTTCAGGAAGACTGTAATGACTGAAATGATCATTGAATTTTCTTGCCGATCAGATTGATTGATGACGTACCATTATTTTGGACGTTGATTTACTAACTACATATTACCTAAAGTACCTAAATATACGTTTCAAAAATACCTTTGCCTAGTGTCTTAACGGTACCATGTCCACGAGACGGCTTGTTACCACGTCGTTCGTAACTGTATAACCTAAATTTATGTTAAGCCAAAATAAAGCAGCGCAAAAATCAAATGTAGTGCGGTTCGTGATCGATCTGATTCGATAATAGAGCAAGCAAAATATTGTGTGGGCGCATTGCGGGCGGTGCGCGCGCCGGGCGGAGCAACCGGATCTAGGACCGCGATAAATCACACGAGCCTCGCGCCCGCTCCCGCGCCGCCGGCATGCTGTGGACTCTTGTCACAGCCTCTATTACAGAGCACCACAATCACATCATTTTCTATAAATACTAGCTACGAAGAATCGAAACGATATATTTAAAATACGACCTTCATAATCCGCGAATTAGTGGCGGCAATGAAATGTGAATCCGTCATCTTATCTCGTTTATTTTGGGTTTGCAGTGCAGTTTCATTGAATATTTATTGTTTATCACAGATTTCAATCAAGAGAGCACATGGAAACACTTCGTATGCTTCTTTTGTTCGCCATTTCAAAAATATTTTTCTTATAAATATAATTATTTCCGTAGAATAACTTGAATAACGATCTAATATGATAATAATTCTAAAAAAAGGTAGGTGCCTAAGAATTGGCTGCGCTTCGTCTTATATAAAGCTAGCTACCAATTCAGAAAATAATTAGTCTTCTGAAATGGTTACTCTTTACTCTGCAAAGAGCAAAACCGACGAAGTAGAACGGTCATCCAATTGTATTTGTATGTATAGTTATTTGAAATACATATTTATATATGCATAACTGTAGTATATGCAAGGCATGTTACGTTTCCCAAACTACTTCGAAGAACGTTGGAAATTGGCTATCATGAATGAAAATTCCTATACGGAGAGACCCGTCTTCACGGTCCCTGAGTATAACTAGTTTGTCTCTTGCCGCGGTGTAGGTTTGGTTTGGGTTAGAGTAGAGACGTCGCTGCGCGCGGCATGGCGGCACTGCGGCCACTGCACTCGCTTCGATTTCACTTTTATTAGCAATCCACTTAATTGGATACCACAGTTGCGGTTTTATTCGTTTTGCAGATTCATCTGCGATGCTTTTGTACTCGCGAATGTAACGTTAATTTAGGGAGAATTGAGAGCGATATTTTAACTTGTAACTGACTTATTTAAGGTTTCCGTGTCTGTAAGGTCTTTAGTCTTCTTTTTTAAGGTTTCCGTGCTAAGGAACCCTTATATATGTAGTTTCGCCATGTCCTGCGCTTAGCTCAGTGTTCTTAACACTAGAAAGCTGAAATTTGGCATATAAGGTCCTACATGACTACGGAACTCGAAAAACTACCTTTTGAGTGGCCCGCGATGGGGCAAATATCAAAACAAAAAATATTTTTTTGTCACCTTCAGAGTTTTAAGTTTTTTACATCATACTCTTACTTCGCCTACAATAGGTAGTTTAAATAAGAAAACGTAAAAAAAAAAAAAAATATTTATTTAAAAAAATATTTTTTAGTAAAAGATATATTTTCAAAAGAATACCTCTTAGTTTACTTACCTATGTACCTACACCCAGTACCCACTGTGTTCATGTAGGTACACACGATTAATACACTAAGTGATTAACGCACAATGCGTATACGCACGTATGTAGAAAGATACAGTTAGGCAAGCGTGAACCGAGTAAGTACATTTTCGCAAACTTCAATTTAAGCAATGACCACAACTTAATGGCTTGCAGATAAGTTAATGAGGAAAAAATGTGGATATGATTTTGTCGAAACATTACAATAATAACTTAACGATCCCTATTTACACAACATACCGACGCCGGTTAGCCTTCGATTTGTTAAAAATGTATCATTACGAATTAAATTCAGACATGCATATAGCTGCAGTGCAATTCCGTGTATGATTCATCTAAATACATACTTACATGAAAGAAATACATTTTTGTATTTGTTTATGGTTTCCGTGTTTTGAATAATTGTTAATCTCTCTTCAGTCGGTCCCTCATTACTGAGGATCGTGATCACTAGGAAGTAATTTTAACTTGATGATCTGTCTCCATCGGTCCCGGTCCGTAGTAGCCCTCACCGCCTGGTAGAATTTGCTTGAGGAGGTTGCTTCCTTGACTTGGTCACACCATCTGGTTGGTGAACGGCCACGGGCTCTCTTGCCTTCAATACCCCCAACCAAGATCAGTTTTTCCAGGCTCTCGTCTCCTCTTCTCATGATGTGGCCAAAGTATGAAAGTATACTACTCAAACAGACGGCAGACAGTCGTGTCTTAATGTTAAGCTGTGAAAGAATAGACACATTGGTACGTTTGGCCGTCCAGGGTATCCTGAGCATTCGCCTCCAGCACCACATCTCGAATGCGTCTATTCTTTGTCGTTCTCGGGCTAGAATGGTCCATGTTTCCACTCCATACGTAAAGATTGGGAAGATGAGGGCTCTTACCAATCTAACTTTAGTCTGGAAACCTATACTGCGATTCTTCCAGATGACTTTCAGGCGAGTCATCGCATCTTTCGCCATGCAAATACGGCGCTTAACTCTGGAGCGCTGCTACCGTCATTGTTTATTTGAGCTCCCAAATAGACAAAAGTGTTCACCTTGTCGATGCCCGAGATGCAGTCATGAGCATCTGCCAACTTACCAGCGCGATCAACTATCATAAGTTTGGTTTTCTGTTTGTTAACCGCCAACCCAAGCTTGTCACTTTCTAATACTAATCTATTCAGCAGCAACTTCATGTCTTCAATAGATGTGGCGATTAGGACCATATCGTCGGCATAACGCAGGTTAGAGATGCGTTTACCGCCAACCACGAACCCCTTCTTCCAGCCTTCAAGGGTTCTTCGGATGATATACTCGCCATATATATTGAAGAGCATTAGCGACAGTATACAACCTTGCCTCACACCTCGTTTCGTCTGGAACACATCTGAACAGTCGGTGTCTAGTTTAACGAAAGAGCGGTTGTTTACATAGAGATTCTGTATTAGCTCTATGAGATGTTGAGGCGTACCCATCTCTACAAGGACCTTCCACAGCTCATCCCACCGCACGAAATCAAAGGCTTTGGTGTAATCGATGAAGCATAATACCACCGGGCTGTTAAATTCACGACTCTTCTCAATAATTTGTCGGACATTAAGAATCTGCTCTCTGGTTCCTTTACCTTTAACAAACCCTGCCTGTTCTTCTGGGATTTGCATATTGAGAAAGTGTTTAAGCCTTTGATTTAGTACATATAGGAGTATTTTACTGACGTGAGGTATGAGCGCTAGCGTCCTATAATTGCTACAGTCCTTCTTGGAACCTTTCTTGTATAAAGGTACAAACACTGACTCAGTCCATTCCACGGGCCATCTCCGAGACTTCCAGACAGCATTGCAGATGATATGTATTTGCTGTGTACCTTTTGGGCCTAGGTTTTTAAGCAGTTCTGCGGGAATACCGTCTTTACCTGGAGACTTTCCATCCTTCAGGCAATTTATTGCATGCTCTACCTCTGATAGAAGTATATCCGGTTCTTGAAGCGCTAGATGTTGTTCAGCTTTTTGGATTGGTTCGCCGGTGTCGTATAGCAGGGTGCAGTACCTCTTCCAACGGTCCAAGACTTGGTCTTTTTCTGTAAGGATATTTCCAGCCTCGTCTGCGATTGTACACGTTTTTGTGTTGCGAGTTCTGGTGAGTTCCTTGACTCTCCGGAAAAGATCTTTTGTCTCGTTCTTCCATGAATTCCTTTCCAGCTCTTCGCAGATGTTATTTATGTACTGTTCATAGTCTTTGCGGCATCTTCTCTGAACTTCCGCACTCAATTGAGCATATTTGATGCGATTTTCTCGAGCCTTTCTGTTTCATTTCTCGTCTCTGAACAATAACATCAGCTGTCTCTGTTGAGATGTAGTGTTTCATCGCAGTCTTTGGGAGGACATTTTCTTTGGCAGCTTGTCGGATAATTTCCTCCAGAGATTGTTAATACTAATACCCAAGAACAGTGAAAGCCGGTAGGCACCAATTTTTGTATCAACATTATTCCTAACAGTTATGTATGTATGTATTTATGTAGCAGGTACCTAATAATAACCTGCTAAACTGGAAAATAATAATGTAAGTAAAAAGTAAAAGCGCGACCACAATTAACATTTTGATATCACATTGATGGCAGGATGTATATTTCATTAGAAATCCTAGGATTAAATGTGACTTTATATTCATAAGAACACTGCAAAGAACGAAACAAATGAGTGTAGGATTTGCTTTTTGTTTGGTTAGTGTAATCCACATCCGCATTTTAATTTGTTATTAGTAAGTAAAGTAGGCACATTCCTCCAAAGCTGGAAATAGTTCTGGGTGGGACTCCTAATAAAAACGTAGGTTGGGCTATAGGTATTTGTTTTATAAACAAGTGTTTGCTGCTGTTTGTAGAACTTAATTCGTACTAGACAAAAAAATATTTTTTAAATTAAGTTACGAATAAGTACTTAGTAATGTCTGATCCGGAGGGAATTCAAGTTACAGGGACTGATATTACAAGGCGTATTATGCGAGAAATTGTATTAAGCGGGTTCTATTGTATTTTAAAATTAAGGTACCTAAGTAAACATTTTTTGTCAGACTTAAAACAACCATGTCCATTTCAGACGAAGGCCATAACGCCCGTTCATTGCTGGAGAGTACGGCTTTATTTATTTATACCTAAAAACCTCACTTAATCACGCGGTCGAGAGCTCGATCAAATAACATTAACAAAGTTTTCTTATCTTCCGTGTACGTACAGCAAAGCAAGATATTGCAGACACAAGGACTGCATATTCCATTTCCAGTGGGTTAAACGCATATAATGATATTGCGATTCGTAACGCGTGAGTTTCTTGTCATCATTAATATTATCCTTGCCTTGTTCCATTTACTTGGGGTCGGTCGGCACATCCAACACTCTAACGCCATTTTAGGCGGTCTTTGGTCATATCCGACGTCAAGCCTTGCTTCAGTAGGTGCCGTATTCTAACTTTAAAATACGTAAACAATACTTAAAAAAACAGTCTACCACCAACAGAACTACAACGCACAACAAATAAATAATTAACGTTACTATTATATTGGAGTTGCATTGGAATAACTATCAAGCTAATTATTATTCAGACGTTCAGAGTCCGGTAAAGTTTTTTTTCGCTCAACTCTTATATAGGTACTATTTTACTGTAACTAACAAAACTTCTATTAGTTTGTATACATATTTAGAAAGGTCGTTTCTTTTGAAACTACATAAGTGGAATACTTTTGTGATTTTCTGTTTCATTTATAAATCATTCACCATAATCTAACAGCTGTTCCGCGATTATATTGCTTGGAGAGGTGAAACAAGTAAGATTTTGATTGATTAAACTAGCATATAAAATATATAAATAAGTTGGATAATTAGTCGTCTTAGGAAAAAGTGGAACTTTTTTTTTTCATATATATTTTTTAAGCAAGAGTATTATTATTAGCTAGAGTAATTTTAAGAAAAATTGCCGTAGTGTAGGTGTTTTTTTTGGCATAGTATTAAAATATTTCCCAAAATTAAGAATGTAGAAATAAACTTGACTTTATGCTTTAATCAGACAATATAAAACATATAAGAGGGCATAACAAATAATAATAATAAATAAAGCTACAAGTTTGCACGAAACAACGTCCTCACTAAACAAGCTGTATAAAAATTGAGTTTTCGGGTATTAAATAATACATAATATACGAGTATATGGTGCGTTATTTAATTATTTGGGATTTTCGTTTTCAAATCGTTACCGGACTTCAGGCGTTAGCGATACCTCATGCGTTGTTAATAACTAGTTGTATTGGAGTTGGACCGTGTCTCTGTTTTAAAGTTAGTAGAATATGGCCCTAGGTCTTCCTTTTGCCTTCATCATCGATGGTTACACTGTTTGTGATATGATATAGTCGTCGCTACGACGTTGAACATGCCCGAACCAACGTAGCCTGCACTCGGGCATTTTGTTTCGGATGTCCGCGACCTTAAAGCTCTTACGTATGTATAGTCTGGCAAACCATTTCTGTCGGTAGAAACGCGCGGGGGAAATTCAAAATACGTACATGCGGCAACCCTTTGTGATGGATGAGACACCATATTTCATGAGGAACATTTCAATTCACATTGAATTTGTTTCTAGTGCATTTCACTCTCTCATCTTAAGTGCGAGTGAGATAGAACTCCTGCAACGTTCCTAATGAGGGTTTCCGCGATCGAGTTTTTCACTAGACGGCAGCACCGTGGCGACAGGTCTAGCTGTCACAATCCACCAATCATGTTTAACCATATATTTTTTGATTGGTGGATTTTGACAGCTACTGCCAAAAAGACCTGTCGTCACGGTGCTGCCATCTAGTGAAAATCTCAATCGCGGAAGCCCTCATTAAATTTAAATTCATTTTTAAGCCATATGTCAATTGCCACAACCAGATTATCTGTTGCAGTTGATGACAGATCAGACGAAATATATCCGTCTCCTTTTTACACACCGTAAATGTCACCTAATGAAACGGGCGGAAATACCACCTAAAATTAAAAACATAAAATTTGATGATCATTGCTGCTTTTTTCACTGATTCTTAGTGTTGTCATACTTTTGTTCGCTGTACATTGCTACTGCGTTCGTTGGCTGGCTAGACTATACGTATTATTTTTTTGTCCAGCCTCGTAAGTACTACTGTACAATACGGCTACGGCTACGGCTGTCATCCACATACATATTTTGCGTTTTAGGTTATAAATTGTATGGAAATGACAGCCGTCAAATATTGGTTGTTAGAAAAATTGTACAGTAGCAGAAAAAAATACATATAACTAATCAGCCTAAATGAGTCGGGTTTTGAGTACCTAGTCATACTGAGATTGACTACTGTCTAGTTGAAGATTTTATGTTTCAGCTTGGGCGAATATGTTTTTATAATATCCAGCTGTTCTCCTCTGTAAGTCCCATTTCTCAAACGATTCTCGTGATAATTACAAGTTGACAACACTTTTTCTTTGAGTAGGTTCCATAATTACATGTTTGGTTATGTCATTTTAGTGTTCTGAAATTATTAAAGGAATTCGTCTACAATTTACATATACCTTATTTTATATCAGTGCGAAAGGCAAAACATATGTAACTAATTATACCGAATATTGGCTAGCATTACGTTCATTAAAAACATTCATAGGAAGGAAAACAACGAAATATTTATATACTTAAACCCCAATAAACGAATTCAAAAGTTTATGAGCTATAAATTCTATTTTTCGTCGCACTGCTATTACGAATACTCGATAGGGTGGGTAAATATTATGGACAAGGACGATTAAGACAACTTTACCCTACTTTATGTGGTAATCGACATTGCATTACTTAGGTAATATCTACTACGCATAAATAAAATGAAATAAAATTTTAACGTAATTCAAATTAAAACTTTACATTAAAGTATTAATTTGAATTACGTTAAAATTATTTCAATCGAAACAAACAACGTCTAGTAGCTACAAAACGTACTAGTAGTTGTGTTTTTGACGGGTTTTCTAGTCAAAATTAGCACGTGCCGCCTGCTGTATGTATTGTTTATTAGATATTAATAAATGTGAAAGTTTGTGCATGTTGGAAGTTAAAATGTTTGTTACTCTTGCAAAAACACCAAATTGTATTTAAGGGGTGAATCACTGGAGGCATTTTATCCCGAGAGATCTTACCTCTAATTGTACATCATTGAGTTCCACGAGCGCTCATGGCTCGCTACTGCTCGGAGTAAGTAGCACACGGATGTTAAATAATGCCACATGTTGCCACTTTTCGCTGCGACCACACATAGTAAGATGATACATAGATATATACCTACTTATTTTGAGTGCTTACTCTGATGCAGGTTGACGCGGATCACCCACTTAAATCATAGAATCTTGAACAACCGAACGAGAATGCTAGGGAGTCAACCACTCCAGCGGGTGATGCAGTGGATAACAAGTTTTCAGTTGTGAAGCATCAGTTTTGTTAGATACTAATCTAGGAGGACTTCGGATACTCATAAAAACAAAGTAAATTTAAGAGTCCGGTAAAGTTTTTTTCGATTTGACTCAACTTTTTGATACTACTTCGCTGTAAATAACTAACAAACTTGTATTGGTTTGTCTACATATTTTGGAAGATCGTTTCTTTTTAAACTGCATAAGTGGAATTTTTTTTCGATTTTGCGTTTCATTTATTTTATAAATCATGCACATTTTATAAATATCGCGATTTTTGCTTGGAGAGGAAAAAGTAAGATTTTAATTGATTAAAATTATGTTAAACTAGTACGTTAAATATATACATTGGATAATGCTTCGTCTTAGGAATAAGTAGAACAGTTTTTTTTTCATTATCTTATATATATATTATTTAAGCTAGAGCAGTTTTCAAAAAACCTCCGAAGTTTAGGTGATATTTTTGAGGACGTATTAAAATATTTCATAAAAATAAAAATGTAAAAATAAACATGATTTTATGCTTTTATCAAAAACAATAATAAAAAATCAAGCGACAAATTTGCACGAAACTACGTCCTCACTAAACAGGCTCAGTGATAATTGAGTTTTCGTGTATTAAATAATAATATATAGGGGAAGCCCGGGCAATACGCATAGTGTGGGTAAGAAGAATATCTGATTTTACCAAAGCTATACAATAGATAGCGCATCTAGGCTTGCTGAAGTCGGTAAAGTAGCGATACGAGAACGCCATGACTGTTCAATCAAAGCAAACAATGTGTGTACTCGTTGTGGAGAAATAAAACAAAGTTTTTGACTGTTTTGTTGTGATTTTTGGAAAAGCAAGTCTATCAACTTTTTTTATTACGTTTCGTATCTTGACGAATACGGTTAGTTAAAACCAGGGCTTGAATACCGGTATTTGCTCAATACTAAAATACCGGTATTTTTTCGGTTCTTTTCGGTTCTTCGTTTACTATTTCATTTTTAATCGAACAATCTTATAATACTAAGCCATTTCCTACATACAATACTGAGTTCTACATAAATACCATAAAATAATGAAATATATTGGGTTTTCTGCGAATACCGGTTCCAAGCCCTGGTTAAAACTATAGTATATTTATTAACTTTGGCTTAAATTGTGACTATAACTTTTTATCCACTTGTTAAACGTATTCTTGGCATAAACAATTCGAAATATTTAGTACTTTAGTACTTCGGGCAAGACGGATATGGGCAAAACGGATAGCTATGCGTGTATGGAAAACACCAAAAAGGTACTAAATATAAAAATAACTTAAGATTTCTAATTTCTAGGCCCTAGCAAAACTAACAAACAAAAACTTCTCTTAAAACAAAAAAAAGAGAGAATAATTTATATTGTTCTTTTTGGTATGCGCTGAAAGATGCATTGACCCACCCACCGAACACAGACTCAGTGTAACCAGTGTATATTTAAATAGGCATATTAGGGATGTACTTCATATTCAAGGGTAGACAGCAATTTTTTTTATGAATGCGATGCCTAATTCATGTATTTGTCATATATGTATCCTTTTTGCCCTTGAGGTATATACCTTTTGCCCGAGGTGGTCGGGCAAAACGGATACCTAATTGGAACTATTTGTTTAATAAATAATAACACTAAGAAGTTATTAAGTATAAGCATATGTGATAGCATTTTCCAAAGTTAACTGTACGGAGTACAAATTAAAAATATAAAGTGTTATTTTGATTAACAATTAGGGTGTTTTTTTTTCATCATTCCCGTAACATATGCGTCTTGCCCGGGCTTCCCCTATGGACCAAGAGTATTTATGTTTAGTTACAAGACTTCAAACTATCTTATCAAAAGCAATTCATGTGCGTTATTTCATTATTAGCGGTTTTCGTTTTCCAATCGTTACCTCTTAGTATTTTAGTAAACACTATAAAAGTTTATGGTTTAACTCATGTGCATTAACTCACTAACTACGCGCGACATACGTATCTACGCATGTTAAACAGTAAGCATGTCTCATTTTTGTGATCTTTACAGTATCAATTTCTCCATAAGTTTAATTAATAACAACCAAAGCACTTGATTTTGTTTTGTTACATATAGCACACGCACATAAACTAGGTAGGAAGTAATTATTTGTTTAATTTCCGCGTCCAAGTGTCACTAGAAGGTCGGTCGTTTGAAATGTCATTAATGCAGTTTAAGCCTGTAAGTAAATTTGATATTTACCTATGTAATACATATACTCGTAGGATTTCCTTATAATGGTT
This sequence comes from Pammene aurita, assembly GCA_947086415.1. Lineage (NCBI taxonomy): Eukaryota > Metazoa > Arthropoda > Insecta > Lepidoptera > Tortricidae > Pammene > Pammene aurita. The sequence goes on from OX352289.1 coordinate 19,309,939, forward strand.
CATTTATATTATGTCATATATATTGTTGTCTTTCGCGAGTGGAACATAAACATTTTGGTATTTCAATAAATAATCTACTGAAGTGCTAGGTTAGTCAATATGTTAGTATAATAAAATTACCTAAACATCAATTATACAGATAATGATAAGATAAGATGATAAGAGACACTAAACCGCTTTAAACTTAGTGCGACGTGGCTTTAACGTAAAGGAATCTTGAAAACAGGAGTGGCAATCCAATCTGCCTAACACAACCAGTGGCAATCCAATCTGCCTAACACAACCAGTGGCAATCCAATCTGCCTAACACAACCAGTGGCAATCCAATCTGCCTAACACAACCAGTGGCAATCCAATCTGCCTAACACAACCAGTGGCAATCCAATCTGCCTAACACAACCAGTAGCAATCCAATCTGCCTAACACAACCAGTGGCAATCCAATCTGCCTAACACAACCCTAAATACTTACGACCCTGCACGAAAGCCATTTGGCTTTTGGCTTCTCGGCGGCGTCCAGGAAGGAATGATGTCAACTTAACAGACTCCGCACGTAACATGGACGCTGTGCGGACTATCTGTAAAGTGTGGTTGGCGAAACTCGCCAGCGTGCAACTGTGGGGCGCCAGCACAAACTATACTCCATTATCCACGACTGCCCGAGACGTAAATATTCAGGGAATACCATAGGCCTTCACTGACCTGGTGCAAACGCAACCCAGTGAATAACTTAGATTGTAAAATTGACTAAGCGACTCTGTCTAAAATCAATAGGTCTTAATCGGTCTTAATGAAATAGTGTCGTAAGCACAGCTAGCGCTAGACCGAGTCTAGGTTTAATGGTTAAAAAGCAGTTGCACTCAGTCAATAAGTAGAGGTTTAAATATTGCGGTGAAATTGTAACTTAATAACGTGTAATTAAATGATTAACGTCGTGATGAACCGGAACCGTGTACATACATAGTAAGTCGATCATGACTTTCACTGGCACTCTATCATTGAATATTCCAACAAACAAAAAACCAGTTATAAAATTCCATCATGTATTTTTTGCTAAGAGTCTGTTCTATGCTACATTGGACGACAACTTAATGGTTTTACATTAATTTTCGTCTTTGGGTGAACAGGCATTTTATTTAGATCTAAATATAACTTGTCAAATAATTAATCAAGGTTAAAAATTTACTTAAGTGGGTGTTTTGCATAATGATTTATACGCAACCGTGCATGACAGTGATATTTAAACAGTACAAATATTGCCAAAAGCATTATACATTTAAGACACTTACATTTTTAAGATTAAGTTTTAAGCGATTTATGTATTATATATTTCTTATGTATTTTATATTTATTACTTTTTGTTTATGTATTTTATTTATTTATTTAAACTTTATTGCACAATAATACAAAGTACAAAGAGCGGACTTAATGCCAGAGGGCATTCTCTACCAGTCAACCATCAGGCCAAACAGATAAAAACATAAAAACTTTTTACAAAAAAAGATTAACCGACTTCAAAAAGGATAAAATAAATTATTATATTATTTATATGCGTTACAAACTGATATGTTTGAAGTCGGTGCCAAGCCAAAAAGTTACAATACCGGTCAAATCAGCTTCAAGTCTGAAAATCACAAAACAGTTAATACGAACGAGGCGTATGTGTTCAGTGAATTGTTCTTCATACTATAGAACTAATTCTGGTATTGACTGTACGTAGGTTTTCATTCTAGTACAGAAAGAAAGTATAATCATGCGTCTTATGATGTTTGTTAATAAACTTGTTTACTAGTTGTCGGACTAACCATATCTTGAACGGAGCCCGTGCTTCGGTTTAAATTATTTATTCTACTTCATCTAAGGTGTTTTATCGAAGTGTAAAAGAATTCAATGGCTAGATTGATTTTTCTATAGTCAGACACACTGGGTGTGTGGGTCACACCTTTTTCTGTAGAAAAAGGCACGATATTTAAATTTTCTATGGTTGACCATACGTGTTTTTTATTTTTATTTGCCGCCTTTTTCTGATTATTGACAAAGTAGACGTGTATCAGAGAATATATACATAGGTACCACATTTCATCAAAATTGGATTAGTAGTTTAGACGTGAAAATGTAACAGATAGATTCACATTCACCTTTTCAATATAAGTAGGTATCGATATGTTTTGTGATTTTCAGACTTGAAGCTGATTTGACCGGTATTGTAACTTTTTGGCTTGGCACCGACTTCAAACATATCAGTTTGTAACGCATATAAATAATATAATAATTTATTTTATCCTTTTTGAAGTCGGTTAATCTTTTTTTTGTAAAAAGTTTTTATTTTTCCATTTTTAGTGGTTATGTAATTATCATAATCGGACAACGGATCTCGCAATAATCGGTGAAGATATACACCGTGGGCCCATATAACTAGACAGATTTTAACACTGTATTCCTGATCATATTTAGATACTAAAATGTCCTATAAACTTTTCTGGAATACGCCTAGTTTCAGAGTTAATACCAATTTTTTTTAAATACACTTTTTATTATAACTCGTCACAAAACGCCTTTCTAATGGCGTTGTTGGCACTATTGGACATAGTTTACACGTAAGAAAAAGTATAAGTTTATATAAGAAAAAGTACATAATACGTAACTCAATGTAAGGAAAGTTCCACTTATCATATGTGGTCTTCATAATTAGGTCCACTCCATCAAATTACTGGTTTTCGAGAGGAAATGCTTGAGTTGCTTAAAAAAACAACTAAATCACCATAAATGTGCCTTTAAAAATTGAGGAGTTCCCTTAATTCGTCATGGATCCCATCATCAGAACAGCACCAGATTAATGTGGAACCATCTCAGAGGTAGTTACTTTCAGACAAAAAGAAGAATTCCTGAAATCGGATCACGGGTCTCGGAGTAATCGCTGAACATCCCACATTTAAAAAAAACATCATCATTATCATCAAAACAATCATCATCATGACGTTCACATCATCAAATTGGTGATTTCAGAGAGAAAACCCTCGAGTTGCTTAAGAAAACACCCAAATCACCATACATATGCCTTTAAAAATTGAGGAGTTCCCTCAATTCCTCATAGATCCCATCATCACAACAGCACCAGATTACTTTGGGACCACCTTGGAAGTACATCCTTTCAAGCATAAAAATAATTATTCAAATCGGACCACGGGTCTCGGAGTAATCGCTGAACATCTTACATTAAAAAAAATCATTATCATTATCATCAAAAAAATCATCATTATCAGGTCCACTTCATCAAATTGGTGGTTTTCGAGAAAAAACTCTCGAGTTGCTTAAGAAAACACCCAAATCACCATACATGTGCCTTTAAAAATTGAGGAGTTCCCTCAATTCCTCATAGATTCCATCATCAGAACAGCACCAGATTAATATGGGACCACCTTGGAAGTAGACCCTTTCAAACGAAAAAAGAACTATTCAAATCGGACCACGCGTCTCGGAGTAATCGGTGAACATACATAAAAAAAAAAGCCCAAACCGAATACAGAACCTCCTCCTTCTATGAAATTGAAGTCGGTTAAAAAGTGCGGGGAACGGGTAGCAAACAGAAAACTAAAATCCGAAATTACATTACGTATAACTAAATATAAATTTATTCTACATAAAACCAATTATTATATATACATATATAAATATATTTACTTTACACATTACTACATATAATATATACTATATAACCTGCTACTAATCTACTATGAGCCTTAGTTAAGACACTTTTCTGTAAGATGCTTGCGCAACTTGCGCTTGAATGAGAATTTAGTGTGAGCTTGCCGAATATCCAAAGGGAGACTATTCCAAAGACGAACTGCCTGTTTCACGAAAGAATTGGACATAGAACCGGGACGATGGTAGGGGACTGTGAGTAACAATTTACGGGAGGTGCGAAGCTCACGGCCTGGCTGTGCCATAACAAACTGAAATTTAGAACGCAAGTACTCAGGCGCTGCAGGATCAAATAAAGTATTGTAGAGCGTAGTTAGGGTGCAGCCAACTTAGCTTCAGCTTATTTTACATGTATTATTCCGCAAAAGTGTAAAGTAAGTTTCTATGTGAAATTTAATGAGCTTGAAAATCATTCTAGACCCTATTTTCATACAGTGAGTAGATTAAGAGGGAGAAGCACATAAGGATAAATGTTTGTTCATTAAGATCGGAGACATTTTCCGAGGTGCTGCCGGTTCCTAGTGGTCCCCAAACGTCAAATGGTCTGGACATCAAAGCGGGACTCTGATGGACATACACTAAATTTCACATAAATTTCAGGACTATTCTATTTTGTCGTACATTTGCCTGCATTGTAAGATTTGGACTTTACATGTTTTTTATCGATTTGATATTCTAACTTGAGTAATTCAAACAAACTAAAGTCAAAACACAGCACTAAATGCACTTTATGATTATGACACCAAGGTAGAAATTCAAATGTAAACATCATCTAGCAATCGCAAAAGTATGAAGTAGGTAGCTAAGGTACGTATACCCAAAAGCAGATATTTGGGGATTTAATAGAGCAGTTAAACAAATTAATTTCGTTTTTCATTTTCGGAAATAGTTGGCAAGCACGTCCTATTACAGTACATTATTGCAGAGAACGGGAATTTCAATTCCCGCCGAGCCATATCTACGAGTATTATATATTGCTTTTCTCCAAATATGCGAGAAAATAAATTACATATTTAGGTTAGGTTATTAGCATTAAATTATCATGAATTAGCTTTCCTTTATAAGATTATTTTTGAGTATAAAGCACTAACTACTTATACCTACTGCCAATATATACCTACAAATATGCTACTTTCACACAACAATAACAGTTTAAACTTTAAGCTGTTTTGTCTATGATTATATTAAGCCGTATTTGCACAACCAGACGCGGTGGTTCTATAAGCTGTGACACAGAACGAGACAACACAAGGTTTTTGATATCACTATCTCGCTCTATCCTATAGTTTGAAGGGATTACCGTTCAGACGGTGTAGATGTGGCTTAAGTAATTGGCTGTTTGAAATGATATTTCTAAATCGAATGAAATGTTTAAACGGTAAAAAACAATGCAGTTTATGGACAGGACCATAATGATGTTTTTTTTGTATTGGTTAATAACGAAGAACCTCACGCACAATTTTTTCCGAGCACATTGGAGAAAATATATTTCTCAAACATGCTTAGAAATGGCCGCATTTTATTTAAAAAAAAATTAAAACTTAAATAAAACCTACCCTTTGTAGTTACAATATAAAATAATGATACTTTTAGTATGATTATGTTGGAATTCATTGTTAATTACAGACGTAAAAGTAAAAAAACTAATTAAATACATATATTACATATAAACTGTCCAAATCTAAATTAAAGACGTAACTTCGGAATGATTTCCTATCGAGCCAATTTCGTCCAACCGTGTATTAACAATTTCATCAAAAAAAATTTTTTTATTGTTATTAAAAACTTTTTAAGTAAAGTCAATTTCAAGGTCATTGTGTGATACTATTGTCATTGCTTAAAATAAAATATCCCACTTCTCGGCTACTGATAAAAGTCGACTGACTGGTAAACAAGAAGGTGGGCATAGAAATTGAACAATAAGTACATTGTATAGGTACAGTACTTTTCAACTGACTTCAAGATTTCGAAGGAGGAGGTTATCAATTCGTCGGGATCTTTGTTTTTTTTTGCTATTTTTTTTTATGTATGTTCACCGATTATTCGAAGAAGTCTAGACCGATTTAAAAAAATATTTTTTTGTTTGTTTCAAAGAGCATACTTCACAGTTGGTCCCATTGTAACCAGGTCAGGATCTGATGATGGGATCCTGGAGAAATCGAGGGAACTCTTCAACTATAATAGGCACATCTATAGTGATTTGAGTATTTTTTACAGCAGCTCGAGCATTTGCTTTGGAGGCTAAGTTAAGTCGGTTCATTTTTGCTTAAAATTATAATATCAACACTACCTACAGCTATAATCATATTGGTTTACTAATATGTGGCCGAAAATTGAATGGCAAATTATCACTTCCGAAATTATTTTTCCCATAGTTTCATTTGGCAGAATCATCAGATGGCATAATATCGTTTCACATCATTGATTTATTATGTATTATGTATTCTACTAGATGTGACATCTAGAACAAATTTTGTGCGCCATGTTCTGCGGTTGACAGCTATGACAGAATCAAAGAGTAGTATAGGCTTTTAGAGATTATCACTATAACTTTTGGGACAATAAATTTCTTAGGGATGTCTACTCAATCTTTCACATACATATTTTTCGCATATTTTTATTTGGCATTAGTATGCTGTAGGTTAGTACCTAAGCTAACTTGATGCCAAATTAAAATACGGCCAAATAAAACTATGCGAAGATAGATAATAGATAAAAGTATAGAAGAAATACATAGATACATTGCTTACCTAAACATTAGGTAGATATTCATAGAATAGAAGACAAACAAAAGTAGAGCCGAATACTAAGTGAGTCGACCTCGTTGTCGCGACTAAGTTAACCGCAACCTAATTTTACCGTTGACACAAATCATTTACGTAAAAACTCACTATGATTCAGATATTTCCCGGTACCTATATTCTTTCAAAACTTAAGACGCACACCACACGTAGACTAGGTTAGTTGGTACAGGTGATTTTAAAACAAGAATGCGAACAATGTTGTTAGATCTAGATCTAACAACATTGTTCGCATTCTTGTTTTTGTTTAGAACTCTAGAGTTCTAAACAAAAAGATACATATAATAAATAATTACAGAAGTATTATTTCATGGTTTTTGTAAGAGTTTCTTCCATTTTGCAAGTCACCAGTCAGTTTTTTGATGGACAATATGAAATATTTCGCTATTCTACTGATCGCTTATCAAAATTTTATTAATTTTGAGTCGCGTAATGCAGTTATACAAATATTTAATTTTTAATTTTCTGACCAAAATAATTTAGAGCAGCTCAGTATGACATTAATTGCAAACTAATTTAGATATGATTGTTGACCCTAAGTTGCTAACCAACTAACTATTATTGCTTACCATGATATAGGTACATATTAAAAATGAGCATACATTGCAGATCCATTAAATTATACCCTTTCATTTACAATGTTTAGAAAAAGCCATGCAACGCATTAAGAACATTAACTACTTAGTTCATCATTACAGGATATATAGAATATTGGGTATAAAAATTGGCATTCCTGTTACTTATATTATAATTTAAATATCATATAAATAATAGCCCTCTCAAATTTTAAACTATTCTTATAAGTTCAAAACCAAGTAAAAACAGTGGTTATTTCAATTACTTAGAATCTCTCTTAACATAAGATTAAACATTTTAAATAAATATTTAAAAATAAATGAGCTTCTTCACTTTCATCATTTTAAAAATAAAACAATACAAATGGATATTTTACTTTCCTTTTACTTTGTTTTACTTTCATTTTAATTACATTAATGTAAACTAAATTGCAGTTCTGTTTTAAAACATTAGTTGAACATAACTGGACAAATGGTAGCGCTGGCATCTAGACATATCTATAGCGGGAAAAAAACCCATCAAAAACATTACATGTACAAAAATGCCAGTCTCGCAAGTCGCAACGCAGTTCGCTTACTGCAAAAAGTATTGAGATCGAATGTGTAGTAAAATAAAACTAGCCGGTGTCCATAAAACTCAATCCCCACTGGGTTTAACTAACATGTCATTATTACCCTTTGAATATTAGATGTCTATATTTTTATAATAAACAGCGCCAGCCGGCCTCTCAATTGATACATACTTATATCATTACATAATGTGATATTATTAATTATTAGATGGTTTATTATCCTGTGCTAATAATTTTAGTATTAGGGCTATAAAGCCACTGAAAATACTAGCATTAGGTATGTGTTAAAAATTTGGAGCTTGTGGCTCAGCTAGAAGTACCTTAGAATTATAATGATCAGTCATATGTGAGTCAGTCTGTGACAAAACTAAGGAAGTTTGACTTGCAATCATTGTTAAATTATAAGTTAAAATTACATGATTTTGGGAATATATTTTTCTTGTGTTATGGCCTCTGGTTCCCTGAAATTTCAGACTTCTAGCTTTATCCACACCAGAGTTAGAGGGGGTCGAAAATGGCCTGGCTGGCTTCGGGAAAAGGTTGGTACGGCCGTACCTTTGTTGTTTGTTTTGCTCGACTCCCATGCCCCCAAATTTAAAGCATCGACGGGTAACTGATCTTGTTCTAAAGATAAATACCTAGGCCAAATTATACCTATACTTTGTGGACACGACACTTTCCGATATCAACCTTGTTTTTATTTCTAATGTAATACATAATTGTGTAATAGTATGTTAGTACATAACTTAATCTGATTTAATGCAAATAACAATAAATTCAGGATGTGTTTACTTTATCTAAGATTTATGTGATTATTTGTTTAAAATAAAGGTAATAAAGGAGGCCTCAGATTTGGTTGGGAACTCACAACTCAAGTTGACCTAATTATGGAAAATGAAAAAGCTACTTTTCCGCACTTGTGCATCTGAAATAGGTAGATACATAGTTAAGTCGAACAATATTGTAGAAATGGTACAATTTAGTGAACATTAGTGTTAATCTTCCTCGGAAATTTTCTAAATTTCTATCTTTAATTTGTTTAATATGAAATTACTTTGTTTGAAATGAAGTCGTGCCGAATACATGTTAATTTGTTGCGGAATCTGAGAGCAATAACCGACTCCGGTGCTAGCGGTATTCGGTGGTTTCTTCGGCTCTAATATTCGACAAAAACAACCGTCCAGCAATATGGCATGTGTGTGCATGTGTGTAGACGTAGACGCGCATCAAATCGTTTATCTTTCCCAGTGGTAGTGTATATTTCAACATAATCATAATGTTCAGATTAGTTACGCCCCAGCATCTAACATAAACGAGTCCGTATTTCTAAAATACGCTTATGACAACTATTTTATTGATTAATTATTTGAGTTTCTCTAAAAATACCAGGCCGAACTTAATTCCTAAATATATTCATACTTTAAAATACTGAAAGCGGGTTACTTTGTACAGAAATTTATAATCATTTATGTTATTTAGGTGAATCGTATCTTACTGAAAATCGTATCGGAACTCATGTTTGAAGTGCCGTAAGTGTTTGTTAAAATGCATCTGCTTTCATAAGGGTTAATGCAGTTTAACACGTTAACAGTCCCCATACATTATGTATGCATCTCCTCGTACGTCCAAGCAAATTACTTCTATCACACGTCCATGCTCCACATATGGGTCACTAAGAAGCAAACAAGCACGCTTTCGAATAAGTACAATATCTTTCTGTATGCTGTTGTCTAACTAGCCAAAAACATTATTATATCAGAATTATCCCTATATTATCATGCAGTATGAAGTGATACTAACTAATCTAATTGCATACACGGTCGTTAGTGGCCCATTTGTGGGGCACGGACGTGTGGAGATAGTTCAGCGTGATCCATATATGGGGCACTGGACCTGGACAGTGAACGTGTTAAGAATCAGCTAATTTTATCCGATTATTGGTCACGTTCAACACGTGCTTTTAGGGTTCGTAGCCAAAATGGCAAAAATGGAACCCTTATAGTTTCATCATGTCTGTCTGTCCGTCCGTCCGTATGTCACATCCATTTTACTCAGAAACTATAAGACGTATCTTAATACAATTTAGACATAAGGTGTATTTTGCATGCCGCTTTTTAGGTTTGTAGTTAAATTGCAGAAAAATATATTTTAGGGGGGGCGCTCCAGACATGTAAATTAATTTAAAAACAAATTTTCTTACCTAATATCAACATGATGCACATCAATCGATAGGTATTTATAAATAACATCGAGGTTTCTTTAAACATTTTGTGGTAAGTGAGTATTTTCAGATTTAATCGCTTTGAAAGTAAGAATAATTGTGCCCCCCCTCCCTGTAACAGGGAGGGGTCCCTGTAACTTTTCAACAGTAAGTCTAAAAAATATGAAAAAAATTAAGAAGATGCACCTTATCACACACTTTCTACGAAAATTGTAAGGCTCAGAACGGCCAGAACGAGATGAACTCATTAGATACTTAAAAAAAAATGATGATCTATTTTTTAAATGTGAAGTACAATACTTATGTAACAGGGTGTTGCTTATTTTTATGAATTACAATGTATATAATGATTATTTTTGACAATTAGGATTTTATAATTTCTATTCCCTCGTAAATGTGTGTATTTTGTGTATATTTACTTTTTTTTTACTTTTTTAGAATGCAAACTCCTAAAGAGTAAAAAAAATGAAGGTAAATAATACCCGACTAAACTAGAACGATTCGTCTGCGTACATACAACTTTGTACTAGAGTACAAACGTCACGGGATCAGATTATGAAATTGTAGCACTAGTTCGATAATTATTGTGAAAAGCAGGCGTAGGAGCCTAATATTTTTTTATTAAGTCTCTTATTTAATTTTTGTTAAACTCACGATACCTAATTTATGGGGCGAAACTTTTTTTAAACTTTTGGAGAGAGTATTATTTTTAAGACCGCTATTCTTTTTTTAATATATAATTTCCATAGAGGACGAAAATTAGGTAGGTAAATCCTTTACTTAAATTATGGTCAAAATGGTCCTATTGAATTACGAGTACGAGTACATACTAATATTAGCACAGCGTTTTATTAAACGTTTTATATTTCTAAACGAGACAGCTACTTCACTAAAGGTCAAAACTTGGTCGTGACCGATATTAGAATGAAATACAGTTACTCCCGTGTCTACTCCGGTGACGATGACTGTAACAAAAGGATACACGATAGTCTACTGACGACTATGTAGTATCAGCGCTGGGCAGAATCAAGGCCAAAGGTTAATTGTGACGCTACGTGGCAAGAACAAGTACTTTCTATCTATCCAGGAGAACGCGAGCCATGGTCGGGTGAGCACGAGGCTTCCGCATAGTGCTACCTTTAGTGCGAGGGGTCAAGGTTTGCTCGACTCTTTATATAATGTAAAACGTAATCTACGTACGTACCAGTACACTCAAACATGTAAGAGGCAATCTAAACACCAATATGGCACTCTAAACGCGTAACTTATTTTCTAATAGACTATTAAGAGCTGGCCACGTCAAATATGACACAATAATAAGAGCATCGAAACCTCTCTAGTTAGTTGGCTATACTACTCTTATTCCTAGATCCGGGCATCTGGGAGCTTTAAATGGGTGGAGGTTAGAGTGACAGACCAGCAAAATTATACAATTATAAAAAAGTAATACCGGAATCGGTAAAAACTACCGAAGTTGTCTCATATAAATGAGAGGACAGGGCCTATATTTTAACATAAGATCAAAAAATATTTCGTATTATTGCGGAAACAAAAACAACATTTGTCACTACTTCCCCCCAACAGAAACTCCCGGCAATTATATAATCTAATTAATTACATAATTTCCCACAATATTGCATCAAACCCAGAACTCTAGGATTTCTATTATTGAAGTGGTTTGCATTCTTTGACCTCCACCACAGAACAGCTGCCAGATGTCCGGACCTAGAAGTAAGCATAGTATAGCAAACTAACTAGAGGGGTTTTCGTTGCTCTAATTATTGTGTCTTATCTTATATAGCCAGCTCTCCCTCTATAATATATTAATTGCCGCTTGAAAACACTATCATTACATTTGTGATGACGTTGCGCAGCGGGTGGGCTATCCTAATGTAAAATAGGTAAAATGCTGGTAACGATTATTTATACATTGTCGGCTGTCGGCTTAGGGCTAGGGAATGCAAACCGGTAAATAATTGTATAGAAATTACCGGTAAATCGGTAAATTACCGGTAATTCTCATGCAAAATATTTACCGGTTGCATTCCCTACTTAGGACTCACAATCCTTTACACAATATATTTTGCATGAAGCAATTCGCTGAACTTTACATCATACTACTAAAATGCGAGAACGACACCTTTACAGAGCTTTAAGATTTTATTTTCTAATAATATAACGAAGTACGAACTTATAAAGTGAAATATGAACTTGAGTGGATATCTACAAACACAAAGAATTAAAGAAAGTAGAAGAGAGAAAATACCGTCTCACAATATCTAGCTAATAGAGAAGTTACTTAGGATTTACATAACATGAAACCTGTCATACTTACTATGAAAACATGCGACTTTAAGAATATTTTATTTTAAGTAATAACATGTTTATTCACTTAGTTCTTATTAATCGACCGAGCGATAGAGCAAAGAAGAAAAATGGTTTCGTAAGTCCGTGCGGCGCCTGCCCGGCTGTTCTACTCTCAGGTGTCATTAAATTTCTTGACCGATTCCCGTGAAAATTTGGTAGCGAGTTCTATAGTTCTTATAGGATTTACTAACGTTTAGTTTTTTTAATGTTTAAAATGGTGGTATTGCATCGCAATGGACTTAAGCGCCATTATGGTCTATGGCGCTTAAGACCATTGTAAGTTCGCTAAGACATCAGATCAAGAGATTCAGTTCTAGCTAGTGATATGCTCGCGAGGACCAACTGCTCACAGAGACCCTAGTAACTATTGATATAATTAGATACTAAGGGCCTTTGCAGAGTGTCAAGCTTTGAAACGACAAGTCGTGACGTGATACCTTCTACAAAGTATATAGTTATACGTACGTCAGGATTGGCCGGGTTTCGATAGCTAATAAGAGCTTGTGGAACGGAGCTCACGAGTTACGTAACGCGAAAGATCACTGCTCAGCCTCCTAGACTCCTAGCCACCATGCATATAGTCATACAAGGTGTAACAAAAATGCTGTTGATAATTTTAAAGGCATAATTGGTACCGTACTCTAATTAAAAACCAAAAAAATTTGGCGTGAAAAAAATATTTGGATTTGTATGGAGGGTTGGCCGGCTGGGACCATGTGTCCCATACAAAAAAAAAGTTTTTTCGCCGTCCAAAATTTTTTTTCCATACTTTTTCTTAATCACTAGTATTTTTGTAACATCCTGTATATATATATACTTATACTCCTGTATAGGATATTGATAGGGAACTTGAGCTGCAGACAATAAGCTTGATGCCCTCCACCGTGGCCCCCGCCGCTGTCTAATAATACCTAACCTCTTTCGCAGGCTGTTCGTTCCGGCTAATAGCAGTGTAGTACATTCTTTTTAAAGGGAATAATAAACTTATTAGATAAAATAATTATTCTTTATCGAAAGTTCTGCTCTCAGACTCAGATGATTTGTAAGGTGGAGTCTGGTGATTTTAACGAATCTGGTAATTGCAACTAAATTTAATAATGCCCTCTAGGATCACCGTATTGAACAATGACAGGCATGAGAATGTTCTTCGACTAAACACCCAAATTAAAAATATAAATGGCGCTGATAGGTAAAAATCTGTTTTGTGTGGTTTTTCGAAAAAAAATTACAAAGAAAGTGATTTTCAACAACGGTAAGTTGCTTTTTATTATACTACCTGTTTCATTCTACTATAGATCTATTCCAAGTTATGGGTCCATGTGGTAAATGTAACTTACCAGACTAAAAATCTAAGGTGTGGTTATTGCAACTTGTTTTAAATTTTTAAGTTAGTTGGAATTATATGACCATTTTTGTATTGGATGGAAAAGCAAGTGATGTGACAGTTTGAATGGCTATGTCGAATATAATTATTTTATTGAAAGTGGGGGGCAGGTACGGTCGACGTCAAAGATATATTTACACTTTTGTACCTTACTCCGTTGTAATAAGGTGCAAAAGTGTACCCGCGTAAGCGTTACCAGCCAGGACGGGTAATTGGAACTATTGCTGCCTGCGTCAGGAGTTTATGAAGTAGGTTTTTATTTTTTACAGTTTTCCTTTGTTTATGTTGGTTATATAAATGTACATACATTAAAATTACTTACTAAAAAATCTTTAAATAAGAAAACTCCTTATACCAGCAACAGAGTGGAACTGAGATACAGCAGTTTATTTACCACCAACTAATAAGTATTTTCACTGGTTACGGTATCTACTAATAACTTATTATAAGTATATATTCTTGTGTTCATGGTAATAAAATAGGTTACGTCATAGATAAATAATCTTACTTAAACAAGCTTACATATTTATCTATGGTTATGTACCGGTCTAATATTCATAAAAACAGGTCAAGACGATGTCGGTCTGGCACCCCAAGGGTTCCGTACATCTCTTTTTTGCAATATTTTTTTACTGTTCTGAAGATGTACTAGTTTGCATTTGTTGCTATAAATTAAATTAGTTTTTGTTATTTGTTACTAGGTATAAGATATAATAAAAACAAAGTTATAGCATTTTATTTATTTATATCATTTGTTATTAGTGTTGTTACTCGGTTAGAGTTAGAACTAGTGTCCGACCGAAGTTTCGGTTTCGGTTTCGGCCAGTTCCAGCCAAAGAAACGTGTTTCGGTCCAAGGTTCGGTTTAGGCCAAAAAACGGCCGAACCTTTCGGCCGCGCCGAAACTTTTAACATTGTACTATTTGTACTTAATCTGGCCATTAGGTTCTGTCACAACGTGTTTAACTGATAAAACCAGAAAAGAATATATCAGAGCGGCCAAGGTACTCAAAAGTCGATAAATTGCCTTTACAATAGGGGCGTTGTTCAGATATTTGTGACCAACTTAGCCGTTCCGATATATCTGATGGTGACTGTACAACGGCTTACTGATATGTAACTGAAATTAATATGTACTATTTTAACACGTCTATCAAAGTTTCGGCCGAAACTGGACCCAGAGCCGAACCTTCTATTTCGGTTTCGCCAAAAAAACATGTTTCGGTCGCACACTAGTTAGAACCCGTTGCAAACGGGGTTGCAATCGACAAACACCGTTCTAACACCGAACCGTACCATGCAGAGACCGGCCCAGTACCGGCAAAACGTTCTCGACAAGAATGCTGGACGCTCCGCTCCGGTCATGGCACGTTACGGTGTCGGTCTGTGCCGGGATGATCTAGTGGGCAAAGAAAGCCTCAAAGGTACGCGCACGGTCATGGTTTGGACGGAATAGAGGGCACAGACCTTTAACCCTTACACTTTTGCCATGTCTGTTCGTATGCCTGCGACCGGCTTACTGTTAGCTCAGTGATCATTATTACTCACCTACTCATTAAGGTCATAGATGTGACTTATTTGAAATACTTGTATTTAAAATGCAAATACAAAATGCAAAATACCTATTTCCTATTTTGTATTTAAATACCTTTTTAACAAAAGTATTTTGTATTTTATATGAAATACTTTTTGGGGCCCATTTTCTATCTTGAAAATACAAAATACTTTTTTTTTATATAATTTAATACCCATTTTCCGCACTTTGCACTTAAAACTTCACAAACACTCACTAACACTGCCAAATACACGCTTTTACTACCGATTTGCCTCGTCGCCACTATTATATCGCGATACAAGGGCTGCTATTTATATATCCGGAAACCGGGATTACAATCTTCTTAAATAGCATATTTGACCTCCATGGTAAAATTTGAACTTTTTTAAGTACTGGCCGGTATATTTTTTCTTTCTTATTAACGCTCGTGTTTTGTTTTTGACGGGTTTTAAATGTCATCTCGCAGCAAGAATGGAACTCACTCGTGAAAATATTCGTGCTATGATTTATTATGATTTTCGGCGTGGTTTAACGCAACAACAGTGCATAGATCAACTAACTTCAACTTTTGGTGATGAAGCCCTATCTAAAACTACTGTGTATCACTGGTTTAGTGAGTTCAATCGTGGACGTAGTATGCTTACGGACGAAGTTAAGGCAGGTCGCCCGAAATCGGTCGTTGTACAACAAAATATCGAGGCTGTGCGAAAACTTATAATGGACGACCGACATGTTACGTACCGCGAGATAGAGGCGACTCTGGGTATTTCTATGACCAGCATTAATAGCATATTACATAATTATTTGGCTGTAAAAAAAAATTGTTCGCGTTGGATACCCCACAACTTAACAAAAGAGCAAAAAGATGCTCGCGTCGAATGGTGCAATAAAATGTTAAAAAAATATAACCGTGGTGACTCAAAAACCGTTTATAACATCTATACAGGTGACGAATCTTGGATCTATGCATACGATCCCGAAACGAAGCAATAATCAACGGTATGGGTGTTTCAAAATGAGCCGAACCCTACGAAAGTTACTCGTGCAAAAAGTACATTGAAACAAATGGTGGCCTGCTTCTTCGGTATTAATGGCCATGTAGCTACAGTGCCACTAGAAAACCGTAGAACGGTTAATTCAGAGTGGTACACGACCATTCGCTTACCGGAAGTATTTGAACAAATTCGTAAAACTAACCAGCGACGAAGAATCATTCTTCATCATGACAATGCCAGCTGTCATACGTCACGCGAAACAACTCTATTTTTGGAGGGTCAAAATGTGGAATTAACGGGTCATCCGCCGTACAGCCCTGACTTGGCACCCAACGATTTTTATTTATTTCCAAATATAAAGAATAAATTACGCGGTCAACGATTTTCGACCGCTGAAGATGCTGTCGACGCATTCAAACAACACGTTATGGAGGTACCTCAGGCGGAGTGGCAGAAGTGCTTTAAAAATTGGTTCACGCGAATGCAAAAGTGCATAGATCATCAAGGGGAATACTTTGAAAAACAATAAAACCATTTTCAGCCGTGTACGTTTGTTTGTTTTTTTGTTTCCGGATATATAAGTAGCAACCCTCGTAATATCGCCGGAATTCGGGAGAGCACATGTGCTTGCGTACCTGACATATCCAGACTGGTTTTGTAGGGGTACCCTCATATTTCAATACACTACAGTAATTTAATATAATGTTGGTAGAAAAGGTAGGTTTAACAGGTTATAGTTATATTGCTCCTACTCCTACGTGGGTGATTGGTAGGACAGGACACCGAGTAACCAAGGGAATAAAGGCACTCATTCCTGACGATCTCGTCATTTTGTAACTAGTCGTCTGTTTTGAAATGGAGGGTTAAGATAAGTATGGAAATCATCATCCTTTTAGCGTTTGTCCCGGCTTGGCGAACTAATC
Source organism: Pammene aurita (assembly GCA_947086415.1). NCBI lineage: Eukaryota > Metazoa > Arthropoda > Insecta > Lepidoptera > Tortricidae > Pammene > Pammene aurita. Next base: position 19,327,032 of record OX352289.1, read on the forward strand.
ACATGAATTGGCATAGACACTAGTTTTTACAAAAACGACTACCATCTGACCTTCCAACCCAGAGGAGAAACTACGCCTTATTGGGATTAGTTCCGGTTTCCGCGGGATGTTTTCCACCGAAAAGCGACTGATAAATATCGACCGATAATTCGTACACAAGTTCCGAAAATCTCAGTGGTACAAAGTCGGGATTCGATCCCGAGACCTCCAGATTGAAAGTCGGACGTCTTATTGCCAGGATACCAGCGCTTATAAGAATGGAAATCGTATTAAATAGCAATCCATTTTTATACTAATTTACATTGCATTGAAACTAAAAAGATTATACATACTTGGAAAGTAAATTCCCTGGAACGGAAATAAATGACATTTGGATCCATATAGATAAATATAACTCTCTATGAAAAAAAAAACATTAAATTACATGTATCGAGTGCCGAATCTAAAAAATATTTTAACCATTTACCTACAAAACAAATTAGTGGCATACAAAACTCACCTCTAGTTAAAATTTGATTAACATTTGCTTTATATTTATTGATTAAAATGGCTATGCTATGACTATTGACTATGACATATGATCACGGGCAGACGGACCTGATGAGATAAGGATACCGTTTTTTCCATCTTGGCGACGGAATTCTAAAAAGCATTGGTATTTTAAAAAAGTATTTTGAAAATACCTAATTATTTTGTATTTAGTATTTGAAATACAATTTTACTAAGTATTTTGTATTTTGCATTTGAAATAGTAAATCATGAAAGTATTTGCATTTTATATTTAAATACTTTTCTAAACCATTTTGCACATCTCTGATTAAGGTAGATTAGGAACCTACGTTTTCAGGGTACCCCCACGCAAATGCTTACACTTTCTTAGTTAAATGACGTAAGTATTGCCCTACACTAAGCGTACCCGACATGCTTTTGGCCGGTTTTTTATTTATTTATAACTTTTACATAATAATGAATACGAGTATATCAAGTATGTTCTAAAATTTCAGTTCTCCTTATAACTCATAACAGTTATAACGTTAAAAAACCCCGATTATGAATTTTATTCGTACAAAGCTTTCTTGAAACATGTGCATATATAGTATAAGTAGATACTGTCTCGATTGTATACCGGAGCAGCGTATATAATAAGTATAATAACTCTTAACTGGTCCATAAAAACGGATCTACTTATTGCCACGTCACACATCAAAATCCGCTTATCTAGTACCTAGTTTTGCCGCTAACTGTGTTTTGCAACATTTTTGTTTGTCCAATACATCTTTGCCGTGTAAGTTCTCGATCCTCGATATTAACGTTCAATGCATAAAGCACATATCAGCAGTCAGGCTTGTTGTAGTTGAGAATCCGATCCACCATGCGGCCACCCCTTGACGGCCTTAACAAAGTAGACTCTAAACGATTATTAAATTTATTAAACAACCAAATAATTATACCTGATGAACTAACTGAACTAAATCTATTAAAAGATGATATACTATGCTATCAAAAAACTATACAGAACATCACCGAGAATGTAGAATAAAAGTTTCTATTTCTAGCAACATCTAGCTAATTTAATCAAATTTCACCAATACATGTGCGCATCGGTGCGAGGCTAAAATGATAGTAGGTATATAATTATGTACGTATGTAATGACTTTCGTAGCAACACATATATTTATGTTCTCCAATGTAACAAACAAGGAAGATTTGGGTACAACCCGTAAAACCGCGGCTACGTGTAAACGCAGATATAATGACGTCATATAAAGTCGTACGAGTATTCGTATGTACGAGTATAATGTAAATATACCTACGACGAGCGTTTTATTAAATTTTTCTTGTTCAAAGTCATCTAATATTGCATATTAGCGTGCTATTGCATAGTAGCAGAAATAGGAATCTACTACTGGGTGCCCTCATGTAAGACATATCAAATAAACCACTCTAGTACATATTATTTATCTATAAGACGGTAGGTCCGACTCTGCTCGTCAAAGCTGGAAATTTTTAAGAAAAGATGGCCAGTTTCGTCAAATACAACCTGACCGTAATAACATTCGCAAAAAATATGATGTAGAGTATATCTCATAACATAAGACGCTGCTGATTTACCTACTTTAATAAGTTCGTCAAATGCGTCTGGCGGAACCGGATCTTAGAGTTGTAAGAATAGTTTACCAGGTTTTTCAGAGAAAAGCACTTACTGATAGAACATTGATAGGATAGTCACATATTATACCAAGACGTATAACGTTTACAACCACTGGCTATTAATTAATTATTCCGGCACTATTCACCAATCCATAGTCATTTTAGTACACGTAGCTGCCAGGCAATCTCAAAAAATAATTATTACAAAATCAGTTAACGCCTATAAAAACAAAGTTAATAAACAAACTTACCTTAACTGGACAGTAAAAAACGATCCAAGCCACAATCGAAATTCGGGTTAACACTCCAGTGACATCAGCACGAGTTCATAACACTTCGTCTCTACTGTAGAGAACCAGACCCGAAAATATATAAGTCCATTGACACAAAGAGTGCAGTTGGGGGGTTGGTTACGAGTCCTCGAGGTCCGGGGCGGTTCTGCAGGGCAGCGGTAGTGTGAGTGGCAGGCCGGGTCTCCGGGTCGGGGTGCCGGCGGCGCACGAGTGTGGCGGTCCAGCGTCCGGCCGCACGACGCGCCTCACAACGGTAAACTGGCGGCCCCGGCCCGCGCCAACACAGCCTCTCCCTCGCTTGTATGAGTGCCTTCAACCTCCCTCCAAACAAATAGTACCGTACGGCGCGTTTGTGTCTTGGTAACTTTTATTATACTTTTAATAGTGTTGCCCCTCGTCTTCGCATGTGTGCATCATTGCACCAACACAGGCGCACCGGCAAGACGTGATGATGCCGTGGTCGTGTGGGTATCTGTATCTGAGTAGGTAAAGTATGCGTGCTTTGATCTTATGATTCGGTATGCACGGCCGCGCGGCCGCACATAGCGCAACTACCACGCTATGTTTTACCTCTATATATGTGGCCAATAATGTGATTTGGTGTTTGTGCAATAGCACACACTGGGTGCCTTAACTAGGTCAATCGCCTTTGTAAAAGAACATTTTTTTAATATTTGATGTAAATAGCATATCTATTAGGACGGCTGATTTATTTGCTTATCATAAGTAAAGTTGTCTAAAAGCTGTCTGGAATTTGAGAACACAATGTGTTTAGTTCACATATAAATATATGTATGTTAAATGTCGAGACAATTTTTATTGCTTTGTAACGTTATAGGTATGTTGTTAAAACGCATTTTTAGAGTATTCAATAGACAATAGTACACAAACGAATGCACTTTATGCACTGAACAATTAATCTAGCAGTTAAATATGTACATTTCACCTGGAAAGTAATCCAAACTCAATGGAACTTTAACGGGTAGTTTGGAGGTAAGCCACGAATATTCGTATATCGATAAGTGTTCGTCCTCGACGACCTTGTGGAATTTGGAGGGGGGACAAAAAAGTTTTTTTTTTCAGTTTTTTTGCTTATATCTCATAAACTAACAACTTTTTGTGTACACCTTGTATGGCAAAGTTAAAGAGCAATCAATTTCCTGAAATTTATCTGTCATACCATATTTTGAGGCCAAATACTAAAGCTATTACATGTGCACCATGGTTTGCAAAAACCACAGAGTAAAAAAAAGATACATTACATGAATACCTAAAAATGCCAACTGTCAAAGACTTCCTCTTTAACAACAGATATTGTGTGAAATACAAAGAAAGGCTGAACCATACAGCGAACTCGCCAAGGACTTAGTTAACACTAACGAATAATCCGCCCAGGCTGAAAAGATGGCAAATAATACAGGTAGACCAGAAGCACTAAACCCTCAAGAAAAACAGAAATGGTTTAACAGGCCGATTGCAGATAATATATTGAGAAAAAAAGACGCATTTTAGAGTACTATTAGTTATTCTGTGATTTTAGCTGGGTCTTAAGTGAGTTTTGCCGTATTTATTGAAAAGTACCTACTCATAATTTCTAGTTATTTATAAGGTTATAACAATTATGATCTCACGAGTAGTACGAGTACAGCCAAATAAGTCTCCAAATGACTTATTTGGCTGTATTACGAAATCGATTTTCAAGTAGGTAATATAATTACTAGGTAGAGTGATATCTGATACGAGTATATAATAATTTATCCATCTAGATCGTTAAACGCCGTAGAGATATAACGGTGATGTAGTAAAACATTGAAGTTATTAATCTAAACTAGTTGTGAATGTTAGAATAAAATAGGAGACCTGGATACATACTATTTAACAAATGAAGACAGCAATCGAGTGAAAATCAGAAATACCAACGTTTTCGTCAAGGAAACCTAGCTATCACATACTTAGTATCATTTGGTTAGATAGTACTCCTCAATTACAAGACGGTATATTATTGTAAATTTTAACTAAATCGATAAAGCTCTTTTTCGAGAACTGACGTGATGATACGAAATGTATGAAGACAAAAAGGTGTCGGCCATACAAAGATAGAAAAAAGCAGTATATCATTTGATTCAACAAATAAGTTCACAATACACAAACGCAATATTTTCCCAAAATTTTTGAGTATGCGAGGATATAGCGGTTTGGCTTTTATTTTTGAAGAAAATTCGATTTTTCTCATTCGCTCCATACTATATTTTTTGAAATAAAATTAATAAAATATTTTCCCAACCAAATTACCTCAGACTCATTTTGGGTCATATAAACCTAAACCTAGCTAAAGCTATTTCAAAAAAAAAGGTACATTTAAAGAAATCAATTTGTATTTCTATGAAAAATTTTCAGCCCACAGTGCCCCTACTCCCAAATAGGGGTCGAATAGAGGTCCTGAACAGAATCATCGAAATATAGTTGAAAAATATAATAGAAAAATATATAGTCTGGCCAGCCAACGAACGCAGTAGCAATGTACAGCGAACAAAAGTATAACAACACTAAGAATCAGTGAAAAAAGCAGCAATGATCATCAAATTTTATGTTTTTAATTTTAGTTGGTATTTCCGCCCCTTTCATTTGGTGACATTTACGGTCTGTAAAAAGGAGACGGATATATTTCGTCTGATCTGTCATCAACTGCAACAGATAATCTGGTTGAGGCAATTGACATATGCCTTAAGAGTGAATTTCAATTTAATTGGGAACGTTGCAGGAGTTCTATCTCACTCGCGCTTAAGATGAGAGAGTGAAATGCACTAGAAACAAATCAATGTGAATTTAAATGTTCGTCATGTCACCGTATGGTGTCTCATCACAAAGGGTTGCCACATGTACGTATTTTGAATTTGCCGCGCGTTTCTACTGACAGAAATGGTTTGCCAGACTATAGTTGTTAAATGAAACTCCCTACGGCGGAAATGAGTCACTTTCTTCCCGCTTAATACGAGTATATAAACAATGACACATAGGTAAATACCTATTGAATAAACGTTCCATGCCTGCAAAACAGAAATAACGCTCTTGCGATATAACATCTGATATGACTTGTTTTAACTGTCTTAAGTTAGTATATGCGAGAAGAAGGCGCAGGCGCAAGCGCAACAAATACAAAGTTGACGTGACAGTGACCCGCCTGACGTGACGTGGACACGCGAGGCCTGCGTCAAATGTGACCTTTAAACGAGCTTAACGCACTGCCCTACTCTACCTCCCAAATGTTAGGCCCACTCGACATTTATTTCAATCACGAGCCTAACTTAGAGATATGATCATGTTGCTAAATTCTTTTTAGACTATTTTGGGGGCGTCCACTAATCGCGTCATACGTTTTTGGCTTGTTTTAGACCCCCCCCCCCTCCCCCATGGTGATCTTTGGTGATATTTTCAGGACCCCTCCCCCCCCCCTGTCCAATATGACGTGTAATTTTTTTCTAACTAATGTAAGTACAGTTTTCTAACACGTGAAGCTACTTACGTAACGTACGTACACGTAAAGGGTAAACGAATGAAACTACAGAAGTGTTGAGCACCCTTGCGATTTTCATACAAAACTCGAAAGTTTAGACCGGCGTTTCTATCTTTTTTTAAGTTATTTTATCAATTAATTCAAACTGAACAGGCATGTTTTGTTGAAGTGAGTAGTAACTGCATAGAAAAAAAATAACATCACCATTTCACCATTTACTTTTTGGACGAATTCCTCTAGTGACCTGGCATTAAGATCTTTCTATTTTAGATAGAGATCAATGTCTGAGAGTTGGGAAAGCACGAGTTCATCATTTGGAATGATCCGTTGTCATGTCAAATACGAATAAATGACGCGCATAGGACATGCATTTGTTGCTTCCGGCTTAATTTATTTTCTGTTCTTCACAAAACTTTTTAACTAGACGAACTTCGTACCACCAACTACTTTTTTTTTTAAGTTTAATAGTTATTCTGCTATTCGGGCCGGAGATAAATCCAAATAATCAATCATCATATTCATCATTCAAATCGGTGCAGCCGTTCTTAAGTTATAAATGGTATAACCGACACGACTTTGTTATATGTTATCTATATATATAAACGCAAAAGTCCTGACTGACTGACTGACTGACTGACTGACTTACTGACTGACTGACTGACTCACTTAAATCAACACCCAGCCCTAGAGAGCTGAATTTTTCACAATAGGTAGTTTTTATAACGTTAGTATCCACTAAGAAGGGGTTTTTCAAAATTCATCCCCTAAGGGGGTAAAAAGGGGGTTGAAAGTTTGTATGGACGGGGTTTAAAATTTTGTGTTAGAGATTTGAAACTTCGTACGTTTACTAATAATTAAAAAACAATAAAAGTAATTTCAGCGTTTTTCAGAATTCAACCTCTAACAGGGTACCTAAAAAAGGGGTTGAAAGTTTGTATAGAGATAAAAAAAAATTGTGACAGACTTGAAAGTTCGTTTGTAAGCTTGAAGTTAGTACTTCAAGGCAAAAGAAACTAATTTCGCGTTTTTCAAAATTCCACCCCAGAGGGGTTGAAACGAGGTTTAAAAATTTTGTATTAAAGGGAGGTCGTAACTACTGAAGCTAGTAATTTGCAGGACGAGTTAAATTTACAATTTGTACAACTAACAAGAAGCGATTTTGAATAATTCATCCCCTTAATGGGTAAAATGGGGTTAATAGTTTGTATGGGTGGGGTTTAAAATTTAGAGTTAGAGATTTGAAACTTCACACGTTTACTAATAATTAAAAAACCGGCCAAGTGCGAGTTGGACCGCGCACCAAGGGTTCCGTACAAACGTACAACAAGCAAAAAAGTTGTAGTAATTATGTTTATTACTTAATTATTTCAATTTAATACCTCTACGCGTGTACGAGGAAAAAAGTTTTATGTTTAAAATTTAAAAAAATATTTTTTGCATGATTTTACTAAAAATATCTACTTTTCGTAATTTTTCCTTCGTCTGTGCTATATGAAGTTTCTTTCTGCCAAGTTTCAAGTTTCTGAGTTTACGGGAAGTACCCTTTAGGTTTTGAGTTTCTTGCGAGTACTCAGTTTCAAAATATGCGACTTAAATTGCTATTTCTTTTGATTGCGTTGACATAAAAGTTTGGATTGGCTTTTTTTTTTTTTTTTATACTACGACGGTGGCAAACAAGCATACGGCCTGCCTGATGGTAAGCAGCTACCGTAACCTATGGACGCCTGTAACTCCACAGGAGTCACATGCGCGTTGCCGACCCTTTACAAAAAGGAGGATTCACTGTGTTGACGGCTAAAGGAACAAGAGGGTCCCTCATCGTCAACACACTGGGTCCTCTTTGAGCTCTTTGCTACATCTTAAAGGCTTGGCTACATCTGAAAGGTCCTATAGCCCGGAGTATTTGACATGAATTTCAATTTCCTCCTCGCGTTTACGAGGAAAAAGGTAGTAAGTTTAAAATTTAAAAAAATATTTTTTGTATGATTTTACTATAAATGTCTACTTTTTGGAATTTTGCCATTGTCTATGCTATATGACGTTGCTTCGTGCCAAATTTCAAATTTCTGAGTTCACGGGAAGTACCCCGTAGGTTTTGCGAGTGCCGAAAAACTCTAAAATTTGCGGCATAAACGACTGTATCTTTTGATTGCGTTGGCATTTAAGTTTGATTTTTTCACAGCTCCAAGGGACACTAGACCTGAGTATTTGATATAAATTTTAGCTTGATACCTCCACGTGTTCCTGAGAAAAATGGTCTTGACAGACAGACAGACAGACGGACAACAAAGTGATCCTATAAGGGTTCCGTTTTTTCCTTTCGAGGTACGGAACCCTAAAAATAATAAACCGAATTTCGGCGTTTTTCAAAATCCAATCTAGAACGGGGCTAAAAAAGGGTTGAAAGTTTGTATAGAGATTTACTATTTCCATGTTCCAGAGTGAGCTGACAATATCGGATCGCCAAATAAAACCACCACTATATAGTACACAAAGAAGTTACGCAAATAATAGGGTACATTTACGTTATTATTTTCATATTAACACTTATTTCTAACTGAAACTATGTCTACGTTACCCGTTTTTTCACCATAATTGCTATAAGTATTAATAGATTAAAAAGATGGTTCGGGGATTAACAAAAGTTAGTTAAGAAGATACAATTGGATATGAAACTCTGTATGAGGAACCGTATTATACGCGGACGAAGTCGCGGGCGGAAAGCTAGTAAAATATATAGATAGATTCAGAAATAAGATGGGAGAAAGGCGGTGCCTCAGTTGACGGTACCTTCCATTTACTCATACATTTACAGACAGTGTTGAATTTTTTATCTGTATGCTGAACTCAGCTCAGGTAGATGGGATTCCAATTAGCACTTGCCCTTTAACTGGCAGGATCCGATATAAATGTAACACAGGCTCCGCAATCTGCATATGTAGCTTTTCCGCCTGTTTCCCAAGTCGCCCATGCGGCCATGGGTACTGTGTTATATAGCTAGTTTATGAGTTGTATGACAGATATGCTTATAGCCTTTGCGCGACGCATACCAGTAGACAACTAATGTAATGCGATGAAGTATAACTAATATCGTTTCGACCATTTTAGTAGTAAGTACATACTGCAAAGCGGGGTTGACGGGAAAACAACCTTTTCACTTCTCTTATTCAAAAAAATGTCTTTTCTACCTCGTTTAGAGGGAGCAAAAACGACTTTTGCTCCCTCTAAATTTTTTTTTATACTTTTATTTCTGCCCTGACAACAGGGAGCAAATTTCAATTTTGCTCCCTGCTGTTAAGTTCCTACTTGACAAAACCGCATAAACAAGAAACTTTAAAAGACGTCACAATCAATTCATCAGCCAGCCAGAGACACCATAGAAAAAAAAATTATAAAATTTTTAGTAGCGTGTTTAAGGAGACAGTTTCAGTAAGCGTTCAAAAACCATCCATTATTTCTGCATAAAACGTTTATGGCTTCATTAGTCGTCTCCTTCAACGCGCTACTGAATTACATATGATATACTTATTACATCAAACTGAAGTTTAAAACGTGATTTTAATAATACACCTTATATTAATAAGTGTGAATAGGTCAACATTTTTCATTAATTAGTATTTATGATTATATTTTAAATAATAGTTACACTCATAAAATGTATTTAAAAAAAACACCATACATTATGAAGCGCGCGAACACGCGTACTTTTTTTAAATTAAAAAAATACGTTCTGGAGAAAATATTGATATTGAATCTGTATTTTCGAGATATTTTCCTTGACTAATAATAACCGAATTATTCACAATGAATTCAACGAGTTCTTCCAGCGAACACGAAATCTTAACACCTGAATCTGTGAAAATAGAAGCGAACAACGTAATTAACAATTTACTACCTACGAAGTCCAGAGGAAAATATATAAAAGCTTACGAACATTTTGCTATTTGGAAAAATGGTAAAGGTGCGAAGTCTTTCTCTGAGACAGTGTTTTTAGCATACTTTCAAGAATTGGCTAAAACTAGGCAGCCTTCTACTCTTTGGAGTATTTACTCCATGTTAAAAGCGACCGTAAGTAACAACAATGACGTACAGATTAATACATATGCAAGATTAATGGCATTCCTCAAGAGGCAGTCTGAAGGTCATAAAGCGAAAAAATCAAAAGTATTGTCTGCCGAAAATATTAATACTTTTTTGAATGAGGCACCTGACTACAACTTTCTCGCCGTAAAAGTAAGTAAATATATAAATTAATAAACACTTTAAATTGATTCTTTTTCTGTCTACTAGCTATGAAAAGAAAACATGCTTTTATTTATATGGATATTGTTTTTTTTCAGGTGGCGTTAATTTTCGGGGTCACTGGCGCTTGTCGCGGACAGGAGTTATTAAATATCACAATAGACGACGTACAAAAACACTCCGAATCATTCATACTAGTTAATTTAACAGATACGAAAACCAAAATAGACAGATCTTTTGTGGTTCGAGATGATTACGTGAAAGTAGTAGAAAAATATCAGTCTTCACGGCCTTCTGGTATGAGTAATAAAAGATTTTTCGTTGCCTACCACAACGGTAAATGCACCAAGCAGGTTATTGGGAAAAATAAGATAAGTCAGATGCCAAAAGAAATCGCACGTTACTTAAACCTCTCAAGTCCGGAGCAATATACAGGACATTGCTTCAGAAGAACCTCTGCGACTATTTTGGCTGATTCTGGAGCCAATTTAACTAGTATTAAACGCCTAGGGGGCTGGAAATCGTCGACAGTGGCAGAAGGCTATATTGACGAGTCTGTAGAAAATAAAGCCGCATTGAGCCGACGCATAGCACAAACCATCCGCCGCAACCGTCCACTGTCACCGTAGCCCGGAACGTCTGCTCAGGCACGTACTGAACAGATAACCCAAAGGATGATGACTGATCAAGATACTGCTGTGGAGCCGAGCCCGACTTTTACAACACAAGATAATCAAACACATAATGAACCTGTTAATCCTGAAAACATTCATACTATCAGCCAAACTTTTACAGAATCCTCGGTGCAAAATACTCAAATAAATAGAACGAATGTCTCAGTGCCAAACAAACACGTAACATTAACATTTGAAAATTGTACAAATTTTACTATTATTTTTTAATTATATTTCTTTATCGTATGTGTATTTTAGTTAGGCTTCACAAAAGTATGATTGGTGAAGTGCTGAAGTTTTATTTACTTACAAGACGATTATTTTTTCTCATAAGAGAAGTGAAAAGCAGAGTGTATTACTCGGTAGCAAAATTATTTCTATCTCGGGCTTGGCGCTTTGAATCCCTCACTACGCTCAGGATTCCACGTTAGAATCCCTCACTACGTTCGGGATTCTATTCTGGAATCCTTCGCTTCGTTCGGGATTCAAAGCGCTAACCCTCGGTGAAATATAGCATTTTGCTCCCTTGTAATACAATCTACTATTTACGAATTGTTTGCATTTAATTTTTTTCGTACCTACCTGACTGCTTCTGCCAGATTTGACCATACCTTTGAAAGGTGTTTGAGAGTCAGACTGATACGGATACGGTAGCGCTCAGTTTCAGCCGCTTAGCAAATTGGTCATCCGTCTAATAAGTACCTATTAATCTGGTAACATCATCCGATATCCTTATTCCGCTAAAACCTTATTCGCGAGCCATTAGTTGATTAGTCGAAGTATAATTTCATAGTAGAGGCAGGTACGATGAGCATGGGCGCGCACAATTCGCAATCGATTCGAACTCGCGCGAAATCATGCTCGCAACGCAATCGCTTTAGGTATCAGGCAGCATAAAGACGGCCAAGATTCAGAGTAAGTTACCAGACAGTGAGCTTTTCATAATAGTTCTGTGTAGGGCGACAAGAGAGCAATACGCCCGACCGAAGGTGACGCGCCTCCGAAAAGCCATGAAATCTCTAGCTAGCGCACAAGATGTTTCATGTAATTATACAAATCTTCAACCCGTATTTTTGTGGGTGTGGGACACCCATGATCCGATACTTTAGGTTAGGTGACTGTGCAATGTTTATCTCCGTGAAGGTAACGCGGCTAGACTGAATCAAGTGATTGTACGTACAGTCACCACCTACTCGGACACTTAACTTGTTGTTCCATTGTTGCAGATGTATTTAGATTCGAATGAGGTTGCCACCTGCTGCATAGTGTATGTGATTGCCGCCCGGGGTCGACCAGAAATTTGCCGCCCAATTTAAGATCATCTTTAGACCAGACAATGTTCGCTGTTAAATGTTACCGTAGACCTTAACCACAACATTTACAGTGAGCTCAAACACGGCTAACGCGGTTGTCAGCTTGTCACACAGCTGCGGTTTCCGCATGAGGATACCGTCGCCTCACAAGTCTCGTACTGTACTAAGCTGTCTCACTCGCACACCCTGAACCGCATCCGGTTGCAGCGCCAGTGTGATTACCGCGTAAGAAGTAAGATAGGTTCCGTAGTCAACAAGGAACCCTTATAGTTTCGTCATGCCCGTCTGTCTGTCCCTCAGTCCATCCGCTGTCTGTAGACCAATCGAATAAAATACATTTTTTTTAAATAACCTGTCCAAAAGCAAATGCCCGAGCTACTTACTGCAAAAAATACTCAAATCACTATAGGTGTGCCTATAATATTTGAAGATTTCCCTCAATTTCACCAGGATCCCGTCATCAGATCCTGATTTGATGACAATGGGACCAACAGCGAGGTAAAAGAATTTTCCAAATCGGTCCAGCCGTTTTCGTATAATCGTTATACATAAAAGAAATAGCAAAATAGTTATTTGTGCAACAAGAGAAGAAAGTTGGTTTTTCTTGCGAGCATTGATTTTGAGTCTATAATTGAATCACGAGCGAAGCGAGTGATTCTAAGTTAGAATCTTGAGCGTAGCGAAGGACTCAAAAACACGAATTGTAAAATAACTTTACTCTCGCGTGACACATACAACTTTTCACCTCAGTAGTGACAACATATTAAAGGTTAATATGTATTTCGAATTTGTAATAGACCCCGAAGTATGAAGTGGCAGTTCATGGCCTTCACTAAATTAAAAAGCTACTTTGTCTCACTCCCGGGAGTGAAGAAAGCCGCACTTTCGTCACTGTTTTTTCGCAGGAAAGTAGGCTTGTACGAGCTGCTGAGGTGAAAACAAAGATTCCGACGAATTGAAAACCTCCTCCTTCGAAATCTTGAAGTCGGTTGAAAAGCGTTTTGAGGAATTAATTTCCAGCAAGCTGGAAATCGTTTTTGTACCTTATTAGTCCTAAATGCGTGTAATCCGAGTTTGCATAATCCCAGGAGGTGTGCATAACTTTTGGAAGCGAAATTTTTTCGCATTTGTTCAGCTTGCATGCAACCATGGTTGCAAGGAATAAATTATTAATGATTAATGGTTTTTTGTGTGTAGCTTTGAAAACGGTATGTCGGACGGAAAAATTCATTCCGTTCAATATTAAAGAGGGTTAACTTCGGTTGCATTTGTTATGTTATGAGGGATTTCGAGAATATCTTGTGGCGGATTTTGTCCAAGGAGGTCGTATTGGCCTTGGTGTTGGTTAATAAGGCTACCAGAAAGAGTTGACCTGCTGAAAAAAACTGAAAAATAATAATTTTATGCTACATAAAGTGGGGATGAATTTTCTTTTTTGCACTAACCGGTATTATTACTTTTGGTAAATAATGGCTCTCAAATTTCAAATATATGTGGATCCATAAAATATGGAAAAATCATGAAAGGCTCCCTTATACCTAAGTAGTTTCAATCAAAACTATATTGAGTAAAATCGGTTGAGCCGTTTTTGAGTTATCGCAAAAAATTGCATTTCATAGTAAACGCACGTAAGCGCCGCAAAATATCTTATAATAAACGACCTTTTTGCATGCGTGTATTTTGACGGAACCCTACATTGAGCATAGCCCGACATGCACTTGATCGGTTTTTCTTACATTTAGTTACATGTATGGAGCGCTACATTAAAACATTTTTTTTTCTGCAATTCAATTAAAAGAACGGCTAGGCATTCGACTAACAAGATGTATGGACGTATGGAAGTTTTATTTATTTATTTTGCCGTATCGGCGAAGGGGTCAGGGCATTGGAGCTTATGTCGCGAAACTTGAGGTCAGTGATAATGATAAGCCATGCGCTCTGTTAGTGCCATTTGCCTCCGCCTTACTTATTTTGCCTCTTTAAGCCAGTCCTAAGTCCTAGTCAGCAGGCTGTTACGTTCACGCCTTCAGTAGATGCGGGGCACATTTACCCTCCCTAGATTGCAAAGAGGCTTGATGACTGCACTTTAGTACCATGGAGCTTGGGTCGCCCTTTAGCGAGGGGCATCAGCGTCGAAGCGATGGCCCCGTCCCACCGGGATGTCTGGGATTCTCGCGGACCAGACCCAGACAGTCGTGCGGTGCAAATAAGTGTTCTTAACGAACAAATACGAAAATTCGTATTAAATACGACGTAAATACGACGCTTGCAGTGGAAACACCGGATTTTTTCTCAACCGACATTAGTTTAAGTAGGGTCGGACTAAAAGGCGTCTAGGCGTCCAGAGAGCTCCCCAGGGTTCAATTTTTGCCCAGATAGCAAGCCTGGTGTACAGAGAGAGACCAATAAAATGGGCGTGACATGCAGACGGACGGACGAACAAACAGACATGAAGAAAGTAAAAGGTATAATTTTTACGTCGAGAGTTTAAATACTCCTTACATTCGATATAGTCTTTATCCTTATTGACTCACTTTATATTCTTGATTTGCATACTACTAAGAGGCCCTGTGTAGGTAAGTATGAGATTTTTTGTCTCCTCCTAGTTTTGTAGAGCTCCACCCTGCCGCCCCGCGCCCTCTCACTGCGAAGTCCGTACCAGAGCGCTGCTGCACTGGTTCGATTTTGATTTCCCAATTTTATATTTTTGAATGCCGATTTTGCCGCCTCCTCTCATGTGCCGGCCGGGACCAAGGCCCCCTTTGCCCCCTCTCGCCTCGAGTCGCATCTGCGAGGTGGAAAGCTAGATAAAGATTTAAAAAACTTACCTTATATTTTAGCAATTGAATCTCGTCTTATTCGTGAACTTTTGCAACGCATTGCGACATCTGTTGGTAAGTCAGTAAACAATTAAACATAGTTTTTGTACTTTTTGTTAGGTGCGATAATAAAGAAATCTCATCATTCAATACAAGTATTATGTATATAATATAACGTATGATTAGTACTTATACGGAAAATAAACATCAAGACGCTAGTATATTGGATTGTTTGCCAACTGCTTACCAAACTACTTAATCGCTCCGCTCGGTGGCAAAACTATAACAACTTGTATATGTACGAATGATTCTGAGAAACACAAGACGACAAATTATTAAAACATTATTTCATAACTGAATAAAAATAGGAACAGAATAGTACCTTTTGCAACTATTAGGATGTGAAGCAGAATATTAATTGTATCACTTAAAATTTATATGCCAAACTAATAATAACTTTATTAATTTATAAATATTATCATCATAAAATAATCATCAATATCATCATCAACATCATACATTTTTCCAAGTAAATAAAAAACTTGATAATAGGCGAGGCACGTCACGTATCAAAGGTCCGAATTGCAAGCTACGCTCCACTTCAAAAGTACGATTATTTTACAAAATGATTAATACAAGGTTAAAACTCTGACTAATTTTGTCATTGGTTACTATAACTATTATACTTTGCTTATTGTATTTCATAAGTTTTGTAATTGTATAATGACATAAATCATAGTATTTTGTAAAATCCGAGCAGAACCTTTAATAAAGTTTGGACTACAACCAGACTCTTTACTCTTTCTTCTCTCTGTCATCCCACTCATAAATTTCATAAATCTGGCATCCCCACCGGGGTGTGTGTGCGACGTTCGACTTGTGTATTTGTAATTTACTCAATTTTAATTGTAAACAATGTGTTTAATATATTAATCAAATGTACAATGTTAAAATATAATTATTCTGTTGCCGATGTCATATAACAGTAGTTTCTTACACTTATTACATTGATGTGAGTTTTCGTGCTTTGTCTTCGCGTGTGACAATATACTCCAAAATGGCGCATCAACTCGCACCGTCTGTAAATTGTTCATTGGACGACATTGACCTCAGCGCTCTAAAGGTAATATTTTGAATTAAACTCGTGATAGTTTTCATCTAATCTAATTAATTGGAAGACCATAGTTCGTAAGGTCCAAGTGAAATTCTCAATCAATTATTGAAAGGGCAATGATCTCACTGGGCGTGATTCATAGTGAAGGTTTATAATGAGGCTTTATCGTGCAATCAAGAGTATAATGCGTCATTTCAGGATCCAGCTGGTATATTCGAACTCATAGAAGTGGTTGGCAATGGCACTTATGGACAGGTGTACAAGGTATGTCTTATTTTACTTGGTTCATTCAACACTATGTATTTCACATCTACCCTTAAATCCGGCCTGAAGCACGAACATAACAATTACCTTGCATTCGGTAAATAAGAAAATACACGTGTTTTATGATAACAATACGTTTTATTCATTCATATCATGTTCTATTTGTTTGCTAGGCGAAATAAATAGTTTTATGTATAAGCTAGTAAATAGTATTTTGACCTACAAGAGTGATTTTTGATAGTGCTTACGCTTGCTGAACTGAATTATCTGTATGTTGATGATATGATAACATAACAAGACATAATTGCTACTCTAATCCATGGTCGTGCTAACCTGGAAACAGACTAACTAACAAATTAGGATTAGCAATCCAGACCCTTAATTTAAACAATTATTTGATCGGATGAACCCTCCATACGTTTTACATGTATGTATGTACATACAATTATATATGTGTAATGTTATCACTGGTAGTAATGCATTACTAATATCCAATTATACAGAACCATGATAACAAAGAGGATGTTGGGTAAGGGCGTAGCTTACTTAAAATGAATAAGATTAATGTGTCTATTTGATAGCTAAATTAAGTTAAGTTTTAATATTGAATTATTATGACCAGTGATCGGACTAGGCAGAGTATAAATACCTAAACTTTCTAGAACAGAGAAGAATTGGGGACTTCCCTCTGATTATTATTTTTCCTTGCAGGATTTTTTTTTCATAAATCCTCATATTTGTTTCCCAACATATTAAAAATTCAGTAGTACAAAAATGTACAAGTTATTACTACTTTTCAAGTAAAGATATGTAATTGTTCTATTATTGTTATATTTGTAAACTAGTAAAAATGTATACTTTTGTACTACTGAAATTTTAAATCCCCTTGGGTTAGAATAATAAAAAATGAATTCCCTATTTTACTTTTCATGGCACTTCCCACAATAAACAAATGTAGCCACAAGGAAGTCCCTAGTTCTTGTGTCTGTTCTGCTAAGTTTAGGTACATATACTCCATCTCTGATCACTGATTATGATGATGATGATTGACTGGGCAATTGGGCATAGATTTAACATTAAAATATAAATATCCATCAACACAAGTATGATTGTTTTCTTTGCCTCACTATAATTATACTAACTTATTTTTCACAAACATCTTACCTACAAGCCACATTTTACTACTAATTGTTTGTCTCTATCTACCTTATTTGACAGTGTGTTTGTTAGAAATAGACAAAACATGAAATAACTAATAGAGGCTTGTAATAAATTTATGAATCAGGGAGATAGTGTATACATCCTAGAGATAGGTCAAATATGGACTTTGCTATCAGATACCAAACCAAATATTTACAATGTGCGCTTAGTGTCTTTAACAACTAGCACCAATAATATGTTAGTGTTAAGTAATATAATCTTAGGATTATAATGTTCATATTTGAATATCTGTGAATAAAATTATGTAGTAACCAAAAATTTTGGAAAAATGTAGGAACAGCTTATTAATATACAGCCAACTCAGCCAAGTATATAAAATAAATCTTTAAGAAGTGTAATTTTTGTATGTTCCTTTTTGGTGCCAAAACAACTAATGAGTCATCATTGCTTGGTTTATAATAATCATCATTCTAATATAATACTCATGTTCTCCATTTTTGGCTGTAATATAGTATAAATCGTTTTTGTCAAGGATGAGACCTATGCCCTTCAAAATTTAGCAACTACATGATTTAGTCACCTTCTTAATGGAAGTGTAGGTGAGAAATAAATTAAGAAGATGTAACAGCCTTTTTAGGTGTAATCAGAATGTAGAAGCATCTAGTTATGTTCAATTCAAGTCTACTAGTAGAATCTTAATTACAAGTAAAAATCATTTTGTATATAAAAACTGCACTTTACACACATATAACAGCATTACCAAGGATTCCTATCCTCACAATAGTTTGATGAATATATTGTAAATAACAACATGGCCCTATTTTAAGCCTCCTATTTCTGTTATTATATTTATAATAATGTGTTAATATTATCTGTATTTTATGTTCTTTGAGATTTGAGTTCCATTGATATTTTAGGGTTCCATACCTAAAGGGTAAAAACAGGACTGTCCGTTTGTCACCAGGCTGTATCTCATGAACCGTGATAGTTAGACAGTTGAAAATTTCACAGATGATGCATTTCAGTTGCCGCTATAACAACAAATACAAAAAAATAGAATAAAATAATTATTTAAGGGGGCTCCCATATAACAGACATCTTTTTTTGCTGTTTTTAGAGATAATGGTATGGAACCCTTCGTGCACGAGTCTGACTTGCACTTGGCCGAATTTTCTCACTTTTTTAATTTCTAGGCAAAAGGTACCACTTTATTACCAAGTATTATTGGAGTATTTATTGTAGTTGCAGACATGCATAGGCTATGGTAACTGCTTACTATCAGGGGCCGTTTGCCACTTTCATGGTATATAAAAAAACAATTCATTTTAAATGCTTAAGTTTGCAAGTGATTGGCAATAAAGTTGTATCTTTTGCCGGATAACCAACAATTATTTGAACAATTTATCATCATTACAGCACTGCACATTTAGCTTATTCATTTGTTAATCTGAACTTGCATGCTGCACACATATTTAATTATTCAGTTTTTTTTTATTTATAACAAAAATGCACGCGAATTTTTGAACATGATATACCTATTATGAATTTACAACAATATAGTGTCTGTACTAAAAACAGTCAGTAGGGTTAAGCAATATAGTTTATGATTATGTATGACAAATATTTGAACTATATACTATACAGTCAGCAGCAAAGTTGCTAAGCGGTAGGGGTGCTCCAAATAACCTCCCCGCGCGCTTATTCTCTTAACAATAAAGTCGTGTCCAGCTCATTTTGACCACCTCGCCCGCTTAGCTACTTCCTCTCTGACTGTAAGTTCTGCGAGACATTTCTGCTATTACTATTTTTAATAAGAATATGATTTTATAAACATTTTATATGAAACCTGACCAACCAACTCACCACTCCCTAAACCAACTCATATTTATGTTCATGTGTCTGTGTACTCGTAGTTAATAACCATACCCCGGATTTTTGCGGGCAGAAATGATTTACACTAGCCAAAAAATAGGTAAAAACTTGAACATTTCTAAGCCCATTTGGATCTTACTATCTATTTTTTATTCACAGTTTAGTAACTACTTTACAATAAACAAAGTTATAAACACACAAAATCATTTCTGCCCCCAAAAATCCGGGGTTTATTAATAACTGACTGGAAGGTAATTTAGAGGGCGGAGTACCGGTGGCAAATTTCACACTAAATGTATGGAGTCGCCTAAGTATTCTTATGATTAAATAAATAACGAATAAATGATTAATTTTGCATAATAATTTTTAGGAACTTATAGAAATTATCTTACGAGCATACAAATATAATGTAATATGTTGTTAATATCTATAATATATAATAATATGTTTTCTTATCAAAACATTATCATTAGGTACTAAATACTAGACTAAGAAGTTATACCTGCCAAACGATATATTATTTTCAAGACCATTCAATTACAATTGAGGACTGGAATTATGTGTTCAAGGTCCTCCTCACAATCTACACTTAAGTGCGTATCCATGTTATAAAATGAATGGACTATGGCCACATGTTCCTGGTTTTTCGGAGTGAATCGGTTTCTTAATTTATTGAAGATCCATTTATGAGTGGAAAACGATCGCTCTACATCTACCGATGTCATGGTTGCATGTTTAAGGACTTGTTTATAATTTTACATTGTAATCATATTCCTTAATTCGTCAGCATCTGGGTTTCTATCTAGAACCAATTCGAGTTTATTTCGCACGATTTCACTTCCTTGGAGGCTTAAAATACTCCTAACTATATCTATTACCAGAAAACTTTCTTCTATCGGAATTTTAGTGCATTCTAATTTTTCTATCGATTCAGGTATAATTTCGTAACAATTTTTTATAAAGCTTAACTCGTTTTTTAAATTTTCATTTTCAAACAACTTCTGGGCTTTTCTAATGGCAATAGCTTCTTTACTGTTCAATTGCATCACAACATTTTTAATCACGTCAAAATGTCTATCGTAGTAAAAACTTGCATTTAACCAGGTGCCCCAATGAGTGATAATGGGTTCCGGCGGTAAAGGCACATTCTGCGCATGGTCCCTGAAAAATCGGACGCGGTGTGGTGATTTAAAAAAAATCTACTTGACATTAGATATTAAAGAATTGACCAATTTATGTTCAGATCTTATCTGCTCCGCGACTCTGTGTAGTCCATGAGCGAAACAAGTTACGTGTCGTACTTTAGTGTACTTTTTCTTCAAAATCTTGCCGGCAGCAAGCATGTACGCTGCGCTATCCGAACAGAATATTAAAAATTTGTTCATATTATCTGTAAAATTATCCTCCCACAAAAAATTCAAGCTTTCGTCAACCACCGCTGCAATTGAGTTCGCGTTTATAGTACTAACGACTTTACACGCTAACAAATATGGCCTTTGTAAAGCATCATCAAGTGATTTTATAATTACATTTACTACGCAATTACCGAAATTATCAAGAGTCTCATCCACCGCAAGCCATAAATTGGAATCGAAAAATGTATTTCGTATTTGCTTGACGGTCGCATTGTATATTCTGGTAAGATAGTATTTTCTCAAAACACTTTCTTCGGGAAGTTATACGCCTTTATCTAAGTATTTTCCAAAGAACTTTTTAAATTCTGGATGGTTAACTCTTTTCCATGGGATGTTACACGCTATAAGGAAAACGCATATATCATAGGCAAAGGTGCCATTTTGGTTTCCACAGTTAATTTGGTGTTGTTTACTGTTAACGTGTTTTTCGACATTATGTTTTTTCAACTGCTTTAAATCCACTGAGCAAGAAATACAGTGAATGCTACATTCTTATTCATTATATATAAGATTTTCGTACGGTTCTATCATCCGCAGAATTGTTGCTTTACATGGCTTATTCATCTTGATATTTTTCGGTTTTAAATATTTAGCCGACGCAATAATAATTCAGATAATATAGATGTAAAGCAGCTGTCTAAATTGACAATGTCAAATAATTAGTTTCTAAATGTCTCATCAATTTGTAAATTAGTAACTTTTTGAAAAGAAAGGTTGCATATGGTAAAAAATATTATATCGATGAATGGTGACTTTGTTAAAAGAAATTGAAAAATAACCCAAAACATTTACGACATAACATTTAGGTGTTCCTGAAATCGATTTATGAAAATAAATGTTAAGTACTTACTTCCAATTTACGAGTAGGTACCATACTAAGTACATTAGGTAAATGAATAATTTTATTATTCAAGCCTAAAATAATAATTATAAAAACGACTCCATACCTTTTGTGTGAAATTTGCCACCGGTACTCCGCCCTACTAATGTCCTTTAGCATTCAGTCCGCAAATTGTAGACTTGTCTTTGTTTTATGCACCATTAAGTAGAAGTTTGATGTTCTTTTTATGTATCTACCTTTTTCAACCGATTTCAAGATTACAAAGGACGGTTCTCAATTCGTCAGGATCTGTTTTTTTTTGTTGGCCCCATGGTCACCATGGTTAAGGATATGATGATGGTATCCGGAAGGAAATCGAGGGAACTCTTCAAATATTATAGGCAGACCTATAGCGGTTTCAGTGTTATTTACACCAGTGTTATTTAGTTCAAGCATTTGCTTTTAGGAAGGTGGAGGCTAAGTGAATTCGGTTCTTTTTTGTTTAAAATTATTTATTCAAAATGGCACATGTGAATAACATGTTTGATTTGTAATTTGGGTTATTTTACTTTGCTTTAAGTTGGTTCACAATGTGCGCAGATAATTTAGAACACTACGCCATCTTAGCCACGTGTACCGGTGGCCCTACCATGTGAGCGTAGCATCTTACGTAGCGCTGTATTAGACACAAGTAATGATTAAGCCTAATAGGGCGTTTGTAAGCATCCCAGTTAAAGAGTTCAGCCAATTTGTGTCAATGAACTCGGTTAATTTAATCAAATGCTCTTTAAGAAGTCCTGGAGTGACAAGTTGATAACTGTAGAAAGTAGGCAGGTCACGATTCTATGACCAGGGAATGAATATTTCCTTGTTTTGTCTGTATGGTTCTTTCCTTGTTTTGTAACTATCGAACATTTATCATCATTGCGTTTTTCGGTAGCACTCAACTCGCTATGCCTATATTGAGCCGGCTCCGGCTGGTGTAGCCACGATCGAATATGCCGCGCATAATCTGAGATGGCTTTACATTACTTTTGAGTGTTCTTGAAATTGCGGTCAAAACTGTAAATTTATTAAGTCTTTTCTTTTTTACTGTTTCCTTACAACAATTTTGTGTTTGTATAGGGCCGTCATACCAAAACAGGCCAGCTTGCCGCCATCAAGGTTATGGATGTCACCGAGGACGAAGAGGAAGAGATCAAACTTGAAATCAATGTGCTAAAAAAGTATTCCAACCACCGTAACATTGCGACATACTATGGCGCGTTCATTAAAAAGAGTCCTCCGGGAAAAGATGACCAGCTTTGGCTGGTTATGGAGTATTGCGGCGCTGGTTAGTCTTAGCCCTCTCATCTATTAAACTTAATATGCCTCTACTATGCTGAAGGTACATTATCATGTACCTACTTTTTTATATTTTGTATAAACATTCCTAATGTACTTTTTCACATCTTTAATTAAATGAACCAAGAATGGTATACATTCTTTATAAAACAATTCACATTTAATTCTTAACAACATTTTTAGGTCTTAAAAACATGTAACATCAAACATTATATTTATTTTTCTTCCAGGCTCGGTTACAGACCTGGTCAAATCAACAAAGGGCCAATCTCTGAAGGAAGAGTGGATATCATACATATGCCGAGAGATACTGAGAGGTCTCAGTTATTTACACTCCAACAAAGTCATCCACCGCGACATCAAAGGGCAAAATGTCCTGCTTACAGATAACGCTGAAGTCAAGCTCGGTACGTATATTTCATTTCTCGATATATTTTATTTTGATTAGATGCCATCTAGTTTTGACCCACTCTCCCGATCATTCTTAATGCCAGTACTTGACTGGGCGCCGTGTACTTTTTAAATATTTTATTGTGTCGCTTTGGCTGTCCTGTTATATGTATTTATTAATTTACGTGTTTGTAAAATCATCAGTTGACTTTGGAGTGTCCGCGCAACTGGACAGGACGATCGGCAGGAGGAATACCTTCATCGGCACTCCATACTGGATGGCGCCGGAGGTGATAGCATGCGACGAGAATCCCGACGCGACTTACGACAATCGCTCTGACCTCTGGTCCCTCGGTATCACTGCGCTCGAGATGGCCGAGAGTCAACCGCCCCTCTGCGATCTGCACCCTATGAGAGCTCTCTTTCTTATCCCGAGGTAAATTAACGGAACTATTTATACCACTACTACTATTGTTATATTTTCTGTTTGTTGCTTGCCTCGTGAAAAGATACCTTATGAAGTTGTTATAATCTTCAAAATAGCATTGAGTAGTTTTAATTTAAGTAGGTAGGCGCTGGCTGTTTTAATTTACACTTTTGTTAAGGTATTTGATAATGAATTGTAATCTGTGTGTTTACCTAGATTATCTGTATATTCATTGATAAGTGAGTTATTAATCCTTTGACTGCCAAAGACGTCAAGTCACGCGCACGGAAAGGTGTGCCCTCAGCGCCAGTGCGTGATATCACGTCCAAAATATAACCGAGTTGCTTCGCGCGCGCTGGCGCTGGGGGCACGATTTTTCCGTCCGATGCTTGGCGGTCAAAGGGTTAAAAAAGTTGATTGTAGTGGTTGTTTTATGAAATCCATAACAAACATATGCCTTATGTTTAAATAACAGTAAATATTGTTTCACACGTATCTTCTTTAACACATTACAGGAACCCTCCACCTCGTTTAAAGTTAAAGAAGTGGGCAAAGAAGTTTCACAGTTTTATTGAAACTGTCCTTGTCAAAGATTATCATCAAAGGCCATACACAGAGCAGCTGCTGAAACATCCTTTTATTAGGTTTGTACATAGAATAACCTCTAGCTAACATTAAATGCTAACCCATACCTATAGATTAACACAGGTACTGATGACATAGAGAAACGCATTGACTATAAGACGCAATATGTAACATATTATTTATATCTACTTTCAGGGACCAACCAACCGAGAGGCAGGTGCGAATACAGCTGAAAGATCACATAGACAGGTGTAAGAAAAGAAAGCAGGACAATTCTGTGCGCGAGGAGTACAAATACTCAGGGTCGGAAGGCGAGGAGGAAGAGAACGCGGTGGCGGGCGAGCCGTCGTCGATCGTGCACAACGCGGCCGCGCACCCCGGCGGCGACACGCTGCGCCGCAACTTCCAGCAGATACAGGAGGGCAGGTGCGCACTGCCACACACACGACTGCATCCTACAGTCACCGGCAATTAGGAATATGCATGATTTTTTTGGAAGACTTCATTCGATTCTATTTCCCTGTAGATTCAAATGTCGCTAATAAACCTACTATCTATGATAGCCCTAAAATGTGAAAATACGTTAGGCGTCTGCGCCGCGCGTCAAAACGCCCCATATAAAAAGTGTGCGGATTGTGACGTCACCGTTCACAAAGTTGCAGAAAACTGTTTGGAAGGAACAAGTTTTTGTAAGATTTTTGTAATTTTAGTCACGAAAAAATGCGTTTAGCTATATAGTTGTCATACATTTTTTTTCTTGTTAGGACATAAGTAATCGAACTGAAGTTTCGAAAATACATTTGTCGTATAAAAAAAATGATTAAAATTTTACGTTTTCAAACCGATATCTTTAAAAAACTGTTAAAAATTATTACGGATTTCCACTTATTTATATTAGTTTGGGGTTGTTGAAACGTGTTTATGCAACAGATTCAATTAAATATTTTTCATGCATGTTAAAATTTTACGTTTTCAAACCAATATCTTTAAAAAACTGTTAAAAATTATTACGGATTTCCACTTATTTATATTAGTTTGGGGTTGTTGAACGTGTTTATGCAACAGATTCAATTAAATATTTTTCATGCATATTCTCTATAGTAACTTCCTACACGAAGGCCGCAAAAATTTGTGACACGCTCTTATCTGTAGGGCCATAAGAGCGTATCACATATTTTTGAGGCCTTCGTGTAGGAAGATACTTTTGCCGGTGACTGTACGACCGCGCTGGGATATCTGACACTAGTACACTACCCCTCATATATAACTTTACTCTTTTTCAACTTACTCTTTCTTTAATATACACGGTGCTCGTGAGCATTGCGAGAGATTTTAACAGTGTATTCCTGATCGTAATTGGAGACTAAAACGTCGTATAAAATTTTCTGGAATTCGCCTAGTTTCAGAGTTACTGCCAATTGAGTACATGCATGAATTAATTTTATTTTTTTATTTAACTGTTTACATTGTTTTAACACTAGGAAAAACAAAAATTTGTTCAAAAAGCTTTTCGTTATTTAATGAAAATTTATTGAAAATCTTAAAAAAGTTTGAGCGGTTGAAACGCTCATAATTTTTGGCGCGAAAATGACAGATTGTGATGACGTCACATCTCACAAAATTTTATAGGTTAGTATCAAGTTAGTATGAGATTAGTTCCTACTTCAGTTGGTGTTTCAAATATTTCAAAGTTATTTTCGCTTAAACCATGAATGAAACTAAAAAACCCTTATATACGGGTATTACCTAGTGCCAAAGTGCATGAACAATATAATAAGTGCACCCAATAAGGTGTTTTTTATCTGCCGAAAGACGTGAAAACTTGAAAACCATGGTGCAAAATGATGAGAAGACTACGACTTTTTATTACTGTGAAGATCGCTTCAACGTAAGTAAATACCTATTTATCTTGTATTCAAATATATTTATACCTAGTTAGAGTAATGTTGTGTCTACAATTATACATATACCTTAATAACGTTACTTGCAAGTGTAGGTGCACTGGGAACGGTGCGTACCTTAAGAAATCATTATATAATGTCTGCTGCGAATGCAGAAGACGCTGGTTCGATCTCAGCCCTGGGTACCGGAGGCCTAGGTCACATTTTTCCTTTGTAAATTCGCCATCAGGTATATCGGTGTGGCCAAGGTGGTCACTAATATCTGAACAACGCCTATATTGTCAAGGCGATAAAGTGCATGCAATGATGGCGACTGTATATGACATACCTATATAAGTTTATAATTTATATTTTTAAGACTTATTTTCTTGTACAGATTTGTAAAATAAAAATATGTGTTCATTTCAGGTCAAAGAGGATGCAGAAAATGACATTCAACATAAAATCATGAAGGAAAGTGTGGTAAAAGTGCCACATCGATTAAAGAAAGGAGATTTGCTATACTTAAATGCTCCGAGAGCTCCACATGTTGAAGCCCCACGCTACAGTAGACCATAGTTTAATATCTGTATTAGACAAGGTAATAATGGTAGGCTGTGGATAAGTAAATATGCAGGTTGTGTTTAATAATAAAAAGATTTCTATATTACATATGTTTTATTTTTATTCAATAATAGGGGTAGTAGGTATTTCTAACACTATCTTTCTAGATGAAAGCAGCTAGAAAGATAGTGTTAGAAATAGTTAAGTACTGCACATAAATCTTAATTAACATTACTTGGTATCTGCAAATTATTTATAACTCTAACAATGTCCATTCAATAACTTGTACCATTAAATACTTGACGTTGCATCTCTATTTAATACATATACTCTGTAATAGTACTACATATATCCTTGACCTTAATCAATTTAAGGCTAGTACCAACTGATGATAGTTTGGATTTCTTGCATTCATATTTGATGCTAGTTGTTGGTTGGTCCGCTGCACTGGTGTAGCCATGTCATCTTTCTAAAACAATATAATAAACTAATTAATATCTTTCTGTGGGGCTAGTGTATAAAATTTCCGATAACTTAAACTATATGTTGTATGTTGTACAGTTATATTATTTTTTTTTTTTTTTTATTAAAATATCTTATCATGGACATTATCACCGTGACAGGCGTTGTTCAGATATTTGTGACCATCTTGGGTGCTCCAATAAATCTGATACTGTACTAGAGTCATATATTTATTATAAACACTGCCATATGTATCTATATAGCATCAGTAATGCAGACATAAATGGGATTGGACATTTGGCATGTTTAAAACAAAAAAATCAACTATGCCCTGGCAAATCAGTTCACATGACAATTATATAATAGCTCTAATAATTAGACCATTCTATATCCTTGTTATGTCTGAGGCTGGAATGGACACAAGCATATAAGCAGCAGCGGTGGGTGACTCCATCAAAATTTAGATTTTAATTAATCTATCTCGGGTAACCTAACCACATTTGCTCACAACACTAAGCCAAACTCCTACTATAAGATGGCTTTAGCCAGTCAGTTACTCTCCTTACAGAAATGAAAATCAAATATGTATCCTTACCCAAGTGTGCTGAACAATGTTTCCACTGTTAACAGATTTAACTTTTCCTTCTGTGTTGTTACAGTACAATTTTTGATTTGGTAGCTCCGGGGTGATTCTAGCTTTTACATATCACCATCTCAGCATACTTGCACATAGCCAATGGTCATGTTATGTCTATTGTAACATCATTTCAAGTACCTGTGAT
Organism: Pammene aurita; assembly: GCA_947086415.1. NCBI lineage: Eukaryota > Metazoa > Arthropoda > Insecta > Lepidoptera > Tortricidae > Pammene > Pammene aurita. The sequence goes on from OX352289.1 coordinate 19,355,118, forward strand.
TCACAAAGAAAATAATGATTATAATTATGCAATAACTCTTCACATCTAAGATCACATCACATGCCTGTTACGGTTTTTGGAGTAGGTAAGTAATTTATATAAACGTAGGACAACAGTTTAAGTAGCAGTTTCAAAATAAAGCCAAGGTTACTTATAGGTTATTGTTTTGGATTTCCAGTTTAAATCATTACACATAAGTAAGTAATAGATTAAAAATTATAATTACCTTGCAGTTTTCGCTCCTTTCATCTTGGCAGGCATTAACATTGTTATTATTGGTGAAATACGAAGACATCATAAATGCATTATATTCGGCAAATTGTCCAGTTGCGTCTTTACAAATCCGCTATCCGTCATTGTACCTGCGTTGTTGTGTATTATATTATTATAAATGAGAAACGACAGTGCTGCAGTATCTGGGTGACATAGTTGAGTTGAGTTGAGGATAATGACATTGACTTGACTGACATCAGCTCAGCACAACTGAAACTGACTAGAGCGAGCGAACGTTCGTTCAGATACTAAGCTTTAATCTACTTATTACAGTGTTAATGCATATTCTAATTATCGGACTACATAATCTACCATTTACCAAACACATTAAAAAGTATAGTAGGTATCATCTTACTTATGCAAACTAGGTTAGTTCTAAATAAAACTAGCTTGACGTATTTGTAAGGAACCAATGGAGGACATTTATTTAAGAGCAAATTTATTGAAACCTAATGGAAACCCAGCATAATGCATACCTCAAATTCGTCTTTAAGTGCCGATATTTGAATTATAACCGCAAAAAGCTGCTAAATCACCACAGAAACAATTTTTAATCAGTTTTCGTCTAAATTCAGTGTCTGCCACGAACAAAATAACAAATCTGTCAAGTATGTGACGTCACGAGTACGTTCGACCAATAGTGTTGCGTTTAGATTATCAGGTTTTTGCGCGAAATTTTTACACTTTTTAAGTATTATTTTAAGCATATAAATGTTAACTAAATTAAAAAAATGTGTTTATAGCATAATATTATGGCAATAACCATCGTAATAAAAAATATTTCGTTAAAATTTAAACTTCATGCATGTACCTAATTAAATAAAAAAACATTTTTTATTGTAACACAGTGCAAAACGCTATTTTGATGGCGATTTCACGCTTTATGGGGTCTAGTCCAGACATTCTTATTGACAGATATCAAAGTGCCAAGGAATACTTTACGTAAACTATTTTTTACGAAAAAAAATGTACTTATTTAATTTAATCGCCGGTTTTACCATTAAAATTTATGTTTTTATGTTCAAAAGCATTTAAAAAATCGAAAAAAATGCAAAAAATAATAATTTTTTTTTGGCGAAATTGACCTAATTTCATATAACATTTATTACTCTTATAACCTCAGGAATTCGTGGTTAAAATCTCTCGCAATGCTCACGAGCACCGTGTATGTACACACGGGCGTTCATAAATATGTGGACACAACCTTCAAGCCATGCAAAGAAGGTTGTACTGATTGGAGAAATCGACTGCAACAAGGTGCAAAAGAGGTAGACTGTATCTGAGTACAAAACATATTAAATGTTAAATGACGTGTAACATATGTTGTCGATAAAGTATTGAATTAAATATAAATCCGGACATTAGGACAATAATATGCAAACATTAACTTTATTGTCAGGTGGCTAAGGCTAATGTATGACCCTTTGTCAACGTTCAATAATTTAAGACCCTGACAGTAACCATTGCCACAGAAACAATTAAAACCTTACAATGATATAAAGTCTTTTTGGATTTTCCATCAACTTACATTCATGACATGCAAATGTCTCGCGCATTTTGGGAACTCTCAGAACGGTTTAGGAATCTTTTACTCTTTCAATTATCTATGCCTAACTATTTATACCGTGTATGGTGTGGTAACATGCATACATCTAAATAGACCTCGAAAAATTCCAGGGCTAAATAAAAATTCAAGCTTATCTTATTGACATTGTGATATCACTAGGATGTATCATTTAGTTTCTGTTATTACTTATTAATTAAAGACATGACCCAGTTCGATAATAAATAACATCAGCTAAGATTACAATCTTTGTAGGTTGCCTCACGAAGAGCGCGCTTTGTTTCTATTTAGACATATGTCAGTGCGTGTGATTCCGTTGTAACATAATATTGTCAATGAACCCAGAGCCGCTGAGGGTGCGCAGCCGCAGCCGCCGCCGAAACGCAACAGCAAGCGCGAGGAGCGTGAAGAGATTCCAGGTACTTACACTAACATGCGACGTTGATGGGGAAAATGCTATCATTTTATTTAAAATATGGTTGTTTCATATATGTCTTATTGGACTAAGTGCTGGCCACGTCAGATATGACACAATAATGAGAGCAACAAAACACGTCTGGTTAGATTGCTATACTATCCTTATTGCTAGATCCGGACATCTGGCAGCTTTTAATGGGTGGAGGTCAGAGTGACAGACTAGCAAAATTTTTGAATTGGAAAATAGTCATACCAAAATAGGTAAAAACTGCCGAAGTTGTCTCAGTCATAAAGGAAAGCCCCTATATTTTAATATTAGATCAAAAAACATTGCGTATTATTACGGAAACTAAATCAGTAGGTTACAAACTATGAATTCCATAATACATCTTTTGCCACTACTTTTTCCAATAGAAACTAGACAATGTATAATCTAATTATTTATATAATTTCTTATAATATTGCAACAAACCCAGAATTCTAGGATTTGTTTTCTTGAAGTGGTTTGCGTTCTTTGACCCCCACCATTTTACAGCTGCCAGATGTCCAGATCTAGAAATAAGCATAGTATAGCAAACTGACTAGAATGGTTTCGTTTCTCTCATTATTGTGTCATATCTGGCGTGGCTTTCTCTCCGTCTATATAGGGTTCAACATAATTGCATTTCGTGATAATTTGATAGACTTTACTTGAAATACAGTTGTCATACTTCCTATGTGCAAGTGTGATTTGATAGTATTCTTGAAATACAAAAACTCAATTGATAAATTCGAATATGTAATAAATTGATACTTTTAACTAAATTAAGACATGATTGACATGATATGAACTATCATTGCATCTTCCCTATGCTCATGAGGTTATGACGAGTGTTTATGAGTGTGTTCGTGCCGCAGAGCCCGGCCCGCCGGCGAGGCCCTCCATTCCTCAAAGACTGATCGTAGTGCCGGACCCGCAGGCACAACAGCCTAACAGATACAGGTATGGTGGTGCTTGCTATTTGCGCATATTTTAATTATTTATTTAACATACTTATGACTAACGTTTGTTACAATTGACAATATTTTAAAATTTGATGCCGTCAATTCCTTTCACATTTTGCGTTGTGTGGTTGTTGTTATGGAAATCTCAATTAAATACGAAATTGTGTAAAATGAAATATCTAGCAAACATTTTTTAAATGTCGCTTGTATACGATGTGTTGGTTAGATATTGAATCGTACACTTGCCAGCATTATCTACGTCCGTCATTCCTCATGCTGATGTTTTCCGCACTAGGCCTCTTCCGCCTACTCCAAAGTCTTCGGGCTCTTCCAACAGCTCGGGCTCCAACAACGGGACCCCGCCGGCCAGCGGCCCGCAGCCGCCGCAGCGCGGGTCACATCACATGTTCAAACCTATGGTAAACCCAACATAACACACGTTTCGTCATATCCTACATGAATAGATCAAAGGGCATTGTCATGGGGGACAAGTAGGAGCGGCTGCCCGTCTCCTGGAGCTAAATATTGACACCCAAATTTAAAATCATTCAGTTATATCATCTTGCGCCTTCCTAGGCCATCAGCTGGCGATGCCCTTAAAAAATAATCAACCCAGTGTAACTGGTTATTTTTTCAATGTTTGTATTTGATTTAATAACAAAACTATTGTGTGTGTGGAATGTCCCACTTTAAAAACATCCAAAAATAATTATGAATATTTTATTATTTACTTATTGTAATTTATTTGGTGTACTTACTAAGTATAGCCAGATCAATCCACCTTGTGAGAGTGGGTGAAACCGATGGATGATTTGATGCCTAAACGCAGATGTGTATGAATGATTCCATTTTCCACATTGGCGTAAATGCTTTTTGGCCAGTTTTATGTTCTGCCCTCCTGTGATCATCGATCATAACTATCATAAGTGTCCCTGTGTACATTATCACAATTCTGAGCTCTATGTACCAATCTAAATGACTTCAATTTTATAAGGAAAATCATCCTTATGGCCAATTTACACTCATTAATTTAAATGTTACATATTACTAAATCCATAAACGCACAATAAAACTTGCACTGTGCGAGGAAAAAGAACTGATTACTTCATTTCTTTATGAGGATAAAGAAATGAAGTAATCAGTGCAAGGGCACAGTGCAGCTCTACGAGGTCGGTTTTTAAAAAACACAGTCCTTACAACGCATCCTCGCTGATCTCTGTTGGAGACGCAGCCTTAAACTTCCTAATAGCTCTTGAAATTCACAGAGATTAATGAAGTAAGACTTGTAATTTTGATTAAAATGAAGGTTAACATTCAGTTCCTTAGTGAAAAGCAAGAACGATAATGCGATGAATAACTTTTTATTTGCTTTTTGTTTTTATTTCATGTCACGCTGTATACTTTGTTTGCACCCGATTTATTCTCCGACTGCAGCTTCCACCACGAAAGCCGGAGGTGGGTTCCAATTTTTATTTGCATTTTATTCAAATTTTAAATCAGGGTTCCGAAATGCCGATTCTTTTATACCGACACTTTGGCATCCGTACCTACACTGAGTCGTTGATTAGTATGCAGGCGGACTCAATTAAATTTTCTCGGGATATCTAAATTTATGATAACATAAACACACACATATTAAAGTATTTAAATGAACTATTTTAAGTTATTTTGTTTACCTATCTACTAATGTTATTTAATTTAACTTAGCTAGTTAAAATCAACGTAAAGTTTTATCCCAAATAAAAAAAATATACGAACTACCAAGTATTCCTGTTAGGAATATAAGGAATATATTGACGTTAGTGAATACAAACTGGTAATCAACATATTTGCAGCACCGTCCTTGTCTATAATATAGTATTATTATATTTGGGAAGCTAAGGACGGCAAAATAATAATTGAAATATACCGACATTCTATTCTCGTGACGTTTTGTACAATCCCGGATCCCCCGAACTTGAATAATTAAAATCATTTTCACCTCAGTAGCTCGGAAAGTTTTTTTTATTTCTTTAATAACAGATAGCAAAACTGCATTTATTCACAAGAGTGCAAATAATATTTGAAATTCGAACGTGTTACTTAAAAAAAATAACAAAATAACATGTAAAGGCCTCTCCAGACAGGACAATGTTCGCCCATCTGATTAAATTGTCTGATCAATCAGGTGCTGTGGACGCAAAAGTAATTTTATATTTAAGTGTATTAAATAAAAAAAACATTTAGTGTAAACAATTTTATTACATGATTTTACCATAAAACACTTAAAATATTACAAGAAATTTTATTTTGATCGATCCATTTAAATTGATTTTACATATTCCAGTTGTTATTCTTGAACCTATATTGTATTTTCCTCGCTTTAGTGAGGTGAAAAGATTTGTGTTACACACGGCTGCAAAGCTATTTTTACCTCGTGTGTTGCAACACTCGCTTCGCGATTCTATTTACGAACCATAGAATCCATGCGCTAGCTCGTAGTTCAACCCTAGAATCCATTCGCTAGCTCGTGCTTCAATTCCACACTCGCGGTTAAAATACAACATTGCAGTATAACAATTCTAACAAATAACTATTTTTGAATATTTTTTTTTAAGAAGCCGACTCCATACTTGCTTAGCTTTTTCCGGGAATTTCCTAGTTGTAGGTATAAACGCAATGGCATTTCCGAACCCCAAATATAATTGACAAATCAATTCATAGAATTCTTCATTTACCTTAATTTAAATTTTATGTACAATACATGTACAAGATATTTTAATAAGAAAAGAAAAATCCAAACAATAGCCATTCTGTACTTCAAATAACTATCCATGATGAAATTTTATTCACAACATACATTTTAACATCTGGTTTAATATCGTTGATGTAACCGGTTATTTAAGTAATGCGGAATATAATAAACATGTTTTATTCCGCGAACAATTTCAATGCTGGCTACAATTGACACAACAAAATGCATCAAAGGCAACAGTTTTTTACTAGTGACCGATTGATCAAGTAAAAAAAATATGAACATTGTCTATTATTATTTGAAGGACTTGGATAAACTTGCTGCCCAGCTGAACGAGTTGGGAGTGGTGTCGGGCAGCGAGCCGCCGAATCGGCCGCCGCGAGCGCCCACCAACGGACAGGGTTTGTCTTTTATAAGTTTATCTGGTCTGAAACGATTATACATACATTGTCCTTTAGGCCGCCAAGAACACGGTGGCATGAGTAGTGGCCACAGCGCCAAGAACCCTGTTGTTATGGCGTACGCTGTCAGGGTAAACTTCACGCTTTTAAGTAAGGTTCAATTAGCTGGCTTACGCTAGTGATGATGGCGTGTGAGTGACCATTTTGTGTATGACTTTTGGCGTTCAATGTGTTAAACGTTAAACATTGTGTGATCATGAAAATTGCTTGCTTAAATGCCGGATGTGCGGGTTTCAAGTCAGACATTTATATGGATTCAAAACCGAGCGTAGTACTATTTAAGTTTCTTGAAACTGATAATATAAAAAAGGTTATTTGATACTTATCTTATCATTATCAGTTACTCTTTAGTGAACCTAGCGAAACTTCGCATTAAAAGAAATATTGTGAGGGAACCCGTTTTATCCCATTCAGGCCTAAAACCCTCTTGATAAGATAAATAAGTCGCTTTCGGGAAGACCCGTGTCTACATCAGCTCTTGGAAATAAGTTGCCAAAACCGCACCTCTGATTTATTTACTATGCGACTATAAAGTGATAAAATAAGAAAGATACCGTGTAAATAAAGAACTACAATCTGACAAGCCCAAATCGGACAAAAATAATTTAATAAATCATGTCGTATTTACAGGTCCACCGGTCGAAAGAAATGTCCCGGAACCAACGTTTGATGACTCGGACAGTGATTCTGACCCTGAAGAAAGTGGCGGTCGAGTACGCAATGACGGCACACTTCTTGCCAGTGATCCTCCAAAACCGCTGTGAGTATGCAACTGTTCTATGCCATCTATAAATGGTTTGTTAGGACTAACTAGCATTCATACACTTTCCCGAATGCCAGATTTACTTCCATTTTCATGGTTCTACTTCCTCTCATTATTCATATTTTTACAAAAAGAAAAAATATCTACCACTGCACAGTTAACACAAGTGGTAACACTGCTAACTGTGCTGAATACAACTTAACTCGATCACGATCATACATTAAAGTGCCTTCTGTTTTAAAAATCTAAGGCGGTTTCTGTATGCGGCGCTAGCGAGATAGCGTTCTTGCATGTGTATAGCGATGTCACGCCTGCACACCGTCGCCGCACATTTGTTCCGCGAGAAGAAATCAAGGCTTCTTTCACATGCCAGTAATGTGTTTTGTTTTTGAACATAAATTAATGTATATTGTTTCGCCGGCGTTTATATAATTTGCATATTTCTGTTACGTTACGCCCTTTGATTTGTCCATCCATCCCGGCCCGTTCTGTTTCGTTCCGCTTGGCAGTCCCGAGTTTTGCTACAGAGGCGGCTTGAGCGCGGTGTCGGAGGACGGCGGCGCGGCCGGCGGCGCGCCCACGCGCCCGCTGCCGCCCACGCCCGACGACGACGCGCACAGCGACCGCACGCTCGTCATGAAGCGGGTCAGTATCCACCACACCACACAACTACTGGTCTAAGAGCTGGCCACGTCAGATGTGACACAATAATGAGAGCAATGAAACCTGTCTAGTTAGACTGCTTTACCATCCTTATTGCTAGATCCGGGCATCTGGCAGCTTTTAATGGGTGGATGTCAGAATGACAGACCAACAAGTTTTTAAGTTGGGAAAAAAGTAATACCAAATTAGGTAACAAATGCCAAAGTTGTGTCATTTATAGAGGACAGGGCCTATATTTTAACATTAGATTAAAAACCATTGTCTATTATTGCGAAAACAAAAACAGTAGGCGACTAACTAAAAATTGCATTTTACATCATTTGGCACTACTTTCCCCGAACAGAACCTTCTGGATATGATATAACCTAATTAATTGCATAATTTTCTATAATATTTCATTAAACCCAGAACTCTAGGATTTGTTTTCTCCAAGTTATTTGCATTCTTTGACCTCCACCACTTTACAGCTGCCAGATGTCCGGATCTAGAAATAAGCATAGTATAACAAAATAACTACATGGGTTTCGTTGCTCTCATTATTGTGTCATATATGACGTGGCCAGCTCTCCGTCTATACTATACATTCACTATACTTACATACCTACTTTTACGAGGACCACACTTAACATTTTGCATTGCTAAAAAGTAATACTTGTATAATTATAATGCGAGTGATTTGTGGGCTTTTCGCTATAAATTGTGTAAAACAACCGCTTGTACGTATTACATTTTACCTACGTCAACAAATAAATGTTTTTTTTTTTTTTAAATAACAATGAAAATAAAAGTGCAAAACTTTCAGTGTGACCTGTATATCCTCAGTACTCGACAGGGTTAGCAAGACTGATGTCTCAACTGCTTATCGAACTGAAACGACTAATGTCACCGGGTAAATTAAGAGATACCGTTTTCAAGTCAGATAACTGATGGCAAATCGCGCAACGTTGACGCCAGTTGAGCTAGTCCTGGACAGTTTGTATGTATTTTTATTGTCCTTTAAAATTAAAATTAAATATTCTGGATACTGTTATAGTCAATAATTATGATACAATTTTCACGCCAAAGTAAGATAAGTGAGCAGAATTCTAGATTGTTAGGGTTAGTTGCCTGGTGTTACTGTTATCCTGATACCTTTATTTATTTGTATTTTTTGTGTGGCGGTTCTTGACATACTACAGAAAGAGAATACCGGAAACAATTCAGTCCATACCGAAGTGGATGAAGCGGTTCTGCTGAAAGATTGGGACTTTGCTAGATTTTTTCCGTCCAAAAAGGCTGAAGTGCCAAACGAAAAAAAGAGTCAGGTAAAGGAAGGAGACCAAAAACGCTTGCAACTTCAGAGGCAGTCCAGGATTGAAATGGAAGATGCATGGGCCAAGTACAAAGCAATCGCGACGCCGCCGTCGCGACACAAACAGCTGTTCCAGAAACCGGCGGAGAAAACTACTCATGATAAGCTGTCTGACATACTAAAGTACAAAAAGGAACACGATACAGAGTTGAGTTCTCCAAATAGATTTTTTAGAGGATTCAGAAGAGAGAACTCTGATCTTTTTCCATTACCTAGTACACGGCATTCTGCCATATACTTTCCAAAACACGAAAATCAAGTGGGCTCCAGCAAGCAGCTTAGATCGAGCGGTATCTTTAACAATTCTCGAAAGCAACAAATAATGAAACCGCAGAATTCGGGAGAACCCATTCTCACGGATTTCATAAAAATGAACGATAGCTTAAAAATGTCAGCACAAGGTGAGGTGAAAAAAAATGAGAAAGGAAAATCGTCTTCCAACAATCCAATTGACGCTCTTAAAAGTGTAGCGGCACTAATAAGGCAAGACAGCGAAAACAATGGACCGAGCCGCCAAAGCAGCGTCAACAGTGATTCTCCGTCTACTAGTATTTGTTTCACCTCGAGCGCATCGTTTGAGAAAGTGGGCACTCCGGACTTGACCGCCGGTACGCTGGAGAACTCACAACAACAGGCAGACTCCACTAACGCAGTGAGGCCTCGCAGAGAAAAGACTGAATCAGATATAGTGTTTCGAAGGAATTCTCACTATAGTCGTCACACTGACCTTATCCCCGGTTGTGGGCAGGAAGCGGTACTCGCTCAGGATAAGGTAATTGCTACCAGCTCAGGATAGTTTGTTTCATTTGTACTTACATCATGGTATGAGGGTTTGATTTTCTAACACTTAACTACAACTAACATGAATTGACGGTTGTATAAATGCTTTTATTCAAATTACTTATACTTGTAGCTAATATAATCTCAGATATAAAGAACATGGGAGTGGTTTTATGTTTCAAATAGGTAATTAGTCTTGCTATTGTAATTATTAATATTATAAAGGAATTGGCTTTGTGGATATTTCACTGCATCTGTTTGGTATTGTAAACAGCCGTTTCTTGGTTTTATTGGGTACTCTTCTTTGCGGTTTTTTAGTGGCGGGGACAATATTTTATAGATTAATTTGAATCCTTGCTCATAGGTCTTACGTTTTGGCGTGATCCTTTTTGTAAATAAAATGTAGTTGTACTTCAAAAGTTTATTTAGTTTATAAAATAGTTTACAACATAGCACAGTAGAACACAATTTTAATGGGCCCTGAGGTATAACATTAAATGCTTCTATTTATTAATGGACGAATTAACTGCAAGTGTAAATTCTAACTTAAAAACTAACTAACTGCTAAGAAAATTATACACTGCGCGAATACCGTCTTCCTGCCAATATATGCGAGACTGAAATCCATGTCATAAACACCTTTGGAAGCTAACAGTTTGAGAATGACCTTCTAACGAAATAAGAGAAGCCGAAAAGAATACGATTCGTGAATTACTGTGAATGTCATCTATTGCATGTTTTGGCTGCCGTGTTTGTGTTTGTCACGTTAAGTTGCCGTCGGACTGACCATAACGCTGGAAATGAAATGTTACTGATGAGGTTTGCAATGTTAATGAATGTACCTAGTGTGATGTCGCGATGTGGTCGTATAGCAGACGCTCGGCGCCGCCTTTCGACCGATGAGTGTAGCGTGTGTCGTGCGCAGGGCCGCGGCAGCGCGCCGGGCGGGGAGGGCGGCGGCTCGCGCACCAGCTCCGTGCTGCCCGACCTGCTCAGCCAGGCCGGCCAGCCCACCACGCCGCCGCGCCACGACAAGTCCACCAGCGAGGAGGTAAGCTGTTCAAGATCCACTTCCGTTTGTGCGGCGTCGCCGCCGGTAGCTTCATTATCAAACGAAACTGTCAGTGCCTCATATTTATGTTATTCATTCAGTTATGGGCTACGTAACATTTTGCTCTTCAGTTAGTAAAGCTTTTGTCGCACTGAAAGCTGATAATCAGTTTAGCTTATCCCTAAAAACCTCCACATTCTCTTATATCTCGGTTAAAACAATTTCTGAAAGATAAAAAAGTGTGAAGTGTTACGAAAGTCAAAAAAATAATACTTAATAATAATTATTAGCCGCTTGTGCGTAAGATGGAAATAAGTTATTTATTGTACAAGGGAGCAAAGTTTTTGTTTAACCTCTCGTGCTTATATTGAGACCCGAGCCAACGAAATATTCTAAAATTGAGCCGCGATCGTAGCGATTGGTTCAAACAATATCTTGAGCGTGCGAGGTCTCAAGGCAAGAGAGGTTGAACTAATAGACTTATACAGGATGATTCATGACACGTGAGCAGGAACAACCCTACACACTTAGTTAACGATAATGAATCGGCCGCCATCATGTTTAAATGAAACAATAACGCCTTTCAATTTTTTTTTACCTTTTTGTGTCGTAGAAATTTTGTTCCCTGTAATCATGGTCACCCTACATAAACAAATCCATAAAGATCAAAACCTCTTTAACAATCATGACAGCACTTTGATTATGAAAAATAATTGTCAAATTAAGTGAGATACGATGTTTCCAAAGTAACCAGACATCAATTTGACAGAATATTCTCTTGTTTTTCTGTGATATGTGTAACATCAGTACGCGACGGAGTATTCTAATTGAAGAGTGACCATGCGTGTCGTAACTAATTTTAAACTTTTTATTTTTACTTAAAATTTTTTTTTTTGCTCTTATCACACTAATACTGATATCAAACAATAGCTTATTATTAACTGAATCCGTAGTGTTAAGCCTGCTCACGTCTCATGAATCATCCTGTATATTATGTACTTCGTAAAGACGCCAACGGGCACTACAAAGTGGGCCAGTTTCTCGGTGTCAAAACACGATTGTGAAACCAACGCGATCCAGTCATGAGCGGCACCTTTTATGAGACGTAAAATGACTAAATACAGAAAATTAAAAAAGATAGATAGGATCTATTATTTATTGCTAATCGGTTATTTAATTCAAATTATATTTAGTTCTTGCTTAAAACTATTTTAAAGCTCTCATTTTATTTCATTGTGACACCAAGTGAAATTCTCCCCGTCGGTCACATTGTGCAAACCAAGACGGTTGTATTATGACAAGTCTCTGGCCGGCGATAGTTTGTCCGGAAAGAGAATTTAAGTATCGTGGTTTATATGGGAACTCATACATTCTACGACACTTCTTTTTCCGAACAGACTCTAACTCAGTTAACACGAGTATACAACAGATGGCGTTTTTTTGCAAGTATGAAGCAGGTAATTGTCGCAATGTACTGAGGGGCGTATTTTACTATTGAAATATCTGCTTTGCTGCCGAGTATAATTCAACATTTTTTAACACCACGGCGAGAAAAATACAAGTTATAATATATACATTAAAAATCCAATCCAAATTAATGCTTTCAAAATTGTCAGAGCTCGGATTTTTCACGGCAAAACAAAACACTAGCGTAATTTAGCCAGTGCTTGAAATATTATTTTATCGATATCGATAATTCAGAACTAGAAGAAATAAAAGTCACCAAATAAAATTAATATGTAATAAAACTAATAAAAACATTTGTATAAAGTTACTATATATTAGAAACAGACGCAATTTCTTCTTCAAAATCTACGTCAGTACACACAGCAGCACAAGACATTTTATTTGGGTAATAGTGATAGGAGTAGATGATCATTATCTTTTCAACATTCTCTGGGAGTAAACAGTTGCGTTTATCACTATAAATCCATTTATGTACACTAAATGTACGTTCAACTTCAGTTGACGTCAAGGGAGCAAATTTATAGAATTCATTATCAGTTCGGGTAATATTTTCAGATATGTCTCTTAAAATTTCGTAATCAGGATTTCGTTCGAGCACGGCTTCAAATTTACGTATCACTGGTAAAAGTTTACTCCAGTTTACGTAGCAACGAACAGTATCCAGAATGAGGAAGGATTCCGCAATGGATAAAGTCGAACATTGCAATTGTTCTATTGAAGAGGCTATTACTTCGTAGTTGTCGCGAATGAAATTTAACTCCGGTCGTAGTTTGCGTGTTTGAAAACATTTTTTTGCAGCTCTTATAGCTGCCGAGTCATTAGCAAGTATGGAGACGACATCACGTATTTGCTCATAGTATTGAGCGTAATATACCGCAGCAGATATCCAAGTTCCCATCTGGTGATAATTGGCTCGGGAGGTAGGGGAATGGACGGATATTTTGCCTTAAAAAGGCGTACACGCTCTGGAGATTTTAGGAATATCTTTTTGACATTCGATATCAACCCATCCACACCTTTGAAATTATCTCGCACTTCTTCGGCAACCCGGTGCAGACCATGAGCTAAACACGTAATGTGTTTCATACGAGGAAACGTTGCTTTTAAAATACGACCGGCTTTAAGCATATATGCGGCACTATCTGTGCAAAGTAAAAGCAAATTGTTTACGTTGTCATTGAAAGAATTTTGAAACAAAAATTTTAATTGGTTTATTATTAGGTTTGCTATTGTTTCCCCATTTACCTTCTCTAAAACCTTCGACCCCAAAAGATAAAATTGCTTAGAACAATTTTTTTGCAAAGACCGAATCACCACGTTTGTCACACATTTTCCCATGAAATCTGGTGTTTCGTCTATAGATATCCACAAATAATTGGTTTTGTTTACCTCTCTTATACCCTGTATAGTTTTTTTGTACACGAGATTTAAATAAATTTTTCGCAGGGTCGATTCGTCCGGTAAAGAAGTCATAGAGCAGTCGCAACATAAATACTTGTTAAAAAAATGACGAAAATTATTGTTGTTGACTGTTGCCCATGGTATGTTGCATGAAATAAGAAAAATAATTAAATCGAAATAAAATTGATGTTTCCTATTTGGTTGCCCCGAACGGTAATTGTGGCGGTTGCTTTTCACATGATTCTCAATATTGCATTTCTTCAGTTTTAGATGCATATCGCACATAGAGCAGTATATAGTGGAGGTCACTTCATTATAGTATTATAGACTAACTCAGGGTGATTTTCAATCCACGTTTTGATCCGATCTTGTACATTACTCATTTTTGTATTAATTGATACCTTGCAATATTAAGTTATTATACGTATATCCAACACGTCGGATTCAATGCGTTGCGAAATAAATAATACCTAGATGCAATTTACGTTTTATACGTAATGAAATGACAGTTAAAGTGTGAATGTCATATGTCATGTGAGATGAAATTTGCAGTCGTTTCTATCATTTTAAATGAGGTGGTATAGTTACTTCGTTCTAAGTTGTACATGCAGACCTACCTCTTTGTTGCTCGACTATGGCAAAGCTAAAATGAAAAGTTATTTTATTACTTATACAGGATGTCCGGTAATTAATGCACAACCTTCTAACCCCCAGTAGGTCACCTTAGACTGGTCAAAAATATTGATTTTGAGCTCTAGTAAGTCTCCTGTTTTTCGAAATTTTCGCACGTTTGTTAGTTTTTAAATTTTGACATTCACACTGATAGGTGTACCATCGAATAAAAAAAGAAAAAATGTACTGAGGCAATACCTGTCATATACTCTAGTAAGACTCGATAGGTGTCGATAAAATAATATTTCAAGCACTGGCTAAATTACGCTAGTGTTTTGTTTTGCCGTGAAAAATCCGAGCTCTGAAAATTGTATAATTCAAAATCATCTCTTTAAAGTCCATCCTGCCAGATAACATGAAGAAAAAAGTCAAAATTTCCACCAAATTTCTTTCCCATCATGTGGATGAAATGCGTTTTCCCCCTCCGTTTTCAGGGATTAAGAGTGCCTTTCTGAGGTGAAGTGCTGAAAACCATTTTATTCAATGTTATTACCTACTTCTTATTTATATCATCAGGAACGATGGGAACTCTTTATCAGCTTACAGTGCGTTATATAGTTACGTCTTACATATGTCTAGTTTATTTGTAATGATTTATTGTGTTTTGTGCATCTCGTTACGCGTACAAGCAGTGCAAGTACACTATTTTATCATGCCATATTTGCGTTAACAGCGAAACACCAGCCACGGTGGGGTTTTAACTACAAGTACTCCATTTTTGACACGCTTATACAACATTTTAAAAAGTTTAATTCATACTTATTAAAAATGCCAGCAGTCTTTAATGTAATGACTAAACGCCATTTAGAAATGTGTATTTATGTCACTCTACTACAGCAGAACAATGATTAAACCTAAGATTGACTCCTTCAATTCTTTAAATCCGTACAAATTACTAAACGTTAATTTCCTTTGTTATTTATCTTGTATATAGAAATACGCGAGTTCTAAGGTTTTGTCGTTGTTTCTTTTAACATTATATACCTATTTGACAATATTGACCACTCAGTCACATAACTACATTTATTTGTGATCGAAAATACTTGTGGGTGAAAGCTTTTGGTATAAAATATTAATGTTATAATGGTTGTCAATCATGCAAACATCCCGGAGACGTCACCTACGACCGCTGAAGGCAGCGCTAACACTGCGTAAGTATGAATCGCATTGACGCAACAGGAACTGCTTCTATATTTCTCATAGACCGTTTTTATTGAAAGTTAGTGCTGCATCTTATTTCTTCCTGTATACCTTGTGCATTATCTGAACCGCTTCCATTGTACCGATCTATCACGTCAAATGCAAACGATATATTTACTCGAGCTTTTAGGTAGCCAAATACCTTCCAGGCTGCTTAATAACAGTAACAATTAGTAATTTTGAGTGGCATTTTGAATTAAGTAGGTATGGTTGCAATGAGGGTTTCCGCGATTGAGATTTTCACTAGATGGCAGCACCGTGACGACAGGTCTTTTTGGCAGTAGCTGTCAAAATCCACCAATCAAAAAATATATGGTAAAACATGATTGGTGGATTGTGACAGCTAGACCTGTCGCCACGGTGCTGCCATCTAGTGAAAAACTCGATCGCGGAAACCCTCATTCCTTGCCGCGTTCCTGGCTGTGGGCAGACATGACCTGTATATACCTATGTTACTTGTAGGCGTCTGCGCCTGTATATTTTAACTTTGGGGCAAGTGGAAATTTAACAAACTTGATTTTAAAATCACCTATCTTTATTACTACGTAGTACTGGTCTAAGAGCTGGCCACGTCAGATATGACACAATAATGATAGCAATGAAACCCATCTAGTAAGATTGCAATACTATCGTTATTGTTAGATCGGGGCATCTGGCAGCTTTTAGTGGGTGGATTTCAGAGTGACAGACTAGCAAAGTTTTTGAATTGGAAAAAGACCAACGTTGGTAAAAACGGCCGAAGTTATATTATTTATAGAGGACGGGGCCAATATTTTAACATTATAACAAAAAACATTGTAATATTTCGGAAACAGAAACAGTAGGCGACAAACTATGATTACATTATACGTCGTTTTGGACTACTTTCCCCCATCAGAAACTTTTGGCAATGATATGATCTAATTATTTATCTAATTTTTCATAATACATCAAAACAAGTACTCTAGGATTTTTATTCTTAAAGTGGTTTGCATTCTCTGACCTCTACCACTTTACAACTGCCAGAGGTCCGGATCTAGAAATAAGCATAGTATAGCAAACTAACGAGAGTGGTTTCGTCGCTCTCATTATTGTGTCATATCTGACGTGGCTAGCTCTCCGTCTATACGCTCAACGGTTAACATATGTATTCAGTTTCACCTTGTAACAATCTAATAGAGTTCATAAATTGAAGCATATATTTTACATCGACCGTACATACAAAATCTAGTGAGAAATATCATACATAAAATGTGCTCAAAGATATGTACGTGTTTTTAATGACTGTTTGTACCTACTATACACATTTCAATTGATACGTTAATCGGAATGTTATTCATTCATTGCTTGCTGTCATCCAATTCAGTTTACACAGTCATGATCACAGTTTATTCATGATTTGTATCAGTCATATAGCTAATACTTAACTTTCTTTATTTAGTGTTGAAACTTGAACTAATAATTGGAAGGTGGGTTTAAAAGACTAACCAATCACGTATTAATAACTAGCAATTAAGTAAACTCAAAATAAATACACTTTGATGTCAGTCAACGAAAAAGAGAAGTGCCTTTTAATTTAAAGCTGAACTGAAACAGATGGTCATACTGAAAAGAAAAAGGGACCGAAAAATATTTATTGTTTTAGTTCGTCCCGTAAATTTTATACTTATAGGTAAAAAAAATATTTCTTTATTTTTTACCCATGGATTTATTGTATCACATACTTACTGATTACTGACTCCTAAGGTTTCAGAGCTATCAAGTTTAATGATTGGGAGAGGAGAGTAACTTAGGGGTACAAGCATCGGTCACACCATTAAAGCGGAGCGTAGGAGCATGCCAAAGTGTTTTAATTTTAGCACTTAATTAACACAGTTTCATTTTCTCTTTGCAGTATAGGCAAGCGATCGCAGGTGGCGCTCCCGCGGCACACCACCACCATCACCCGCTCCCATCCTCGGTGCAGTCCACCCCGTCCAAGTCGTTCGTGTCCGGCGCGGCGTCGCCCGCGCCCACTCCCGCCCACCCGCACCCGCACTCCCTACAACACTCCCCCTCCAACTCCTCCGTGGGCTCACAACAGCAATTCCACCCCTTGCAACAGAAGCAGCGATCGTTCCTCACATTCGGCTTCGGCGCCGGCTCCACTGGAAGCGGCACCGGTGGCTCCGGCGGGAACGCCTCGCGCCGCGAAAGCCACGTCAATGTCAACGTCACTCCCACCGGGCACGATCTATCCTCCGACACACCCGAAATACGAAAGTACAAGAAAAGATTTAACTCCGAGATTCTATGTGCTGCATTGTGGGGTAAGCATTGGCTTTGCCAACATTTATTGGTCGCCCATTAATTGTTCTCTTAGTTAGACTAACTATTACGTAGAACCATCTGCTGGAACAACATCTTACCGACCGTCTGCTTGCTAACCGTTACCCATATTCCTTGTACTCCGTCCATTACGATTCTTGTTTATTACAGGTGTCAACTTACTCATCGGCACCGAAAATGGATTGATGTTGTTAGACCGTTCTGGTCAAGGCAAAGTTTATCAACTGATCTCTCGACGCCGCTTCCAGCAAATGGAAGTGTTAGAAGGACAAAATATCCTTGTAACGGTATCAGGGAAGAAGAACCGTGTTCGCGTGTATTATCTGAGCTGGTTGAAATCTAAAATTTTACGCACAGATGGACTCAGTGATGTGAGTTGCAGTTCCCGCCTGATGAATGTAGACAAGGTTTTGATTTCATTTTTAAATGTTTTTTATTTGAATTGCAGCAAGTAGAAAGAAGAAATGGGTGGATAAATGTTGGCGAACTGCAGGGCGCAGTGCACTTCCGCATTGTAAAATACGAACGTATAAAGTTTCTTGTCATTGCTTTAAAGGATTCTATTGAAATTTACGCTTGGGCTCCGAAACCATATCACAAATTCATGGCCTTCAAGAACTTTGGAGAACTTCAACACAGGTACGTAATTTGTAGATAGAAATGCGTAGTACTTTCCATGTTTTATCCATTTTTGGTGATGTCAGTACCTGTATATTTTGATGTCATTCCTGGTAATTTGATACTAGTCCACGACTTAACCAAATAACCGAAAGTGATATACACTATACAGGTATTTGACAAACATTCTCTCTTTTTTCTAGGCCTCTGCTGGTCGATCTCACTATTGAAGAAGGCACAAGACTGAAAGTTATTTATGGATCTGCTGATGGCTTCCATGCAGTTGATCTAGACACTGCCACTGTCTACGATATTTATATCCCGAAGCATGTGAGTTATCGTACTATTGCAAATTTTTATCCCCCGAAGTAAACAGTACTAAAATTTAACTCTTAAACGAAAATATGATTTGATTAAGAGTGTTAGAAACAGAACTCTGGTTGGGAGTTGTATATTCTATGTTTCTAGATTGATCTTGTGCAATATCAGTTTAAAATGTACTCTTTTCAGATACAGGGGGCTATAGTTCCACATTGCATCGTACCTCTGCCCAACTCAAATGGAGTGCAACTGTTATTATGCTACGATAATGAGGGAGTGTATGTCAATACGTACGGACGTGTCAGCAAAAATATTGTACTTCAGGTCAGTATACATTTGGTGGCAGTTTTTTAGTGGTTACAGTAGCTGAATTCGATATTAATATTATTTGTAACTTTGTTACAGTGGGGCGAAATGCCAACATCGGTAGCATACATCGGTACAGGGCAAATCATGGGATGGGGGAACAAAGCTATTGAAATACGTTCAGTAGAAAGTGGGCACCTAGATGGTGTCTTTATGCACAAGAAAGCTCAGCGGCTCAAATTTTTATGTGAGCGTAACGACAAAGTATTCTTTTCCTCCGCTAAAGGAGGCTCTTCTTGTCAGATATATTTTATGACGCTCAACAAACCCGGAATGGCGAACTGGTAGTCAGAACAGTACGAGTCTGTGATGATAGCAGGCGGCCCAGAACACATGCCAGTGGAGTAGTTTAGTCAACATAAGTAAATCAAACGCGCATTGTTGGCCGTACCGATATCAGAGACTTGATCAATTATACTGACCAGTTTAAAAGATACTTCTCTATATCTAAGTGCTCAAAAGACAATCGTAAAATACTTATACGATCCAGCATATTATGACGGCCCCTATCTTTTATTAATTGTGGCATTTTGTACTGAATATTGTAATTTCAATACAAGCTACTAAGAAATATTTAATATTAAGCAATAACCTATAGGATAAATGTTTTGATATTGACAATTATTCATAGTAAGCTAATATTGCTTAGATTTTTATTACGTTGCAATGTATAATTTCTAAAAGAAAGTTTAATTCAAATCAAAGTATCAGTTGATTATTATGCCATATTATATTGTTTGTAATTTTAAGTCAGTTGGGTGATAATACAAATATTAATTGGTTATATAATTTTAACAAATAAAAATGCCATTTTTGACCGATGATGATAATAGTATTTGATTTTGATTTAAAGTTATAAAAATTAGTTAAATGTGTAAATTATTCTAAAACCTTATGGTTTAAACAAGAACTTGCGATTTAGTCAACTCATTTTGTATCATATTATTATCACATCAAGCTTTACAATTTTATTAATGGAAATCCTAAAAGTTTTGATACTATTTATTATTTATTTGCTGTGTACTATATAATTTACATGTATAAAGGTAACTGTGCATATTGAAAATTATATATTTGATGACTTTATTTGAGTATACCTTAGCCCAATAAAATACCAAAAGAAAATTTGTTGTTTTAGATATAATTCCACAGTATTACTACGCACAAACTGCATCACAATAAAATATACATAAACCAATCGCATTTATATTATGTAACGCTACACATCCCTCTTCATTCCATATATGCTTATATAGAACAGCCTTATTTAGTATATTATGTATATTGAATATTTGATACATATTTGAAAGAAAAACAAAATTGTTGCCTTTATGGACCGTAAGCCAGGAACAAATTTCATGACCAATCGCGTCCCAGGCGATAACTTGTGAAGTGGTTAAGGGCGATGTATAATGAAGCCTTGTGAAGGTCAGCTGCCGCTCCATTGGTGGGTTGAGGAACGGCAGCTATTTAATCACTTTAAAAAAAAAGGTCACGATTGAAAATTTGCCAGATGATCGTTTATATGCTCTTACAAACATGAAAAACCGTCAGCCGGCTGTATCTAGGTGGAAAGACCGTCAGCTGATGCCCTGAAGATCGTATATTCACGTGACCAGCTGACGGTGTTTTCACTGCGGTACAGCTGACTGACGATTTTTTATATTTATAATAGGATATAAACTATCATCTGACAAAATTTCAATCGAGACGCGATGACCATTTTTTTTTAATCGATTAAATGTCTGCCGTTCCTGAACCCACCAACGGAGATGCAGCTGACCTTCACGAGGCTTCATTACACATCGCCCTTAACCACTTCACAAGTTGTCGCGTGGGACGCGATGACTAACGAAATTTGTTCCTGGCTTACGGTCTATTAGGGGGGTCGCCTTAGAGCATTCAACGCTCTAAAGAGATCGCGCATTGCTACTTTTTTAACCGACTTCTAGATTTCAAAAGGAGCGAGTTTTAACCGTTGTACCACCGGGGACCACGGGTAATTTTTTTTCCCCGTAGACCCACTGCACCAAAATGGATTTATCTTTACGTTAGAGATGTCGACGGAGCCCCGCTACTGCGGGGCTCCTATTTCTGTGCGGTTTGGCCTTCGGCCATTAGAAGATAACTAACGAACCTAACCTACCTATGAGTGGTCATTTTGCGTTCTCGACTTTACTGGGAAAATAGGGTTGGGTCTACGGGGAAAATAATTACCCGTGGTCCCCCTGTGGTACCACGGTTAAAACCCCAAAAGGAGGAGGTTCTCAATACGGTTATTTTTTTTGTTTGTGACTACCATAACTCCGTCACATCTAGATTTTGGAAATTCTTTTTTCAAAAGTAGCTACGCGGCTGAATTGTTCAAAATGAGCTCGACACGTCTATTGGCAAGAGATAAGAGCGCGTGAAGGTCATTTTGAACACCTGAGCTGCTGGGCTACTTTTGCTGCTGACTGTACACATTGATCCTGTTTTTGACAAAACGTAGTTCCATGAGGAATCGAGGGAACATCTTAAAGGCATACGTATAGTGATTTTTGTGTCTTTATCAACAAATCAAGCATTTTCATTCAAAAAAGTGACATTTGATGAAGTGGAACTGCTGATGATGATCAGAACGGATCTTTTTTTTTTATACTACGACGGTGGCAAACAAGCATACAACCCACCTGATGGTAAGCAGTTACCGTAGCCTATGGACGCCTGCAACCCCAGAGGATTCACATGCGCGCTGCCTACCCTTTAGGAACCTATTCACTCCTTTTTTGAAGAACCTCATACTGTAGCCCGCTGGGAAAACCTCGGCAGGGAGTTCATTCCACAGCCGCAGCGTTTGTGGGAGGAAATTCCTCTTGAACCGTACTGTGCACGACCCTTTGGGCTCCAGGGTGTGAGGATGAACACCCTGCCGGCGGCGAGCGTTGCGGTGATAAAAAGCTGCCGTGGGCATCATATCATACAGTTCTTCGGAGCACAACCCATTGTACAAGCGATAGAACGCATAAGGAGGCAAAGTCTCTCCTTAGACTCAAAGGTTCAATATCGCTCGTGAGTTTGGGATCGTCGACGATCCGCACAGCGCGCCTTTGTACCGAGTCAAAGGGCCCAAGCTGGTATCCAGGTGCTCCCGCCCAAAGGTGACAACAGTACTCCATGTGGGGTCTGACTTGCGACTTGTATAGAAGCAGTCTCTGCCCTGGAGTGAAGTATCTCCTCGCTCTGTTGAGCATACCAAATTAAATTTTCAAGATAAACATTTGTCAAGCTCGAGTTCTGATGATGGGATCCATGAGGAATCAAGGGAACTCTTCAATGACGCATAGTTCACGTTTGGCGAATTGGCCTCTTAGCTTGTTAAGCAGGTTAGCACAAGACTGACACGACAGTATCTCGCGCGCGAGATTGACTACCCGTCTTTTTCTGACTGTATCAATTAAAAAGAGCCAGGTAGTCTATCTCGCGTGCGAGATACTGTCGCGTTACTCTTGTGCTAACCGGTTTTCGAGACAATTTTTTTCATTTCATTGTATGGAATCTAAGAGTGCACCCTCTAGAATAATAATCTTTCTCCCTCATTGAAGTAACTTTTTTTTCTTAAAAGTTATGTAGCGATACAGTATACAGCATCGCGACCTGCGGCTCCCTATCTTGTTTGCAAGACATCGCTTCTGCATCGATGAAAAGACGCGACTGTCGCGCTTCTGTACCGATGCAAACGCGCGACGGTCGCGATTCTGTATCGATGCAAATGTTCTCAATACAGGCTCAATTCAATATAATAAAATGGACCCCGCGTGTTTGTTCTCTTTAAATAATGATGTCAGATGTGAAATTCCGCAATTTTTAATCCATGTTACATGTCTGACCAAATTTGACGGCTCCTTTCCATAAAATTTATCAATAGTGGTACTATTCCTCCGAGATTTTTTGTAACCATGCCGAGCTTATTACATACAAGCTTTTATTTAGTTTCGCCTGCCCCATTGTAATCAAATCTTGTTTTACGATTGAGGTGAAATTTTGCGCGCATAAATGTATTTCGCGTAACAATCCAATATTATGATGATTGATGACATGGAGCAGGAGCAGGATGATGGAGACCAAAGGTGGTCATAAGAACGCAGTGATAAAACAATGGGAGCTCATTGGGTTTGTTAGAATCATATCATTAAAAGCCCTATTACATTTGTCCTAGTTAGCTTCCTAAATGATTCAGTGAATAAAGTCGAGTGTAACCGCATTTACCAAGTAAATTCACTATTAATAAAGTTAGGGTGCTAGTTAGGACACTAAAAAAAAGTCAAGAGTAACAAGGCTAAGCAGTACATAACTTTTGTAAGAAAAATACAGTCGGCGCTAAAAGCTTGTACAGTCAGCGTCATATAGTTGGTAGCTTTCAAAATAGTCAAATAGTTCGGTACACCATAGAAACTCTATGGTGTACCGAAGTATTTGAATGCGACCAACTATATGACGCTGACTGTACAATGTGATAGTTTTCTGCATAGCCTAATTAGGCTATGGTTTTCTGTATCAAATATAATATATTTTTTCTACTCCAGCACTTCTATATGCCAATTAAATGACTGATAGTGGTATCTAAAACTACATCATTTAAGTGAAGGCGCTAAAGTCTATTTGTCTATAGGTACTTTCTATAACTGCTAGCAGTCACACAAAACATATTGTGCAACTGTTTTTGTTTTTTTAATACACTGACTTCCAGGTGCCATGTCTAAAAAGGGTTCGTTCTTGTTTACAATATAAATTATATTTTCAAATTGATATATACTTGAAATTATTTTTGCACAAACTATGATAAAAACATTATCATGTCTTTTTTAAAGTATTAATATCTTAAATAATTTAGTTTTCATATTTATGAAAAGCATAATAGTACTTTAATGTAAACTTTTGCATTGAGAGTTACTTGAACGAAGCCATATTTTTTTGCAATTGAAAACCAACTCGTGGTCTGTCTATGACATTTAGTCAAAAAGTTAATATTTAAAAAGTTTCAACACAATGTACGGCTTAATTTTTGTATTTAAACTCGTATATTATGTTAATATCAAGAAGTTTATGTTAATTTTCATAAAATAAGTGACAAGAAAACTTCACAGTGAATATCCGAAGACTTCGGCACAAAAGTAAGAGTTATTAGTTGATAGAAAAATCTTAAAACAAAATTGATTTATGTACTCGTGATACTTAAAAACTTTAAAATTATTTATTAATTACGTTTTTGCTACTGTCGTAGAAAAAGTTTCGTGTGCAACGGTACATAATTAGGTCTTAAAATTCTCGGGTCTGTTATTACAAAATTCGGCTTCGCCTCATTTTGTAACTTCGACCCTCGAATCTTAAGAACCCTTATTATGTACCTGTTGCACAAAATACTATTCAGAAGCGCGACTGCATCGATGCGGTAACGCGACTGTATCGCTGCTGAATCGCGACTGCATCGATGCTGTAGCGCGATAGTCGCGATACAGAATAGTGTTCACGTGCGCGGGTATAATATAATATGACAAGCAAGCATCATGCTGAGATGAGGCCATTTCGTGTCACTGTATGTGTTTATGAATAAACTATTTCTATTCTATTCTACAAGCGACTGTCGCGCGCCCGTTTTGCTACTGTAGCGCTACATAATGTCGCAGTGCGCAATATTCATTTTTAAATACCTACCCAACAATATATCACACATTAGGGTTGAAAAGAAAAAAAATCACTCCTCACTACGTATAGGGGAGGTACCATAATAAAACATTTTATTCCTTTTTTTATTTTACCACTTTGTCGGCGTGATTGATATACATATTAGTACCAAATTTCAGCTTTCTAGTGCTAACGGTCACTGAGATTATCCGCGGACGGACGGACGGACGGGCAGACATGGCGAAACTATAAGGGTTCCTAGTTGACTACGGAACCCTAAAAAGAATTCTGCTTCCTTGTAATGTACTTACTTCCGTTTATTCAGACATCCGAAAACAGAACAATATATTTTATACGGATTAGATCGAGATTTAGGTTTCGAAGCCATTGTGTATTTTCAATTTTCCTTGAGCGCCACGTGACACGACTATCGTGCCAGCCGAGCGGCAGCCCACGGCCATACGCCTGCCCGGGAGGCGCGACGGCCAAATGTACCTAAACTGCGTAGTGACACCCTCCTGGTATAACAGGCCTTTAACTACTCATTTAGGAAGCTAATACCTAGGACAAGTGTAACAGGGCTTCTACCGCTGGACACTTTTTCGACCGGTTTCCTATAATAAAACAGCTATTAGACATGGCAATTTGTATGGTCCAACCTGTCAGGTTGGTAAGTGTAATGGCACCTAGGGAGTAGGAGTCCCGATCTAGGGCGATCGGCAGGCCCCGACACCCGCAGCTGTTTATGGAGGTCGTTAGAGTTATTTTACCTTTTTTATTTATAATGTTAAAGCCCTGTTACATTTGTCCTACTTAGCTTAATTTTTTTTTTTTTTTTTTTTTTTATACCACGACGGTGGCAAACAAGCATACGGCCCGCCTGATGGTAAGCAGCTACCGTAACCTATGGACGCCTGCTACTCCAAAGGAGTCACATGCGCGTTGCCGGCCCTTTACAAAAAGGAGGATTCACTGTGTTGACGACTAAAGGAACAAGAAGGTCCCTCATCGTTAACACACTGGGTCCTCTTTGAGCTCTTTGGCAACCTTACTCACCAGCAGGAACACAACACTATGAGTAGGGTCTAGTGCTATTTGGCTGTGGTTTTCTGTAAGGTGGAGGTACTTCCCCAGTCGGGCTCTTACTAAATGAGTTAGTTTCTAAATTTTGTCATGTGTAACCGCATTTAGCAAGTAAATTTACTATGAAAATAAGTTAGGATCCTAATTAGGATGCTAGTTAGGACACTAAAAAAAGTAAAGTGTAACAAGCCTTTAGTCATTTCTACACATTCCGTCTGGTTTTTTATTTAAAATAAAAGTTAAAATGTGTATATTCGCTGGTAATTAATATATTTATCTAGTTTTGTATTTAAATAATAGAAGGGTTGGGCAGATGAAGTTAGATTCAGGCAGCTCGAGCGGTCATTGAAATATCTATAATAATAAAAATAAAAACCGTTTTTTATTTTATTTAATATGTACCTACTGTTATGAGTACTATTACCGTGCTTGACCAATACATTTTTAGATGTTTTGAAGGCATCTTTGTAAACGTTGAGCTAGGGCCGGTAAGGACAATTTGTTGGTGAGGTTGGGTCGGTAGGGGCGATTTGTAGGGAAAGTGTAATAACGGGCCCAACGCCGACTGGAGTTGGACACAACAGGTTGGGCCCTACAAATTGCCATGTGTAATAGCCGTTTTCGCTGTTTGGCTCGAACCGAATCTCACCGTCTGTTACTAGTATAATACCAACCTGACGCGGTAAACGATGACGTGTCTACAGAACGGAAACGGATAGATGAGTGAATGATTTTAAAAAATGGCAAGCGTCGCGTCTTTTCCGTTCATTCCTTCTCTTTCTGCAGCGGCGGATCCATCAAGCTAGTTAATTTGTTCCTTAAATTCCTGAATTTAGATACGTGCGATTTGGCGGCTTTTAACACTCGTTAAAGTACTAACTAGTGTCATTTTTATCAATTAGCGACACTCTTAACTACCACTGTTACTTGTGAAGACTAGCGATGGATGGTCCCGGGCGTGGATTTCGCGGCGGAGGACGTGGTGGTCCACCAGGAGGGCCTAATCATCGCGGCCGGGGTGGCTTTGACATGCGTGGACGGTAAATATGTCTCCTTCTTTAATTTGTATTTAATTGCAAATTAGTAAAACCATTTTATGAAACGTAATTTTAATAGGTTAGGTTAATTTTTAACAACAGCGATTTAATTACATACTCGGTTAATATAATTCGTTAGTACTAATTTAGCTTCTTTTTGCTTAAATTGTACTAATTAAGTATGATTTTGGTACAGCGGCGGTGGAATGAGAGGCCGGGGTGGGCCAATGGGCGGCCCGCCACGGGGCGGTCCGGCTATGCGCGGAGGACCGCGTGGCTTCCGCGGCGGCCCGATGCGCGGCGGCGGCGGTGACAGAGGAGGTCGCAGTTTCTCCTCTGGACCTCAAGGGCCGGGTCCTCATCCTGTGCCCACTATTGAAACGAGAGGAGCTCCTCCACAAAGTATGCCCCTTTTTTCTTATTTTTATTGAAGACTTCTAAATTACATATATGAACACAAAAAGTTACATTTAAATTGAAAATAGATGTCATATACTTCAGAAAAAGTGACCAAACCCTCCGGTGTCCGAGGCCACTCCGGTGTCAGGTGTCGGAGGGGGGGTTTGGTCACTTTTTCTGAAGTATATGACATCTATTTTCAATTTATATATAGTAGTGTAAAAAAAAATTGCAAATCAAAAAAATATCGAACAAAATAATTTGATTTGCTTCAATATTCAAGTTGCATTTACTTAAAACTTTGATAAAATTAATATTATGTAATTTATTATCTAAACACGTAATTTCCCTATACTGATGTGATTCATCTTTTGTGCCTAGGAGGG
Organism: Pammene aurita; assembly: GCA_947086415.1. Taxonomy (NCBI): domain Eukaryota; kingdom Metazoa; phylum Arthropoda; class Insecta; order Lepidoptera; family Tortricidae; genus Pammene; species Pammene aurita. The sequence continues at coordinate 19,383,080 of OX352289.1, forward strand.
GGATTCAACAGAGGTGGACTTGGTGGTATGAGAGGAAGAGGTGGCAGAGGCCGAGGTGATTTTGGCCCACGCAATGATCGTGGGGGTGGCAGAGGTGGAATGGGCATGAGAGGTAAAAATTTTTAATTACATAGATTCTTAAGTGATAGTGGTACTAAATACATGAAGACTATACTCTCTGAAACTATTTGTCTCTAATCTACTTTAGCTTGTACCCATTTATAGAAAATGTATTCTGAACTAACCTAAATTGTTATATCAAGCTTTGTGACAATGTTTAAACATCGTTCTCATAATTTATAAAGGTGGACGTGGAGGCAGAGGCCATGGCCCAGGTGGGCCAGGAGGCCCAGCAGGGCCTCATGGCCCAGGCCCAGCGGCTGGAGGCCCTCCCATGCAGCAGAGGTCTGCACCAGCACCACACCAAGCATCTGGAGGCCCACAGCAAAACCAACCACAGGGAGGTGCACCATTCAAAAGAGGTGCAGGCCCACCACATGGAGGCCCAGGAGGACCCCCAAAACGTGGAAGGTGAGATTAGCATAAATTACTGAAACATACAAAAAATTTTTTGCAACTGTACTTAAATGTCCTGAAGTTAGTAGACAGTTGAACTTTCATAAAGCAGAAAATGCTGATAGCATACCTGTAGTTTATAGTGATTTTTGGACCCACTGATCAAAAGAGAGGGAACTTATTTTTTTGGGACTTTAGGATCAATAGGTATTACTGCAATGTTCTGCCGCCAGAGTGCAGCACTAGCACATACTTTAAACCATAGAGTACTTATACATAATAGACATTAAACAGTTTTTTGACAAGTTTTTACAGATAAATTATCTATACTAATATTATAAATGGGAAAGTGTGTGTGTTTGTTTGTTTGTCCGTCTTTCACGGCAAAACGGGGCGACGAATTGACGTGATTTTTTAAGTGGAGATAGTTGAAGGGATGGAGAGTGACATAGGCTACTTTTTGTCTCTTTCTAACCCCCCACTTCCCTAAAATGGGGGGTGGAAGTTTGTATGGAGCATTACGGAGGGCAAAGGGGAACCGTGTTACCCCGAATTTAACGCGAGCGAAGCCGCGGGCAAAAGCTAGTAATGAATAAATATGTCAATTATGCATCAACGCGGTTTGCATATGCAAGAGTGATTGAGAGACAGATAACGAAATTTCGTGTTTCGCGGTAGGCCCTCAGTTTGTGCTAGTGCCCCCCCCCCCCCTACGCATTTGCGTAATATTCCCTATTATTTCCGAAAGTATTGACTTTGTTTCAGGAGACGACATCCCACGCAATGGGTTGAAGTGACAAAAAATCTGTCCCACTTTATGTGTATAGGACATACCCTAAAGGATTTATTTAGTTTTTGATTTAGCAGTTTGTACTAACAATCACCAAGCTAAGCTGCGGACGCACAGACATGGCAAAAGTATATGGGTTCCTAGTTGACTATGGAACCCTAAAAACGTGAGACACTATCAACTCTACCTTAAATAGTCAAGTTCACAGCTACCTAAACATCTCCAAAAATAGTGTTGTTTTGTGTCTCTAGATTCGACGGACCTCGCGGGGGCGGCGGCCGCCCGGTCCCACAAGGTGGCTACCAGCAAGCCCCACCATCCCATAATATACCACCTTCTAATGGCTATGGACCGCCGTCGTAAGCAAATCATATATTATATTATTATATATTATTATTATATCGTTTTAGACAGGCAGCTCGCGCTGATAAGTCTAAATCAAAGTTCACTAAGCACTATCACAACTTTAGATAGTTTGTCGAGTCTATTTTTGAACTGATTAACACTGTTGGAGTTCACAACTTGGGAGGGTAACTTGTTCCAAGTATTCACAATTCGGTTCGCAATAAAGTTTTTGCCGATATTTGTATTATGTATTGTAGTTGTTAGTTATATATATATTTTTTAATTCAAAAGGTAGATATAGATAATGATGATCCAGAAATTCTTGATAGGAATGTGCCGTCTGATACACACATGACGCTACTTTTATAACTGACTTATGATATTCACCGGTTATAAAAGTAGCATTCCAGAACATTTTGTAAGCTAGTTGTTGTTTACAGGCATACCGGGTACCAACCTTACGAACAGCCCCCTGCAGATCCATACGCTCAACAATCCTACAATGCACCCAGGTAAATCTTAAAATGTCTATACAAGAAAACATTCGCCATTAAGTCTGTCATTTGTAAATTATTTTTGTTGTGTGCAATAAAGTTTACATAAATAAATGAATAATCTTGTTCTTAATTTTGACTATTTTTAATTTTGTTCATGCACTAGAAATTTTCATACATGCTAATTGACTATAAGAATGATGATCCTGAATTCTTGATAGGAATGTGCCGTCTTATACACAAATGCAGATAACCATTATACTGAAATTGCTTTTTGATGTATGCTATTAATATGTTTAAGTGTTTGTTTATTAACATTATTATTTTTCCCAGTTCATATCAGAGCAACAGCTATACATCACCAGCAGCAGCGCAGCCCAGCACGGGGTACAGTTCAGGTGGTGGCTATGGAACAAACTATGGGTATACTACAGGGCAAGGAGCCTATGATGATGGTTATGGGTAAGTTTACTGCTAATTACTTATTACCAATTGGGTTTCGAATGCTTTCTTTATAGCGTAATATAAAATAACTTTAGGTAGTGTTAGTCTGTTCCGAATAGAAGTCTGTAGAATGTTGAGATGGTGTACAGTAATAATTATATGTAATTTAAAACGTGATGCATTGCAGAACTTGCATCTTTTTCACGACACATTTGCAACAAATATTGTTTAAAAAGAACACTATTGTAAATACAATAATTTGATTTACAATATTGATAATGAAATTGTTCTGTAGGGGCGGTAACGCCGGCGGAGCGGGCGACGCGGGCTACGGCGCCGCAGAGCCGGCTTACGGCGGGGGCGCCGCGCCCGCGTACGACGCCTACTCGCAACCCTCTTACAATTCTTACCAGCAGCCGCAGCCGCATTACGACAACAATTATGGTAAGTACTAATGTGCGAGCTACCCACCCGTAAAGCTAACTTTAAACAGAAATACAAATGTCCGATTGGATAAGCAGTATTATAGTTTATAGTCTTCTTTTCGTATTAATCGAAATTGGCTTAGGAACCAAATAGTTTTGTAAGAAATTATTGATAATTTCTGTTCTTAAATGGATAAAATCAAAGATAACTATTAGTTGACGAGTAGAAAACTTAATGTGCGGAAAACGCTTTAGGAGAATTAAATTATTATTTTTATTATTTATTTACATAATGTATACATAGGTAAAAAGGTTTTACATATTCTTGTATTAAAAATATGATATGAGTCAGCCATCTGAATAAGATACACACGCACGTGTAATCTAATCATATAGTTAAGGCAACACAATTGACATGCTCTTATGTTATGTAGAACATAGGTCACGAAAAGGACAAATGATTAAAAATACACATACACAGTGTAAGCGCATTTTACAATTGACCAACCACAATGAAATGATAGCTGTACGTATTCTAATACCAAATTTATAAATAACGAAACCCAGCTGAAACTGAGCTGTAGTACATTTTTTCCATAAGAATGATTGACATATACTGTATTAATTTTAGGTTCCAAATGAAATGGTATTTCAAAACAGCCGAAATTCTCGCAGAAGTTATATGTTAAACGAAGTATTGAATGTGGTAACATTATATATCACAGAACTGTTTTTTATTCGTGTCTAAAGCGTCTATTTAATTGTTTGCATTACAGGAAGTTGGTGAACTCTTTGAATATCAAACCGCTTAGTTTGAGGGCAATAAGCATAATACTTTTAAAAAGTAGCTGTATCATTTTATACATATTTTAAGGTAAAAGTTAAAATTAAGTAGAGTATAATTTAATGCAAACAATTGATACTGGTCTGGAAACAATCACTATTGAAATCTATGAATGAATTACTATTCTGAAGGAAGATGAGAGATGACATAGAGAAACCATATTGCATGAATTTTATTTGACATGTAATAAGTTAATCATAAATACTGACTTCTGTGTGATGTTTATTGAATTTTTGTGACCATGGTGAGTAGGTGTCAATGTTTTAGAATTTAAGGAACTGAGTCGAAATAAATTGAAATTATAAACCATATATTGTGTATACTTTATTTATAATCATGGCGACAAAAATAGTCATGCTATTAAACAAGTTAAATAATAGTTTAATATGTTTCAGAGCAGAGTTTCACAACTCCTATAAATTTATAGACTCAGTAAAAAGTTGAATAAAGTGTTGAGGTCATAACACAAGATTCTATAAAACTTTAGTATTCATAATACAATTTCTGTCAGTCCAGTCAAAACACAGGGGTCTCACTTTGTCGATTTGGAGTTAGTATTGCTTCCTAAAACTACACCATATACTAAATACTATCTAGTAGTGAAATAATGAAGTGTGCTATTAAATCGAACAAATTGGGCCCTCTTACTTAACCGATTCGTTGCGTCTTCCATTTTCGAAAACTTTTGGCTGTGGCGGCGAACAATTATTTCATGACACGATAGGCGTGCCATACGCCATAGAATATGATGGCACGCCTATCGTGTCATCAGCCATGCGTAAAAAACTATTTACTTTTTTGGTTTTTTTCACTGATTTAGACTTGATTGAGTTCATTTGAAATCAAACCAAGGAAGTAAACTGATTAAAACGTCGTTTTAAATTTTTAGTAGCATTTAAACTACTTGTTTTACTTGAAATGGATGGTAAGTGACTTTAAAATTCAGGTATCACAAACATTTTCTACTATGTACAATTTTTATACATATAGTAGGCTAAATTAGCCCGGCGAACGGAATGTGTAAATATATTTTTTTTTACAGTGCGACGCGATTTAAAACTATGCATTCAATATTTTCATGATTTCTCCTTGAATTATTTATTCGAGCCATATAGATAACAAATAATTTGCCTTGAATCACAAAAAGTAAAATCTTCATTCTAATATTTTTGACGTATACTAGGCATACATTTTTACTTTATAATAAAATATTTAAAGAGGGTAAATAAGTAAATAGTTCTGGTGTCTATGACATTAGGCCGTATTCGCAAGCTAAGAGATAGAATGATACATACAACCAATGTTTATATCTCCGTTTGCCCTACAGTTTAGAATGACCATTCCATATTGGACAATGTACACGCGGCTTTAATAATTGCCATTGGTTGTTTGCATTGATATTTCGTAGTCAAAAGGAATATTTAAAAGGTAAAAACAATACATTAATGGATTGCAGCAGTTTGTGCGTAAAAAGAAGTGTTATGGTTTATATGAGAATTCATACGAACTATGTCACTTCACTTTCCGCATAGATTTCAACTTTGCATCCGTTAAAACGGTACAATAATGAAAATCGTTTTAAGGGTTCCGTACCAAATCGGTAAAAAACGAACTCTGTCTGTCTGCCTGCCACAAAGCCAATTTTCTCAGAAACTACTAGACTGATTGAGCAAAAATTTTGTACACATATGTAAGTCAGCAACCCAAAGGCAGGTATGTAACGCCAGTCTATAAATTTTAAATATGGGGGGGGGGGGGGGGGCATTTGTGGGGGTAAATGAGAAATAAATAAAAATTTGCAAAACTATAATGTATGACATATCAAATAAAACGGCTTAATATGAGGATCTCAAATATATTTGTTGTATAATTTTAACATATGTAGTTTTGAAGTAATTAAAAAAAACCGGCCAGGTGCGTGTCGGACTACGCATAATGGTGACTATGGGGAGTTCCGTACCTTAAATGGAATAAGAACCAAACGAATACCAAAAGGTCGTATCTGATGCCTATAGAAGAAGTTTTTTGAAGATAACTCAAAAATACTTGAACCTATAATGTTCAAAATAATTTTTGTAGAAAGTATGTAAAAAGACGAATCTTTTAAATTTTTTTCATATTTTTTGGACTTGCGGTTCAAAAGTTACAGGGGGGAGGACACAATTTTTCTAATTTTCGAAGCGATTATTTCTGAAAATATTCACTTAATCACAAAATGTTAAACCTCGATGTAATTTTTAAAGACCTATCGATTGATGTGCAACATGTTGATATTGAGCGTTGGGCGCCCTCCCAAAAATTATTTCTGCAATTTATCTATATAACTAAATAGCGGCATACAAAAGACCCCTTATTCTAAATTTCATTAAGATACGAGTACGTCTTATAGTTTCAGAGTATAAAGGCTGTGACATACGGACGGACGGACAGACGGAGATGACGAAACTGTAAAATTGACCGTCCCCGTCCCCCCTTATCTCTGAAACTGCTGAACCGAAAATTTTGAAAAAAAAAACTGACTTTCGTTATTTACGTATAGATTACAGGAAGAATAATAGGATTCTACACCGTGAGTCGGACTTGAGAAAAGAAATCGAGGCGCGAGTCCGACTCGCACTCGGCCACCCTATAAGATTCTCATGAAATCATGCTGAAACCGTCTTTTTCACATTAAAAATCGGTTGATGTGATAAATAATTATCCGTCAAATACCAACTTTCGTACGTTAGGTAGCAAAAACTAGTGACACATCTTTCCAAAAGATGACGATGCATCCTGTACGGGAGGGTGGGGTTCGACGTGCGGATTTTCAAATGTCATAAGATTGTCATAAAATAATGAGTTTTATAAGAATGTTTATTTTTCTTTGAAACAACGCAGTAATTGCAACGAAAATCTTAATAGTTTTTTTTATACAAGCATTTATGGGACCAATTTCAGAGCGGAAATTTTAGCCCCTCTTTGGGGCAAGTTGTGCCACCAATGGGGCAAATTGTTATGCTAAAAGATTGTCATAAATTTCTATGCTCTACACCACAAAGTGCTACCAATGCTTTTTCGGGCGTCATGTAAAAAATAATATTTTTTCTAGTCACCCGTTTTCATTTGATTCTACTCCTTTAGCTAATGTTTTAAATATTTTACATCTTTTAGTCCTATTTTAGTAGTTTCGCATCGTATCTAATGATGGACAAAAAATTTTTTTTTGTACAATTGAGGTCGATCGAGGTGAGCTGTTTTTGGGAAAAACTTGCCCTTTCAAAAGGGAACATTGAGCCCCAAGTTGGGGATACGGACTAACGCTGGCGTACTGGGAACCGTGTCGATCAGGTTAAAAAATAACTAAACAAGAACATATAGATGAATTATCGAGATCATGGAATTGCATTTGTAGTGGTTGTACCGTTTGCAACAAAAGGAGAATAATTTTCTCCTAATTTAATAAAATTACATACCCTTAAGAAATGGAATAAGTAGTAGTCCTCTGTTTTTTGCTTTTAGTCGCTATCATGTTCTTCATCTGAGCTGTCACAAGTATTGATAATAAGATTGTTTGAAATTCGATCCGTTTCCCCTTCCTGACATCGATATTTATTTTCTTCACTTTCGACATGGCGACAAATATTTTCCCAGTCCTCAGCAGTAATAGTATTCATTCGTTCAGTTGCTAAACTCATAATGCCTTGCATGTATAATGAAACGTTTCTTTTCGCTACATATCCTTTTACCATGGACCAAATATTTTCGATCGGATTGAATGTCGGGTGATACGGTGGCAATCGTAAAACGGAGTGGCCATGTTCTTTTAAAATTGCATCTATGTGGTACTCACGAAACCGCTCTTTATTTTGTTTAATTAAATCATACAAACTGGTTTTGTCCAGGGCTATACGAAATGTTGTGTTCTGTCAACCAATCCATCATTTCTTGTTTATGAGAATTTGACGTTGGAGCACGATTCAAAAGTTTGTTGTGATAGGACGCATTATCTACGATAAGTACGCTATTCGGTTTAAGGTTCGGTATTAATTTTTCTTTTAACCATTTTTCGTAGTTGACAAAGTTCATCTGGTCATGGTAATCTCCCGTTTTTTGGTTTGCCTTAAACATTAACAAAGCGTTGGGAATAAAACCATCTTTTCCTCCTGCGTGCACTATTATTAACCGCTGGCATGTACTGATTTGTTTTTTTACACCAAATTCTGTTCCATCGGTCCAATCCTCTCCAGACACATGTGAAGTGTGGATGTAGGTTTCATCAGTATAAACTAGTGGTCTATCTTCAGACCGATATTCCGCAATTTTGGTAAGGTAATTTATTTTTAGCAGTCGTATGTTGTGTCTTTCCATTAATATTTTTCGGTTGTCCTCGGTCTTTTTCCATTTAAATCCTAATTTTTGTATTTGTTTTCGTAAGGTGGAAATGCCAAATTTGTAATCTATATCGGATTTTAACACAGAGTGGAGTGCCTTTAAGGTTGGAAATTGCTTATGGGACAGATGAAAATCGTCTACTGCTGATGACGGACAAGTACGTAACTTTTTATTTCTCGGGGAGGTGAATTTCTTTGTTGTTGCGAATTTCTCACTATTGCTCTCAGACACAATGTTATTAACAGTAGAGAGACAAACACCTGCAGCTTTTTCAACTAACTGGGCAGCGGTGTAAGGGGAATTTTAATTTTTCTTCAGTTCAAGTTCAAAATATTTATAACAGTTAAAAATAATTTGCTTACTTTGACTCTCAATCAGACCAAAATTACTCACTGCCATATTTTTTGAAAATTATGTAACTTACACTTAGTCGTACGGGCTGACACAAAATTATTCTGATAATTGTGAGAATACAATAAAATCAGACGTAAAAATATATGCACAACGTAAATAATATTCACAATATGACACTGACATTATTTTGGTATTTACTTTTTAATATATAACAAACCTCTTTTTATGCTGATAGTACGAGAAAATAGAAAATTCAAATCTAGAATGCCTGTAAACATACAATACTACTACATATGCAATTCCATGCTCTCGTTAATTTATCTATACCTAAATAATATCATTATAATTTAGGAAAACAACGCTTGAATCGATTCAAAGTGCGCAGGTACAGGCCAAATAGGTCAAGCACGAAAAAATGTACAAGTGTATCATTTTGATAGCTTCTGAATGTTTGCGCACCCATCCACTCAACCGTCAGGATTAGTGGAAATAAAATTGTTGCCAATATGGCGTGTTATCTGAGGCTATAATTTTGACCGTATCGCTATCTTTATTTAAAAAGTTATTGAGGTCGGCACAATAAATCCCCGGCACTTCCAACCCCACTCTCCCCTACGATGTATATGAAGAATACCCACGAATACTTGCAAGCGTTTATGGAACGTTCGTACGGAACCCTCGGTGCGCGAGTGAGACTCGCACTTGCCCGATTTTTTAAAATTTGAGTTCTGAAGTTTGTCGATAATGTGGAACTCACGTATTGAGTTTGCTACAGTACTGCAAACATTTCCGAGCATACTCGAGAAAAAAATATAATCTTATTTCATTAACGTATATTATGTATTTTGGCTGTTTGTATCCTTGCCTTGGTCTAAGAATACTACCGAAACGAGATAAAATAAGGAGTTTTTTTTTTAATAAGACAATCTTAGCCCACAGTAAGCTCAATAAGGCTTGTGTTATGGGTACTAGACGACGATATATATAATACATAAATATGGATAAATGCTTAAATACATAGAAAACATCCATAACTCAGGAACAAATATCTGTGATAAACACACAAACAAATGCCCTGACCAGGATTCGAACCCGGGACCTCCTGCTTCGTAGGCAGGGCCACTACCGACTGGGCTAGGAGGCCGTTAATTCCGTGAGTTTATTATGTAATTTCCGTCTATTTGTTTATACTTAATTTACGTCTCGAAGTAATTGTTAACGGATAAAGCACGCAAAATGATTGTTACGTTTTTATTAATTTAACTAATTTGATATAGGTATAGATAAAGAGTTTTTGAAAATCATATAATTTGAAGTTAAATTGAATTATGATTAGTTATTCAATGAATAATAATATTAAATAAGTAATGTTTTGGCTGTAGAAATAATGCAACTTGAAAAGGTTGTTAACAACTGATTTTGAAAAATTCAAACAATATCTAGAATATTCCAGAAACGAATGCCACAAGCTTGTTCTACGTGACAAACAATAATAATTTTGTTCGGGGTGAACCCTTCTGAAATGTAATTTGAAGAAGTTTTATTCGATTTTAAAATGACACTCCTCTCGTGTCATACGCCACACCTTAAAAACATTGATGACACGCCTGTCGTGTCATCCGCACCCAATCGGTAAGTAATGTTTAAGTCGTAAAAATAGTGCAACTTGAAAAGGTTGTGAACAACTGATTTTGAAAATTTTTATCAATATTTAGAATATTCCAGAAACGAAGGGTACAAGCTTGTTCTACGTGACAAACAATAATAATTTTGTTCGGGGTGAACCCTTCTGAAACTTAATTTGAAGAAGTTTTGTTCGATTTTAAAATGACACTCCTCTCGTGTCATACGCCACACGTTAAAAACATTGATGACACGCCTGTCTTGCCATCCGCACTGAATCGGTTAACTCGTCTTCATGAGTCCTAGACCTAAATTGTATTAAATGACATGACATTGCACTGGACAGTATGTTTGTCTGTACATACAAACTACTAGTAAAACACTGGTTAATAAAACGTTCTTAAATAATAACTAACTGACGACTTCAGTAGGCATCATGTAGGTATGTATCTACATGAGTATTGATTATTATTAATAATAAGTAGAGCCTAGTATAACCTCTGAAGTCTTTCGAATATAATTTTAGGTCAAACTCGATATGTTTAACTTAAGATTTGAATATATTAGTGAAATTAAGTGTAAATTAAATTTGGAGGAAATAAGCAAATACATAGTATTTAAAATTAATGGTTTTAAGAAGTGAAGTTTGGTAAGATGATAGAAATGCCACGCTTATAAATTAAAATATCCAATAGATAGCTCATGCTGCCTAATGTACAATAGAAAGTACATTTTAAATAAACACTGACGTATCCGAGTTATTTGAAGTCAATGCGACCAGTTATACACCGTGGGCCCTTGTAACTAGAAAGATTGTATTCCTGATCATATTTAGATACTAAAATGTCCTATAAACTTTTCTGGAATACGCCTAGTTTCAGAATTAATATCAATTAAAAAAAATACACTGTTTATTATAACTCAGCACAAAACTCCTTTCTGATGGCGTTGTTGCCACTATTGGGCATAGTTTACACGTCCTTATTGACGGATATCAAAGTGACAAGGAAAACTTTGCAGAAACTATGTTTCTCAAAAAAAAGTACCAGTTTGTTTTAGGCGATAACTTTATTAATAACATTTACTTTTCATCTGCAATAAACATTCTAAATAGAAAAAAAAGAAAAAATATTTTTTTTGGCGAAATTGACCTAAAGTCACATAATATTTTTTCCTTCTTTGGTCTCAGAAATTCGTGGTTAAGATCTGTCGGGTTATTCGTGCCCACGGTGTATACCCTTCTAAATACGCTTATAAGCACTCAAAATATCTGTTCAGAAATCAGTAACAGAATTAATGAAAAAGGAAAGTATTGGTTTAAATGTTTTGCAACAGATGGTTTAGTTATGGTGACTTCTAAATATATAAAAGAAGAAACTGACTGATTGACTGACTGACATATCAACGCACAGTCCAAACCGCTGGTTCTAGAGATTCCAAATTTGGCACGTAGGTTCCTTATAAGGTCTAGGGATGCACTAAGAAAGGATTTTTCAAAATTCACCCCCTAAGGGGGTAAAATGGGGTCCAAAGTTTGTATGGCGAATCAAGATTTGTTAGACTATTTCATTCGAAACTTCACAGAGTATTCCTAACGATAAATGAGTAAACTCGTGTTTCAGGTTTCTTGTAAATTCAACCTCTTAAAGGGGCAAATGTGGTCACAAAGTCTGAACGTCAACATAGGTAATATCGTATCCTTTTTGAGTACTTATAGTACGCGGGCGAAGCCGCGGGAAAAGGCTAGTAACATACTAAATTATAGTTAATGCCATTACTGAGGACTCTTAATGAGTAACAGATGCGGGGATAGCATGACAGATATTTGTAAAACGATCGGAGATATTAAAAGGTCCTTTTCGCTCGCAGTTGAAACACAGCTTCAAACTGGCCTAAGAAGAGCCGAAGTAATAATGCCAAAAGGTTGAGTATTTGAGAGGAGGGATGTTAATTCCTAGATAGAAGTTAAAAGCTATGATGTTTGCGTATTCTAGTAATATATTTATTTATAGGGCATTTTCATTTTAACTGCTAGCCTTATTCACAATAAGCTAGAAGAGATGAGTTAAGTCACGTCCCACTTTATATTGACATTATCTACATATCATTTTGTGGCGACCATTCATTGAAAGTACAAGTAGTCTTTAAAAGTACATGATCAAATGAAAATGCTTCCTATACGTTAGTCGTAACAGCAGTATCGACGAGAAATTGAACCACCGTAATGCAATTATCCCTGCGTACAGGCACGAGTAGAAATAACTAGGCGGGCGAGCTGATCTAAATGTCCATCACACGCATATCAAGCGACTATAAAGTCCTGTCCGGATCATTTTGGACACCTCTCCCGCTTAGTATTTATACTGTTGACTCTACAGAATAGAAGAAAAACATATTGTCAAGCCTCCTTAGAAGAATACCATAATACGCTGACCAAGTTTACTCGTATTTATGTTTAATTATTCCATACCGAGTAACAATCAATTTATTTCAATTGATACATCTTTGTAGACGAAATCGCATAATTCATGTCATACACTTTAAAGGGGGGTTGTTGAACTATCCTATTTTCTTATTTCAATAAACTTTCTCCCAATAGCCCCAGCTTATAGGTACAAAGAGCCGTTAATGCTGTATTGGCTTTAAATGGGTGATTTATGGTAGAAAGGTTCAACACTTCCGTTTAGTCGGTGTGGAATAATTGGTCCGAACAGTACTAGCGGCGGGTGCGTGTGGGTGGGCTAATGAGTTAACATATGAGCAGAGAAGAACAACAACTAGCCACAAAATACATTCACGGATGTCTGTCAGGTAAAATAACCACAAATAAATATAGCATTTATCAGAAGTTCAATGTTACCAAAAACGAAAGTATTGAGTAAAACAAACAGAATGGTAAGTACTTTAAAAAGGAAGGAACCAAATGAAATAAAACTGTAAATATAAACTGGTACACTAACTTTCGTAAGTTTATAACATCACTTCAAGTTCTTATCTGAACTAGCGCACACATTATTTTGTAAGCTATGTACTATACCGATGTCCATCCCAAGTTCTCTTTTACAGAAAGTCACTAGGTTCTTCTCGTAGTACCTAATTGGTATAAAATTATTTTCATGATATATATGAAAGGACAAGGCACATTTGTAAGTTCTACAGTTTGAAGAATTAAATAACGACATTATTGAAATACCGATTGACAAACAGGTAACCAATTCGTTTATTAGGTTAAGACATTAAGATAAGATGGATTTAGTTCATAAGTAAGGATGTTAAAGTGGCACTATATACATTTAACTAGGTAGAAACTAAAAATATACTAAGTAATAACAGTCATTCGCTCTGACAGCGATCATGAGTATTAATTAATGCCAGGACCAGACAAAATAATGCTATACTATAATATAACTATAACCAGTGAATTATACCTTCTAACAGGTTTCACCCTAAGGCTCGAATTAGCCTAATACATACCATTCAACATACCTTGAATGTATCATATAATGATGGCACGAACCCGCATATAAGTAAATGTTAGTGACCTACCACATACCGTGAGTTTATTATGAGTACTCTTATGAATGGAGACCATATTCCTTTCGTCTGTAAGTGATTAACTAGGAATCACTTGAAAACCACCATAAAGGTAACAAAGCCAGAATTGAATGTACGCTGGCGATTTTAAATATAATAAGTTTAATCAAAATTACTGATTTAAGTGTACAATATTACCTTAAGAAATAATTAATGAAAATAAAAACCCACAGATCATAAATGGTGCTTTTAACCGCCGTTGTGGAACCGTTGCTGAGGTATAGAGACTACCGTACCAGTACCATAGACTATGGATTTGTCATTTCCAAACCATAACCAACGTTTCTTTGCACCATCTGTGCATATGTTTGCACGTTTTCCCTCATTAGGTGGTAGCCTCTCATTTATAAATTCGCTGCTACCAAATAAAATTGCTTTCGTTGCGACTGCTGCATACAAAAATGGTTATTGAACTTTTAGAAAACTGGTTGCTTATATATTATATTAGTTAACATGAAAAGCAAATCTTTACGCCGCGAAACTAGGTACATAAGACCAAGACCAGGCTGGCATAAGGCAACCACTAAGCTTACTCTCGAGTTAGTAGGTAGTCACGACGTGGTTCTATATATGATATTAGTGATGCAACGAATAGTAGGTAGGTATATTTACGAAATAAAATACGAAGGCCCAAATCTTTACTTCAGTCGTTCCCATACAGTGGTATATTGTATAAGCAACCAACTACAAATATAACTATGTCATAAGAGAAAATAGAATAAAAAACAGTTTTATAAGAATATGTATTCGTAATCGTTGCGTCACTAATGTTAATGCCTGAAGTATTGAAAAAGTAATTGGTACCTGTTCCTACATCTGAGCTGACTAATCCATACAATATAATATATTTTGGTACGTCACTGCCATATTAGGGCAATCAGGTTAAAGATTATAATTTATATATTTACTATTGAATTACTTCAAAGGCCTCAACCGGTAGATTCATGATAAGTTAACGGACACTACTTTGTAAGTGACAGCTCTTGTGAATCAATCCGTTTTATTTAAATTTTCAAGGCTTCTCATGAATCTTTTGTTTGCCAGGCCTAAACTTGTAAGTGCCGTTCATACCAATAAACACTATTATTTTTTGCAGGTATACGATGATGTCAAAGTATGAAAAATACTTTACTAAATGGGGACAAGACATACTAATATCTGATTAGTTCATTACCCTACCTTATCAAGCTGGAAGATGAATGTCCAGAGGTAAGAGCGCTTACAAAATAGACACTAATTTTACATTTAAGACATGTCTAGATTGCGCATGGCATGTGTGTTTGCAGCAGCACCTGCGCGCAGTAGTAACGTGTAGCCACGCGAGGTGAACATCCGACGCGCTTTTTTGCGCACATTCTGGATATGTCTTTGTTTCTATAGCTTAAATAAGGCGGCGAGCGTTGCGTCGAGTTTCCTTTCCAAGGGATTGAGCGGCGTTCACTCAGGCCACTCCCATAAGTTCGAGAGCGCACGACGCCCGACGCGTCGCCGGTCGCCGCCGCTCGAGCGGCCATAGGCTTGGGCTTCTCTTTTGATGTCACTTTTTGGTCCAAGAGGGTACCCCAGAGTATATGTAGCAGCTTCGTGCTTATAGTTCCAATATGCAGGTGTACGACTACATTTGCGAATGTTTTATGTCTTTCGGCGGGTTCACACATGCCGAGCCTCGCAGCCCCGCGAGGAAATTGTCCCGGGCAGTGTAAACGCGCCTCTGCCGGCAAACGTGGGGGGGCTCGGCCGAGGCGTGTCTACATTGTATTGCCCGAGCTGCTTGGCCCGCGGCAATTTCCTCGCGAGGCTGCTTGGCCCGCGCAGACCCACGTATTCGTGCTTTTCCTACTCGTGTCGTTTTTTGACACGCATCAAAGGACGCGAACCTGAATCCCGAACCTCGCGTCCTCAGTCTATGCTTGCAAACCTGCGCATTTTGTTCAGAATACCTAATGCATTTCGATTACCAATTTTAGATTACCAAATTTGATTACGGTTTGTGAGTTCCAAGCAAATAAGTATCCACTTTATTTATGCTGTACCACAACCTGCTTAATACTGCTGCAAAGGTGTAAAACACACTTGAGCGGAATCATAGAATAAATCAGCCGGAATTTTCGTATGGAGCACATAGACATTTTTTTTTCTTTGATAGTATTATTAATAGCTGAATTCGGCTGAAGTGTGTGTTGCGCCTTATTTCTGATGTAAAAGTTGTAAAACACACATGGATTGTTTGTTGTCCAGAGTCCATTTATGCTATGTTTGCTATGCATCAACTTGGCAGTGACAATGTATGGACTGGACACGTCCTACTTGATGCAGCACTTGCAACACAACGTAAACACACTCTAGGATGTCTAAAAGATAAAAGCCCTGTTATTTGTCCTCAATCGGCTTCCGATTTAGTAAAATATAACCGCATTCATGGGGGTTTCACTACGCAGTTTAGGTACATTTGGCCGGCGCGCCTCCCGGGCAGGCGTATGGCAGTGGGCTGCCGCTCGGCTCGCATGATAGTCGTGTCACGTGGCGCTCGCGCAAAATAGAAAACACACAATGGCTTCGAAACCTAAACTTCGATCTAATCCGTATAAAAGATATCATATTGGTTGCCCAGAAACAATATTAGGAACTAACCGATATAGGATTTTCTAAGGAATACGGCTGCGGCATACCTACTTCCGTGAGAATCAGACATACTATTTCCGGGAAAAAAAAATATGTTTACAGAATGAACGTTTGTAATCCATACTAATATTATAAATGGGAAAGTGTATATGTTTGTTTGTTTGTCCGTCTTTCACGGCAAAACGGGGCGACGAATTGACGTGATTTTTTAAGTGGAGATAGTTGAAGGGATGGAGAGTGACATAGGCTACTTTTTGTCTCTTTCTAACCCCCCACTTCCCTAAAATGGGAGGTGGAAGTTTGTATGGAGCATTCCGGGGGGCAAAGGGGAACCGTGTTACCCCGAATATAACGCGAGCGAAGCCGCGGGCAAAAGCTAGTTCCTACATATTTATCTTACAAATAATAAATCAGTAGGTATATGTAGGTACAAAAACTTGTGAAGTGACAACCCGTGCCGACACTCACAGCTCGGTCATCGCGCAAAGAAGATTCACGGTTCGTGCGCGGTTATAAGTTTCAATTTTGCTTGCAGGCGGCGAGTATCGGTATAATTTTATACCTGAATTTGACTTTTGTGAAGGAGTGAATTTTCTGTACGGTAGTACTATTAGTTATTCTGTGCCGCATTTACCAAGTAACTTTACTGAGTAGTAAAGGACCCCGCAGCAAACATAGGGAAAAAGTGGTTTCAGTCAAATCTCACGAAATTTTAGTACGATGTAGATTCGAGTTTCCTGATTATTTTCTTATAAGGGCACAACTCGCTCAGAAGTATACTTTAAGAAATAATTAATTATAGTTGTTTCGTACAAAACATATGTAACATACCAATTTTTCGTAAAATCTTTCTCTTTACTTTTGCATAATATAAATAACTAACAAAATGCGATTTCAACGTGACAGAAACTTGATTAAGATCATATTTAACGCCAGTAAGTCTCGGTGTGAGTCAATTCAAAGTATCGATTTTAAGAAACACGTCATAGAAAAATAATAATATAAAATGATTATTTCTGACAGTTATATATAAATAATAAGGAGACCTGAATCTACATCGTACTAAAATTTCATGCGATTTGACTGAAACCACTTTTTCCCTATGTTTGCTGCGGGGTCCTTACTTGTTAAAATTACTGTAGTCTGGCTGGCCAAAAATTGCAGTAACAGTGGAAATAATAAGCTATACTCATTTCTTTTTTAGTAGCGAGTGCACTAGCGTAAGAAAGAGACAATACGATTCTCTCTTCCTAATATGCTTGATGCTTGAAGTAAAAGTCCCTGGCTAAACTATAAATCATTTAGGACAAGTGTAACAGGGCTTTTAGAATTTTTTCCTTTTGTTTACATTTTATTTCTTTTTTCACAGAATATTGAGCAGCAGCGCGAGCAGACAGAAAATGGTGACATCGTATCTATCCTGATACTTAATTATTTTTATTACAAATTCATGTTATATGAAATTGTTAAGAATATATATTCATACTATTGATTATGGACTTTTATTATGATACTACGCAACCTCTCACACATCTGCCAGTTGGACCATAGCCGTATAATTAGGCTACTTGTTGACCGTAATGAGGGTTTCTGCGATCGGGTTTTTAACTAGATGGCAGCACCGTGGCGCGAGGTCTAGCTGTCATAATCCACCAATCATGATTAATATTTTTTTGGGGGATTTTGACAGCTTCTGTCAAAAAGACCTCTCGCCACGGTGCTGCCATCTAGTTAAAAACCGGATCGCGGAAACCCACATTGCATTGCTCCCTTGATTGTGATCCGTATAGGCAAACGGGGCCAATGAGGGCTACCGTTTTTTTACTCACCAGTTGGCGCCACTGTAGACTGTAGTCCTGAAATACAGCTGTAATTTTTATTAAGTACGATTGTGAAAACCAAATATTAAATACAATAGACCGTACTGTAAAAATATCGACGAGGCCGCAGTGTTGCGCAGGAGTCGCAGGATATTTACTACCTATAGAGGTAGTAGATAGCATTGTCATGTAAATTACGGAAGTATACCAAATTTCAGCTCCATCAGACACGGGGAAGTAGTTGAGACACTTTCAGGATTTGAAGCACATAAATACACGGACGAGAGCAAGCTAAAAAAGTGTGTAATAAATAGTAGTTCATGTGACTGCTACATACTGAAGGGCATTCAAATAAGAGTACGGGTTTATAAAACGAACGAAGTGAGTTTCATAATAATATCACAAGTGTTTTAATGCCTAATTGTAATTATGTACAGTTAACATACATTACATTACACGCATATTATAACTCTTCAACGTGTTGAGATTCATTAGAATGACCGCCATTGCACATATAGACGGAGAGCTAGCCAAGCCACGTCAGATATGACTCGTATGACAATAATAATGAGAGCAACGGAACCACTAGTCAGTTTGCTATACTATGCTTATTTCTAGATCTGGACATCTGGCGGCTGTAAAGTGGTGCAGGTCAAAGAATGCAAACCACTCCAAGAAAACAAATCTTAAGAGCTCTTTGTTTGATGCAATATTATGAGAAAGTATGTAAATAATTAGATTGTATCATTGTCTAAAGTTTCTGTTGGGGGAAAGTAGTGACAAACGACTTATAATATAATTCATAGTTTGTCGCCTACTGTTTTAGTTTCCGTAATAATACGCAATGTTTTTTGTTCTAAAATATAGGCCCTGTCCTTTATAATATAACTGAGACAACTGCGGCAGTTTTTACCTATTTTGGTATTACTATTTTCCAATTCAAAAAACCTTCACCTATTAAAAACTGCTAGATGCCCGGATCTAGCAATAAGGATAGCAATCTCACCAGACTGGTTTTGTTACTCTCATTATTGTCATACCAGACGTGGCCAGCTCTTAGTCCACTATGGCCAACTGGATTTCAAATCATGACATTCATGAGTTTCATGACCAACTAGATTGTCATAAGTACCAATATTTTAATTTACATTCAAATTTCGATCATCTTCTGGGAATCGGTATACTAGAAGACGTTCGAAGATTTAAAGTATCGGTCCGATCTGACCGGTCATATTCCAAATCCCGTACCGTACCGTACCTTTTCCTTTCCGCCGCGTCCAATTTCCCACCTTTTGACGTTGGCTACGGGCAACACCGCCCTAAAGTTCATTAGGGAAAAAAGTATCGGTTTTCGCTATTGTAATGTAAATCCCACCAAAAACATATATGTAAAAAAAGAGAGCCAAGTTCAATACAAAAATTATGCTTGGCTGTGGGCTTCGCCGCAAAAAGAATGGAGATCTAAATGAGTGCCAAGTTCTATGCAAAATCCAAATATGTATTTATAGGAACAAAATAACATTATGAACAAGTATTAAACTCTATTTCTTTGAAAATAGATGTCATATACTTCAGAAAAAGTGACCAAACCCTCCGGTGTCCGAGGCCAGATTTGAACTGGCGTCTTCAGCTTTCGCGGCTGACGTCCTGACCACTAGACCACCCGGTCACGGCGGAACTTGACAAATTTTCTCATGTATATGCAATCTCTGAATTTGAAACGGCTAGGCGCCGTTGACCATACTCTAAGGGCATGCGCAGTACGTGCTTGCACCTCCTATCCGAATCTCTTACGTGATTCTGGTATAGCGAGAGAGATAAAAATTGCAAATCAAAAAATATTGAACAAAATAATTTGATTTGCTTCAAGATTCATAGATGGCAGCACCATCTCTCTCGCTATACCAGAATCACGTAAGAGATTCGGATAGGAGGTGCAAGCACGTACTGCGCATGCCCTTAGAGTATGGTCAACGGCGCCTAGCCGTTTCAAATTCAGAGATTGCATATACATGAGAAAATTTGTCAAGTTCCGCCGTGACCGGGTGGTCTAGTGGTCAGGACGTCAGCCGCGAAAGCTGAAGACGCCAGTTCAAATCTGGCCTCGGACACCGGAGGGTTTGGTCACTTTTTCTGAAGTATATGACATCTATTTTCAATTTATATATAGTAGTGTAACTACTTAAAAATTGCAAATCAAAAAATATTGAACAAAATAATTTGATTTGCTTCAAGATTCATAGATGGCAGCACCATCTCTCTCGCTATACCAGAATCACGTAAGAGATTCGGATAGGAGGTGCAAGCACGTACTGCGCATGCCCTTAGAGTATGGTCAACGGCGCCTAGCCGTTTCAAATTCAGAGATTGCATATACATGAGAAAATTTGTCAAGTTCCGCCGTGACCGGGTGGTCTAGTGGTCAGGACGTCAGCCGCGAAAGCTGAAGACGCCAGTTCAAATCTGGCCTCGGACACCGGAGGGTTTGGTCACTTTTTCTGAAGTATATGACATCTATTTTCAATTTATATATAGTAGTGTAACTACTTAAAAATTGCAAATCAAAAAATATTGAACAAAATAATTTGATTTGCTTCAAGATTCATAGATGGCAGCACCATCTCTCTCGCTATACCAGAATCACGTAAGAGATTCGGATAGGAGGTGCAAGCACGTACTGCGCATGCCCTTAGAGTATGGTCAACGGCGCCTAGCCGTTTCAAATTCAGAGATTGCATATACATGAGAAAATTTGTCAAGTTCCGCCGTGACCGGGTGGTCTAGTGGTCAGGACGTCAGCCGCGAAAGCTGAAGACGCCAGTTCAAATCTGGCCTCGGACACCGGAGGGTTTGGTCACTTTTTCTGAAGTATATGACATCTATTTTCAATTTATATATAGTAGTGTAACTACTTAAAAATTGCAAATCAAAAAATATTGAACAAAATAATTTGATTTGCTTCAAGATTCATAGATGGCAGCACCATCTCTCTCGCTATACCAGAATCACGTAAGAGATTCGGATAGGAGGTGCAAGCACGTACTGCGCATGCCCTTAGAGTATGGTCAACGGCGCCTAGCCGTTTCAAATTCAGAGATTGCATATACATGAGAAAATTTGTCAAGTTCCGCCGTGACCGGGTGGTCTAGTGGTCAGGACGTCAGCCGCGAAAGCTGAAGACGCCAGTTCAAATCTGGCCTCGGACACCGGAGGGTTTGGTCACTTTTTCTGAAGTATATGACATCTATTTTCAATTTATATATAGTAGTGTAACTACTTAAAAATTGCAAATCAAAAAATATTGAACAAAATAATTTGATTTGCTTCAAGATTCATAGATGGCAGCACCATCTCTCTCGCTATACCAGAATCACGTAAGAGATTCGGATAGGAGGTGCAAGCACGTACTGCGCATGCCCTTAGAGTATGGTCAACGGCGCCTAGCCGTTTCAAATTCAGAGATTGCATATACATGAGAAAATTTGTCAAGTTCCGCCGTGACCGGGTGGTCTAGTGGTCAGGACGTCAGCCGCGAAAGCTGAAGACGCCAGTTCAAATCTGGCCTCGGACACCGGAGGGTTTGGTCACTTTTTCTGAAGTATATGACATCTATTTTCAATTTATATATAGTAGTGTAACTACTTAAAAATTGCAAATCAAAAAATATTGAACAAAATAATTTGATTTGCTTCAAGATTCATAGATGGCAGCACCATCTCTCTCGCTATACCAGAATCACGTAAGAGATTCGGATAGGAGGTGCAAGCACGTACTGCGCATGCCCTTAGAGTATGGTCAACGGCGCCTAGCCGTTTCAAATTCAGAGATTGCATATACATGAGAAAATTTGTCAAGTTCCGCCGTGACCGGGTGGTCTAGTGGTCAGGACGTCAGCCGCGAAAGCTGAAGACGCCAGTTCAAATCTGGCCTCGGACACCGGAGGGTTTGGTCACTTTTTCTGAAGTATATGACATCTATTTTCAATTTATATATAGTAGTGTAACTACTTAAAAATTGCAAATCAAAAAATATTGAACAAAATAATTTGATTTGCTTCAAGATTCATAGATGGCAGCACCATCTCTCTCGCTATACCAGAATCACGTAAGAGATTCGGATAGGAGGTGCAAGCACGTACTGCGCATGCCCTTAGAGTATGGTCAACGGCGCCTAGCCGTTTCAAATTCAGAGATTGCATATACATGAGAAAATTTGTCAAGTTCCGCCGTGACCGGGTGGTCTAGTGGTCAGGACGTCAGCCGCGAAAGCTGAAGACGCCAGTTCAAATCTGGCCTCGGACACCGGAGGGTTTGGTCACTTTTTCTGAAGTATATGACATCTATTTTCAATTTATATATAGTAGTGTAACTACTTAAAAATTGCAAATCAAAAAATATTGAACAAAATAATTTGATTTGCTTCAAGATTCATAGATGGCAGCACCATCTCTCTCGCTATACCAGAATCACGTAAGAGATTCGGATAGGAGGTGCAAGCACGTACTGCGCATGCCCTTAGAGTATGGTCAACGGCGCCTAGCCGTTTCAAATTCAGAGATTGCATATACATGAGAAAATTTGTCAAGTTCCGCCGTGACCGGGTGGTCTAGTGGTCAGGACGTCAGCCGCGAAAGCTGAAGACGCCAGTTCAAATCTGGCCTCGGACACCGGAGGGTTTGGTCACTTTTTCTGAAGTATATGACATCTATTTTCAATTTATATATAGTAGTGTAACTACTTAAAAATTGCAAATCAAAAAATATTGAACAAAATAATTTGATTTGCTTCAAGATTCATAGATGGCAGCACCATCTCTCTCGCTATACCAGAATCACGTAAGAGATTCGGATAGGAGGTGCAAGCACGTACTGCGCATGCCCTTAGAGTATGGTCAACGGCGCCTAGCCGTTTCAAATTCAGAGATTGCATATACATGAGAAAATTTGTCAAGTTCCGCCGTGACCGGGTGGTCTAGTGGTCAGGACGTCAGCCGCGAAAGCTGAAGACGCCAGTTCAAATCTGGCCTCGGACACCGGAGGGTTTGGTCACTTTTTCTGAAGTATATGACATCTATTTTCAATTTATATATAGTAGTGTAACTACTTAAAAATTGCAAATCAAAAAATATTGAACAAAATAATTTGATTTGCTTCAAGATTCATAGATGGCAGCACCATCTCTCTCGCTATACCAGAATCACGTAAGAGATTCGGATAGGAGGTGCAAGCACGTACTGCGCATGCCCTTAGAGTATGGTCAACGGCGCCTAGCCGTTTCAAATTCAGAGATTGCATATACATGAGAAAATTTGTCAAGTTCCGCCGTGACCGGGTGGTCTAGTGGTCAGGACGTCAGCCGCGAAAGCTGAAGACGCCAGTTCAAATCTGGCCTCGGACACCGGAGGGTTTGGTCACTTTTTCTGAAGTATATGACATCTATTTTCAATTTATATATAGTAGTGTAACTACTTAAAAATTGCAAATCAAAAAATATTGAACAAAATAATTTGATTTGCTTCAAGATTCTATTTCTTTGCTTTATTGGATACCTATAACAATTGCGGTTATTTAAAAATGTGAGATCTTAAAGGAGGTTAGATTTGACTTGGCCAGTTTTCATTACATCAGTCATTTTATAAAGTTATTCAACATATACAGTTAGTTGCATAACTCAGTCAATATAGTAAAATGTAAATAATTTGATAACAATCAAATTTACATAAAAGTTCTAAACGCAGAATATTAATCCTTAGGTACCGCTACAAAACTGCCTCACAAATGATTTTCTTCCGACCTATACATTTTTCTCAATTTCATACCGAAAACTGTAAAATTTCGCCTAATTTATTTTTCCCATTATTTCATTTTTTCTTAGGCATTCCCAATTCAGTAACTCATTTAAAGTAAGGAATTTCACGACCATTATTTTAGTTATCAATCATTTAAATCAGGCTTATTTTTGTATTTAGTTACTGTTACTGGCGATGTATAGTCAGGTGCAAAACTGAGTCAAGGCAAATGGCCGAACTTTCTCGTTAGTTAATTTTTGTAGCGGACTTCATTCTGAGATAACCATAAACATACGTGAGTGATATAAAAGTCATATACCTCATTTTAAAGAGCATATAATGTACTATTTCAACTAATTGTCTTACCTGGTTGTGTAAAAGAAAAATATAAATATTGGGTTAAATAAAAAAAAAGCAGTTTAAGTTTTTGGTTCAAAATCATGGATGAATAAGAAAATCAAGATTGTGAATGCAATGAATCGAAATTGGCTTTTCATATGGATACATAGCTGACGAATAGACGAACAAATATAACCTAATTTTTTTTATTTTTACCGTAATTGATCAGACTTATCTTCATTTAACGATGTCGGTGCAAAACTGAGTCAGTACCAAATATTATCTCATTGAGAAAATGATTATTTTTATCTACAATAACATACGAGGGTTGCTACTTATATATCCGAAAACAAAAAAACAAACAAACGTACACGGCTGAAAATGGTTTTATTGTTTTTCAAAGTATTCCCCTTGATGATCTATGCACTTTTGCATTCGCGTGAACCAATTTTTAAAGCACTTCTGCCACTCCGTTTGAGGTACCTCCATAACGTGTTGTTTGAACAGCATCTTCAGCGGTCGAAAATCGTTGACCGCGTAATTTATTCTTTATATTTGGAAATAAATAAAAATCGTTGGGTGCCAAGTCAGGGCTGTACGGCGGATGACCCGTTAATTCCACATTTTGACCCTCCAAAAATAGAGTTGTTTCGCGTGACGTATGACAGCTGGCATTGTCATGATGAAGAATGATTCTTCGTCGCTGGTTAGTTTTACGAATTTGTTCAAATACTTCCGGTAAGCAAATGGTCGTGTACCACTCTGAATTAACCGTTCTACGGTTTTCTAGTGGCACTGTAGCTACATGGCCATTAATACCGAAGAAGCAGGCCACCATTTGTTTCAATGTACTTTTTGCACGAGTAACTTTCGTAGGGTTTGGCTCATTTTGAAACACCCATACCGTTGATTGTTGCTTCGTTTCGGGATCGTATGCATAGATTCAGGATTCGTCACCTGTATAGATGTTATAAACGGCTTTTGAGTCACCACGGTTATATTTTTTTAACATTTTATTGCACCATTCGACGCGAGCATCTTTTTGCTCTTTTGTTAAGTTGTGGGGTATCCAACGCGAACAAATTTTTTTTACAGCCAAATAATTATGTAATATGCTATTAATGCTGGTCATAGAAATACCCAGAGTCGCCTCTATCTCGCGGTACGTAACATGTCGGTCGTCCATTATAAGTTTTCGCACAGCCTCGATATTTTGTTGTACAACGACCGATTTCGGGCGACCTGCCTTAACTTCGTCCGTAAGCATACTACGTCCACGATTGAACTCACTAAACCAGTGATACACAGTAGTTTTAGATGGGGCTTCATCACCAAAAGTTGAAGTTAGTTGATCTATGCACTGTTGTTGCGTTAAACCATGCCGAAAATCATAATAAATCATACCACGAATATTTTCACGAGTGAGTTCCATTCTTGCTGCGAGATGACATTTAAAACCCGTCAAAAACAAAACACGAGCGTTAATAAGAAAGAAAAAATATACCGGCCAGTACTTAAAAAAGTTCAAATTTTACCATGGAGGTCAAATATGCTATTTAAGAAGATTGTAATCCCGGTTTCCGGATATATAAATAGCAGCCTATGTAATAGGTCAGTAAGTTTATTAGCGTTGTTACCAATTAATAATAAAATAGTAACTTAATAACTAGCCTCTTCTGAAATAATGAAAAAAGCATGTCAAAATGATGCACATTGGTTCAGTTATGCAACTAACTGTATATATATATTTTTTTTAAATTCTGATAAAAACTGGCCAAGTCAAATCTAACCTACTTTAAGATCTCACATTTTTAAATAACAGCAATTGTTATAGGTATCCAATAAAGCAAAGAAATAGAGTTTAATACTTGTTAATAATGTTATTTTGTTCCTATAAATACATATTTGGATTTTGGCACTCATTTAGATCTCCATTCTTTTTGCGGCGAAGCCCACAGCCAAGCATAATTTTTGTATTGAACTTGGCTCTCTTTTTTTACATTTATATTTTTGGTGGGATATCATTACTTTTTGTAAAGAAAACTAGGCAGGTATTGAGATTTAATGTTTTTTCTTGCGTTTCCGCTGCATGGTTTTCTTTTTTATGCTATTGTCTACATTGTCTTTATTTCTGTTCTGTGTATAATTATGTGGTGCAGCGCGCCGCCGACGACACATCGTTGGCCGGTCGTTTAGCGTGTATTACAAGTTTTTTGTATGGGGACACCACTTATATTTTGACTCAACTTTATTTTTATATTTCTGTTATATAGGAAATATAATAATACATATATTGGGATAGTTTCAAATATCTGCTTGTAACGGTTCCAACGATACAATTAAAAAAAAAATTTGTATCGGGACCCCTCCTATTTTTTATTTTTAGATTTTTTCCTACGCTTACACACAATTACCGAACTGGATTCCAAATTTCATCCTTCTAGGTCATCTGGAAGTAGGTTAGGTTTAGGTAATATATGTCAGTCAGTCAGTGCTAAAATTTACGACTTTTTGACCTTCATATCTTTATAACCGTTTGAGCTTCTAGATATAATTAAACACACGAAGTTTATGTGTTGTTAAAGAGGTTTTGAGTTATAGAAGGGTCAAAAGTGGCACCAAGTGGTTCGTGTAAATATACACTTGGCGCTGGCTAGCCAGTTCCTTTGCTTGAACTTGGCTTGACACGCTGCCGCGTGTCTAGATTTTACTATCCACCACAGATACAGGTTTCTTAATATAGGTCGTCAGCTTTTGGACATATTATAGGTAAGTTACGATATGGGTGTAGATTTTAAATGGAATTGAAGATGTGCAATTTCTCTCTTAGCTTATTTTTAGCTAGCTCGACAATGCTTCAAGGATTGGAGATGGTTACCAATGTTCAGTCAACGCCTAAGTACTACTACTTTTTTTCGCCTTACTCCATGGTAAATAATAAGGTTCATATACATGTTTGGTATCATAGTAGTTCCTCATCATACAGTTCTACCACTAAACTACGGAGGAAGTCACGTTTCTGCCTAGTGCTGTGTGCTAGTGTAGTCCTCGGGTTAACTATGGGAAATATTCACGGACGAGAAAGTTTCGCATACAAAACGGAGAACGTTCTCAGGAAAAAAAGCTGTAGTTCTGCCTTCCTAAGCCAAAACAAATACTTTTGGAGATGAGTTTGGCTGGAGCTATACATAGTACTTATAGTCTGGCCAGCCAACGAACGCAGTAGCAATGTACAGCGAACAAAAGTATGACAACACTAAGAATCAGTGAAAAAAGCAGCAATGATCATCAAATTTTGTTTTTAATTTTAGTTGGTATTTCCGCCCGTTTCATTAGGTGACATTTACGGTGTGTAAAAAGGAGACGGATATATTTCGTCTGATCTGTCATCAACTGTAACAGATAATCTGGTTGAGGCAATTTACATATGCCTTAAAAATGAATTTAAATTTAATTGGGAACGTTGCAGGAGTTCTATCTCACTCGCGCTTAAGATGAGAGTGAAATGCACTAGAAACAAATTCAATGTGAATTGAAATGTTCGTCATGAAATACGGTGTCTCATCTCAAAGGGTTGCCACATGTACATATTTTGAATTTGCCGCGCGTTTCTACTGACAGAAATGGTTTGCCAGACTATATATTATATTTATAACGATAGAGCCTATTCGGCTTAGGGGGGAGTATTATGGGCATGAAAGCAAAACACGATATTTTGCTTATAAATTTATTTTAAAACTACGCAGTGGCTTCCGGCAGAGTGGTGATGATGTCCGAGTCACCAGGGTCGGTAATGGCCAGCGTGCACACGCGGTAGTACTTCCCGCAAGCGGTACCCAGCTCAATGTTGTTGCCACTGTAGTGGTGAACGCCGGTTTTCGCTAGGTAGGCATAGTACTCGATCTCAGATTTTCTGAAAGCAAATATCTTTAGTAAGCAAGTGGTACTATGACGTGTAGAGACTAACAAAACAATTCAATAGGTTGCCCTACAATTTATTTTACAGTAAAATGTAAAAAAATCGAATGGTATAAGTTTTTTAATTTCGTCTATAAAATGTAAAATTTTGAAGCCTAATAAATCGCCAGTTGCCCACGTTTCAAGAACTGGCTACTCATACAAAAAATGAACTCTATCCACATACAAAAAGAATTCATTTTAGTATAACTTGGCCAGTTATTAAAACCCTATACTAAAATGAATGTTTATTAGAGATGTGTAGCTCGCGAGCGAGTGATTCAAAAGATATATATCTTTTCATTCAACTCAGTCACTCTCTCGCTCACTTGTGAATCAAACAACTCACTATATCAGTAACTCTTCCCGATCTCGAGTACACTACGAACGAACTGACAGCCGAGCGCGAGCGAGATGCGAGCGAGTCGGCTCGGCCGATGTGCAGGTTGTACGGTTCGCACTTATTATCGAATGTATATATTTGTCTCTCTTTGTCGCGTGCAGTGTAGTGATAGGGGCCACTTCAGTGTGTGAGTCGCTCTTTTGTATTAGTATGGGTGATATAGTGTAACGCTTCGTTTCACCACTCTTGCTGTGTTTAGTTTTACCGCTGTTTATATTAGAACTAAACTATTCTAAATAAATACTGTCATAATAAATGAAAAATACATTCTGTTTAATTATTACGTCTCAACTTAACTGACGATTTATGCAGCACGAAAAATCATGTGTTAAATTCAATTTTTTTTTAAATATGCATGTGTGATGCTTTTCTTGTAATTAAATCATAATCTGAATTAAACTCGAAATTTGTAATTTTTTTAAGATAATTCAACTTTCGTAACATCAATATGAATAGTCCGATAGTAAGATTGGCCAATTCTCTAAAATTTTATCTGTTTTTTCCTAGATTGACAGATCATTTCGCGAACGAGGGATCGAAAGAACCGTTTGGATCAACTGAGCGAAGTGAGCGAAATGAGCGAAATGAGTGATACATATCTTCGCGAGCGAAAGATATGAATCAATCTTTTCACTTCAGTGAAGCGTTTTGCGCATCTCTAATGTTTATAGGTAAAGTTATCGCTTTTATTAAATGGAAAAATCTCTTGCTATATAAACAAATATTGATAAGTAAATTAATTAATGGTTTACTATGTATTTATCCCATTTTCAAACTTAATCTATCCGGTATCTGGCCGGATAGTACACAACTATCCAGTATCCGGCCGAATAGTAAAATTGTGGCCACATATCTGTTGCATCCCTAATAATAACATTTGCTTGAGCATATTGTTGTGATGCTGTTACTCATACAAGGTATAACATGTTTAATTGGTTTGAAGATAAGATCCAATATATATCCAGAACAACTGTACTCGTGCATTTGGTTTAACACTTTCACAACCGGGCAAAAATTTTGTACAATACCCCAGAAACCGCCAGGCGGGCTTCGACGTGCAACGCAATGCCGCACGCCGCGTGCCCGGCATCTGAGCAAACATTACGAGTGCCTACCAGGCGGGTTCTCGGTAGTCAGTGTTAGAAGGATTTTTTAAACTAAGCAGAATCCTTCACAAATGGGTAAGTATTTTGATTAGGGAACAAATCAAATTTTATAAAATTAGTAACTCTAAATCATAAAATTCCATATTTTGATTAGGGAACAAATCAAATTTTATAAAATTAGTAACTCTAAATCATAAAATTCCAAACTGAAATAGATGTCGGAAAAGTGACATAGTAGTCCAGTATGCCCACTGAAAGGCAGTCATTTTTTTAAATAAATATATCTATGACACCCATTTCAGTTTGATTCAGTAGGTGTAGTAATAAAGTTTCTCACCTATTTAAGTGGAGCTGCAGCTTTACAAAGACTACTCCATAGGTTTCCCTTACAACTCGTGAATCAGTAAAATATTCCACAAGCCTCAATGCAATATGTAATACAATAGAAATATATACTATGGCATACACCAGGTTAAATTAAAATTAATATGACTCTTGGAATATGTTACTGTTCATTATTAGGGAATCCATACTTCTTTGTCTTTGAAAGACTCCATATGGTTGTCATGTAAGTTCAAACACAGGTTCTGCTGCATCTTGTGTTTCATTATTCAAAGAGTACATTAATAACAAGTATCAAGACCATCCCGTGTTAAAACTTGAGACAACACAGTTCCCTGTAACTAACATGTGGGAAACTCTACTTCTCAGTAGTCTCACCTTAGAGGAGGGGCATTCTTCGCAATGATGACCAGCTTAGCCTTTCCCTGTCGCAGAGTCTTCAGTGTCTGTTTGTAGCCAAGGCAGTATTTGCCAGACTTCATAACAAGCGCCAGGCGCGAGTTGATAGACTCAATGGTCTTTTTCTGTAACAAAAAATATTCAGTTATATAAATTAACCATATTGATTATAAGATCATAAATGTTCAAACAAAGATACCAGAGCTGGCGTAAGTGAGATATACCTTGTTAATTAACAAAACTAGTTCTTTGTTGCCTGGATGCTGAAACCTTTTGTGTTTAATATGTCAAATTTGATAAGAAATCTCTGTATGAGAAGAATAAGTGCTAAAGGTTAAGTGATAATTATAAAATGGTTAAAATACACTAACTACTACTCCGTTGGTTCAGCGACCTAAAGTTTACCTAGCCCTCTGATACAAGTATACGAGAATGCCTTTAACTTATATCAAAGATATTCCATTAAATTGGCTATTTAACTTACTGGTTTTCCTATACACTGGCAAGGTAGTGACCTAACCTCGAAACATACTACGTGGATAACCTAAGTGTGCGCAACATCTCAGCGCCGCAAATTATTAAATTAGCGAGCCTATCACGTTACGGAACTAATCTAGGACTCTAAAAGACGTTAGTCTAGATAGAAATCTAGATAACCATGAAAAGTCCTGTGAAGGGACGGAACACGTGTTTTACATACCTGTTTCTTTGCCGCAACCATTGTGTTGATGTGTAACAACGAACGCTGAAATAATTACAAAAATAGTTAATACACTTCTTGAATCCCTTGTAGCGATTGTTTCAAAAAATAAAATATAATAGAAACGTACGTACGCCTTGACGAGCGCTCAGTCAGCCAAAGAAAGAATGAAAGAACGATAACTCTTTGAAGCGTAATGACCGCAATAGACTATAGAGCCGGGACCGGATTTATCTTTGCTTATTTTCCATTCATTCACTCACTCGATTTATTAGGTAGGGTACATACGATGTCCAGTCGCAACGTTCGTTAGATCGATGACATTGGTATGTACTCAGCATTAACCAACTCCTTTTTTTTTATTCGCCCTTTTGGACAGGCCAAGCCCATCTCACTCAACTGACAGTGACACTGACACTAGGATACTACACTCATACACTGACACTGACAGAACAGCAAAAGCAGAATAGCTTAATAAAGCACGCACCGTGCACGCGCTTGTCATTGTAAAATAAAATTACTGAATGTCAATAAAATTAAACTAATGTTAATATATTGTTATTCAGTACTTACGTTCCGGACAGAAATAAATATATACAATATTTTTATTTGATAATAATAATTATTAGCAGAAGCTAAGTTAAAGTTTTTATAGCGGTTGCAAATATTCAAAAACTGCAATAAAGCAAAACTTTGTTATTATTAGTCGATACATAAAATATACGCAATATTGCATTATTAAAAAATATTACAATGAGTCCCAAAAGTGCAAATAGCAAAAAAACTGAAATTTCGTCAATCGGAAAATTATATCTTTTAGCATATAATACTGTCCAAACTCTAGGGTAAGTAAACAAATATCCACTGTACCGTAACATTCTTGCGTTATATAAATTTTACTAAACTATTTTGGTAAGTTTTACCAAATATTTATTTTCTTAAACTATTTGTTGACTGATATAAGTGATATAAGGTGGAAAAAAGATATGAATTTATTTTAATGGAGGCACTCAATATGTTGAGAGTCAAAATTAAGTTGATGATTTTTTAACATTACAAGTTTTTTGATTCTGAATAGTGTTTACTTACAAGTCAGAATAAACAACTTTATTTTCTTAGTAATTTTGTTAATGACCATTGACTACAGTATGAAACTACTAAAATATTTAGTGTAGGTATTGTTATTATTATTGGTTGATTCTCAAGGTAATGGTGTTTGCAGATGGGGTTATTTGTTGCTGCAAACATTAGTTTATTTCTTGAACCGAGGCGCTCTGGCCAACTACTGGACAGAAATCAAGTGGACTGTAGTCATCTTCCAGAATGCTGCAATACTTGAGGTAAATGCTTACATTATTCTCTAGTTTGTGTTACAGATGCTTTCAAACAGGAAATGTACATAATTTGTAAGAAGACAGATAGATGGTGGCAGTTATGTTGTTTTTTATTGTTGTACAATTATTTATTGGAAGTATTGTTTCAAGAAGCTAATACTAGCTTGAAGGGTTCAGCCAGTATATGCAGTCAATTTAATCCAAAGTGTCTAAAGAGATAAAGTGACTTGTTCTTGTAATATTACATACTTACCATAGAACATAGGCCAAGGAATTAAATCAAAAACCGATTCAAGTAAGCAGGCTGTACAAATGAAATGTTAGTGGAATATCTTTTGTACTAATATACCTATTTTGCAAAGACTTCTGTATAAACATGGGTACATGCTCAATACAGGGCGGGGTAAAAGGGATACCTCCCCATTACCCTTATTCATAAAACTAAGTTTACCTAAACTTTTAGTTTAGTTTAAATAACCACAATGACAAATAAAGTGACAGATAAGGGCGAATAAATGTTAGCCACATAAATAAATTTTAATGGATTAATGTCAAATGTAATGTTGTCAAATGATCAGCACATTTCTATTTTTATGCTATGATCTACCAAGTTCAATTGTATTTTCATACCATCCAGGGACCCACTCATATAATACACACAAAATTGAATCCAAATCAGTCAATCCAAATAGGAGGACCTAAGTGACATTAAAGTCAGATACAAAAGAATTAAATTTTAAAACATGTAATACCTATCTATTGCAAGATGCAATGCAACTCATTTAAACTTATACTAATAAAATGCTTGATAATACTATGTTAAAATGCGAATGTAAGCTACCTAAATCGGCCAAGGTTGTTTAAAGGAATTGAAAACAAACTTCAACAAAAAAACAAACCCCATTCCAGTTTCGACGGTTTGAACTTGTTACTAAATAAAGCAGGGCTTCCCAACCAGTAGGCGTAGGGCGTAGAGTGATCCAAGGGGCGACGTAGCGAGCTGCTCCAGATTTAAGCTGTATTAGGCCTGTACCGCAGCGCAGACGGTGCCCGATCGCAATCACCCCTTAGGGGGGGCGTAATGTTTTAGCAGAGGTTTACCATAACATTACATTGGGTGAGGCGCAAATGGTAAAAGGTTGGGAACCCCTGATATAAAGTAATAGCATTTTAAAGTGACTGTTATTGTATAGTATTGATATAAATTATTCAGCTAAGTACACGCGGCAGCGTGCCCAACCCTCTTCCAGATGACGTGAACATTGGTTTTTTTCGTCCACTTTTTTGTGTGGAAATAAACCAGACAGAGGAAACAGTATTTTATACAATTTAAACTTATTCGATACAATCGATTTTTATTGGCAGATACAATAATGTCTAAATTTACTTGATTGGCTACAGAACTTGGCACACAATTAAATAAATTTTTACAGTTCTATTGGGCCTTTACGTGTTGGATCGGTATGCCTACGCAAGCCTACCATAAGACCGGTATTTAAAGCCCCGTGACTTCCAAAATGGGGAACAAATAATAATAATTGCTCACAGGGCGGAAGTGAAAGATGAGTCGTGAGTTTGCACAGTTGCTGTTAGCAGCCACTGAATGTGAGTACAAAGCGGTGCATGCCTCTCCACACACCCTGAGCCGCTAACTGCAGTGTTGCTTCTGACCGTCTTTTATGACGGAAGTTTCAGGGGCCTAGTCGCCGACAAGTCATCGCTTGCTCCGACAACGTGTGCAAACATTGTTATGGCAGGTGCCCCGGCTCTATGCAATAGGCAATAAATAGCCCAAACTTCCACACCAGAGCCCATTATTCGTCCTATTTTATTTACAATAGCCCCAACGATGCTTGGAACGGACCCGTGAATGGTTACTAACAGGTCTATACTATGTCGACTCATGCCTATCCTATGTATGAAAACCGGCCAAGAGCGTGTCGGGCCACGCTCAGTGTAGGGTTCCGTAGTTTTCCGTCCGTCACAGTAAGTGTCCCCACTTAAGAGTTAAAATAACACCGCCATTTAGGATATGATATGAGCGTTCCACGTACAGCGACATCTATCGGCAAATTAAGTAAACTATTGCGCGCGAGCTTAAAGTATGGAAGATGATTTTTATGGGATAATTCTTTATTGCGTGAACCGATTTTCACCGTTTTTACTTTATTTAAAAGCACGTCATTTCATTGTGATTTTGTAGAAATTACAGGTACAATAAACACCTGCTTAGACGGTTAAATTACAAACTTAGTTCAAAAATTATTTCGTAAATTTTTTTCAAAAACTATTCAACCTATAAAGTTCAAAATAATTTTCCTAGAAAGTTTTTATAAAGTTCTACTTTTGAGATTTTTTTCATATTTTTAAAACTTATGGTTCAAAAGTTAGAGGGGGGGGGGACACATTTTTTTTTACTTCTGGAGCGATTATTTCCGAAAATATTTACATTATCAAAAAATGATTTTAGTAAACCCCTATTCATTTTTAAATACCTATCCAACAATATATCACACGTTAGGGTTGAAATGAAAAAAAAAATCACTCCCCACTTTACGTATAGGGGAGGTACCCTAATAAAACATTTTTTTCCACTTTTTATTTTACCACTTTCTCGGCGTGATTGATATACATATTAGTACCAAATTTCAGCTTTCTAGTGCTAACGGTCACTGAGATTATCCGCGGACGGACGGACGGACGGACGGACGGGCAGACATGGCGAAACTACGTAGTCTTGCCATAAATTCTGTCCCACATGAAATTACATTTATTTTGAAAATAAAAGAAGGCTTATAAATAAATCAGGGTTATTTTTATTAATTATATTATAAAGATTCTATAAAATAAAATATTTATTCAAAATGTCCACCTTTTACTTTCACACACTTCCTTAAACGGTCCGGCCACTGGTCTATGACGGCACGGACGGTATCGATGGGTATTGAAGCTGCTGCCCGCACTAAATCTACCTTCAGAGACTCGACATTACGATGAGGTTTAGAGCAGGCTCTCTCCTCCAAAATATTCCACAGACCATAGTCCAAGGGGTTGAGATCGGGGCTTCCTGAGGGCCAATCTTCAGCCGCAATAAACTCGGGTAAATGCGTCGTTAACCATCGTTGTGTTGTCTTAGCTTTATGTGCAGGGGCAGAGTCTTGTTGAAATATCCAGTGCTTACCGGCAAATAAAGTATCATTTAGCGGCTTAACAACTCTCTTCAAAATGTCGTTTTGATAGTTCGTAGCACGTATTTTTACCCCTTGTTCACAAAAATGAAGCTCTGTGACGCCTTCATAGGATACTCCCCACCAAACCATGACATATGCAGGATGGTGGCCCCTTTCTACCCTTGGAACTTTTTCAGAAGCTTCTTGGGAACTGTGAGCATATATTTTATCATTTTGGCGGTTGAATTTTTGCTCCACGGTAAAGATTTTTTCGTCTGTGAACAGAATATTACGATATCCGCCCTTTGCGTGCCGCTGCCACAACACTTTAGCTCTCTTCGCTCTTATTTTCCGTAGGGCCGCTGTCAATCGCTGTCCTGTGCTCCGACGATAAGCCCCAAGATTAAGGTCTTGTTTTATGATACGGGACATAGTTCTAGGGGGAATTTTCATTTCCCTAGCCATGATTTTCTGCTTGCGTAGCGGATTTCTCCGAATTCGCTCAGCTACCGCTTTAATCACTGCCGGTGTCCTTGTTTGACGTGGTCGACCGCTCCTGGGCCGGTCGTCGACTAAACCCATGTCGTTGTATCGCTTGATAGTACGATAAATAAATTTCTTCGTTATATTCAAAGGTTTCAGCAGGTTGAAAATGTCACTCACTTGCTTGTTGCACTTGTATAACGCTATCACTGCGACACGATTCTCTTTGATGCCCCACTCCATCTTTAGGGAAACGATACCTGGATCTAAATGTATTTTTTCTGACAGCCAAAAGTCTATTTAAGCATAACCAAGAAACAAAAGTACATCAAACATTCCATTATTAAATTTAAAATGATGAAAAAGTTGGGACAGAATTTATGGCTAGACTACGTATAAGGGTTCCTAGTTGACTACGGAACCCTAAAAATGTAATCCTAGCCTACCATGCATACTGTCATTAGTGTCATTCTGTTTTGTCATACGAAATAGACTTATGGGGTTTGGGTGCTGATGGAGGCAGACCGTTTGTCATGCAAAAGAAAATTAGGAAAATGGCGCGAATTGCATATGACGCGTCGGCTCGTCAGTTAGTTATTTTAACATTCGTATACTATCGCTGACTTCCATGCTAATTTTGGAGGTAGGTAAATATAATAATAATAAATATTATGGGACACTCTTACACAAATCAACCTAGTCCCACAGTAAGCTCAATAAGGCTTGTGTTGTGGGTACTAGACGGCGATATATATAATAGATAGATATAGATAAATACATAGAAAACATCCATAACTCAGGAACAAATATCTGTGATAAACACACAAATAAATGCCCTGACCAGGATTCGAACCCGAGACCTCCTGCTTCAAAGGCAGGGTTACTACCAACTAGGCTAGGAGGCCGTTAGTAAGTTAAATATGTACGGCAACATTTAGATCAGTTTCCTAAGAGAAATTGGAACAGTAATCGCTTTCAAGAGTAGAGAAAACATGATCTGGAGTGGCTAACGCATAGGTTAACAAAAACCGACCATTCATTACACATCTTGGGACCAACAATTAACAATAAAATTCCCTTAAATATCAATAATGCTCGCTCCTCTCGTGGGTTTATTTTGAAACTAAAATCCTTCTTAATACAAAGTAACTGAATTTCTTATTGAAGAGCTTTAAAAATTTATGTTAATTTTGTTTTTGTAAAATTATTAAGTAAGTATTGTTCTTATTTTTTTATCCATGTAAATATTGACAGCGATCTCATGTAATTTGACAATGTATGTTTAATACAAAATAAATGAATATGAATATGGTACTCTACAAAAAACACACAGTCATCAATTATATGTCTAGGTATTGTTAAGGACCGGGCACACTACTGCTCACGCCTATAACTAACACGAACCACTTTGTTCGTTCGATCGTCTATTCGCAGCACTCTTTTTTGAATATACAAGAGCGATAGAGACGGAAATAACTAAATTTCAAATTTCGAAGTTCGCGGTAGGCCCGCAGGACATTAACACACCGTAAACGCAGCGACGTGACTATTATCATTAAGGCCCAAGGCCATTAAGGGGCTGGTATATGTACAGTCAGCGTCATATAGTTGGTAGCATTTACCGTGGAAGTTGAATATTCTGAACAATGATTTTTTACTATGGATGGGTTATTTATACTCTAACATAATGAGCACAAACAATACTTCCAAATTTATTTCATAACCTAGCAATGATTATGTTATGTTTATCTATATTGACAATCATTACATCATTGTTACTCTCGTTGTTGTCTTTCTCACGTGAGTGACGAGAGCTCATTGGCAACGTATCTTTTGCTTGCTGGTGCGCGACTAGAGATAATTGTTTGAATTCACTCATTTTAAGTGTTTCATTTTTTTATAGCCCATCTGTCATTGTCATTATTATATATCATTGATTCTGAAGGGACATACTCGTAATATATTGGACTAAGAGCTGGCCACGTCTGATATGACACAATAACGAGAGCAACAAAACCCGTCTAGTTAGTTAGCTATACTATAGTTATTGCTAGATCCAGGTATCTGGTAGCTTTTAATGGGTGGAGGTTGGAGTGACAGACATGCAAAAATTTTCAATTGGAAAATAGCTGCGACTGACCGGAAAATAGTAATACCAAAATAGGTAAAAACTACCGAAGTTGTCTGTGTTATAGGTTAAAGAGAGGACAGGGCCTGTATTTAAACATTAGAACAGAAAACATATTATTGCGGAAACAAAAACAGTAGGCGAAAAACTATGAATTACGGTTGAATTTCTAATTATAAAAAGTGACTTGACACATGACTGACAGTTAAAATGTTGCCTGGAATAGCAAAAATAAAATAGTCATGGGTATATGTCGATAAAAAGTATCGAAAAGTGAAATGTTGTACTAAACACTACCAATACGATTCCATTTAAAGGATCCATAAGCGTTAGGAAATTAAATTATCATGTAACAGCCTGAAATGCTACAATATTCAAATGAGACAAAAGTTTTGACGTACGTTGCCGCTGATAAATCGTATAGTTATATTTCATATACTTATTTTTCTATCTCGTCGAACGAGCGGAGCCTAAGCGAAGTGAAGTTATAGACAGCTTCGGATGAAACGGAAACGGAACTGTCAGCTGGCTACCTGGACATCGCTGCATTTCGCTGGCTTTTTGATTTTGAATAGTTGTTGCGGTAACTGTAGTTACATTTTTTCTTATCTATATAAAATTTATTGGGGTTATAGCAGAAATCAATATAATTTTAGAGTTCGTATATGAGCAGGATCGATCAATGGGTTATGGAGCTAGAAGGCGCAAAACATTCATCATAAGAGTCTTGTTATATTGGTCAATGTATTTACAAGGAAATCGCAAGTTCTCAGTTCGAGGCGGACTACTATTATATAGTTTCTATAACTCTGTGCTCTTTATTATGGAGGCGACATTTTGGATGAACATTGTTCTGGCTCTAATTCTTGCACGTCCACAGGAATCCGTAATCTGAGGCAACATCACTTAATAATTCTATTCAACATTTCTACGAGTAATAACAACAAAACGTAACGATATTTACAAACAGTCAGAAGACGATATTTCTCAAAAATACCTACTTAACTACTTTTAAAATAGACGAAAAGATACTTGGATAATTATTCGTCCGCATAGAATTCGGTTATCGTGTGGCCCTCTGAAAAAGTTTTTTTTTTCGGGATAAAAAGTAGTTCAGTATCCTATGTCCTATTCCTCACTCTAAGCTACCTCTGACGCCATTTTAGAGACGTGCGTTCAGCAAGATATTCACTCACAAACTGAGGGACAGACACCGCCTTTAGAAATTATTATTGTCTCCAATAGGATGTACAGAAGTTATAAATTGACTTTGATTTGTCGCGTACCGCATAGTTTTATCAACAGATAACAGTCATTCCGTAAAAGTAATGTATTTTCCACATCATGTTGCAGCATTCTTCAGCCTTAAAGCCTCAATCAAGTTGCAGCGACAATATCGCAACCAATAAGTCGCGGCGTTTGTAGAACCCTTAATAATTAAATAAAAATATCGATAAGAACAGCACTGGCCGAATTGTGGCAACATTTGTGTTTGTTGACTTGTCAAGTCACTCCGTACAATTATAAATTCTAGATTACATTATAGGCCGTTTACGAAGTATACTTTCCCCCAACAGAAGCTTTTGGCAATAGATGATATAATCTATTGATTTATATAATTTGTCATGACATTGACATTGCATCAAACCCTTAACTCTAAGATTTGTATTCTTGAAGTTGTTTGCATTCTTTGACCACCACCACTTGACAGCTGCCAGATGTCCGGATCCAGAAATAAGCATACTAACTAGAGGTTTCGTTGCTCTCATTATGGTGTCATATCTGACGTGGCCAGCTCTCCGTTTACATATATAGGTATAGTTAAGTTTTATGATAGCCGAATGGTTGGTTCTTGTATCTCATAATAGTTAGGTATATAAATCTAGGTTGTTTTTTAACGAATGCGTAAGGCAGCTACTAGATCCCTATCTACATTATCTACACTAACTTTAGTGTATGATAATCTCGTATCTCGTTCTACCTTTGAGACGGATCTATGCTGAGCACCATACATTTAAAAACACCTCACGTTGCGTCTGCGTTTTTTTACCAGTGGTGTGGTAATCACGAGTAATAAACGTGATACATGACTTGACTGTCTTTATGATGCGTCAACGTCTTTTCAACACCGACGTGGCTGAACTTGGTATCTCTCTGCTTCATCCTAATTGAACAAGTCATCATCCGAAAAGATGCTAAGTGGTTAACAAATATTATTGACACTTAACGTCTGGCAAAAAAATCTATGTGCGTCATCAATTTTTTTTCTGTGATTGATGATGATGATAGATTTCGTGTTTATACTCGAATTATTTATTGTGGTGGCCGACGTCGTCGTCGGTGGAAAACCCAATGTACTGGTCTATGTGCGATATTATCTATTGCCAAGTATTTTTCCTAAGGGTTTACTTTTTGCATCTTTAATACAGGAATCAATCTTTTCTATACAAAAAACACAATGTTAACGAAATACATACACGTAATAGTTACACAAGATCACAAACAAAAATGGGGTCTAGCTATGCTCCTGAAGATAGTGGCGGTAACATTTTTCTTAGACAAGCCGGAGCATTAATTGGCTTAAAATTTCTTAATGAGCTGTAGGAAAACTGCTCAAATGCCTGAAAATTAGGCTAACCGACGGGAAACGTATTCAATATGGACGCGCGGCCACTGGATTATCTACCCATACGGCTGCCGGCATTCCCGCGCTGGATCGCTCGGATAGGACACGCTGCGCAGGGATTGAACCCAGCCTCCGGTCACCCGTTGCGTCAACAAGCTGCTTAAATAGTTCCTCAAAAACTGTGTGGTCTCTAGGTCCCAGGGTCAGTCTCAACCCTACATGGTTCAAACATGTAGGGCGAATCGGTGGCTGCATATTTTTCACTAAAGTGTTTATTTTTCACCACCACATATCATTCTAAAATGGCTCATCTAAGTAGTGTCTGAGGTTCGTGACCACCATAAGTAGCTCTACGCTGTAATGCTCCATCCTGGTCGATTCATTGTCTTCCTAAAGGAACCCTGGAGTCCGACGCTTGCCACGACATGTGCCAATTAGTCGTCATTTAAAGTCCCTATTAAGCCTTATTTTTATGATTTTTCTCATATGCGACATCATATTTTTAGTTAAAGTAGGTAATTTTTTTGGACTTGCAGATAATTTTGCCGGAAATACGTACCGATTACCTATTCACTTAATCTCAAAATGGTTTTAAAACATTCTTATTCTCTTTGCAAAGACTATTCAACGAATCTCTACACCGTAGGGTTAAAGCGAAAAAAAAAAGCCCGGCCAAGTGCGTATCGGACGCGCGCCCTGGCCTACCCTACCGCCAACTTCTAAAATGAAATTTCGCTATATGCAAGTGCTATAGAGAGGGAGATAACGAAATTTAGATTTTCGATGTTCGCGGTAGATTCGCTGCAGCTTCCGTACATCACACAATTTTAACAATCACTGAACAAGGGCCGGTTGCATCAAACCATCTGTGAAAGTCAACTTCATCGTTAAACAAGAGCGTGTCGGGCCACGCTCAGTGTAGGGTTCCGTAGTTTTCCGTCCGTCACAGTAAGTGTCCCCACTTAAGAGTTAAAATAACACCGCCATGTAGGATATGATATGAGCGTTCCACGTACAGCGACATCTATTGGCAAATTAAGTAAACTATTGCGCGCGTTCTTAAAGTATGGAAGATGATTTTTATGGGAGATGATCTTTATTGCGTGAACCGATTTTCACCGTTTTTACTTTATTTGAAAGCACGTCATTTCATTGTGATTTTGTAGAAATTACAGGTACAATAAACACCTGCTTATACGGTTAAATTACAAACTTAGTTCAGAAATTATTTTGTAATTTTTTTTCAAAAACTGTTCAACCTATCAAGTTCAAAATAATTTTCCTAGAAAGTTTTTATAAAGTTCTACTTTTGAGATTTTTTTCATATTTTTAAAACTTATGGTTCAAAAGTTAGAGGGGGGACACACATTTTTTTTTACTTCTGGAGCGATTATTTCCGAAACTATTTACATTATCAAAAAATGATTTTAGTAAACCCCTATTCATTTTTAAATACCTATCCAAAAATATATCACACGTTAGGGTTGAAATGAAAAAAAAAAACACTCCCCACTTTACGTATAGGGGAGGTACCCTAATAAAACATTTTTTCCACTTTTTATTTTACCACTTTGTCGGCGTGATTGATGTACATATTAGTACCAAATTTCAGCTTTCTAGTGCTAACGGTCACTGAGATTATCCGCGGACGGACGGACGGACGGACGGACGGGCAGACATGGCGAAACTATAAGGGTTCCTAGTTGACTACGGAACCCTAAAAAATATTGTATGAAAAGTTCAACAGTTTTCTGTGGGATAACAGCTCCGTCGCCATATTTAACGTTGATCAGTTCGTTAGTTATGCGTGGTGAAACCCACTCTAAATATTGCTATAACGAAAAGAAAAATTGGTTTGAGGAATGAACTTTAGCGTTGAAAAACTGTTGTCTCCATCCAATCATTGACATAGGTCGCGATTTATTTACCTACTGCAAATAAGTTTGTACTTATCAAAAAAAAGTTTTTTTTGTGATTGTATGTAAGTATTTCAAACAAATTAACGGTTTTCGGACTTTCCTCTTTACTAGCGTTGTAAGACCTTCCTTCTTGCCAAATTTCATGATTTTTAGTCTGTGGGAAGTACCCTATAGGTTTTGATTCCTGCAAAGTGTTAGATATTGTAGACTCGTTATATCGGTTGCCTACTTAAATGTACCTGAATGTAATTTAAGTGCAAACGACGTCGGTTATTGCTAATGTAGGTACACAATGTATAAGTATAAAGTAATGGACCGAGTTGCTAATGTCTTAACGACTACCATGGCGCAACATGCAATTATAGGTAAATAGGTATTAGGTTATAGGTATTTATAATATAACTTAGGGCTTAGCAACGGA
Source organism: Pammene aurita (assembly GCA_947086415.1). Lineage (NCBI taxonomy): Eukaryota > Metazoa > Arthropoda > Insecta > Lepidoptera > Tortricidae > Pammene > Pammene aurita. Next base: position 19,426,439 of record OX352289.1, read on the forward strand.
AACATGGTAGGTACTTTCTGTGGGCATTGTTGGTGTTGACTACTAAAAATTGATATTTTTAATGACATTATAAAATGTTATATATGTTAGGTAAATGTATTATTATATGCAGTCTTCACTTGTCGAATCGGGAAATAAAAGTGATTAAGCACTTTTATTTCCCGATTCGAGTGAGTGATATTATGCTCGATCTGTGATTGGAAATTCGCACCATGATACGAACCACGGATCCGGGTAGTCAGTAAGTTTCCCTAGTTTCCGTAAACAGCAATTTGCTAAGTAGGTACCAAACCGGTTGGGAAGCGTCAGCGTTGCTCCTCCGCAGGCCGCCTGCATGAGTAACAAATATGCTAGTTTCCTTAAAGGGACAACCACCTACTCTGCGAAACATCGCTTCGGTACGTTGTCAAGGTTGTCAGTGATAACTGCGTTATTTTACTTTATTATAATCGCATTCTTGAATTTAATCCATTCACTTGCAGGTTGCAAATCTTTCAATGCGAATTAGGAACGATTGATTTAAACTGAACTAGCATGATACTTAAATTGGATAGGACGGTACATAGACCTCCTAGCCTAGTTGGTAGTGACCCTGCCTATGAAGCAGGAGGTCCCGGGTTCGAATCCTGATCAGGCCATTCATTTCGAGTGTTTATCACGGATATTTTGTTCCCGAGTTGTGGATGTTTTATATGTATTTAAGTATTTATATATATCTATTTATTATATATATCGTCGCCTTAGTACCCATAACACAAGCCTTATTAAGCTGTAGTCACCCTGCCTACGAAGCAGGTGGTCCCGAGTTCGAATCCTGATCAGGGCATTTATTGTATGTGTTTATCACGGATATTTGCTCCTGAGTCGTGGATGTTTTTATATGTATTCAAGTATTTATCTATATCTATCTATTATATACTAGCTGACCCGCCGAACTTCGTACCGCCAACTTCCATCGACTCACGTCGACCTCAAGTTCACTCCTACGCCAATCCTACCGTCTCCCACCACTCTTCCACTATCTTCCAACCATCTCCCACTCTTGTCCCCCTTCTCTCACTCTCTTCCACCCCTTTACAACTCTCACTTACCCCTCTCCTATTTACTCTCTTCCACCACCCTTATCCCACCGACTCCTACTTCACTTCCATCGACTCTAACCCCATGACTCTGACTCCTACACTACGTCAGTCTAACCGTCTCCACCACCTCCCATTGTCTTCACCCCCTCCTATTAAGGGACTTACACTTACTTAACTTCCATAGATTATGTTTTTTTTAATCTCCAATATTTTAATAGTTATTCTGTTATTCGGAATGGAGATACATCCAAAAAATCAAAGATCATGAAAATCGGTTCAGCCGTTCTTGAATTATTATATAAATGGTGTATATATGTATATATATTGCGTTTTGTTATTCCATGTCAGTTGCGTTTTGTTGTACCACGTTTTATGTCACGTTCCACGGGAACGGGATAAAAAGTATCCTATGTCCGTCTCCTGGTTCTAAGCTACCTCCCCTCCAATTTTCACCCAAATCGGTTCAGCCGTTCTTGAGTTATAAATAGTGTAACTAACACTTTCTTTTATATATATAGATATCGTCGCCTAGTACCCATAACACAAGCTTTATTAGTTATTAAGCTTAATGTGGGACTAGGTTGATTTGTGTAAGATTGTCCATAATATTAATTAATTAATTTACATCTAAGGCTCCGGTAAGAGTGCCGCGTTTTGTTAGTGGGGCGGAAACGGGGCGCGATGAAAGCGCGTAACACGCGCGATCCGCTGAGCATGGCCCAACATGCTCTTGGCCGGTTTTTGACTGTGATGTAGGTTTTGTATTTTATATTTCGCTTAAAGGGAACAATAATTTCGAATGTCAACATTAAATGCCCACGGCCGAAATAATTTACGCTGACTGGATTTCGTACCAAGGCAAGCTGCCTCCATATCCGCAGTCGAGTATTGTCCCGTAGAAAATTCTCTTAAGTACCCAACACCATCAATTGATGCTTTTAGACGTATTGAGAGTCCGGTAACGATTTAAAAACGAAAATCGCTAATAATTAAATAACGCACATGAGTTGCATTTGATGAAGTCTTGTTGTTACAAAAAAGTACTTTAGATACATACATACTAGTATATATTATTATTTAATACCAGAAAACTCAATTCTTACAAAGCTTGTTTAGTGAGGACGTTGATTCGTGCAAACATGTGGCTTGATGTTTTAAATATTATTTTTATGCCTTTAATATATTTTATATTGTCTGATTAGAGAGGTATAAAGTTAAGTTTATTTTATTATTTAAAATTTTATTAATTACTTTAATACATACCCAAAAATACCACCTAAACTTCGGCAATTTTTCCTAAAATTACTCTGGCTAAACATACTTTTGCTTTAAAAATATATATATAAAAATGTCTAAAAAAACTGTTCAACTTATTCCTGAAACGACTAATTTTCGAACGTATTTATATATTTTATATACAATTTTAACATAATTTTTAACATTAAAATCATACTTTTTGCTCAGCAATAATCACGAAACAGCTGTTAGAACAAGAAGCATTATTTATAAATGAAACGTGATGAAATGTATTTCTCAATGTCTCTAAAAGAACATTACAATTCTGTTATCTAGAGAAACACGGTATAACCTTATCTTAATATAACAGTTTACGAATAGTTCCACTTATGCAGTTTAAAAAGAAATGATTTAAAAATATATATATATACAAACTAATAGAAGTCATCTCATCAGCATCACTTACTGCAAAATTGTATCGAAAAGTTGAGCGAAATAGAAAACAACTGTTACCGGACTCTTCATTCTAACACCGAAATATGAAAGCGTAGGAGTAAATAGTAACCGCCAAAAATGTTTTGGGTAAGTAGACACTTTTATTGCTGGGCTCGTGTTCTTTGCATGTCCATTAATTGCCTTTCTAATGAGCCTTAGAATACCTTCCGACTGCGCCATCAGACCAGCTCCGTGTTAACATATTATTGTATTGTCATATTATGTTATATGTTAAATAACAAAAGTATATCAAATTTCAACGAAACCGGTGAAGTAGAAATGGTTAAAAAATCGATTGAAAAATTTGAAACACATTAATATTTTACAATCTGAAGCTTCATAAAAGTGTTTAATAATGAGTGACTCCCAAAAATATATTTTGGTAAACACTTTTATTGATGCCTGTACCTAGTAGATAACATTGTAATGTAAATTACGGAAGCATACCAAATTTCAGGTCAATCAGACACCGGGGTTGAAATTTAACTTACAAATAAGCACCGCTACCGATATATACCCGTATATTCGTCAAGCTTAATAAAGGCTTGTAAACATATAGTAGGTATAGATCTCCTTAAGTCTCATGTTTCGTTTCGTTTCGTTATAATGTAGGTATTATTATATTTCGTACAACTATACTATAAATGATGTCAATGACCATTAGTAGATATAGGTGCCAGGCAGGTACTTATAGGTAAAATGTATTGAAAATTAAAAACAATTCAATTAAAGTATTTTTAGATAAACATTAAAATTTCATATTGCATTTTGGTACGTTATACTCCGTCCGATTTTTAGCTACCTATCTTTTATTTAGTAAAGTAAGTACTTAATTAACGTTACAGTGTGACTTTGTATTTTCATTTCTTAAAAAAAGACCTCTAACAAAATAAGTCGCTATAGGTAAGTGACGACTAATTGTTGATATTTCAATTATTACTCGTGTCGGTATTTGATCCGCTTAAAGTCGCAGTTAAACGACGCGTCATTATTAATTACACTAAGCAGTAACAACATTTCGCAAACAATCTCTTCACAAACAACGATTCACAAACCTGTCATTATTAAAAATGCTCATTCAGTAAATAATTACTCGACAAATAGACATTTAGTAACAATGCCACTTTGTAAACATATTACAAACCAAATTATTATTAAAAAAATATTCATTTCCAAATAATTCGTTTTTAAAATTAGTTATTTTGCAAAACGTTAATTAATAAACTATTGTTTCTTAATAGTAACGTAACGAAACGCAAGGCGGTATAAAGTTTATCCATAAATATACTGGGTAAATTAAATAGAAAGGCTATTACTAGGTAATACAAGTGCTGAAACATACCCACAGGTGTAAGACAAATAAAAAGAAATAAATTAGAACTGATCGTAAAACTATATTTATTTAAGTATTTGACCTTGTTTTGAGCGTAAGCTCGTTTCTGGGAGAGGTATATAGATTGTTATAAAAGTTATACAGAGGTACACCGAAGGTATAATAGAACCACATACATTATACATATGTGGTTTAACGTATCATTGTTTTTTTTATTAAATCTCGTTTTAGAATGAGGTACACTGATTTTTTTTATACTAAAGGTATATACACTGAGGTAGTACATCAAGTACAGTACTTTCATTAAATTCTATAAAATTGCCGAGGTCCACCCGCCATCCTGACGCTCAACCTCACCCCCTCACAGTACAGTCGCCATCAAATATATCGCCAAGGTAGTCATAAACATCTGAACATGCACTTAATCGCCTTGAAAATAGAAGCTTTGTTCATATATTTGTGACCACCTTGACCGCTCCGATATATCTGATGGCGACTGTACTTACGTCGTGGCAGTTTTTCTGACGCGAGGGCCACGGCCTGCAGTAACTACATTTGCTTGTTTTTTGCGTTCCGAAGGTTTTGGAATTTGACCGTACTTAAGTATCGTTTAGAGATCCCTTTAAGAGTTCCACGGTTCGAACCTTATGTTAACTACAATCAACTTCATAAACATATATCTTTAGGTACCGACATACTTATGTATATATATACAGTTAATTAGGTGCAAAATTGAACCACTTTCTACTTACTACTTTGAAATTTAAGTATTCTAAATACGAGTATATATGAAAGGGGTACGTAATTATGTTGGCAGTGGATTATTTTCATTATATATACAAATACATTGGGTAATTTCAGAGTAGGATATCGAGTTTTGTTTATAAAATATCATTAGCCTTGACTAATATTTTTTGTTATTTAAGTTTTTATGTTAAATAAAATGTTTTACATTAATATCATTAAAAACAAAGCTCTTGTCTGTTGACAGATCTTCATGACCTTTGTCAACCATCACGTTGCTAATCGCACAAATAAACGAATGACGATAAAAAATTAAAATAGTTGAAGGTTTAATTGGGAATTAAACACCGTAGTGTCAAACAAAAACAAGTCATTACTTGTCCAAAGTCCTTTTCCAAATTACCTTTTAACAAATATAATTGTGTGACTTTGGTTATACAAACAAATAAATAAAGCCATTTTAGAGTTATAAATATGTGCTACATTTATATGCAAATTATTGACGTTTCTTTGTTATTTATAAGTAACAACACTCGTATACCTGTAATATATCTACTTTAGGATTGCAGGCGTTTCTATCTTTTTTGAAGTTATTTTATCAATTAATTCAAACTGAACAGGCATGTCTTGGTGAAGTAAGTAGTAACTGCATAGAATATTTGCAATTTGTCGCACCGACTTGAATTCGCATTTTTGGGACCTCCACTTTCCATATTTTATAGTACCTTGAAAGTGTTATTACGTGAAGTTTTCTAGATATCAATAAAATATAACATTTTACGTCATCGTACATTGTTATGATAGGGAATGAATACTTAACATCAAAATTGTAAACAAAAAAGAGCTATGCTCAACACATCTGGCCAAGGCTGTATGTTCACCGATTATTCGAAGACGGCTGGACCGATTTGGAAAATATATTTTTTGTGTGAAAGATGGTCCCATTGTAACCAGGTCAGGATCTGATGATGGGATCCTAGTGCCATCAAATATCCTATAAAAACGACCTTCTGAAGTGGGTGTTTGTGAAGGGCCGACAATTCTCTTTACCGGTTTATAAGAAAATTAAGGCCTACCCATTGTCTGTCATACAGATGTTAGGTTTGGTATCGGGTATAAATAAGTTAAGTTTTTACAGTTTGGATTAACATAAGTAAAAAACTATAAGCAAATGAGAGAAACAGAGATCATTTTTGGACCGAATGTGAGAGGTTTTCATAATATATAAATTGTACCTAAATTAAAATCATGCATAAATTAACTATCGTCAAATTATTTGCATGTTTCTCTATATTGGCACAATTTTGCAGCTAAGTGTAGATAAGCTCTGTAATAGCAGTTGCTCAGGTGAAGTTGCGATGTGCACATGTTCTTTTTGTAGCAGGTCGCCGTTATACAGGGTATACTATGCCAATCAGTTACTCTTACATTTGCTTCGTCTAAAGTTCCTGTTTATACGTTTTATTTCAACTATAATTTTACTGACTTTAAGGCGTATTGAATTGCCATTATTATTGGCCTCGTGTAAATGGACAATACAGTATCGATGCAAACAAAAAGCAATATGTGACGATTAAAACAAACGTGCAAAGGTAGCAGCCACTGCTGCGTTTTTCAAAGCAGGCTTACTTAATAGGCACCTTCACAAATCTGTGATGTTATGTGCTACCTACTGATGATACACATAGTACTACGTAGAAGGATTTATTTATTACGACAGGTTATAAATTATACAAATCAAACAGTATAGTCTGATGGAGTGTGTCTGAGGCAGCACACGTTTGTTGAGGAGCCACAGCTACAGTAGCAGCGGTATCGTGTTGCAGGTGGTGCACGCGGCCACCGGGCTGGTACCGTCGGGCGTGGCCACCACGCTGGCGCAGGTGTACTCGCGCGTGTTCCTTGTGTGCGGCGTGCTGCTCACCACCACCGGCGCCACGCTCAGCCCCGGCCTGCCGCTCTGCGTGCTCGCCTGGTCCATCACCGAAACCATCCGATATGGTTACTACGCTCTGAACCTCGTCAAGTTCGTGCCACATTTCCTGCTAGTCACCAGGTATTTTCTACTCTTTAATAATATTTTCCATGTATGAGGAACAGGAGCGATTTCATGTGCTAATCATAAACATTATGCTAACTGCGAATACATTTACGGGCGCGTCGCGTGGCTACCCGATTTAAGCGCGTTGCGATATTTTGCAAATACTCAGCTACGGAAGCATTTATGAAGTTTCGATATTTACCTTTACCTATTTGAAATTTACCTATCTGTAATTTTATGTATTTAGTTAGTACGGTCAGAAGATGATGAAATGAGAAGAACACGCACCCTATATTAATAAGATGGCTAGGTAATGCTGGGGAAGTAGGGTAATCCTACATCGGGCGGTTCCGTAAACGTAGGATGAAACCTCATACCCTGCCGTGTTGCAGGTACTCGACGTTCCTAGCACTGTACCCGCTGGGCGTGACGGGCGAGCTGCTGTGCATGTACCACGCGCTGAACGAGATCGCCGAGAGGCAGCTCTGGTCCGTATCGATGCCGAACCCGTACAACTTCGTGTTCAGCTACTACCACTTCCTAATTTTCTACATGTTCCTATATATTCCTCTATTCCCCGTACTTTTCGGTCACATGATGACCCAAAGAAGAAAAATGTTGGGGAAAGACCCCAAGAAAACTCATTAATTGAATATTAAATCATGTATACAGAATTCATTCTCATTTGTCTTATCATGTAAACAAACGTGTGTCAATCTAGACTTCGTAATGTCATTTTTGAGGTTATGTGTTCGTTACTTCGATTATTGAAGGATATTTTATTAAAAATGATACTCGGCAGTGGCTATTTGGTTGAATTCAATAGGTACATTGTGAGTTTCTCTAAATATATAACAACATGTTAAGTGATAATCCTTAAGAAAAGCGTGATAAATTCATTGAAAAGTATTTGTTTACCTGATAAGACAAGTACGGATGAATTCTGTTTACATGAATAATTAATTATTTATTGCAGAAATTTTAAAGGTAATCATCCAATGATAACTAAAATTAACACTAAATATTTTATTTATCCTATATTTATTATTATTTTAATTTTAATGTAGGCACAAAACGCTAAAGAAAAAATATACAAAATTACTCATTTAGATATTTCAGTATTCAAATATGTTAGTGACCATTATCTAAGGATTGTGTACTGAGTGACGTAAAGGCAGAGTAATAAATCGATTACCGATTTTTACCAGCATGTTAGACAATGCGCCATCATCGTTAATAGTGTTAAATATCTGACTGCGATGTTTAATGGTCGCCGTTGCGCTGGTTGTTCGGCCGACAATGTTCTAATGATGACAACACACTTTGCCATAATATCTGCGCCATAATTTTAAACAAATATAAATTCAACACGACTATTTAATCAAATAGCAGCATAATTCACTCTTCGCATATATTCGATAGTAGGTCTTTACGATACGTATGTACGTAAGATACGTTTTGTCGGTGCACTGGGTAGCTTAACAAAACTTTAACAGTTTATTACCGCAGTTGCAATCTGCACGTCTCAAACAGCTGAGGTAAATAGAAAAGTGATATCGCGATTTGGACTTTCACTTGTGGAAAGCGTAATTGAACAACGATTCGAAGCAATGCAGCCCGCGCAAAAGATAGATGCCTATAGCTCTTGTATTTAACAAAGGCGAACTTTCTAATGTACGTTGAATTAAAAATATATTACGTCTACTTAATAGTTTTTGATAAATGCAAGAGATCAATTTTTATGTATTATGTTATGTAGTATCAATCGATTCGTTTGTTGTGAGTTGTGACATTCGCACTTGCCGCATGGAAAAATAATGAAACTGCGATTTAGACGGTGAAATAGACCGTAAAGTATTTATTTTACGGTAAAATGTACGAATGGTACATGTTTATTTTGTATCCACTTAAGTTAATGTTGTCACCTAAATAACATTGTCATCATCCCTATAATCCAGTAGTGATTTTTACGATATGGTCACACAAACAAAAGCTTAACCAAAGTTTTATGCATGAGTATTGATTATAATTTATTAATTTAGGAATAAAGTAAACATATGTCTATGTGGAGGTACTATACAATAATTTGAAGTTTGCTATCGATGTTGTTATGGTTGATATCGGTTGCTATGTAAGTTACCGCGTAATGTGGACTTATTACTTTACGACCCGGAGCGTCTGGGTACTTATCATTCGAGTTCAATTAGAGGTCAGAGTATTCTAGAATATGAATGAGCGAATATTTGTCGTTGATTACGTTTCTTCAGACAATGCTACAATTAACATTTTCCTATCTAATACTAGTGGAATTAGTTATTTAATTTTAAGTAACGACGTTAATGTAAAATAATTACTAAATTGAATACCGATTATTAATGTAATGTTATTAACTAAATTGCTGTAATAAGAATCATTATAATTATTACAGCATAACCTTAAGCGCGCTGTGTCAGTTAAGAACGACCTTTCTAAATAGTAAATCGTTCATGCGTGTCTTATACGTTGCGGTCTTTCTCACTCAACATGAGTTCGTCGACTCGTGACAATTGGATTGAATCCTTTATACTAAATATACTTGCTCTTCGGCTGCGTGCCCGCGCGCCGCTAACATTCACCTGGAGGGCGCGTATATAGAATGAACCGCCTTGTTGCAATTACCGGCAACGGTACAGTCGCCATCAGTTATATCGGAGCAGCCAAGGTGATCACAAATATCTGAACAACGCCTCTATTGTCAGGGCGATAAAGTGCATGTTCAGATATTTTGAGTACCCTGGCTGCTCCGATATATTGACGGAGACTGTACAACGCGGTTACGTGATCCTACTCTATTTACTCTCCAAACTCATCTCGAGAGGCATCGGACAGCAAAGTTGGCCGCTATTTGTCAACGTTTGTTTGCCATGTTGAAGTGTTGAGCAAACGGCGCGTTCCAACACATGCCATGGCTTATTCGGAACAGCTTTCATTTATAGCGCATTATTGGTATTCAGTTCAATAACGAAAGGCAAACGTACCGTTGATCTACTCTTTCTGATACTGTACTTCTTATGTCTAATAAGAGTTAGCAAACAAGCAGACTTGCTGTCTACGTTATTATGAAGAGGCTTTAAGTTTAAGAGAATATTTACTAAGTTTATATTATATATAGTATTTATCTTCTTATTATTAGTCGTTCCCTCATGACTGAGGATCGTGATCATATGCAGTCCGGATTTTGACTAATTTTACTGTATTGTAGAGGATTTCAGCAGCCCATCCAGGCAGTCCTCTTAATTGCGTCGCTCCAGCGCGCTGGAACTCCAGTTCCAGTTAAGATAGGGCAGTGCTAGTTTAGGACAGGACAGGGCCTATTTTAAGGTTTTTATCTTATTTACGTTATTGTCTTAGTTTTTCGAGCCAATGGTAGTTTTTATGTTAAGGCATTGTTCTGTAATGCCCCCTCTAGCTACGGCCCTTGGCTAGCCCTCCACTCCACGTATCCAAGAATAATGTGTTTGTCCGAAGAAACTGAAAGTCGTTTTGTGATGCCGCGTTCTTCCAATATGAATTTATTTGTCCTTCTGGCCGTCCATGGGATCCCTAAAGGTCGCTTCCAGCACCACATCTCGAAAGCGCCGTACAAAAAGAAGGAGAAAACAAGTGCGCGGAACTAATTGTACTTTTGTTTTTATGGAAAACATATTTTGTAAGGTGACATTTAGAAAGCTTCGATATTTATTTATTTCTGGAAATGAGACTTATATTTGTGGGACTTAATATGTGCTGCCTTGTTTATAATTAATAACAATACGACCATTACAAATTCAACATAAATTATTTATGTCATAATTTTTTTTATAGCTAATACGAGTAGTTCATTGTGCTGCAGAGGTTACACAATTCAAGGTCGTGCGAAACGAAAGATAATATTATACTACTTACTGACCTAAAAGACGAGTATGCATATTTACCTATTATCAAACACTACGGTATCAAACGAGACCGGGAAATCAGGGAAACGAGGCTGGGAATCCGTTTCCACGTCGAGGCATGTACGTATGTATGTATGTAGGTATGTAAACACTTAATTGTACATAAAAAAGTAACAAAACAAACATGATAAATAAAAATAAACAAAGTACAAAGGCGAACTTATCCATTTAAGGGATCTCTTCCAGTTAACCTTTGAGCAATTGAGAGAAAAGTATAAGACAGCATGGCATGTATAGTGCTTTTCTCAAAAAAATGCGTGGATATAAGACCTAAAATCTAATACTTAAGCATAAAAATTTTCGCACTCAGGATCTCTCGGTATAATTTAGGCCTAGGTCAGGGGTCGGCAAACTTTAAAAAAAAAGTCTGATATCGGAAAATATGGACTTTTCGGAAGCTCATAGAACTGCAGTTGTCTGTTTAATGTTTTTTACTATAATATTTGATTAAAAAAAAATTGAGGGGAACTCGACCGCGGATTGGGAATTGAGGGGGGATTGAGCCACAACTGACCCTTCAAAGAGCCGCATGCGGCTCGCGAGCCGCGGTTTGCCGACCCTTGGCCTAGGCCTACAAAGTGATATTAAAACCCTTTTCATATCAAGTATCACTAAGGCACCCGAAACTTGATGCTTCTGGTCCAATTATCACTAAACGACAATATTTTTGCGTATGTTTGAGATAATTATTTTTTCCATGTATCTAGAGATACATGTACAGCTTGCCAGATTTGTTGCGGTTTTCGGGAAATGTTATGACACAACAGTAGGTTATTAGATGGGTTTCAACTCGATAGATGGCGCTGTTATCCACCTGGACAGGAGGCCACCTGACACGCTCTTATGGCCCACAAATAAGAGCGTATCACATATTTTTGCGGCCTTCGTCTAGGAAGATACTATTGCCGGTGACTGTACGAGCTATTCTTACGGCACTATTGTGGGGCCATTTTTTAGGCTGATTGTGTATCCCGTTCTTTATTACACATATCGGTGCATTTTTCCCATAGGTAAAAAGTATGAGAATGACATAGAAAAATTTTTTTTCGTATCATCATTGCATCCTACTCCTGTATGGATGTTTTTAGGGTTCCGTACCTCAAAAGGAAAATTTAAAAAAAAAAACTCGTTGCGAACCGAAAACCAATAAAAAATAGCAACTTATCTTCTGCCTAAATTTCTTCATAGTCATTTTGTATAGGGAAATCGATGCACGGGTTAGAGTTATGAATAAGGCCTGAATAAATTTTTTTTTGTATTTTGGGGTAAAACAAATACATTTAGGGTGTATGCGTTATTAATTAGTTGCAGTTTTGCAAACGAGTACCTACTCGTAGTAATGAACTATTAAGAGATGTGTGAAGGGCATAGAAGTAAGGTGATTTTCGGCACAAACATACAGCCTTGGCCAGAAGTGTTGGACATAGCTCTTTTTTGTTTACAATTTTGATGTTAAGTATTAATTCCCTATCATAACAATGTACGATGACGTAAAATGTTGTTTTATTGATATGTCTAGAAAACTTCACTTAATAACACTTTTAAGGTACAGTCGAGGACAAAGAGATGTATACACTTTTGGACCTTATTACAACGCAATAAGGTCCAAAAGTGTATACATCTCTTTGTCCTCGACTGTACAGTCGCCATCAGATATATGGGAGCGGCCAAGGTGGTCACAAATATCTGAACAACGCCTCTATTGTCAAGGCGATAAAGTGCATGTTCAGATATTTTTGAGTACCTTGGCCGCTCCGATATATTTGATGGCGACTGTACCTATAAAATATGAAAAGTGGAGGTCCCAAAAACGCGAATTTAGGTAGGTGCGAAAAATAGCAAATATTCTGTGCAGTTACTACTCACTTCAACAAAACATGCCTGTTCAGTTTGAATTAATTGATAAAATAACTTCAAAAAAGATAGGAACGCCGGTCTAAACTTTTGAGTTTTGTATGAAAATCGCAAGGATGCTCAACACTTCTGGCCAAGGCTAATATGTATCGTAACTAATGAAACTCTGACATCGATATCAACATAACAACGTATATAAGGTTAACAGCTCCTCTTGCACGTACAGTCAGTTGCAGAATTAGCTTAGCAGTCAACTGGCAAGTTATACAAAATAATCGTTACTCGCTGTTGTTTTCTTGACAATAATGACAATGACTTATTTTGAACACGGTTTTGTTTTTGTGTTCCATTTGTTTAATGTTTCGCATTTGTTTGCTACGTAAAAGCGCAAGCTTACACTACTACCGTCCGCGTTACTCGTCGTGACGTGACGTTTGGGTACATATTGTTTCCAAAGTCATTATTTATTAGGAAGTTTAAATAACGTGGACAACTAACTAAGGGAGGTCGCGCACTGCATGATAGTTTTCTGTATCGAATATAATATATTTTCTGAAGCGCGACTGTATCGATGCTGAATCGCTACTGCATCGATGCTGTAGCGCGATGGTTGTGATGTAGAATCGTGTTATCGTGAACGCGGGTATGTCAAGCGACTGAAACGCGGCCGTTTTGCTACCGAATCGCTGCAAAAAGTCGCAGTACGCGATCTCCCATCTGATAACTGTCACTGCCCCCTACAAAACTGATCTATAATAATTATAATATTCGCTTAAGGATTAGGCAGAAATACTTTGTCAATTATATAAAAAATATTAAGTATATGACTTTTTCATAAACTGTTAAACTCTACATGCAAGAGGGACTTTATAGTAGTTTATGTAACTGTTACGTAATAAGGGTCCTTAAAACATGAGTGTGGTTTTATGAAACGAGCCGCAGGTGAGTTTCATAATAAGATCACACGAGTGTTTTAAGGCCTAATTACGTACAGTTGCATACACTGCTTTATCTACACTCATATTATTTATTCTAAATGCATTATTCGGAAACCATAGAATGGCCGCCATTGCACCGCCATGGCCAACTCGATTGTGCCGGCGGTCGGGGAGGCACGTGTCGGCGGCCGCGCGGGAGCGTGCAGGTGTACATTATGTTATCAAAACTCATAACCATAACACATCAATAGTTGAGCATGTAAAGTTAAAATTACTTTACTGCCACACATAAAAAGCTTATCATAGTAAAATCGGTCGTGGTAATGCTAGCCATTGCCTACCGTTTTCGAACACGTTTTAGAGAACTTACAATATGAGTGTAGATAAAATAAGTTTTTTTACTATTTATGTTAAAATAAGTTTTAAATAAGTTTTTAACAGTGAAGTTCCATATTGTAATTAAAGCCATTCGCTTGTTGGAATGGATGGAATTATACATTAATAATGAATGCCGTTAAATAATTAACAAAAAGCGAATAACAATGTATGTTAATTACTTAGTCTATGAATAAACAAAAAGTCATTGTGCTACTACTTAATGTAAAACTGGGATATAAATATAAAGTAAGCTATTTACATTTTATTTGGCCAAAAAAAGTTTGTGTTACATACGAAATAAAATATGTATATTATAAATAATGTTTTTTTGTGTCTACCTAGTAAAACTATTTGTAGAAACGTCATCAGATATATCGGCGCGGCCAAGGTGGTTACAAATATCTGAATAACGCCTCTACAAGGGCTGCTATTTATATATCCGGAAACCGGGATTACAATCTTCTTAAATAGCATATTTGACCTCCATGGTAAAATTTGAACTTTTTTAAGTACTGGCCGGTATATTTTTTCTTTCTTATTAACGCTCGTGTTTTGTTTTTGACGGGTTTTAAATGTCATCTCGCAGCAAGAATGGAACGCACTCGTGAAAATATTCGTGCTATGATTTATTATGATTTTCGGCGTGGTTTAACGCAACAACAGTGCATAGATCAACTAACTTCAACTTTTGGTGATGAAGCCCCATCTAAAACTACTGTGTATCACTGGTTTAGTGAGTTCAATCGTGGACGTAGTATGCTTACGGACGAAGTTAAGGCAGGTCGCCCGAAATCGGTCGTTGTACAACAAAATATCGAGGCTGTGCGAAAACTTATAATGGACGACCGACATGTTACGTACCGCGAGATAGAGGCGACTCTGGGTATTTCTATGACCAGCATTAATAGCATATTATATAATTATTTGGCTGTAAAAAAAATTTGTTCGCGTTGGATACCCCACAACTTAACAAAAGAGCAAAAAGATGCTCGCGTCGAATGGTGCAATAAAATGTTAAAAAAATATAACCGTGGTGACTCAAAAGCCGTTTATAACATCTATACAGGTGACGAATCCTGGATCTACGGTTGAATTTCTAATTATAAAAAGTGACTTGACACATGACTGACAGTTAAAATGTTGCCTGGAATAGCAAAAATAAAATAGTCATGGGTATATGTCGATAAAAAGTATCGAAAAGTGTAATGTTGTACTAAACACTACCAATACGATTCCATTTCAAGGATCCATAAACGTTAGGAAATTAAATTATCATGTCACAGCCTGAAATGCTACAATATTCAAATCAGACAAAAATTTCGAAATACGTTGTCGCTAATAAATCGTATAGTTATGTTATACAACATATCATATATTTTTCTATCTCGTCGAACGAGTGGAGCCTACGCGAAGTGAAGTTATAGACAGCTTCGGATGAAACGGAAACGGAACTGTCAGCTGGCTACCTGGACATCGCTGCATTTCGATGGCTTTTTGAATAGTTGTTCTGCGGTAACTGTAGTAACGTTTTTTCTAATCTTTATGAAATTTGTTGGGGTTATAGCAGAAATCAATATAATTTGAGAGTTCGTATATGAGCAGGATCGATCCATGGGTTATGGAGCTAGAAGGCGCAAAACAATCATCATAAGAGTCTTGGTATATTGGTCAATGCATTTACAAGGAAATCGCGAGTTCTCAGTTCGAGGCGGACTACAAATAGTTTCTGTTGAGCTCTTTATTATGCAGACGACATTTTGGATGAACATTGTTCTGGTTCTAATTCTTGCACGTCCGAAGGAATCCGTAATCTGAGGCAACATCACTTAATAATTGAATTCAACACTTCTACGAGTGATAACAACAAAACGTAACGATATTTACGAACAGTCAGAAGACGATATTTCTCAAAAATACCTACTTAACTACTTCTAAAATAGAAGAAAAGATACTTCGATAATTATTCGTCCGCATAGAATTCGGTTATCGTGTGGCCCTCTAAAAAGGTTTTTTTTTCGGGATAAAAAGTAGTTAAGTATCCTATGTTCTAAGCTACCTCTGGCGCCATTTTAGAGACGTGCATTCAGCAAGATATTCACTCACAAACTGAACGGCAGGCATGTGTGTAGAGAAATCCCAATATTGGCCCGACCGCCGTGCGCTTGGAGAATTTAACTAACCAGAGCGGCCATTGACAGGCTTTCCCCTCTGCCGAAAACAATGGTCAATAAATATAACCAGTGGTCATATTTATTGTACGGACTGACGTTTATCTGACGTGGCTATTTGTACGTTACGTACGAATAGCCATACATTTGACGTTCGCCTCCCCCGCAAAAATAAGCAGACTTTTTTTGTATAGAAAATGACAAACATGGCCGCTCCGGTTGGTTGAATTCTCTAAGCCATGCGCCCGGTATTAACCGTACGGCAGGTGTATGAGTAGCCGCCTTTAGAAATTATTATTGTCTCCAATAATAGGATGTACAGAAGTTATAAATTGACTTCAATTTGTCGCGTACCGCATAGTTTTATCGACAAGTAATAGTCATTCCGTAAAAGTAACGTATTTTCCACATCATGTTGCAGCATTCTTCAGCCTTTAAGTCTTAATCAAGTTGCAGCGACAATATCGCAACCAATAAGTCGCGGCGTTTGTAGAACTCTTAATAAATAAAAATATCGACAAGAACAGCACTGGCCGAATTGCGGCAACATTTGTGTTTGTTGACTTGTCAAGTCACTCCGTACAATTATAAATTCTACCTTATGCATACGATCCCGAAACGAAGCAACAATCAACGGTATGGGTGTTTCAAAATGAGCCGAACCCTACGAAAGTTACTCGTGCAAAAAGTACATTGAAACAAATGGTGGCCTGCTTCTTCGGTATTAATGGCCATGTAGCTACAGTGCCACTAGAAAACCGTAGAACGGTTAATTCAGAGTGGTACACGACCATTTGCTTACCGGAAGTATTTGAACAAATTCGTAAAACTAACCAGCGACGAAGAATCATTCTTCATCATGACAATGCCAGCTGTCATACGTCACGCGAAACAACTCTATTTTTGGAGGGTCAAAATGTGGAATTAACGGGTCATCCGCCGTACAGCCCTGACTTGGCACCCAACGATTTTTATTTATTTCCAAATATAAAGAATAAATTACGCGGTCAACGATTTTCGACCGCTGAAGATGCTGTCGACGCATTCAAACAACACGTTATGGAGGTACCTCAGGCGGAGTGGCAGAAGTGCTTTAAAAATTGGTTCACGCGAATGCAAAAGTGCATAGATCATCAAGGGGAATACTTTGAAAAACAATAAAACCATTTTCAGCCGTGTACGTTTGTTTGTTTTTTTGTTTCCGGATATATAAGTAGCAACCCTCGTATTGTCAAGGTTTTGAGCACCCTCGCCGCTCCAATATATTTGATGCAGGGATCGAATACCGGTATCATTTTCATACAAATTAACCTGTATTCAATTTCGGTATCTCGGTTGTTAATGAATACTTTTGTATATTTTTCGAAAAATCTGATAATTTATTACGTTTACCTAAATTAAATTTCATAATATAACGTAATCATTGCAAAAGTCGGACGCTATTTTGATTTTTAGTAATACCGGTAACGATCCCTGATTTGATGGCGACGTACCCCGATAATCTTTAAGATGTCCGAATGGTAATTTGCTTCGCTGAATTGTAAGCTATTTTCTATTGTATATCTAATCACTTCAGTATTCAAAACCGCAAACTGGAGGAGCCATAAAATGGTTCGAAGACCGGAGCGTTAAAGGTTACGGTAACTGCAACTTCGGGCAGTAGATATAAAAATAGCGGTATAACTATGGGTTCTGGTTTTTTGTGTATATAGCCAATAGACAATTTTCTCCTTCTGGTAAAGGTTTGTCTATAGAGTCGACTGACCGACCGACTGTCGGTTCCGCTGATATCTGGGCTGAATTACGAGTTTTCGGAATTATCCGCCTTTCAAAATTATCCCACACCTTTACACCCTAATCACCCTATAAGAAAGTAAAACCATGTACAGTCGACTACAAAGAAATGTATCCACTTTTTCACCTTATTGTGTTGTAATAGTAATAAAGGCCAATAGTGGATTCATCTTTTTGTACTTATTCGACTGTACTTACCTACACCACACCCAGCTGCTAGATTGCATGGATAATTTATGAATGAATGTATTTAAGTAAAGCCTGACCAGAAATATATGATTATTGTCAAGAGGACGCTATACTCTCATTTATATGGCAACAGTTCGGTATAATCATCATAGAGCGTATTATTTTCTATCATTCTCTATTATATGGTGACATCTTGATTTGTTTACCTGTCAGCTCTGATATTAATTTGAAAATGTTTCACATTTAAATAGTTTTATTTCCCGAGCGTATTATTAACAGCAGTTTATTATTTACAATGTTTCGCTCTTGACTATGGATAATTTTGGGATTTTTTGGTCGTTTATTATTTAATATTCAACACTTTATTATTATTCAAGTAAACAGCCACAATGACAGTGATAGCCATATGCACTTACACATGCATAATCATCCCGTCATTAAAATTATTGCCAGTGTAAGAAATTAGTTCCAATGAAATTCCGCAACATGTCGCATGATTATATATTTCTGGTCAGGCTTTATATTAATACTATCAAAATACGACAAAATGGATGGTGTCGTACACTTTTTTGTGTGGAATTTAATGAAGTTTCGTTTGCCATACACATTCATTGCATAACGATTACAAATTTTTAAAGGCGTGCATAAAACTAAAAATGCATATAGTTTCCATGATAGCAACCGACTCTGCAAGTCCTGGGAGCTCTTGTTTTCAGACATGACTACTAAAATCCCAGACAATATAGGTGTCCAATTTCATTGCTGTACTATTGGTTGACCTCTGATTAAGACCAAAAATAGGGTTTCATCATCAAATTATTTAGCCTTAGTGATTTATCCCTCATATATTTAAAAATAAAAGCTTATAAAAAAATTGCATTGCATGGCACTGGTGTGTTGATTACAAACCTCCTGGGAGTCTATTCGACATGGCATAACTGACAGTCGCATGCGAGACAACTATGATATCACACTTTTGTGACAGTTGATTCACCTAACCACCTACGTCAAAATCAACAGGTCTCGCTAGAGGAATTTCTCTATTGGCATGGGCGCCATCTTATTGTTTTGACGTTGACGTCAGTAAATTATGGGAATCCCACGTAAGGCATTTATTTACCTCTAGTAGGTAAAGAGAGCCTTGAAGCATTTTATGAAAACTCATTTGAAAGCGACATCTTTGAATGTCTTCTGAAACTAAATACGTGTGTGAGTATGTGTGTAAATCAAACGTGTATTTTCGTGCTACAATACTAGGCTAGAACTAGGGTAGTCTACATAGACGGCTTACAAGCAATTTTTTAGATTTGACGATGCAATTTTGGGTGTAGCAACTATGACGAAACCTGTGCTTTGGGTAAAAGATATGTGACAAATATTACATATTGAATAAAAATGACTGGTATGAATGATTTTAAGATTTCTTGTAACCAATAAATGTTTTTTGTGACAAGAAATAAAACAATACATTGACTTGTAAACCGACCACGTAGATCCAATATTATGTAGAAAAGGTTTAGAGTAAATGAATTATAATATCAAGAATACAACCTTGATATCTATCTCACGTGTTTATATCGAGACCCGAAAAAGTGAAAGATTACAAAATTATAACGAGTGTATGGTTAAAAACCCTAAAAAGTGGTATCTTGAGCATTGCGGGGGGCACTAGAAGCAAACAAACTGCTGCCGAGAGTATTACAACATTTTTCACCACGCCACGGCAAAAAAATACAAGCTTAGGTAAATACATAAAACAAAACAAATTAATTCTGCCAAATATTTATGGTTCAAAATCATCGTTCTATAACGTGAAGTAATTACTGTTCTCCCTTGTGAAAAAAAAAAAAACAATTTACGCTTTAAAAAAATCAAGATAGGCGGTGGTGCTGATGTGGTGAAAAAGCATTCATACACAAGAAAATAATTTTAATAAGAAAACCTAACTACTAATAATATAATTATTTAATTTTGCAATGTTTTGGTCTGTTTTAATACCTACTTATAGTGCTGCAGTCTTTGTTACGTCAACGTCTATGGAAAGTTTGAGGCATTTCAAAAACATCAGAAAAGAAATTAAATTCAAGAAATAAATGAATATTATAGGACAATCTTACACAAATCGAACTAGGCCCACAGTAAGCTCTGTAAAGCTTGTGTTATGGGTACTAGACGACGAGTATATATATATATATATTAGATAAATATGGATAAATACTTAAATACATAGAAAACATCCATAACTCGGGAACAAATATCTGTGATAAACACACAAACAAATTCCCTGACCAGGATTCGAACCCGGGACCTCCTGCTTCGTAGGCAGGGTCACTACCGACTGGGCTAGGAGGCCGTTATTTCTATCGGTAGCCTGGAAGTCAGTGCCTTAAAGGATTGTTTGACATTTGATATTTCACGCAGATAAACATAGTAGAAAAATGGAGCAACAGTATAGTAATTATCAAAACAAACTCTGGTAGCCTGGCGGCCAGACGCCCGACTTACGCTCTAAGGATCGCGGGTTCAAACTTGGCTCCTACTACTGCCTCCTAACTTAACTAAGGTTTTAGGCCCTTCGAACAATTTTACACATATTCTTCATAGATTCTAATCTAATGTAAGACTCTTATATTACATAGGTATTCCTAATCCTGAGAGTTGAGGATGTTATGGAAATATAAACATATCAGGTAAATAAATACAGTGCACAGTAGTACTATTCATAATCCTCATGATTATAACTAATTGCCACTAACAAGACCCAAGTTTTGAATTACTATTTAGGAGACTCGGGATATGAAAACCAATGGGTCTTCATTTCAAAAAAGAAGTTGACGTTTACTGCAAGTAAATGTAATTGTGTATCTGACTGACTTACGTGTAAGTTATATTCCAATAATATATCATATTATATTTCTTATATAATGAATTGATATGGTTACACATGGCACTTTAAACTATACATACTTGTTTCTTTAAACATCGATTTTTTTAAGGGTGTTCAGTTTTTCAGCTGCTTTCGCCACCGCATCTGTATGTTTATTGGATCCGGTGAGGTGAGAAGCCGCCAGTGTGTCTTCGCATGTAGTATCCCACATGCACATGTACTATCGGGTTCAGAATTGCATGGTCAATTTATGAATGATTTCATTGATAAATTGACCATGCAATTTTGAACCTGATGGTACATGGGGAATGGCTATACAGCCGCATACAGTCAAGGCGTTGTAGGAGATTTATTGCTAGTGGCTTGCTTAATCTGAGGAAATCTACTCTAACATAGCATCCAAATTACACAAAATAATGCAGAGCACAGTTAATGCAGGGTACTGTAGAGATACTCCCAACAGCAGGGTGGAAGAACACCTACAACTCATCGCACTTTTTGATGTTTATCCATTCGCTCCTCGGCCAGATATCGACATTTCTTTTATGGCATGTTAATTAAACTTTAGGTTAAATAGGTAATGCCAATCATATTATATTTTAACAGTTATATATTTTTAATAAATACCTACATTTAAAAATCATAAAAATTATAAATATTAATGTGCTCTCAGTGAAAATGTCTTAAAATCATATCAATTTTATAATTACTTCTAGTAGGTATCTTACCTAGTTTGAATAGTCAGAAATCCCCCCACCCCCAAACCATGGAACTGTGGGCTTAGAGGAGGCCAAAAAAGCTTGTTGAAGTGGTTGGCGGGTCAGGATGTTTTTACCCATCCAAATTGCCATTGGAGCTGGGACGACGTATTGTGCCAAATTTCTTCTGAGTCACTCACTCCTAAGCCGCAGCACTGGCTACCGGCTTACCCGTCACCAAACAGGAGGTTTGGTGACGGGTGGACAGCTTTTCCAGACACTGTCAGTAATAATGACATTATTTCTCTACTCATCTTGCTCATCCTTCATTCATATACATAGAAAAGGATGGGTACAGAAATATTGACATTATTACTGGATAGAAATAAGTCAAATAATAATAACATTAAATAATTAAAATACTTAAAAAAAAAAGAAAAAGAAAAAATATATAAAGGTACAAAAATGTATAACATAAAAAAGTTAAAAACTAAAAGAAAAACGTCTTCTAAGGCTTTTCCACAAAATATGCACTTAATGAATACACAC
Source organism: Pammene aurita (assembly GCA_947086415.1). Classification (NCBI taxonomy): domain Eukaryota; kingdom Metazoa; phylum Arthropoda; class Insecta; order Lepidoptera; family Tortricidae; genus Pammene; species Pammene aurita. The sequence goes on from OX352289.1 coordinate 19,448,799, forward strand.
AAATCATATGTAAGTTAACCAGTGAACGCACCGGGTAGTTCGGTTTAACTGGTCCCTATGCACAACATTACATTGTTGCATTGCGCTTGGTGTTACCGAGCGCCTTTGTTCTTAACTCTTCCACCAGTTTTTGCATTGTAACCTCTCCCATTTAGCTTTAAGATAAATATTGTTTTCTCAGTAAGTGATTTATGTAAATCTTTTTGAGAAATGAATGTCTTAAACCGTATCCGTGATTCCGGCTTTGAGTCCGTGTTTGTGCTCCACACAGGTGTTCTTGCGGTACTTAAGTAAATGCCACATGCGTGCCTGTGGGATGCTATATGCGTAGACACACTGGCGGCTTCTCACTTCACCGGAACCAATAAACAAGCAGGCCAAAGAAGCTGAAAAACTGAAGACCCATAAAACATTTTTATACCTTTCGTAGTCGAGACCCTTGGCGCGTGGGGACCCAGTGCTCAGCAACTTTTTAAAGAACGCAAAAAGAGGCTCGTCGACTCAATTGGTGACCAAAGAGCTGGCAGCTTCCTGGCTCAACTCATGCGATACAGCAGAGAAATGCTGCCACCATCCTCGTTTGTTAGTTTCTAACATGTCGATACATATAATATATATCGGAACCTCGACAAAACAAATACCCATGGTAAATACCCCGTTTTAAATAGTTTTTGTAACTTCCATAAAAAAAATTGCGTTCTAGGACGTTAAAAAAAATGTTTTATTTAGAACGTCATATAAATATTGAATACCATTTTTTTTTAATAAAAAAATATAGGGATGAACATTTAAAGCATTCTTTTAGAAACATGAATGAATGAATGAAAGATTTATTCATGACAATTACAAAAAACATAATAAACAATAACATATACAACCCGAAACATTAATTGCCACGAAATCGTCGCAATTCAGCGTTAAATGCCGGCAGGGCCAGCACTGGTCTTCCGTTGCAACCATTTGACGACACGGCCCCATATAGACATTTGATCCTCACAACAAAACGAATCGATTGATACCATATATGAAAAAAATTCACCATGCCTATTGTATGCTCCCACCGGAATTTGGTATGTAGGTTATTTGAAGTAGAAGTCTACTTCACGGTAAAGTTACCGTGAGTACAAATTTGGAGCGGTAGAACCACTGATTAATTAACGTTATTTTCTTGTATTTTCAACTTGACGCCATATGATATGATATGATATTTATTCAAGAACAATTTACATCGTGTTATACATATTAGCGCCCATTTAAGACCTAGTAAGGCTTATTTTTTCATGATCTCGAAGATGGGCTCTATATCGCTATATGGAAGCCAACCGATAAGATGTTTGATAAATTTACAGTGGGGCGGGCTAACAAGGTGTAATCTGTGTTCGTATCACGGATTTTTATGAAGTGGATCTTTTTCTTAAACCTTGTCCCTAACCAAGGATGTGCACTTCTGTCATTGAATTTGACAACTAGTATCCGATACGTTTGCCTAGAAAGAGTTATACGTAGAAAGTATGTAATAGAAAAATAAGATAATCTTCTCAAATTTTTTTAAGTATATTATATGGACTTAGGGTTCAAATGTTACGGGGGGGGGGGGGGGGGGGGTTCACTCAATATTTCTGACGTTCGAGGCGATTATTTCTGAAAATATTCACTAAATCACAAAATGTTCAAAAAAAACCTCAATGTCATTTTTAAACACCTATCGATTGATGTGCAACATGTTGATATTAGGGGAAAAATTGTTTTTTGTAATTTAGTTACATGGAGCGCCCTCCATAAAAATATTTTCTCCTTCAATTTAACTACATATAGTCTTGCCAGCCAACGAATGCAGTAGCAATGTACAGCGACCAAAAGTATGACAACACTAAGAATCAGTAAAAAAGCAGCAATGATCATCAAATTCTATGTTTTTAATTTTAGTTGGTATTTCCACCTCTTTCATTACGTGACATTCACGGTGTGTAAAAAGGAGACGGATATATTTCGTCTGATTTGTCATCAACTGTAACAAATAATCTGGTTGAGGCAATTGACATATGCCATAAAAACGAATTGAAATTCAATGTAGAACGTTGCAGGAGTTCTATCTCACTCGCGCTTAAGACGAGAGAGTGAAATGCACTAGAAAGTGCATTCTATCTCACTCACACAAGAGCGATTCGAACTGTCGGCTGCCAGGATTTTACTCTTTGGCGCTGCGTAGTACCATCAGGCGATTCGTCTGCTCGTTTGCCTCCTATTTCATAAAAAAAAGAAACAAATTCAATGTAAAAGAAATGTGCATTGAAATGTTCGTCACGAACACGGTGTCTCATCACAAAGGGTTGGCACATGTACGTATTTTGAATTTGCCGCGCTTTTCTACTGAAAAAATGGTTTGCCAGACTATAATTAAATAGCGGCATGAAAAATACACCTTATGTCTAAATTTTATTTTATTCGTCTTATAGTTTCCGAGTAAAATGGCTGTGACATACGGACAGACGGACTGACGGACAGACAGACGGACATGACGAAACTATAAGGGTACCGTTTATGCCATTTTGGCTACGGAACCCTTAAAAGTACTAAAAACGGTCCGATAGAGAGCATAATAGTGGGGGGCGGTGCCTCACTCGCACTCGTTACAAAATTGTCACATTTGACACATATTCACAGTTTGATTGTCTGATGACGTCATTACCTCCTCAGTCAAAACGAGACACTCCCTTAGATAAGCTTCTCTGTCGGCCTCACTTTGTGACCGAAGAATGAGATCCACTTCATATACATCCATGGTTCGATACCTACGTACACCTACTAAAAAAAAACACCAAACTCTCTGCCATGGGATTCCCAATGTCCTGTCAACATATCTAAAATGGTGGCCATAGCCATAGACAAAACGCTCTAGCGAGACCTACTGACAGCTTGACAGTTAGGTGTATGACTCTATCACCTAGTGAGACAAGTGTCAGAGCAACGTCTCGCAGTTTGGCATCTCGAGGCCCTGGTGTATCTTTCATTGAAATCCACGCAATAGTTTAGGCACCAGGGAAAAAACGTAATTTCATATTTGGTGACCTTTTGCGGCCCCCATATTGTTTTTTTATATATATATATAAGTGTGGATTTCTTACTCAGATCAAGAGTAATTAAGGGGTATGTCACTTGTAGAAATCCGCTTAGCATCCTACAGAATGTATTCAGTTTTCAGTTTTGAGACCTTTACTTACTTACTACTATTTTACTTACTGTTTTGTCGCAGCCAGTTAAAAGGTTGATACTCGTATTGGTGTAGCTGACATACAAAACTATAAATAAATGTTAACTTTGTATTCTCACAAGTTTCATATCATGAGAATATCCCCTGGAAAGGCATCGACTAAAAACTTCACTTCCTCGAATGCTATCTCTAAATAAATAATAAATAAATATTATAGGACAATCTTACACAAATCGACCTAGGCCCACAGTAAGCTCAATAAGGTTTGTGTTACGGGTATTAGACGACGATATATATAAATAATATATAATACATAAATATGAATAAATACTTAAATACATAGAAAACAACCATAACTCAGTATAGGGACAGGTATTGCGTGTCAGCTTTCCGCGCGCCTCAACAGGAGAGCCTAATGCAATGCTTGCCCCGACAGTTACCTCCCGACCGTGTTCCCGAATACACGCTCTTAATTAGTACATTCGTTGTGTCAATTCATACTCCCAGAGATCATCCTTGATAGACTATACAATATAGGTTTAGCACCTATAACTGGTGACCTCCGACTTGTGACTTTGAACATTTAGGCACCTTGAACTTAAATAGCAGCGAACTATAAGTGATTTTGTGTTTAAAACTTTAAAAGGAATCTGGTTGAGTTACGTTCGTATATAATTACGCGTTCGCGTGTGTTACCTCACGCTATCGGGCAGATAATTCCCCGCGCTCCAGGGTCAACGGAAGCAAATTTTATTGTGTCGCAGTATGACTCCGACACCACCACCATTGCCAGGAACAACGACAACTATAGAGTTTTCGGCGATTTCCTTAGCATCAAGGATTCCAGACTTTTGGCAGGACCAGCCGCGCCTTTGTTTGTGCAAGTGGAGGCAATACTTGATCAACAAAAAGCCGGTGATCAGTCCAACTACAACATGGTGATAGCCAAGTTGGGGAAGCAGGCAATCCAGCAGGTGGCAGACATACTGGAAAAGCCACCAGAGAGCAATAAGTTTCAAACATTAAAAGCGAGACTGCTCAGTGTATATGAAGAAACCGAAGCAAAAAGGTTACAACAGCTTATGTCGGATATGGACCTAGGAGATCAACGGCCGTCGCAATTAATGAGGAGGATGCGCGACCTTGCGCGTGATAAAATGCCAGAGGAGACCTTAATATACTTCTGGCAAGGACATTTACCACCGGCAGTGAGGGCCGTAGTAGCTTCGGCGGATTCGAAGAACCTGGAGAGTTTAGCGAGTATTGCCGACAAAGTGATGGAGACATTCAAACCAAGTGAGGTTGCAGCAATCCAAGGGACTTCAGAACTGAGCTCACCACAAAACATAATGGCGGAAATAGCTAAGATTAACCAGCGTATTACGGATTTGTGCAACTCCGAGGGACGAAGACGAGGTAGGAGTCAAGAGAGAAGCCGCAGCCAAGGACGACCACGTAGTCCCTCTCGGACCCCTAACAGCCCTGATTGGTTGTGCTACTACCACTACCGCTACAGGACGAGGGCGAACAAGTGCGTGCAGCCGTGCAGTTGGAAGGGTCAACCGGCGGAAAACTAGCGGAAGTGCAGACGTTTTCGGCGGAGCCCTGTACACTGGTAAATAATTACCGCCTGAGTGTATTAGACAAAATTTCCGGATTTAAGTTTTTAATAGACACGGGTGCGAACGTAAGTGTCATTCCAAAAAAATTTAAATTTTCAAAGGACTCTTTACATCCAGTTAAGAATTGTAAATTATATGCTGCCAATAATACAGAAATTAAAAGCTACGGTTATGTAAACTTAACACTAAATTTGAATCTGCGACGTAGTTTTAAATAGTCATTCATAGTTTGTGATGTTAAACAACCTATTATTGGAGCAGATTTTTTACTTAAGTACAGATTACTGGTAGATTTGTTTGGAAAAAGGTTAATTGACGATTTAACTAATGTTTCTGTTATTGGTACAATCATAAACCATAAGGGCTCATCAATTAATTCAATCAGTACAAATAATAAGGCATATAGTTTATTGCGCAAATATCCAGAATTATTAAAGCCTTTGTCGTTCATCGAAACACCTAAGCATGACACTTACCATTATATTGAGACTACGGGATCACCCATATACCAAAGAACTAGACCACTGCCTCCGGATAGGTATGAAAAGGCTAAAAAGGAATTTCAAAAAATGCAAGAGATGGGTATTTGTAGACCATCTAAGAGTCCGTGGTCTAGTCCTTTACATATTGTTCCTAAGAAGGACGGAGAGATTCGCCCGTGTGGCGACTATAGAGCCTTGAATGCGGTTACGAAGCCAGATCGCTATCCTATTTCGAGAGTGCACGATTTCACCTATTTAGTTGCAGGTAAGTCCATTTTTTCTTGTATAGATATCCGCAGAGCTTATCATAACATCATGGTATATCCGGAAGATGTGGAGAAAACTGCTATTACGACCCCCTTCGGGTTGTATGAGTTCCCCAGGATGAGTTTTGGGTTACGGAATGCTTGCCAAATCTTCGTGCGGTTTATGAACAATCAATACTGTATTAAGGGATTTCGACTTTGTTTATTGTTATTTAGATGACATACTTGTAGCTTCTCGCTCGGCGGAAGAACACGACGGTCATCTCGAACAAGTGTTTAAAAGACTGAGTGAATTTGGTATTACCATAAATCTGGAAAAATGTACATTTAAAGAAACAAAATTAGAGTTCCTTGGTTATGAAGTATCGACCGAAGGTTTCAAACCACTGGAAAGTAAGGTGGAAGCTATAAAAAACTATCCCAAACCGCATAACGTTAGTCAGTTACGGACATTTTTAGGTATGATTAATTTTTATAGATCACATATGCCACACGCAGTACAATACCAAGAAATACTACATAGGTATATACACAAAGCGAAGCGTAACGACAAAACACCGATAGCATGGACACAGGAAGCTGACGAAGCGTTCGTGCAATGTAAGCTTGGCTTACAGAACGCTGCTACATTAGCATATCCACTTCCCACGGTACCTATTTCTTTGTTTACTGACGCTAGCGACACGTGTATTGGCAGCGTAGCTCAACAATATGTCGACGGTCAATGGCAACCGTTAGGTTATTTTTCTAGGAAATTAACAGCAGCACAAATGAAATACAGTACGTATGACAAAGAACTGCTTGCGATTTATCTTTCCGTACAACAGTTTAGGTATCTGCATGAGGGCAAAGAACTAATTGTTTTTACAGACCATAAACCTCTGACATTTGCTTTTAGTAAACTAAACAGTGACAGTAACAAAGAAATACCACGACGAACAAGACAATTACTTTTCATAAGTGAATTTACAACTGACATTCGGCACATACAGGGTAAGGACAATGTAGTCGCGGACGCACTATCTAGAATAGAAACGGTAGACTTACAAAATATCGCAATTGATTTTTCCACGCTTGCAAAGGCTCAGGAAAATGACGACGAACTGAAAACATTATTACAGAATGATACGTTTCAAATTAAGAAAATCATGTTGCCTAACTGTATGTATAATATTTACTGTGAAATTGCTACAGGTAATGCGAGACCGTACATTCCTAAACAGTTTCGTCGCGATGTTTTCAACCAGATCCATAATTTAAGCCAGAAATCATCTTGCGTGAAGTCCGTACACCTGGGGTTGTACGGGCTTCACGCAAGATGATTTCTAGTAGGTATTTCTGGAAGGACATGAACAAGAATGTAGGCCTCTGGGCCAAAACCTGCGTTCAATGCCAGAAGGACAAGGTCACGCGACATACCAAATCGACACCAGGTAATTTTCCAGAAGTAGACAGGTTTGAACATATACATACTGACTTGATCGGACCGTTACCAATTTCGACCGAAGGTTATAGGTATTGTCTAATCATTATACATAGGCTGCTATTTATATATCCGGAAACCGGGATTACAATCTTCTTAAATAGCATATTTGACCTCCATGGTAAAATTTGAACTTTTTTAAGTACTGGCCGGTATATTTTTTCTTTCTTATTAACGCTCGTGTTTTGTTTTTGACGGGTTTTAAATGTCATCTCGCAGCAAGAATGGAACTCACTCGTGAAAATATTCGTGCTATGATTTATTATGATTTTCGGCGTGGTTTAACGCAACAACAGTGCATAGATCAACTAACTTCAACTTTTGGTGATGAAGCCCCATCTAAAACTACTGTGTATCACTGGTTTAGTGAGTTCAATCGTGGACGTAGTATGCTTACGGACGAAGTTAAGGCAGGTCGCCCGAAATCGGTCGTTGTACAACAAAATATCGAGGCTGTGCGAAAACTTATAATGGACGACCGACATGTTACGTACTGCGAGATAGAGGCGACTCTGGGTATTTCTATGACCAGCATTAATAGCATATTACATAATTATTTGGCTGTAAAAAAAATTTGTTCGCGTTGGATACCCCACAACTTAACAAAAGAGCAAAAAGATGCTCGCGTCGAATGGTGCAATAAAATGTTAAAAAAATATAACCGTGGTGGCTCAAAAGCCGTTTATAACATCTATACAGGTGACGAATCCTGGATCTATGCATACGATCCCGAAACGAAGCAACAATCAACGGTATGGGTGTTTCAAAATGAGCCGAACCCTACGAAAGTTACTCGTGCAAAAAGTACATTGAAACAAATGGTGGCCTGCTTCTTCGGTATTAATGGCCATGTAGCTACAGTGCCACTAGAAAACCGTAGAACGGTTAATTCAGAGTGGTACACGACCATTTGCTTACCGGAAGTATTTGAACAAATTCGTAAAACTAACCAGCGACGAAGAATCATTCTTCATCATGACAATGCCAGCTGTCATACGTCACGCGAAACAACTCTATTTTTGGAGGGTCAAAATGTGGAATTAACGGGTCATCCGCCGTACAGCCCTGACTTGGCACCCAACGATTTTTATTTATTTCCAAATATAAAGAATAAATTACGCGGTCAACGATCTTCGACCGCTGAAGATGCTGTCGACGCATTCAAACAACACGTTATGGAGGTACCTCAGGCGGAGTGGCAGAAGTGCTTTAAAAATTGGTTCACGCGAATGCAAAAGTGCATAGATCATCAAGGGGAATACTTTGAAAAACAATAAAACCATTTTCAGCCGTGTACGTTTGTTTGTTTTTTTGTTTCCGGATATATAAGTAGCAACTCGTAGACCGGGCTACCGGATGGCCGGAAGCGTTCCCACTACAGGACATAACGGCAGAGACGGTAGCTCAAACTATTTATGACGGGTGGATAGTACGTTTTGGGTGCCCAGTAACCTTAACTAGTGACCAAGGGAAACAATTCGAAGGTAATCTTTTTAGGCAGTTAATGAAATATATAGGTACTGAGAAGCTAAGAACTATGCCATATCACCCAGAAAGCAATGCTTGTGTCGAAAGATTTAATCGCACATTGAAGGCATCTTTAAAAGCACGGATAAATAGTACTTCTTGGGTTACGGAGTTGAGTACAGTTTTATTAGGTCTCCGTACTGTGCCTAGATTAGACACTGGCGTAAGTGCAGCTCAACTGGTTTATGGTTGTTCCATACGTTTACCGGCCGAATTTTATTGTAATGTTAATAAAAATGTAACAGAACCATACTGCATGTTAGACAAAATTAAGGATACCATACGAAATTTGAAACCAAGACCATTTTCTCACAAAAGAGATAATAAATTCTTTGTTAGTTCTGACCTTCAGACTTGTAATTATGTATTTTTACGTCGTATTGTAAATTCAGCATTGCAAACACCATATGAAGGACCTTATAAAGTTATAAGCAGGAAAGATAAAGTATTTCGAATAAAATTAGACAATCGGGAAGTAAACGTCTCCATCGACAGGTTGAAACCCGCTTATTTACTTAATGAAAAAGTTTACTCATCACAAAAAACAAAAACACCAAGTACGCCAGACACGGATAGCGGATCCGCTCCGCCTATGCGTAGTGTCGCGCCCTACGTTACACGCAGTAGCCGAGCGGTGAAGAAATCAGTAAGATTTTGTGATGAGTAAACTTGATTTAGTGGGTCAGAAATTTGCAATTAATTAATTAAGTACTATTTACATGTAATGTTACATTTTACTTTAAAACAATTCGCATTCCACTATAAGCAACCAATAATTTAAGACGTAATTATGGGTAATTACAGTAGCAGAGGAGATTCGGATAATGCAAATAAGGCCAACACACTGACGGCTGAAGCATCTATAAACGTTTCCGGGATGGCTACGCAATTAAACACGTTAACTATTGCCATTTTGGCAATTGTCCTAATTTTAGCGCTACTATTGATATTCTACTGCTACAGTAGTTCCAAAAGGAGGCTCAACAAATGGTTCACAAGGAGGGTTAAGATCCTCGCGACGGATCAGCAGCGGGTTTCGGGAGCCCAAGCTACTTCAACCCAGCCGCAACAGATTTATCTCAAAGTGTAAAAGTTATAAGTGCAGTGCGAATCGTTAACGTAGTGTTAAAATAAGTGATTATTTTTAATCATAAGTAAATGTAACGTAGTATTTTTTATTCTTATTTTTATTTTAATTTTATTTTTAGTCTAGATAATTTTGTTTACAGCTTACTTGTTGGTACTTAATACCAGTTTAACATTACGATTACATCAGTTTATCAAGTTGCGTATAGTCATATTGTGTTTGTTATCGCTCATTGAGTTCCAAGTAGTACAGCGCGATTTTGTTGTCGAGGCACATTCCAATGAAGCAAAAATGGTCAGAGAGCACTATAAAATAGAGAGCTAACGGACACAAGAATAATAAGAAATAAAAACTTCAAATTATAATAAAATCATTTATTGACAAACATACAACTTGTTGTGTTAATTTTAAGTTTTCTTTTAAAGAATTATTGTAAATTTTTTTATGTTTTGGGAGGGGACGACTATAGGGACAGGTATTGCGTGTCAGCTTTCCGCGCGCCTCAACAGGAGAGCCTAATGCAATGCTTGCCCCGACAGTTACCTCCCGACCGTGTTCCCGAATACACGCTCTTAATTAGTACATTCGTTGTGTCAATTCATACTCCCAGAGATCATCCTTGATAGACTATACAATATAGGTATAGCACCTATACTCAGGAACAAATATCTGTGATAAACATACAAATAAATGCCCTGACCAGGATTCGAACCCGGGACCTCGTGCTTCGTAGGCAGGGTCACTACCGACTGGGCTAGGAGGCCGTTAAAAAGGCTAAGGAGGTATTTTTCCGCATAAGTGTACACATGTTTCTAATGTTTCTATGTAGAATTTCATGAGCTTTAATATTGTCCTAGATCATATTTTCATAGAGTTCCTAGATTCGGAGGGAAAAACGAATTACTTCAAGGTGAAGGACATTTTCCAAGGTGTTGGCGGTTCCTCGAGGTCCTGAAACGGCAAATGGTCTGGACATGAAAACAATGTATAATATGTGTGTGTATAATCAAAATACACACCAAATTTCAATTTTCAAAACTGTCCGAGGAATTTCGACCTTTGTCGTAATTTGATTGTATTATACAGGATGTAACAAAAAATAGTGGTGATTTATATCGTATTAAGACTAAGAAAATATTTTTGAACGCCATTTTTTTTTGTTTGGGACACGTCATCTCAGCTGGCAGACCCTCCAAAACCAAATTTTTTCGCAAGAATTTTTTTTCCTACTTTTTCATAATTACAATACTATACCAATTATGCCTTTAAACGGATCACCAGCCTTTTTGTTACACCTTGTATAGTGTCAATGCAATTTTGCAGCTCTCTGTAAATGTGCAAATATTTATCTTTAAAGAAACCTTTGAGTATGTGTAAAGTGGCTGAAACATGTAGGTACCTAAATTTTAAAAACCTACGACTAAAAGCAGGAACATTGGAAGTAAACCCAAAAGTTAAGAACAATTGATAATGGCCAGCATGCCATAAACCACAACATCACGAAAATGTTCTTGAAAACTGGTTGGAAACGGGATTGAATAATATCGCAAGCACATACTTAAATATTGCAGGTGTTCCATATTGTATCAAAATTTAATAGAAAATGAGATAATTGAAAAAAAAAACAGATAAAAATCGTTTAAAAGCATGTTAGATAACGCTATCAATCGTTGAAATAACATACCTACTTGCGGCAATTCGACAAGTTTCGGAATGAGTGCGATGGCATGAACTAATGTAACCTAACATAATTCGTCAAGCAAGACTTTACAGGTGATTATTCCGCAAATAAAAAATATATCAAAAACTTTGAATTAAGATTGAAAGTGCGTTATTGAATGAGTAAAATCAAATCAATAACTTTTTAAATAAAACTACAAATATCGAAAATATTAAGTTTAAACGCCCCCAAACATTTAATATGACGTTCATTAAGTGGTTTAATTTCTCTACTGCCATCATCTTCCTAGCGTTTTCCCTAATCGATTACACCCTTAGGATTTAGGGGCTACAAACGTGACTTTGGACGTCTTAGCAGTTGTTATCAGGATGTCAGATATTTTCTTCCATCGAGGAGCCTCGGCGAATATCAAATACTTAATTGAAATAATATTTCGTGTAAGCTTAGAGAAATGACGTTTCCATTGTATTCTCAAGTCAAAATAACGAAGAATTAGTAAAAAACAATAACAATATATTCTTAATGTAATTTTGAAAAGTCTAGTAAAAAAATCCCCCTGTATGATCTTGGCGCGACTTTATGATACATACCTAAATGTGAAGGTTGTTTTGAACCACACTAATTAATAAGCTGCTGATTGTACGATTCTAAGTTTTTTAAAACTCATTTAGTATGACGTCAAGGTGAAAATCCGCGACGTACCCAGATTGTAACAACCAAGTCACAGAACAAATTCAAATATTCCGTGAACCAATAATTTGTACTAACATCGTTTATTTTATTCACCATCTAATTGATTCCAGTTGAAACAGAAGGATACTATGTAAGATAAGCAGAAACTGGTAAACAGATATATTATAAATAGGTAAGTAATTAAAACTAATTAATTATGATTTCTCGAGATCTAAATCACGATTGGCATTGATTTTTAATCCGTAAATCTATGATAAAACCTTTTGTATCGCTGCGAGGGTTCGTATAAATAAAAAAATCTAAGATAAGTCTAATAGTTGTTTTTAGCTTCATTAATGATGTACAACAAGTATACCGCGTTGGTGCTAGCTCTGGTGGTGGTGGCGGCGCAGGCCAGCACCGCATCGGAGCAGATGCTGGCGCCACTGCTCCAGGCCCAACAGTAAGTCCACATTCGGTATAGTTCAGCCATAAAGTTCACAATTCGGGGGTGCACACCTAAAAGTTCTACTAGGGGGTGTGCCGAAAAGTCTACTGGTGCCAAACTGGTGCTAATGAATCGTGTCACACAAAATACGTGTATATTAGATATAGAGATGTCAAGTCCCTACTCTTATAGTTTTACAATATCCATCAGTCTGTCTGTCACCGGCTTATAGCTTAGTGAAAAAGTCCATTTAAATTGACCGGTTGAGTTTTCTCAAAAAGTATCACACTACAAAAATATCCTTTTAGGCCCACCTTTAATACAGCGTTCACACTAGCGTGTTCGTACTCGCATCGGTGCTCGTCGAATAGCTCGACGAATCATTTCCGTAGCGTACGAGTGCCAACACGAATGTCCGTTCACATATTCGTCTCCTTGTACAAATCCCCTGTACAAAACACGCGCGCGAGATGGAGCGCGAGTGCCGTGCCGACACGCATGTGCGTGCGCTATTCGGCTCGTCACTCGCACGCATGTGATCGCACCATTATTACTCAGCCCAAAAAATGGCCCCACAATAGTGCTGTAAGAACGACTCGTACAGAACTTTCTCGGTCAGTTTTATAAGATTTTAGTCAGTGAGAAGGCCGGTTACAAATTTTCAGGAGCCATATTTTCGGTAAATCTTGTTTGAGACTGTAGTGACTGTACCTCTACAATATTCTAACCATCTAACTCATATAGTAGGTATGACCCTTTTTGACATAGTAAATTTAACACGTGAAACATAACTACGAGTCATCATCATCATCAACCTAATCCCATGAATTGGCATATGCACTCTAGTTTTTTTAGCCACATAAGTGCACAATCAATAGTAGTTCGTACCTATCATGTACCTATTTATTTTTTCAGTCGGTCGTCTTTTGACTTTAACTTCATTTAGGTGACTATATTTTCACAATATGTACATGCAGACGTACTTAGATACGGGATAGGCCATAGAGTAAAGTATATAATGGAGGTACAGACAGACTTAAATAAGATTTAAAGAAAATATGGCTCGTGAAAATTTGTAACCGGCCAGTGTTTTACCGTAATAAGACTGTCAGAGAATGTTCGAGTCCTTCTTACAGCACTATGTGGGGCCATTTTTAGGGTTCCGTAGCCAAATGGCAAAAAACGGAACCCTTATGGATTCGTCATGTCTGTCTGTCTGTCCGTCCGTATGTCACAGCCATTTTACTCGGAAACTATACGACGTATCTGAATAAAATTTACACATAAGGTGTATTCTGGATGCCGCTACTTAGTTATGTATTTAAATTAAAAAAAAAAAATTTAAGGGGGGGCGCTCCATACATGTAACTAAATTTAAAAAAAAATGTTTTTACCAAATATCAACATGTGATACATCAATCGATAGGTCTTTAAAAATAATATTGAAGTTTCGTTGATCATTTTGTGATTAAGTGAATATTTTTTGAAATAATTTTATTACATATCGGTGGGATAGGCGCTATCCCTCTTGAGTGATCAAATTGTACAAAAACAGTTTAAAATGTTGGAAACAACAAAAAACTTTCACACCGAAGTTCTCTTGATGTTTGCCATGTTGTTTCTCAATGCGATGCGAATTGACAACTTCTAGATACCTTTTTTTAAAACGAAGAATGATACTGGTATTTGCCACAGTAATTGACCGAGCGAGAGGCAATCGAAGCTTCAGCTTGTCCAAAAATACTTTCCTATTTGCGGTTATGTACTGTTCTCCACTCCAGAGTTATTTGGCCATCGATTCTAGTAAAGAATTGTGAGCCGGTTCGATAATTATACAAATAAGTACATACGGATTTTATTGATCATTAATTTTTTTACAAAGACGGAAATCGGCGGCGCGTGTAGCTGCACCCAGCGCACGAATAGTGGCTTATGTTATGACTGTTATGAGTGACGATGAGATCTACGGCGCTTAGTACCATTGTAGGCGCGCTGTGATATGACACAAGAATAAAAGTTTCCTTAATTTATTTTGATACCTTCTAATAAATGTAATACGAGTATATTTTATTATATATATATATGAGGGTTCACAAGGTATATCTACTGTACAGAATATAAAACCTACTTAGCATATCACCTAATTGTGCTTATGCGTAGCGTAGCAATACCTATCTAGGTACCTACGATACGTACATAATATACATACCTACCTACGGACACAATCTACTTACCTAGTAAATAGTATTATAGATTCTAGATTAGATCTATGATTAGTAGAAGATAAGTGTGGCTACCAAAAGCAAAACATGATAAGATTCGGTTTATGAGATACTATAAATTCTTGATATAAATGGGTACCTACATAATGCTTTGATAACGTATTTACGTGTACCTACTAACTGAGGCAATAAATTCATTCCTCCTCCATACATCTAGATAAAGTCCATTTCTTTAATAGGCAGAGGCGATACTTAGGTTACCTACTAAAGTTAATACTGAATATGAATTATAGACGTTATTACCTACAACGTTTTAAGTTATGAGTTATGACATGTGTTATTATTCTAATTATATAAGTTTCTACTTATTTCGTTTAACAAACTGATAGGCATGACGGTGGCAATCAACCGTTCTGGAACCACTGGTATACCTACATACGTATCTATTTATGCCACATAGAGATTATATTAAATGAACATACATAAAAAAAATAGCAAAGATCCCGACGAATTGATAACCTCCTCCTTCGAAATCTTGAAGTCGGTTGATAAGAACTTGCAATAAGCCTGTTTGGGTAGCTCCCTATAATGTTTTTTTTTTGTTTTACTACTTTGTCGGTGTGATTCATATAAATATACTTATACTAGTGCTAACTAAGTCGACTAACGATCACTGAGCTAAGCCACGGACAGACAGACAGACGGAGAGCTGGATAGAGGGACATGGAGAAACTTTAAGGGCTCTTAGTCGTACTAAGAATGTACGAACTCAGTCTTAAATGACGGGATTTATCTTAATTTATCAGGATAAATGACGTACCTTACCGTCAAATTATTTAGGTTAAGTACCTACAAAAAATAACACCAAAGTCAATCCGGTGTTAAAAGGTGTTTTTTTCTGTTGTTGTCCTTTCTACGGTAACGGGATTAAGGTAGGTACGGTGACTTTATGTACGCTAGCCTAATATGGTCGGATTTTTATCGCCTGTCACATAGCTGTCACGTTCTAACAAGTTGGTAAGTGCGAAAGTGATGCATGACGTGATAGGCGATAAAATGACAACCATTGTACAACCAACGCGTATGCGTTCTAGTGTGAAAATAGTTCATTTTTAACAATAATATATGTAACTACATTGTATTAATGTACATTGTTTCTACTTAATAGGGAGAGGAACCTTGGCATAACTGCAACCGTGAATGATTATGTGGACGAGACCATCAGCATGTTGGTGCCACATATCCAGAACTTCGGCTTGGACCCCATGGAACTGCCCGACATCGAAGAGGGCTTTGAAGTGGTTGGTATTTACAATTTACTGGCTTATAATTTTTAATAATATACAAAAGTTAAAAGCTGCAAGAAGCAATCTGAGTATCGTATTCTGGTTCCGATTTCTGAAAAATCGATTCAATTGGGTTTTATTTACCACTTTTACGAAGGATACCATAAGCTCATTATAATCTCCTTAATTACGTTGGTACGATTAGTTTGTGCAGACTTGCAGAGTATAACTAGGTAAAGGTACCTATGTAAGTCACTCTTCTGGCATAATAGTCCGGCTGGGTAATATCCAAAATTCTATTAAACAATTGCATGTACTTCCTGAATGTGTGAAGCTCAAGCCAACACGTAGGGTCCCTTTTTGGCAAATTTTACGAAACGGGTTACTGCGAACGAGCGGTATTTTAAAAACGAATTTACTTAACACTGAAAGCTACTTAGATAGACTTTGTTTTCTGATCTGGCATCCAATTCTATACGCAGGTAGCCATAATTTCATCATTCGTACCTAATTAAATTGGGTTGATTGCAGAGGTACCTGCTGATAACCTACAGCGCGTGGCTGAAGATCCACGACGGCTACATGTCCGGGCTAGTGAACGTGCAGCGCTCCGGCGACCAGACCGTCAACTACTTCGCCAAAATGCTGCGCGTGCGCGTTGTGCTGCAGTTCTCTGACCTTGAGGTAAGCTAAGCACAACCCATCAGCTATCGTTATCGTGCCTACTTTTTGTCAATTATTTAATTTAATTTAATCAATCGTTTAGACACCACAATCTGCCAATCGAGAGGTTAAAACTACATATATTATGTTGCACGGACAGAAACTGCACCTGGGCACGTAATACCGTCCTGAATTTGCGAGCTTTGCAGAGGTCCTGAAACAAAGGCAGCATTTGAAATTTGTTTATTTGTATTATTTCAGTTCTACTACAATTACCTCCTGAAGGTGATGAGGATTGGGCCCACCGGCGGCATCCGCGGCTCGCTGGACAGTTTCAGAGTCGTCACTGACATTTTGCTTGACTTCAACAACGACGAAGTCCATCTCCAACAATTTTCTTTGACTGACATTGGGTTAGTTATGGTTTGAAATTAAGATAACTTTTTTGATTCCACTGTATTGTAGAGAAGCGAATAACGAGTGCAATAGCAAATGCATTTAGGTAAGAGTGTGTATGTGAAAACGACATCGCTTTTCGCCTCGCCCGTCGGACATGTATCGGCGATATAACAATAAGGAACGCCGTAGGCACCGGCGTACGAGTAGTTAGTGTCGAGTATAGTCGTCCTAGCTCCTTTGTTATCAACACATTTAGCGAGCAATCAATAAATACTAGACCAAGTTTTCTGTCGGTCGCGTTTATTGATATGAAGTGAGATAGCTAAATAAGTTACAGAAATAACATTCTCATGCCACATTAATTTCGTTTGCAGACGTCTGCGCGTCCGACTGACCGGCAACCTGCTGACGGACTGGCTGATCAACCCAACCATATCGGTATTCGTGCGTATCTTCGACAATGTCATCATCAAGGTCGTGGAAGTGAACATCCGTAACGCGATCCACGTTGCCGTCGGCACCATCAACTCCAATCTGAAGGCCGTCATCGATATACTCGAGTCCTTCAACTAAGAAAAGCTCAATCGGACTCTGAGTGTTAATCGATACAAATGCTGATGATTCAAATAAAAATTTTATTCAGAAATGACCGTTTTGTTCTATACTCGTAATTCCCCGCGTACTTGTACAAGTGTAAATTAAAAATAGAGTTTCAAATTATTTTGTAAATAATTTTAAACAAAAAAGAACCGACTTCACTTAGCCACCACCTTTCCAAACGCAAATGCTCGAGCAATTAAGGCTCGAGCTGCTGTAAAAAATACTTAAATCACTATAGGTGTGGCTATAATAGTTGAAGAGTTCCCTCGATTTCTCCAAGATCCCATCATCAGATCCTGACCTGGTTACAATTGGACCAACTGTGAAGTATACTGTGTAGTACTCTTTCAAACAAAAATAGTAGTTTGTGTAACTGTTACGTTTTAAGGCCTAATTACGTACAGTTGCATACACTGCTTTATCTACACACATATAATAGTGACGTGTTCGGAAACCATTAGAATGACCGCCATTGCACCGCCATGACCAACTCGATTGTGCCGGCGGCCAGGCGGGCGCATGCCGGCGGTCGGAGAAGAGGGCAGATTTTCATTACGTTACCGTAGGTAATGAATTTTCATACGTGTTTACCTCACTGTCACAGATAATCAGAGGTCGGCGGGGGTGGGCTATTTGCCTTATAATTTGACATGTCTTACGTCATAATATAAGGCAAATAGCTCACCCCCGCCGACCTCTGCAGATAATACACTGATGTTACTCTGGATGTTAGGTTACTGGTTGCAATAATGATCCACATGTGATTTCCGAACGCGGAATAGAGGATTTATGATATTGGTGTAGATAAAATAATTTTCCAAATCGGTCCAGCCGTCTGCGAATAAGTAATCGGTGAACATACATAATTTTAGTTAGCAAAAACAGATCCTGACGAATAGAGAACCTCCTCCTTCGAAATTTTGAAGTAATTCAAATCCGCTAGAGTTGCCCCTGGGTCTTACGAAGCCACAACCACACCTTTCTTAGTCTTACTCACACGTTTCACATCCTTCCCACTCTTTCCCACGCCTTATCCACGGTTTTCTTACTGTTTCCTGCATTTCCCACTATTTCCCACACAATTTCCCATTCCTTCCCACAACTTTTTCACTATTTCTTTCACCAATTCCCTTCCTTTCCCACTATTTCTCACCCTATTCCTGCCAATCCCACTCCTCTCCTACCGACGCTCACCCTTAACCCACCGACAATCACTTACTCCCACCAGCCCCATTCACACCCATATTACGAATAACAAAATTACTTAAAATGAGTGCCTGCGCCAGATCAGAGGTGATGAGGTTTTTAAGCGGACGTCAGACTCCCTGAGTGAGCATAATCAAATTAAGTATGCTCACTATTATTGAGTATATAAAAATATGCGTTTATCAGCTGCGCAGGTGCCAAAAGTATTGTAGATAATATGTAATATCGGCTGTACACTCTCGCGCTCGGCCTGTCTCGTGAAGAGTGTAAAATAATATAATAAAGCTTTTCAATCTCGTACCTCACTTGAAAAAAACCATAGTGGTTCGGTGTAGCTAAATATACTATTTTAGAACCATTAATCCATACATTTTGCAACGGGATAACAAGACTGCTTTGTCCATTCTTACCCCGCACGGAACGGATCGGATTAAAACACAAAATATAGGTACAGACAAAGCTTATTATAGAGGTAACTTCGAATAAAAGCTGAGGCAAAAAGGCGGGATAAACGGAACAGTCATTAGGTCAATGTTGCAATGAGTGCGAGTGAGATGTAGAGAGTGTAGACGACTTCATCGGTCTAACAGATCGTTCGGTCGTCTGCTAGTATGTCTGTAGTGTCTGCTAACCCTGGCCACATTTTTGTATAATTTTTGATCATCGATCGAACGGGATGGTCTTATTCCACTTTCAAAAGGTACGACAGAGAAGGTGCTATTATCGTTGGTCCTTGTAACCCTCCACTCATTACTTACAGCAGTGGAGGGTCACAAACAGATAAAATTCGCCATTTCTTCAAGAATTTTTGTGTGTACTACGAGAAAACCTGATATTTTTCTTAGAAAATTGTATCGGCTAAGGAAGACACTGGTAAATTGTTTTGTTTTGTGCTGTAGAAGTGATTTTATCTTCATCTATGTCTATCCCTTACTTTGAGTCCCTTAGTTTGACTTGCTTTGAGTCATCGATTGATATCGGTGCACTTACCTAGACAGCAACGTATCGAAATGAGGGTTTCCATGCTCGAGTTTTTCACTAGATGGCAGGGCCGTGGCGAAAGGTTAAACAGCAGCTGTCAAACAAAGTATGATTAAACATGATTGGTGTATTATGACAGCTAGACCTCTCACATATTCGTCTCCACGTACAACACCCCCACGCGAGCACGCACGTCAGCACGAGCGTGAGTGCCACAGATTATTGAGTAGATACTACGTATGTGAGTGCCAACACGCATGTGTAAACTGTAAATAGTCGCGGTCGAGCGCTATTCGCCTCGTTACTCGCACATCTGATCGCACCATGGTCGATTGACAAGTCACCAACGTGAGTAGACCCCTTAACAGACGAGCGGACCGGACCGCCGATAAGGACGTTGACGTTGCTATTTGTTAGAGTTCAACTGTATATTCAAACTGACAAAACAATAGAAAAAGTAATAAATAACTATAAACTAAAAACTACCTACAAATAGAATATATCCTCTAAATCGCTGCCAATGGGTAGGGTGCCCAGAAGGCTGGCCGCATTGCCACGTTGTATAGCGATACTTACTCGCTGTGCAAAATATTGGCCAGCCCTCTGGTCACCCGTTGTTTCGATTAAACGCGCCGCTAAATCTTTGTAGATGCGGCGCGCGCTCGGCCCCCATGGCCCCAACGTTTCGACCCCAAACGCCTCAAATATGTAGCCACTGCCGAGGGTGGCGTATTTGCGGCGTTTGAGGTCTTCTGCTGCGGATGCGGCATTGCCAGCATTTTTGCTGGTACCTGGAAGATGGGACGGGGCTAGAGTATCTACACACGTAGCGTCCCATACCAGAGGCCGTCCCATCCTCCAAGGCACCAGCGTCATACCGTCGGGCCTCTTGCCGTCGTCCCTTGCCAAACCAACGGGTTCTAAGATGGCCGGAACTTTGACGCTGACAAGGGCCCTTCGGATGACATCATTTATGCTCGCGTGACGAGGTATACGCCCAGAGCTTCTGATGCAGGAGAGGCCATGGTGACCGAGGCTATCCACCATCGTACCACATTGGCATCGATGTGAAGCGTTTGTTGCTGCCCCTATCCGCAAACTAGTCGCCAGTCTAAAGGTACAGTCATCTAGAAGCGTGCCTATACATGGTGAAGGTAGAGTCTGTAGCCACAGACCCGACTCCCACTCCGCAGTGGCAAGGAGACGAGCTCGATCTGCCGGACCAGTTGACGTGTCAACTAGATTGTTCCGTACTAGTCGGCAGAGCGGCTCGTCCCATTGCCTCTGGGAACAAGGATTGGTAGGCGGGTCAGTATTGGGACAGGTCACTGACCATACATTCTTGGCCTCAGTGCAATGAGCAGCCTCCATGGCCCCGAGAGAAGGGGTTAAAATGCTTTCAACTAAGTTCTGGGCGCTAATATGCACTGAGGACAAGAAGGCAGGCAGCGATACACTGGTAATTTTGCGTATCCCCAGGCCACCGTGCCGTATAGGTAAAGTGGCTTGGGTCCAAGACCTCTCGTCAAACGGTATGTTGAGGACTGATGATAGGGTTTCTTGTATCAGGGAATCTAGTTTTAGGAGTAGGGTCGGGTGCTTCCAGAGATGGCTGCCACGAAGAACATAAGTAAATTTAGGAACAAAAAGACAGTATCGAATGATTGTGTATGCGGTATGCTTGTTAATGTTTAATAGACGGTCGGAAACAGATTTGAAATTTTGAATTTTATCGTTGATGTATTTGTCGAAAGATTGGTCCAAAATAGGGCAGCCAAGGAGGTGAAGCTGGTTTTCACTGATTATTTTTATTCCGGGTGCTATATTTTCGAAACTTTGTATTATCCGGTCCTTATCAGTACATGAGTCGGAAATAAATAATTCGCATTTTGAAAATTTTAAATATAGCTGATCAGATGTTAGTTTTTGTAGATCGTCTAAGACTGTACCTGCATCACCCCCTAGTGTACCGTCGTCTAGGTACCAGACATTTAATTTGGAATTTAGAGATTTTATGAATGGATGGATGGCGAGGCTAAAGATGGCTGGGCCTAAAGGATCACCCTGCTGACAACCAACAGAGGAGGCCAAAAGGTTTGATTTATATACAAGTTTTGAGGGGGAACTGTAACACTGCCATAAAAAATGGTAGGTTTCGGGAATTTTTTCTTTTATTTGGGTCAGAAGGGGGCCTCGGTCCACAGAGTTGAAGGCGTTCGTCACAT
Source organism: Pammene aurita (assembly GCA_947086415.1). Lineage (NCBI taxonomy): Eukaryota > Metazoa > Arthropoda > Insecta > Lepidoptera > Tortricidae > Pammene > Pammene aurita. Next base: position 19,470,860 of record OX352289.1, read on the forward strand.
CGACTTTCAGCAGCACCTCGCCAGCCTGACGCTCCACAAAGGTACGCACGGCGTGGACAGCGGCTTCGCAGCCACTTTTTGCGCCAAATCCCAATTGGAGAGGCCTGAATTCTGTACTCAATTTTTCTAAGACGGCTCGGCAAGCTATTTTTGCCGTGAGACGACGAAAAGTAGTGCCAACGGCGATCGGTCGTATGCCGCCGTCTTTTTTTAGGAGGGCGCATAAGTTGGCTCCATACAGTATATCGGTCACGTCCGTAGGCACTTCACCTGCTAGCATTAGGTTCACCAGTGATGTTAGATGTTTTAGGAGCTCGTCACGAGTTCCGTTGCAGTCGCTGCTTAAGACGTCTTTTAGGTGTTGTGGCGTAAGGCCATCTAGGCCGCCGGCTGAGCCATTTGGGAACGACATGACGGCTCCCAAAACATCTTCTGGTGTAGCTTGAAGCGGCACGTCAGTGGTCAGCGGAGGGCCAGGCAGGACAGAGTTTGCTGCTGGAAGTGGGTGTTTATTATTAAGAGCCAAAAGTGTATCTGGGTTGTCAGGAGCTATTGCGTCGTTGGAGAAAATTATGCGTGCGGCACCCCTAATATCTCCATCCGCTACTTTGTTTTCTACTATTTTAGATGTATTTCGTTTGGAGGAGTGATGTTGGGGAGTAATCGGACTTACAGAGGAAGTGCGAACGCAGTTCTCTTTTATTTTGGCGGTAAGGGACCTATTACTCTGATCGCCTTTATTAACATGGAGAACTTTGAAAGAAAATGTCAGAAGTTCTTCCCAGGCGCGTTTTGAATTCTCACTCACGGCAGTTTTTATGGTTTCTGCTAAACATTTAGAAACTGCGACGCGGGCGCCCCTGGGTATGCGTTTGAGAGTTGGTAGGGTACTTTTTAAGTTACTAATAGTTTGCCAAAAAGGTAGGTCGGAAGGCACGGTGTGTGGTTGCGAAATGGATGTCGATGGAGGGACAGAGATTACAGGGGCCGAACATGGGACCTGGGGTTTGTGTTTTTTTGCAATATGGATATTTAAACCTTTTGTACCTTTGAAATAACGAATCTGGGGACAATGCGGGCAGCGCACATTAATGTCCAACGACGCAGTAGGCGAAGCGACATTGTTTGCTAATAGGGACATACAGATTCTAATAACTACTTAAGTAATATAAAGAAAAACTTATGCTATAAACAAAAAGGATACAAAATGAGTAAAATATGAAAATAGTAAGGCGATCAGGCACGCCAGTATCGTTACGTACACTATTTTGTCTAAGGATTGTAAGTTGGTACTGTTCAAAATTATTAATGAACACTGATCAACGTGGACGTCACATCAGAAAACATTTAAAAACTGCACTTAGGTTCACTAAACAATCCTAGAGTGTTCAACACTTTAAAATCTTGGATTATTGAAAATAATCATGCCTAATGTTTACAGAATTATAGCATTGACAGGCATGGTTGACAGCGGCATTGTCAGCGAATTTGGGGCGTAGTCTCTGGATGCATTCGGGGCCTTCGTGGTGGATTTAGCCAGGCGAACGGCCTTCGGGGGAGGCTTAAGGTCCTGCAAGTTGCCGCTGACCACAATATACAGCGTCGTTTGCGCGTGACGATAGAAAATATGGTCGAGCGAATGCCAGGAGAGATATCTGCGCAATTTATTTTCAAAAATATGGTTAATTAGAAACTTTTGAGACATACAATAATTTCATCTGTATTTTTAAGTGTAAATAAGTTTTCTCGGGCACTTTTTGTCACGAAAATGGGTAGCCAAAGGTAAAAATAGATTTTATATTACGGAGTCAAAATTAAGTTGACAGATACGGATGACAATTTGTTAGAGTGAGATAGGTATATAGCTATCATCAGAGTATCCGAGTGCAACAGCAAGGAGCCAACATGAAGGAAGCAAATGTCATCAATACGTCATTAATGAATTCAATGACTCTTTTTTTATAAATATGGGGAAAAAACCACATGGTGGATTAAGTCGTCGTGTAGTCAGTCCTTTGAGTATTATAGTACAGACAATTTAATTGAACAAGTTCTTCATACTACTAATATATCGGTAGTGTAGCAGTAAATCAAGTAGATTCAGTGAGTTTAAAATGGGAAAAGTGAAAAGGTTAAAGCCATCACAAGTGGGCAAGAATATAGCTCTGGCCGACCAAATTGAGGCAGTCAGCTCAGTTAAGAGCAAGAGCAGAAATAAGGAAAGAAACAGACATGACCACGATGAAGATGTAAGTTGCAAGAACCTTTTAATATTAATGAGCATTATTTAATGTTACCTATAATATATTTTTTTCAATAAGTTTATTTTAAAATACTATAAATGAAAATTTTTCACACTGCATTTAAATTACACTATTATGTATGTAATTTTAATAAAATGATCCTTTGTAGTTTGTTAACCCGGAACTTTCAAAGAAGATCTTGGAAGTGGCTAGAAGGCAGCAGGCGGAACTAGATATAAGTGAAACTGGCCCGTCCATTGTCAAACAAGTTCAGCTTCCAACTAAACTTAAAGGTATTCTCTTTAATATATAACCATGGAAGGGATATTGATTCACAACATGTGTTCTTGTTTATATTTAGTGGTTGTAAGTGTATTTATTTCTACCTTTATGTATAAGGAAAACTCGTCTTGTGTCACATAAATATTTTTTTAATGAAACGGTCTAAAAATTGTCTGGACTAGCTGATTACAGATAAAACTGTGGTCATCCCTGATGATCATTCGCTCCTAACAGGTAAATTGAAGGATTCAGTTAGTACAAAGAGAGCTGGGGAGGAAAAACTCTTGCATGGACAGCTATCAGCAGAGCCTCATTTTAATCATTACCCATTCATCTTTTATAGATGCAGATTCAGATGATGATACAGATTCGGATAATGATGATTTGGAACCAGACACATATTACGATAACATTGTTATTAATGAAAAAGATGAAGAGGCCCTCAGGTGGTTCATGTCAGACAAGCCTGAGAGAACTCGGACACTGGCTGATATCATCAAGGACAAGATTACGGACAAACATACTGAACTCCAAACTCAGTTCTCTGATGCAGAGACGTTGAAGCTACAAAATATTGATCCCAGGTTTGTATTTATATTTAGATGAAAAATAATTGCATTTTGAATCAGCATTGCATTTTGAATTCAATTCAAATTATTTATTTCGAATTAATTAAGGATCCATAGATTGTTAGTACATACAGTTAGAGAAGACTTTTAAAATTAGGGTAAGTCACATAGAATTACATAATAATTAAATAAAAAAAACTATAAAACAGAAAAACAGTACATAATAGTTATTTTAAGTCTAGATGCACCATTTCTTAACATCTGACTCTGCCACATGTAAGCTATTCCAGTGCTTGAGTAATGGTGCATCCAACCTACCTGCCAACATTTTCAGGATACTATTGCCACTGCCACTCACTCTCCGCATAAGCAACGCCGATCTGTTGCGTATAATCGCGTAAAAATCGACCGTGTGCTCCTCCGCAAACATCCCGGATGCACTACAGTGACGTGGCAGTCCCATCGGCATCCTGAAAACTTTGTTATACTTGAGCGCACTCATGGACGGACTCAAAAACACCATGTTGTCCGCATAGCTGATGTTATTAATGGATTTACCATCTACGGAGCATCCGAAATAAGCATTGTTGAGCTCATCCATCAGCTTGTTTACATCTATATGAGTTAACCTATGTTAAACAACCTAGGAGAGGTCAGGCCGCCCTGCCTCACTCCACAAAACATGAATTTTGCATAAGTCGTATATTACGGACAAAATGTATAATTGCCATCATGTGTAATTTTTTCATAAACAATTAATATTTATGCTCACAGGTGACTTTGCAAAGTTGGTGTGCACTTGGGTTTTTGATAATAATTATTTACTTGTTTTTAGAGTGGGGCATTCCACTATACACTGTGTGCACGATTGTAGCGCCATCTCTTGGGCAGGGGTTCAATATATTTTTTCTTTTTTATGATAGCTTGTACTCCTTGCTTATATGTAATGCCTCTGGCTGATTCACTATTATGACAGTTGACCGAGTTGAGGCATGGATTTATATGAAGTGGTTTCTTCTGTCACAAGTGAGACCGAAAGAGAAGGTTATCTAGGGGACTGTGTCTCGTTTTGACTAAGGAGGTAATGATGTCATCAGATGTCAATGTGTGTCAAATGTGACAATTTATGTAATGAATGCGAGTGGGACACCACACCGCCCCCTACTAGTATGCTCTCTATCGGACCATTTTTACTACTTCTTACTGGTCACCTATGAATGACTGTTTTACTCTGTAATAAGGTTCATATCAACCGTGGTTAGGGAAAAGTTTAAGAATGAGATCCACTTCATATAAATTCATGAGTTGATATGACATTTGATATTTGGTATTGACAAGGTCCCTTTGCAGTTTAATTTCTTGTCACAATGTGCACTGCGATCGTTCATGTTACCCCCACCATGCACTTCACACATAGCGAATGTATACACTAGTTTTTTATTAAATTTTCTCAATGTTAACAATGGTTATTGTAGTATTTTATTTTTTAGACTGCCATACGTCAATAATTAAACTTTCAATTTTGATCTCTATCATCAGACGACGTCAAAATAATTAAGTATTAAAGCCATACCAAGTGGTTTATAATGTAGATGTCAGATTACTGTCTTGAATTAAAAATACTACTTACGGTATTTTGATTTATTCAGTTACGTTTCTACATTTTATTTCAGGATCAAAACTATGTATGAGGGTGTAAGAGATGTCCTAAAAAAATATCGCTCTGGTAAGCTACCTAAGGCTTTCAAAATGATACCACATCTTCAAAATTGGGAACAGATACTGTACCTAACTGAGCCAACTACTTGGTCTGCTGCCGCCATGTATCAGGTTATACAACAAATCATTTAGATATATAATTTTGACAAGTTTTGCGGCCTGTCGCTTTTTATTTATGGTAGGATAATTGTGCTAGTTTCCCGCCCAGGTCCAGTTTACCGTCCACTTGATTAAACTGCTGCAAATAAATGGGAAAAACTTTTTAAGGTCAAGATAGTTTATATTTACATACAGTTTATTCTTTAGTAGATTTTTTAATAGCTCTTATTTTGGGAAAAACTTGAAAATAAACATATCAATAAGTATGGACGGAAAACTGACAAGAGTGGACGAAAACTAGCACAATCACCCTACATAAATGTTTCTTCGAACTTCAATCTAGTTTAAATACAAACTGATATTTTAATAGAATATTTAGCTATTGTTTCAATTCAATTTTAATGTCATGCATGTGTGTAGGCCAGGCAATAGAGGGGTTGACCTCGCATTAACTCCTCAGTCCAAAAAAACTTTACAGCATGATAAAGTGTCAGGAGTAGATGGTATATATATTTTTTTCCAAAAAAAAACTATTGTCCTTCTTCGGTTTTTTTTATCTAAACTCTTATATCGTCTATATTTACGTTTGGAAAAATGCTCAGTCTAATTTTATTTCACTAGAAATATTGACTTGATGTATGTAACCAATGTTAAAAATATCAAAAAAAAATCCATAACAGAACATATTTTTTTTTGTAAGTCACATTGGAAATTTGCTCCGTCTTTTTTTTCACTGAAGTGACATTCAATGTATGTATTCTACGTATGACAAAAAAAATCCAAAAATTTCATCATCAAACTTTTTCAGTATAAAAATTTGCTTATTATTCGCAGTAGAAGAGTTTTCTTGCGACTGTACAAAAATCCAAAAAAATATCCTGCGTATTAAAAAGTTAAATCATGTACAACCCTATGGTTTTGCACGTTACTAAAATATACATTAACACTACATTAATACACCCATACTGTTAGAAATTTTATCTTAATTGATATAATTTGTAGTGGTGCTAAACGCCTAGTCACAGTGTAAACAAAAAAGTACGCCAGTTGTAATATATTTGATACATTTTTAAAATGCATGCGTGTTGTGTTAGTTGTGTAGATGTGTCATATGCAGACTCCGTTATCAGTGCAGTGGCGGTACTTCCATACAAGCCCAAAAGCCGGGCTTGCCCTAGTTGCCTCACCGAAATTACGTATTTTAATCGTCGCGCTAAATAACCCGTATTAATTATTTCGAGTGAGCTGTTTATAAATTTTGCCACACGCAACAAAGTGTCGCAACTGCCGCGCAAACGACTGAGGCAAACGAAACTAAACGTAGCACATGCTGCTGTCCCGCTCGCACTCACCACCGCCGCCGCCTTGCAAGCGGCATACAAGCGGGCATTCATTTCGCCTATACAAATCGCCCTATTGGTGTCTGTACAACGAGCAACAATTTTTCCCCGGTGTACCTATAGCAAAATACGGCGACTTAAAACCAGCTTTTTGGTGTGAAATTGGCCGCATGCCGTAAGATCGCGCGACGCAAGTGAGCGTTAACGGACAACTTCAAGTGTATTATATTACAAAAGTCGAATTAGATATGAAAATTAATTGTTTGAGCAAGTCAATGTGAATTGAATGGTATTGTGGTGAGGTGAGGTTACGACTTAGTAAAAGTGCTTAATTATTTTGTAAAACTTGTAAAAGTGTTAAAATTACTTATTATTTATAAAATTAATTACTTATTTGAAGAGAGGTATGGGCACTGCGAATGGCATCTCGCTTAGTGTGGTAGGGCACGTTCAGTAAATGTCATCTCGCTCAAATCTGGAGCAGAGCCCGACTGGGGAAGTACCTCCACCTTACAGAAAACCACAGCCAAATAGCACTAGACCCTACTCATAGTGTTGTGTTCCTGCTGGTGAGTAAGGTTGCCAAAGAGCTCAAAGAGGACCCAGTGTGTTGACGATGAGGGACCCTCTTGTTCCTTTAGCCGTCAACACAGTGAATCCTCCTTTTTGTAAAGGGTCGGCAACGCGCATGTGACTCCTGTGGAGTTACAGGCGTCCATAGGTTACGGTAGCTGCTTACCATCAGGCAGGCCGTATGCTTGTTTGCCACCGTCGTAGTATAAAAAAAAAAAAATTAATAATGGATGAAGCCGTTCCTTGTGACTGTTTGAGATACGTCCAAGTGTTGATCATGGGAAATCAACAAAGGCAAGATAAAATCTCTGAAGTTTGTTCAAAATCAATGTGTCGTTAAACCTAATACCCGGCTTGTGTTATTTGTAGGCATGTCTCAGATACGAGGGCTGCTATTTATATATCCGGAAACCGGGATTACAATCTTCTTAAATAGCATATTTGACCTCCATGGTAAAATTTGAACTTTTTTAAGTACTGGCCGGTATATTTTTTCTTTCTTATTAACGCTCGTGTTTTGTTTTGGACGGGTTTTAAATGTCATCTGAAAGTTACAAAAGAAAGTTGAAAGTTACTCGTGCAAAAAGTACATTGAAACAAATGGTGGCCTGCTTCTTCGGTATTAATGGCCATGTAGCTACAGTGCCACTAGAAAACCGTAGAACGGTTAATTCAGAGTGGTACACGACCATTTGCTTACCGGAAGTATTTGAACAAATTCGTAAAACTAACCAGCGACGAAGAATCATTCTTCATCATGACAATGCCAGCTGTCATACGTCACGCGAAACAACTCTATTTTTGGAGGGTCAAAATGTGGAATTAACGGGTCATCCACCGTACAGCCCTGACTTGGCACCCAATGATTTTTATTTATTTCCAAATATAAAGAATAAATTACGCGGTCAACGATTTGCGACCGCTGAAGATGCTGTCGACGCATTCAAACAACACGTTATGGAGGTACCTCAGGCGGAGTGGCAGAAGTGCTTTAAAAATTGGTTCACGCGAATGCAAAAGTGCATAGATCATCAAGGGGAATACTTTGAAAACCAATAAAACCATTTTCAGCCGTGTACGTTTGTTTGTTTTTTTGTTTCCGGATATATAAGTAGCAACCCTCGTAAACCAGTTGCATAAGCGAAAATTTAGTAGGGCTGCTTACAAAATACACTAGGCTAGATTGTTAGTTGTTTTCATTCTAAATAACTTATATTGCTGTTGTAGCATATTTTTTTCGAAAGATGATGACATTTTGAGTATACATATAAAGATTGATTAGTTAGTACGAAATCATGTCTTTAGGCTTGCCCTACTCCAAACCTTTGGGCACGCTACTGTATCAGTGGTGAAAATTTAATGATATCTAGTCATAGGGTTGTCACACAATTTTTTATTTCGAGTACAAAATGTGAATAATTAAAAAAAAAACATAATTTTCAATTATATCACCACTCCATGACAAAAAGGTTCCATTCGTTGGGATGGTATTTTCATTAGGTAACATTTTCCGTAACTATGTCTGGTTATCGCTTGTGCAATACAATTCATTTTTTGGCCATCCGTTTCCACTTGTCATAATTGTTTTGAATACTGTGACCATTTCATCCTAGGAACCATTATATATATACGATTTAACACGTTTTAACACGAATCTTAGTCATTTTACTTTAAAATGTATATGTATTTGCACAATTGTATCATGTTTACTGAAAAAAAAAAATTTAAATTTATTTATTAGACAACTATAATCTAATAGGTACGCTTACCAGGCTTACCTATTCGAAAAAATTGGTATCTATTGCACAGTTATACTAAATTTAGTAACCATTTCCGCGTCGCTGAAACTGAGAAACTGAGAAAATTTAGCAAGATTATTCAGGAAATCCATACTTTTACTGAATAAACAATTAAGTGATTAATATGACATCAATCATAATTGCCGAAAAAAATACAATTAAGTAACTATTATGGAGTTTATATATCAAATTAAACCTCGTTAAAGTCCTTTGCCTTAATATATAAATAAAATAAGTATATAGCTTATATCAAAATATATATACGTCATGTTAAGAATATTAAAATGTGCTATGCCAACCCTAGCATTTTCATTAAAATTTCACCACTGAAAACGGGGTCTAGTCATATGGAACAAATAAAACTATTTTGTAAATTTTTGGAAATTGTGATTGTCTTTAAGTTGAAACAGCTAATTTAATAGGTACCGCAAAAGCTCCTAACTAATGTCCAAAGCTAGTGTAGTTTTGCTTACGTAAGTAGGAACTCAGCTATAGATCAGAATCCCTTTATCTTCGTTCCTTCTTATTTAAACAAAACTTATAAGTGTGAATCCAGCCTAACTATTACGCAACGCAAATGGTAGAAAAAACTCAAATTACACTTAAAATAACATTTGTATACTCGTAAATACTGAAATACGCAATGAATGAGACGAGTAACTAAACATTTTTTTTAAAACATTTGCAGAAATATTATACACCGTGTTTTCAGGGTTCCGTACAAAAAGGGTAAAAGCTAATTCTCTATTACTAAGACTCCGCTGTCCGTCTGTCACCAGGCTGTATCTCATGTATCGTGATAGTTAGACAGTTGACATTTTCATAGATGATGTATTTCTGTTGAAACTATAACAACAAATACTAGAAAAAAGAATAAAATAAATATTTAAGGGGCTCCCACACAACAGACATGATTTATTTGCCGTTTTAATAGATAATAAATAAATAAATAATAAATAAATAAATAAATATTATAGGACAATCTTACACAAATCGACCTAGGCCCACGGTAAGCTCAATAAGGCTTGTGTTATGGGTACTAGACGATATATATAATATATAGATATATATATAGATACTTACATACATAGAAAACATCCATAACTCAGGAACAAATATCAGTGATAAACACACAAATAAATGCCCTGACCAGGATTCGAACCCGGGACCTCCTGCTTCGTAGGCAGGGTAATTACCGACTAGGCTAGGAGGCCGTTGAAACATATGCAGAAACAAAGTTATTTTTTCTGTTTCTTTTTATTATAAAAAATATAAACATCTAATATTCAAAGGATTACAATGACATCGTGTTAGTAAACTCCGGCACACCGGCTTGGTTTTACATTAGATCTCATTACTTTTTGAAGTAGGAGAACTGCGTTGCGAGGCTGGCATTATTGTACATGTAATGTTTTTGATGGGATACAATTTATTGCTTTAGAGATTTACATGTACTCTCTTCTCTCTAATGATTACTTGCCGAGTACTACCCAGCTAGGTAGATGTGTACCAGGCCAGTAATTTGTCCTAAGGGCACACCCTTAGGACAAATTACTGGCCTAGTGTCACAACACTAAAATGCTCAAACTTGGTTGAGGCATATAGCATGCGTACCTTGAGACCGGTAGGGCGTTTCTCAAAAAGTCCTCGGCTATGCGCCGAGGGTCATGTTTCTGCGTTGAACAAACGTTAGCGGCATCTATATAACTCGATCAATGCGCCATCTGTTGGTTGGCGGCGTGACTAGTGTCGAAGCGTAAATGTATCGGTGCATGCGGCTGCATTGTGTGCATTATGACACTACAAGCGTCATCTGTTGGCGAGTAGTGGTGATGGTGTTCTATTTAGTGACGCAATGATACTCTGATGCTTCAATTAAATACTAAATTGTTAAATTAATAATACGCCATCAAAATATTTATTAAAATTATAATGATACGAGTAAAGTACAAATTTGAAATTGGACTATTATATAATTGAAGTAACTTCAATTCAATTAAATACTAAATTGTAAAATTAATAATACGCCATCAAAATATTTATTAAAATTATAATGATACGAGTAAAGTACAAATATGAAATTTGACAATTATATAATTGAAGTAACTTACTCTACTTTTTCCACTATGACGCAAGCATAGCCGAGTCGTAGCCGCGCATGCTAAACTGGACTCAATAGCTGAAGCACGACGACATATTACTGCGTGCTCACTCGCTTTAAAAAGATAGACAAATTTTTCATTTCGAGATTTGACGTATTGTATGTGGAATATTTTTTGGAAACTTCGGTTTTGGCTGTTGGATTGACTACCTTACGTGAATAAAAAACGAAACCAGGCTGAGGAATTTTTCATAAAGTTTATGAAATATACTGTAATAACATTTTTTTTTTAAATTTTTTTTTGGATATTCGTAAATATTATGCTAAAATAAGATTAACATAACACCTACTGTTACAAACATGACTGAGAAATTTTCCAAACAAAATGACGATTGTTACCAATTATTTTTGAATAGAAGTGACAGTTTTATTTGATTTTTTTTTTGAACTTTTGACAGTATCTGTCAGTAATCAAAATAATTTGTTTAGTGGAAAAAATATACCCTGAGGAAAATTCCAGTACAAAGTATTAAGCTTTTTGTAAATTTTTGTAAAAATACCAAAACTGACATACTTTTTTTTTGGAAAAATAGACCTTACGTGAATAAAAAACGAAACCAGGCTGAAGAATTTTTCATAAAGTTTATGAAATATACTGTAATAACATTTTTTTTTTTTAATTTTTTTTTGGATATTCGTAAATATTATGCTAAAATAAGATTAACATAACACCTACTGTTACAAACATGACTGAGAAATTTTCCAAACAAAATGACGATTGTTACCAATTATTTTTGAATAGAAGTGACAGTTTTATTTGATTTTTTTTTTGAACTTTTGACAGTATCTGTCAGTAATCAAAATAATTTGTTTAGTGGAAAAAATATACCCTGAGGAAAATTCCAGTACAAAGTATTAAGCTTTTTGTAAATTTTTGTAAAAATACCAAAACTGACATACTTTTTTTTTGGAAAAATAGTGTTTTGTGTATGTTATGACCAATACTACATCCTAGCAAAATAATCGTCGACTGAGGAATTAATGCGAGGTCTCCATACAACGACCCGGTAGATTTCCCACACTATGCCCTTAAGATTGACGTAATACTACACTAACACCAAATAAACAATTTCTATAATGAACTGTATTTGTTTCTGTTCAGGCAACTAGAATATTCGCATCTAACCTGAAGGAGAAAATGGCGCAACGGTTTTATAATCTGGTGCTGCTGCCGCGCGTGCGTGACGACCTGCAGGAATACAAACGTCTGAATTTCCATCTTTACCAAGCTCTCAGGAAATCCCTTTTTAAGCCAGGAGCTTTTATGAAGGGCATTTTACTTCCCCTTTTGGAGGTAAATTAAAAATTGCCAAAAAACTTGGTGTTGTACTTTTTGCTATAATGCTTCGTTAACCATTTGAACGCCTAAAGGTGTCATAACTAGAGCCCACAGCGCCAAGGACACCTGTAAGCGTTATGGCGTACGCTGTTAAAGTAACCGTCATACTTTCAAGTAAGATTTATATTATTGTATCTGGGATTTTGTCGTGTGAATGGCGTTTTTTTATGAAGTATGGCGTTCGAAGGGTTAACCTTTTAACTGAATGAATATGACAACAAAAATGACATCCTCATAAACTATGACAGAGTTGCAAGATTTTTTTACATATGGTGGCTCAAAGGTTAATGTTATTATTATGTTAAAAGACTGGGATTTATAAATTATAAGGGAAATTACCCTCGTTAAGGCAGTAGCGATTCAGAAACCACATAATAAACTTTTGTAAGGGAACCCTTTGCCTCTAACCTGCAGTCAATGGACGTATTACTCCTGTCATTGTTAGAGAAACGTCTCTACCAGTTTATTCGTGTAACTGGGCAAAAGTAAGGCCCATATAATAATCATATTGCAATTGGTTGTAGGCTGGGGACTGCACGCTGCGTGAGGCCATCATTGTGGGCTCTGTGTTGGCACGGAATTCGGTGCCTGTTCTTCACTCCAGTGCTGCACTCCTGAAAATTGCCGAAATGGACTACACTGGTGCTAATTCAATTTTTCTGCGCATTTTGTTCGACAAGAAATATGCACTGCCTTATAGAGTTGTGGACTCGGTAGTGTTTCATTTCCTTAGGTAAGTTATAAACGAGTTAAGATGAACCCAGGAAGTATATAGTATATACTAGGTGCGGTCCAAAAGTGTCCGGCCTAACAAAGAAAACAAGTAGATATATTTACAAAACCTTTTTTATTTTTCGATATAGTCCCCCTCTATTTCAACGCACTTTGCAGATCTCGGGATAAGCATTTCTATCCCCTTAAAAAAATACTCTGGAGTTTTGTCCTCAAAATGGGCGAAAACAGCTAGAGCCACTTCATCATCCGAAGAAAATCGTCTTCCCCTTAAGTCTCAAGAACAAATAGTAGTCGCTTGGGGCCAGGTCGGGGCTGTAAGGCGGGTGGCGAATTTCCTCGAAGCCACATTTTGCTACAGCAGCTTTGGCAATTGCAGCGGTGTGAACGGGAGCATTATCGTGGAGAAGCCAAACACCTCTACTGAGTTTTCCACGTCGCTTCTGCTTGATCGCCTCTCGTAATTGCTCAATAAGGGTGGCGTAGTAGGTGCCATTTACCGCGGTATTCCTTTCTTTTATGTCAATCATTAGTATTCTGTGACAATCCCAGAATACCGTTGCCATTATCTTTCTAGGCGGCTTTTCACCAAGACGACGCCACTTCATCGATTCCCTTTTCGACAGAGGATCATAGTACAAAACCATGGTTCCATCTCCCGTAACAATTGACTCCAAATAACTTTTTCCGTAACGCCTATACGCATCTAAAACTTCTTGAGAACACGCTTTTCGCTCAGTTCGCTGCAAGCTCGAAAGAAGTTTGGGGGCGAAAGAAGCACTAACTTTATTCATGTGAAGATGTTCATAAAGAATCCTAAGTACTGAAGTTTTCTAAAGCCCGGTTCTTGCCGCTATTTCTTTAGTCTTAAGTCTTTGATCACTCAGAACTTCCTCTTCCACTAATCTGACACAGTCCTTGGTGAGTACTTCCACAGGCCGGCCGGAGCGAGGTTCGTCGTCAATGGACTCCCGCCCTAAACGAAACTGCTTACTCCATTCTTTTACCGTGGAAAATGACTGAGAAGTATCCCCGTACACGGCATCTAATCTTTTTTTTAATATCTGTCAGGCTGACCCCTTCCTTTGTCATGAATTTGATCACGGAGCGATATGCCAATTTCAACATTTCGAAATTTTTCCGACTTACTATCGTTAAAACGCCGTGAAATCAAAACAACAACCAACAGAAACCCCAAAACCATATACGAAAAAGCAGAATAAATGACAATCGCGATGACATCTTTTTTTTTTTAAGCCGCCAAATTTCTCCAGCCAGAATCTTTTGGACCGCACCTCGTACATATGTTTTTATAGTCTGGCCAGCCAACGACCGCAGGAGCAATGTACAGCAAAAAAAAGTATGACAACACTAAGAATCAGTGAAAAAGCAGCAATGATCATCAAATTTTATGTTTTTAATTTTAGGTGGTATTTCCGCCCCTTTCATTAGATGACATTTACGGTGTGTAAAAAGGAGACGGATATATTCATAGGATAGACGGGTATACGGATATTTCGTCTGATATGTCATCAACTGCAACAGATAATCTGGTTGAGGCAATTGACATATATAGTCTGGCCAGCCAACGAACGCAGTAGCAATGTACATCAAACAAAAATATAGCAACACTAGGGCGAATTGAACAGCAGCATTGCTCCATAGAAAAGCAGCAATGTATATCGAACCAACATTTTTTTTGTTGGTTGCATTGGCACGGTGATTTCGTACGTCAGTGTAGTTAGTGGTAATTTGTAACTGCATTATTAGATAAAATCATTGAAATCCCTGATATATGTTCATATAATTATGACTTTTCAATAAATAAGAAGGTGCGAAGAAATTAAAATAACCAAAATATTAAAAGGACTGAAGATTAGAGGTAGAGATCATGCGGTCAAAATACTGCTGAAAGTGTTGAAATACAGGAACGAAACAAACATTGAATGCTAAAATCGTAAGTCCGGCGAGGAAATCGAGTATATCTACCAGAAAATACAACTTTTCAGTTTAGAATGGAATCGGGTTAGCTGCATAATCTGTACGAATAAAAGTGTAATGCATATTACTCAGTAATACTCCTATTAATTATGATTTCCTTTCGTCATTCGTTTATAAGACTATTATTTATTGTGTGAAGTGTATTTGTAGTTAATAAACGCACGTGAGATTTTGGTGTTTATTTATTTTATACATAGCTTAGGTATATGAAGGGAAACAATAAAATAATTTGATAAAGTAGCGGGGTGCTCGTTGCTTGTTAAATTGATGTTTACCGCTTTATCGCTTTGTGACAATATTGAGCACCAGCCTATGCAACAAACGTTCTTGGACTTCATTTGGCACCAGTTTTCGCTTTGATTTGTTCGATTTATATACACTGAAAGATAGAACTTCAAATGATAATTCTATACAAAACTGCATAACCTCAAAGCCATATTTATCATGCAAATTTTATTATCCCTGCAGAAGGTAGGTAGTAGGTACCTACATTTATATCTTAGCCTTGTTAGTACATTTATTGAATGGAGGTGGCAGATATCACATTAATAAATAATAAAATCCACAACCTCAAACTTAAAAACGTAAGTAAACAAAACTAACTTTTTTTAAATAAAAATGTTACATGCCACAGATAAAACACAAATTATGCACAATTTTCGAATTATTCAAAGACAGGTGTTGCCAACTAGCGAATTTTAAAATTTGCCGCGCTTTTCTACTGACAGAAATGGTTTGCCAGACTATAGCTTAAAAATGAATTTGAATTTGATTGGGAACGTTGCAGGAGTTCTATCTCACTCGCGCTTAAAATGAGAGAGTGAAATGCACTAGAAACAAATTCAACGTGAATTCATATGTTCGTCATGAAACATGACACATGAATGTGTCTCATCACAAAGGGTTGCCACATGTACGTATTTTGAATTTGCCGCGCGTTTCTACTGACAGAAATGGTTTGCCAGACTATATATGAATTATTTACAATAACTGTATGTTTTACTCTTTATTTTAACATATAAGATAAATAAATATGAACATAGTAAGGTAACAATATGTTTCAACAAACAGTTAAGAAGAGACTTAAAAATAAACAGTGAATATTATTCATAAATACGTTTGTTAAATACAATTATGTACTTATCCTTTTCTATTCTTGACAACCTCCTAGCCTAGTCAATAGTGACCCTGTCTATGAAGCAGGAGGTCCCAGGTTCGGATCCTGGCCAGGAAATTTATTTTTATGTTTATCACATATTTGTTCCCGAGTTGGGAATGTTTTCTATGTACACCTAGGGTTGCAAAAAAACGGTTTTTTTTCTGTCTTGAAAAAAAAACCTGAAAAAATACCGTGAAAAAGAACAGTTTTTTTCTGGAATATGTCTTTTTTCAAAAGTACGAAATTTCAAAATTTGCAAGGCAGATAATACTCTTATACGGTTGTTTAAGACTTTATGTTAACTATTAAACTAATTTAATTTAACAACTTTAATTTCTGGTTTTATTAAACTTATATTAATGAAATATGTAGTGGTACTATGCTGCTGATAGTTCTAGTGAATAAGTTCAAAGTTTCTTTTGCATTTACTGAGAATAGTTTAGCTACATAACAGACATACCTACTTTAATGTACTTAGTTTTAAGTTACTTATATGAATAAATCACGAAAAACCGTGTTTGTCGTAATATTTGTTCATCTGAAAAAAAACCTTATTTAGAAAAAAAACAATGGTGCCAAGTTTTTTTTCATAAATTTGAAAAAAAACATTTTGTTTTTTTTCTATTTGCAACCCTATGTACACCCTAGACCAAGAGTATAGAAACAAACTTAATATGACAGAATAAATATACAAATTGATGATTATCAGGCAAAACCTTTTATTTAGTTAGCAGATATATTATCTACATTTTACTTTGATTTTATTAGTGGGCATAATCTAGTTTTTCTAAACTAAAACTTCACAAAACATTCAAAATTTGTGGTAGGCCGAATTGTACTTTTTTTTTTAAATTCTAACTGGTTTTAATAATCCAAAACAATTTCAAAATTTTTAAGAATTATTTTCCATACTTCTGACCTCTATCTATTTAAGTATTTATCTATATCTATCTATTATACATATTGTTGTCTGGTACACACAACACAAGCCTTATTGAACTTACTGTCAGACTAGGTTGATTTGTGTAAGATTGTCCCATAATAATCATTTATGTATTCTTGAAAACACTTAAATGAACACAACACAAACAGTATTTAAGTGTTGTAAAGTAATGAACATTTTCCTAAGCATTTTTGGGCCCATGTATGTGTTACAGGAATTGAATCTTCTGTTCTACCATTTAGAGACACTTTTACATCACTTCTATATGATAAAAATATTTTACGTCACACCTGGCCATAATGTGAGTTTTACCGCTCGCTACGCTTACGGTAAAACTCGCATTATGGCCAGGTGGGGACGTAAAATTGTGTACTCACCACGGGCAGTAAAAAAGAAAGCCCTCTATCGCATATTTACAACCCTCGCCTGCGGCTCGGGTCCCAAATACCTGCGATTTCGGGCTTTCTTTTTTTTACAGCCCTAGGTAAGTAATGTACTATTTTTTTAGGTTTCAGAGGGATCACCGCACATTACCTGTCCTCTGGCACCAGGCTTTGCTGACATTTGTTCAACGATATAAGTCCGATATCTCCACAGAACAGAGAGATGCCCTCTTAGAACTGCTAAGGAAACATTCTCATCCCCACATTACATCAGACGTAAGATCAGTTAGAGTGCTGTAGAGTGAGAGCTTATTTTAGATGGAACTCTTTTAAATTCCATATGACGAGAAATGAGTTGGAAGGTTCATAACTACACAGGGATCATAAACAGAAACCATGTACAATTAGTATGCAACTATCTTCCCCACTTCTTTCAAATGATTGGTATAATTGTGCAGCCACTACCCTAATAATATCATTATTGTATTTAAATTGTAATTTAATGTTTTAATAAGAATCCTCAAATGAGTCGCTTAAGTTCAAACTCTGGTAAATCCATCTGTCAGATTATGCGATTTTGGTATTAAGTAAAGGTAATAGGGTAGATATTTGCTGAGAGGGTCGAATGGATTTACCTGAGTTCGAAGTTAAGCGACACAAATATTTGTAATCTTTTTAAAAGGCTTCACTGACGGAGTTTTTGTTTCAGATTCGTAGAGAACTACAAGCAGCGCATTGCAGAGATATTGAAGTCAATGAAAATGCTGCCTCTGTTTCTATGTTGGTTGAATAAAATATATAAATAAAATTTCATGAATGTTTTATTTCCTTTATTATTAATAACTAGGAATTTAATAACAATTGATTCATGATTGGTTTATCAATTTGGCTGGTTACGAAGTGTACCGGCGGTAGCACTGTTTGTCGGCACTCGCATTTTCGTCCGGATATAAAATCAAAAGATCCCACTTTATAGCCACAATTCTCACAATGTAGTTTTCCTTTGGTCCACTGTTCACTTTCAACTTTGAGCTTGATCCAGTTAGGTAGTTTATCTTCGATCAGATATATAAAGTTTTGGACGTTGTAACTGTTACAATCTGTGATGCTGCATGCGATGTTGTTTGTTTCTCTTGAATCTTCTAATAAAACATGACGACATTTCTGACATTTTATAGAAATGTTGCACGTATCAATAGGGCAGCTCATTTTTTATTTAGAAAACATTAGTAATCTACTCGCAGTAATTAGGTTATTTTATAATATTATTGTCTCAGTTCAGTTCTAGCCTTTAGGTTATATTTATTTGACACAAGGAAATGACAGTGCTGATCACTGACGTCATAGTGACATCATTTGGCGGAAGTGGTCTAGTCACGGAAGCGACTGATCAACCGATTAGAGTGAATGGGAGCTATAGTTAGTTTGAGACAAAAGTTGTTAAATTGCGTGTCGTGGCAAGCTTTTTCGCATTCAACCTATGATTTGATATGGACTTTACGTTTTATAAGGTTTTTGTGACAATTTAAATAAAGAAATAATATTTTTTATATACAATTTTTTTACAAGACACTTATGAATATATACATATTATTTAGATACCACTTAGTATTGTGTATTCATGGTTAAAAACGTGCATGAAATGAATCGACCTCGAAATGTCGTGGCGTCGTGTTTACGCCAAATCTAGACGTGAGTAGACCCCCAATAGCTATCTGCCAGGCGGGAAGGTTTGACTCACTGTTTTGCCTAAAATTCGGCGTCAATAGAAAAATCTTAAAGAAACGCATTCACCTTCACTGCTTCACAACCACACACTTTTAAAAAACAATGGTCTTTCATTTTCAGCCAATACACACATACACTTTTTAACTTACATTCATTTTTAGTAAAAACAAAAGAAGGTTTAGGCACATCACACACTTGATCTGAATTATATTCTGAGTAAATCAAATCATAGACAATTGTCTATGGTTGCGGAAACTTTTGTATGGCCTCCATACAAAACGGCAACTACCATAGACAAATTTCCGCAACTATAGACAATGATTTGATGAATTTAGCACTGAATTCAGATCATGTGTGTGCAGCGCCTTACTTGGAAATGGCAAGATACTTAGGCTATGGATATAGGCAAGGCAAGACACTTACATTGTTGCTCGAAGCAAGACATGGATAACGTGATGCAAGATGATGCGGATATAAACAAGGGTAAAAATCAAGATTAATTCTTTTGACGATATAGCTCACCAAACGAAGACGCTGAACTGATTGATAGGGGAAATAATTCGTGTATAGCTGAATTTTGGTGTAGTTGTAGATAAAGGTATCTTACACAACATACTAAAAGTACCGGTGGATGGGGAGCGGTGCCCGTATGTGTTTTGATTACGCAGACAAAGTTTTAAAACAAAATGTGACAAATATTATTTTTTCGGGTACCTCCCGTACACATGGAGTAGGGGGTAAATATTTTGTTTACTCCAACCCTAATGTGTGGGATATAGTTGGATAGGTCTTTAAAAAAAAGGGTACTCTAAAATAATTTTTGAATGAAACTAATACTTTCGTAAATATTAGCTCCGAAAGCTTAAAAAAGTGTTTATCGTATTTCCGCGATATCTCATTAAAAATTGATCCCAGCAAAAAAGTGCAAAGAATCTTTTTTATAGAAAATTATATGTGGATGAATTAAGCAATAGAACATTTTTTAGTATGAGCCACCGTTACCGAGTTATTTACGAAAACCCAAAATAAGGGCCTTTACACCCCTCCCACTCCGCTAGCGGCGCACCCATCCATCGGTACTTTTAGTATGTTATGTAAGATACCTTTGCCTACAACTACACCAAAATTTAGCTATACACGAATTATTTCCTCTATTTAAGACGATTGTCGCCGGAGTGTCCTTGAGCGTTTGGGCGCTCTCTACCCGCGTCCTTGAAATCCTTGGTTTGACGTAGTATAAAACCTAAATTTCTAAAGGCTTTCTTACATATTTGAATAACATGAGTCCGAAAAGACAGGTCAGGCTCGATGTGTATCCCTAGATCTCGCACGGACGACACACGCGTAATCGGCTGCCCCTCAACGTTATACTCGTGCTGCATAGGAGAATGTGCTCTACTACATGTCATTATGACGATAGTCGCCGGAGTGTCCTTGAGCGTTTGGGCGCTCTCTACCCGCGCCACCCGCGTACCCTTCTCATTGCGATCGTGCGTAAATCCGCCGCGATGCACCGCAATAATGTTCAAAGAAAATTAAGTACTTTACTCAGAGGCGCGCGGGCAGATTTATAATAATCATACCTAATCCTTTTGTGGATCTTTTGTGATTTGAATACTGTGATTAAGTACTACGGTGACATTTTTTAGGAATGCTACTAAATAAGATAAGTAATAACGATCTCGACTAGTAGATTTTTATGTAAAAAAATGAAAACCTAGATTTTGAACTTGAAGTACAGTGAGCGGCAAAATATTTATGAATTTACGAAATATGGTTAAAAATATTCCGCATATCAGAAAAAAAAAAAAATACTGACTAGTACAGCAAAAAAAACTGAATGCACATCAAAGCGGTGTTTTCATGTGAATTTGGATTTTTTTGTTGTGCAAGTGAGCTTAATAGATGGTTATTTTTTGTTGCGATTTTAAATATTAACCGTAAAAATTCACTTAATTACGATAAATTAACAAAACTAAGCCTGTTGCGAGTTGCGAGTAGTAAAAATGCACATGTAAGGAGCGGTATTTGTACACGAAATCGTCATACAATTGAGAGCTGTCAGCCCATTAAATTGCTAAAAAATCTTTTAGGTGAGGCACTCCATACATACATATGCCAAATTAAATGTCAAAAATATTTTTTTTTGTAAATATGAATATGTTGTACGATACGGCTTTAAAAATATCTTATATATATATAGAGTATTTTAAAACTTTTTATTAAGTCAACATTTTCAGAAATAATTGCTTCGAAAGTCTAAATATAATAGCCCCCATCTAACTTTTAATCCGTAAGTCTAAAAAATATGAAAAAATACCAAGAAGGCTTAGTACTTAATTTTCTACGAAAATTATTTCACATATTATCGGTTCATCCGTTTTTGAGTTATCTCCAAGAAACTACTTTCTACGGAACCCTACATTATACATGGTCCGATACAAAACTAGGCCGGTCTTTTAAAGATATTTGATAGGTAGTATTAACCCTTAGTAGTAATTTATTTATTCACTTGTGTTGATAATTAATATAAAATTTGTATTTATTTGCATTTCACCGACATAATAAAGTTTTTTTTAGGGTAGTCAACGCGCATGTGAATCTTCTGGGGTTGCAGGCGTCCATAGGCTTTATAACTGCTTTCAATCAGGCGGGTCGAATGCTTGTTTGCCAGCGTCGTGGTATAAAAAAAAGCTTTTTTTCCTTTATTCTTACATACATTGAACTCTTAAATATCAGCAATTTTTTATTAGATTCTCAATCAGCTTTGGTATGAGTAATTATGTGTTTTAATTACGCCTACAAAGTGGTAAAACAATAAGTATCTGAAATCCATTGTTGGATAGGTCTTTCAAGAAGAATATGCCTTAAACAACTTTTGGATAAAACGAATACTTTCGTAAATAATAGCTTCGAAAGTTAAAATGCTCTTTGTTTTTGAACCGTGGGTCCAAAAAAATTGGGAAAATTCCTGGAAGTGAGGCGATTGAAATACTTATCACGTATTTTCAATAAAAACTATATGGAATAAAATCGGTTGAGCCGTTTTAAAGTTATGCCTATAGTAAAATACCGTAAGTGCCACTAAATATTTCTTTATAGACTACCTTTTGAATGGATGTATTGTAACTGGCCGGCAACTACGGATCCCTATACTGAGCATAGCCCGATATTCTCTTGGCCGGTTTATCTGCAATCCTTTGCAGTTTACTTCGCAATTTCTAGATTTGAGAAATTAGTATAAAGTATAAAATTAAAGATTGTGTTTAATCTTAAAATAAAACGCATATTACATTCGTTTAGAACACGGTATTCTTAAATAAATATGTTTAAATAAATTCGGTTCTTTGGAGTTTTTTATTAAATTAATTATTAGTCTATTGTATTGCAGTACTAGCAGATTTCCGCAACTCGACGACTAATGCCTATTTTGCGTGATGCATGCGTCTACTAAAACATAATAATTTTAGTTTACTTACATGACCAAATTTGTTTTCAGAGCAATGTGAGATTCATGATTTTTGTTTTTTCTCCATTTTTATTTCATTTGTTTTTTACTTGTATTATAATCTAAATAAAATACACTTTTTATACGAACGTACATAAACATGCATACGAGTACATGATCTTAAAAGATAAAACGTTTATACATTATTGATTCCGGGAAGACACGTTATATCCGCACCGCATGAACCCTCTGCAGTTATTTAGTCTTTAGGCACAGTAAGTCCGATATTATTGCTCACGGGCCAAGCACAAGTATATGTAGTACAAGGGAAGCACGGAGCGACGAGCGTCACAGCCTCCTCGTCTCAAAGCTAGCTCACGACTGCCAGCAACGCCGTTTTCGAGCTAATAACGCACGAAATGTGGAATTATGATCAAGTTGTTTAAGAATATTTTATCAATTTAAATATCCTACGTTGAGTTTGTAGTGTTCTGTAGTACATATTTTTTAGTTCAACTATATTTTAAATCGAATGAGCCGTTCAGTAGATATAAGCGAAATTAACCGTAAAACGACATTTCGTTACATTTACATAACGGAGAAACTATACGTTACACGAGTTATTCAAACGTTGACAATGTTGTTCATGAAATGGTGAATAACATATATTTTTTTCAAAATTTTTGAATAATCTGTTATTGAGATATATCCCTTAGCAAGTAACAGTTTTTGGCCACAATCAGCGCCTTTAAGTTTTCCTTCATTGGGTGGGCTAATAGCCGAGGTAGCCGAGATCAGCCGAGATTGAAAGCTAGTTTTTCGGGCGCAAGGCAAATAACTTTACCGTGGACGTCGACGATAACGTCTACTGTCACGATATTTGCAGGGGAGCCAAATGTATGAGTTTGTATGCAACCGCTTTTAATATACTGTGGACGTGCACGGCCACGATATGGCGTTACGATCGACGGTAAAATAATAGTATTTTATCTACACTCACACTGTAAGTCCTCTAAAACGTGTTCAAAAACGGTAGGCAATGGCTAGCATTACCACAACCGATTTTACTATGACAAGCTTTTTATCTGTGGCAGTAACGTAATTTTAACTTTACATGCTCATATATTGATACGTTATGAGTTTATAATTCCGAACATCGAATTTGATAACATAATGTAAATCCTGTGCTCCTTGCTGACCAACGGCACGCGCCTCCCCGACCGCCGGCACAATCGAGTTGGCCATAGCGGTGCAATGGCGGTCATTCTATGCTTTCCGAACACTTAATTTAATAAATATAATATGAGTGTAGATAAAGCAGTGTATGTAACTGTACGTAATTAGGCCTTAAAACACTCGTGTGATCTTATTATGAAACTCGTCTGCGGCTCGTTTCATAAAACCACACTCGTATTTTGAGGACCCTTATTACGTAACAGTTACATAAACTACTATTATACAATCGTGACATAATTAAGAGCTTTTCAGTCGAGCAGTCGAGCTTGCTGAGTGGCCTAAGTAAGGTACGAGATTTAAAAGCTTGATTATGTCACTATTGTATACAATACTTTTTCTACGAGTGCTCAATATAGGCAAGCCGGTTAGAATTGAGTTCGACGAAAGACCTGCTACCTCTATACAATTGAGTAAGTTGCCCGAGCCTCCCGGCGACGGCGCCGTGGCCGCCCGAGCTCGGGCAACAGTGTTACAATACTTACAATATTGTATTAAAATCCTTTGTACCATCGTTGGCGATGCTACAAAATGCGAACATAAAAGCTCTATCGGAAAGTATGCGCTAGTAGTTCGGTCTACACAATCTCAATTGATCGGTCGATGATCATCACCCGCCGCTGGAGGTGAACTTACAGTGCGCACTCGCGCGGTCGGCGCCCGTGCCTGAGCCATCGCAGCACTCACAACCAATGCCTACTCATCGCCAACAGTACTCACAATTGAATTTTCGTAAGTGTGATTTCTTTGAATTGTATTCCCAAATAGCACTTGTTGACTGGTCTTCTCTGTATAGTATCACAGAAGTTGATGACTCCGTTCAATACTTTTATGATAAGGTTAATGATATTGTAAAAAAATGCACACCGATGAAAAAAAGGATAATACAAATTAACAGCAAATTTAACTACCCGGAATGGTATACTCCAGATATCATAAGCCAGATAAAGGAAAAAGCTAGATGGCATAAGTTATATAAAATTAGTAGGTCACAAAATGATTACAAAATGTTTTCTTATTATCGTACACAGGTAAAACAAAATATCAGTAATTCATTCAAAAATTATCAGAATCGTTTACAAGATCGGTTTACACAGGATCCTGCCTCTTTTTGGGGGTTTGTACGTTCTCGGCGCTCCGGTTACGACACGTGCAACATATCAAAAGACTGTGCCGAAGAACTCGCGAAATACTTTCAGTCCGTGTATAGCGACATAGAACCCCTTTTTGATGCAGACGCGGCGGCCGCGGCGGCGGCGGGCGGCGCTGGGCCGGGCGCACGCGTGCACGTGGCATCACGCCTGCAGCTGCAAGACGTCAGTGCCGCCCTACGCCGCCTCAAGCCAAAACGGTCAGCCGGCCCGGATGGCATACCACCTTATGTCATTAAGGATTGTCGAGTCCATTTAGCAGAGCCGCTCTTGCATATTTTTAATTTATGCCTCGATAAAAGTGTTTATCCGGAATGTTGGAAAACGACTCGAGTGACACCCGTCCCTAAGGGCAGCTCTGGAACAGATGTAAGTGGATTCCGACCGGTGGCTGTTCTATCGACGTTTGCTAAGATTTTCGAATCTGTGATGCACGCCGCTATATTCCCACAAGTAAGCGCTAGATTGAATGATGCACAACACGGATTCCGACCGGGCCGCAGCACGGAGAGTAATCTCTTGTGCTTCATGAACTACGCGGCGCCGGAGCTGGACCAGCCAGGCGGGCAAGTTTAAAAAGGCCTATAACACTGTCGATAATGATGTCCTTCTGTTAAAACTAGCCAGCGCAGGTTTCACTCCACGACTTCTGAAGTTCTTCGCAAATTATCTTAGAAACCGTAAACAATATGTCGATTACAAAGGTTTTATTTCAAGTTCTTATCGTACGCTTTCAGGAGTCAGTCAGGGGAGCAACTTAGGCCCATTAGAATTCACAATTATGATTAATGATCTTCCGGATGTAGTAGAACATGCTAATTGCCTTTTATTTGCAGATCACGTTAAACTATTTTCAAAAATAAATAATTTAAGTGATTGTAAGCAACTGCAAATTGATATTAATACAATAGTTAACTGGAGTAATACCAACAAATTGTATTTCAATTTGTCTAAATGTCACATAAGGCGCTAGGCGCTGATGGTGGCCGAAAACTGTTACTTTCTAAGGGATATATCTCAATAACGGGTCATTCAAAAATTTAAAAAAAAATATATGTTATTTACCATTTCATGTACAACATTGTCAACGTTTGAATAACTCGTGTAACGTATAGTTTCTCCGTTATGTAAATGTAACGAAATGTCGTTTTACGGTTAATTTTGCTTATATCTACTGAACGGCTCATTCGATTTAAAATATTGTTGAACTGAAAAATATGTACTACAGAACACTACAAACTCAACGTAGGATATTTAAATTGATTAAATTTTCTTAAACGACTTGATCATAATTCCACATTTCGTGCGTTATTAGCTCGAAAACGGCGTTGCTGGCAGTCGTGAGCTAGCTTTGAGACGAGGAGGCTGTGTCGCCCGTCGCTCCGTGCTTCCCTTGTACTACATATACTTGTGCTTGGCCCGTGAGCAATAATATCGGACTTACTGTGCCTAAAGACTAAATAACTGCAGAGGGTTCATGCGGTGCGGATATAACGTGTCTTCCCGGAATCAATAATGTATAGAGATAAAAATCTTTTAAGATAATGTACTCGTATGCATGTTTATGTACGTTCGTATAAAAAGTGTATTTTATTTAGATTATAATACAAGTAAAAAACAAATGAAATAAAAATGGAGAAAAAACAAAAATCATGAATCTCACAATGCTCTGAAAACTAATTTGGTCATGTAACTAAACTACAATTATTATGTTTTAGTAGACTAATGCATCACGCAAAATAGGCATTAGTCGTCGAGTTGCGGAAATCTGCTAGTACTGCAATACAATAGACTAATAATTAATTTAATAAAAAACTCCAAAGAACCGAATTTATTTAAACATATTTATTTAAGAATACCGTGTTCTAAACGAATGTAATATGCGTTTTATTTTAAGATTAAACACAATCTTTAATGTTATACTTTATACTAATTCCTCAAATCTAGAAATTGCGAAGTAAACTGCAAAGGATTGCAGATAAACCGGCCAAGAGAATATCGGGCTATGCTCAGTGTAGGGATCCGTAGTTGCCGGCCTGTTACAATACATCCATTCAAAAGGTAGTCTATAAAGAAATATTTAGTGGCACTTACGGTATTTTACTATAGGCATAACTCAAAAACGGCTCAACCGATTTTATTCCATATAGTTTTTATTGAAAATACGTGATAAGTATTTCAATGGCCTCACTTCCAGGAATTTTCCCAATTTTTTTGGACCCACGGTTCAAAAATCAAAGAGCATTTTAACTTTCGAAGCTATTATTTACGAAAGTATTCGTTTTATCCAAAAGTTGTTTAAGGCATATTCTTCTTGAAAGACCTATCCAACAATGGTTTTCATACTTATTGTTTTACCACTTTGTAGGCGTAATTAAAACACATAATTACTCATACCAAAGGAGATCGTCAATTCTGGGCCACCTGATATAAACCGTATACAGTTTGAACTACAATGTAAAATAAATACTCATTTTATTACTAAAGTAGACAAAATATTACAAAATAATGAAACGGGAATTAGAAATACTAAATAAATAAACATTATGTTGATCTTTCCGCGATTAACATACAGCAAGACAAGTCGTTAACGTCCTTATGGCATTGACATAAAGTTTAACTTCACCTGGACTGAAACGGGTTTGTTTTTTGGTTTGACACTGTCAATATCTACCGTTACATAATCTGCGTTTTGATACTGTTCGGTAAGTTATAACATTGTAATATTAAAATAATATCTAAGCCTACGAATACGGAAGTTTAAATTAGAAATCGACTGTATTAAAACGCCTGAAGATTGAAAATGCGTAATTTTGCATTTTTGATCAGAGTTTGAATATTAAAAGAAGGTTTCATAATGGCATAATATCATGCTCCTTCGATAACGAAACGCATCTTTTTTTCAATTTTGCAATGTCAGATACTAGTGCTATCGCACTTAACGGTGGTAAACCTTATCCCTTTGCAATAGGTGTTAGGAATGTTCAGTTAATAGTATCAACGATGGTTTGACAGCCGTCTTTGTTTACCGAAATACAGGAACTATAAATACGATCAAAATATGACTTTTTATTATTTTATCATGATTTCCGTTTTGTTTTTAAGTCCGCTTTTGTACATTTTCTTTAAAAACCAGTACTTTTTTTACATTAATGTATAAATCATAGGCATGCACGCTTTCAAAAATTGTCCTCGTCAGATTCAAGTTTTAAATGCATGATTTTTCAATTTTCCCATTAGATTTCGAAATTTTTTTACCACCATCCTGATCTAGAAATTAAGACGATTTTTTAAAGGTTAGAGTCATTCCTAAATGGTCCTAAATAATCTGGGCCTGATCACCTAACAAAAATTGACGATCTCCTTTCAGTCTACTAACTATCACTGAGCAAAGCCTGATTGAGAATCTAATAAAAAAATGCTGATATTTCAATTATGCAAGATAAGTTCAATGTATGCAAGAATAAAGGAAATAAAGCTTTTTTTTAATACCACGACGCTGGCAAACAAGCATACGACCCGCCTGATTAAAAGCAGTTATAAAGCCTATGGACGCCTGCAACCTCAGAAGATTCACATGCGCGTTGACTATCCTAAAAAAACTTTACTATGTCGGTGAAATGCAAATAAATACAAATTTTATATTAATTGTCAACACAAGTGAATAAATAAATTACTACTAAGGGTTAATACTACCTATCAAATATCTTTAAAAGACCGGCCAAGTTAAGTATAATGTAGGGTTCCGTAGAAAGTAGTTTCTTGGAGATAAATCAAAAACGGATGAACCGATAATATGTGAAATAATTTTCGTAGAAAATTAAGTACTAAGCCTTCTTGGTATTTTTTCATATTTTTTGGACTTACGGATTAAAAGTTAGATGGGGGCTATTATATTTAGACTTTCGAAGCAATTATTTCTGAAAATATTGACTTAATAAAAAAGTTTTAAAAATACTATATAATAATAATAAATTGGGGCCTGCGGGACAACCTGTCCCGCCCAGGGCCCCCGCTGCCGGTGGTATAGTGCGTCGCATGAGATGGACTTCATCCATGAATGAAAACGTCACGCGCGCCTATTATGGGGCTACAGAGGGGGAACTAATCTGTGCGCGTATCGTGACCGGATACTTCCTCTGTTTCAGGCCCTTGAACCAACCATTGACACGACTGCGCAGCGGTTGTCGGATCAGGTGCGCGTCATTCAGCGGCTAAAGCGGTTGGATGACGCGACACTTGATCGGCTTCGCCTGGAGACTCTCTCTGTTCGCGCGACCACCACCTCGGCGCGGGATCCGCTCGCCACGTCGCCGGATCCGATGCCTGCACCCGACTTGGCATCGGGGGCACCGCGGGTTGATCCCAGTGCCGATGAGGAGGGGATCGCGAATCAGAGTGTGAGTAGTTCAGCCAATGAGCAACTGAGGAGGACTTTGGAAGAGGCAATTACGCAGTATCGCTCCACAAACATCCCTAGGCCACGATTACCACGCTTGCCTATGAATAGACGCAATCTAGCGTTAATGGCAGTCCT
The DNA here is from genome assembly GCA_947086415.1 of Pammene aurita. Taxonomy (NCBI): domain Eukaryota; kingdom Metazoa; phylum Arthropoda; class Insecta; order Lepidoptera; family Tortricidae; genus Pammene; species Pammene aurita. The sequence continues at coordinate 19,500,299 of OX352289.1, forward strand.
AAATGATTTGCTAGATCCATTCCTGCGGACTAGTAAAGACTTAGATGATACGCACTCGATAATGTACTGCGGAGCCATCGCGGCGTGCCGTGTTGCTCGAGTCAAGTTTCCGGACGCTGAACGTGCACCTAGGACCGCCGGGGGTGTCCCCGCATGGCAGGTGCGGATCCAGCGTCGTATCAACTCATTTAGGACTCTCATTGCAAAGCTGATCTGCTTCAGGGGGGGCAATAACCGCCCCCGAGTAATGCGCTTTGTGCACCAGGCGTTCGCGGGGACGGATATCGAACCCCGCGACTACATGGCCAACGTCGTAGAGCGCATCGACTTTCTGAAGCAGAAAGTTTATGCATGGGCAAGCCGTATTCGCCGTTACAGAGAGCGTGTGGACCGATTCAAGCAGAATCGTCTTTTCCAAAGTGACCAAAGGAAGGTATACCGAAGGTGGGAGGAAACCGACCCCCGTGTGTCCGACGTGCGACTGCCGGATGCTACTGCCATGACTAATTTCTGGCGTATTATCTGGTCAGCGCCCGTTGAACACACGGAGGGCGAGTGGATGAGTGTTGTTGAACGTGAGTGCGAGTCCATCGAACCAATGGGGGCTATCACCATCAGCCCCGACGACGTAAGTTGCGCGATCCGTACGGCCCAGAACTGGAAAAGTCCTGGCCCGGATGGGTTGCACAACTTCTGGCTAAAATGGTTTCGGTGCTCGCACTCGCGGCTGGCAACGCAATTTCAACAAGCCCTTGAACTTGGCTCCCTCCCGCCTTCCTTAACAACTGGTGTAACCTTCCTGCTCTATAAGTCCGGTAGTACCACGGAACCGAAGAACTACCGACCCATCACGTGCTTGCCTACGCTCTACAAGCTTCTTACATCCATTTTGAGAGCAAAAATAAACGCGCACATGGTCGCAAACAACATTTTGGTCTCCGCTCAAAATGGATGTAGGGTTGGGTCCCGTGGTACTAAAGAGCTCCTCCTCATAGACATGACCATTTGCCAACGAGTCCGGCGGAACAGGGGGGCCCTCTCGGCCGCTTGGATTGACTTTTTTTTTTTTTTTTTTTAATACCACGACGGTGGCAAACAAGCATACGGCCCGCCTGGTGGTAAGCAGTTACCGTAGCCTATGGACGCCTGCAACCCCAGAGGATTTACATGCGCGTTGCCTACCCTTTAGGAACCTATACACTCCTTTTTTGAAGAACCTCATACTGTAGCCCACTGGGAAAACCTCGGCAGGGAGTTCATTCCACAGCCGCAGCGTTCGTGGGAGGAAATTCCTCTTAAATCGTACTGTGCGCGACCCATTGGGCTCCAGGGTGTGGGGATGAACACCCTGCCGGCGGCGAGCGGTGCGGTGATAAAAAGCTGCCGTGGGCATCATATCAAACAGTTCTTCAGAGCACAACCCATTGTACAAGCGATAGAACACGCATAAGGAGGCAAAGTCCCTCCTAAGACTCAAAGGGTCAATATCGCTCGTGAGTTTGGGATCGTCGACGATCCGCACAGCGCGCCTTTGCACCGAGTCAAAGGGCCCAAGCTGGTATCCAGGTGCTCCCGCCCAAAGGTGACAACAGTACTCCATGTGGGGTCTGACTTGCGACTTGTATAGGAGCAGTCTCTGCCCCGGAGTGAAGTATCGCCTCGCTCTATTGAGCACACCGAGCTTTTTGGATGCCAGCTTGGCCTTCGCTTCAAGGTGACTACGGAATTGGACGTCACTGGAAATGTCCACACCGAGGATCCCAATACTCCCTGACATTGTAAGGGTTGTGCCTTGGAACTGAGGGGCCACAGTAAATGGGGTTTTCTTAGCGGTGAATGCGCAAACTTGTGTCTTTGTGGGGTTGAATCTGACTAAGTTGTCCTGACCCCACACCGAGATTCCAGAAAGAGTATTCTCGATATCGGACACAAGTTTTTCACGACTCTCTACCACAACGGATCGAGGGATATTGGCACGGCCCGTGTAACAAACATCCCCGGTACTGTCGTCCGCATAACAATGAATGTCGCCGATAGACAACATATCATTGATATGTAGCAAAAACAGCGTTGGGGATAGCACGGAACCTTGCGGGACACCAGCGTTAATGCCCATGCTTTCGGAGCAACTTCCGTCGACTACGGCTCGTATGCTCCTGCCGGACAAAAAGCTGGCAACCCATCTGCACAATCCCTCGGGCAGGCCGTAAGCTGGCAACTTCGACAGAAGACCTCGATGCCAGACCCGATCGAACGCATTAGCTATATCAAGGCTGACTGCCAAGGCCTCTCCCTGACTCTCTATGGCTGAAGCCCAGCGGTGAGTGAGATACACTAGAAGGTCACCAGACGAGCGACCGTGGCGAAAGCCATACTGGCGATCACTGACCAGGTCGTGCTCTTCTAGGTATCCCAGGAGCTTTGCATTGATTATGTGCTCCATAACCTTAGAGAGAAGGGAGGTTATAGCGATAGGCCTGTAATTCGACGGGTCCGAACTGACGCCCTTTTTAGGCACAGGGTGCACGAGGGCAGTCTTCCATGAAGACGGCACTTGCCGTTTGTGGTAAGAGAGTGTGAAAAGGCGCGTTAGCACGGGACACAACTCAGGAGCACACCGTTTGAGCACAACTGCTGGTATGCCGTCTGGCCCGCTCGACTTGTGAACGTTTAATGATAGCAGCTCCCGCCGGACATCACTTTGCTTGATGGTAATTTCCGGCATCGAGGACGCGCACCATGGGATGGAAGGCGGTACGGTGCTGCCATAATCGTTCAGGGTCGAGTTCGAGGCGAAAAGAGTACCAAGAAGATCGGCTTTCTCTTTTGCACTATGGGCCAGATTACCATCAGCAGTTCGCAGTGGTGGTAAAGACGACCGACAAAAGTTTCCCTCGGCAGCTTTAGCGAGTGACCAGAAGGCACGACTCCCGGTGGGGTAGCCCGCTAGCTTCTCACCAATTCTGCCGACGAAATCGAATTTGGCTCTGGCAATGGTTGTTTTACTGGACCTCGAGGCAGCGTTTAATTTGCGTTTCACATCAGATACGTTGGGATCCTTATCAGTAACGGCCTTGGTCCAAGTCCTGTAAGCAGCCTGCTTGCGAATTGTAGCTTCTCTACAGGACCGATTAAACCAAGGTCGTTTCTTTGCTCCTGCAGCTATTACCGAGTTGGGAATGAAGCAATCCATTCCCGCCAGTATAGTCTCGGTGACTTCGGCTGTACAGGAGTCAGGATCATCTGATGTGAAGCAGAGCTGCCTCCACGGGTATGACGCGTAGAATTCACGCAATCCATCCCAATCTGCTGACGTATACTGCCACACGCGTCGCGAGCTAGTTGGCCGCGGTGGATCAGGCCGCGCGCAAGGTGCCAGCGTCCGGACGAGGCAGTGATCGGACGAGCCGAGAGGTGCATTCACTGAGACGGAATATCCGTCCGGACGTGTGGTCAGCAGGAGGTCCAGTAAAGAGCTTGTATGGTCCTCGATGTCTGGTATTCTCGTGGGAGAACGTACCAATTGCGAGAGACCATAGGCCAGAGAAAATTCGTAAGCAGACCTCCCCGCATAATCGGTGGACCGAGAATCTAGCCACTCAATGTGGTGGGCATTAAAATCCCCCAAAATCACCAATTCAGCGGATGGGTACTGCTCGAGAACTCTGTCGGTCGTCACTTGTAGGTGCTCGAAGAGCCGTTTTGTGTCCGTGTCACCGCTGTGAGACCTGTAAAGGCACGCGTAGACGTGGGTGTGGCCGCCGAAGTCCACACGCACCCACATCACTGACAGGTCCCTGTCTTCATAAGCATGGAGGCGGCGACAACAGACATCCTGCCGAGCGTACATACATACTCCGGCACGCCTCACAAACCTGTGTTCGAGCATATAACCGGGGTATAACAGGTATGATGTATCGGCCGGGCAGGATATCTGTGTCTCCGTCAGGAACAGAAGGGTCGGCTGCGCAGACTCGAGGTGGTGGTGTACTGCGTTTAGATTTGAATGCAGTCCCCTGATGTTGCAGTAGTCCACTTTTGTGGAAGGGGACTCCGTTGAAGAACTGTTCCTTTTCTTTTGTTTTCTCGCCATGTTGTTTTAGAAGTGTGTATAGGAAATAAAGGAGGATTCACTGTGTCGACAGCAGAAAGGACAAGAATACGAAACAAACCGACCGAGGAACGATGTGGGAGGTGCAGTTTGCAGGCGCGGCGTACGGAAGGGCCCCCGGTCCCCCCCTGTTGCAGTAGCCGGGTCCACTCCGGTCTCCTACACCGGCACGACTACTACACCAGGGATTTTTCGCAGGTTGGCGGTTCAGCCTCCCAGGGTGGAGATTAAGTGTCCCCTGGGTTCGGGAACCCTACTGACCTGCGGGCGGCCAGCGGACAGCCGTTTCACCGGGTCTCCCTGATAGCCGCACCTGCACTCTGCGCCCACAGAGACCAACGGTCGTATTATCGGTTCCGTGGGTCCCTTGCCGTCGTCGACACACTGCATCCTCTTAGAGCTCACTACAAGAAGGCCTATGATTCGGTGCCTCATTCATGGCTGAAGAGGATCTTAGAGCTGTATAAAATTGATGCAGCTTTAAGCCTTGGCCTTTTACCTTGGCGCGTGTATGAGGCAGTGGACCACAGTCCTTCGTCAACCAGGAGGCGGGGATGACCCCCCTGGCCCGCAGGACTTTATAAGGATCGAGCGAGGAATATTTCAGGGCGACAGTCTGAGTCCCCTGTGGTTCTGCCTAGCTCTAAATCCGCTCAGCAATCTGCTGAAGGATTCAGGGCTAGGTTGCCGGCTTCGGAGAGAGGGTGAAGTCATATCTCACCTTCTGTACATGGACGATCTCAAGTTATTTGCACCAAATAATCGAGACTTGTTGGAACTACTGAAGACCACTAAAGTGTTCAGTAGTTCCATCAAGATGGAGTTTGGTGTTGATAAATGTGCGGTTATGCATGTACAGCGGGGGAAAGTAGTAAATTCAACAAATATACAGCTTTCTGAGACAATGACGTTCAGATCTATCTCTGAATCAGAAACCTACAAATACCTTGGTATGTCACAGTCTTTGGGCATTGAGGATGTGGGTATTAAACAGGCGTTGAAGGAGCGCTTCTTTGGTCGGCTGACAAAAGTACGTAATAGTCTTCTGTCAGGTGGCAACAGGGTGCGCGCCTTCAATGCCTGGGTAATGCCCCTACTCACATACTCCTTTGGCATACTAAGGTGGACACAGACCGAGCTGGATGCCCTGGATCGAAGAGTCCGTCTATTGCTCACCACACACCGTATGCTTCACCCACGCTCGTCTGTTATGAGATTGTACATCCCACGGAAGTGTGGAGGTCGCGGCTTTTTAAACGCCAAAAATCTCCACAACCGTGAGGTGTACAATCTCAGGAATTATTTCCTTAACAACGAGTGTGAGATGCATCGTGATGTGGTGGCAGTAGATAAGGGTCTCACGCCGCTCTCCTTGGCAAACAAGAACTCGCGCAAACCTGTGGTGCTAAGCACCGAGGATCGCAAGGCGGTATGGAAGAGCAAGGAGCTACACGGGCGGTTCTACAGGGCCCTCACGGGACCCGACGTAGACCTGCTCGCGTCGGTGAACTGGTTACGATTCGGGGACCTCTTCGGAGAAACCGAAGGTTTTGCCTGTGCAATTGCGGACGAAGTTATCATGACGAATAACTACCGGAAATATATCCTGAAGGACGGTACGGTCGACATTTGTCGGGCATGCCGCCGTCCCGGAGAGTCACTCAGGCATATCATCTCCGGTTGTCCTCATCTTGCTAACGGCGAGTACTTGCACAGACATAACCTCGTAGCCAGGATTATACACCAGCAGCTTGCTCTCCTATACGGTCTTGTGGACCACGAAGTGCCGTACTACAAGTACACACCTGCACCAGTTCTCGAAAATGGTCGTGCCATGCTCTATTGGGATCGATCTATTATCACGGACAGGACTATTGTAGCCAATAAGCCTGATATCGTGGTAATAGATCGACCGCAACGCCGGGCCATGCTCGTCGACATCACCGTCCCATGTGACGAGAACCTCGTGAAGGCCGAGAAGGACAAGTCCAGCAAGTACCTAGACTTGGCTCACGAGGTAACCGCCATATGGGAGGTCGATTCGGCGATAATTGTGCCGATAGTTGTCTCTGCGAACGGTCTCATAGCGAAGAGTCTCGACCAACATCTTGAGAGACTTTCGCTACGGGGTTGTGGTTGGATTAAGGGTCAGATTCAGAAGGCGGTAATCTTGGACACGGCGCGCATAGTCCGAAGGTTCCTCACTCTGCGGCCCTAACCACCGGCAACCTGGGCCCTGCTCCGTTGCCGGCGGCACCCTAGTTTAGGTTTTTTATAATGCTTTTATTGTTTTTATATGTTTTAGATGTATTTTTATATTTTACTTTTATAAAAATATTGTAAAAACCCTAAACTAAGAAGAAAAATAAATAAAGAGAATAATAATAATAATAAATACTCTTTATTGCACACCTCATACAGTTACAAGCACAAATTTTACAATTAGATAAATTTAGGTAGAGGTAACAACAGGCGGTCTTATCGCTAATGAGCGATTTCTTCCAGACAACCTTTGGGTAGTGGAGACTAGAGAAAAACAATAAGCAGTAGGTGGTGCATAGAAACAAAAGAGACGAAATAGATAACACAGCACATTCATATGAATATACATACTTAAATAAATACAAAATAAACATACATATACGTACATATATACATATATAATACACACAATAAGAAACAACAGTGTCAACTTAAAAACCTAAGGAAGAGATAAATAGTATTCCTTAAGTTGCGATTTAAAGCTACCAATAGATTGCGCGCGTTTTATGTTGAGAGGGAGAGAATTCCACAAACGAACGGCCTGGAACGTAAATGAGCAATTATAAAATTTGGAAGATGAAGATGGCACTTTTAGGAGCAATTTTTGAGAGGATCTAATAGAATTAAGATAAGAGAAACGCTCTTTGAGGTAGCGGGGAGTTGCAGGGTTAAAAAGTATAGAAAAGAGTAAAGAAAGTATGTGAGAGTTACGGCGGTGACGGATAGGGAGCCATTTGAGTTGAGAACGAAAACTAGAAACATGGTCGAATTTGCGTAATCCGAAAATGAACCGAATGCAGGCATTTTGAATACGCTCAAGCTTATTAAGTTGCTCCTCGGTTAGGTCTAAATAGGGGATATCTGCATAATCAAGAATGGGGAGAAGTAACGACTGAGCAAGCGCAATTTTAGTAGCAATTGGCAGGAAATTCCGGAGCCGTCTGAGAGACCCTATGGCAGCAAACATCTTCCTGCTCACTTCACTCACCTGAGGCACCCATGATAGACAACGATCCATGATTACGCCAAGATTTTTCACTTGGCTGGAAAAAGGAATTTGGACATATATATATATATATATATATAATTTTTAAAGCCGTATCGTACAACATGTTTATATTTTTTACAAAAAAAATATTTTTTGACATTTAGTTTGGCATATGTATGGAGTGCCTCACCTAAAAGATTTTTTTAGCAATTTAGCCAGAAAACTAAGTAGCGGCACATGAAACACACCTCTAGATAAAATTTCAGTAATATATGTTTTATAATAAAAATGGCTGTGACATACGGACGGACAGACGGACATGTTTCAAAAACCTTTTCAGGGTTCCGTTTTTACCATTTTGGCTATGGAACCCTAAGAAGTGTTTGCGCTGTGTTATATTTTAAAGATCTAAATTTAATGGCCTTACAGCCTTCATTTGTATGACGATTTCGTGCACAAATACCACTCCTTACATGTACATTTTTACTATTTGCAACTCGCAACAGGCTTAGTTTTGTTAATTTATCGTAATTAATTGAATTTTTACGGTTAATATTTAAAATCGCAACAAAAAAATAACGATCTCTTAAGCTCACTTGCACAGCAAAAAAAAATCCAAATTCACATGAAAATACCGCTTTGATGTGCATTCAGTTTTTTTTGCTGTACTAGTCAGTATTTTTTTATTTTTTTCTGATATGCGGAATATTTTTAACCATATTTCGTAAATTCATAAATATTTTGCCGCTCACTGTACTTCAAATTCAAAATCTAGGTTTTCATTTTTTTACATAAAAATCTACAAATCGAGATCGTTATTACTTATCTTATTTAGTAGTGTAGAGAGTATCCTTAATTAATCCTCTCAAAATAAACTTGATAGTTATTTATTTTCTTTTTTTATATTATTAGCTAGTACATCAAAATCGACTATCGGTTTAGGCTGTCCCTTTGAGACTCCTCAAAGAATCCTGAACGTCTGACATAGAACGTTGTAATTCTTAATTTGAATAACACCGTGCCAGACAGTGTTTGAGAAGAGAGGTTGTAAAGGTAGACAACCTTTACAGTAGCATTCCTAAAAAATGTCACCGTAGTACTTAATCACAGTATTAAAATCACAAAACATCCACAAAAGGATTAGGTATGATTATTATAAATCTGCCCGCGCGCCTCTGAGTAAAGTCATATTCTTTGAACATTATTGCGGTGCATCGCGGCGGATTTACGCACGATCGCAATGAGAAGGGTACGCGGGTGGCGCGGGTAGAGAGCGCCCAAACGCTCAAGGACACTCCGGCGACTATCGTCATAATGACATGTAGTAGAGCACATTCTCCTATGCAGCACGAGTATAACGTTGAGGGGCAGCCGATTACGCGTGTGTCGTCCGTGCGAGATCTAGGGATACACATCGAGCCTGACCTGTCTTTTCGGACTCATGTTATTCAAATATGTAAGAAAGCCTTTAGAAATTTAGGTTTTATACTACGTCAAACCAAGGATTTTCGAAACACCGTGGCAGTGAAGGCTCTATACAACGCGCTTGTTAGAAGTAGATTGGAAAGTAGTGCAATTATCTGGAACCCACATGAAAATAAGTACAGCATAATGGTGGAAAAAATACAAAATAAATTCATAAGACATTTATACTTCAAAAACTACGGAGTATATCCGTTTTATCCACTGATGTACCCAACACTATTTGTCCTTGGTATGGTCGGGTACATGAAACTAGAGGTAAGAAGAAATTTAGCGCTAGCTACATATGTATGTTTTTAAAGTGGTGCGAGGAAAGATACATAACCCAGATGTGCTCGGTGCACTAGGGCTGGTGGTACCGCGAGGGCCGCGACGCCGAGCGTCGCGCCTGTTTGCCCACCCGACCTAACTTACTAACTAACTTACTCGCTAATGCACCTACTGTCAGGGCCTTGAGAATATTAAATGAAGTCTCCCACAAAATTGACTTATTTAACTGTATCCTGACTGAGTTCACAAATGTAACAAGTAGGTTATTATGTTTTTCAAATGTTAGATAGCTTTATAAAATGTGTGTATTTTTTGTGTAGGTTCTTAATTGTTAACCTTTTTTTGTTTATTCTATTGTAATATATATCATGTGTTGGACTAGTCTGTAAGTGATATGTATATTTGATTACTAAATAAAAAAAAATAAAAAATACAGTCGACGAGTAGAAAAAAGTCTTGATACAACTCCATACATTGAGCCCTCAGATAATATTGTGACGATATAGGGTGATTGTGCTAGTTTTCGTCCACTCTTGTCAGTTTTCCGTCCATATTTATTTATATGTTTGTATTCAAGTTTTTCCCAAAATAAAAGCTAAAAATTTAAAAATCCACTAAAGAATGAACTATAAATATAAAATTGTCGACTTTAAAAAGTTTTTCCCATTTATTTGCAGCGGTTTAATGAAATGGACGGTAAACTGGACCTGGACAGGAAACTAGCACAATTACCCTACCGTGAAAGTCCACGATAAAGTATAAAAGCGACCATTTGGTGACAACTCCTGATTCCTTAGTTTATTTTACAGCGTAGAGCGATTTATAGTAGTCACGACCCTCAGACATCAGGATTCGACTAAGAAGTAAAGACGAGAAGTTTAATTTTGTGGTACAGCGGCTCTCAAACTTTTTACAAAGTGAAATATTTGACGGAGCCCCCAAAAAAAATTTAAATCTGCTAGCTAGACAGAGAAAACCTTTGTTTATTTTCAATATTAAAAGTATTCTCGTAGAACTCCCACAGAGGCTAGCCTCTAGGGCTCCGCGGAGCACACTTTGATAATGGCTGCTTTAGCGTATGAAAGCAATTCCTTTATTTTGTAGTTTTTCTATAAGCGATTTTTTTTTCTCTAAGAAGCTATTGAACCGATTGATTGACATCCAATCCAACGTTTTTTATTAGAAAATTAAGAAATTGATGTTTATGAATGGATGAATTTCAGGTCTAATATACCTAGCAAATTGTTAACCCTAACGGTCCTTTCAACTTGGAAATCACAAGTTTAAACCCTGGCTCGTACCTACCTACCAATGATTTTCTCGGAGCTTAGGTACATACCAAATCTTGATATTTACCAGTCGCTTTTCGGTGAAGGAAAACATCGTGAGCAAACCGAATAACCAAATTTTCCTTCTGGGTTGGATTGGAAGCTATCAATATCTGACATAATGCAACCCTGTAGTGACCAATTAACGTGGGTTAAAAGGGTTTAATTTTGTACTTTACCTTTTATACGTTTGACAATCATGATAAACTTGATAAAGCAGGTTGTCCCATCCAAATATATGAAATTGTATGCTGTAGTCCCTTTTACATTATGTAATCTTGCACGTGCATATAATACAAATGTTCCGTTACTCTGCATATGTACAACTTTAGTTTTCGGACCCTGCTTTGCCGTGAAGGTAGCATCGCATTAGAAAGTATCCGACGAAAAGGTAGATTAATCGGCTTAATTAGAGTCCTAGTTAAGTTTGTCGGCTCGGGTAACGGGTGTCCGACGCTTCGGTAGATGTAATCTATCTATTATCTATTTTATCGATTATATATATAACGACTTGGGTTTTATATATATCGTATATATGAATATAAAACAAAGTCGTTTCGGTTACACCATTTATAACCCAAGAACGGCTGAACCGATTTTAATGATGTTTGTTTTTTTGGATTTACTTCCGCCCCGAAAAGCAGAATAACTATTAAAATATTTGCAAAATAAGAAAATAGTTAGCGGTACACAGCTAGTAAATAAATAAAACAACAAGAACGTCGCATGTGCGTGATCTTTTATTAATTTCACTGAACTTTATACTCCACAATATCTTTGCGCTGTTCAATGAAGGCAAAATTTCAGTTAACTATGTGACTAAATAATGTGCTTTGTTTAAAATGACTAAGTACATACAAACGTTTAGCATGTACGACTTGTATAGGTACTCATAACAATATTCATGTAATGAACAAATGTTCAACAATAATGTTGTATAAAAAGTAGGTATAAAGCATGTTTTTTGTGATTTATTTGTAAATAAACTATTACAAGTATCTTTACCAGTCAGTTAATAAATTAATTCAGAATATTATTCGTTAGGAAGCTAACCTAATCGTGAAATGAAGTAGTTGAACAGTACATCTAGCACGACTCAATTACAAAGTACTTCATAAGAAAGCGTAAAATAGCATCGTTGGTGATTCCCTTATATTTAATAAAAACACCGCACCGTGTAGGCACTACTTTTTGTCATCTACATGAGTAGGAATGACGAGCATCAGAAACTAATAGGTACTTTGTAAACGGGAGTTATATGTATGTATGTTTAGCAGACAGAATAATTGAAAATTCTACTCTTCCCGGTTACTCATAGGTACTTAAGAAATACTGTAAATAAGATATTATAGGAGAAGCATCGGGATTGATATTTGACTAGTGATGTTAGCGCAGTGGTACCATAGGTATATTTACCAATTGATAGACCAATATTACTAGTTTCATACACTGCTTGACACCGGAACCTGGACTGAGAAAAAAATATTCGAAATTTTGTTCTCTCTATCGCTCGAATGGGCAAGTACGATAGAGAGGCAGACAACGAAACTTCGATCCCTGTAGGCTTACTAGGATTTACAACAATCGTGGCATATAAGTACCCGGCAAGTTTGGACTACGCAGTTATAGCTAACATTATAGTAGGTTACTAGCAACACGCAACATGCTACGATACAACATTATTGTAAATAACAAAATATTACATTTTATTATTGCCACAACAATAATTAATGAAATAGAATAATTCGAATTGTTTTCCTATGATAAGTAAATTAAACAATCGATAAATATATAGGTACGTTCTGTAAGAAATTACTTTCAAAGGTCTACATGTCTTAGGTCATATAAACGCGTATAGCGTTTGATGAACGCGTACGACTGTGACGCAAGTTAGCTTAGGTTAGAGAGCATAATTTTTTTTTTTAATTTAAAAGATGGTTATTAATTGGCATTCTATTATCAGAACCTATGTGCTCATACACATTTTTACAAATTATCGGTTCACAGAATGTACCTATAGGTATAGCGCTTTTTTAGCATTATTAAAACAATAATATTATCGTGCGCTTAATTTCCAGCTTAATAATATAAAATTTCGATCACAGACAAAATTACATATTATAATGATGCACGCGTTAAATTTGCGCATATTGTTGGAATACAAAACACTTAACGTACCGTTACAATATTCTAATAAGTATAATTGTGAGATCATTCAAAGCTGAAACAACCAGTCCTCGGTGACTAACATAGATATTTCAAGGCAACAATTTTCAAATGATTAAGCGAACAACTTTTCGCTAGGTGAAATAGGCGACTTTAAGTTAACAGTTAAGTAATACATTAACTTTAAGAGTAGGTACTTATAGAATACTTTTATAGATACGTAAACCTCGAGGTTTTAAAAAGAGCGCCTGCTGGAACCGCGATGACTAAGTTAAGTATAGGTATATCAATTTATACATTATAATATAACATTCAATAATTTTCTTAGAACAGAAAGGTTCTCAGTTTCCGTTCAAACAAGACAATGAGCGTTCCTTCTCATAATATAAGTCGTCCGCGAGCGCGATGCTCTTCTACGACCTGCCCATACAGGCTACGGCGCGCGCCCGCATGCAGGGGTGCCATGCTAACTATGTACACTGCTCTTTATTTTATATGAATGCACTACCTTAAGTGTAGGTGTAACAGATTTAGTCCCTTTGTAAAATTGCTACTAATGCACATAAATGACTCTTCAATTAATAAGCACACTAGAAAGCTTGTTTACTGTTTCAAGGGTATAGTTAGATTCTACTTTTTAGAATGAGTATTTACATGAAAACAACTACGTTGATATTTTCAATAGAGTACACCAGTGTTGCGTGCTGGTCAACTTTCTAATAAGATTAAATTTCTACTAGAAGCGGAGTGTAAGTAGAATATTATATATATTTAAGTAATACTTCTCTAAGAACTATGCTAGAACGTAAGGTTATTTCTTAGGAATATAAAACAAGTTACACCGCAGTAGCCTCTAGGTAACCATCAGTCAGCCAGCCTACCACCCAATCTATGTTCCAGTAAATTTTGTCATTTGTGCCATTACCGATTAGCCAGGCAACGTACCATTTTATCAAATTTTCCGTAGAGTGTAAGCTAATTGGTTAGTAAGGCAATAATAATATGTAAGCCTATATACGTCCCACTGCTGGGCGAAGGCCTCCTCTCGTACACGAGGATCGGGCCATAGTTAGGCTATATGATCTCATTTATGTTCTGTGCTGTGGTCGTGAGCAGTCAAATGCAATAGTAATAATATCACGTTTTATCCAGTTAAATTGATTCTTTTAGTATACACAAATATGTACATATTACCAATACTAATTCATTCAATTAGGTAACCCAGTCTAATTTACTTAGGTACTCTTTCGATATTCATATAAAGAATATACTAAGTTAACCATACTTACTTATGCCGCTTATGAAAACAAAGTAAACGTAGAACAAAAACATTGCACATCACAAGAATATGTCTTACTTTACTTTACATTATTTTATTTTATTAACAGCGGGGGGAGTAATTTGGAGACTTATCGAATTATCACACCGTCGATTTGTATATAGGACGCGTGTTTCCAGCAAGAGATGTATGTTTTAAATATGGCACAGTACTAACAGAACAGAAACGACCATAGCGAATGAGCTGATGTAGTATAACCAAAGGGTTTGATGATAATTAAAATCATGGATTAGTCATCTGGCCAATGAGGTAAACTTTGTATCCATGAATTATACTATTTGTCTGAAGGACTGAATAACATATTTGTGTTTACAGTTTCTAAAGATCTTTGTGAAATAAATCAAAATTTGATAATGCAAGCTAGTTGCACAGGGATTACGTATTAGCAAATCGGAATCATATATATATTTTAAATATGAATACTTCTTATTTCCCAAAAGTTGAAACGACGCCGATTCTGGTTTGGTGGAAACAGGCACAAACATTTTTATTTTCCAATGCGTGATACGCTGAAACGGCTCAGTAGGCAACTAGATACAGACACGTCATAAATTCTTCCACTCTGTTGACATGCTTCATTAGGGTTTCGTAGCCAAAATGGCAAAAACGGAACCCTTATAGTTTCGTCATGTCCGTACGTCCGTCCGTCAGCCGTTTTACTCGGAAAGAAGAAAGACGTATCTTCACTTTATACATGTAATTAATTGTCAAATATTTTTTACCGATCTTAATAATATTCAGGTTAGTTGTGTACATTGTTTGGTTTAGTAAATATTGAATATTTACAGAAGTAATTATCCCGAAAGTAAAAAAATTGTGCCTCTCCCGTGGGAATATAAATAAAATTGCTTTGTGCATATATGTTAATATATACATATCAAGCTATGTTTTCATTCGGGTATTTTCATATTGAAATTGACAATTGACATTTATGATATTGAAATTGTAAACTTGTCCAGTGATGATCATGTTTGGGAGCCCCGCTACTTAGTGTAGCACTCGGCATGAAACTCAGCCTGAAGGATGGTTCACGCTGTAGCGTTCCTCGTTATACACGACACTTCCGACACTTCAATTTGTATTGAGGCCATCACGTGACGCTTTCTATACAAAATGAAGTGTCGGAAGTGTCGTGTAGGACGCGGAACGGTACAGCGTGAACCATCCTTTAACGGACTCTACTTATACTGTAATCAATCAAAATCAATTGTATGAATTAATCCCTTGACGTTCGACTATCTTGCATATTTAATATTAATACGGTAAACAATAAATAATCTCATCACCATTAAGTTAACCGCACCTTTAGAAATGCAATACAATTTGCCAGGTTTGACCTATGCAGAGAAATGTTTTTATTTAATTTAAGGTTACTCTATGGCTAGGCACAATTGAATGGGCCTTAAAAGGCAACGCTGACGGGGTATCGGAAGTTGGCAGACGCGTTCCCGAAACCCCGTCCAAAAGGCGAGCGGTGGAACACCCCAGGGGTGTCCGTGCGAGTCGGACATACCCGCTCGGTTTCTCCCGGGCCGAGTGGGATCCATAACGGATTACCCCTGGGTCAAAAAAAATGGCTATGGCACACTAGCAGTTCTATGAGTTCTAATCATTGAAGTAATACATACAATACAGAAAATTACCGACAGTCAGCATTCGCTCGGCTTTCTTCGGCTCGAGGGGTAGTATTAGGACATTTATGACCTCCTTTTCTGTGCCACATTTACGTGCTGACTGAAGTTCTAAGTATTAAGTAGGTATACGAGTTGAGTGTTTATAATTGATTGGGCAAGTTTAGGCACTGACACGGTAAAGTGCCGTAGTTCTGAGCAAAGCCTGAAGGAAACCAAGTCTTAAGCTGTTAGCTGAACTAATCACAAAACTGGAAGAACTGAATACAGGCAATCTTTAACGGCAGGTATTAATTAAGTCAGTCACGATGTGATTGTGAGAATAAATGCAGCAGTAAGAGAATAACACTACTAAAGTATGTATATGGTTCTATATGGATTTAAAAATAATGTGAAGAAAATAGCACTGTGAGTCTGACATTCGGCTAATTAGGTACAGCATTTGTAGGTATTTATATACATATTTTAACAGTGCCTCACTAATAGGATATACATCGATATTTTTATAATATCACGTAAAAAGTCGAAACCTCTGTTGTCCGTCAACAGCTGTTTTTTTGGCCTCAATATTATGATATATTATATACTAGCGAGGTACTAACTTTCTGTCGATACACAATGTAGTGCCCATTGTGCCTGATTGGCCGAAAGCCAGAGTCACGTGCTCGTTTGTTTTCATTCTTTTAAAGGCGTATAAAGGAGATGCCTAAGGTATCACTGTATAATTGGAATTGATTCAACGAGTACCCACATGCTTAATTGCGATTAGTTAAACGAAAGATTTATCCATGTAGACGGAGCAAGCCACGTCAAATATGACACAATAATGAGAGCAACGAAAGCCCTTTAGTCAGTTTGCTATACTATGCTTATTTTTCTAGATCTGGACATCAGGCAGCTGTAAAGTGGTGGAAAAATTAAAAAATGCAAACCACTTCAAGAAAACAAGGGTTTTATGCAATATTATGAGAAATCATATAAATAATTAGATTATGTCATTGCCAAAAGTTTATGCGGGGGAAAGTAGTGCCAAACGACGTATAATGTAATTCATAGTTCGTCGCCTATTGCTTTTGTTTCTTTAATAATACGTAAAATACGCAATGTTTTTTGTTCTAATGTTAAAATACAGGCCCTGTCCTTTATAACTGAGACAACTTCGGCAGTTTTTACCTATTTTGGTATTGCTATTTTCCAATTAAAATATTTTGCTAGTCTGTCACTCTGACCTGCACCATTAACTGCCCAAAGCTGCCAGATGCCCGGATCTAGCAATAACGATAACGAGACAGGTTTTGTTGCTCTCATCATTGTGTCATATCTGACGTGGCCAGCTCTTAGTCCATTAGTAGTGACAGACGAGGCGGCAATTGACAAACTTATGGACCTACTTATGTACAATATACCTAACTATTTACAAACAAAGCAGTAGGCATTGATGTACCTATTCGTTTTTTAGGGTGAAAACGTAAGCTTATGGACAGCGTATATGCTATATGTATATCCTTATTTAATATTTTTTCCTCCAATTTACAATCATTCAAAGTTCAACGTTCACTGGCAATTGGAGACAACAGCCAATGTGGAGACATAAGTAAATGATTAAATTTAGTATTGTCAACTTAAACACTAGGCAATCATTAAGATTCGTTTTCGACCGCACTATATACTCTTAGCGCTCATAAATTCATATTCAAGATATGTTTAAATCTAGCGGGTGGTGACCCTGGCTTGAGTCAGACTGCAACATCACAGTTTTACCGTAGGAAGGTACGTGGATTTTCCCCCCTTGTATTCTGAATTAATTATTGATGGCTGTTCATGCTTCAATTCATTAGGTAAGATTTAAGTTGTTAACTAGATAAAATAATTAAACTGTCATAATTAAATAAACTTTGCATGGAATACAACACCGCGCCATACACACATTGAATTTCAATTGGGTTTTGTAGTATAGCGAATATTTAGTATAATCCCTGTGGCATAGTGAACAAATCAACTGATATGCAACTCTTGTGTTAGTCTCTAATAATTAGAGACTAATAAGTGTATGTAATTGTTTCGGGTACACAGAACTATATGGTATTCCAGACATTCAATTTGGGGGGCGTAAGTGGAGCCGACGCCAACGCGAGTGTACTTAATGATAATACTGCTTAGCCTAGCCGCTCTCGATGTTATCTTGGGAAATCGCCTTTAGTAACGTTAAAAGAATAAATAAAAGTATTATTACTACATACGTTTAATTTGTGAGAGCGTGTGTACAAGATGCCGCTTAAATATCTTGTTTCTTGTATTGACCCCCAGTAAATTGTAATTTTCTGTTATTTGTTATTATCACAGCCTAGTTACTACGGTTTATGTCACAAAGCCCACTAAGAACCAGAAACTTAACAATTATTTTTATTATTGAAATCGCCAACATAAATAACATTTTATCTTTTATGGTTAATTACGCATACTGCTGACTGACGTAAAGCATAGGAATAGTAGGTACAGTCGCAAATCAAATATATGGTATCGGCCTAGGTACTCAAAAATATCTGAAATGCACTTAATCGCCTCTACAATAGTGGCGTTGTTCAGGTGTTTGTGACCACCTTGGACGCTCTGATATATGTTTATGGTGCGCAATTTTTGATTGGCCAAAAACTTTCAGTGCATGGCTGGTCATTATTTATGATTTTTAATTAAACAATGTTGGGAAATATAAAGCTACAGAATATGAAGAATATTATTAGGTTAAGAAACTTTAAACCATGCCTACCAAATTACAATTTATTATATTATTATTATAGAAGAAAATGTGATTAGGAATTGCAACACCGGTATTTTTGTATGGCCAAATACCGGAATACCGGGAGTTCCGATACAAAAAAATACCGGAATTGCATTCCAAAAATGTGCTATTATTTTCGAAGACGGGTTTCCTGTAAAATCTATCTTAACTTTATGTACCATCATACCTTTTTGAATGTATCTGTATAGATACTCTTATGTAGCGTCGTGTATCTGTGCTTCTGTTGGAAGATTTATAAGATGAAGGCCGAACATTAATTTGTTTTACTGCCACTGTACCAGTTCGAGCCATGCAAGTGTTTACCCAGCATGCTTTGTGAGTGAGGGGAAATGGTAGTTCCGATACCGACCTACTTGTGAAAATGATACCTAAAATACATGTAAGTATTTATAAGTGGTTGAAATCGGTACATTTTTGTTTCAGTACTGATGCGGACATCACTTAGAAGTTTTATTTAATTAATAACAATAGGTATCTAGTAAGAGCTAAGTGATAATTTTATCGTAGTATGAGTAAGTATAGCAATAAGTTCTAGCTGGTTTCTTAAATTAAATTATTAAGTATAACTGATTTTAAACAAGATTGTAATATTCACAGTGCTAACCCTTAAAGTATGATGGATTTATTATTGCTTATATGACATATTGGCGATTTCTTAATGTATCCGTAACTAGGTTTAAATTATAACATAAGAATTTTTGAGCTGTCACCCTAAGCGCCTGGCTCACGCCAAACGGGCTTGAGGATACATAGAGCTCTTTACATTCAAATATGAAGTAAAGCACTTTGTTTTCAATTATGTCGGAGTTTTAGAGTCTGTTGAAAAAATTGAGTTATCTTTACATATGTATCTCCTCTTTGTAAAAACTATTAATTGTTTGTTATTGTTATCCAATAGACCAAGTAGGTATTAAACAGTTTAAATTATAGAGTTCACAAGTAAAAAATATGTTCATATAATATTGTTAGACTATGAAAGCATCTTTGAAGACATCTTTGGTAACTACGTGTAAACATTATATGCAACATGAAGAATTTCATTTGCATGTAAGTATTACCATAGAGAAGAAGACTTTACCTAGCTATATGTAAAGGCAAGAAGCAAGGACGGGTAGAAAGCGTTTATGGTTCCTCGCTTCCGGGAAAGTTCACGTTAGTTACGTAGTCTCTCAGTCTTATTAGCCTCATTCTGAATAGCTGAAATCTAAAATTATTACATGTATTTACCTAACCTTAAATAATTTGAATCTTTTCAACTTCTTGCGGGTAATAAGCCTCATACCTACGAGTACATGGTCACCATGTCGACGGATAATACTGTCCAATAAGTGATTTTGTAGGTACATGTCATTTCGTTTTATTTAAGTATGCGTAGGTACTTAAATTTATTGTGTAAAGAGCTTATAAGCCATTTAAAAACCAACGAAACATAAAGCACTCAGTTTTAGGTACTAAGTATATTATTTACCACTAGTCGCAATCCAACACTTCTGTTCCGTCACAAAACAAGGATGCTTCCTCAGTAGCTCCATCCTCGCTATACTCGTAAAGGTTCATACCATCAACCGATCAATGTCACTGTAAGTATGTAGTTTTTTTACATTTGAGTACTAATGCGTTTTTGAGATATATATTTATTAGTACTACATTTTATTACAAATGGACTTTGTACGAGTGTAAATCCACCCGCTCGCGTAATGCGAGGACGTGCTTATTTTATTTGCAATGGAAGTACAAAATTGGTCCATGGTGGGGGCCGGAACGGCTTCAGAGGAAGCCGCGGGCGTCATCATGGCGCGCGCGCATGATGCGCCTGCAGAAGTGGAAGCGGGCGCGCGGCGGCGGAGGCGCGGGCGTGCCGGGCGGACCGGCCAGCGAGCCGCACGACGCGGACTCTGCGAGCGAGCGCGTCGAGCGCCGGCAGCGGGAAGCGCTCGTCTCGCCTGCCTCCCACTACCTGTAGAATGAGTGCGAGTGCGGGGGCGGCGGCAGCACCGGCGGCACCGGTGCATGCGGCTCCGACGCCGACCGCTGCACTACCGGGGTACGCTCGCGCTCTGCTCGCCCGCCTCGCTCGCCGCGACCGCACCGTAGGCTACCCTTCTCTCGGTCGCCGTTCCAATTCCAGTCCCATTGATTCTGCACATAAAGTTAAATGTAACTTACTTTTCCGTCTAATTTCGATTGAGCTACTAATCTTTTAGATGATACTTAGAGCTTACATCATGTGGCACGGACAGAGAGGTCTTTTGAATCGGTTGCGATGGAGTGTGCACCGGTTGAGAGTTGTGATGCGGTGGTTGGTCTCGTGTCTGCAGCAGGTGCAGAATTCGGCGCACATCAGCGGTGAGCCCGCTCTCCAGGGTGGCCACTCTACGGCTAAGTTCATCTAGTCTCGTTAGCACCGTCGCTACCGATGCGGCACTGGCAGCTGTCCCTACGTTCTGATATTGGGGTGAAATACTATCCTGTAATAAAAAGCGACATTTGAAATGAACAAAATTACACTGCTTAATTATCTGGAGTAGTAAGGCACCCCTTATGAGCTAATAAACTTAGATACTAACCTGCAAAGAGGCATTTTGACGTTCGGCTGTGAAGATGAGTGCTGTAGGTCGGCCTGCTTGATGTAGATTAAGGGCGGAATGTGGCGCAGATCGGGAGGAGGGCGTAGGCGCAGTGGGCGGAGGAGCAGCTGGCGTAAGGATGTCGTCGCAGGAGATGTGGACGGGCGCCGGTGGTGCAGGTACGGCGGGCGGGCTGGGAGACGCGTTAGTGTAGTATGAGCTGGGGTTGGTGCTGAGACTGGACACGGGTAGCGTAGCGCTATGCGCGGGCGTGCTCACCGCCGCCTCGGCCGCGCCCGCGCCCGCGCCCGCCCCGCCCGTCAGCGGCGACGTGTCGTTCAGTGGCCCCACCGATGATTGCCGCCGGACACCCGCTCTACTTCTATATGTTTGCGGCGTAGATTGAGCTGGAATTGTGAACAAAATTGTTAATTCGTAAAATGTAGAAAGATGAACTTGGTTTGAATCTGTTTAAAAATAAATATTTTTAATTTTCATAACAAATTTATTGTTTTGGAACCATACAATGTTGTTATATGTAGAAGGATTGATGCAATCAATGTCAGGCGAAAGTTTAAAGTGAATTTTGTCTGAAACATGCACTAACAGGTTATGCATACTTACAGTACTTGTTGTGCAGCGGCTGATGTGTTTTATGGTGGTACAGGTCTGGGAAGCTCCGTTTAAGTTGCGCTAGCATGCCTGCACACAAGGGCCGCGCTCAGAGCGGGCACGGGGCAGGGTGCGCGCAGAAGGACCCGAGCGCCAAAACTTTATTTTTTACAGGCTCATATACAGGTTTTTTAGACATCTGGACCGTATTTATCCAGTGCTCCAAGTCCTCTCCGCTCACCCTTTGCCCACGTTACCCATAATCAGGAGTAAACAAACAATAAGTAGGTAGTAAGAAATAAGCTTCAAACATGCTGCAGTTAATAAGTAAGACCCTATACCAATAAAGTTATTATGTTGTAGGTACTCTTGAACACTTATATAACACTACAGGTTTAGAGTTTTTAGCAGGCATCGCTCAAAACTTTATCTTCTGGCAATTACAATCAATCCCTTGATGCAACGCTATTAGATAGACTACAACGAGCAATAGAATGAATGAATGAAAACCGTATTGAAAATATCGAAATGTCTGGGTAGTAATCGGCCGTGTATTTCTCGACGGCTATTTTCTTCTTGCTATTTTCTTGGGATTAAACCAGATTGCCAGTTATTTCACCTGTTGAACCGTCGCTAAGTGTTATAAATTATAATTTGTCGTAGACGAACGTTAAATTTTACTGTCACGACACAGCAAGGGATATAAATGAATTAAATTGTGCAGTATTTACCATGGACGTTGACATTCTCGATATACCATACTATCCACAGTTAATTAAAAGCGTCTGAATTTTTTACTACAAATTATTCGTATCGTCTCGGTAAAACGCGTGGTGGATCTCCCAAAGAACGATGAATATTGTTAGAGACTACCTACTAATTGTAAAACTGTAAAACGTACTACCAAAATAGGTAACTAAAGAAACAACCATGAGATAAAAATGTACACATCGGTCGTAGATTTTAGAAAATAATAATTATCATTTTAAAATATTGCAGAAAGTAAATATGTAGTGAACTTTTGGAAGATAAATATTGACCCTATTTTTTAATTACATGTCTATTTTATTGTAAATAATATGTACCGATATTATTGAATAATTACCATTTACAGGATTTTATATTTGACTTTGTTTGTATAAGTTTTCCTTCGCTTAAAGTTAGAATTGGCCAAAACTATTAATTCTTTTTTAACTGTTATAAGTAGATAGTTATAAAAACACTGCAGCATTAAAAAATTAAACTTAGATTCGATCGAACTTCTTGATCTAGTTTGTAACTAAACTAGAATTTCATATACTTACATATGACATGGAAAAGTATTCAAGGAAATGAGATAAGTATGAAATTTTAAAAATAAACAAAGGAGGCACAAAAAGGATTTGTTCCAAAGGGGTTTGCCATCGTATATTATTATGTCTATGTGTAACTACTCTATGAAAAGGGTCGGATTATATTGAATTACACCACGAATTCCAGAAGTTGCAAAATCATCTTATTTCTTATAGAAAGGAATGAAGGTGGTGGCAGTTCAATATTGAAGTATAATTAAGTAAAATAAATAATTTCATTCCAGCAGTTTGGGCGAAAGGTCTCACCCGTGATGGAGTTGAGCGTGGTGGAGCGTTGTTTGGAGAAGGTAAAGTTGAGCGGGGTGACATCCTGGCCCGCCTTCTCAGCCGAGAACTCCAGGATGCCGCGGCTCGGCGGCGACTCCGTGTCGTCGTCACTGCACTGCGAGTCCTGAACAGTACGTCAATGTAAGTATCGCTGGATCTGAAGTCCATTAAAGCTTTTTAAGTCAAGTACGTAAGTATCTACACCTAAAATTCAATTGTGATTATTTCCTTTTCCTTCTACTCATACCAATTTGCACAGTGAATAAGCCGTAGAATAGTGTTAATTTGTTATTTATGAATTATGACACAAGAAAGCAACATTGTTGTTTAGACCTGAACAAGCGAAATATTTTATAACTGAGCTACGAGTGTAGCGAGTGGTCAAAAGAGTGGCGTTAAGTAAGTGTTGCGAGGCTCTTCGGCACACGAGGCATACCAAATTACCGTTGAATAATGTTTAAACAGTATCGCTCCCACAAGGAAAATACTAACTTTGAAATTATAACAAATATAATCCAAATAAAATTGTGTAGCGATAGTTCGAAAATCTTATTATGGGTACAATCAAGGCACAATCCCAAAATTGTATATAACTACACGTAAATATATTACAAACAACGTGTTTAAAAATAAGTCTGAAATCAAAAGCCCGATTGGGATCGTTTAATTTGAAATCAACCACTACATTTCCATCCTTACTCACCACCTTTTCGGCGAAGGTCTCGGTGTGCGGGCGACGAGTAGTGCGCGCGTATGCCTCGCGCAGCAGGCGTGCATCGCACGGGTTCTCGTAGCGCATTCGCCGACGAGGCTCGATACCGCCCAGCTCCTCCTGTATCGAATAACATTATTATTTTTATATCAGCATGGCGACAGTAGTTTAGGAGAAATATTATTCCGCATATCAAAAAATACTGACTTTCGCAGCAAAAAATCTGAATGCACATCAAAGCGTTTTGATGTGAGAGTTTTTTGCTGCGTATGTCAGTGTAGTAGTAAGGTTATGGCTGTTTTTTGTCATGCCTTTAAATACAAGCCGTAGTCTTGTAGAAATTATATTTTAATGGTTAACTATAGGTAGTGTATTGGTGAAAATAATTTTCCATATTATCACTTCCCAGACATTTCTTCTATACCTTCGTTTCGGCAAATAATCAAATCGCGTACATATGGCTAATCCAGGTGGCAAATGACAAAAATCGCCCAAATGAATGTTTCGAAACAAATAATTTGGTAAGAATCAAGAATATTTATTGCATGGTTATGGGTAGGTATTTTACAATAGTCTTAAAAATGTTTCAAGTCCTCTTACAAAGGCGTAATACACTGGTTCGTTATCTAGGAAAACTATTATTAACTTACTCAACAACTAAATGGTCTGCGATAAGTTTTTTGGATAAAGAAATTAGGTGAAAAGTTTTACGATGGTTTTAAGACGTATTTTTGTGTCGTTTATCGTATCGAACGTGGCAGATTGGGAATCACGATTTCACAAGCCATTACGACCCTTCCTCATTAAAATGAAAGCATATGAAGTACTAACGTCTCGCATAATGTAGGATATATCGAGATTGGTGACGAAAGACGCTCGGAACTCCGGATAGAAGTCGAGCACGTCGAGCAGGTCGTCGCGGTGCACTCGGTGCAGGTCGCAGTACGTGAGGGCGCGGACGCGGCAGTTGCTGCGGCCGACCGTCGGGTATACGCATGGGTTCTCGCCGAAGATGTCGTCCTTGCCTGCGACCAATGGCCAGAGCTATTATTGATCACATATTACTTGCTCTAACAGTAAGCTACTTTTAGAAGTCAAATGCTTTGTAAAGATAGTTTTAGTAATACTGAAAATGATAGGGGCGACAAAAATGATTTATTTATTTAATTTTCTAATCGATAGCAATATTTTGTGGGATAACGGAAATAGGTGCATGCTTCACTGTTTGTTCTAAGTACACAACATTTTTAGTTTCTCATTTTAATTTACGGCAAAATTACTTACCTAAAATAGCCATAACGATGTCATCTTTTAATATTTCTATAGATCCTCGTGAAATGAAATAAAGAGAAGTGAGGACGTCACCTCGATGAACTAATGTTTCGCCAGGCGGGGCATGTGTGGTCTTAAACCGTAGGGACAATGCTCTGAAACAAAATATAAAATATGGCATTTTCTGTGTTCCGTAGAAAAACTCCGTCTGGCTGTCTGTGCTACGTCACAGCTAAATATTTTATTAGGAAACTAGAAGATTTGAACTTATTTGTGTTGCTTACAATATAACTAGATATATTTTGTAGACGGCTACTTATTTTTGTGGTTAAAAAAACACATTTAGAAAAGGAGGGCACACACATGCAGGCGACTAGTTAAAATGTGTGTATATTGAATGTGGTGTGTGTGATATGTGGTCTGGTTTTTGTATGTGGGTTGGTGTCCCGGAGTTGCGAGGTCTAATTTCGCCCGAGGTGAGTGGAGTTTCCATTTTCCTTTATTTATAAACATTGTAGTATCGTTAGCGTACGTTTCTGCTTGACATAAAAAAAGAATGTGGGTTTTTTCAGTATGCGTCAACCTGCCGGACTTTATTCATTTGTTGGTTCCAGCATATATAAAGAACTAAAACGTCAAAAATAATATGATGAAAAAAAAATTTTTTTAAAGGGATTTTAAGGGAGGAATATTCAGGCCTGCTGCCGACTTGAACGTAGGCTGCAACCTCAGTTGTTAAGAGTACCTACGGTAACGATTTGAAAACGAAAATCGTTAAAAACGAAATAACGCACATGAGTTGCATTTGATAAGATAGTAATTGCATTTGATAGATGAAGTCTAGTTAGTGCAAAAAAAAAAAAAAATATTATTATTTAGGAACCGAAAACTCAATTTTTACAGCTTGTTTAGTGAGGACGTTGATTCGTGCAAACTTGTCGCTTGATTTTGTATTATTATTTCTTATGCTCCCTAAAGTTTTATATTATTTGATTTATTATTTAACACATTCCCAAAAATATCACCTAAACTTCGCTAATTTTTCTTAAAATTTATCTAGCTAAAAATACTCTTGTTTAAAAAATTTTTAGTTAAATGAAAAAGACTCTTCTCTTATTCCTTAGACGAAAAGTGGAAAAAAATATTTGTTTAGGGTACCTCCCCTATACGTAAAGTGGGGAGTGATTATTTTTCATTTCAACCCTAACGTGTGATATATTGTTATATAGGTATTTAAAAATGAATAGGGGTTTAGTAAAATCATTTTTTGATAATGTAAATATTTTCGGAAATAATCGCTCCAGAAGTAAAAAATGTGTCCCCCCCTCTAACTTTTGAACCATAAGTTTTAAAAATATGAAATAAATCTCAAAAGTAGAACTTTATAAAAAGTTTATAGGAAAATAATTTTGCACAGGTTGAATAGTTTTTAAAAAAAATTACAAAACTACGGAATCCTACACTGAGCGTGGCCCGACACGCTCTTGGCCGGTTTTGTATTTTTTTCTTTTTTTCCCCGTAATACGTGCGTATATATACGTAATATAAAAATCTTGCCTTGGGATAACCTTAAAATTGAATAAAAAATCACTTTATGATTAAGTAAATACTTTTTGGAAATAATTACCTTGAATATCCAAAATAATGTGTGTGTGTGTGTGTGTGTAAGCCCCTCTATTATAATCGGGCGTACAAAATAGTAAAAAACCGGCCAAGAGCGTGTCGGGCCACGCTCACTGTAGGGTTCCGTAGTTTTCCGTCCGTCACAGTAAGTGTCCCCACTTAAGAGTTAATAACACCGCCATGTAGGATATGATATGAGAGTTCCATCTACAGCGACATCTATCGGCAAATTGAGTAAACTATTGCGCGCGAGCATAAAGTATGGAAGATGATTTTTATGGGATAATTCTTTATTGCGTGAACCGATTTTCACCGTTTTTACTTTATTTGAAAGCACGTCATTTCATTGTAATTTTGTAGAAATTACAGGTACAATAAACACCTGCTTATACGGTTAAATTACAAACTTAGTTCAGAAATTATTTTGTATTTTTTTTTCAAAAACTATTCATCCTATCAAGTTCAAAATAATTTTCCAAGAAAGTTTTTATAAAGTTCTACTTTTGAGATTTTTTTCATATTTTTAAAACTTATGGTTCAAAAGTTAGAGGGGGGGGGGGGACGCATATTTTTTTACTTCTGGAGCGATTATTTCCGAAAATATTTACATTATCGAAAAATAATTTTAGGAAACCCCAATTCATTTTTAAATACCTATCCAATAATATATCACACGTTAGGGTTGAAATGAAAAAAAAAATCACTCCCCACTTTACGTATAGGGGAGGTACCCTAATAAAAAAAAAAATTTCACTTTTTATTTTACCACTTTGTCGGCGTGATTGATATACATATTAGTACCAAATTTCAGCTTTCTAGTGCTAACGGTCACTGAGATTATCCGCGGACGGACGGACGGACGGACGGGCAGACATGGCGAAACTATAAGGGTTCCTAGTTGACTACGGAACCCTAAAAAGCAAGTAGTCAAGTAGGTGAAGCTTGAACATTTATTTTAATAAATAATAATAAATAAATAAATATAAATAAATATTATGGGACAATCTTACACAAATCAACCTAGTCCCACGGTAAGCTCAATAAGGCTTGTGTTGTGGGTACTAGGCGACGATAAATATAATAATAAGATATAGATAAATACTTAAATACATAGAATACATCCATAACTCAGGAACAAATATCCGTGATAACCACACAAATAAATGCCCTGACCAGGATTCGAACCCGGGACCTCCAGCAGGAGCATCATAGGCAGGGTCACTACCAACTAAGCTAGGAGGCCGTTAGCTAGGCTAGGAGGCCGTTAAACATAGTTGAACATAGTTAAAGCGTTATAGTTAAAAACAAACATAATGTTATCTTTACATTTTAGCAAAGTCGAGCCAAAAAAGGTTTGAACTAAAAAACTACCTTAGACAACCGGGGCTAGCACCGTCAAAGGCGGAACAGTTGGCGAGCAGATTGCGGTTAAGGTGCAAGCATATGTCTGCCTGAAGGCACTCCGGAAAACCCTTCAAAAGGCTCGACGTATCGATGCCGTTCGTGTAGCTCCACGCGTGTTGAAAGTACTCTTCTAGCCTTTGTCGAAGCGGATTCGCAATCTATGTACGATAGAAATAAAAAAATTACTTCACTATGTTTTTACTAATATATTCGCCATTAAAGAAATACGATATTACCTGATGAAAACGAATAAATTCTCTAACTCTTAATATCTGTGTATGATATCTAGCAGTCCCTGAGTATAGTCGCTGTATAATCGCTGACACGTTTCCAAAGATACTGGCGTACATAAGAGCTGAAAGGGATTAAATAAAACAGTTAACATACTTGATGATCTAAACATTAAGGAAAGTACTTACTCTCTTTATAAAACGCAAGTGACTGACGTCTACGATTATGAGTCTTTTTAATTAAGGGTGTGTGCAATAAATATAGTTCATGTATGCTACAAAGTAATTACTAACATCCAACCAGCATCACGAATATCGTAAAGCCTTTTTCCATGTCAGTGTTCGGTGCGACGTTCCCAAAACCAACACTCGTCAGAGATGTACAAGTGAAGTATAAAGCGGTGATGTATCGAGATCTGAAATCAGATACCGTCAATGTATTATTATTCCACAAGCAAAAAGTAATGCATCTTTGTTTAATTACCTCATAGATGGCCCAGTAGAGTTGTCGTAAGTCGCTTGGACATCGTTAGCGAGAGCGTCTAGCCAGCCGATAGGAGCGTGAAGCTGAGGCCGCTCCCAACTGCCTATAGCATACCTTTTGCGAAATAATTGAATAGTTAAGATGAGCCGCTAAGAAAATCATACAATAATAATTATTCAGATAAATCGTCTCACCACAAACAAGCCAGCCAGTGTGCAATGAGCACAAAAGTGGCCATAAGCAGGAGAAGGACGGCAGTGCCATATTCGGAGTATCGGTCAATTTTGCGCGCCACCCTCACTAGCCGGAGCAGGCGCGCAGTCTTCAGCAGACCGATGAGCGTCGTTGTCTGCAACCACCACAACCATAGCTGAGAACCTGCGCTAGCGCCCCCAGCAAACTAACTTAGCCGCAAACCGAACTCAAGCGTTGTATGAATCGTTTGCGTATATTACTATAAATAGCATCAACGAGGCTTTGCAGCGAAAACCACGCTAACCAAGCAAGGTGAGAATTATTATAAAGTTGCCTATGATTATGCTATGCGAGAGTTTCTCGAGCTCAACCAAACTTAGACTTAAGGTTTTGCAGTAATACAAGCGATTATTTCAAAACTATAAAATTAGCTTCATACAGAATGCAGTGCATGTAACCGTATTGTAATTGTCAAACGTTAGGAATTAATTTGTCTGTAGGTATTGGGTTCTGTAGGATAGAGTTCATATGGATCGTATGGGCGACATGAATTTGTCATACTTTTTAGTTACATATTATTATACTAGGTATTTTTTGTAAATTCTGAAGATTGTTATGGAGTTGTAGGTATTAAGGTACTAATGTGGGGCTATTACATGGTCTGTTGCGTACATGTACAACCCGAAACATGTTAATAGGGTTGATATAAGTACCGACCTATACAGCAGTTAGGCAAACTATTTTATGTCTACTACAAGAATACAATACTAAATAAAATATAATACACACCGTTTTATGCCTGATAGAATATATTCATAATTCATAGATACTTACATAATTATGATTATTATAGTTTGCATAGATACACCAATAAAACGTTGATTGGATCTAACGATGAGAAGCTTTCAATAAAATAGTTACTGTATGTGCTATCATAAATTTTAAACATGTATTGTGTATCAATAAATTTTTAATATTACTGTAATAAGTATTTATTTGTCTGTAACTATGCACTAGAAAGTGACGTCGTAAGAAAGTACCTGCCCTGCCTAAAGGTAAAAGTGTAACCACGGGCGTGTGTGGATATAATGTAGGAGTAATAGGGAATAAAGGAGGACGCCTGACTGGAAGCAGGCGGGCTCTCATCGCCGGTGGCGTTCATTCAGCCCACAGGCATTTAAATAGAAAAAATATTCTTAAGGCATATTTTGAAAGAAAAGTAGGTAATTACAGTTTCGGGTAAAGGATGATTAGTATTAGTTGAAGTTGTTGGGGTTATTCACATAGAAACATTAGCAAATAAGTTGTCAACGTTAAATGGATTTAACAGTGGACTGTTACCTATCAAAATTGGCCTATATTTGCTATATTCATTATACTGTCGTATGTCTTAGTTTTACTTCTTTGTTGTCATTAACATAAAAATACGAGTAGTAACATATTGTATTAAAGTATGAATTGAGAGTGTGGATTAGTTTTATTGACCACTCGATACTAATGTAATAAAGACGAATTATTATTGAAAGTCGAATAAAAGTTATAACAAAAATTTTAACGAAACGACAAACAATTTGTTATAAACTTCATAAATGTAATTTATAATTACAAAATTACTTTCAGCTAACATTTACTAGTGTCATCATGCTCGTAGCGTCCTGGACTTTTGCCACGACTCAATTAAGTAGGGGGTCCGCTTGGCGTAGGCAATAGTTTTTACGAAAGTGACTGCCATCTGACCTTCCACCCCAGAGGCCTACCAACTAGGCCTTATTGGGATTAGGATCGGTTTCCTCACGTTTGCCTTCATCTAATGATATTTCGTACATAGGTTTCGTAAAACTCAGTGGTACGAGCCCGAGACCGGCGAGACCTCCGGATTAAAAGTCGGACGTCAACGCCAGGTACCAGTCCTTATATTAACTAGTATAGGTAAATAATTAGGTAACATATTATTCGATAGTTCTTTAAAAAATGATTGTATTGGGACGCCATCGACATTTTGATGGTGGGCACATAATTATTTCTTACTAATGGACCGTAAACCAGGAACAAATTTCATGACCAATCGCGTCCCAGGCGATAACTTGTGAAGTGGTTAAAGGCGATGTATTATGAAGGCTCGTGAAGGTCAGCTGCCGTTCCGTAGGTGGGTTGAGGAACAGAGTCATTACAAAAACGGTCATCGCGTCCCAATTGAAAATTTGTTAGATGATAGTTTATACTAGTAGGCTCTTACAAACTTGAAAAATCGTCAGCTGGCTGTATTGAGGTGGAAAGACCGTCAGCTGATACCCTGAAGACCGTATGTTCATATGACCAACTGAAGGTCTTTTCACTGCGATACAGCTGACTGATATTTTTTTATATTTATAATAGGATATAAACTATCATCTGACACTTTAAGTGATTAAATGGCACCCGTTCCTCAACCCATGAACGGGCAGCTGCCCTTCATGAGGTTTCGTTCTATAACGCCCTTAGCCACTTCACCAGTTATCGCCTGGGACGCGATGACCAACGAAATTTGTTCATGGCTTGCGGTCTATAATAAACTAGGTATTACTAATTTTGTTAATACTTCATTCTCTATTTCTAACTTTAAAGGTTGCCTTTCCTCTTTTAATTATTGCTGGAAATAATCGCTTGAAATTCTGAAATACTGTGCCCTTATTTCTATATTTTAAACGTATTATTGTCTTCTGTTGCCGCAATAATAATTAATTATAGTATTACAATTAAGACGATTAATCGCGTCTTAAGCACTAATTTTTAAATCTCTCGACGTTTCGAGCTCTTTACAGCGCTCCTGGTCAGGGGATAGACAGATAATACTTAGGTTTTACGGTGGCAAAGACGTATACGGCCCGCCTAACGGTATGCAGCTAGCGTAGCATATGCATGACTGCAACTCCAAAGGTTTCACATGCACGTTGCCGTTGCTAAATGTCGAAAATTATGGATAAAATTAATAATGTAAAGTTTATAAAAATAATGGTTTTATTTATTAGTAAGTTTTTCGTATTCGCTGGTAGGTACTGTAGAGGTTGGATAGAAACCTCTTTCATTACTGCTTGTTTATTATCAAATATCCTATATTTAAACTAAAAAGTAAAGTAAATAATAATAAATGGAAATCACGCGCGTCTAATTCAATCTAATAAAGTCTATTGAAATATACGAATAATTTGAAGCATTACTTCTGTGTTTTTCTTCAGCATGTTATCACATACACCTGGGTAATAGTACATTACTTACCTAGGGCTGTAAAAAAAAGAAAGCCCGAAATCGCAGGTATTTGGGACCCGAGCCGCAGGCGAGGGTTGTAAATATGCGATAGAGGGCTTTCTTTTTTACTGCCCGTGGTGAGTACACAATTTTACGTCCCCACCTGGCCATAATGCGAGTTTTACCGTAAGCGTAGCGAGCGGTAAAACTCACATTATGGCCAGGTGTGACGTAAAAAAATTAACCGACTTAAAAAAAGGAGGGGGTTCTCAGATCGTCTGTATTGTTTTTATATTTGTTTCCTCAGAATTCCTCAATTTATGAAACGATTTGAAATTATTATATAATTATTGAAATTATTATATAATTATATTAGTTAAGTAGTCCCATTGTAATCAGTAAGTACAGTGGCTGATCATGATATCCTGGGAAATCTATGGAACTGTTCGAATATTATTGGCACACCAATAGTGATTTGAGTATTTTCATAGTAGGAAGTTCGGTCAGTTCTTGGAAAGGTGAAGTAGATTTTAGCATGGTAGAAATTATCTGCGGTTACCACAATGGAACATATGTTTTTACAAATTCTTGACATTAAGTGGAACTGATGATGATGACCATAATAACAAATCATTGTATCCTAGCCGTGTTTGATCTATCTATCTATCTGTCTAAGGCCTTCAATTGATTGAATTTAAATGACAAATACCACTGATGGAGTGATGGCACAGATTGAGACGCGTGTGAGGACTGGTTAAATGAAATCTAGAAAACTAGTCCTTTTTTATTTTAATATTATTCTTCTTTTTGAGTAACTTATGCCGGTTAGTATAAATAATAGAATAAAAATTATTCAGACAAAACATCAGCATATTAATAGAAATATTAAAGAAGAAGTATAAAAGTTGTGAGGCTGAAATGGTCTCCACTCAGCAATGCAGTTGGCACGACTTAGCGTTGTCAACGGCGCTGGTTTTCTGCGGAGCCAGTGAGGTGTAATATGTTTTTATAGTGCTAAAATCCTTTGTAGGTCCAGTGCGATTTTGCGTAGCATGCCCGTAGTAGTATGTTCTCAGAATCTATCAAATCTCGTTTATAGACGCCTAGTGCTGGAGCGATTTGGAATTGATTTGTTATTACTCGCATCGTATGTTGATGAGCGCAAAACTCTATAATTAATAACTAATAATCGTTGTTAAATGTTATCCAGTAAACAATTTAAAATAAATCCATAAAACATTTTGGATTTCAGAAAATAGGATGTACTCGTATAATAGTATATAATTTACGACTTTGTATTATTTAAAGCTATAATATAAATTATGTATTTGTTCCTTAATGGATGTTTGCTATGTACGTATTTATGTAGGTGTCTATTAAACATCGTTGTACGTACAGTCAGCATCAAAAGTAACTACGCAAACGAAGACCTCAAAAGTCCTTACCCTTTTAGGGAACCTAAGTGATCAATAGCGAAACAAGAGCGAATAAGACACTGCGGATCGACGCCGCACGATTCCGCTCTTGTTTCGCTCTCGATCCACTTAAGTTCCGCGGCGAAACGTGTTGCGCAGTACCGCGGTGTCGGTTTCGCGGCGGAGAAGTGCTAAAGCCCTGAAGCTCACTGAGTCGCGTTTTATAAAGCTACAGGTTACAATTTTTACTGCTTGCCTCTCTTTTTAACAACCATATAAAAAGACATGCGATCAGCGATTTTTCTCGTTTTTAATCAATTCTATCCCGGGCCTACGTCCACGTACCTACGTACTACGTACGTTTTTAAAGGAACTTGTCACATTCCGGACTAATTATGCTTAGGAACTAGGATCATTCTAAGATGAGAGACGTTTGTATCCACCTAGTTCTGTCTCAAATATTTGCTGTCATTAGGTAAGGTTATTGCCATGCTCCTTGTCGTGTGTTCCGAGATCCCGTAATAACCAACGTTTATTAAACTTGGAAATGTAATGATTAGTTTCAGATGACTGTAGCTCAATATCTGTAAGTAATCTCAGGATACAAGGTCGCTAATCAAGCATTACGAAGTTCGTATACCCAAACATGCTTTGTATTGTTTTAATACCAGTAGCAGCTGCAACAAGCACGAGTTTATTCTACTATATTGCTTTATGCCAATATATTTATCCAAGAGATTTGAAATCAAGACAGTGACCAGAAAGTGTTGCTGCAGCTTGCGGTACTTGATATATGTATTGGTATGAGTAGGTACCTACTTATGTAAGCCACTACACTACCAGAACATGCATACTCGAGCAAACATCTTCGATGTCGGTCTGTACCTAAGTTAACACAGTACTCGGAGTCGTTGAATTAGTGTCTATATTCATTAAGCCCAGTTTATCACATCTGATGCAATACACTTTAAATAATAGTCAACAAAATATTATAGTAGAGTAATTGTGCTAGTTTTCGTCCACATATGTCAGTTTTCCGTCTATACTTATGTATATATTTATATTCAAGTTATTCCCAAAATAAAAGAAAAAAAACTACTTACTATAAATAAAAACTTTGTTGACTTTAAAAAGGTTTTCCCATTTGCAGCAGTCCAATCAAGTGGACGGTAAACTGGACCTGGACGGGAAATTAGCATAATCCTCCCTACATTGTGCATCGAGGGGGTAAAAGATATATTGCAAACGAGAGTGATTGATTCACCACGGCTGCAGGCCGGAGTGACTCGGGTACTGACTCGAGTTTGCAATATTATCTATCACCCCCCAAGTTACACATAATATTTTTTATCACACTTACGAAAAAAAGGAAAAATTACAGGGGAAATTAATCTTAAATACGATGGAATTACAGATTCGTCTGCCATTCTGTCACTGTTTTGAAAGGTTAGGCATTAAAGGCACATACCCATTCGGCATACAGCGACCATTGAAAATAGTGTGAAAATAATTTAAACGGCTTTTGATTTATTCTTTTTATTTTAATAAACAAAAAAAGGAATGATTAAAGTCGGAATTTTAAAAGTATATACTCGTAACACTCATTAATAGCTTAATTTTAAACAAATCTTTTAATTAAAACCTTCTTGGTTCATATGACTTAATGGCTTGATTTAAAAAAAAAGTTCCGTGGAAGTATTAAAATGAGATTTACCTCCCGCTGCTCTTGTGTGCACGCTTTATGAGCAAGTGTGATGAAAAATACTAAAATTATAAGGAAATAAAGGTAAAGGTAAATAAATAGAGAATTGGTGAAAAAGTTTATTTTATAAAAATAATCCAATATATTAAATATAGATTGACCAGGAGCTTTTATAAAATAAAATGTAACTAAATAAAAATTACTTAAGACATGTGGGGGATAAGAGCAGAACATTAAACAAAGTAAATTGTAGCAGCACTAGCAGCCGATGCGATGTTTGACGACCTTTATCATGATATTAAAAAATAATTAAAAAACTCATCTTACTCAATAAACAAAACCAATTTAGGCAATCGTAAGTTACGAAAAAAAACTAAGGCTTTACCAAAGTGTTGAAAATAGTCAAATTGAAATTAGTCAAAATTAATAAACAAGTCTTTATCCCAACATACTTAGGTATACTTAACCACAAAATACCAATCCAAAACAAAATCTTATCTGAAATAATAAATAAACCAGTTTGTAGTCAGAATCATATGCCAATTCGAGGTGGGTGGGTACGAGAAGTATGAACGACACGCTGGAGCCAGTATTTAGCAGGATAGGTAATTAGGTACCTACTCCCATTATAACCTCACAGACCGGCTCGGGCCGGTCGGTATTCACATACATTCAATAATAATGGGCAAATTGTAAATTATGAACTGCTGCTGCTGATAAATATCTTGACGGTGACAGCTTCAGTACACATAATAGGAAACGCATCGGAGTAAGCATTGATAGTGTCAGCGTACATCTAACATGGAAAAGTGATAGGTATAAAATTAAAACGTGAGATTGAAATTGTTCTGCAAAACACTGTTCGCAGAACTTGTGCTTGTTCATTTCGTGTCGTGACTGCAGGCGACTGTATCGATTTGTACAAACAAAGGATCGTTTGGGAAGTGTGAGCGTATTCGCTACGAAGCTCAGTGCGGTTTGTGAACTTGGCACTTTTACAAAGATAAGCCCATGATGATGTTCCGAACCGAATGTTTTAAATGTGAACTTACTGCATAAAATATCTCTGATTAAAATGTTACGCTGATGTAGAGACATTTAGTAAGTGACCCGGTAATAGTTATCTACTTCAATATTCCTTTACTGTGTAGGCTCTCCTTGTGCTACTCCATAACATAATAATTTTGTACGATTATACATAGCTTAGAGTAGATACGAAATTAACTTATACTCGTATGCGTGAATTTATTTGAAAAGGTGAAGGCCCTCCCGAGGTCACCTTGCTTGCGACAGTATTAGCGACCGCGACGATCGTTACCACCATGCCGCGGCCCAACTTCAGCTGTCAAACTTATTCAACTATTACTCAGACGACTAATAGTTGAATAATGATAAGTTTTTCATGTAGACACATGTACTTATTGCACTTACTTTACCTATGTTCGTAATTTTTGTCCCTTGGATTAATTCCAGTTTGTAATTTCCCATACCTAGTGTATACGTTTTTAGCGTACAGGTAAGTACGTGGGTAACGCCCATTGATTTTTGACTTTGCAGTCATGTCTACACTATCTAATTATGTGCTACTCTAGTGAGTCGGAGTACAAGGCATTCTAACTATAAATATAATTATAGTTGAGCAATACTGCAGTCAAAAAAGTAGGTAAATTATATTAGTTCGGGAGGTGTGCGCCACCGGCGCGTCGGCGCGCTGGCGGCTCGCGGAAAACGGTTACAAACATGTTGCTCAAGGGAAGCGTCCATATCTTCCATTAACGAAATGCTTAGTGGATTTAAACGGCTAGTGGAAATTATGAATAAAATGTCAACTAAAATTTATGTAAGAAAATCGAGTGGCAGCAACAAAAAAATAATTCTCAAAGATGGTATACCTCATCACTTTCCAGCCCCTGCTGTAACAAGAAATGGTATTACAAATTCAATACGCACCCACCTTTGGGTTTCTCCTCCGAGCTTAACACGTAACATAAAATATCACTCAGTTCTCTGCGTCCCAATCAAATTAAATTGCGTATTTATAAAATGGACGACTACTTATAATAAAAAGTACACTACTACACACAAATTATACAATGTTGCATACAAACAAAGTTGACATTGCTGTTAAATAAAAAATCTAGTGACACAAGTTACAACTTTAATAATTCATCATAAATTGCCATAAATAATTAGTGATATGAAGTGAAAATTGACGACGGTCGATTTATAATAATTTTGTTTTTCTGATTGTGGTTGCATTGGCATGGTGATAGTTGCAGAATATGCATTCGACTACGGATACCTACGTGAATATCATAACATCCAGAGTCCCATTTGTCCAAAAAGATTGCTGATCTTGCTCATTAACTACCAAAACAAATAAAGTATGACTAAAACGTCCGAAATGCAATTGTTTGACCTAGTTTAACTTGCGACCCCTTTTTCGTCCGGCGCGTGAATTGCGAGTGCCCTGCTCCGTTGCCCTTCCTTAATCTTGTCGTTACTCGTATGGCTGCAGTTTTTAAAGCAGGCGCATTCAATTCAATTAAAAACTCGCTTACGTAACTACTTCTCCATACCGTCTACCTAAGCGTTAATATTTCGGACAAAAGATAGTCTGGTGAATTGTTGTCATCTAGTTCTAATGTTCGTGTTCGGTGTGTGATATGATGTAATAACATAATGGGTGGAAGGATGGAAATGCAGCTCACTTCGTCGGTGTCCGTGCCGAAGAGCAGCAAGTCGAAGGGGATGGCGGCCACCAGGTCAATAAGGAACCAGCCGCGCAGGTAGTGCATGGCGATCTTGGCCGGGTCCGACTCCACCTCATCCGCCGCGTTTACGTACGTTGTGCGGAAATTTATCAATATGTCGATTATGAAGGTCACGTCCACTGTAAGCATATTATTACTCATTTACATTAAATTTTATCTATCACAATAATGTATACAAATAGGACACATTATATATTTAAAAAATAAATTACAACTCCTTAAAAAACTAAACCTCTATATTAAACTTAAAACTATCTCGAAACTAAATACTATTATAGAAAGATAACCCCGTCTAATAGGTCGTTTACATTGTATAGTTAGCTAAATTACAGTAAATATAGTAATTTTGTAAAAAGAAATCGTACCAATCATATCAATTATGACTATAGGGTCCTCGCCAAAGCTCCGCGACCGCTTATCGAAGTCAGGCTCATTAAGCTGAAATGCGGCCACGTAGGGAGTAAATATTGCAGTGTAGATGACTAATATTAGGATCAACCAATCCCAAGCGGCCTGAAATGAAACGTTGAAAACAATTTAATATGTATGTTTTGGTTATTAAAAATATCTGCAGTCAGATTTATATTTCTTATGTATAACAAAAAACTCATCAGTAAAGTGAAACTTGTTACAAGGTTTGATAATAGTTATTTTGGTCGTATGACTACGAAGAAGAAACTGGTTAGAAAAATAAATGTATAACATTCTACGATCTTAAACCTTCATCAATTAAGGATCTTTAACCTTATAATCCTTACCTTATAAGGAGAGTGGTGGAGGATAGTACAGGGGGGAGAAGGCTGAGTAGTTCCCTTGTGGCCAGCTGTCGTGCCCAGTGACAGTACCTGCGAACAATATCACAGCTACTTCATCAAATATTATTTGCGAATAGTGTATTAAGTACACGCTCGTTGTTCTACGGCTAGATATCTATGCTCTAACACCCGAACCAACGTGTGTTTGGTACTTATGTATAAAAATAAAAATAGATCCAACCAGAAACATTCCTCTAATTTAAAACGCTATAGGGTAAGCATAATTTTACAGCATGCTCGACTTACGTTCTTAAATTATGTTTACTTAGTTTTCTTTATTTAATAGTTTAATGCTAGCGAGTAGGGAAACAGAACGATTCAAATAAAATTTTAGGAAATTATATGGAACTCATACAGATGTGGTACTAAAATATAATGATAAGGACAATTTTTGTTATAAACTTATACCTGGACACAATTGGCAACAATTTGGCTCTAATGCAACATATAATACCTTTACAATATTTTGCACTATTCTGAATGGTGTACACTTTTGGAGTGCAAATTACGTAAGTATCCGGTATAGTACATATGAGGCATCCAAGTAGGGTTTCTGTTTTAAATTGAACACAAGCAAATGAAAATTAGCCACATCTTCAGTTTATAAAGACGGTGAGCATAAAGTAGGTGTTCAATTAAATAGGTATTTAAAATTATTATATATTTGTCTTACCTTAACTAACAAAATTATCAAACCGAGATAAATAAATAGAAACGTATTTCTTTCCCGTACACGGTAAGTATTGTATTCAGTATTACGAGTATTATGTAAGATTGATATATAAAATGTATGCAAGATCATCGTAAATTGATCGAAACATGTCGAGCAAAATCGACTTAAATGACGTAAGTAACCCGTCAAATATTTTTAATAGTATACAGTATCACTGTAATTGCCATTTTTAACACGAATGGTCATTACAATACCTATGTATTAAGTCTGCCGCTCCAGACTTGGGATCCATATTAAACAATCGCAGTAGGTAGCAGTGTTGGCTGTTAATTTCAATTAGAATTGAAAATTGATCAATAAGATTGAAGATTACTTACGTAACTAATCAATTACACTAACCATCAATTTTAACTAACGTTAGTTCGCATTGATTTCGTGACGTCGTTAATTACACTAACCGTCAATAAGAATTAACCTGTTAGTTACGAGTACACTAACGTCTTGAAAATTTAATAAGATTAACAGTTAATTAGATTAACGTTAGTGTAACAAATTAATCCTGTCTTGTACTAATAATTAATGTTAAAACTGCATCTCGGGTATGGAAGTTGGGACCAATATCACAAGATGGAGCTCATGCTGGACCCTGGGGACCCCTACTGGATCTCGGGTTTGGCGCAATATAGACTCATGCTGTTTGGGCTCATTCAACTTGTACTGATGAGCGATGATACCGGTATCAAAATCTGGAGCTCATGCTGGACCCTGGGAATTCCCACTGGATTTCGGGTTTGACGCACCATAGACTCATGCTGTTTGGGCTCATTCGACGTACTGATGAGCAGATGGTACCGGTATCCAAATCTGGAGCTCATGCTGGACCCTGGGGATCCCTACTGGATATCGGGTTTGGCGCATCATAGACTCATGCTGTTTGGGCTCATTCGACTTGTACTCATGAGCAGATGGTACCGGTATCGAAGTCAAATATTTTAATAAAATAAAATAAAGATAAAATAAAGATAAGATACGATAATATAAGATAAGATAAGATAGATTTTAATAAAATAAAATAAAGATAAAATTAAGATAAGATAAGATAAGTAGTACCATTTACTCGTCAGTACGAGTCGAATGAGCCCAATCAGCATGAGTCTATGATGCGCCAAACCCGAGAACCAGTAGGGATCCCCAGGCTCCAGCATGATTTTGATACCGGTACCATCTGCTCATCAGTACAAGTCGAATAAATAAATACTAAATAAATAAATATTTGGGGACAATCTTACACAAATCAACCTAGTCCCAAACTAAGCAAAGCTTGTACTATGGGTACTAGGCGACGATATACATACTTATATAGATAAATATATACTTAGATACATAGGAAACACCCATAACTCAGGAACAAATATTCGTGATAAACACACAAATAAATGCCCTTACCAGGATTTGAACCCGGGACCTCCTGCTTCATAGGCAGGGTCACTACCGACTGGGCTAGGAGGCCGTTAATGATGAATGAGCCCAAACAGCATGAGTCTATGATGCGCCAAACCCGAAATCCAGTAGGGATCCCCAGGCTCAAGCATGAGCTCCAGATTTTGATACCGGTACCATCTACTCATCAGTAAAACGAATGAGCCCAATCAGCATGAGTCTATGATGCGCCAAACCCGAGATCCAGTAGGGATCCCCAGGGTCCAGCATGACCTCCACCTTAGGATTCCGGTCCCATTGCTTATTAATACAAGCTCCCAAGTCCGGAGTCAAAATCGAAACAAAAATCAAAACCACGTAGCTTTACCTAAATCCGCGTTTAGTTAGGTAAATTATTAATATTTGTCAATTATCTATTCAAT
The DNA here is from genome assembly GCA_947086415.1 of Pammene aurita. Classification (NCBI taxonomy): domain Eukaryota; kingdom Metazoa; phylum Arthropoda; class Insecta; order Lepidoptera; family Tortricidae; genus Pammene; species Pammene aurita. The sequence continues at coordinate 19,541,860 of OX352289.1, forward strand.
CTACACTAAAAATTATATTAATGCGTTTAATTTTTGAGAAAGATTAAAAATTAAATATCTTTAATTATTAGTTATTCGCAAAGGATTAACACATTAGTTAAAATGAATTTAAATTCTAATTGAATTCAATTTGCATTAAACTATTAGTGTTCAATTTTTACTAACGTGTTTCAATCTTTAATTTTTAATTTTCAATTACACTAACGTTCGGCCAACACTGGTAGGTAGTACCGCCAGGAAAAAAAAATTAATTCATTTGGAATTCCTGTTAGCATTAAAAATATCAATAATCGGTATATATTGTAAGTTAGGGCACTAAAAAAAGGAAGGTATTAATTATCTTAATATTTATATTTATGAGGGTGTTTCATATTTTAATAAATTCCAATTTCAACTCCTTAACCTAGTCTGTGAAATAAAAAAAGTATAGATTTTGTCACAATTTTAGAAGTAGCTACCGCGCTTCGAATATATGGCCTTACTTAGAAGTACATATGTTTATTGTTATTTATGTAAGAAGCGTTGTCTTTCAAAATCATTTTTACTAATTTATTTATTTATCTTATGGCTACATGTCACTGGATATAGATAGGCATTTCTTCCCTGTGGTAGAAGTAGTGGGAAAGCAAACGATGAAGAAAATCCAGTGAGTGCTGCGAGGCAGTGCGGCTGCCAAGTCTGTTACTCTTTTAGCACTACCATGATTTTAAGAATCACCGTTGTTTTTAGGGTTCCATAGCCCAAATTGCAAAAATGGAACCCTTATAGTTTCGTCACGTCCGTCTATCCGTCCGTCCGTATATCACAGCTATTTTACCCGAAAACTATAAGACGTATCCATAAAAATTTTGACAATATGTATTTTGTATGCCGCTATTTAGTTTTGTGGTAAAATTGCAGAAAAACATATTTTTAGAGGGTAGGGGGGAGGCTCCATATATGGAGCTAAATTAAAAATAAATATAATATCAAATATCAACATGTTGCACATTAATTGACAGTCCTTTAATAATAACATTGAGGTTTCTTTGATTATTTTTTGCTTAAGTGAATATTTTAAGATATAATCGCTTCGAAAGTCAAAAAATTGTGTCCCCCCGTCCTGTCTTTGAACCATAAGTCCAAAAAATTTAGAAGATGCGCCTTTATTTCCATAAAAATCTAATATTATTTTGAACATTATCGGTTCAGCCATTTTAAATTATCTCCAAAAAACTTATTCTACAGCCTTGGCCAGAAGTGTTGAACATAGCTCTTTTTTGTTTACAATTTTGATGTTAAGTATTAATTCCCTATCATAACAATGTACGATGACGTAAAATGTTATATTTTATTGATATATCTAGAAAACTTCACTTAATAATACTTTCAAGGTACCTATAAAATATGAAAAGTGGAGGTCCCAAAAATGCGAAGTTAGGTCGGTGCGAAATATTGCAAGTATTCTATGCAGTTACTACTCACTTCAACAAAACATGCCTGTTCAGTTTGAATTAATTGATAAAATAACTTCAAGAAAGATAGAAACGCCGGTCTAAACTTTCGAGTTTTGTATGAAAATCGCAAGGGTGCTCAACACTTCTGGCCAAGGCTGTATAGTCATTAGATACCTTTTGGTATTAATTTGGTTCTTATTCCATTGAAGATACGGAACCCTCCATTACGCGTGATCCGACACGCACTTGGCCGGTTTTTTTTAATATACGAGTAACAACACGACTTATTGACGGAGAGCTGGCCACGTCAGATATGACACAATAATGAGAGCAACGAAACCCATGTAGTTAGTTTGCTATATTATGATTATTTCTAGATCCGGACATCTGGCAGCTGTAAAGTGGTGGAGGTCGAAGAATGCAAATAACTTGAAGAAAACAAATCCTAGAGTTCTGGGTTTAATGAAATATTATGGGAAATTATGTAATTAATTAGGTTATATCATATCCAGAAGGGTCTGTTGGGGGAAAGTAGTGCTAAATGATGTAAAATGCAATTTTCAGTTAGTCGCCTACTGTTTTTGTTTCCGCAATAATAGACAATGGTTTTTAATCTAATGTAGGCCCTGTCCTCTATAAATTATAGAACTTTGGCATTTTTTACCTATTTTGGTATTACTTTTTTTCAAATTAAAAACTTTGTTGGTCTATCACCCTGACATCCACCCATTAAAAGCTGCCAGATGCCCGGATCTAGCAATAAGGATGGTAAAGCAGTCTAACTAGACAGGTTTCATTGCTCTCATTATTGTGTCACATCTGACGTGGCCAGCTCTTAGACCATTACTGTCATATAAAAATAAATAAATAAATCCCTTGTGAATTGCAAAAATGAGTATTTATCGAGACAATCGACTCATAAAAACGAGTATGTCCGAGGGTTTTATTATGCCGGTGTAAGAGGCTTCGGTGATGTTTTTGAGTTGAAACAGGCCGAGTATAAATATCTAAACATAGTAGAATAGTTACAAGAAGTGGGGACTTTCTTGCGTATACATTTTTTCTTGTGGGAATTCCCGTCGTGATAAAAATAATTATTTTTCATATTTGTTACCTGCAAATTCTGAAGAAGAAGAAAATAGAAAAACCTAGTAAAAAAGTGCACCATGTTACCAGTAAAAATATAACATTTCCCTATTATTATTTCTAACTTGTAAAATCGAAAATGTGTGAAATAAATTAGGAGTTGCAAGCGTAGATTAGCAGGTAAATAGTTTTAACATTATAGACCTCTTATTTTTCAATATAAATTACATTGTTTAAGTTATAACTAGGGAATTATCTCGGGGGATATTAATTGGATGATTAGATACTGTTAATTATTTGTTTAGAATATAGTTGATTATAGTTGACTTCTGTTTCAAGAACGAATATTGTCTCATTATTATGCAAAGAGATGTCTATTACCTCCTTGCCGATAGTGGGTAGCCCGTTGAGACCATTACAGGGTGGTTCGAGACGTACGACGCTCTTGCGAGACCCGCGGAAACCAGTGTCGCGCACGCGCACAGAGGAGCGCCAGGCGGAGGGCAGCTGGTCATCGCGGGAGCCGCGCGCGGAGGCGGTGCGCCGCGAGGTGGTGAGCGCGGCACCCGCGCCGGCGCCCGGCGGCGTCACGATCAGCGGCACGTCGGGGGGCCCGCGCTCCTCCATACCGATGCCGCGCCAACGCTCTCACCGAAACCCCCCGTGCTCGGACGCCTCCAGGTGCTCACATTCCAGCACCGCCCTCTCGAATGCCGTGGCGGACTCCAGTAAAGCGATTGCCGAATTTTGCATAGATGCGCGAGTCTCTCTCCGAATACTCACAACTTAAATGTTCTTATATGTCTTTAGGATATTAAATCCCGAATTCTGGATAATCACAACAAATAATAAGGAACTGTGTTTTATACTTGCAAGATCTGAAATTTTGGTTCTTGTTTACTATGCATGTGTATGTTTACGATGGTATGGTTTTGTGAGTAAGTAATTTTTGATTTAATAACTTTTTCACCTCACTAGCTCAGAAAGCTCTTTTTTATTGTTTTAACAGATAGCAAAACTGCATTTTTTTCAAAAGAGTGCAATGAATTTTCGAAATTCAAACCTGTTATTAGTTATTTAAACAAAACATGTAATGGCCTCTCCAAACAGGATAATGTTCGCCCATCGGATTAAATTCTCTGATCAAATCAGGTGCTGTGAACGCAATAGTTATTTGTTATACAAGGGTGCAAAGTTGTATTTTAACCGCGAGTGTGGAATTGAAGCACGAGCTAGCGAATGGATTCTAGGGTTGAACTGCGAGGTAGCGAATGGATTCTATGGTTGAACCGCGAGCGAAGCGAGTGGTTCGAAAATAGAATCCTGAGCGAAGCGAGTAGTTCAAAAATAGAATCCTGAGCGTAGCAAGTGTTGCAACACACGAGACGTAAAAATAACTTTGCAGCCGTGTGTAACACAAATCTTTTCACCTCACTAAAGCGAGGAAAATATGCCAGCCAACGAACGCAGTAGCAATGTACTCGTACATCAAACAAAAATATAGCAACACTAAGCGAATCGAACAGCAGCATTGCTCCATAGAAAAGCAGCAATGTACATCAAACAAAACTTAGTATTTTTTGGACGCCTGTCGTGCGCTTTTGTACGTCATTTTGAAAATTGAAATTCTGCATTGAATAATAAAATAATTGATAATTCTGATGTATTTATGACTTTACAATGAAAGAGAAGGTGCGAAGAAATTAAAATAACATAAAAATGACAGCAGATTATGCGGTCAAAATACAACAGTTGACATCCAGGAAGGTATGAAATATTGATACTTACAATGATTGCTAAAATCATAAGGCCAGTCGAGGGAAACGAGTAACTACCTATATCTACCAGAAAATACAACTTTTCAGTTTAGAAGGGAACAGGATTAGCTTCATTATCTGTATGAATAAGAAAGTCATGTTAATTTACATACATTATATCACTCAGTATACTCCTACTTATTTATTATGATTTCCTTTTATCATTTCGTTTGACGACTATTTTAGGTAGGCACTTATTTAATCTAATGTACGAATTGTATAATTGAACAATCAATAAACGCACGTGAGGTTTTGGTGTTTATTTATTTTATACATAGTTTAGGTAGGTACATAAAGGAAAACATTTCAAAGGCTTGATAAAAGTCTGTTGTAGGTAGCGGGATGCTTGGTGCTTAAACCTGTTAAATTGTAGTGTTTTCTTGCTTTGTGACAATATGCAGCACTTGCTCCTATGCAACAAATGATCTTGGACTTCATTTAGCACTAGTTTTCGCTTCAATTATTCGATTTTACACTGAAAGAAAGAACTTGATATGATAATTCGATACAAAACTCTACATAACCTCAAAGTCACATATATCACGAAAAATGTATCACACCTGTCGTAAGTACCTACATAAATATCTCAGCTAGTCTTTTCGTTGATTTAATACATTTATTGAAAGGTGATGGCAGATATTACATTAATAAATAATAAAAAACGCAATCTGAAACTTAAAAATAAAGTAAACAAAACTAACTTTTTAAAATTAAAAAGTTACATGTCACAGATAAAACAAAAACAATGCACAATTTTCGAATTATTCTGAGACAGGTAGTTCATCAATTAAAATGGATCGATCAAAATAATATTTCTTGAAAGATTTAAAGCGTTTTATAGTAAAATCATGAAACAAAATTGTTTACACTAAATGTTTTTAATTGAATACAATTAAATATAAAATAATTTTTGCGTCCACAGCACCTGATTTGATCAGACAATTTAATCAGATGGGCGAAGATTGTCCTGTCTGGAGTGGCCTTTACATGTTATTTTATTATGTTTAAAAAAGTGACTAATATCACGTTCAAATTTCAAATATTCTTTGCACTCTTGTGAATAAAATGCAGTTTTGCTATCTGTTTTTAAAGAATAAAAAAGAGCTTTCCGAGCCAGTAAGGTGAAAAAATAATTTTATATTGACTTGTATTAAATATAAAAAGAAGGCTGATATTACATATTATAGTTGTTTTTATTGTACCTACGTAGTATTTTGCTCGCTTTAGTGAGGTGAAAAGATTTGTGTTACACACGACTGCAAAGTTATTTTTACGTCTCGTGTGTTGCAACACTCGCTACACTTAGGATTCTATTTTTAAACTACTACCTTCGCTCAGGATTCTATTTTAGAACCACTCGCTTCGCTCGTAGTTCAATTCCACACTCGCGCTTAAAATACAACTTTGCACCCTTGTATTACAAATAGCTATAAGTTTGCGTATATTAGTAAGTTAAGAACTCGTATAATGGGACATACTTGAATCATTTGAAGATAATAAATAGTGTACATATTCACCTAATGACGGAAAAGGTTCTACCAGGAGCACAGAATAACTAATAGTACTACCGTACAGAAAATTCACTCCTTCATAAAAGACAGATTTAGGTATAAAATTATACCTATACTCGCCGCCTGCAAGCAAAATAGAAACTTATAACCGCGCACGAACCGTGAATTTTCTTTGCGCGCCGCAGTTTTATGACCGGGGTTGTCACTTGACAAGTTTTTGTACCTATACCTACTGATTTATTATTTTTAAGATAAATATGTAGGAATTACAAACGTTGGTTCTGTAAACCTAAATTTTTTTTCCGGAGATAAAAAGTCTGATTCTCTCGGAAGTAGGTGTAGATATGCCACTGCCGTATTCCTTTGAAAATATGTCGGTCAGTTCCTTATATTGTTCCTTGGCAACAAATATTATATCTTTTATACGGATTAGATCGAGGTTTAGGTTTCGAAGGCATTGTGTATTTTCAATTTTGCGCGAGCGCCACGTAATACGACTATCGTGCGAGAGGAGCGGCAGCCCACTGCTATACGCCTGCCCGGGAGGCGCGCCGGCCAAATGTACCTAAACTGCGTAGTGACACCCCCCTGCCAGGAGCGCAGAAAGGAATTAAAGAAGCTATATAACCAGTCTCCCTGTAACAAAATAAGGCTCCATTTGTGGAAGTTTATCGGCGTTGACTATCCATGGATATCACGCTAAATAACTAACATTCGAAAGCACTTAAAACATCATTATTAGTATTTTTTTTATCATCAAAGCTGTTAGGGCTGTTTTCTAAGCCTGATATATGCGCATTCGTTAATTAATTAATTAAAATATTTATTCATATAAAATAATTACAGGTATCGGTAGTTACAATATTGCGCCAAACTGGAGTGACCATAAAATAATTGTTTAAAATAAATATGTGAGTCTGTTATATTATCTGGGATAGTAGGTATACTTTAATGCTTATACGCAAGTAAATTATGTTAATGAATGATACTTGGAATATAACATATTTAACTATTATTAAACACTGTCTTTCTAGTCTTTCCTAGTAATAAAGGCAGCTAAATATGCCATGTTTACGTTGCATTTCATGCAATGAAGTTATTATTACGTTTTAATAAATACATTTTACTACCAAATAGCCAAGTACGATCAAGCTTCTCTAGTTTCGTTTGTCTAAAATGACTAAATGAATAGGTTATAGTTTCATTAGTATAATATGGAGTATAGATAAGTACGTACAGTTAGAACCTGGTTGGCAACCGGCCAGCACCCAGTCGTAGCTCCTACATGAAGATACAAATCGATTAACACTACTCTGAGAAGCTGCAGTTCTTCTCGCTTACTTCGCGATTTGACACACTGTCGTGCACTCTTATAATAGATACTAAGCCTCTCGAGGGTATTCTAAATATCAAGAATAAAAACAACAGAGTATGTAATTAAATAAATATCGTAATCGACTTTAGGTAAGTGTATGTTACGAGCGCGAGTTTACACATGCGAAATAGCTCGGCTATTATGCCTATTATGTATACAGCGTGCTTTTTACCATTGGGCTTTCAGAGTCCGGTGGTTTGAAAACAAAAATCGCTAATAATGAAATAATGACACATGAATTGCATTTGATAAGATAGTTTTAATTCTTGCTGTTACAAAGAAATTCTTTTTCTACACATTTATTATTATTTAATACCCGAAAACTCAATTCTTGGCTTGTTTAGTGAGGACGTTGATTCGTGTAAACTTGTCGCTTGATTTTTTATTATTATTTGTTATGCCTTCTCATATGTTTTATATAATGTACTTAAAGTGTAACGCCAAGTTTATTTCTGCCTTCAAATTGTTAAGAAATACTTTAATACACTCCCAAAAATACGATCTGAAATTCGGCAATTTTTCTTAGCATAGTACATATACTAGGTAATTAAGCAAGATGCTTAAAAATATGTATAAAAATTTAAAAAACTGTTCCACTTATTCTTCAAACGACTCATTTTCCAACGTATATATATTTTACATACTATATTCCAAATATATTTTACATACTAGTATAACATTATTTTTTCAATCAAAAATCTTACTCTTTTCACCTCTCCAAGCAAAAATCGCCAAACAGCTTTTAGATGAAGGCGAATTATTTATAAATGAAAGATTAAATAAAAAAAGTGTTCCCCTTATGCAGTTTAAAAATAAATTATCTTTCAATATATTTATACAAATTAATAGTAGTCTTTTTAATTACTGTAAAATAATATCGAAAAAATGAGCGAAATCGAAAAAAAAGCTTTACCGGACTCTTAAATGTAAGAATTGATTTTACTTACTACTTTTAGTCTACAACTATTTGAATAAAGGTAATTTAATGGTTTAAAATTTTTAAACAAATAATTACTTTTAATGAAACTATTGACATAATCTGTAACAATTAAAAATCTTGCAGTACATTGCTTGCTGAAATAAGTTTTGAACTGTAAAAAATTTATTTCCATAAGTTGTAGCTCAATTGTAGTTGAGTTTTATGAGCTACGTCAATCCTTACATTTGAAGGCACGTGGTCAAAGGCACGTTGTACAAACAGTACTAGGAAGTGACGTGTCTTATTATAGCTAACTCATCCGATCCGACTCCTGACAATTTATTATTTGAAGAATAAAATAAATATAGTCAAAAAACGTTTCAAGTATCATCATTATTAAAGTAATATCAGTTTTTGATATCAATACAGCTTAAGATGTGGTCGGAATGTTACTCTATATGATATAAAATTGTTTGGATATGATTTTAATGCAACTACAATACACCTCCATATGGAGTTGTATTGGCGTTAAATCGTATCTTAAGAGCCCTTATTCCCAAATCGGAAAATTTACGAAATGCTTTAGTTTCTTCGAAGGCTATGGCGAAAATACTTGGGTTGTCTTAGAAGGCGTTTCCGGATTTTGCAGTAACACGTGCCGTTTATTATCAAATTACGCAAAAAAAGGTTGCAGGTCTTATTTAATTTGAATAAAATTCGTATGAGCATATAAAATCGAAGATTCATCTTGGATAATAGACAAAATACTTACTGATTACATGCCAGTTTTTTGACGAGAACAGGGTTACATTTAATTTTTTCCGCGACAACCATAATTATATATTTTGCCATAAAAATATTACTATAGCAAAGTTAAACTATATTTCCATCACGAACCATTACAATACTGGTAAATTTAACTTAAGTATGAATTGAAAATAGATGTCATATACTTAAGAAAAAGTGACCAAACCCTCCGGTGTCCGAGGCCAGATATGAACTGGCGTCTTCAGCTTTCGCGGCTGACGTCCTGACCACTAGACCACCCGGTCACGGCGGAACTTGACAAATTTTCTCATGTATATGCAATCTCTGAATTTGAAACGGCTAGGCGCCGTTGACCATACTCTAAGGGCATGCGCAGTACGTGCTTGCACCTCCTATCCGAATCTCTTACGTGATTCTGGTATAGCGAGAGAGATGGTGCTGCCATCTATGAATCTTGAAGCAAATCAAATTATTTTGTTCAATATTTTTTTTTTTTTATCTGGCCTCGGACACCGGAGGGTTTGGTCACTTTTTCTTAAGTATATGACATCTATTTTCAGTTTATATATAGTAGTGTAACTACTTAAAATTGCAAATCAAAAAAAAAAAAAAAAAAAAAAAAAAATATTGAACAAAATAATTTGATTTGCTTCAAGATTTTAAGTATGAATTAAAAAAACCCTTAAATCACATTTTCTTAAAAATTGTATTTTTGGGAACTTAATAATAATAAATACCGAGAAACTGTACAACTTTGCCTTTTCAACATAACTTTGCCCAACGCGTCACATTTTAAGCACAATCTGACAAACCTAGTACCACATAAAATTGATTGTTGCGTATCTAACTTCAGAGACGCGTGAGTCGCCTGTGATTACAGATGTGTTTTTTGATGGGCCAAAAGGACCTCAAAAACTTCGGTGGTATATCGGTTTAGGAAAGTCCTACAGCTATGTAATTTTAACTGTAACTATAATGCGGCTACGAAATGGAATGGAATTTTAACTTAAACTATAAAACATTATATCTATTATTTTCGTGATTATTGTAGTGAATAATGCCATAAACATATTTGCGTATCACTTTTTACGACTTTGCCCAGCACAATTCAATTGGTTGGTTGTTGGTTGTCAATAATATTTTATAATTCACTTTAGGGAAGGCGTTTTCCACAAATAAAAATAAAAGAAGACTAAAAATCTAAAAAATACATACTTATACAATAATTACCTTTCGATTTTTGACTAGAATGTTTTTATTATTAATTTGTTTCTTTGTCCATTATTATTCATGTATGTATCTCCATTTAATTCATGAATCTCTTTTATCCAATTACTGCATGATACAAGATGTTAACAAACCTGTGTGTATTGAGAAGCGTTTAAAATTAAGCAATTTATCCTTTACCTTAATCTAGGCAAAATTTAATCACCACTAAATGTTACTCATACTACACCTTTTAGGCGTAGTCGGTTACTAATAAATTGGGTAATTAGTCATTGAAAACCCTGCCATATTTAAGATTTTGTATGACGCAATTTTTAATAACGATGCCCAAATACGACACAACTATGCCATGTCTATTGTAGATTATATTATTTCATATTTTATAATAATTTTCTAGTTACGAAGCGCATGTCTGCAAAATCCTTTTACTACACTACTTCAACGCATTTTACTGTAGTTTGCTCACTCACACAAATAAATGTATGTCAATGTGTGAGTGACACAGACAAGTTATACAATATGGACCATTACCCTGGGTAAAAGATCGCAAAAAGCGGGCAAAGTAGTAGTCAATTTTACGCATTACCAATACCTCAAACTATCTTAAAAATATCAATTTAAGCGGGTCTTTTCATCATCATTTCTCAGTTTTTCGTCCTTTTTGGGAATAAGGACCTTTTAACGTATTTTAAAGTTAGAATACTTACTCCCTTATTCATAAACGTCTCTCACTCAGGCCTCAATTAGTTAATTTATGTGTTGTCCTCATCTGTCACTTTGGCAGTTGTGTTTATTAGAAAGAGACAAAACATAAATTAACTAATTGATGCCAGAGAGACGTTTATGAATAAGGGAGTTAGATTAGAATATAGGACAGGCTGTGCTTCTAATCTCGTGCGCGTAGCACAGAATATTCGCCACAAAGTGCTACGCCGTAGCAATAGTGGTGTACGTGATTGAGAAATATTGGTACTGTGATTTAATTGTAATATACCTAACACTAGATCTTTTAATTATTAAACTTAATCCATAGAATAATTTAGCTAATTTCCCGTATAAACTCAAATCCATTTTTCATAAAGGTTTTATTAAAGAAAAGTACTCTTTTTCTTATACCACAAATTCATTCATAGATAATATAAAAAAATACTCAAACATTTATGTTGTAGAAATTTGACCTAAACTTAATATTTCTTAAAATATTGGAGTAAATTATCTTCCTACAGTCATTAAAAACAAAAAAGTAACAAGTAATTTTAATGTATTGCTCATTCAGCAGAAGGAACTAATTGTAACAAGTGAAGGTGTATCCAGTCCAATGAGTCCCAAAAACAAATCAAGAATTTCAAACCACATCACACTTTGCATTTTAATCTCTGCTCTACGGAAATTCACAAAATGCAACCTATATTAAGATAAGAAAATATTTAAATTTAGAACCTTCGAGCAACAATGCAAAGGAGGTACGTACAGATTCAAACAAGATTTAGGTACTAAAAATATGGCTCGTGAAAATTTGTAACCGACCAGTCTGATACCATAATAAGATTGTCAGAGAAACTGCTGCACGAGTCGTTCTTGCGGCACTATTGTGGGGCCATTTTTTGGGCTGATTGTGTATCTGTAGAACTATTTGATCGGTGTTCACAGCATGTAAGTTTCTTTTCATCTCTCCTGCTCGGAAAGTTTTATTTTCCTGGGTAGATAGCCGGGTGGAAAATTGCTTTTCCATCCCTAGGGTGGAAAGTAATTAGCTGTGTTAATTGTGAATTGAGCCGGTGCCCACCCGGATGCCCTGCTCCCTGACCACCGGCAAAACATTGAATTTGTCTTTTTCAATTTGTTCAAATTTTACGTAACATTTTTATAGATTATTGTTTTATAAAATGTGCGTGTGGTATTGTACTTTCCTCACAGTCGAAATGAAAAGCAGAGTGTTTAACTCGGGTGAAATTACCCATTTCACCCTCGAACTATTGGCGCTCTCACTTCGTTCGAGCGCCAGAAATATCTCAGGTGAAATGGGTCACTTTCAACCCTTGGGTAACAATCTACTATTGTTCGCATTGACAGGGGGGTTTCACTATGTCTCTGCATTGTACCCGTTTTTGCCGATGTGCTTACCGCACAAGAGAGAGGGGTTGGCACATCGCTTAATTTATTACCGTTCGATAATAGTATCATTTCAGCCAGTGTTTATGATATGCGTATTATCAGGGGATTTTTGGAGTTACTTGAGTGCGTCAGATTAAGATATAGTGATATCTTGCAACCCGTGGAAATCTCCCTCAAGCACCTTTAAGCCGGTACCTTAGGTAGATTGGTTGATGGGGGGTTGGTGGGCGGTTAAATAATTGATTGATGGATTCGCTCACTTTGTTCCAAGTTGATGCTTTAATTTAGTACAGTAAAGATACGGTTGCGTCAAACATTAATTTATAATAGCCTGATTTTTTTATTATTCGTTCTTGTGGGATATTTATGGATAATATATGCAAAAATCCTGCAAACTTTTCACCCGGAACTAGTTAAATAAATGGTAAAAAAAATGTAAAAATATTGTATATTTTATTTACAATGATATCACTTATTTTTATTTGTAAACATGAAGATATTTAAGTCTTCTTTCTGTTGAAAGCTAAAAACAAGAAACCGTGTCCATGTAAAACCACATAATTTACAAAATGTACGGCACGGGCGATATATATCTTAATTCGTTAGAAACAAATGGTATTAAGTAGTAGTTTGTTCTTACACATTTTAAAATACATACAAACGATATATTCATTAAAATCCTATAAGAAAAGCGCTTGTAATATGTAAGTACATATTTGTGGCGGTTAGCGAATAACGATATTTTGTAGGATTTCATTGCGTAAATAATACTAGTATCATGATATATCCGTTACACTAAAAATATTAGCTATTATTAATTATTTCCAATTCCCCATACTAGCCGCCCGTAAAATGGCTGACATTGATCTTTAGGAATTTTATTAATCTAACGGATTCAATTTTAATGTTGCGGTTATTGTATGAACGCCATCGTAATTTTTAATCCCATCAGAAGCCTCCAGTTTCAACATCTGACGCGCTCGAGCAAGTACATGTGACCTTTTAACCCTATAGATGCTACCCACACCGATGAAAGTATATTCGCTATGTGCGAAGTGCATGGTGGGGGTAAAGTGAACGATCGCAGTGCACAATGTGACAAGAAAATAAACTGCAAAGGGCTCTTGCCAATATTAAATTTAGTAAAGTGACTATATAGGTAATATACACACACAAAAAAGTGCCTTTCCCGCGATTCGTACCCAGGACTTCCAGCTTCGTAGGCATATATATGTAATAAAGAAGGGGATACACAATCAGCCCAAAAAAATGTCCCCACAATAGTGCTCTAAGAACGACTCGTACAGCAGTTTCTCTGACAGTCTTAGGGCCTGTTGCACCAAACCGTCTGTTAACGTCAACGTCATCGTTAAAAAATATTGTATGAAAAGTTTGTCAGATTTCTATATGGGATGACAGCTCCGTCGCCATATTTTACGTTGATCAGTTCGTTATTTGTGCGTGGTGAAACCCACCCTAAGGGTGGTGCAACCGGCCCTTATTACGGTATACACTGGCCGGTTACAAATTTTCATGAGCCATATCTTCGGTAAATCTTGTTTGGGACTGCACCCCTAATGGTAATGGTAGGCAGCTAGGATACTGAGGCCGTTGCCTATGTGTATACGTAGCACTATTGTGTGTATTCTCATGTGCATAAGTTACGATGAACGGATGGGATGTGTTATTACTTTTACGAGGTTTGGTCTAGTTTAACCAATGTCTGTCTGTGATCAATTCTATTTCCAAACTTAAATTTTGCATCCTTTCTTAGGGTTCCGTAGCCAAAATGGCAAAAACAGAACCCTTATAATATATAGTTTCGTCATGTCCGTCTGTCCGTCCGTCCGTCCCATTAGCCATTGTACTCGGAAACTATTAGACGTACGTATCTTAATAAAATTTTACCAGAAGGTGTATTTTGTATTTCGCTATTTAGTTTTGTACTAAAATTGCAAACAAATATTTTTTTAGGGCGGGCACTTCATACATGTAAAAAATTGTCACTATTTTTTTTGTTAAATATCAACATGTTGCACGTTAATCGATAGCTCTTTAAAATAACGTTGAGGTTTGTTTATATATTTTGATTTGATTTAGCAAATATTTTCAGAAATAATCACTCCGAAAGTCTAAAAAATCCAATAAATATCAATATCGGTTAAGGCGTTATCACCAAATACTTCTTTCATAGGCAGATACTTTTGATAAATATTAGTGTTTTCTATAGGAGGTACGGCACCTTCCATTATACGTGGTCTGACACGCACTGGGCCCAGTGTTCCATAGGACTCGAGCCTTTTTAGCCCAAATTTTACAGCTCCGGAGCTCTTTTTAGAGCTGGCTTAATGGAATGGATTTCGAAGAACTGGTGGTTTTAATAAGGCCTTAGTCTTAAAAAAGGCTATAGGCTTATTTTAAAGGTTTTAGCCTTTTTAAGGGCTTAAGCCTTTTTAAAGATTGTAGCCTCTTTTCAAACCTAAGCTGAATTGTAACTTGTATAAGTCCCCTAGTGGCCTACTTACAAAATAAATAATTTGTAATCCTTACATACCTACCCCCTTATTCATAAACGTCTCCCAGGCTTCAATTAGTTAATTTATGTTTTGTCTGTTTCTAACAAACACAACTGTCAAAGTGACAGATAAGAAGAAACGAATATTAGTTAATTTAAAGCCTGACCTGAGTATATGAATATTATCAAGAGGGCGCTATTATTCTCCTTTATATGGCAACAGTTCAGTATAGCCATAGAGCGTATTATTTCTCTATGGTATAGTGACATCTTGATTTGTTTACCTGTCAGCTCTGATGTTAATTTGAAAATGATTCACAGCGAAATAGTTCCCTTTCCCGAGCGTATTATTTACAGCTGTTTATTGTGCCAAAAATAAGTCACGGTCTTCCAGATCGTTTTCCATTTTCCAATAACGACACAATAAGGGACGATTTTAATATTGTATACACAGGAAATTAACTTGGTTACTACTACGTAATATATAAGGTCAGAATACTTCAATCGTTTTCCTTGCAAACAAAATAAATCAAGACGATAAATGCAAGAAACGCACCTACCCTCATGTTTAAAAAAATATAATTTCGTACTCTTTCTATCCTACGAGCTAACATCGTTCGTTATCGCATTCAGTCAGTTAGTCATGTAGTAGTCAGTAGGGTCAAAAAAATGTGAAAAAATTAATGAATATGAGGCTTAACAAGTAGTGTCAATGAAAACTAAGGTAAATGAAATCGGCTCAGCCGTTTTTGAGTTCTCGTAAAATGTTGTAATCAGAAAAAGACGTAAGCGACACCAGGAAAAGGACGTAAGTGCTGCAAAAATATCCTATGAAAACGACCTTTCGAGTGGGTGTACTGTCGGTAGACCGGTAACTACGGAACCCTTCATTGAGCATGGCCTGATATGCTCTTGATTGGTTTTTCCTTTTCGCAATAGCATCTTATTTTTACGGAAGGAGTGTATACGAAGAGAATTAACTAAATCGGAACTTCCGAATAAAATAATTTAAGACCTATGCAAGTGTTTTATATGTGCTATGCTGATAACGAAATCTTATACCGTGAATATTGGGGATTACTATAATATAATTGATGTGCTCACTACGAAACATATTCGTAAAAATCAGTTGTGTATTTGTGTTGCCGGTATAACAAGAAATACTTATATATAAAAAATAAGGGAGCTTCTTCGCGAAATATGTATATTTGAACTATAAAACTTTCGTGAGACTCTAACGTATTAAAAATATTTATATTTTATTTATTTATTTTTAAATATGTATATTATTGGCGTTTTTTTCCGGTTTTAAATATAAAATAGATTATGTTCATAATAATAATAGTTAACCTACGGGCCGGTTTAAATACCACTTTTAGTGCTTGAAGATGGAGACCTAAGCTCTCCGAAACATGTCGCGCGAAGTGACTAAAGTGACGTGTGTGTAAGTGTAACCGTTATATTTTATAGTGATAATAATAATTTTTAAAATAAACATACATACCGACTCGAGTCTTAAATTTTATTTAAAACACTACACTAAAAAAGCGTCGAACTAATTTAATATTTTTATACACTCCAAATATTTTAGCCTCTGAGCCTAATGAAGCTTCGAGGCTAAAATAATGTTAAGCCTCAGTATTTTGACAAGAACTTTTAGCCTTTAAATGTATAGCCTCTTAATAAGGCGACGAGCTCCGAGAGTCTAGGCTGCTAAATTTGACTAGGCTTAGGGGCTAAAGAGCTTTATAGGCTTTTAGCCCTCGAGGCGACAAAATCGAGGCCAGCCTTAAAAAAAAGAGCTAAAAGGCTCGAGTCCTTTGGAACACTAACTGGGCCGGTTTTTTTTTTAATTTGAAGTATTCTAAAATATTGACGCAATGTGTTAGACATTTAACGATAAGGTCCAAAATCGATAACTTAAAAGTTTTTATATAATCTAACTATCAGAGTAGAAATAAAAAACTAAGACGAAAATAATATTTACATTGCCGATCTGGCAGAAATGGCTCTAAAAGCAAAAAGCAAGGTTTGAAGTAGGAAGCGGCCAGGCGTGAGACCTGTGCAAAAACTAAAGTAGAGCAAGTATCTTTTTAGACTGGTCGCTTGGGTATTAACGAGGAGATTATAAGTTTTTTAACCCAAAATATCAATAAATTGATATATGTATAACATTTTATTGATATACAGGCGGTAGGTGAGTAAAAGGGCTCAGGCCCTTATGTACATCCTCAGACATGACTTTATTTATAACAGTACTTGCGGATCACTTTGGAATCCTCGTCTGCTTCACCTGCACCTACTTCATCTGCAGCGTACCAAGCTTTTATAAAGTCCATTTCGAAATCATAAGTTTGATAAATGCTACTAAATGTCAAGAGTTGGCAACATGAAATGTATGGTGGGGGTAGGGTGTGATATATGATTGCGTAACGTCGGGCCAGGCAGGGCCGGCGTCCGCGCGCCGCCGGTCGGTCTGCCAGCCCGGCGCCCGGCGCCCGGCGTCGGCGGCGCCGCGGTGCCCTAGGAGGGGGGAGCGCTCACCCGTTGAACACTTGCCAGCTCTACTTAAACAACTTGTACATTTTTTGCATCCAGTTTGATTTAGGTCAGGTCTCGTATGAATTTTACACTTGTGTATCCTTTTAGGACAATTTGAAGATGAATGCAAGTTTATGATAACTTGGCAGAGCTTTGATGTGTTCTGTGGGCTGAGTAACTTCTAAGTATAGAAATAACCTATTCGTGCATCCAAATAAAATAACACCACCCCCTAAGCAACAAGCTGCGTGATCGCGTATCTAGGTAGGTATTAGCATATAGCTATCAGATATAATACATACGATCACGATTATGATAAAAATGATTAGGCAATGTACATAATGAATGTATGCGTGTACATAAATATGTGAAGAAAGTTGTTGCAAATGAATGTTTGGCTTCTATTATGCATACTATATAATATATACCTAATGGATATTATTTCAGTGTAGGTATAAAAATACAATACTTATATAAATCACGAGAAATACAGTACAAAACTAATTACAAAGGCCTACAAAATGTAAAAGGAATTATATTTTCTATGGCGCAAGGACAAAATATGACTAGAAAGTGCAATAATTTCTCATGGTTTAAAAATCGTACATAACATAGACAAAGAAAACCATACCATGGTAGTCATAACTCCAAGCATGGATCGCGTTTTTCACAAGTAAAGCAAATTAAAGGACACGTAAAACAAATGAAAGGAAAAATAATCGCTTAAGCGCACAAATAAAGAAACGACAACAAAACTCTCTCGAGCTTTGACGCACTGAACACGGCCTGAACTTTCACTGATCAACTAAGCACGGGACTACGCACTGTATTATTTGTTAGATTCGATCACGCATCTCAATGCGTGTAAATAAAGCATTAAATGTCTATCGCAGTGCAACGAAAACCGCAAAGCTCGTCTGCAAAACGATAATAACAGTTTTACTTTTCAATGCGGTCGATCGATTAAGCGCTTGACTATTTTAAGGTATGTTTTCACTTTAGAATTTGTATTGTATAATAAATTGTATAAATGCGTGTTAGCGTTAGAGATCGCGTTCGAGTTCTCTGGAGGCGCCCGGCCCAGGAACGATTTATGATAACAATTGGATGGCAGTGTAAGAAACGGCGGAGTCCGGCAGCGTGGTCACCGCACGTAAACTGGAGGTAGGACTGTGGGGCTGGCGCGAGAGGTCGCTGCCGCCGCGGCGCGCGTCGCGACGGGCTGCGACGGGCCCGACGGCCCCCGGACCCGCCCGAACGTGAGCGCCACGGCGCAAGCTCGCGCTTCACGCACTCGCACTTCAACCAATATTTTAACAGCACATGTAGGCAATGTTGCCATGTCAAACTATTTATTTCATTTTACCTACTTTTATAATTAGTAACGGATGATATGCTACATAAAATTTTAATTTGTGCCAAGTGTCATAATCATAAGTAAATTACTTTCGCTCTATTCTTAATGTGACGAAGTTCTGAGCTTAAAGCAGATACGCAAACCCTAGCAAAACTAGGGATGCCGAATACTTTAAAAATAATAAGTTGCTGTGTAGGTTATGTTATACCGTTATGGGCAAATAAATCCACTTATTTCAATATGAATTAATTGGACGTTGATTGCAGTATGCAGGCAAATAATAATGGCACCCACTGGCATTAATCTTGAATCTTCAATAAAAATATTATAAAGCCAACTTTTCAGTCTCGTACTTTCAATGCATCGTCGTCTGATATTTGATAGGTGATTATCACACTTGCGCCGCAACCGGCTGCGGTGACGGTGTGTAAGCGTGACAGCGCCATAGACGTGCATAGCGCTATCTCGTCCGCACACTGTCGCCGCATGCAGAAACCGTATAACATCAAATATTTAGGACTTAGGTACGTACCTATTATTAAAACATATTTCCAACAATTCTTGCTATTTCCAAACATTATTGCTAGTTTTTTAAAGTGAAACTAGGCGGCTGCTTTACGTACAATGTCCCTTGAAATACCCAATGCCCGGAAGGCTGAAATATTTTTCCCTCGAAAAGAATTAAAACGTTAAAAGTAAGTTGTTACATGGGACATAAAAATGATAAAATGGTTTTTCTATTTCACGAAGAACAGCTATAATAGGTAGTGTTTTTAAAATCGTCCACTCATTAAGGTAAAAAAAAGAATAACGTAACGAGTACGTAATTCAAGAGGAACGTTTAACTATATGTAGGTATAATACATGCATAATATAGTAGAGAGAAATATAGTAGAAACACTGATAATTTCGAGAGGTTTCTAATGTGATGTCGTAAATAAAAACATTTTTTGCGCTTACTTTGCAAACGCTGGCTGAACCCTACGAGATACATCCAAATGACGTACTACAGTCTTGTACACCTTTAAAAGGTCCGCGATGGTATATGCCTATCTCTTAGGGATAACCCACAATAACCATTTTTTATCCCGTGCGAAGCCGGGGCGGGACGCTAGTGTTAATTTTAAAATACAAACAATACATTAAAAACACAATATATCTCAAACATAACTCACAACAAATAATCAACCAATATTGAAGTTGTATAGGAGTGGCATCGGAATCATTTTGAAGTAAATTCTGATATTTCTGATTGTGACGTTTAGGCGCTACCTGTATTGCGTATTTAATGCGTATTTTTTGTTTTCTTAGAAGCCCTTCTAAGAAAACAAAAATACTTCTATGATTACGGAACGTTACTTAGGGTGGGCTTAGGTTGGACCACGCACAATTAACGAACTCATCAATGTTAAATATGGCGACGGAGCTATCACCCCAGAGAAAACTGTCAAACTTTTCAAGTTTTCATAAAAAAAATTTTAACGATGACGTTGATGTTAACAGATGGTTTGGTGCAACCGGCCCTTAGTTTTTTAAAGTATTCTACTTTGTCAGCGTTTCTGATCTATATTTCCATGTCAAATTTCAGCTTTCCGGTACTAACAGTTTTCATAAGGATGTCTGGAACCTGGGAAAAGGATTTTATTGGATAACATTTAGGTAGTTTAAAAACAAGGGTAAATATAACATTTTCTTATGAAACACAATGTAAATTGTCTTAAATGAGATTTACACTCGAAGTCAAAAAATAACACTTAAATACATAACGTTGCAACATGTTCACATGTGTATAAGTAATATGGCAAAAAGTTTCTGCAGTCTCAAAGTGCACTAATTGGATAAAATAGATAGTTTAGGTACGATATAAGGACCTTATTATACCTGGACTGACAATGATCATAGATACAAGATCGTGTGACAATGTCTATACAAATTGAGGCTAGCGCACTAGTGCTATCTTTCACGTCACAAACGCTAAATAGGTCACAGGTTCCATATAACAAACAACAATAAACAATCTTTGTTGCAACTTTAGGGTAACATACATTGATACGATTGGTACCTGGCTCTCAAACTAGGTTTCCCTGTGTCTCAAGAGCCAGATATATGTAGACGAGTTTAGTGAATGGGCCCACATGGACGTACTAAGGTTGACAGGTACACGATTAGTTTGATTGCTGGACCTGCTCCAATCTGCCTCAATCTACCTAATTCATCAGTAATTTTAATACAAAAAAACTAGATAAATTTCAGATTTGTTACCTAATTTGCCCAATTTTGACTGTTATTGTAGTACAAAACTATTACTAACTACTTAAATATTTTGTCTTATCTGTGGTCATGCCAAGGTAATTTTGACTATCTCTAAAACGTATCCGATACGTTCCAAGGCCGTAGCTGTCACTTCGTGGAGTTGGACACCCTTGGAAAAACGCGATTTTGTACAGTCGACAACAAAGAGATGTATCCACTTTAGGACCTTATTACAACGCAATAAGGTGAAAAAGTGGATACATCCATACGGAAATTGCAGTTCGGATATCGTATAGAGCTCACCGGCTGTACTAATTGATGTATACGGATTTTAACGGTTCGAGTTTCTGGCTTAATTGTTTGTCGCTAAAGCTCTGCCTGTTGTAAACAATGGAAGTAGGTTAGACAAAGGCTACAGTACTACTAGTTGGATGAACGGCTAAACGTACAAACATATTTTGTACTCGCAAGCAAGTAACTGTAGGTAGGCACATATACGTACTTAGTTCGATAAAACAGGGGGCTGGTTTATAATAGCCTGTAGGCTATATAAAATATGTAGGTACATATGAAACCTGACCAGAAATATATGATTATTGTCAAGAGGGCGCTAGAAGTCTCATTTATATGGCAACAGTTCAGTATAGTAATAGTCATAGCTAATGTAACTAATGTGGCCTGGGTTTCAGCAGAATTATCAGTGTTTTGCTCGTAAGAGTGAAGCGTAAAGCTGAGCTGTAAACCCTTTTGTTTTGCTGCAACGCACACAACCATTCTTACTACCTCATTTCATGTTTTGTTACATTTTATTTTTATCTTGTTCAAATGATTCTTTGTGTTATTGTTGTACTCGTACTTTGCTGTTGTGTGTTGCAGAATTCAAATAAATCTTTTATCTATCTACCTATTTATATCTATCTATCATAGGGCGTAATATGGTGACATCTTGATTTGTTTACCTGTCAGCTCTGATGTTATAGTCTGGCAAACCATTTCTGTCAGTAGAAAAGCGCGGCAAATTTAAAAAATCGCTAGTTGGCAACACCTGTCTTTGAATAATTTTAAAATTGTGCATAATATGTGTTTTATCTGTGGCATGTAACATTTTTATTTTAAAAAGTTAGTTTTGTTTACTTACGTTTTTAAGTTTCAGGTTGCGTATTTTATTATTTATTAATGTGATATCTGCCACCTCCGTTCAATAAATGTACTAACAAGGCTAAGATATAAATGTAGCTACCTACTACCTACCTTCTGCAGGGATAATAAAATTTGCATGATAAATATGGCTTTGAGGTTATGCAGTTTTGTATAGAATTATCATTTGAAGTTCATTCTTTTTCAGTGTAAATCGAACAAGTCAAAGCGAAAACTGGTGCCAAATGAAGTCCAAGAACGTTTGTTGCATAGGCTGGTGCTCAATATTGTCACAAAGCGATCGGTAAATATCAGATTTAACAAGCAACAAGCACCCCGCTACTTTATCAAATTATTTTAATGTTTCCCTTCATATACCTAAGCTATGTATAAAATAAATAAACACCAAAATCTCACGTGCGTTTATTAATTACAAGTACACACACAATAAATACTAGTCTCATAAACGAATGACGAAAGGAAATCATAATTAATAGGAATATTACTTAGAATACTTATGCATTACTTTTATTTGTACAGATTATGCAGCTAACCCGATTCCATTCTAAACTGAAAAGTTGTATTTTCTGGTAGTTAGACTCGATTTCCTCGCCGGACTTATGATTATCATTCAATATTTGTTTCGTTCCTGGATTTCAACACTTTCAGCATTAGGTATTTTGACTCATCATGCGATCTCCACCTCTAATCTTCAGTCCTTTTAATATTTTGGTTATTTTAATTTCTTCGCACCTTCTTATTTATTGAAAAGTCATAATTATATGTACAATCGGGTTCAGAATTGCATGGCCAATTTATGAATGAATTCATTGATAAATTGACCATGCAATTTTGAACCTGAAGGTACATATATCGGGGATTTCAATGATTTTATCTAATAATGCAGTTACAATTTAAGAAATTACCACTAACTACACTGACGTACGAAAGCACCGTGCCAATGCAGCCAACTTGAAAAAAAAATGTTGGTTCGATATACATTGCTGCTTTTCTATGGAGCAATGCTGCTGTTTGATTTGCCCTAGACTGTTGCTATATTTTTGTTTGGTGTACATTGCTACTGCCTTTGATAATTAAACCAACCGGATGCGAGACGCGCACTAATTCCTATCAGAAAAAGTCTGCCAATTTCGGCGCGGGGGACGAGGAAACGCACACAAATACTGTTAACACTAATGCATTTTCCATTGACGTCGCTACACACGCACACAATAAAATTATCAAACACTAGCATAAAATATACTCACACAAGTACAAACACAGCCACAGACAATCTGTCCGTGAACGAGATAATGTCATCTTTAAGTAAACGTAGATAGTGCGAGGAACACGCGTCGATAATAATAAATATATAGATGAATTATCGAGATCATGGAATTGCATGTGTAGTGGTTGTACCGTTTGCAACAAAAGGAGAATAATTTTCTCTTAATTTAATAAAATTACATACCCTTAAGAAATGGAATAAGTAGTAGTCCTCTGTCTTTTGATTTTAGTCGCTATCATGTTCTTCATCTGAGCTGTCACAAGTATTGATAATAAGATTGTTTGAAATTCGATCCATTTCCCCTTCCTGACATCGATATTTATTTTCTTCACTTTCGACATGGCGACAAATATTTTCCCAGTCCTCAGCAGTAATAGTATTCATTCGTTCAGTTGCTAAACTCATAATGCCTTGCATGTTTAATGAAACGTTTCTTTTCGCTACATATCCTTTTACCATGGACCAAATATTTTCGATCGGATTGAATGTCGGGTGATACGGTGGCAATCGTAAAACGGAGTGGCCATGTTCTTTTAAAATTGCATTTATGTGGTACTCACGAAACCGCTCTTTATTTTGTTTAATTAAATCATACAAACTGGTTTTGTACATCAACGGGCTATACGAAATGTTGTGTTCTGTCAACCAATCCATAATTTCTTGTTTATGAGAATTTGACGTTGGAGCACGATTCAAAAGTTTGTTGTGATAGGACGCATTATCTACGATAAGTAGGTACGCTATTCGGTTTAAGGTTCGGTATTAATTTTTCTTTTAACCATTTTTCGTAGTTGACAAAGTTCATCTGGTCATGGTAATCTCCCGTTTTTTGGTTTGCCTTAAACATTAACAAAGCGTTGGGAATAAAACCATCTTTTCCTCCTGCGTGCACTATTATTAACCGCTGGCCTGTACTGATTTGTTTTTTTACACCATATTCTGTTCCATCGGTCCAAGCCTCTCCGGACTGGATGTAGGTTTCATCAGTATAAACTAGTGGTCTATCTTCAGACCGATATTCCGCAATTTTGGTAAGGTAATTTATTCTTAGCAGTCGTATGTTGTGTCTTTCCATTAATATTTTTCGGTTGTCCTCGGTCTTTTTCCATTTAAATCCTAATTTTTGTATTTGTTTTCGTAAGGTGGAAATGCCAAATTTGTAATCTATATTGGATTTTAACACAGAGTGGAGTGCCTTTAAGGTTGGAAATTGCTTATAGGACTGCTGATGACAGACAAGTACGTAACTTTTTATTTCTCGGGGAGGTGAATTTCTTTGTTGTTGCGAATTTCTCACTATTGCTCTCAGACACAATGTTATAAACAGTAGAGAGACAAACACCTGTAGCTTTTTCAACTAACTGGGCAGCGGTGTAAGGGGAATTTAAATTTTTCTTCAGTTCAAGTTCAAAATAATTATAACAGTTAAAAATAATTTGCTTACTTTGACTCTCAATCGGACCAAAATTACTCACTGCCATATTTTTTTTAATTTATGTAACTTACACTTAGTCGTACGGGCTGACACAAAATGATTCTGATAATTGTGAGAATACAATAAAATCAGACGTAAAAATATATGCACAACGTAAATAATATTCACAATTTGACACTGACATTATTTTGGTATTTACTTCTTCAATATATAACAAACCTCTTTTTATGCTGATAGTACGAGAAAATAGAAAATTCAAATATAGTATGCCTGTAAACGAACAATACTACTACATATGCAATTCCATGCTCTCGTTAATTTATCTATACTTAAGTATCGATATTTGTGACGTTTTCAAGTCAAACGTACATCATTGTCGGTTGTTAATAGAGTTAATTTCTAAATGATTTTTTTATGGTAACGCCTTATTGACAACCGATAATGATGTACCTTTGACTTGAAAATGTCACATTTTATCGTAGATTTATTTATCGTATGCCTACATGTCACTGGATATAGAGACGCATTTTTTCCCTAGGGTAGTGGGAAAGCAGACGATGAAGAAAATCCAGTGAGTGCTGCGAGGTCTAGGTAGGACAGTAGAGCTGCCAAGTTTGTAACTCTTTTAGCACCACACAGGGATCTCGTGTAGGGTTGTCTAAGGTGTTTCCTACGGACGCAGAGAAACATTGATCGTAGGTTAGTTATACATTTTTGTTTCTTTACCAAGTATAAGGTTTAGCTATTGATAAAATTATAATGTTAAGTTGTGATTAAATATCAAGTTTTTCTACCAGCATATTACTTACAATGTTAGTATTCTACGTAAGTTAGTTTATCTATTTGTTCAGGAAAAATCTTGCAAGCTGATTTAGAATAACTTTTATAGTATCAATTTAATATTTTGATGTGTATTTGCTTTTATATTTAGTGGAAAATACTACAAATTGGAAACAAATAACTATTACAATGAAACAATGAATTGCAAAGGACTCTGGAACATCACGAGATTCGAACCCACGTGTTTAGATTACCGTTCCAATGTGCTTCCAATTACACTAGACATTCCTCTATCCACCTCAGTGAATTTTTCACTGTAATGAACAATGATGAATCAGTCACTAGCGACATCGTGATGTTCCAGAGTCCTTCGCAGTTGATATTTTGATTGTAATGGGCATCAGTTTCCAATTTTTAAATGTGTTTCTATTTCTATTATCTCTCCTTCATTTTCTATTATAAATAAAAAGTATAACATACTGCTAATGTTAATATCGACATTTATTTTTGTGCTGTCCCATCACTAAAACTTACCTCTTAGGTACAGTGATACCAGAGACAGAAATTAAAAGTGCCTATTTAAGGGGATAAGTGTGTATAACGTACCTTATAATAAATAAAGTATAATCCATACAAAATTAAAATGCTACATAAAATGTATGGTGAAAATAAAGGAACGAATTAATTTCTAAACAGGAATATCGTTATTTCAAGCATCTACAAGTATATTTCACTTAAGGGGCGCTAAACATTAGAGCGGAATTCATCACACTTGCTGAAATTTGTCTATGAAAACGGAAATTTGTTTATGGTAGCTGCGTGTATTTTTGAGACCGTAGACTAATTCCAGCTATTGTGCCCTACTACAAGCACACATACGCTGAGTTTCTTACGCTGGTTCTTTTCAGTTGGGGCTCCTTTCCGAACCAGTAGTAGTTTATTGCCCTTCCCATATTACGGTTTAGAAAAAGATTAGAATTCAATACAGTTGTTAAACCAGTGTTTATGTTTTATTTCATTACCGTACGTCCGTGCGTAATGTGCTATAGGCTAGGTTATCCTGATAGTGACAGTTTTTTGAGTTTCAAACCACCTCACTGCCCTGCCCTTGGCGGTCCTCGACGACATATATAATTTTAAAAGCTATGCGTGTGAATGAGTTTTACCTTTGAAGTACTGACGTTAATCTTTTCATTTTTGTTAATGATTAAAAAATAATATGTAATTTGAATAATTTAAAAGTCGATTAAAATATGTTTAGAAACAATTTAATAACAACACACACACACACACACAGACACACTGCTTTTTTAACAGAGCAATGCTTTACAATTATGGCTGTATACCGAATGGGTCTCTGCCTAACCCACGGAGTATTTTTTAAGTGTATTGCCTAACCTGTCATAACAATGAATATAAATGAAATAATGGCGGACGTATTTCTGCCGCACTGGTGTCGGTTACTCTTGTTTGCAATATTTTACTTACCTCCCTCGATGTAATCGTGTTCATAATTGCATACCCAATTTATGACAGAATGCATTGATAAATTGGGTATGCAATTATGAACCCGATGGTACAATATACTACGAAGAGTCAAGTTTAAAAATTACCCTAAAGCAGATGTATAGTACCATTAAGTGGCAACACTTTGTGATTGACAATATTTTTTAGTTTTTTGCTAATTTCGTGCACTATTTGATGATATTTAGACGAAATTATACTTACAGGTGAAAAGAAACGTTATCCGTCTGTAAACTAGATAATTCAGATCTTTTCTTACATGAAAACACGCAGCAATTCGGCATTTTTACCTCAGATCGTTCCGCGCTGACTGACATTCATTGAATGGCGTTTGACGCGCGACAACTAGTTTTATATAACCGCTACGACCAGTGGTGTTGTACTTTTGGCAGAGGGGGACGCCTGACAATTACCACTCCATTGGGCACTGGTCCCACCGCCAGCGAGTAAACTATGAGCTATCGGCTATTTCAAGGGACAAAAGATAATCGCTCCCGTGTAAATAAAAGAGAGAGATGTATATTGATAGTTCATAGCTGGGCTATGAACTATAATCGCCCGGCGATGATACATCCCTTGAAATAGCCGATAGCTCATAGCTTACTATCTCGCGGTGGGACCGTGTTACTTACTAACCCCGAATAAATCATCGATATGGATATGAATTAACTAACTGGTGTTTACTTATACTTAAAATGACAAAACAATAACGAAATACTTATTCTAATTTGTAATACTTAATAAAAATATACCAAAATTGAAATATCGGGAAATGTGATACGAAGTTAGTTTAACTAGGTATAATTTTAGGCAGAGTGATTGTGCTAGTTTTCGTCCACTCTTGTCAGTTTTCCGTCCATACTTATTTATATGTTTATCTTCAAGTTTTTCCCAAAATAAAAGATGGATTTTTGTGAACATCTTATAACATAGTTTTCGCTTGGCAGCCAGATTCTAAGTTGCACCGTTCAATAATATGTTACTTTAGCAAAGCTATTTGAGCATCACGCATTAGAGCCGTAACAACCATAAATATTTCTCAATTGTATTCGTATTCACGCAAAATAAATTATAAATGCAATGTTGATACATTGCATTTATAATGTATTGCGAGAAGCACAGGTATTGCGAGAATTGTCAAAAATAATAATCTTGCTGTGGACTAAGAGCAGGCCAAGTTAGATATGACACAATAATGAGAGCAGTGAAACCGGTCCAGTTAGATTGCTTTACCGTCCTCATTGCTGGATCCGGCCATCTGGCAGATTTTAATGGGTGGAGGTCAAAGTGAAGGACCAACAGAGTTTTTCGGTTGGAAAAAAGTAATACTAAAATAGGTAAAAACTGCCGAAGTTGTGTCATTTATAAGGGCCTATATTTTAACATTAGAACAAAAAACATTGTGTATTATTGCGGAAACAAAAACATTAGGCGATTAACGATAAATTGCATTATACATCATTTGGCACTACTTTCTTCCAACAGAAACTTCGGGCTATGATATAATCTAATTAATTACATAATTTCCCATAATATTGCATCAAACCCAGGACTCTTAAGATTTGTTTTCTTCGTGTTATTTGCATTCTTTGACCTCCACCACTTTACAGCTGCCAGATGTCCGGATCTAGAAATAAGCATAGGATAGCAAATTAATTAGAGGGGATTCCT
Source organism: Pammene aurita (assembly GCA_947086415.1). Classification (NCBI taxonomy): domain Eukaryota; kingdom Metazoa; phylum Arthropoda; class Insecta; order Lepidoptera; family Tortricidae; genus Pammene; species Pammene aurita. The sequence continues at coordinate 19,570,615 of OX352289.1, forward strand.
TCCTCTCATTATTGTGTCACATCTGACGTGGCCAACTCTCCGTCTTTTGAGATCAGGGCGTTTAGCCAAGATGACAATCGTTTGTAGAAAACGAAACGAAAAGCTATCGGTCTCTCTATCACTCTTCCATATTAGTGCGATATAGTGACGAATAGCGTTTCAATTCGTTTTCTAAGCCCCCAGTAGAGAGTATGTAGATAAGTATTCACATTAGAAATTGTAATTACTTAAGTGCAAAACCTATTTTATTTACACTTCATTATGTTGGAGACTATCCTGATAGAACTTGAAAGTTCTGGTTTTTTAAAGTTTTATGTGGTTAGTAGTTATAATGAAAACCATTATTCTTGAAATGTGGAAAAGTACATATACTGAGTATTACAGTTAATTAGTTTGGATAAATGTATCTAAATACTAAAAGCAATTAAGAATCGTGTTATTATTGAAACGTGATATGTCTAGGCCAATTTATTAACCATTTTATAAAGCTCCTAGTTCGGAACTTATATTATTTACGAACGTAAAGTGACATTACTAAAGATAACAATAATTAAATAAAATTCGTTCGATTAAAAATAAAGCTATCACAAATCGGCTTGGGCATAAGTACCTCGCCATAAATTGAATAAATAGTAACCATGTAGTACCTTCGCGCATAGTCAATCTTGAGTAACTTGAACGCTCGTTTTAAGATACATTTACAATTATTTCATCTAATCTTATTTGTCTTTACCACCATCAATATCTGATAAACAACATGAAGCTACTTTATATATTTTTGCCTATTGTTAAGTGTTATTTGAAGACCGTTCAAGGTAGTGTGGATTGACTGCAATGCAACACACATTTAAATTATGCATACAGTTTTACATTCGCTAAGCAAGCACGCAACAGTATACAAGACATACCTAGTACCAACTTGTCTGTTGGTCAAAATACTTACCTTCTCATTTCTCGTTATGGTCGTTATCGTTAATGCATTTTTCATTTGTCATGCTCTAAAAGTTCGTCTTTATGCTGAGTGTACGCGACCTAAAGTCGCTTTTTATGCATAAAGTAAAATCTTCGTCGAAGACCAAGGCAATCGGTCCAACAGCCATACGAACAACTTTAACTTCATAGAATAAAACTTTTATTTTATTTAATTTCGTTAGTAAAAGCCTTGTTACTACACTTTACTTTTTCTTGTTACCACCCTAATTAGGATACTAATTTTTTTTTGTAAATTTACTTGCTAAATGCGGTTACACTTGACTAAAAGTCATTAAATCATTGAGGAAGCTAACTAGGACAAATGTAACAGGGCTTTAATCTAAGACCAAGGCAAGGATACGAACAGCTAAAGTACACAAAAAACTTAATTAGTGAAATAAACCTAAAAAAAGTTTATTTGTGGGAACCATATTTATTTTCAATGTAATATTTTTGTTTCAACTTGAAATTGTTTTAGGATTAACGGTTAATAATTTCCTCTCAATCGAAATGAAAAATATAGTGTAAAACTCGTCCATAAAAACCCTTTTTACACTCGACTTTATATCAATCCTCGCTCGCAAGCTCGCTCGGATGGATAAACGCCGCGCGTAAAATCGAGCGTTTTATACACTTGTTGTGCAATCTACTATTTCTACTCCAGTACTTACATTTATTTGTCATTTATACATTCATGATGACATAGATAAGAACATCTATAATTGATGTGAATACAAGTCTATAATCTTTTCCTCAAAAATGCACTGGTGCCTACACGACGTTTCGTTTTGGCAGTATAACGTATTTCGTGTAAACAAAACTTAACTACTAAAGAAATTGCTACCAACCTACCAACCTAAATAAACGCTGCGTTTTTAGAAAAAAATGTTTAAAACGAAATTAAAGCCTGACCAGAAATATATGATCATGCGCCATGTTGCGGAATTTCATTGCAACTCATTTCTTACACTGGCGATAATTTTAATGACAGAATGATATGCATGTGTGAGTGCATGTGATAGGCTGTCACTGTTGTCAAGTGTCATTGAGGCGGTTTACTTGAATAATAATAAAGTGTTGAATAGGAAACAATAAACGACAAAAAAGCCCAAAATTATGCATATTCAAGAACGAAACATTGTAAATAGTGTATACAATAGATTTCTGTAATTAATACGCTCGGGAAATGAAACTATTTCGCTGTGAAACATTTTCAATTTAACATCAGAGCTGACAGGTAGACAAAGCGAGATGTCACTATACCATAGATAATAACACGCTCTATGACTGTTGCCATATAAATGAGAATAATAGCGCCTTGACAATAATCATATATTTCTGGTCAGGCTTTGCAAAGTTAACCAGAGACACACTTTTGCCGATTTTACGTTTCCCGCTTGTTCAGAGAGAGATCTCTATCTCTTTCTCTCTACTCATTTAAGTGAAAGAGATTTAGATTATCGAATTATGATTTTAAGGTTCGCTTCTATTTTTAGTTAGGTATATTTCTTTTCTCAAACATGCTCGGAAATGTTCCTGTTACGTTAGTAATTAGAGACCAGTAGGGACTCTATTCCAAGGCAGGTTCAGCGCGACGTACGTAAAGGATTTTCATACAACATTAAATCACTCAGCCAGTAACTGAAGCATTAAACAAGTAATTTTATATAAATAAGTTTGAAAATTAGTCGTTTAAGGAATAAATGTAATTTTTTTTTTCATTTTCATACATATTTTTTAAACATGAGTACGTTTACCTAGAGCAATTAATAAAAATAAATAATTAATTAAAAATTGCTTAAGTTTAGGTGGTATTTTTGGGTATGTATTAAAATATTTCCTTACATGTTTGAGAAAAGCACTATACATGCTTCGACCGTAATCAGCTTACCTGGCTTCGTATTGTAGCCGTCCTCGTCTTCGACTCGGACGGCTACTAAATACTCAGCCAGGAAAGCTTACTTACTGGTCTCTGCAGTAATGTACTATTGTACAATTTTTCTTTCGAAGCAATTATTTCTGAAAATATTTACTGTTCAAAGACACCGTAATGTTGTTTACTTATCGATTGATGTGCATCATGTTGATATTAGATAAAGTTTTTTTCCCAAATTTAGTTACATGCATGGAGCGATCCCTCTAAAAATATTTTACAACTTAACTACATAACTAAATAGCGGCATATAAAATACATCCCATGTCTAAATTTTATTAAGTACGATAGATCTTTTAGTTTCCGAGAGAGTTTCCGAGCTGTGACATACGGACGGACTGCCGAACGGACTGACGGACGGACGGACAGACGGACATGACGAAACTATAAGGGGTCCATTTTTGCTACGGAACCCTAAAAATTCTCGTGGCGTCTACCTTTACGATGTTTACCCAGCGGCTCACATGGTAACTCACGCCACTCGCTTTTTCGACCTCTGTTATACATATTATGAGCAAATAGTTAAGCGAGTTTTATTTGGAATGTTTATTTAATAATTAAGAGGTATTGTAATTTTTTTACGGTCTCTGTACGGAACAGAGATTTATTACATATAACAAACTTAAACATAATTTAAATAAAATAAACAATAATATCACATAAAAATAACACTAATCTATCTAAAAAACCAACCAAAAAAAACCCTTACATAAAAATAACCTAAATTAGGTATTAGGTATCTATACTTTTAATTATAATAGTTACGTGTGAACGATACGATCTTGGAAATACCATCTATGTAACGAGTACTAGTCAGGGCTTGAAAACCAGTATTTGCTCCATACTAAAATATCGGTATTTTTTCGGTTTTTTCGGTCTTTCGTTTACTATTTCATTTTTAATCCAACAATCTAATAATACAAAGTCATTTCCTAAAGACAATACTGAATTCTACATGAATACCATAAATAATAAAATATATTGGAGTTTTCAAGCCCTGGTACTAGTATATCCGTAATCCATACTAATATTATAAATGGAAAAGTGTATGTGTGTGTTTGTTTGTTTGTCCGTCTTTCACGGCAAAACGGGGCGACGAATTGACGTGATTTTTTAAGTGGAGATAGTTGAAGGGATGGAGAGTGACATAGGCTACTTTTTGTCTCTTTCTAACCCCCCACTTCCCTAAAATGGGGGGTGGAAGTTTGTATGGTTTGTTACCCCGAATTTAACGCGAGCGAAGCCGCGGGCAAAAGCTAGTAGTATAGACAATCCCGTTATCCTTATAAATAATGTGTTCCACAAATCTTATTTTAACTATTAAGATTATTTGAACTGATCTCTAATGTTACTCATACTTTTTTACTCAAAACGTTTATTGCAAACATATTACAAGTAATATGAACCCTGTAAGGGCACAGCAATGTAGTACATAGCAAAGCTATTTAATACTTAAAATTACAAATAATAGCATTAGATAGGCATTGAATTAATACCTGTTATGTGTATATGAGGGTAGAAATTGGTACTTTATCCGGACCCAGGCTGTTTTCAAAGCTTTGTGCGTTTATTTATTGATTCATTCAATTTTTATTGTACATAAGAGTACTTAAGGTACAAAAGGTGGACTTGATGCGAAACGGCATTCTCTACCAGTCAACTTACGTTACATGCGTTATATATACCTAATAGGTTTTGACTTAAGCGGCAAAGGGTTATGGGTCGTATTCGTTAAGAAATCAATGTAAAGTCGTGTTATGCGCCACTGTGGTTAATCTACGCGGGGTCGGCTCTGTGTGCGAGTCCTTGAACTATGGCCGTGCTAATCGCCTCGTTCAGTGCTCATCCCTCTTCGATACCGCCGGGCGCTGCCTGGGTGACGTAGCCTATCTTACGAGTAGCCCGCCATAACTAGAACACTTTCGCTTATGACTTTCACTTAGGAACCGATTAACTACATGAGCGAAGGTACTTTGTTCGTTTACAACTAGTAAATATTTACTGTAAAATTTAGACGTTCAGTGAATAATAAGCTGCGTTTTAACCGTAATCCATTCTTTAATTCTGGAGTTATACAGCCTCAGCATCTGTTTCTGTTTTTCATATTAATGGTGGATCTACCCATATTTAATAAAATCCCAACCTGGGAAATTGCAAGTGTGAAGGAAGTTAATATCAAATGCGAGTATTCGTCAGATGGTCTTAATGCGTCTATGATAAATGATGAAACTGCGTATGATCGTATAATTATTAAGAACCAAGCAGACATCTGCTAACGGTAGGTACCACAGTGTTTCAAAATAAAGGAAAAATGGAACAGTCCACTGCCTTGGGCGTGATTTGAACCCGCGACTCCGGCATATGACGAAAAAATTCTTAGGTAATGGGTAGCTCATGCAGTTGGTGAACCGCGGGGTGGGGTCCCGGGGTCTTAAGGTTGAGGCTCGCCCGAGGCAGTGCATTTATCTATTTTTCTTTTATTTCTATCATAGCATTTCACTGTATTTATCGTCTTGTAATCCTAGAATGAATCCATAACTTGACTAGTCGGGACACCACCGCGCTTCTAGCACCCCTAATAGTACACGTACCAGCAGACGCATTTTTTCCGGTTTTGCTAATTTCATTTGAAGAGCTTTCAATGTTATTTAGTTCGCGTTAAATATTACCTGCAAACTAAAAATTTCGGGGGCTTATCCGTTACAAAAACAAAGTCATAGAAAAGATAAATGCAGTGTAGATGAGATGACGTCATGTGAAATGTTTCGCTTTGTAAAATTTACAATTCGATTATTTTTTTCCTTAAACAGCTCCTCCTAATGATTTTAAACAAAGCTTTTATATTTAAAGGCTATCAGGTTGGCAAAAGTAATCAACGAATCGGGACGTTCTACTAATTAAACATAAATATTCTACACCTTAAATAATGCCAAAGTTTAAGGAAGGACGGACGTGCAAATGCAGGCACCTTGTATAGAAAATATACGGATTTAGCAAATATTTATTGTCCGGTAAAAGGAATGAACTGCTTTGCTTATAGAATAATTGATTAAATACAAATGGTACTCACCACTTTCTCCTCTGCAATATCATTATTGTTGTTGTTGCTCCCATATTTTAAGGCACCGTTTTCCATGACCACAACTGATCGTCGGGTTCCTTACTTATGTCTTCTAGGTACTAATAACGTGTTGTGTTCATGTGATATTTCTTTTTCAGGCAGTCTTTCATGTTTTTCTTGTGAACATATGAATAACATTCGTTGTAACGACGTTTAGAATAATAAATTACATTTTATATCTAATAAAATCACTGAGCCTTCGTGTTAGTGAATCAGCCACCCGCGACGTCACATAGGTTTACCTGGACAATATATCAACATCTCTCGTTTATATAACCAATATAACCAAATTAATATCATAGTTTACTCAAAAAACTTTCGTTACGGTATCTAGGTCAACGAAGTTGGTTCTTTTGGAACTAATATAAGGAAAGGAAAGTTGAAGATGGAGTGGCTGATAACGCCAAGCTCCGGCACATGTGTGGTTGAGCCCACACAACACACGTATCATGTGTAAGTACCTACCTACAGCATGTTACGACATTATTATCAATAACAGCCTAATTTTGATGCGGAAGTTCGCTTATGTTAGTGTGTCTTTAAGGATGTTTCACGCTGTAACGTTCCGCGTCCTACACGACACTTCATTTTGCACAGAAAACATCACGTACGCGGAATATTACAGTGTGAATCATCCTTTAAATGCGGTAGTTCAAACGACATGTACTTTACAAGAATGAAACAAACTTGAAAACAAAAAGTAGGTAATGACAACTTTTTTATACTATCGAAAATCTAAAATTTTTTATCGTTTTATAGTCAAGAGTAAACTTGTAAACTCGGAAAGTAGTAAACAGTCTATAATAATTTTAATATTATTGTAGATAATCATTTATATGGAGACGATAATAAAAAAAAAACTAAATAGTATGCGTTGCTACGTTACTTTCATGTAAACAATGTCGCATTTTATTTAGTAAAAAAATATATCCGGAACGGGATCGTATTTCATACGAATAGTTCTCTTTTTATTGTGTATAGCAAATATTTCGTAGTACGTACCCACTATTGTAACATCAATATAATTTTATATTAGGGGTTCTAAATAACTCTAAAAACTGAATAAATGGTAAATTAAGTGCTCTAGATTAAATATTTATACAGAGTTTTGAGCGGATCTAAACTTTCTTGACACTGCAACATGTTTTATAAAAGATTACGTACCACTCACAATTCGCGAGATAACTAGGAGCATTTATGTCTCAGGAAGCTAATGTTTCGTTGTATGTAACGAAAAGGCACTATTCCTAAAATTGTTGACGACATGGTATATTATTACTAAGTAGTATCGGTTAAAGTCCGGTCCGGTAAATGTTTATGTGGTGGTTGTGCGAGCGAGGGCGGGCGGGCGACTCGCGGGCCGCGTCATACTGCGGCGGGCCGCGCCGCGCGCCGCCGCCGCCGCCGCCGCCTCCGCCGCCTCCGCCTCGCGCCCCGCCGGCACGACCTCCCGTGCCCATACTGCTCGCTACCCTACCCACAGCACAGCTACATTTTCACCAGATATTTACGAGACAACATTGTTACTCCTTTTAAATGTTTCTCATTATATTCATATTATTTTTTGGTTGTACAAAAAGTATAATTTGAAAATAATAAAAAATAATTATTAAAAACGTTAAATTACCTACACGCACACTTAAAAAAGTTTAGTTAATTCACTTGAGTCGTAGTCTTTATTCAGGAAGTATTGGTTTAAGTTAAACTGCGGTAGAAAGAGGGTTGAAGGCGGCAGAGCAGGGCGGGCGGGCGCGGGGTGCGGGGCGCGCGGCTCGGCCCGCCGCATGCCCTAACTCGCTACCACCGCCTAAACCATCGCCGCGATACGCACCATCACTTTTTTGTATCGACACACAACCTTGGACTATATTTTTGATATTAATTATTTTACATGCACATACCTTAAGGTGGCAGGGAGTAATAGAGCGCAATGTTCTGCATGTATACTTGTAAATTGGTATATGTATATACTTAACTACCTAATTTTAAGTTTGAATGTGTATGCCAATCGGCGAAACATAGTGTTCTTTTACCCAATTACCTATGTTTACAAATAAATGAATTGAATGAAAATTTGAAGTGGGTTCAGAAAATACATACATATATTGATACGGTTCATAAGTATTTTAAATAAAATACCTGTGAGGAAATCTTACCGATTACTCGTACCTGTGTACTAAGTGGGCTTTGAGAAGGGTTACAAAAACATAAATAGTAAGAGTACCTGCCCGAGTTTTGTATTGTACAAATAGGACCCATAAGACCTCATTTCCATCAACAAATTTTCACATTAGTAATAGTAATAAAAGAAACCAAGTTAAAATCCAAATATCTGAATTTTCCTTCAGGAATTCCACAATTCACGACTTTTATTTGTCTATAGTTTAGGTGACTCTTGTGTAAAAAATCCGTTGCATAAGTACCTAATATAAATCAAACACTCTATCAAATCAGCTACTCTATTAAATACCAGAACTAATGGAATAGGTATTTAAAATAATACTGTTTGAAAATTTAGTCTAATCTCGCGCCACCGTATGTATAAAATCTGTATTTTTTACTTTATATGTAGTAGGTACCCATGTCGAAGTTCCCTAATAAGAGACGGCGTCGAGGTTCCAGCAAGTTGTTGTGGCACCGTCGACCGCCACCGGCAGCCGCAATCACGGCATACGTGTTCCTACGTAGCCTTGACAACATATTGCTTATTAAACATTTACTAGTGCAGGTGTGTCATAACTACATAATCGATACTAACTTAGATTTATACCTACTTTCTTTGTAATTTATAAGATTACACACAGTTTCACTTTAAAACACGTTTAGACACGATCCAAGTGCAATACAACTCCAATGCATTAACTACGCAATTACAGCCAGCGCCTAAACGTGTGTATCAGAAATATTAAATTTGCTTAAAAATGATTCCGACGCAACTCCAATACAATTTCAATATTGGTTGGTTATTTGTTGTATGTTGGAGCGATGTTTGAAATAGATTGTGTTTTCAACTGAAATTTCGAAGGAGGACGTTCTCAATTCGTCGGGATCTTTGTTTTTGCGCTTTTTTATGTATTTTCACCGATTATTCGAACACGGCTGGACCCATTTGGAAAATTATTTTTTTGTTTGAAAGTGTAAAGTATACTTACAGTTGGTTCCATTGTAACCAGGTCAGGATCTGATCCTGGAGAAATCGAGGGAACTCTTCAACTATTATACCTATAGTGATTGAGTATTTTTTACAGCAGCTCGAGCATTTGCTTTTGGAAAAGTGGAGGCTAAGTTAAGTCGGTTCTTTGTTGTTTAAAATTATTAATGTATTGTTTATGTATTTTAAAGTTAGAATACGGCACTTGTACTCCTTGCTTATATGAAATGTCTCTGGCTGATTTACTATTTTGATACTTGACCGATTTGAGGTGACATACATAGTTGATGTCCCTTTGCAGTTTCATCCCCCCCCCCCCCCCCCAAATATTAATTTATTTCCTCGCAGTAGTTTACGTATCTTTGTATATTTAACAATATGATCGCCAAACATCGGACGGAAAAATCGTGCCCTCATCGCCAGAAGCGCGAGAGGCAACTTCCTCATATTTAGGACGTGATATCACGCGCTGGCGCTGAGGGCACCACTTTCCGTGCACGTGATTTGACGTCTTTGACGCTTTTAAACATTTGGCGGCCTGGTGCACAGTTTATGGTCAATAAGTAAATTCAAAAATGAAATATTATTATGAATTTCGTGACAATAATGTTGGATACAAATTGTATTATTTGACGAGCTCATCGGTCGTACAAAAAGAAGGCATAAAAATAGGTCATGAATAGCCAGTTTTAATCATTTATAATATTGGTATCGTGACTTTTTTAGTTATACCAAATACCATTTGGTCGTTTACACACTACCAATTTAAACCAATTAAAAAACATGGGCGGCAAAACTGAGGGCCTACCGCGAACATGAAATGGGAAGCGATAAAGATTCAAATTGATTTTCGATATTCGGGGTAGCCTGTTGAGGTTATTCTGTGGTGAGTACCGATGTCTAAGTACCTATTGTTAATTGTTAAGGAAAAAATTAATAGTATTGTAATATCCAACAACGTTGCAGTATTTGGTTTTCATGCAACATTTTTGAGAAAAGCACTATGTTAGACTCAGCGCGAGGGGCCATTGCTGGTATCGTCTTCCCAAGGTCATCCATTTAAATATAATACTCAACAATGTGCTATTTCGCCTCCTCGAAAATAGTGTACTATTATGCTTGTACATATTTTTAACATACTAACCAGCTAGGGTCGCTCTTTCTAACAACCAAGCAAAACGAAAAAAAAAAAAGAACCAAGTGCGAGTCGGTTTCGCGCCATGAGAGTTCCGTACATCACACAATTTTAACAATGACTAGATATTGCTGTAAACTTTGACTTTGCCGTTGAAAAACTGTTGTTTCCATATATCAACATGCATCGCGATTGGTTTATTAACTGCACATAAGTTTGTTTTCGGTTATTTTGTGTTGGAACAACAATTTATCGATTTTCGGACCGAATTTACCGATTTGTACTGTTAGTCTTTCCTGACAAAGTTCATGAGTTCACCTTTAGGTTTTGATTCCCCTGAAAAATTGTTAGAAAATTATGGTCAAAAGACCGTATCTTTAGATTGCGTTGACTTAGAAGCTTGATTTTTGACAGCTTTAAGGGACCGCAGACATAAGTACAATTTGATATTCATTCCAACTTGACACTTCCACGCAAACCTTAGAAAAAGGGTTTCGACAGACAGACATACAGTCGATACAGACGGACGGATAACAAACTCAACAAAGTGATCCTACGTATAAGGGTTCCGTTTTTTCTTTTTGAGGTACGGAACCCTAAAAATAGGTAAAGTTTGTATATTGTATATTGCTGCTTCTAGCTTTATAAAACGCCACCCTGGCTATTATATGCCACGTTCTACTTTTAAAATGTTTCGTGCATTCCTGTGAACCATGGTTCTCACAAAAAGTAGGGCAAGAGGGAAGTAAGCATCTGTAATCTTTTGTCAAGAAGGATTTGCTTTATGAGTAGACTCCGTTAAAATCCAAATCCGTATTCGGTTTCTGTAAAAGTATCCTGCTCATAGTTATACTATATACACATTTGGAGCGGATTTCAAACAATAAAAACCGTCTAAATATTACTGACAGTAATACAAGGTTTAACAAAAATAGTGGTGTGGTGATCCGTTTAAGGTCATATTTGGTAACGATACCATTTTTTTTTCTTTTTAGGGTTCCGTAGTCAACTAGGAACCCTTATAGTTTCGCCATGTCTACCCGTCCGTCCGTCCGTCCGCGGATAATCTCAGTGACCGTTAGCACTAGAAAGCTGAAATTTAGTACTAATATGTATATCAGCGATATGTTACTCTCTTTTGACATTAAGAACATTCATGCTATTTTAATTTCCGAATCGTGGCTCAGACCAGCTTTGCCTTCAACGTCTTACTCTTTACCTGGTTTCAATTTAATTCGGAACGACCGCCTTGGAAGAGGTGGCGGTGGAGTTGCGATTTACCTTCGTTCTTACATCCCCTATTCAATTGTTAATGTATCTGCCAGTTCTTCTACTTCTGATGCCGCAGAGTATATGTTTCTCGACGTTTCCCTCTCTCATTCCAAACTTTTACTTGGCGTTTTTTATTCCCCCTCCCTTCACGTTAATTACTTTGATTCTCTTGAGAAACTTCTCGAAGACCTTATGCCTTCTTATAATCATCACATTCTTATGGGAGATCTAAATACTTGTCTTCTGAAGGATGACAGTCGATCCCGGCGCCTTAAATCCCTGGTAGATGCATGCAATCTAACTATTCTCCCTTCAGACGCCACACACTATTTTCCAAATTGCTCGCCTTCTCTTCTTGATTTAACTTTAGTTTCTTCGACTTCTCATGTGTCTAAATTTGGACAATACTCCGCGGATGCCTTCTCATATCATGATCTGCTCTATCTCTCTTACAAAATTCGTCCTCCCAAATCTAAATCAAAAATTCTTTTGCAGCGCAATTTTAGTGGATTAAATGTGGAAAAGCTTCGAGATGACGCTTTAACAATCGATTGGAGCAGTATCGCTCGAGCGGGTTCGGTAGACGATCAAGTTTCTCTCTTTAATTCGCTCCTCATACAACTTTATGACGCTCATGCTCCTGTTCGTGCAATAAAAGTCAAGCATCTCCCTGCTCCTTGGCTCACTGAGGATATTAAAGCCCTTATAGAGAGGAAGAATCAATCTAAATCTAAGTATAAGGCTAACAACTCTGAGAAAAATAAACTTAAATATCATACCCTGCGCAATCGCTGTAGTACTATATGTCGAGATGCTCAGAGGCGTCATATTCACAGTTCTGTTGAAGATGGAAATCCAGCCAAAGTGTGGAAATTTTTGAAAGATCTCGGAGTTGGCAAATCTCAACAGGCAACCAATTTAAACAATATTAGCGTTGACCAACTTAACCAGTATTTTTCATCGTCCACCTGTTTCAGTGGTCCTAAGAAATCTAACTCACTTCATCATCTTTCATCACTTCCTGCCTTAGATTTCTCTTCTTTCTATTTTAGCCATTTCTGTGAGAGTGATATTAGGAAGGGTATATTGAATATCACTTCTAACGCCGTTGGTGTTGACTGTGTTAGCCGAAATATGATACTCCCTCTCCTTGATTTGTTTGTTCCTATTATCACCGGTATTCTGAATTTTTCTATTTCATCAAGTACTTTTCCCAGTCTGTGGAAGGATGCCAATATTATTCCTTTACCCAAAAAATCCAACCCCAGTTCCTTCTCTGACTATCGTCCCATCTCCATTCTTCCTTTCCTATCCAAAGTCCTCGAACGGCTAGTGCATCAGCAACTAACTTCCTTCCTGAATAGAAATTACCTCCTAAACCCATTTCAATCTGGTTTTCGTCCGGGCCATAGTACTACCTCGGCTCTTGTCAAGGTTACCGATGACATCCGTTTGGGTATGAATGACCAGAAGCTTACAGTTCTTGCACTTCTAGATTTCAGTAATGCCTTTAACACGGTCGATTTTGACATTTTGCTCGCGTTCTTACAGTCTCTTAACATATCGACTGCAGCGATTGACTGGTTCCGCAGCTATTTGGTTGGTCGGCAAAGAATAAAACTAGATTCTTCGTGTTCTTCCTGGTGCAGCACATCAGCTGGTCTTCCACAGGGTGGTGTGCTGTCTCCTCTTTTATTTTCTATCTTCATTAATTCCATAACTCTTGATCTCTCCTCTTCGTATCACCTCTATGCCGACGACCTTCAAATATATTCGCAGGGTATGCATAGCGATCTCAATTCAGTTATAGAAGCCACGAATCTTGATCTGCTCCGCATATCAAATTGGAGTCAAAATTACGGTTTAAAAGTAAACCCCCTAAAGTCACAGGTAATTGTGATGGGTAGCGCTAAACAAATCTCCAAAATTGACTTTCTCAGGCTCCCTCCGATAGTCTTCGATGGTATCCAAATTCCTTTTTCCAACCAAGTGAAAAATCTTGGCGTAATCATGGATCGTTGTCTATCATGGGTGCCTCAGGTGAGTGAAGTGAGCAGGAAGATGTTTGCTGCCATAGGGTCTCTCAGACGGCTCCGGAATTTCCTGCCAATTGCTACTAAAATTGCGCTTGCTCAGTCGTTACTTCTCCCCATTCTTGATTATGCAGATATCTCCTATTTAGACCTAACCGAGGAGCAACTTAATAAGCTTGAGCGTATTCAAAATGCCTGCATTCGGTTCATTTTCGGATTACGCAAATTCGACCATGTTTCTAGTTTTCGTTATCAACTCAAATGGCTCCCTATCCGTCACAGCCGTAACTCTCACATACTTTCTTTACTCTTTTCTATACTTTTTAACCCTGCAACTCCCCGCTACCTCAAAGAGCGTTTCTCTTATCTTAATTCTATTAGATCCTCTCAAAAATTGCTCCTAAAAGTGCCATCTTCATCTTCCAAATTTTATAATTGCTCATTTACGTTCCAGGCCGTTCGTTTGTGGAATTCTCTCCCTCTCAACATAAAACGCGCGCAATCTATTGGTAGCTTTAAATCGCAACTTAAGGAATACTATTTATCTCTTCCTTAGGTTTTTAAGTTGACACTGTTGTTTCTTACTCTGTGCATTATATATGTATATATGTACGTATATGTATGTTTATTTTGTATTTATTTAAGTATGTATATTCATATGAATGGGCTGTGTTATCTTTTTCGTCTCTTTTGTTTCTATGCACCACCTACTGCTTATTGTTTTTCTCTAGTCTCCACTACCCAAAGGTTGTCTGGAAGAAATCGCTCATTAGCGATAAGACCGCCTGTTGTTACCTCTACCTAAATTTATCTAATTGTAAAATTTGTGCTTGTAACTATATGAGGTGTGCAATAAAGAGTATTTATTATTATTATTATTATTATTATATCAATCACGCCGACAAAGTGGTAAAATAAAAATTGGAAAAAAATGTTTTATTAGGGTACCTCCCCTATACGTAAAGTGGGGAGTGTTTTTTTTTTTCAACCCTAACGCTCGATATATTGTTAGATAGGTATTTAGAAATGAATAGGGGTTTACTAAAATCATTTTTTGATAATGTAAATATTTTCGGATATAATTGCTCCAGAAGTAAAAAAAAATGTGCCCCCTCCCCTCTAACTTTTGAACCATAAGTTTTAAAAATATGAAAAAAATCTCAAAAGTAGAACTTTATAAAAACTTTCTCGGAAAATTATTTTGAACTTGATAGGTTGAATAGTTTTTGAAAAAAAATTACAAAATAATTTCTGAACTAAGTTTGTAATTTAACCGTATAAGCAGGTGTTTATTGTACCTGTAAATTCTACAAAATCACAATGAAATGACGTGCTTTCAAATAAAGTAAAAACGGTGAAAATCCGTTCACGCAATAAAAAATTATCCCATAAAAATCATCTTCCATGCTTTAAGCTCGCGCGCAGTAGTTTACTTAATTTGCCGATAGATGTCGCTGTACGTGGAACGCTCATATCATATCCTACATGGCGGTGTTATTTTAACTCTTAAGTGGGGACACTTACTGTGACGGACGGAAAACTACGGAACCCTACACTGAGCGTGGCCCGACACGCTCTTGGCCGGTTTTTCTTAGCTTTTCTTAATTAGAATACGAATTCTAATTAAGAAAAGCTAAGAAAAAAAATCACGTGAATAAAGACATGTCCAATACAAAAACAATCACGTGAATAAAGACATGTCCAATACAAAAACAATCACGTGAATAAAGACATGTCCAATACAAAAACAATCACGTGAATAAAGACATGTCCAATACAAAAACAATCACGTGAATAAAGACATGTCTAATACAAAAACAATCACGTGAATAAAGACATGTCCAATACAAAAACAATCACGTGAATAAAGACATGTCCAATACAAAAAACAATCACGTGAATAAAGACATGTCCAATACAAAAACAATATTTTTATCCGTATTTTTCTTAGTCGCGGTACGATATCAACTAGTTTTGTTACACCTTAACATTGATATGAAATCAACACTTAAACCACCTCGCTTGGGTAATTAAGTTAGTTGGGCTATACCATACCAAAATAAAACCAAGATTAAAGTTTAAATGACACTTCTGAAAACTACCTACTAAATAAAAAAAACACAAAGGAGATCGTCAATTTTTGTTACGTGATCTGGCCCAGATTATTTAGGACCGTTTAGGAATGTTTCTCACCTTTAAAAAATCGTCATAATTTCTAGATCAGGACGGTGGTAAAAATATTGCGAAATCTAATGGGAAAATTGAAAAATCATGCATTTAAAACTTGAATCTGACAAGGACAATATTTGAAAGCGTGCTTGCCTATGATTTATATATTAATGTAAAAAAAAGTACCGATTTTTTAAAGATAATGTACAAAAGCGGACTTAAAAACAAAACGGTAATCATGATGAAATAGTAAAAAGTCATATTTTGATCATATTTATAGTTCCTGTATTTTGGTAAACAAAGACGGCTGTCAAACCATCTTTGATACTATTTACTGAACATTCCTAACATCTATTGCTAAGGAATAAGGTTTACCACCGTTAAGTGCCGATACCACTAGTATCTGACATTGAAAAATTGAAAAAAAGATGCGTTTCGTTATCGAAGGAGCATGATATTATGCCATCATAAAACCCACTTTTATTATTCAAACTTCGATCAAAAATGCAAAAATACGCATTTTCAATCTTTAGGCGTTTTAATACAGTTGATTTCTAATTTAAACTTCCGTGTTCGTAGGCTTCGATACTATTTTAATATTACAATGTTCTAACTTACCGAACAGTATCAAAACGCAGATTATGTAAGGGTAGACATTGACAGTGTCAAACCAAAAAAACAATCCGTTTCAGGCCAGGGTGAAGATAAACTTTATTTCAATGCCATAAGGACGTTAACGACTTGTCTTGCTGTATTTTAATCGCGGAAAAATCAACATAATGTTTATTTATTTAGTAGGTATTTCTAATTCCTGTTTATTTTTTTTGTAATATTTTGTCTACTTTAGTAATAAAATGAGTATTTATTTTACATTGAAGTACAAACTGTATACGGTTTATATCAGGTGGCCCATAATTGACGATCTCCTTTAGTAGGTTTAACTAAGCAACACATGTACAGACGCCATCAAATATAACGGAGCGGCCAAGGTGCTGAAACATATCTGAACAAACTTTATCACCTTGGGAATAGACGCGTTGTTCAGATATTTGTGACCACCTTGGCCGCCCCGATATATTTGATGGCGACTGTACAATCAATAATTAATTACTTACTTATTTTCGTAATCAGTACAGAATAAATCAATGATACGATCAATGATATTCTATTATACTGATGATATTTCATAATGGGTTCTAGCAGGTGTTACAGAATAGAAACATTCTGTAAAGGATATCTACATATTCGATCTGCTTCCCCAATCCTCACGCGAATAACCGGTATTTATGGTTGTAGGTATAGGCTCTTCAATCCCCAAAAAGGAGAGACGTAATATGTTTACTTAAACAATAAATTTTAGTAAATTATTTTATTTCCCAAAGATACCAGTGTCCTAATTAGCACCATTTCTGAGATAATCGATAGTTATTTTTTATCTTTCTGATTGTGTTAGCCTACATTAAATAATCCTCATCCTCTGAGGCACCGCTACAAAATGACGCACCTGTGTTTTATAGACGGAGAGCTAGCCACGTCATGACATGACACAATAATGAGAGCGACGAAATGTCGTTAGTTTGCTCATTTGACAGCAGTAAAGTGGTGGAGGTTAAAGAATGCAAACCACTCTAAGAATACAAATCCTAGAGATCTGGTTTTGATGCAGTATTCTAAGAAATGATTTAAATAATTAGATAATATTATTGCCAAAACTTTTTGATGGGGGA
Organism: Pammene aurita; assembly: GCA_947086415.1. Taxonomy (NCBI): domain Eukaryota; kingdom Metazoa; phylum Arthropoda; class Insecta; order Lepidoptera; family Tortricidae; genus Pammene; species Pammene aurita. The sequence goes on from OX352289.1 coordinate 19,588,128, forward strand.
AAGTAGTCCAAAACGACGTATAATGTAATTCATAGTTTGTCGCCTACTGTTTCTGTTTCCGAAATAATACGCATGTTTTTTGTTTTAATGTTAAAATATAGGCTCTGTCCTTTATAACTAAGACAACTTGGGCAGTTTTTACCTATTGACAAAACATTTATTGTATGAAAAAAGAAAAAAAAAAGATTAACTATGCCAATTCGTTTCCTTAATCGTATAAATATGCTAAAATTAACGAAAATAAAAAAACACGGAGTATAGGATGTGGCCTGTAATACAAGTAAAAAGTTAAACTAGATTATCAAGCCAATTAGTAATTACACTAAAGTGATAAGAGAAAAAAAACTATTTTTATATATTCATAAAAATACTAAAATTTTCTGCTGCCATTGCAGGCCACACACAGTATAATAATATAAATGTAAATCGTGCACAGCGGTAGCATTTCACATCTTATACACATCTCGTGATCGACACGTGTCGGCGAGTGTGGATTTTCCGAAGAATTAGATTAACTGCAATAGGTGCTTAGCGTATCAAATAAAACCAAACCATTGTTCAATTATCCGGTGATTATCAACGTTCGACTATGTTATGATGTATAACAAATTCAATATTTTACACACTTCTTAATGAGGTTCTCTACCTGTATAAACGTTATTTAAGTAAGTGCCGGCGCAGAAGAGACATCAACGTGTTATCACTCGCGCGAGCGGCCTGTAATTGCTGTGTCTACATATCTATCATTGATAAATAATAATACAGCTGATACGGAGGCATTTTCTTTAATTGTGATAGTGATGAATTCCGCGTGTGTGTGCCTTATAATAATCGATATAATATTTTAACAGCGAGGTTGCTACAGATGTGAGCACACGACGTAGGAGTACAGACGTGTGTCTCAACTCCGATGCTCCATTGTTATCTGGGGGAAACAATATAATGAAATATTTAGTGACACGTGCTTAAAATTTAAGTGTGCCTAATTTTTTCGAAAATGACCACGAATCAAAAGAAGGATGACCGTCCACCTAAGAAAAAAATTGAGAACACTTCGATACAGGATCCACCTGGATTTATTGCAAGACTAGGGTTCTTTTGGATGTTACCTGCTTTTTTTAACGGTAATCGCAGAGACTTAGAAGAATATGACTTATTAGCAGCAAAGAGCATTTATGATTCGGAACTGGTCGGGGACAAACTGGAACGGTAAGTAGAATAATATATATTTGTGACAGGTCAGGGAAAAAAGGTCCCACTTTGTCAAAATATGGAGTTATTAGTGATTCCTAAAACTACACCATATATGCTTTCTATTAGTGCAATAATGAAGTGTACATGTAAATCGACAAAGTGGGCCCTTTCACTAACCTCCTCCACCCTTTTAATGCATTAAACGAATATTTATTTTGCCTAAAATAAGCTGTGTTTAAAACATAGAATATTATTGTTTGCATGGCCTTGTGAACAAACATGTAGTTCTGTTATAACTGTATTTTACAAGATGGTTTCTGAATTAAAACCACCTTGACTAGTAAATCATTGCAACTGAGATACGAGAGAGAGGTAAAGCGCCTTTACCATATTTTATGTTTTATTCATGGGTATATTTATACTGAAAACGGATTAATTTCCCAAAAAATCTTCCTTTTCTTTGGACCGTATGCTACATGTGTCGTGAAAATGTATCAACAGCGGACCCCTGACATATTTGTTTCATGTTGTAGAAAACATATAATATTTGATAAAAGAACTCATAGTAGATAAAGTAAGTTTCGGTAAGATTAGAACTGCGACCTGATATAAAACAGGGACTAAATACAGAATGGGTTAAAACTGCGATCTCATACAAAAACGATTTGCTCACAGAAAAGTACGATTAGGTTAGGTTAGAACTGCGACCCCTCACAGAAGCGAACTGGTTATAGAAGGGGAAGTTTAGGTTAGGTTTGAACTGCGACCTCATACATAACCGAATTTCTCCAGAAAAGTAAGTTTAAGTTAGGTTAGAACTGTAACCCCTCACAAAAAACTGATTACAGAAAAGTAGGTTTAGGTTAGGTTAGAACTGCGACCCCTCAGCAAACCAAACAAAGCAAACAACAGCAAGCAAAACTGGTTATAGAAAAGTAGGTTCAGGTTAGGTTAGAACTACGACCCCTCACACAACCGAACGGCTTACAGAAACGTAGGTTTACTCGTAGGTTAGGTTAGAACTGCGACCCTCAAAAAACAAACTGTTTACAGAAAAGTAGGTTTAAGTTAGGTTAGAACTGTAACCTGTCACATATTCAATGAGCTGACTGGACTCTGTAGTATATGCAATGCATAGTTATGAATTAGACGTTACTTTAGAAAAGTATGAGTATGAGGGCATCTATCATTAGTAAGTAGTGTTAGTATTATAAGTAGGATATTTAGATTTAGGCTTTTGGGTGGTAGAGATTATGAATAAGGAAGTATTAGGATATTCATATTTAGGCTTTTTGGATTATGCGTATGGATGGATTCGACATGGGGATTTTATGACATTTAACCAGTAACTTATGCAATATTATGCGTACCCATATAACATATAACCATTAGGACAATCACTCTATTCGGATCAATAATTATGCCAATAGTTGTTATGCTAGGTGAACATAGTCAAGAAAACTTTATGTGTTCCAATATAGACCCTGTATTATCATATGCTGATCTGGGTATTAATTCCACTACATATAATCATAGAAGCTGTTATCTTGTTCTAATGCTTTCTTTTATATTAATTTAACATAGCATTAATATAAAATAACAAACTAGAATACTAAACTTATCGAAGGTAAAAGTAGACTTAAAATATATATTAAATCCTTAATTAAAAATTAAATTGAAAAACCTTAAAATTACACTTATTAAATACTTATATTAAACCTAAATTAAAAACTAACTTACAACTAACAAACAAGGTCCCTCAGATCTGACCCCTGCGGAAGGGTGCCTATAATGCTGGCTACATTTCCTCGCTGAATCGCGATGCCGATTCTTTGCGCAAGAAATGAGCCAGCTCTAGGGTCTCTAGTGGAGTCGAGGAGCTTCTTTTAGAGTTCCTTAAATAAACTATCCCGACACAAAAAAAAGATTATAAACTAAATAATAATATAACAAGTAATATACCTACAAAGATGTCTAAACCGAATACTTACAACTAAGGACTGCTGGTACATATACGACCTACAATAGCCGGCAAACATTTAGCGCATCCAGCGCACCACTTAAATTAGTATAGAATTGGTGTTGTTGTAAATGGGTGTTAAAATTAAACTGTCCATTACCAGAATTAACATTAACTTGTTAATTACTTAACTGTTCCTACTTACTGTTTCCTGGGACAAGATGTTAGATTTGATGTGTACGTTAAATTACTAATCTTTGATTTTATTAATTATACAAGATTTCAATCAACATGAACGACATCAACATCAACAAATATACGGAGTGAAGCTAAATAAAGTGTGTAAAACGACATGTTCTGGGACAGTGACGACCAATTGGATGTTTACTACGAGTATGTCGCTGTTTATCGAAATACAGAGATATTTATACCCACCTGAAACTCTTTGCTTGATTATGTTTTATTTAGCCTATTTTAATTTTATCTACGTTAACCTTTGCTTTGGCAGCAAACTTTGTTAATGTACGAATAAATAATTATGCGATTAACTATAAAGGTTGGCTCTTTTCCTACAAGGTATCTTTGTTTTATACAGGTCGTGGTATGAAGAGGCATCAAAGGCAAAAGCAGCTGGCAAAAAGCCGTCTTTCACAAAAGCCTTGATTAAAGCTTTCGGTTGGTCCTACTTGCCCGGCGGGTTAATGCAGCTCTGTGGTGAAGCTATAAGGTTTGTATATCGCCTCTATATGATGCATTTTATTATTTGTAGAAAACTTCTCTAAAGATACCAATCGCCAGTCATTAAAAAATGATGTTTTGTGGTTGCTATTTACTAGTATACTTATCCCATACGTATTAGGTATGCGGCAAATATGGAAGATGAATCCAAATTATGGATAGGTAAGTAGTTGTTAATTATCCAACAGATAGCCAGCAGATAACAGGTAAATTTAGAGATGTGCCGTTATCGAGAAATTTCTCCGTTTACTATGGGAAACGTTCTCGAGCGAGAACGCCCTCCATCTACTATGGGAATCGTTCTCGAGCGAGGACGTTCTCCGTCTATTATGGGAAACATTCTCGAGCGAGAATTTAACGCTCTCCGTCTACTATGGGAAACATTCTCGACCGAGAACTCTCTCCGTCTACTATGGGAAACATTCTCGAGCGAGAACGCTCTCCGTCTACTATGGGAAACATTCTCGAGCGAGAACATTCTCCGTTTACTATGGGAAACATTCTCGAGTGAGAACCAGAGCCGTCTACTATGGGAAACATTCTCGAACGAGAACGCTCTCCATCTACTATGGGAAATATTCTAGAGAGAGAACGTTTCCCATACAAAACGGGCAAAGTTCTCGAAAATTCTCGAGAACGGCACAACTCTATGTAAATGTTGTTTGAGTGTATACTCGCAGGTACTGTACATCTTTATTACACATGCTTGAATCCAGAAATACCCTTATAGTTTTAATGCGCATAAAGTGAGCTTTGCATTGACATTGATACAATCAGTTTTTTAGGGTTCCGTAGTCAACTAGGAACCCTTATAGTTTCGCCATGTCTGCCCGTCCGTCCGTCCGTCTGCGGATAATCTCAGTGACTGTTAGCACTAGAAAGCTGAAATTTGGTACAGTCGAGGACAAAGAGATGTATACACTTTTGGACCTTATTACAACGCAATAAGGTCCAAAAGTGTATACATCTCTTTGTCCTCGACTGTACTAATATGTATATCAATCACGCCAAAAAAGTGGTAAAATAAAAAGTGGAAAAAAATGTTTTATTAGGGTACCTCCCCTATACGTAAAGTGGGGAGTGATTTTTTTTATTTCAACCCTAACGTGTGATATATTGTTGGATAGGTACCTATTTAAAAATGAATAGGGGTTTACTAAAATCATTTTTTGATAATGTCAATATTTTCGGAAATAATCGCTCTAGAAGTAAAAAAAAATGTGTCCCCCCCTCTAACTTTTGAACCATACGTTTTAAAAATATGAAAAAAATCTCAATAGTAGAACTTTATAAAACCTTTCTAGAAAAATTATTTTGAACTTGATAGGTTGAATAGTTTTTGAAAAAAAATTACAAAATAATTTCTGAATTAAGTTTGTAATTTAACCGTATAAGCAGGTATTTATTGTACCTGTAATTTCTACAAAATCACAATCACAAAAAAAAATCCCATAAAAATCATCTTCCATACTTTAAGCTCGCGCGCAATAGTTTACTTAATTTGCCGATAGATGTCGCTGTACGTGGAACGCTCATATCATATCCTACATGGCGGTGTTATTTTAACTCTTAAGTGGGGACACTTACTGTGACGGACGGAAAACTACGGAACACTACACTGAGCGTGGCCCGACACGCTTTTGGCCGGTTTTTTAATTAGTCATAATAGAAATCATTGGCAAAAGTTTTACGTTGTTTTTATTAAGAGTTACCTACACTAAGATAGTAAATTACTACCTACTGATTATTAGTATCGGGTCTGAGAATTACGCCTTTGTTTGTTTTGTACTTATGTCTTTCATTTTTTAGAGTTGCTTAGCCAACAAGGAACCCTTATAATTTCGCCATGTCCGTCCGTCTGTGTATCAGAAATTTGGTATGAGTATGTGCATTAATCACGCTGACAAAGTGGTTGAATAAAAACTGGAAAATATTTTAATTAGGGTACAATAGTTTGTTATTATATCAAATACAAACATTGAAGACATATAAAAATACCTCCCGTGAAGTGGGAGGTGATTTTTTTTTCGATAATTCTAATAGTTTCATAAATAATAGCTCCGAAAGTTTAAAAAAGTGCGTCCCCCCTTTCAACCGCGGGTCCAAATATTTTGGAAAAAATCGTAAAAGTCCCCACTTTTCTAATAAGTACTTTCAATGAAAACTATATTGAATAAAATCGGTTGTATCGTTTTTGAGTCATTACTCAAAAACGCCTAGTTGAAAGGATGTAAGTGCCACATAGTAAAATGACTTAAGTGCCGACGAAACGACAATCTTTTGAGTTCCGCAGTTACCGGCCCGTCACAATACACCCATTGTGACGGGCCGGTAACTGCGGAACCCTACGTTGAGCATGGCCGGACATGCTCTTGGCCGGTTTTTTATCCAGATGACACGGTAAGCAAGACTGGTGCGTGGTGGTAACATAGCATACAAATACATATAATTTATTATTTAGTGAGATCTTTGGTAACCTTGGTACCCTGGCCATTACGGCCTCAGATTTTCAATCTGAATGTCCTGGTTTTAAACTCAGGTTCTTATCAATGACGTTTTCGGGGTTGCGCTCCTCGCTCTGGATGATAGTAATCTGTTTCAACACTTTCAACAGATCGTCTTAGCGATTGGCGTGCCAACGCAGCCAGTGTTATGGAGACTTTACACCCGGCTATGGTTCGGAGTGGCAAGTTTAATTAGTTTATATTTAGTAGTTAAGTATGACAAAGCCTGTGGCAGATATTATCGCATTGTATAAATCGATAAGGGTTTTTCGGTATATACTTAACTTTAACTGATCTATGTAGAGTCCTCAACCCGTTTTAGTCTAGCGTGAGGATTATATACTCTTTCATGCATAATGTTATTCAGTATACCTATGTTAATTAAATCAAATGTTACCTGCTCCAAACAGAACGGGAACTCCACTTCTCTTCGCGGAACTGCTGAGCTATTGGCAGATAAACTCGACCATGAGTGTGGCAACTGCGGCGTACTACGCGGCAGGTGTAATCCTGGCTACCTGGATGGCAGCCTTCTGCAGTCATCATGGGAATTTGTTCTGCCAGCAGTTTGGAATGAAACTTAGAATAGCGACGGGTTCTTTGATGTTTAGAAAGGTTAGGCTAAGGTTATAATAAACCGAACAAGTTCATGCCACGCACTGAAGGTTCTAAATCCACCAGCTAACATTTATTCAATTTCATTTTTTATTTTTCGATTCAAGCTCTACCGATTATTATTGTTATCTTAGTAAGTAAAGTAATTGTATCAGAACATACGGAACCGCCTTACCTTTAACTACCTATACTATACCTAACTAAAAATATATATGTATATATATTCATATCTACCTATATGACTAGTTCACGTTTTAACATCGCTAAAATTGCGCGATGATTAAGTATAAGAAATAACTAATAAATAATATTATTAATTTTTAAATCAAATACGAACCCTTTAGCTTCATACTTACAACCTCAGTCACAACACCATGCGCTGAGTCGCCACGCGATCAATTTCCGGGATGCCCTGCATTCACTTTGGTATACTGAATCATTAATAATTTATAGGTAATGGTGATGAATAATGGTGCACTCGGCGGGGCGACTGTGGGTAAAATCGTCAATATTTTATCTAACGATTTGCTGCGATTTGATTTGGCTCTCCTCTTCTTGCATTATGTTTGGATCATACCCGTCCAGTACGCTGCCGTAGGCTACCTGGGCTACATGCAGGCGGGCTACTCCGCGTTTGTCGGCTTAGCGGCGTTGTTAATTATCGCTGTCCCAATCCAAAGTGAGTTCTTCAATGTACTTATTGCTAGCCAAATTTTAATTATAATGCAAATAATTTTATTTTCCTACATTAATAGGTACAACACGCTTTTATCTTTAATCCCTTACTAAACAGCCTAACCATCATATGCTCGTCAAGTTAATGCCCAATAGGTGACATCTCGCTGTCACCTTTATTGCGAATAACGATATATCTATTTCCTCATCTATATATAAAGCATTAGAGTCATTTATTTCACATAATAATGATAAACTTTAATTTAACCATTCCTTTCCTGATCCATTCCTTTTCTAAAATTCCGTTTATTCCGTATTTTTATTCCTTAATTTCGTTTCCCCGTTTTACTCGTTTGGCTGAATGCGCCAGGAGCGCGATGCCATCAAAAAACTTGGTTTAAAGATTTATTATCATTTAAATGTATTTAATAAACACAATGCTGAACTTAAAACTAGTGCAGTCACCGCCAATAGTATCTTCTTACACGAAGGCCGCAAAAATGTGAAATACGCTCTTATTTGTGCGGCTGCTGGAGTGTGTCACATATTTTTACGGCCTTCGTGTAGGGACATACTATTGCCGGTGACTGCACATTATCCCACAAAACTGTAATAACAGTTTGACTGTGGGATTCGCAGTCTCATTTAAAACATCTATTTTTATGGTAATGTCAGATGACATGTACTGGGACAGTGACGAGCACTAGGACGTTTATCTTATCTCCTTTTATATATAAAATTGTAACACACATAGACATATCCTAATGACATAACAAATCGCTTTTATTTTAGGTGGCGTCAGTCGACTAATAGCCAAGGTCAGATTGCGAACAGCTGAGAAAACAGACGACAGAGTTAAGACGATGAGCGAAGTTATTAATGGAATACAGGTAACAGCCCTTTAGGCTTGTCCTTGCCCATACATTGAATATCTTTATCATACACCTTGCTGCTGGGCAAAGCCTATTTCTTATGGTCATCTCTCGTTTAGCTCAAGCTTTAGTCCCCACGCTAGCCCAATACAGGTTTGAAAACTTAACTTTCGCATTTTTACATACTTTAATTAAGCTTGACCCCGTATGTTTATGAACTTCAAATATTGTAAGTTATTTCAACCACGTCACGGTGTATTTCCGTAATTTACATGACAATACTATCTACTAGGTACAGTCAGCAATATAAGTGAGTACCTAACAAAAAATTTTTTAGGCGTTACTTGTTCTTAACAAAAAATAGGATAGGTTGATATGACGGATAGGCCAGATGAAATTCCTTTCCTTACATAAATTTCGAGTGTTTGAAGAATTCTAATCTACGATCTTCTTGGCAGATAAACTAGAATACACACAGTTTTTGGCCAATTAGATCATGCATTATGATGATACATTATGATGATGAGAGAGATCGATAAATTAAATATGAGTGGTTTATGCTTTTATAATATTTAGCCAGTCGTTAAATTCACACCTAAGCAGCTTACCTACATATCTAGACAATAGTTACACTGTTTATATACATTCTCACAATTAAAACATAAAGTACCATATCATAATAAACGCGAATCTAGAAGCTATCAATGCACTCAGACTATATCGTGGCATAATGGCTAGTTTAATCCCAAATCAAATAATCTACTCTTGTTTACATTATCACGCTATTCGTAAATGATCCATCATCAACACAGGTGTAGAGATACTTATATTAAGCATGTTATAATTCATATGTATGTACGAGTATAAAGTATTCGATGTTTATATTGACCTTTTTTTTAAATATCGAATTTATAAACTAATTTATAAACTATATAGATGTCATATACAAAGGAAAAAGTGACCTAGGCCTCCGGTGCTCAGGGCTGGGATCGCGGCAGACGCCCTAATCACTAGGCTACCCGGGTCACAGCGACACCGGTAAATTTCCCCGTGTATTCACCGGAGGCCTAGGACACTTTCCTTTGTATATGACATCTATACAAGTTTTTAATTTGTATAGTAGTGTGTCTACTTAAAAAAATAAACAAATAAAATATTTATTAAAATTCTTCAGTTCAATTATGAATTTGTCTAATACAAACAACAAAATGTCAACTTGAAACTACCTTACACAAACATACACTTACAAACAACCGCGTAACAAGAAACAAAAACCACAAAAATTAATAACAAAGTATTAATTTAAAGTATTTGTATTAGATCTAATGACGTGAAAATAATAAATGATTTTGCATTGTCTAATTTATTCTACCATCATACATCATTGTATTTAATCTCTTTCGGTGCCTCAACTCATAACGGTGGTTATTTATTCAATTCAATAATAATACTTGATTGTGTTTGAAATCACATACTTAACTAAAATATATAACAACAATATAAAACTTCATGCAATACAATATTTACCAAGAGTCACATCAAAAACAATACTATTTCAAATAAAATAGAGCAATTATTAATTCGAACGTTTTAAATTAAGAGTTACATTGTCAATACCTATATTTTTATACATCAACATGAAAGCAAATAATCATAGCTCGTAGACTTCTTATAGGTACTTAGCAGGAATTGTAAGCACTACGAGTATTACCTATATTTACGGTATTTAACGGTAAACCTAAAGTAAGGAGTGGTCTGGAAAAAAGTAGCCGTGCCTTTTTTGATTTAACTTTTTATTTTGTGCCGATTTAGAAGCAGTGTTTATATTTAAATAATCTCTAGATACAATCATACAAAACATAAATACAATCATACTTAAATAAAACAGCGTTTGGAAGTTTTCGCCTTTTGTATTCCATCACCATCATACACATAGTTTTTTGAACAGCGTCTTCTGACAGAATTTTTGAAGTGTTTCTCAAAAACATGTTTTTAGGGTTCCGTAGTCAACTAGGAACCCTTATAGTTTCGCCATGTCTGCGCGTCCGTCCGTCCGTCCGTCCGCGGATAATCTCAGTGACCGTTAGCACTAGAAAGCTGAAATTTGGTACTAATATGTATATCAATCACGCCGACAAAGTGGTAAAATAAAAAGTGGATTTTTTTTATTTATTAGGGTACCTCCCCTATACGTAAAGTGGGGAGTGATTTTTTTTTTCATTTCAACCCTAACGTGTGATATATTGTTGGATAGGTATTTAAAAATGAATAGGGGTTTGCTAAAATCATTTTTCGATAATGTAAATATTTTCGGAAACCCTCTAACTTTTGAACCATAAGTTTTAAAAATATGAAAAAAATCTCAAAAGTAGAACTTTATAAAAACTTTCTAGGAAAATTATTTTGAACTTGATAGGATGAATAGTTTTTGAAAAAAAATTACAAAATAATTTCTGAACTAAGTTTGTAATTTAACCGTATAAGCAGGTGTTTATTGTACCTGTAATTTCTACAAAATTACAATGAAATGACGTGCTTTCAAATAAAGTAAAAACGGTGAAAATCGGTTCACGCAATAAAGAATTATTCCATAAAAATCATCTTCCATACTTTAAGCTCGCGCGCAATAGTTTACTTAATTTGCCGATAGATGTCGCTGTACGTGGAATTCTCATATCATATCCTACATGGCGGTGTTATTAACTCTTAAGTGGGGACGCTTACTGTGACGGACGGAAAACTACGGAACCCTACACTGAGCGTGGCCCGACACGCTCTTGGCCGGTTTTTATTTCTTATAGTTTGATTTGATGAGCTATTTTATACCTTAATAAATTGTCTTTCTTCAATAGTAAACTTTTTTATCTGGCTTCATTTTAAGGTAGTTACAGTAATTTTTAATTAAATGTATTTGCCTTTTTTCATAGAAAATTATCTCCCATAGAAAAATCTTTGTCAGAGGTTAGATTAGAGAGTCTTCCTGACTATCCTAGCTAAAATACAGTTAATTAATGTAGCTTCTTGGTAAGATGAAATTCTGAAAAGCATAAAACGGGTTGTGAAAATGGAAATACAATTGTGGCATTGTAGCGGATGTCGATTGAAGATTGTCAAATTATGTTGTTCAAAAGGTTACAAAGTATGTTGAATTAAAAACGCGAAAACTTAAATATGCTCACATATTCTATAATGATTGGCTATGGGACGAGCCGCTCTGTCGACTAGTGCGGAACAATCTTCTTGATACGTCAACTAGTTCGGCAGATCGAGCTCGTCTCCTTGCAACTGCAGAGTGGGAGTCGGGTCTGTGGCTACAAGCATTACCATCACCTTCCATAGGCACACTTCTTGATAACTCAACCTTTCGTTTGGCGACCAGTTTGCGGATAGGGACAGAAACTAACGCTCCACATCGCTGCCAATGCGGTACCATGGTAGACAGCCTTGGCCATCATGGGCTGTCCTGTTGCAGAAGCGCCGGGCGCATTCCTCGCCATGCTAACATCAATGATGTCATCCGTAGGGCCCTTGTCAGCGTCAAAATGCCGGCCATCTTAGAACCTGTTGGCCTGGCGAGAGACGACGGCAAGAGGCCCGACGGAATGACATTGGTGCCTTGGAAGATGGGGCGGCCCCTAGTCTGGGATGCTACATGTGTAGACACTCTATATAGCGCCGTCCCATCTCCCAGGCACCTGTAATAATGCCGGGACTGCTGCTCATAGCCAGAATACCATAATCATAATTCTCTTCCAGTTGTGAGTGCTTAACTTAGTACGTATTGCAAAAATAAGCTCTTCTTCAGTACCTAAGTAATTTTGACTTCACATTTTTCTATTTTTTGTAATAGACTAAAAGCTGGCCACGTCAGACATGACTCAATAATGAGAGCAACAAGACAATACCCATCTAGTTAGATTGCTAATCGTTAGGATAGTAATCCTTATTGCTAGTTCCGAGCATCTGGCAGCTGTTAATGGGTGGAGGTATGTTTTATTGGAAACTTTTGGCATTCTATTTATTTATATACTTTCTCATAATATTTCATCAAACCCAGAACACTAGGATTTGTTTTCATGTAGTAGTAGTCAATAGTTTGCAAACTAACTATTTAGAGGGGCTTCGTTGTTCTCTTATTGTATCATTTGTGACCGTGGGCAGCTTTCATTAACTATGTATAAGATATATAGGTATAGCATTATTTACTTATCTTCAGACTTCAAATATAGGCGTTCGATGAATTACATATAAATTTATGTCACGTCGATTTGAATGAAATAAAAAGCATGCTGCAATTGGTAAAGTTTAATAAGTCCGTAGGTACAAAACAGGCATTTAGATTATCCCTGATGAATTTTGATATCAAAGCGACTTCGTTACACAGCCATAAGATTAAACAAATAAACAATAAATTAAACTTATCGTACTATACGTTCGAGATAATTTATCTCCTGTCAGCTTGTTAGAAGTAATATCTGGGGGCACGGCAGTGCCCCCGCCAAGTCGAGCGCGAAGCAAACACTGCCGTACCATCCTTTACTGGAACCATTTCGCCGCATTTTCAGGCCCCTATTTGAGAACCTCAGGATAAGACCAGAACGCAGAAATTTTCGCCATCCAGTAAGCTATAATCACACACTTAAAATCCAAAATTTCAAGTCTGTAGGTCATTTAGTTCCTCTCATATCATATCCTACATGGCGGTGTTATTAACTCTTAAGTGGGGACGCTTACTGTGACGGACGGAAAACTACGGAACCCTACACTGAGCGTGGCCCGACACGCTCTTGGCCGGTTTTTATTTCTTATAGTTTGATTTGATGAGCTATTTTATACCTTAATAAATTGTCTTTCTTCAATAGTAAACTTTTTTATCTGGCTTCATTTTAAGGTAGTTACAGTAATTTTTAATTAAATGTATTTGCCTTTTTTCATAGAAAATTATCTCCCATAGAAAAATCTTTGTCAGAGGTTAGATTAGAGAGTCTTCCTGACTATCCTAGCTAAAATACAGTTAATTAATGTAGCTTCTTGGTAAGATGAAATTCTGAAAAGCATAAAACGGGTTGTGAAAATGGAAATACAATTGTGGCATTGTAGCGGATGTCGATTGAAGATTGTCAAATTATGTTGTTCAAAAGGTTACAAAGTATGTTGAATTAAAAACGCGAAAACTTAAATATGCTCACATATTCTATAATGATTGGCTATGGGACGAGCCGCTCTGTCGACTAGTGCGGAACAATCTTCTTGATACGTCAACTAGTTCGGCAGATCGAGCTCGTCTCCTTGCAACTGCAGAGTGGGAGTCGGGTCTGTGGCTACAAGCATTACCATCACCTTCCATAGGCACACTTCTTGATAACTCAACCTTTCGTTTGGCGACCAGTTTGCGGATAGGGACAGAAACTAACGCTCCACATCGCTGCCAATGCGGTACCATGGTAGACAGCCTTGGCCATCATGGGCTGTCCTGTTGCAGAAGCGCCGGGCGCATTCCTCGCCATGCTAACATCAATGATGTCATCCGTAGGGTCCTTGTCAGCGTCAAAATGCCGGCCATCTTAGAACCTGTTGGCCTGGCGAGAGACGACGGCAAGAGGCCCGACGGAATGACATTGGTGCCTTGGAAGATGGGGCGGCCCCTAGTCTGGGATGCTACATGTGTAGACACTCTATATAGCGCCGTCCCATCTCCCAGGCACCTGTAATAATGCCGGGACTGCTGCATCCACAGCCGAAGACCTCAAACGCCGCAAGTATGCTGCTCTTAGCAGTGGCTATATATTTGAGGCGTTTGGGGTCGAAACGCTGGGGCCATGGGGACCAGGCGCACGCAGAGTCTACAAGGACTTAGCGTCGCGCCTGGTAGACGCAACAGGTGACCAGAGGGCTGGCCAGTATTTCGCTCAGCGAATAAGCATTGCCATTCAACGTGGCAATGCGGCTAGCCTTCTGGGCACACTACCCATTGGTAGCGACTTAGGAGATATTTATTATTTGTAGGTAGTTTTAATTTATATTATTTTTAGTTTTTAGTCCGAATTTTCCAATTGTACCATGACGTTACGTTTTTCAGTAAATATATTTGCATACTCTATTATGATTGTATTTTTATTTATTAGTATTGTATCTACGGATTAATAAAATAAATGTACTGCTTCAAAATTAGCACTAAATTAAAAAATACACAAGATTGTACACTGCTACTTTATTTCAGGACCACTCCTTATATAATGAAATCAATGAAATCCCCCTTAGTAGATAATATGCTTCCCTATCAAATCAGCCATACTTTTTTTTAAGTATATGCACTACTAGTAATAATACCAACATTCAATTTCAGGTGATTAAAATGTATGCTTGGGAGATACCATTTCAAAAAGTAATCAGTAAAAAAAGAAGCTCAGAGTTAAAAGAAGTGAGAATTGCTACCATTCTGAAGACAGTCTTTCTGGGTTTCTTGATGTTTACGGAGAGAACGGCGTTATTTATTGCAATTCTGGTGTATACTCTGCTGGGGAACACGATGTCAGCCTCTGTGGTGAGTTGTTATACAATTTTTTTTAATACCACGACGGTGGCAAACAAGCATACGGCCCGCCTGATTGTAAGCATCTACCGTATCCTATGGACGCCTGCAACTCCAGAAGTAACACATGCGCGTTGCCGACCCTTTACAAAAGGAGGATTCACTGTGTCGACGACTAGCCGAGGTTCGAACTTCCGACTCTATTCTTATAAATCTGAGTGGAAACTTGGCCTGAGGTTTAACAAAATACGCTGTAGGATGTTTTCTAAATAACTACTTAACGCCAGGTAAACAAGTTAATCGGTGCGTGTTGAGTGGATGCTAATGCAAGTGTTTGTTTATTAGTATTAATCCAACGAACAGCTCACCATGAATATCTTAATCATAAAAACGTTTCCGATGGACAGCTCATAGCCAGAATACCATAATCATAATTCTCTTCCAGTTGTGAGTGCTTAACTTAGTACGTATTGCAAAAATAAGCTCTTCTTCAGTACCTAAGTAATTTTGACTTCACATTTTTCTATTTTTTGTAATAGACTAAAAGCTGGCCACGTCAGATATGACTCAATAATGAGAGCAACAAGACAATACCCATCTAGTTAGATTGCTAATCGTTAGGATAGTAATCCTTATTGCTAGTTCCGAGCATCTGGCAGCTGTTAATGGGTGGAGGTATGTTTTATTGGAAACTTTTGGCATTCTATTTATTTATATACTTTCTCATAATATTTCATCAAACCCAGAACACTAGGATTTGTTTTCATGTAGTAGTAGTCAATAGTTTGCAAACTAACTATTTAGAGGGGCTTCGTTGTTCTCTTATTGTATCATTTGTGACCGTGGGCAGCTTTCATTAACTATGTATAAGATATATAGGTATAGCATTATTTACTTATCTTCAGACTTCAAATATAGGCGTTCGTCTTCTTTTATTTTACATATAAATTTATGTCACGTCGATTTGAATGAAATAAAAAGCATGCTGCAATTGGTAAAGTTTAATAAGTCCGTAGGTACAAAACAGGCATTTAGATTATCCCTGATGAATTTTGATATCAAAGCGACTTCGTTACACAGCCATAAGATTAAACAAATAAACAATAAATTAAACTTATCGTACTATACGTTCGAGATAATTTATCTCCTGTCAGCTTGTTAGAAGTAATATCTGGGGGCACGGCAGTGCCCCCGCCAAGTCGAGCGCGAAGCAAACACTGCCGTACCATCCTTTACTGGAACCATTTCGCCGCATTTTCAGGCCCCTATTTGAGAACCTCAGGATAAGACCAGAACGCAGAAATTTTCGCCATCCAGTAAGCTATAATCACACACTTAAAATCCAAAATTTCAAGTCTGTAGGTCATTTAGTTCCGAAGTTAAGCGAAAGTAAAGTTTCGCATTTATGACACTCACTCACTCATGATCATAAAAATAGAACTAGTACTTCCCATAAACTCAGAGAGCTGAAATGTGGTACAGAGTTAGGGTTTAATGGCCACATAAAGGGAAAACTATAAAAAACTAGGATAATCGAAGATCTGGAGTACCTGGTGACCCTGATTAGAAAACAAAATTTGGTCAAAATATAATGCATTGGACTAAGAGGGGCGGTGATACGCGCACACGTCGCTAGATGGCGCTGACGTCGCTGTCGTCTAAATAAATCAATAAGCCCACGTTTCTACAACAAGTGGTGAAATCCCACCAAAAACATTCTGTAAAAAACTAGCCAAGTCTCGATGGAGCTGCTTGTTTATCTCTAAAATGTAATGAAATCTAGACAAAGTCGTGCCAAGTCTAAGGTTCCTTACTGCGATTTCTTTATTATTATAGTTAATGTTGTGTGACTTGGCCGTTGAAGGGTACACAAGGGTACAAAACCAGGTGCTCCTGCAGACACCAGATTCAATAACCAGTTATTGAATCAACGTTTCCCAAGTGGCAATTTTCCATCGTCAATGGGTAGCGGTTCTGGCGACAGATTGGTGCAATGGTGTCATGAAGCACCTGGTTTTGTACCCTTGTGTACCCTTCAACGGCCAAGTCACACAACATTAACTATAATAATAAACAAATCGCAGTAAGGAACCTTAGACTTGGCACGACTTTGTCTAGATTTCATTACTTTTTAGAGATAAACAAGCAGCTCCATCGAGACTTGGCTAGTTTTTTACAGAATGTTTTTGGTGGGATTTACATTACACAAAACGATATTCAGGGTATGATGAAAGAGGAAAACATCGATTTAATGAAATAAAACAAATTTTACATCAGTTACATCAGTAGCGCCCTGATGACCAATAAACCGATGATGAATTGATGATCTAAAATCCTTAGTTATCTACACTTTAGACCCTTAGTGTAGGTAGCCTAAACAAAAGATAAGAAAATTTGATCATGGTAAACGTTAAGAAAAACGGGTTAAATAAAACAATATAATTTAATTATATGTACTTAAAATATATGGTTTTATTGTTTTATCAAACAATATGATTTTATTACCTCCGTATAATTTAATGATTTTGTTTTTTTTTTTGTATTATTTTTCCTCTATATGTTAATCATAAAATATAGAGGAAATACGCATGGCACCCCTTATAAATAAGTAATCGATATCGTTATACTGCGACTCACAACTACGCCGCATGCTTTCCTGTTGATAATAGATCCGTCGATACATAAATCACAATGTCATATTTTTTTTGTAATGCTAACACAAGATTTATGATGATATAATATGTATGGCACCTACGACTTTTATAATTGAATAGGGAAAATCTGACCTCTATGTCTCATGGTAAAAGAAAACAAGGTGGCCATCTTTAAATTTTGGTGTGGGGTAATTTTAACTAAATAATTTTAAACAAAAAAGAACCGACTTCACTAAGCATCCACCTTTCCAACACCAAATGCTCGTTCTGCTGTAAAAAATACTCAAATCACCATAGGTGTGCCTATAATAGTTGAAGAGTTCCCTCGATTTCTCCAGGATCCCATCATCAGATCCTGACATCGTTACAGTGGGACCAACTGTGAAGTATACGCTTTCAAACAAAAACAGAATTTTCCAAATCGGTCCAGCCGTCTTCGAATAATCGGTGAACATACATAAAAAAAAAATATAGCAAAAACAAAGATCCCGACGAATTGATAATCCTTCGAAATTTTGAAGTCGGTTGATTAGTGGATGTGACATACCAAAGAGGTTGGAATAAGAATGGCGAGGCGTGTATAGGAGAGTTAAAGTTGTGTCTGTGTAGTATGTAGTTTAGAGTATGTAGGCGCAAATCCTCTTTAAACCTGGGAGTCTATTCGACATGGCATAACTGACAGTAGGTAGCGAGACAACTATGAGATCACACTTTTGTGACAGTTGATTCACCTAACCACCTACGTCAAAATCAACAGGTCTCGCTAGAGGAATTTCTCTATTGGCATGGGCGCCATCTTATTGTTTTGACGTTGACGTCAGTAAATTATGGGAATCCCACGTAAGGCATTTATTTACCTCTAGTAGGTAAAGAGAGCCTTGAAGCATTTTATGAAAACTCATTTGAAAGCGACATATCTGAATGTCTTCTGAAACTAAATACGTGTGTGATTATGTGTGTAAATCATACGTGTATTTTCGTGCTACAATACTAGTATTGTATTATTTTTGCGGCTAGAACTAGGGTAGTCTACATAAACGGCTTACAAGCAATTTTTTAGATTTGACGATGCATTTTTGGGTGTAGCAACTATGACGAGACCTGTGCTTTGGGTAAAAGATATGTGACAAATATTACATATTGAATAAAAATGACTGGTATGAATGATTTTAAGATTTCTTGTAACCAATAAATGTTTTTTGTCACAAGAAATAAAACAATACATTGACTTGTGAACCGACCACGTAGATCCAATATTATGTAGAAAAGGTTTAGTGTAAATAAATTATAATATCAAGAATACAACCTTGATATCTATCTCACGTGTTTATATCGAGACCCGAAAAAGTGAAAGATTACAAAATTATAACGAGTGTATGGTTAAAAAAGTGGTATCTTGAGCGATGCGGGGGGCACTAGAAGCAAACAAACTGCTGCCGAGAGTATTACAACATTTTTCACCACGCCACGGCAAAAAAATACAAGCTTAGGTAAATACATAAAACAAAACAAATTAATTCTGCCAAATATTTATGGTTCAAAATCATCGTTCTATAACGTAAAGTAATTACTGTTCTCCCCTGTGAAAAAAAAAACAATTTTACTGACGCTTTAAAAAAATCAAGATAGGCGGTGGTGCTGATGTGGTGAAAAAGCATTCATACACAAGAAAATAATTTTAATAAGAAAACCTAACTACTAATAATGTAATTATTTAATTTTGCAATGTTTCTGTCTGTTTTAATACCTACTTATAGTGCTGCAGTCTTTGTTACGTCAACGTCTATGGAAAGTTTGAGGCATTTCAAAAACATCAGAAAAGAAATTAAATTCGAGAAATAAGTGAATATTATAGGACAATCTTATATAAATCGGACTAGGCCCACAGTAAGCTCAGTAAGGCTTGTGTTATGGGTACTAGACGACGAGTATGTATATATATTAGATAAATATGGATAAATACTTAAATACATAGAAAAGATCCATAACTCAGGAACAAATATCTGTGATAAACACACAAACAAATTCTCTGACCAGGATTCGAACCCGGGACCTCCTGCTTCGTAGGCAGGGTCACTACCGACTGGGCTAAGGAGGCCGTTATTTCTATCGGTAGCCTGGTAGTCAGTGCCTTAAAGGATTGTTTGACATTTGATACTTCACGCAGATAAACATAGTAGAAAAATGGAGCAACAGTATAGTAATTATCAAAACAAACTCTGGTAGCCTGGCGGCTAGACGCCCGACTTACGCTCTAAGGATCGCGGGTTCAAACTTGGCTCCTACTACTGCCTCCTAACTTAACTAAGGTTTTAGACACTTCAAACAATTTTACACATATTCTTCATAGATTCTAATCTAATGTAAGACTCTTATATTACAAAGGTATTCCTAATCCTGAGAGTTGAGGATGTTATGGAAATATAAACATATCAGGTAAATAAATACAGTGCACAGTAGTACTAGTCATAATCCTCATGATTATAACTAATTGCCACTAACAAGACCCAAGTTTTGAATTACTATTTAGGAGACTCGGGATATGAAAACCAATGGGTCTTCATTTCAAAAAAGAAGTTGACGTTTACTGCAAGTAAATGTAATTGTGTATCTGACTGACTTACGTGTAAGTCATATTCCAATATTATATCATATTATATTTCTTATATAATGAATTGATATGGTTACACATGGCACTTTAAACTATACATACTTGTTTCTTTAAACATCGATTTTTTAAGGGTGTTCAGTTTTTTAGCTGCTTTCGCCACCGCATCTGTATGTTTATTGGATCCGGTGAGGTGAGAAGCCGCCAGTGTGTCTACGCATGTAGTATCCCACATGCACATGTACATGGGGAATGGCTATACAGCCGCATACAGTCAAGGTGTTGTAGGAGATTTATTGCTAGTGGCTTGCTTAATCTGAGGAAATCTACTCTAACATAGCATCCAAATTACACAAAATAATGCAGAGCACAGTGAATGCAGGGTACTGTAGAGATATTCCGAACAGCAGGGTGGAAGAACACCTACAACTCATCGCACTTTTTGATGTTTATCCATTCGCTCCTCGGCCAGATATCGACATTTCTTTTATGGCATGTTAATTGAACTTTAGGTTAAATGGGTAATGCCAATCATATTATATTTTAACAGTTATATATTTTTAATAAATACCTACAATTAAAAATCATAAAAATTTAAATATTAATGTGCTCTCAGTGAAAATGTCTTAAAATCATATCAATTTTATAATTACTTCTAGTAGGTAGCTTACCTAGTTTAAATAGTCAGAAATCAACTTCGCGCAAAAGTTTCGTGGGGGCAATTACTAGAGGTCGCCTCCATCATTACTATCGGTAGTCTGGTAGTCAGTGCCTTAAAGGATGTTTGACATCTGATACTTCACTACTTAAACATTATAGATACTGGTGCCGGCTATACTGTAAATTTATCAAAAATCTAAAATTACCGGTCGGCTTCCATATAGCGTTGACAGCGTTGTAGAGCCCATCACGGAGATATTGAAAACATAAGTCTCAAAGGTCGTAAATGGCCGCTAGTATGTGTGGCGTCAAGTTGAAAATACAAAAAAAATACGTTAATTTATCGTTACGCTTAAATTTTGACACACGGCGAAGCCCACTTACTTAACCACCCACAAAATCTACATACTTACCAAATTTAAGGCCATTACGGTGGGCGTATAAGGTTTTAAGGCCAGTTCAAATCGCAATTTGTTGAGCCTTAATTTATTTTTGAGCTTACTGCTCGAAATTTTTACAGAAGCTATAAGACCCGTTTAGTAAGAAAATACCAAATTTAAGACCATACCGGTGCGCGCATAAGGATTTAAGACCATTTTAAGAAATAGTCGGCTTCATAACATCAACTGTAAGACACTCCTCCGTCTACAGCTCAGCCAGCCTCGTAGGTAAAGTCACTAAAATCTTACAGGACCCCACCCCCAAACCATGGAACTGTGGGCTTAGAGGAGGCCAAAAAATCTTGGTGAAGTGGTTGGCGGGTCAGGATGTTTTACCCATCCAAATTGCCATTGGAGCTGGGACGACGTATTGTGCCAAATTTCTTATGAGTCACTCACTCCTAAGCCGCAGCATTGGCTACCGGCTCACCCGTCACCAAACAGGAGGTTTGGTGACGGGTGGACAGCTTTTCCAGACACTGTCAGTAATAATGACATTATTTCTCTACTCAACTTGCTCATCCTTCATTCATATACATAGAAAAGGATGGGTACAGAAATATTGACATTATTACTGGATAGAAATAAGTCAAATAATAATAACATTAAATAATTAAAATACTTTAAAAAAAAAAGAAAAAGAAAAAATATATAAATGTACAGAAATGTATAACATAAAAAAGTTAAAAACTAAAATAAAAACGTCTTCTAAGGCTTTTCCACAAAATATGCACTTAATGAATACACACAAATCATATGTAAGTTAACCAGTGAACGCACCGGGTAGTTCGGTTTAACTGGTCCCTATGAACAACATTACATTGATTTGTTTTAACTCGTCCACCAGTTTTTGCATTCTACCCTCTCCCATTTAGCTTTAGGATAAATATTGTTTTCTCAGTAAGTGATTTATGTAAATCTTTTTGAGAAATAAATGTCTTAAACCGTATAGTATCTGGACCGGCACCTGATTGATTGAAATCTGATTCCGGCTTTGAGTCCGTGTTTGTGCTCCACACAGGTATTCTTGCGGTACTTAAGTAAATGCCACATGCGTGACTGTGGGATGCTATATGCGTAGACACACTGGCGGCTTCTCACTTCACCGGAACCAATAAACAAGCAGGTGCGGTGGCCAAAGGAGCTGAAAAACTGAAGACCCATAAAACATTTTTATACCTTTCGTAGTCGAGACCCTTGGCGCGTGGGGACCCAGTGCTCAGTAACTTTATAAGAACGCAAAAAGAGGCTCGTCGACTCAATTGGTGACCAAAGAGCTGGCAGCTTCCTCGCTCAACTCATAAGTTTTGCGATACAGCGGAGAAATGCTGCCACCATCCTCGTTTGTTAGTTTCTAACATGTCGATACATATAATATATATCGGAACCTCGACGAAACAAATACCCATGGTAAATACCCCGTTTTAAATAGTTTTTGTAACTTCGATAAAAAAAATTGCGTTCTACGACGTTAAAAAAAAAATTGTTTTATTTAGAACGTCATATAAATATTGAATACTATTTTTTTTTCAAAAATAAAAAAATATAAGGATAAACATTTAAAGCCTTCTTTTAGAAACATGAATGAATGAATGAATGAAAGATTTATTCATGACAATTACAAAAAACATAATAAACAATAACATATACAACCCGAAACATTAATTGCCACGAAATCGTCGCAACTCAGCGTTAAATGCCGGCAGGGCCAGCGCTGGTCTTCCGTTACAACCATTTGACGACAAGGCGCATTGACGCTACGATCACATCCCCAAAGTAAGAATATCTTAATCAAAACAAGAGAAAAAAAAACAATAAAAAACAGGAAAAAAAACATATACCTGTATAACGGCATGTTAAACTATAAGCCACTTAAACATGGATATCCAGTTATGCGTGTGCCAATTAAGTAAATTTTTGAAACTATTTAAAGTATTTTTTTCAAAACTGTCCCGCAAGGTTAAATTTTACGGTTTAAAATAAGGCGGTGAAGTGCCTAGTTTATGGTCAAAAAATTTGGAGTGGTTAGCTCAAAAATAATACAATGCAAAAATTGCGATTAGATTCGAATCTTAAAATAGGCATGATGACACATATTGATTTATGCAATAAAATTTAGTTGATAGCATGCAAAATGATCAATATATCCAACTAAAGTGAAAATTTATAAATTCTTTGGAAGTGGCTCAAAGATATCAAGCTGCAAAATTTATAAAGTGTGAATTGAAATGATTTTTAACATTGTATTGTAATAGTTATTTGTTATAAAAGGGTGCAAAGTTGTATTTTAACCGCGAGTGTGGAATTGAAGCACGAGCTAGAGATTGGATTCTAGGGTTGAACTACGAGCTAGCGAATGGATTCTATGGTTGAACCGCGAGCGAAGCGAGTGGTTCTAAAATAGAATCCTGAGCGAAGCGAAAAGTTCAAAAATAGAATCCTGAGCGTCGCGAGTGTTGCAACACACGAGAAGTAAAAATAACTTTGCAGCCGTGTGTAACACAAATCTTTTCACCTCACTAAATCGAGGAAAATATAGTCTGGCCAGCTAACCAACGCAGTAGCAATGTACATCAAACAAAACTTAAGTTTGTTTGAACATCTGTCGCGCGCTTTTGTACCTACATCATTTCAAAAATTGTAATTCTGCATTGAATAATAAAATAATTGATATTTCTGATATATTAATGACTTTTCAATGAAAAAGAAGGTGCGAAGAAATTAAAATAACCAACATATACAAACGACAAAGTCATAATACAATAGTTGAAATCCAGGAAGGAATGAAACATTGATACTTACATTGATTGCTAAAATCATAAGGCCATTCGAGGGATACGAGCAGTGTGGGCCGTTAATTTCAATTAGAATTGAAAATTGATCAATAAGATTGAAGATTAATTCGGTAACTAATCAATTACACTAACATCAATTTTTACTAACGTTAGTTCGCATTGATTTTGTGACGTCGTCAATTACACTAACCGTCAATTAGAATTAACCTATTAGTTACACTAACGTCTCGAAAATTTAATAAGAATTACAGTTAATTAGATTAACGTTAGTGTAACTAAATTAATCCTGTCTTACACTAATAATTAATTTTAAAACTGCATCTCGGGTTCGGAAGTCGGGACCAATATCACAAGATGGAGCTCATGCTGGACCCTAGGGCTACCTACTGGATCTCGGGTTTGGCGGATCATAGACTCATGCTGTTTGGGCTCATTCGACTTGTAATGATGAGCAGATGGTACCAGTATCAAAATCTGGAGCTCATGCTGGACTCTGGGGATCCCTACTGGATCTCGGGTTTGGCGCATCATAGACTCATGCTGTTTGGGCTCATTCGACTTGTACTGATGAGCAGATGGTCCCGGTATCAAAATCTGGAGTTCATGCTGGACCCTGGGGATCCCTACTGGATCTCGGGTTTGGCGCATCATAGACATGCTGTTTGGGCTCATTCGACTTGTACTGATGAACAGATGGTACCGCGATCAAAATCTGGATCTCATGCTGGACCCTGGGGATCCCTACTGGAATACGGGTTCGGCGCATCATAGACTCATGCTGTTTGGGCTCATTCTACTTGTACTGATGAGCAGATGGTACCGGTATCAAAATCTGGAGCTCATGCTGGACCCTGGGGATCCCTACTGGATCTCGGGTTTGGCGCATCAAAGACTCATGCTGTTTGGGCTCATTCGACTTGTACTGATGAGCAGATGGTACCGGTATCAAAATCTGGAGCACATGCTGGACCCTGGGGATCCCTACTGGATCTCGGGTTTGGCGCATCATAGACTCATGCTGTTTGGGCTCATTCGACTTATACTGATGAGCAGATGGTACCGGTATCAAAATCTGGAGCTCATGCTGGACCCTGGGGATCCCTACTGGATCTCGGGTTTGGCGCATCATAGACTCATGCTGTTTGAGCTCATTCGACTTGTAATGATGAGCAGATGGTACCGGGATCAAAATCTGGAGCTCATGCTGGACTCTGGGGATCCCTACTGGATCTCGGGTTTGGCGCATCATAGACTCATGCTGTTTGGGCTCATTCGACTTGTACTGATGAGCAGATGGTCCCGGTATCAAAATCTGGAGCTCATGCTGGACCCTGGGGATCCCTACTGGATCTCCGGTTTGGCGCATCATAGACTCATGCTGTTTGGGCTCATTCGACTTGTACTGATGAGCAGATGGTACCGGTATCACAATCTGGATCTCATGCTGGACCCTGGGGATCTCTACTGGATCTCGAGTTCGGCGCATTATAGACTCATGCTGTTTTGGGCTCATTCTACTTGTACTGATGAGCAGATGGTACCGGTATGGTGGCATGAGTCTATGATGCGCCAAACCCGAGATCCAGTAGGGATCCCCCGGATCCAGCATGAGCTCCAGATTTGGATACCGGTACCATCTGCTCATCTATACAAGTCGAATGAGCCCAAACAGCATGAGTCTATGATGCGCCAAACCCAAGATCCAGTAGGGATCCCCAGGGTCCAGCATGAGCTCCAGATTTTGATACCGGTACCATCTGCTCATCAGTACAAGTAGAATGAGCCCAAAACAGCATGAGTCTATGATGCGCCAAACCCGAGATCCAGTAGGGATCCCCAGGGTCCAGCATGAGCTCCAGATTTTGATACCGGTACCATCTGCTCATCAGTACAAGTCGAATGAGCCCAAAACAGCATGAGTCTATGATGCGCCAAACCCGAGATCCAGTAGGGATCCCCAGGGTCCAGCATGAGCTCCAGATTTTGATCCCGGTACCATCTGCTCATCAGTACAAGTCGAATGAGCCCAAACAGCATGAGTCTATGATGCGCCAAACCCGAGATCCAGTAGGGATCCCCAAGATCCAGCATGAGCTCCAGATTTTGATACCGGTACCATCTGCTCGACAGTACAAGTCGAATGAGCCCAAAACAGCATGAGTCTATGATGCGCCAAACCCGAGATCCAGTAGGGATCCCCAGGGTCCAGCATAAGCTCCAGATTTTGATCCCGGTACCATCTGCTCATCAGTACAAGTCGAATGAGCCCAAACAGCATGAGTCTATGATGCGCCAAACCCGAGATCCAGTAGGGATCCCCAGGGTCCAGCATGAGCTCCAGATTTTGATCCTGGTACCATCTGCTCATCAGTACGAGTCGAATGAGCCCAAACAGCATGAGTCTATGATGTGCCAAACCCGAGATCCAGTAGGGATCCCCAGGGTCCAGCATGAGCTCCAGATTTTGATACCGGTACCATCTGCTCATCAGTACAAGTCGAATGAGCCCAAAACAGCATGAGTCTATGATGCGCCAAACCCGAGATCCAGTAGAGATCCCCAGGGTCCAGCATGAGCTCCAGATTTTGATCGCGGTACCATCTGTTCATCAGTACAAGTCGAATGAGCCCAAACGGCATGAGTCTATGATGCGCCAAACCCGAGATCCAGTAGGGATCCCCAGGGTCCAGCATGAGCTCCAGATTTTGATCCCGGTACCATCTGCTCATCAGTACAAGTCGAATAAGCCCAAACAGCATGAGTCTATGATGCGCCAAACCCGAGATCCAGTAGGGATCCCCAGGGTCCAGCATGACTTCCATCTTAGGATACCGGTCCCATTGCTTATTAATACAAGCCCCCGAGTCCAGAGTCAAAATCGAAACAAAAATCAAAACCGTAGCTTAACCTAAATTCGCGTTTAGTTAGGTAAATTATTAATGTCAATTACCAATTCAATCTACACTAAAAATTAAATTAATGTTTCAATTTTTGAGAAAGACTAAAAATTAAATATCTTCAATTATTAGTTATTCGCAAAGGATTAACACGTTAGTTACAATTAATTTCAATTCTAATTGAAATCAATTTGCACTAAACTATTAGTGTTCAATTTTAACTAACGTGTTTCAATCTTCAATTTTTAATTTTCAATTACACTAACGTTCGGCCAACACTGGATACGAGTAACTTAAGTAGTTCGTATCTACCAGAAAATACAACTTTTCAGTTTAGAATGGAACAGGATTAGCTTCGTTGTCTGTATGAATAAGAGTCATGTTAATTTACATATATTATATTACTCAGTATACGAGTACTCCTATTTATTATCATTTCCTTTTATCATTTCGTTTGACGACTATATTTGGTATATGTAGGTACCTATTGTACGAATTATATAATTGATTAATATAAACGCACGTGAGATTTTGGTATTTATTTATTTTTTACATAGCTTAGGTACAAGAAGGAAAACATTACAAAGGTTTGATAATAGTCTGTAGGTAGCGGGATGCTTGGTGCTTAAACCTGTTAAATTTTACTGTTTTCTTGCTTTGTGACAATATGCAACACTTGCTCCTATGCAACAAACGATCTTGGACTTCATTTAGCACTAGTTTTCGCTTCAATTATTCGCTTTAACACTGAAAGAAAGAACTTGAAATTATAATTCAATACAAAACTCTACATAACCTCAAAGTCACATATATCACGTAAAATGTATTACACCTATCGTAAGTACCTACATAAATATCTCAGCTGGTCTTTGCGTTGATTTAATATATTTATTGAAAGGTGAATAAAAAAGGGCTTTCCGCCCAAGTAACACAGGAAGCATTATAACATATGAATAGTTAACTTATTTCGAACTTAAGGACCGTATAAACTCTTATATACGTTCACCGAGCAACTTGTCGCATTATATGATGCTTTGAGCTGTATAACGGTTGTATAATGGCATATCTAAATGCTTTTGTAAAGCCTTTAGCTTTAGTGCAGCAAACCACAACGCAACTGTACAGCTTTCGACTGTTTAAAAGCACTTAAGTGCTTTAGGTTCTACAATAGCATTATATAATGCTTTAAGCTGTATAACGGTTGTATAATGGCATGTATAAATGCTTTTTTAAAGCCTTTAGTTTTAGTACAGCGAACCAAAATGCAACTGTACAGCTGAATGCTGTACAGTTGCGTTTTGGTTTGCTACACTAATGCTTCGGTGTGGTTTAGTGCCTTAGGTTCTACAATAGCATAAATAAATGCTTAATGCTGTTTAAGAGCATGAATATTAGCCATTATAATGCCACGTAAATCCGGTATACAGCTTTCAGCTGTTTTTAGTGCTTTAGGTTCTACAATAGCATTTTATGATGCTTTACGCTGTATAACGGTTGTATAATGGCATATGTAAATGCTTTTGTTTAGCCATTAGTTTTAGTGCAGCGAACAACATGCAACTGTACAGCTGAATGATGTACAGTTGCGTTTTGGTTTGCTACACTAATGCTTCGGTTTGGTTTAGTGCCTTAGGTTCTACAATAGCATAAATAAATGCTTAATACTGTTTAAGAGCATGAATATTAGCCATTATAATGCCACGTAAATTCGCTATACAGCTTTCAGCTATTTTGAATGCCTTAGGGTGTACAATAGCATTTATAAGTAGGCAATACGTTCCTAATGCAGTATAATAGCAATAATATAAACCATTATAAAGCCAAGTAATTCACTATAAGGGGCTGTTCATAAATTACGTCATTTCAAATGGGGGGGGGGTCTGGACATCGGATGATGGTAGCATGACGTAGGAGGGGGGGGGGGGGGGGCGGTCATTCCGAAGATCACATCATCAATGTGTAAAAAAAGGAATGAAAGTCGTGTTTCTATAAACTTTTAATGCTATAAAATATTATCTACTAAATAGTTTTTTATTTTACAATTAAGCTTAAAACGCATTTTTTTTAATGACGTCACTTTATTTGGCAGCTTTACTATCAAAAAATTGATGACGTAATTTATGAACAGCCCCTATACAGCTTTTAGCGGTTTTAGTGCCTTAGGTTCTACAATAGCATAAATAAATGCTTAATGTTGTTTAATAGCATAATTATTCACGTGTAATGCTGTAGGCATAAATAAGGCATTTTTTAAGGGTCACTGAGCTGCTATTGGACTAAAAGCTAGCCACGTCAGATATGACAAAATAATGAGAGCAACAAAACCCGTCTGGTTAGATTGCTATACTATTCTTATTGCTAGATCCTGGCATCTGGCAGCTTTTAATGGGTGGAGGTCACAGTGACAGAGTAGCAAAATGTTTTAATTGGAAAATAGTAATACCAAATTAGGTAAAAATTGCCGAAGTTGTCTCAGTTATAAAGGACAGGGCCTATATTTTAAGGGGCTCCCTGGCGCCAACGACCTTGGATCTGATTCCCTTAGTTTTCTAATTATTTATATAGCTTATCATATTATCAGTAACGGCTTTAAACAATATAGTATCCTATATTTACTTCAATATTCATTGTCCACGAGATATTTGACATCAAAGTCGAACCGGTTTAGGCTAAAAAAGTGGTTTTATGGTCATAAATTTTGTTTTAATTAGTTAAAAATTAAAATCTCTCTACAGTTTTTAGAGACATCAAAGAGGAACCCTAATATGTAGATTACGTATATGTAAGATTCTTTACACCATTCGAATATCGATAAAAGTGTTTTTTAGACCATATTTTAAAAATATCATAAAAAAATAACGGCTCATTTATTTCAAGATCCGGCTCTACAGAATGGAGATAAAAGATTCAAAAACCGATAGTCGTTTGCCTTATAATTCTATCTATAGTTAATATGTTGGAATATCGACTCAAAACTGGTCAAAAATCGATAAAAAAAAACGTTAGACCAAAAAATTTTGTGTATTATTACCATACATCGGGGTTTTCGGTGCGGGAATGTTTGACATTAGCCAAAGAGTAGGCATTAACTTAAAAAACAGAATGTACTCTAGCACGTTTCTACCTAAAGAATAATCGATCGAAAAAATCATAGGTATATACAATTTATATATAATAGCTGACTATTATATATATATATTGTAGGTACATATACCTATGATTTTTTCAAGTATTTTTTTATTAATTCATGTAATGACTGATCATTGTCAACCTCTTCAGTTAATCAAATAGTTCATAAATATCGGACGTCAAGATTAATATTTGACACTTACTATACCGTGTCTTTGTCTTAGGTAGATCTAGTTAATAAATTTCGGATATGCAATTGCATTTTTAAAATACTAAGTATATCAGTAGTAGTATAGTCAATACAAACATGCCTCTAAGAAAAAAAGCTCGTATCATAGTGTGTAAGCTATTCACAGAGAGGTAGTTATTCATTAAGCATAATATGATATATTCTCAGACTAACTCTCAACCTATCTGTTTATCTCTACTCTTTCTCAAATCGTTCCCGCACCGAAAACCCCGATGTATGATTATTACGGAAACAAAAACAGTAGGCGAAAACTATGAACTATATTTTATTATACATCGTTTGGCACTACTTTCTCGCAACATAAACTTTTGTATAATTTCTCTTAATATTGTATAGTATTTGTATAGTTTCTCATAATATTGCATCAAACCCAGATCTCTAGGATTTATTTTCTTGAAATGGTTTGCATTCTTTGACCTCCACTACTTTAAAGCTGCTAGATGTCCAGATCTAGAAATAAGCATAATATACCAAACTGACTAGAGGGGTTTGGTTGCTCTCATTATTGTCATATCCGACGTGGACGGGGCTAGCTCTCCGTCTATATAGACCAACGCCATTTTGTAAATAATTAATAACCTAAAAATAAAATCATGCGGACCTATTTATACAAGGAAAATACCTATATAATAAAGAAATTACTTAATTTAAGACTGCTCAACCAACACTATTATGTTAATAATGCAAAACTCGTTCTATACGAGGATTACACAATTGTTTTGCTTATTTGACGCATATCTTTTTATAATATTTTATAGCAAAACCACAATAAATCAAAGGCGCGTGAAAATTTTCAATGAAACTTATATACACATTTACAGTAAACTACATTGCGCAGTAATATTTGAAGGATATAATAACGTAAAAGTGTCAAAAACTTTTATAAATTTTGTTAGGATGCAAACAAATATGACGTGTCACTCATTCAGTTTTTTGTACCGTCTTCGTCCATTTTATATTGCGAGACAAAGTAGTTAAATCACAACGATCATTGTATTATAACATTTGTTCCGTCGGTATTAGAGACGTTTTTGCATTGACGTAAGGTTTATTTTACTACACTCTTATGCTAGTATAATGCGTTTGTATTGCGATCGGCAAGTTAATCGAGAGTACTTGTGCTTCTTTACTGCGATTAGCAAGTTTTTTGGCCGTATTAAGGCTTCTTTAATGCAGTCGGCAACTTAATAGAGCGTACTAATGCTTCTTTGAGGCGATTGGCACTTTCCATGACAACGATAATGCTAATAGCGCAGACATAATGCGCCTGCAATGCTATTAAATCACCTGTATAGGATCTCAAGCTGGGTAATTTGTGCCCATTTAAGACCTATATCAGCACTATAAACGTTTATAATGCTACTATAAAACGAACTCAAAATGCTAAAAGCATACAGATATGCTGTAAGACGGCCGTTATACTGCTTTGATGTGTTACTTGGGCGAGGTAGTGAGGTGAAAAATAAATTGTATGGCAACCATACACATAAACGCAACATTTCACTGTAAAAATAGCAATTTCATATTTTTTCTATACTTTAAACAGGGCAACTATGTGATCGTGACGTCACTTTTGGACGTCATTTTGTTAGGAGCGTTTTGAGAAACAAATGCAAATCTCGGACTTTAAGTCTCATTTCTGACGTATCTGTTGCTTTAACGCAATTGGCCCCATATAGACATTTGATCCTCACAACAAAACGAATCGATTGATACCATACATGAAAAAAATTCACCATGCCTATTGGATGCTCCCACCGGAATTTGGTATGTAGGTTATTTGAAGTAGACTTTACCGTGAGTACAAATTTGGAGCGATAAAACCACTGATTAATTAACGTTATTTTCTTGTATTTTCAACTTGACGCCATATGATATGATATGATATTTATTCAAGAACAATTTACATACTAGCGCCCATTTAAGACCTAGTACATAGGCTGCTATTTATATATCCGGAAACCGGGATTACAATCTTCTTAAATAGCATATTTGACCTCCATGGTAAAATTTGAACTTTTTTAAGTACTGGCCGGTATATTTTTTCTCTCTTATTAACGCTCGTGTTTTGTTTTTGACGGGTTTTAAATGTCATCTCGCAGCAAGAATGGAACTCACTCGTGAAAATATTCGTGCTATGATTTATTATGATTTTCGGCGTGGTTTAACGCAACAACAGTGCATAGATCAACTAACTTCAACTTTTGGTGATGAAGCCCCATCTAAAACTACTGTGTATCACTGGTTTAGTGAGTTCAATCGTGGACGTAGTATGCTTACGGACGAAGTTAAGGTAGGTCGCCCGAAATCGGTCGTTGTACAACAAAATATCGAGGCTGTGCGAAAACTTATAATGGACGACCGACATGTTACGTACTGCGAGATAGAGGCGACTCTGGGTATTTCTATGACCAGCATTAATAGCATATTACATAATTATTTGGCTGTAAAAAAAATTTGTTCGCGTTGGATACCCCACAACTTAACAAAAGAGCAAAAAGATGCTCGCGTCGAATGGTGCAATAAAATGTTAAAAAAATATAACCGTGGTGACTCAAAAGCCGTTTATAACATCTATACAGGTGACGAATCCTGGATCTATGCATACGATCCAGGATTCGAAGCAACAATCAACGGTATGGGTGTTTCAAAATGAGCCGAACCCTACGAAAGTTACTCGTGCAAAAAGTACATTGAAACAAATGGTGGCCTGCTTCTTCGGTATTAATGGCCATGTAGCTACAGTGCCACTAGAAAACCGTAGAACGGTTAATTCAGAGTGGTACACGACCATTTGCTTACCGGAAGTATTTGAACAAATTCGTAAAACTAACCAGCGACGAAGAATCATTCTTCATCATGACAATGCCAGCTGTCATACGTCACGCGAAACAACTCTATTTTTGGAGGGTCAAAATGTGGAATTAACGGGTCATCCGCCGTACAGCCCTGACTTGGCACCCAACGATTTTTATTTATTTCCAAATATAAAGAATAAATTACGCGGTCAACGATTTTCGACCGCTGAAGATGCTGTCGACGCATTTAAACAACACGTTATGGAGGTACCTCAGGCGGAGTGGCAGAAGTGCTTTAAAAATTGGTTCACGCGAATGCAAAAGTTCATAGATCATCAAGGGGAATACTTTGAAAAACAATAAAACCATTTTCAGCCGTGTACGTTTGTTTGTTTTTTTGTTTCCGGATATATAAGTAGCAACCCTCGTAAGACTTATTTTTTCTGAACTCGAAGATGGGCTCTATATCGCTATATGGAAGCCAACCGATAAGATTTTTGATAAATTTACAGTGGGGCGGGCTAACAAGGTGTAATCTGTGTTCGTATCACGGATTTATATGAAGTGGATCTTTTTCTTAAACCTTGTCCTTAACCAAGGATGTGCATTTCTGTCATTGAATTTGACAACTAGTATCCGATACATTTGCCTAAGTGAGAAAGAGAACTTGCCATTCGTGAAGAAGGGACAATATGATTCGTAACGTCAAAGAGGGACCTCTGTATAGTACTATTGTTTACTCGGTGCCCTAGCCACAATTGAAAATTATTACCGAGTAAAAGAGTCGTTCATAGGCGACTAGCATAAAACCGGCCAAGTGCTTGTCGGACCACGCATAATAGAGGGTTCCGTACCTTCAATGGAATAAGAACCAAACTAATACCAGAAGGTCGTATCTGATACCTATGGAAGAAGTTTTTTGGAGATAGCTCAAAAATGGCTGAACTGATAATGTTCAAACCAATTTTCGTAGAAAGTATGTAATAGAAAAATAAGATAATATTCTCAAATTTTTTTAAGTATATTATATGGACTTAGGGTTCAAATGTTACGGGGGGCCGGTTCACTCAATTTTTCTGACTTTCGAGGCGATTATTTCTGAAAATATTCACAAAATCACAAAATGTTCAAAAAAAACCTCAATGTTATTTTTAAACACCTATCGATTGATGTGCAACATGTTGATATTAGGGGAAAAATTGTTTTTTGTAATTTAGTTACCCATGTAACTAAATCCATAGCGCCCCCCATAAAAATATTTTCTCCTTCAATTTAACTACATATAGTCTGGCCAGCCAACGAACGCAGTAGCAATGTACAGCGACCAAAAGTATGACAACACTAAGAATCAGTGAAAAAAGCAGCAATGATCATCAAATTCTATGTTTTTAATTTTAGTTGGTATTTCCAACCCTTTCATTACGTGACATTCACGGTGTGTAAAAAGGAGACGGATATATTTCGTCTGATCTGTCATCAACTGTAACAAATAATCTGGTTGAGGCAATTGACATATGCCATAAAAACGAATTTAAATTCAATGTAGAACGTTGCAGGTGTTCTATCTCACTCGCGCTTAAGACGAGAGAGTGAAATGCACTAGAAACAAATTCAATGTAAAAGAAGTGTCTTATCACAAAGGGTTGGCACATGTACGTATTTTGAATTTGCCGCGCTTTTCTACTGAAAAAATGGTTTGCCAGACTATAATTAAATAGCGGCATGAAAAATACACCTTATGTCTAAATTTTATTTTATTCGTCTTATAGTTTCCGAGTAAAATGGCTGTGACATACGGACAGACGGACTGACGGACAGACAGACGGACATGACGAAACTATAAGGGTACCGTTTATGCCATTTTGGCTACGGAACCCTTAAAAGTACTAAAAACGGTCCGATAGAGAGCATAATAGTGCCTCACTCGCACTCGTTACAAAATTGTCACATTTGACACATATTCACATTTTGATTGTCTGATGACGTCATTACCTCCTTAGTCAAAACGAGACACTCCCTTAGATAAGCTTCTCTGTCGGCTTCACTTTGTGACCGAAGAATGAGATCCACTTCATATACATCCATGGTTCGATACCTACGTATACCTACTAAAAAAAACACCAAACTCTCTGCCATGGGATTCCGAATGTCCTGTCATTATATCTAAAATGGTGGCCATAGCCATAGACAAAACGCTCTAGCGAGACCTACTGACAGCTTGACAGTTAGGTGTATCACTCTATCACCTAGCGAGACAAGTGTGAGAGCCATGTTTCGCAGTTTGGCATCTCGAATCGGGCCCTGAACTGTCCATAGAAAAGTCGCCCATTTTCCTGATTGTTTTTGATCCAATTTGTTTATTAAAACAATGTATTTTTCAAATCAATAGTTTTATGCAGCGTATACTTATTATCCTTCTCTTATCTACCGCGCCCTTCATCGCTGTGTATGTCTGTTCAATTGAAGGTGTTCGACTTTTGATGATCATTATGACATTGCAATATATCTACTTATTTTTATTTAATTTGTATAAGTACACTAACTTAATATTCATCATTCATCAACAGGTATCATAGTAAATGATAAATCGTTATCGATTCTTAATGACATTACACTTTACCGCAAATCGGTATAGTTTGGTGTAACCTATCCATATTAAGCGAGGTGCCAGTCAGATATTACTGAAGTTAATAGGTTCTTCTATTTTAATGTTGAGTAAACATCAGTTTACGGTAAATGGAGTAGAATAATACAATAGAATAACTTTATTTCCTCACGTGTTGGTGTTACAGAATAACAATAAACGTGATCCCGTAATAGGGTATTGCAAATGTAAACTTTTTAAAACTATATTACAATACTTGAGACTACAGATATTTGATAACATACACTACAGTCCTCGGACATAAACAAAAAGGAAGATAAGTGACGTTCATAGTAAACAATACTGAAATGTGGTCCAGCATCTACAAATACAAATTTGTAAAATGCTACACACCGCTATAATGTATGTGCATCATGGGTAAAAGAGATAAACCTGTATAGTTAACACGGGTATGCAAGGAAGACCTCCATATTTTGCGCATTACACAAAGTGTGACTGAGAGACTCTGCCACACGACTAATTCAATATAGGTCCCGGAACCTATATTTGATGGCACACAATCGAGCGCCTGGTACCATATCTCCCTTTATGGTTAAATCAATGCTACAGTCACTACATTTTATGATTGACTACTTAGAATCAAAGAACTCTTTTTAACAGACAGAACAGTTTTATATATTTTTGCTCTTCTTAGATATCATGTATGGTTAACAATTCGTTTGGTCATCATGTGAGAGCTCCTATTGCTCATTTGCAAGTTAGTTTACAGTAACGCCAGTCTGTCTCTATGTCTTTTGGGTACACTGGTGATGGTATTTGGCTCTATGAATAAGTATTGGTGTATGTGTACAAATTTACAAGTTTCTAATATACAGGGTGGTCTTTGACAAAAGACCTTCCCGGAAATATTGCATCGTTTGAGTGACATACAGTAGATTTGTAATGGTTAGAATCATGAATTAAGTAAAAAATAATAAAACCAAATTCACTACTTTTTCACTGTGGTGATGACCCTATTGCATCTGCACTTCACGGATAGATTACGTCATCGCCATCGGGAGAACTCGGAGCTTAAACTTATTAACGAGCGTTGACGTAATAGCACTGATGTATGATTGACGAAATGTCAAATAAATCAAATGCGAAAATAATATCAATTACTTTATTACTAATTGCCATAACTTACATTATCTTCTCATACGGCATTTCGCATTCGGCATTCGCGGACAGGACGATCTCGAAAAAGTAAAACTTAAAACCTCTGTAGGTATTTTGTAAGCGTGAAGGCGCATGCTTAAGAACTTTTAGTAGGTACTGTGGTGACTCATTCCGAAATATCGACCCTCTGATCTCGAACTTGCAGGACTCTTTCTCTAGTCTAACCGCAAGTAGCACAATGGAACCTCCACGTTGGTCATTCTGAGCTGCTAGATGTACAATGGGCCATTTTTTGGTAGCACGTAATAATTCTCCTGTTGGATGCGGTGGTGGATATTTTTCTCTTTGTCGTCGTAAACTTTTAGCCGCAATGTAGTTCTATTCTAGCATCTCGTTTATAAAAAGAGCAAATTAAAATAATTACGAGCTTCTAGCAAAGGCATTTTTATTTGAAGAATATGACATATGACAATAAAATAAGTACGTTTAATGACAATTTCTTTTCAAACATCAGACTTATTGTCGATTTCCAACTACGCAAAGAGGTTCGCCATTTATTAAAAATGTTTTGGTTCTAAGTATTTGAAGTCACGCATGCACGTATTCTTAGAGAATTCAACCCGAATGGAGTAGCCATGTCTATCATTTTCTATACAAAAAAAGTTTGCCGATTTTTGCGGGGGAGGGGAACGTCAAATGTATGGCTATTCGTACGTAACGGACAAATAGCTACGTCAGATAAACGTCAGTCCATACATATGTATAACCACTGGTCATATGTTTTCGGCAGAGGAGAACGCCTGTCAATGGCGACTCCGGTTGGTTGAATTCTCTAAGCACGTATTGCATACCTGCTCAATCACGACAACATTTTAATCTATTCGAAAATAATTTTGTCAAACGTGTTAACGAGCTAAAACCTTTTTATCAGTCAGATATATTTATGATGAGTTTACGATATCATCTTTAATTGTTTATGACGACTTGATGACTGATTAGTATTTATTGATTAATTTTGAGTTGTTGTCAGAGAGTTCTAAACCAGGAGAGGCCCTGAGTATCATTTCCCCTCTGTCAAAAGTATTGGCGGAAAATCTAGTACATCTATAAAAACTATTTCAATAATCGATGCCACGCCATTTTCGTCATCGCTGTCGATGGATAATAAGCTCCGTGAAAATGCCCTTATGCGCTGTTTTTGGATGTAAAAAAATGTTATATTTCGTCTAGTTTACAAAAAGATGAAATACCATTTCAGATGTAAGTACAGTTTTACTTTATTAACCATTACTTTCGTAATAAAAGATTTAACCTAAATCGAAAATCAAGCTTCGTTTACAGAATCGATTCAAAGACAATCGTTTTCTTTCTGACGGGCAGTAACTATTTGACGTTTGACACTTCTCCATATTTAATGCGCTTAAGGATTGCTGTCTTCTATATTTTGTTTGAAAATACAATCAAAAATGATCCTTGGCTTTTTTGTTTAACATTTCCAAAGACTGCATCCAATAATGAACCATATGTTAACATATGTACAGTCGACTATCTATTGCTCCATTTAGTGTTATTAAGTATAAAAATAATATGTCAAATATGTTTGGTGTTTTCAAGTCAAAGGTACATCTTTGTCGGTTGTCAATAAAGCGTTGCTGCCATAAAAAATCATTTAGAAATAAACTGTATTAACAACCGACAATGATGTACCTTTGACTTGAAAACTTCACATGCGTGCTACCTCGCCCCCCTCAGATTTTGGCAGACTTTTTTGTTTGGAAAGATGAGGCGAAGCGTACTCCATTTATAGAGCTTTATGGTTGTTGTCAATATCACCATTTGAACTAAATATTTTTTGTGGTTAGAAATAATATTAATTGAATAAGAAATAACATAAAACTTCACCCAAAATTGAACAAGTGGAGCCACAAAGAGAATGCTGCAACTATTTTTACAGCGTTACAAGCAGATCTAAGAATGGATAAACGACAACAAATTACCATAATATCCTGTCATCTAACAATTGTTTACAAGTAAGTTCATTGACCAGTCACCTGTTTAGGGTTAGCACAAAGTAGTTTGTTGCGTGAATGTTTCAAAGGCTATAAGTTGAACACGGTTACACATATTTACATAGTTTCTATGGGGGAAATATAGTGCTATGGCTAAACTATCTCCCATTTCCGTAAAGGTCCATCGTGGACTTGCACCGTGTATACAGGCAAGGTAATATATTTAAAAAAGGATTTGCAAGTTTCCTAGTATTTAACATTTGCAAGAATCCTTATAAAACGTTTTTGTAACATGAATAAATATCATGATGTCTGTGTTACATTTTTAGATTAAATTAAACAATGATATCCAAAAACTATCACGACTCGCCTTATCGCTAATATTCTCTGTAATAAGCAATTGCCTCACTTATAAGTGAGGTGATCAGAATATTCAACGCGCCTTAGTATCGATCGACATGATCGTACATGTAGCTTGTTCCATAAGTTTTATTATTAACACAATTGCCCATGCCTGACCATGCATGACCTATGATGCCACGGGGATACGATAAGAAATCCTAACCTCTAAATGCCACTTTTCTGTTCATGTTGCCTAGATTTATCCGCTGCAACAGTTCATGAACGCCGCGAGCGTGAAAGTGACGCTGATCCTGCCACTTGTGCTGTCCTTCACGGCAGAGCTGCGCGTCACGATCCAGCGGGTCGAGGAATTCCTTGCATTCGGTAAGCCCTAACTCTGCTCCTGTTACTCACAATTAAAGCTGACTCTAAATAAACTAGTAATTTCTTACATAAGACGAGACAGGTGTCTAGGCTAATACAAAAATGCACTAGTGATTCGGGAAGAAGCCAGCTCTATACTTCGACAACAACACTGCTATGAAGAGTTTGAGTTGGACGTTTGCGTTACTGATGAAAAGTATTAAGAATTAATAAAACAATAATTCACTGTAAGAAACATTTTTAGGAATCAAGATGCTTGTAAATTATTTAACCCATAATATCGCCAAATCAAAAGGTATACTTTTTTGTTACTAGAGTGATTTGAGTTGCTTCGAGAGTTCGAACTAGTTTTGCAGACAAATATCAGTGCCTACGAGTATTAGGTAGGAACGTGTATACACTTATTTACATACATTATTATCGGTTATAAATATCACAATATTAAACAGTATTTAGACTTGGATTACACTTTGACAATTCCTACCTCAGATGTGGGTCACGGGTAGCCCCTTTTTAAAATCAATAAACTTCCCACCTTTGGCACGCACAGCTGCACGCACTGCGTTGAGCACTTTCTGGGCTCTCTCGGCATATTATTTAGCGATGTCCCTGACAATATTAAACTTATATACATGTGTGACTCAAGCATTGATAATGTAACGATCACTTAATATAGGTCGAGAGCAGACATGAGCGATATTTTAAACACTGGATATGACTTCTCAAGCTATCTTTACTTACTTATTACCCTGATACGGTTCTTATGATTGATGGAGGTTACCTATGTCTAAAATTCCACACACCCCGGACTGTTGTTTTTATGTTATGTAGAAACCGTTATCTTGAACTAAATCTCCCAAAAGTCGTGTACCATTATGCAGACGGTTTTATTCTATGAGGTACCTAATTTCATATACAGTGATATTTTTTGAAGATACTTTATTAATATGTTGAGTACCGTAAAATGGGGTGAATAGGGATTGCGTGGAGAGTTGGGTTATGAATGGGGGGAGAGAACCCGGGACCCGGGTATGTCCTTAAACTACGTCCAGACACGGGTATGTCCTTAAACTACGTCCAAAAGAGAGGTATGGGTACTGCGAATGTCGTCTCGCTATGTGTGGTAGGGCACAGGCACAGCACAGCGAATGTCATCTCGCTCAAATCTGAAGCAGAGCCCGACTGGGGAAGTACCTCCACCTTACAGAAAACTTTAGTGTGAAATTCATAGGTAAGATCACGAGCAGCCATGGATAACCAATCAGCGTCCCGCGTTAAGATCATGGGTAGCGATGGATAAGATCATTTTGATCTTTGATCTTCCTGCACGCCGCGAAATGCTTAAATTGATCCGTTTCGCCCTGCGATCCGATTACCCACATATAATAAGTACTTACTTATCCTTAGTCAGATGAAACTGACTTGACTATATCTACATATGAAAGGTACGTACATGGAAAGAACATGTCTAGTCACTTTTTTGTAAAATGAGATTTTTATATCAAAATGTAGAGCTTGAAATGAACTATTAGTACAACTTCTGTTACAGATGTAAATGTTAACGTATTTCCACTTCTTAACTCATAAAAACCATCTAGTTACGAAAATAGTATGGTTAATTGAAGCATTCCAAATTTTAAAAGCGCTATAACTCAAAATGTTGTCAATGTGACTAGACATGTTCTTTCCGTGTACCCTTCATATATATGGTCCTTTCTGTATGTTATTTATTTTGACCAAGGAAATTGTCCTAAAATTTACATAGTCTTCTGATTGATATTGATAGGATGCGATTATAATTAGAAGTTAAAAATAGTAAGTAAGTGTACCGTAAGGTCGGGGTACTTTGACCAATTTCAGGTTACTCTGGCCCATATAAAAATCACATATAGAAGGGTCTAATAAAAAAGATAAAAACTTATACGGTTAGTTTTAATCATCCACATAGCAACGTGTCATTAATTCAATTCATTTATAAAACCTGAACCAAGTAAATCCCACAGGCCAAAGTTACCCTTCAGGGCCAAAGTACCCCGACGTTACGGTAAATGTTTAATGAGCATACTAAAAGCTTACATTACTTTTACAACTACTTGGGTTAAAGCCCGCGAGTCAGTAGGTACATACCTATGCTTATTTGTTTGTTCCAGAGGACCGGCCAGACTTGGTGGCGGATCAGAAGGCTATGCAGCTCAGCTTCCCACACCGCAAGAGCGAGCGATCAGTCAGCACTCTGTCCTACCGCCTCACGAGCGACGACTTCATCAAAGGTAATATAACCAATGTTTGATTTCATGCAGAATAAGTGTAGACTTAGTGTATAATTATTTTATGAATTACGAATTTATAGTTTCGTCACCGTATTTAATATCATCGTACTTGCAGTTAAATACAAAAAGTGAGCTTATGCTGGATATGTTACCTTATTGTAACGTATGTAAAATAGTGTAGAGTATTTTTTTCTTGAATACCCTTACGATGTAATACAAAAGTACAGGCTGATTTGTAGATCGAAGCATTAGGAGTAAATAAATAAATACATTTCCAAATGGTTACACGATTACTTAAAGCCCCTTTTATACAGAACATATTCGAGGGTACAAATGGGCCCACCTCACGTTAATGATTGTCTAACCCTAAGTAGGCGGACTCATGAGTTCGCCTTCAGGGCCGCGATTCGAAAAATAAACACACACACTGGACAGACACAGCTCCAACCCAACTCAACTCAACGCTATAACGACATTGACATTTGCTATTCGAACAGATTTTCATTCAACATTGGTCTCACATTGGTCACACATTGGTCTCACATTGATCCAATGTGCGACCAATGTGTTACTAATGTGAGACCAATGTGAGACCAATGTTGAATGAAAATCTGTTCGAATAGCAAATGTCAATGTCGTTATAGCGTTGAGTTGGGTTGAGTTGGGTTGGGTTGGAGCTGTGTCTGTCCAGTGTGTGTGTTTATTTTTCGAATCGCGGCCCTGCTCTTGTTGTAGGTATCACCCCCAACGAAAAAAGGTTCCGCCGAAGCATATCCCAGGGTGACGACGTCGCGATTGACATTCGCGATGTGAG
The DNA here is from genome assembly GCA_947086415.1 of Pammene aurita. NCBI lineage: Eukaryota > Metazoa > Arthropoda > Insecta > Lepidoptera > Tortricidae > Pammene > Pammene aurita. The sequence continues at coordinate 19,631,031 of OX352289.1, forward strand.
CGCCAGTTGGACGAACGATCCCAACTTTCAGGCTCTTAAAAATATTACTGTACGCATACGTAAAGGAAAGTTGTGTGCAATCATCGGATCGGTTGGATGCGGAAAGGTAATTAATTAAAACTAGTAATTTAGTAAAACGAGTTATTTACTAGGTGCCTACAACATTACTCTAGATTTATGAGGAGCAACGGTAAATCTGTCGTCTTAAAAGTTTCTTTAAAAACAATTAAAAATTAAATAAATCGTAACCGATTGACCGAAGTATTTTATTCTGCGACAGAACCTTTTTATTAACAGGCTCAGTAGGTTTAGCTAAGCTTATTGGTTGGCATGGATGTTTATAAATAGGTCTACTATAGGTATTGTTTGTAACATAATTATTAATCTATTCCAACAGTAATTTTCCTCGGCATGTTTTTGAAAGGATTTGTTGGATATGTTTAGAAAGCCATTTTGAATAGCAAAGTAGTATTCAATTAGGGCGAGTGTTTGTTTGGCTCGCTCTCCACGACACGAGGCGGTTCAGGTGGCGCGTGTTCTTACCATGCGGACTCCGGCCGCAGCTTCCATATTGATTAAGTGCCCCCGCCTTTATACCCCTAACGGAAAATTCATGCTTTTAAATCAGTTTTATTGGGAACATCTAGATAAATATTCACCGTTTCGAGTATATATACACTTAACAAAGGCAGTGTCTCATTTAGTGTCACCGCCGTAACATTCAACCATTTAATAGACGGAGAGCTAGCTATGTTAGATAACAGACACAATAATGAGAGTAACGAAGCCCCTCTAGTTAGTTTGCTATACTATGCTTATTTCTGCATCCGGACATCTGGTAGGTTTTCATTGGCGGAGGTCGAAGAATGCAAACCACTTGAAGAGTACAACCCCTTGAGTTCTGGGTTTGATGCAATATTGTGAGAAATTATGTAATTAATTAGGTTATATCATTGCCAGGAGTTAGTTACTGTTAGGGGAAAGTAGTGACAAAACAATTTATAGTTTGTCGCCTACTGTTTTTGTTTCCGCAATAAAACGCAATGATTTTTGTTCTAATGTAAAATTATACACCCCAAACCATTATTAGACAACTTCGGCAGCTTCAAAAAATTTCTTCGGAAATTTTTGCAGGTCTATCAGTCTAAGCTCTACCCATTAATAGCTGCCAGATGCCAGGACCTAGGAATAAGGATAGCGTAGCAATATATTGAGACGGGTGGCGTTGCTCTCATTATTGTGTCATATCTGATGTGGCAGGCTCTTAGTCTATAACGGAAAGGGCGGGCGCGCGAGTGGTTTGTTTGGTCATTTAAGTGTTTATCTGGATGGCCGTGTTAATAGCCGTCCCTCCTGGTTATGGCCCGAGCATGGCGAGAAGTCAAAGCCTTGTCGTAATCAAGTGTAATGTAATGATTATAAACACAACATTAAATAATTAACGTTCTTGGGTTAGGTTGCGACAAACTTTCGAGTGGTAATATGGCTTTTAAACCAGAGTAATACATACTATTTTTCACTTCGATTGCGAGATTATAAAAATATAAGATAAAAATACTTATTATTTACAATGACTAAACCTAAGGTGAAATTATGGTTTAACATGACGGTCTTTTTATTTTTTACACGCAGCACAGATACAAATATAAACATCGGAAATAAATGCCACAGACGAAGGTATAATAAGCGCTCTAAACCGCTTCCACATTAAAATATTTTTTAATTATTGTGAAGTAGGCCCTAAAGAACACCTCATGTTTTGAGAAATAAATTGCGTTTCCTGATTCGTCGATTGCTGTATTCTGATTGGTTGATATAAAATAAAAATAAATAAAATGCATTTATTTCAGACTAATTGTGTCCATATTTTGTTGGTAAAAAAATTACAGTGTGTTTTTAAGGACTTAAATTATTTCGGCTTAAAGAAACTTTATTGTCTAAAGAAATTACAGAAATTTCACTTATTAGACAACTTATAAATAGTTAACTTATCTAAAATTATTACAAGCTAACGCAATAAGCAAGCACTTATGACAACTTTTAACAAAAACAGTGTGTAATATTTAAATTAAAACTATTGATTAAGTACGAAAAAATAAAACTAGCAATCGACCCTGTAGTGTAATTTAAACATTGAAATGTTTTGTAAATCATAAATATGTATACATATAGGCCCTAGAGGGTACTTTAGTCCGCCTTGGTGCAGGGTGATAATATGACACACTTTTGGAGCATTAGAAGTGAAAAATATATTTCGAAGAATACGCCTCTATTACCAACTCCATTATTTTTGATGGTAACTTTGATGTTAGTCAGCGGCGGTAGTCAGTTCAGTTTATAAAATCTAATGTAAGCAGATGTTAATTCAATCAGCACGACAGTTGTTGGATCATTCTCAAATTTTATTTCTGTGGTATTTCATACATTTAGAATAAGTAGTCTGAATAGTATGACAAAACTTTAGATGGCGGCACAAATCTGGATAATGGGCCGGGTCAGCATTTCACTGAGTCATATCCAATCCAATATGCCACAAATATGTTATTTTCCAGTCGTCGTTCCTGCAATTGCTCCTGAAGGAGCTGAGCGCTTCCTCTGGCAGCGTGTCAATATACGGCTCGCTGTCCTACTCTAGCCAAGAGGCGTGGCTCTTCCCCGCCACGGTCCGTGAAAACATATTATTCGGATTGCCGTATATTGCAAGCAAATACAAAATCGTAAGTAGTTAGCCTAGATACGAATGTAATATATTATCTAGTAATACGTTGGCACTATATTAAATATTTACTTATAAATGCGAATAGCCTAAGTAATTATTACAAAATACCTACAATCGTAAGAATTGTGACACTGTTAAATGACCATTAAATTGGCAGATCTGATTTAGTTATTATAATACATAGTTGCTGTGGTCAGAAAATGTCGACGACCTTCTGTCGACGATAGTACTCGCACCAACAGTATGTTTGTTTAATTTCGTTAGTCTATTAAACTCGGAGATGTCAGAATACTACATATTTTTTGTTCTTGTCAGTCATAACATTTTGTAATAATATGCAGGGTGACGATATTTTTCCTGAGTTTTTTGACCCCCACTGCCCTCACTCTTATTCATACCAGTTTTAGTACCTACTGCAATTGGGGTTGGCTTTACTGTATGTTAATTTGGATTTGTACGTAATACAGGTGTGCCAAAAGTGTTCGCTGGAAAAGGATTTCAAGCAGTTCCCGTTTGGCGACCAGACGCTAGTGGGTGAGCGCGGCGTGTCGCTCTCGGGCGGGCAACGCGCGCGCGTCAACCTGGCCCGCGCTGTATATCGTGAGGTAATTGCATTTTGACGTGTCTTCAAACTATGGATGGTACAAGGAGGATCGATCTGTCTTATAGGAAAACGGTCGAAAAAGTGTCCAGCGGTAAGCACTAAACAATAGTTCCAAATATCTCCGGGTGGCGCTAGGTATAGTTCAGCATTTGAAATGAATTACCGATATTTAATACTCATATGACATTCTAAATAAAATTAATATTCAGAGTGTTTTTCTTCTCCGCAAATAATTATTTTGTAAATATGTATGGATTTGATTTTTTAATATCAAAATTAATTTAATTAAATTTAATATCACTGTGGCGCCATCAGTGTATCGCCTTTTGACGGACATTTTTGTAACAGAGATTTATATCCTTCTTGTACCATCCATACTTCAAACAATGAAAGAGAGACGGCTTAGGTACTTAGTACCTACACCTACTCAGTTAGTATTCTAACTTTCGACGTTGTACCATAGTTATCAAATAACCAAGGCGCAAAGTCCGTATACAGTTTTCGACTTTATACTGTTGATACTATGACGATATTATGACGAGGTACTTTACTCTTCAAACCTTTGACAGTAAGTATAATATTGCAATATAATGAACACAATATTATAACCACTTTTTAAACCTATACCTACATTATCACTTCGCTTGCTGTTGCTGAATCTAGTACCTACTGCAGTGAAACACTTCGTAATTTGCATTAACACTTTTAGTTTTGCAGATTAAGTAAATTATTTAAAATTATCAATTTGGTCCTTCGAGCCGGATAGAATGTAATTAAATTACAATAATCAGATTATTTAAAATTAGCACTTAACATAAAAATGACGATAACGATATCGATATAAAGATACATAGATTTCACATTCAATAATTTCCTTAGTATCGTAGACGTCTACTTTCCGCACGAAAGGAAAATAAAACGAGGGAGTACTAGCAAAACTAGTAAGTACAAATAAAGACTCGGCTGGTAATTTGGCTGCGGGGAAAGTTTTGGATTAATGAGACGAGTGATATGGATGGTGACGGATGATTCGCTGGATGAGAGTAGCCTAAATTCAAGAGCCAGGTCTTTGTACCCCTGTCAAATGAGGCAATTAGAATTTTGGGGATTTAGGGTTAATATAAAAATGCGGATCGCAGATATGTAAGAATGGTAACAACAATATAGAACTAAAGCACGGCAAATAAAATGCGAAGTCCCCAATTAAACTATGGAGCACTTCACGGAGCGACACGCCGGTTTCACCTGGTGAGCCACGCGGGATGCGGGCTCGAGTTCTTTAGAGGCGACTGGCGGCCGTATTCCAAGGCGATACTCCAGTTTCACCTGGTGAGCCACTCGGAATGCGGGCTCGACTTCTTTAGAGGCGACTGGCGGCCGTATTCCAAGGCGATACGCCGGTTCCCAATATCTGCGTTGGACAGTATCGCAGTTTCGGCCACAAACGCTTGACGCTCCTCCGACGCGGTACACGCACGCACTTGGCGTTGGATATCACAAAATACTAATTCCAATCACGCCCAACAAATAATCAAACTCAGATTAAAATAGGAAAAAAGGGATGTCAAAATGGATTCTGACAACTCCCCGCTCGAGGTTGACAATCTATCCCTTTTCTCGACTAAAACAAAAAACTATTCCAAACTCCTACAAAATTTGAATTTAAAATTGATGCGAATATCCTCTTTTCTTAGTCGTCAGCTTCTTTCAAAATAAAAAAAGAACACATGATATGGTGATCATATTTTGATATCGGCGCTACCTATCTATAAGTAGACGAATCACGATCTAATCTACCCTGACTCGCGCAACTTGGCCGGTAAACAAACTAAGCCCAAGGGACGCCGCGAGATGTAGCTGGCGTTTTTTCGGCATGATACAGCCTCTCCCTACCAAACAAAGAAACAAACAAACAAAATGACACACAACAAACCAACGCATCACGCGGTCCAAGACATGACGGCTGGGATGGGTTCATGGAAAAAGGAGCAAGGAAATGCTCAAACAAAAGGAAATTATTTGAGAATATCTTTAATATGATAAGTGCCGATGTGCTCGGAATCGGAATCAGCCAGTGGAGATACTCATCGAACAACACGGCATCGAACAAAACGTGGAGCGAATTTTCCGCCCCGAAGAGGGTCAGTAGAGCCACGCTGGAAATTCCTGCGCCAAACGATTTGATCGCCAACGATCCTGGGCGCAGAACGGTTCTTGTTGAACATGGCGGCGTTACGATGAAAAGCCAAAGCCATTGAATCCGAAACCTTATCGTACACCTCACGAAGCGTCTGAAGATTCGAAGCGCGTTCCATCCGGCTGAGTCCCACATCTTGGTCCCCAACCTGATTCTCAACACGCTCACGAAGCATTGGCAACTCGCGGCCGTACATCAAAAAGTTCGGTGTATAAGCAGTAGCCAGATTTATACAAGAGTTTAAATAAAGAGCCACCCGATGTAAATGACCTGACCAATTCCGCTGGTCATTTTCAACTAGAATGCTCAACGTAGTGATCACAACTTGGTTATATCTCTCCACAACATTCGCTTGTGGCGAATAATATGGGGTATAACACGGACCCGGAATATTATAACTCGTCAAGAAATCCAGAAATTGACGACTATGAAAAACCGTAGCGTTGTCACAGAGAATGTTAGCAGGAACACCGGACCGCAAAATAACCTCCGACTCTAATGCCATCGATATTGACCTCGCATTCACCGACTTTAAAGGGACAAACAAAACAAATTTGGTAAAAACGTCAACCAAAGTCAAAATATAACGACACCCATTACGGCTAACCGGTAAAGGACCAATTAAGTCAATGGAAAGAAGATCAATTGGAGCCGCAACACGACGAGGAAATAAGCGAAGTCCACGAGGTTGTGAATTTGCAATTTTATAAGACTTGCAAATCTGACATTCGGAAAGGAACCTTGTAACATCACGGTACATATTCGGCCAGTAGTATAAGTCACGAGCTTTTAAATACGTCTTCATAACACCAGGATGAACGTTGGGAAATCCATTATGAATTTCAGCAACCGCCTCTCTAGTCTTTGGAGCAGGAAGAACTATACGCCATGGATTAGGTGCTAAAGGGTTTTCAATAGCTAGTCTGCGCATTAAGACACCATCCCGAAGAGCAAATGCAGTAAACATTTGGGGATTGTCTAAAACTCCCTGGTAAATAGGTTCATACCAAGGATCTCCAGAAGGAGCCACGCCACGCGCGAATGAGATAAGCCCAACCTGAGCGCGGGACAAGGCGTCAGGAACAACATTAAGGACACCTTTTTTATGTTCAATCTCAAAGTTATATTGGGAAATCAAAGTTGCCCAACGAGCCAAGCGCCCGGTAGGATTATCAAGGGTGATCAACCGTTTAAGAGCAATATGGTCAGTAATGATCTTAAACCTCATTCCATCGAGATACCCGCGGAAATGCTTTATGGAATCAACAACAGCGAGAAGCTCATGTTCGGTTGTCTCGTATCCACGTTCAGCTTTAGTGAATAAACGAGAATAATAAGCAATTGGATGTTCAATGCCGTCAAACTCTTGAGCCAGGACCGAGCCTAAGCCAACCTGGCTAGCGTCACATTGAAGGATAAAAGGTTTCGAAAAATCCGGGCAAGCCATCAACGGAGCGCTCATCAAGGCATCCTTCAATTTAGAAAAAGCTTCACTAGCACTATCGTTCCAATCGATGGGATCACGTCCCTTTCTCTTACCGATAAGTGCCGTCAGAGGAGCAATAATCGAAGAAAAACCATCCACGAAACGGCGATAATACGAACACATACCAATGAAAGCACGTAGAGACTTGGCAGAAGAAGGGGTAGGGTAATCCCTAATAGCTTCTAATTTCTTCGGATCAGTTTGAAGACCACGCTCATTGACGATGTAGCCGAGATACTTCAATTCAGACTTACAAAACTCGCACTTATCTAAATTAACCGTAAGACCAGCTCCCTTCAACCTATCACGAACCTTACGAATAAGCCGCATATGACTGTCAAAATCACGAGACACCAAAATCAAATCATCAACATAGCCGAAGATAAAATCCTCAGACTCAGGGGTATATTCAAAATTGACAATCATGTCAGTAAGCCTCTGCATCTCGGACGCAGCGTTGGTTAAACCAAAAGGGAGACGAACGAATTTAAAGAGGCTCCTTTGGGGTACAATAATGGCCGTCTTCTCACAACTGGCCTTATCAGCTAAGGGGATTTGCCAAAAGGCGCTCCTAAAATCCAACGAAGTTAGATATTTGGCACCTCGTAGGTTATCAAGGATGTCCTGGACGCGCGGGAGAGGGTATGAATCCCTGATGGTAACGCTGTTCAACTTCTTACTGTCCACGCAAAACCTGACACTACCTTCTTTCTTGGCTGTTCAACTTCCTACTGTCCACGCAAAACCTGACACTACCATCTTTCTTGGTAACCATCACCACTGGGGAAGCCCAGGGTGATCGTAAGGGACGAATGACGCCTGACTCTAACATCTTGTCGATCTCTTCGTTGAGAATCTTGAGCTTGACTGGAGATAAGGGATAGTAACGTGGGCGGATGGGCGAACCGACAGTCTCAATCTTATGCGAAAGCCACGAAGTACAACCTAATCCAGCTTTATCAGAAGAAATCTCCTCGAACTCGTTAATAACAGATTGGAGTTTTGATTTCTGCAGTGGTGCAAGCACCGTACGAGGGTGGACATAGCGAACCTCACCTATGACTCATGGGACTGCGACAGGAACATGATGTGAAGCGACGTAAAGCTTACCTGACAAACCATCACGGAATGCCTTCTTTAAAATGTCAATGAGACCAACAGCATTCCAAAACTCAATTCCTAAAATAAATGCAGTAGGAAGATTACTGCTTACTAGACAGGGGTGCAGAACGCGAATGCCACTAAAAAGAATGGGGACGTCCAAACCGCCTAGAATTTCAATAGGAGAATTGTCGGCGGAGACAACATAAGGCCGGATATCCTCGTGATATGTTATACCGAGCTCCGATAAGAGGGATATATCAATTAGTGAAACCTGAGCACCAGAGTCTAAAAGAGCTCTTACCGAAGAGCCAGCAACTAAAACATCAATAAAAAGTCTATTATCCGGGGAATTATTCATATAAACGGGCGACACCGATGGACCTCTCAGTGCGCCACTTATTCGTTTTTTGACGGACCAGAATTACAACTAGAACAATCGCGGGTGATTGCACCAACACGCTTACACTTGAAGTACACTGCCCCTGAAACGTAAGGACAATTACGATAGTTGTGACCAGTTGCATCACACTTCATACACACTATAGAACTGGGTTGACCTACAACTTGAGCACTAATCGGTGCAATAGCCAAACGTGCTGGACGTGAACCTTGAAAGGCTTCAAAATTTTTCGCGACTTCTAACAAACCATCAATATCCCTAACCACGTTAGTTGCAAGACAAGGATGATATCTAGGATTCATTCCATATTTAATAATGTTAAATAGGTTCTCTTCGGAAACCGGTGTACGAAGCTTTGCGTTTAGATCGCGCGTCTGAATAACAAAATCAACCACTGACTGGTTGTCCTTCTGTGATAAAGCGCGAAGTTGGCTCTCGATCTTGAAATCGAAATCGGCTACGTCGAAGGTTTTAACGAATTCAGACTAATTCCGCGTAAGTAAGACCCGGATATCTGATTGCCCTAAAATGTTTCAAGGCACTATCTGACAACAATTCATGGAAACGTCTGACAACATATGAAGGATTGACGTTACGCGCCATACCTTCTTCTTCGATTCGAAAGAAAAATTCGCGAACACAAGTGTCCCCGGAAAAGTTCAAGTTCCATTCCGTAAGTGAATAATCTTTGAAAGGAAAAGGCGGGGGAAGTCCGGACATATGCATCACCTGGGGTCGTGGTTCAGAATCAAAAAGCTGTTCTTCATCGTTTGCCATTGTATCTAAAATCCTCGGATCGTGCGAGTTTAAAGACGAGTGTGCATGAGGCGTCTCAGCAATTAATCCTTCATTACCTAAGTGCGACATGGTGAAAAATCGAATGTTGTCTTGCATTTCAAGTTCAAACAAAAATTAAAATTAATCGACCTCAAAATTAAAATCCGAAGTTCAAGTATGTCAGTGGTCTAAACCAAGCGCTTAAGCCAAAGAAAGAAAATAAAACTCGAAGTCTAAATGCTAAGTTAGAGTTCGAATTCAAAGAAAACAAGTTCAGTTTCTGAAGAAAAAAAAAACAAAACGCAAATCATACATTCTATGTCTGACTTACCTGCGAATTCCCTAACGTCTACGGGCGCTAACTACAGGACTCAAACTATGAAATAAGGTATTCGGGAATTGTTACGGGTAATTGAGAAAAAGGCATAAGTAAAGGTCAACAGATAAATAAGTTTTGTTTTTTAACATAAATAAAAGCAATATTTCAATATGAAGGAATTTGGGTCAATGATGGGACGTAAGGAGGCAGCAGGCTGAAACAAACCAAAACTAAAGTTAATAGAACCGCAACCGGTCTACGGTCACCGTCTCACAAATCCAAAAAAAAAAAAATTCAATTACAATTATTAAAAGGAAATCCAGAGTTCTTTATTTTAATTCGGGCGCCAAATTGCAGTGAAACACTTCATTATTTGCATTAACACGTTTAATTTTGCAGATTAAGTTAATTATTTAAAATTAGCAATCCTTCGAGCCGGATAGAATGTAATTAAATTACAATAATCAGATTATTTAAAATTAGTACTTCACATAAAAATGATGATAACGATATCGATATAAAGATATTTCACATTCAATAATTTCCTTAGTGGATAGAATGTAATTAAATTACAATAATCAGATTATTTAAAATTGGCACTTCAAATAAAAATGACGATATTGGCTGGCGGCCGTATTCCAAGGCGATACTCCGGTTTCACCTGGTGAGCCACGCGCAATGCGGGCTCGAGTTCTTTAGAGGCGTCTGGCGGCCGTATTCCAAGGCGATACGCCGGTTTCCAATATCTGCGTTGGACAGTATCGCAGTTCCGGCCACAAACGCTTGACGCCCCTCCGACGCGGTACACGCACGCACTTGGCGTTGGATATCACAAAATACTAATTCCAATCACGCCAATAAAAAAGGGATGTCTAAATGGATTCTGACAACTCCCCGCTCGAGGTTGACAATCTATCCCTTTTCTCGACTAAAACAAAAATCTATTCCAAACTCCTACAAAATTTGAATTTAATTGATGCGAATATCCTCTTGTCTTAGCCGTCAGCTTCTTTCGAAATACAAAAAGAACACATGATATGGTGATCATATTTTGATATCGGCGCTACCTATCTATAAGTAGACGAACCACGATCGAATCTACCCTGACTCGCGCAACTTGGCCGGTAAACAAACTAAGCCCAAGGGACGCCGCGAGATGTAGCTGGCGTTCTTTCGGCATGCTACACTACGCATTAATATTCTCCGTGCTCTCCACTAACATTGTTCTCCTTAGGTACTATGTTTTTGATCTTGGCGCGCCCTGTTTGCCAAACCATCCGGAAAAATATCATAATAGCCAGATTTTTGGGATCATAATCTGAAATCAGTATACCGGGTGTGGCCTGTAATAAGAGCAATAAAGTAAAACGTAGATTCTACTCTTTAAACTAGAGGAGAGTAGAATCTACGTTTTAATTTTTTGCTCCTATTACAGGCCACACCCGGTATACCACCGTCGTGGTATAAAAAAAGGTACCTTATTTGTAAATCATATGACAATGAGAGCAAGTAAAGTTACGAAATACATAATTTTAACTTATTAAATGTGACAAAGGCGATGTTATTATTAGGTAATACATTGGTATGGTAGCTAATGTGATAAAACAGGCAAAGTTAGGTTAGCTTATTAGCATTGCATAGGCAAAGTTTATGCTACACGTAGAATTAACATTGCATTCTACGAGCAGTTAAACCGTAGCAGTTAAATTGGCTCGGCTGCGTTACGAATGTTCCATTAAAGTTGCAAAGGGAGCCAAGCCGTAAGTGTATCGAGTTCCAGTGCGCAGGGTATACAAAGCATAGTTAGAATACGTATACAGGGCCGGCAACCCGAATACTTATAAGTACAGTCAGCTGCAAAAGTAGCTAAGCGGGAGAGGTGTTAATAACGATCTTGACACGTCTTTATTGTTAAGAGAATAAGATCGTGTAAGGGTTTCCCCCACACCTATCGACGCGGAATCGGCAATAGCCGATAGAAAAAACCTTTATGTCCACGCAACAAGAGCGAAAAAGTCGTCGTCGCGTCGGCAGGCTTCGGCCGAGCCGATCCGAGCCGAATCATGCCTTGTTAGCTCTTATTGTGTGGACATAAAGGTTTTTTCCATTGGATTTTGCCGATTCCGCGTCGACAGGTGTGGGGAAACCCTAAAGGTCATTTTAAAAACATCACCCGCTTACTACTTCTGCTGCTGACACGTAAAACCACCTAAAGCTCTTAGACTATTATTGAAATGAAGCAGTTCTAAGGCAAAATATGTTCCTAAATGAAACAAAATGTTACGAAAACTCTAGACAAATTTCGTACTTTTGCTAACGTTATACTTTGTGTCTGTCTACAGTGTCTACCTACACTATAAAATAAATGTTTACCTATCCGTCCTGTGACTAGAACCTTAACCTAGCCTCACCTAAAATTGAATTACATAAATCGCATTAGGTATTTTGTCACTCACTTTAAAGTGGATTTAATGTTTCAGTAAACGCCCAGGGGCCGTATTATCTAACTTTAAACTCTAGATGTGTTACGTATTTGGTATTAATATGATATTCTTTTGTCATCAAAATCTGATTTTATCAATTTGTGATTCTAACAACTACAGTCACTGGACGTAATCTGAAAAAGCAAATGTTGCTCCTAACAGGTCAAAACCTATTAAATGTCAAATTAAAATCCATAACAGATACATGATCTGTCATGTAGTTCGAATAAGTCTCCAGTTTAATTATGCTACACGGCTCACGTCAAGTAGGAAGGTAAGACGCCTCAAGGTAACGTCCCAAGACGTAGCATGTCATGTTACGATTTGGATGCAATTTTGGGGTGTTTGGCATTTTACACCATTTGAAAAACCGGCGAAGAGCATATCGGGGCATGCTCAGTATAGGGTTCGTTTATTAAGGGTTATTTTGCGGCACTTACGTTCTTTTACTATTAGTTTTTGAGTTATAGGTTTATAACTCATAAACAGCTCAACTGATTTCATTAAATATAGATCAGAACAGGCCCCACTTCCATGAGGGGTATGCGCTTTTTTAAACTTTCGGAGCTAATATTTAGGAAAGTTTTAGTTTTATCCAAAAATTGTCTTCGAAAATCCTTATTATTTTTTAAATACCTATCCATCGACACCCCACACAATTCGGTTGAAGCGAAAAATAAATCACTCACACTTCATGTGTTGGTACCCTAAAAATAATATACTTTCAGATTTTTTTTACCACTTTGTCGGCGTGATTAAAACACATACTCATACCAAATTTCAGTTTTCTAGTACTAACCATCGCTGAGCAAAGGCGCGGACAGACGAACATGGCGAAACTATCAGGGTTCACCTAGTTGTCTACGGTGTACTACTAGTGTATAAGTGTTTTTCTTCTCCACAAATTATTATTTTGCATTTATGTATGGATTTTTGATTTTTAGCATCAAAAATCATAATATACTTAATAACAAATATCCGTTAAAAAATAAAAAAAAATAATGCCCTGACCGGGATTCGAACCAGGGACCCTCCGCTTCGTAGGCAGGGTTACTACCGACCGGGCTAGAAATGTATATGCTATTGTGGCGCCATCAGATTAACGCCTTTTGACGGACACTTTTGTAACATAGATATTGACATCCTACATATACCATCTATAACACGGCCCATGTTTTATTTACAATGTTTATACAAAATCACGATTCCGTAATGGGCAAGGCCGTTGAAAACTAATTGTAGAGGGCGCTGTTCCAGATTCCATACAACGAGAGAAGAGACAAAAGATTTATGGTCCTTATCAATGTACGGTAACTACATACATAGCTTTTCTTAGGAAAAAATCTTCCCTATAGCTTTATCTACACCATTTTAATTGTAGAGTATTAACCGGTGAATTTCTCTAAGGGTCCAATTCGAGACGAAACATAGTCAGTCATTTTCGCTAAAATAAATAAAAACTACTTTCCTTCTCCGAAAATCGAGTGGTAAATATCAAATGATATTTCGTACATAAGTTCCGAAAAACTCAGTGGTACGAGCCGGGGTTTGAACCCGAGACCTCCGGATTGAAAGTCGGACGTCTTACCGCCAGGCTACCAGTGCTCCTTGTTTTTAGGTTTCCGTACCTCGAAAGGAAAAAACGGAACCCTTATAGGATCACTTGTCCGTCTATCTGTCTGTCTGTCTGTCTGTCAAGACCATTTTTCACAGGAACGCGTGGAGGTATCAAGCTGAAATTTATATCTAATTTAGGTCTATTGTCCCTTGGAGCTGTGAAAAAATCTAACTTAAAAGCCAACGCAATCAAAAGTCTTTTATGCTGCAAATTTTAGAGTTTTCCGGCACTCGCAAAACCTACGGGGTACTTCCCGTCAACTCAGAAACTTGAAATTTGCCACGAAGCAACGTCATATAGCATAAACAATGGAAAAATTATAACAAGTAGACATTTTTAGTAAAATCATACAATTTTTTTTATTTTTTATTTTAAACTTACTACCTTTTTCCTCGTAAACGCGTAGAGGTATTAAATTGAAATTCATATCAAATACTCAGGTCTATAATACCTTTAAGCTGTAACAAAATCAATTTTCTATATCAACGCAATGGGTGAAATTTTACTTATATACCTACAGGTTTGTACGGAAGTCTCGGTGCGCGAGTTCGACTCGCACTTGGCCGGTTTTTTTTAATAATAATAATTAAGTAATTTATATTTTATATGTAGGCTGACATCTACCTGCTGGACGACCCGCTGTCGGCGGTGGACGCGAACGTGGGCCGGCAGCTGTTCGAGGGCTGCATCAACGGGTACCTGCGCGGGCACACGCGGGTCCTCGTCACGCACCAGATACACTTCCTCAAGGCCGCCGACTACATCATCATTCTCAACGACGTACGTCCTATTACGGAGTAAACTCATGTGCATTCATATTTTTCACAACGAAACCCGCAAAAAATATGACACGTAGACAAATAATATTGCGTCAGATATTTCTGCACGATTCGTTGTGTGAGATATTATTTAAGGTGACTGTGACTGATAGCAGTTTTCGCTTTCTGTTCCTACCATAGTGTCTCTTAATCTATAGGTTCAAACCAGCGTAATACTATTTTTAGGGTTCCGTAGCCAAAATGGAAAACGGAACCCTTATAGTTTCGTCCTCTCCGTTTGTCCGTCCGTATGTCACAGGCATTTTAGACGTAAACCATTAAGCGAATATTGATGAAAATTTAACAGGAGGTGTGTTTTGACTGCCGGTACTTAGTTTTGTTGTAAAATTGCTGAAAATAAAATTTTCAGGGGGTAGTCCATGCATGTATTTAAATGTGATTTTTTTAACAAATATCAACATGCGGCACATTATTCGATTGGTGTTTCAAACTAATGTTAAAATTTCTTTCAACATTTTTTGATTAAATAAATATATTCAAATAGAATACCCTGACAGTCTAAAAAAATTGTAAATGTAATTGTAATGTAATTTTTAAACCAGAAATATATATGCTTTCCAAGAAAATTGCTTTGCGAAAATGCTTCTTCCTGAAGCAGATGCGATCTTTTGATATTAGATTTTCCTTATTCTATTGAAGGTATGGAACCCTTCATTATGCGTGGTATGACACGCACTTTTCCGTTCTTTTTATAAATAAAAGCCTTGGTACTTATAAAAAGACATACGCCTACATATTTATATGTTTAAGAGCTAGTCACAACAAAGGTTTTGAGAACAACCTTACAGTTAGTTTGATGTACGTCAACCAATTTGATTCCTAGGCCACTCTAGAACCTTGTCACAATAGCTAGTTTGGTAGCGAATAGGTTACGTTGATACGTATCCACGGGTAACTGTCATTGCGACAAGGTTCTACAGTGGCCTAGGAAATTGGTTGGTTAGAAAAGTGGAAAAAAATTGGTTGACCGTATTATCTATTTTTACTGTCTTTCTTATATAGTTAGGTAACTAAAGGTTTTGAGATTATATTCATATTTCAGGGTAAGGTCGAAAACATGGGAACCTTCCAAGAATTAATGAAGGCTGGTAAAGAGTTTGTAAGGTTCTTATCGGAAGATAAGGAAAAAGACAAGGATTCAGTTAGCCTCAGCATAGTAAGTATATTAACAATTATTTACATATGTCTATTTAAGCCTTATAATAGGCATGGTGAATTTTTTTCATGTATGGTATCAATCGATTCGTTTTGTTGTGAGAATCAAATGTCTATATGCGGCTAATTGCGTTAAAGCAACACAAAAGTCAGAAATTTGGCTTCAAGTCTGAGATTTGCATTTGTTTCTCGAAACGCGCCTACGAGGTGCGGTCCAAGAGATTCTGGCTGGAGAAATTTGGCGGCTTCAAAAAAAATAAAAAATATGTCATCGAGATTGTCATTTATTCTGCTTTTTCGCGTATGGTTTTGGGGTTTCTGTTGGTTGTTGTTTTGATTTCACGGCGTTTTAACGATAGTAAGTCGGAAAATTTTCGAAATGTTCAAATTGGAATATCGCTCCGTAATCAAATTCCGGACAAAGGAAGGTCAGCCCGACCGATATAAAAAAAAACCGGACAAGTGCGAGTTCGACTCGCGTGTAGAGGGTTGCGTACGTTAATTATACCAATAACGGTCACGTTTCTAACAAGTAAGTAAGTATGAAAGTGACGCATGACGTGATAGGTGATAAAATGGTAACCATGATATACGTTCTGATGTATTCAACAGTAATTTTCGGAAGAAATTTTGGTGATTTATATAAGGTTAATAATGTTCACCAAATGCTTTGAACGTGAGGCATTCACAATGCCCACCCCCTAATTTTGGTTCAGCTATTATCTAGAGCATTGACGAATTGATGATTTTATTAGTCTTAATAGAGTCTGTCCGGAAAGAGAAGTGTCGTGGTTTATATGGGAACTCATACATTCTACGACACTTCTCTTTCCGGATAGGCTATATACCTACCTTAGAGCCAACCAACCGGAGCGGCCATGTAGAAATACAGAAATACAGAAATACAGAGTTTATTGGTAAAAAATGAAAAAAACACATTTTACACGTCATTAAAATACATACACTAAGTAAGTACACCATACCATAAATTACACTTATTATCATTATACATGTTAAATTATAAACAACAACAAATTTGTAGGTAGAACCTGTTATCGAACGCTGCTGGGTCGATGATACACCTGCGCAATCATGAAATCATCGATACGATAATATGCCTTATCAATCAGAAACGATTTAAGTTTATTTTTGAATATTGTATCACTACTTTCTTCTTTAATGTCATATCATAAGGTACGGTGTTGTAGGCAGTCGGTCCCGTGACGACAAGTGATCGTTTAGACTTGGCGAGTCGTCGCTCAGGAATTAGCAACCGTGGTTGCCTTCGCGACGAGCGCTCAGGGTTTTTTGCGCTGTATTTGTATTTGTTTATATTTGTCCTTACATACATACACGCGGTCAGTATGTATATAGAGGGTAAAGTTAATATTTTATGTTTTTTGAACAACGACTGAGCAGGATAGTCGAAAGGTTTTCCGTCGATTATACGCAGGGCGCGTTTTTGCATCTTAAACACCCTATCACGATCAGCGGCAGTGCACCAGAGATCGACACCCTGCGTAAGAATCGAGTGGAAATATCCGTAGTACGCAGTTTTGATTTTATCTACAGATAAACTAGGAGCTATCCTGGACAGCGCAAAGCACGCTGCGGCTAATTTATCGCAAGTCGCCTGAATGTGTGGGGCCCACTTTAGGCCGGCGTCGATATGGAAGCCTAGGTACTTAGCCGTTTCGACTTGAGGAATTGGGATGTTATTTAATACAAGGTTTAGTTCGGGCTTGTTTGACTTTTTTAACTGAAAATGGATAATATTTGTTTTTTCAAGATTTAAGAGCATACCATTGGCAGAGAACCATTCTACAAGTTCATGAATGACCCGAGAGATCTTAGATTTTAAGCTGTCATAATCTTCTGCATGAACAATAACACAGGTGTCGTCGGCGAACATAACATACTCTTGGCCCGGGCATGCTTTCGTAATGTCATTGACGAGAACCAAGAACAGGCTATTCCCACATACAGACCCCTGAGGCACTGCGCAGTCGCCAATAGACTCCATGGCAGACTTCGAGTTATGTACGTACGTACATTGTTTACGACCATCTAAAAATGATTTTATTATATTAAGGAAGATACCGGTGACCCCGTACCGCGAAAGTTTATTGAGGAGGAGAGAGTGATCTATCATCTCGAAGGCACGCGACAAGTCGCAGAAAATAGCAGCGACTTGTCGCGAGCCCTCGAGGTGTGCCAACACCCTACCCACCACATCGCGGGCGGCGTCAGTTGTCGACCGACCCGGTTGATAGGCATACTGCTGACAGTTCAATAACCTGTTGCTAGTAAAATGTTCCATAATTCTGTTACTAAGTAGCCGTTCAAAGACCTTCGAAATAACAGGTACCAGAGATATGGGTCTGTAAGACTTGGGTAAATCCAATTCACCCTTGCCCTTATAAATCGGCATAACCTTTACTAGCTTTAGAGTTTCAGGATATATACCAACACTGACACATTCGTTAAATAGTGATAGGAGTAGGGATATAACACTAGGAGGCAAACAATCCAAGATATGCGTAGACATGTCGTTTATGTCGTTAGAAGTTTTACGTTTGATTTGTTTACATACTACAGTCATCTCTCGCAGTGTGAACGGAGTAAAGATAAGAGGTGAGGGGGGTTGAATTAAATAACTTTGTAGGTAATTTAAAGCAGTTGGAATGCATGGTTTCGTATTATTTACATTTGCGTCGACGTAGTACTTGTTTAGCATCTCTGCAGACGCGGTGGCGCGAGTGTCCGCACAGTCGCCCGCTGACCTACTAACAAGTACGTCGATCGCTCTGTTCTTTTTTTTGCTACCTCTGCACGTTTCGTTGGATATTATTCTCCAAATACTACGAGACATATCATGACCGCTGTTTGAAATTTGGTTGTTTATGTAATTTTTACGTACTTTCATTAAAAGGGACCAATATGAGAGTTCTAATGAATGAAGATTGGACAGTGCCACAGTGTCATTGGGGTTTTTACTTAGTTTGACTTCAAGTTTTCTAATATTGTTTCTCTGTTTTTTTATAGTGTCATTGACCCAGACATCGTTGCAGTTTTTAACAGGGTGATACTTAATAGGAAAATGAACATCGAAATAATGCTTTAACACGTTTATAACAGATGTTGTCTTATCACCGGGGCAATTATTTTTACTCAAGACTTCATCCCAATTTTTGTAATTTAAACAACGAGCGAAGTCCTGTTTATTAGAAAGTGAAAACTTTCGTTTTAGTACATGTAATTTAGATTGGATTCGGTTATTGATATTAATAGCAATATTCAATGACAAATGATCGGATAGATTCATTTCATTACAATTTATTTTATCTATGTCTGACTTAATAATATTCGAATATGCATGGTCAATACATTTTCTAGACGTATTTGTTATCCTGGTCGGCTTATTTAAAAGATTTCTAAAACCATCGCATTTAATTATGTCAAGCAACTGTTTGGTAATATTACAATTTGTCAATATGTCAATATTCATGTCACCCACTATAATTACATTATTATTTTTAATTGCAATAAAATCCAACAACTGGTTCAGTTTATTGAAGAACATCTTGATGTCACCACTGGGCGGTCTATATATACATACTATAATTAGGTCAAGGCCGATGCACTCAACTGCGCACGCTTCGAACTGCATTTCGACGGAGAGCTCAGTGACTTCCTTGCGTTCCATGGTTAGAATGTCGGTGGCGGCGAAGATGCAGACTCCTCCACCCATCCGTGAGGATCGGCAGTAGTGAGCTCGAAGCTGGTAGTTAAGTATATTTACCGAGCATATTTGATTTGGCTCGAGCCAGTGTTCCGATAGGCACAAAACATTTATCTCATCCAGAAGTTGGAGTTCACTCTCTAATTTGCAAGTTTTGTTGGCTAATCGGTTTATATTCAAGTGGAGTATATTTACTAATCTTTTTCTATTTTTTGTTTTTGTTTGTGGTGGTGCCGTCGGCGGGAGACTGGGTCTCCCTGGGGCGGAGAAAGGGCCGCCATTCAGAGATTCTGATGTTTACAGGCCAGACAGACGATGAGAGGAAACTATCGTAAACAGCAACGGGAATCCCTATTTTAAATGAATTGTAGGTATTTCGTCTCGACTGTATTTTTTCTACTGTATAGGGAACATCCTTGTGAATGTTATTTAAATGGTTTTTTAGACTTACAGGTGTTGTATCGTTTTTAAAATAACATCCATGTAGATATTTGTAAACCACAATTCCTTGTATTAACAAGTCAGTTGCAGACCCTTTTATCATGACGTTGGATTTTCGATTTTTGCGAAGGCTTTTACGGTTTTTCACAATCTCAAAATCATCATCAGTTGATTCGTCGGAACCCGACGCTGCTTCTTCAATTAATGTCGAGGTATCTTTTAGATCGATGGTTGGTTTCGGCGAATCATCTATTTTTAACTTAACCATGTCGTTATTTACAATCATTGTAATTTTATTGTCGGCCATATTTAGCTGTGGGTCTTGTTTCACTGGCTGAACTTTACGCTTCGGTCTTACCGACTTTTTAACCAGCGCAGCTATTCTCTGTCTCGTTTGTGCAGCTGCTGGCCGCTGCGCTCGCGGTGGTGCATGTGTGGATGCGGGAGCAGGACGTCTAGTCGGTGTTGACACATTTATTGGTGTTGTCGGGAGGGTAGCAGTAGTAATTTCGCTTTTATTGCCAACATTGGCTGATCTCTCGGTATTCTTTGTAAGAAATTTGGATTTTAAGACACTTAATTCACTACTAATAGTGTCGATTTTTTTAAATATATCACCAATTTTTTGCTCTAAGGGCTTTAGTGCAGTATTTAGTAGATTTTTTAAAGTTTCACTGTCGATTTGAGACATTTCACACGCGTTATAAGGTTAACTTAACGTTACTAGTGTTGATCGTACTGCCCGCACACCGCGAAACTGATGTCTGTCATTTTCTATACAAAAAAAGTCTGCCGATTTTTGCGGGGGAGGGGAACGTCAAATGTAGATATTCGTACGTAACGTGTAGAATGTGGATATTCGTACGTAACGTACAAATAAATAAATATTATAGGACAATCTTACACAAACCGACCTCGTCCCACAGTAAGCTCAATAAGGCTTGTGTTGTGGGTACTATACTCTGTATCTTTAGGTATTTAAATAAAAGTAAATAAGATCTACCCTCAAATGGCTCCTTAAGCCAGTTGAGGGTAGATGAAAACATTACACGATCAAATAATATTGGTTAAAGCCAGGTCGTTAAGTGGCAGATCCAGGCAGTTTTGTATTTGATTGGTTAACCAATAAAAGTTATAACTACCCAAAAATTTTAAAATTGTTTGTTTACTTTTATTTAAATACCTAAAGACATAGAGTATAGACGACGATATATATAATAGATAGATATTGATAAATACTTAAATACATAGAAAACATCCATAACTCAGGTACAAATATCTGTGATAAACACACAAATAAATGCCCTTACCAGGATTCGGACCCGGGACCTCCTGCTTCGTAGGCAGTGTCACTACCGACTGGGCTAGGAGGCCGTGTAAATAGCGGCGTCAGATAGACGTCAGTCCATACATGTGTATGACCACTGGTCATATGTTTTCGGCAGAGGGGAACGCCTGTCAATGGCGACTCCGGTTGGTTGAATTCTCTTCAAAATCACAGACATGGCTACTCCATCCGGGTTGAATTCTAAAGCTTACCACAGTTGAACTTTATTAAATAAATAAATATTATATTATATGTCACAATCTTACACAAATCGACCGACCAAAACAGTCGTTCATAGGTGACTAGTAAAAAGTATTAACTCGCACTCGTTACAAAACGAATACAGATTTACATTTTGATTGTCTGATAACGTCATCAACTCATCATTACGTCCTTAGTCAAAACGAGACACGGTTCCCTATTTAACCCTCTCTTTCGGCCTCACTTTGTGACCGAAGAATATACACCAGTTAAAAATGATAACTTCATGACGTTGATTTGAAGGCCTGTTCGAAATTTGAAATTATGTTCCATAGAATTAATGATAATAGAAACCCATGCAGACACAAAATACCAGGAAAAATGTGGCAGGACATTTTTAGTTTCACCTATTTACAAAACCTATTGATTTTGTTGCCATTAAGTGACTAGCATAACCTGACCTGACCATCTATCTTCCAAATTTAATAAAAAGCGATCGTCCAGTAGGTATTATTTTCATTCTTTCTCCCCCGACCTGCGAAACCTAGTAGAAGTTTTTCGGCCTTCCTTTATACACACACTAACAGATACACAAACACATGTAACTAACAATTCTTATGGGCTCCCGGGCCTGAAATAAACGTATATTTAATTTAATTTAATTTTAATTTTATATAAGCCTCTATGTAGATTAGGTAATTAGTTTTAATAAAACTTTTAACCCAAAAGTATCTACTGTGTGTATTATTTCGATGAATCAGATGAGAGTCAGTGACAGTGAAAACCAATATCCGAATTGGTCTCTTTCATCCGCACTAAATAAATATGTATCAAATGACTTTGACTGTCTACGACATTCTTGCTCTTTAACTTGATCTCATAAAAACAATAAAACGGCAGTCAAGTATGGAGTTCTTTTTAGGGTTCCGTAGCCAAATGGCAAAAAACGGAACCCTTATGGATTCGTCATGTCTGTCTGTCTGTCTGTCTGTCCGTATGTCACAGGCATTTTACTCGGAAACTATACGAAAGTATCTGAATAAAATTTACACATAAGGTGTATTTTGTATGCAGCTACTTAGTTATGTAGTTAAATTTGAAAAAAAAAAAAATATTTTTAGGGGGCGCTCCATACAGGTAACAAAATAAAATAAAAAAATTTAACCAAATATCAACATGTGATACATCAATCGATAGGTCTTTCAAAATAACATTGAGGTTTCTTTGACTATTTTGTGATTAAGTGAATATTTTCTGAAATAATCGCTTCGAAAGTCAGAAAAGTTGTGTAGCCCCCCCCCCGTAACTTTTGAAAATTGAAGAGATGCGCTTTATTATATACTTTCAACGAAAATTGTTTTGAACATTATCGGTTCAGCCATTTTTGAGTTATCTCCAAAAAACTTCTTCCATAGGCATCAGATACGACCTTTTGGTATTAGTTTGGTTCTTATTCCATTGAAGGTACGGAACCCTCCTATGCATGGTCCGACACGCACTTGGCCGGTTTTTTCAAATTGGTTCCAAAAAACTTCGTAATAAATCTGATACTGGCTGCGGTTGACTTTGTTTGGGTTGGAAGGCTCGTTCGATGTTTAAACGTATAATCGTTCGAGTAAAGTATAATTTGGTATGTATTTAATATATTAATCATAGGAAATTACCATTGTAAATTGACTGTAGATACATATTGAGTCATATCATATAGTAACCTAAGATCAGTTCGTGGTCTGAAAACTATTAAAGATACCAAATAATTATGCCGTCATATCCAGGGTCTGTTTAGTGGACTATTCAGTTCTCAGTTTCTAGTTGGCTATAGTTTCTGAACAAAAGGCGGAGAGAGAACCGTAATTTTAGTATGAAAAACTGCATATTCAAATGCGTTTATTAACGAAACTACTGCTTGTAAAATGAAGTCAAAATCAGTGTGCTGTCCTAATTTTTTGCAAGCTTTCTATTGGTACCCCACATGTATCTTACAAATGAAAAATAAAATTCCCTTTCCCCCTTAATCCCCCAAAACTTCCTCCTAAAATTAAACATAAGCAGTTAAGGCCTCAGTACCTTGTTACAGCCCACATTTTCTATACCTTTTCCAAATTTCAGCTTTCTACATCAAACTGTTTCCGAGAAAGTCGCGTTTTACCAATTTCGACTACCGAAGTGTTTCCATAAGTGTTTCGTTAACCAATGTTATGTTATTTTTAATACAATAGAGTTCTTATAGGTTTTCCTGTAATCTATAGGCAAAGAGCTATATATTGTATTTTTTTCAAAATTTTCGGCCTTGTAGGTTCGGAGATAAGGGGGGGAATGGTCAATTTTAGCCTATTTTCTTAAATAACTTCAAAACTATTTATTGTACAATTATAAAAAAATACATTTAAGATGCTCTTAATAAGCCCTTTCATTTGATAAGTAACACAATATAATTAGCAAAACTTTTTTTTTAATTTCCTCATTTACCCCCCAAAAGTGGACCTCATGTTTAAAATTTATTAATTTTAGTTATACGTCCGTCTTTGGGTCAACAACTTACATATGTGTACTAAATTTCGACTCAATCGGTCTAGTAGTTTCGGAGTAAATTGGCTGTGACAGAGGGACGGACAGACAAGCGAGTGGTCCTATAAGGGTTCCGTTTTTTCCTTTTGAGGTACGGAACACTAAAAAAGATTAGATGCCGTGTACGGGGATACTTCTTCGTCATTTTCCACGGTAAAAGAATGGAGTAAGCAGTTTCGTTTAGGGCGGGAGTCCATTGATGACGAACCTCGCTCCGGCCGGCTTGTGGAAGTACTCACCAAGGACTGTGTCAAATTAGTGAAAGAGGAAGTTCTGAGTGATCGAAGACTTAAGACTAAAGAAATAGCGGTAAGAACCGGGCTTTCGAAAACTTTAGTACTAAGGATTCTTCATGAACATCTTAACATGAATAAAGTTAGTGCTAGGTGGGTACCCAAACTTCTTTCGAGCTTGCAGCGAACTGAGCGAAAAGCGTGTTCTCAAGAAGTTTTAGATGCGTATAGGCGTTACGGAAAAAGTTATTTGGAGTCGATTGTTACGGGAGATGAAACCATGGTTTTGTACTATGATCCTCTGTCGAAAGGGAATCAATGGAGTGGCGTCGTCTTGGTGAAAAGCCGCCTAGAAAGGCCAAGGTAACGCAATCCACCAAAAAGATAATGTCAACGGTATTCTGGGATTGTCACGGAATACTAATGATTGACATAAAAGAAAGAAATACCACGGTAAATGGCAAAAGGGTGGCGTAGTAGCCACCCTTATTGAGCAATTACGAGAGGCGATCAAGCAGAAGCGACGTGGAAAACTCAGTAGAGGTGTTCGGCTTCTCCACGATAATGCTCCCGTTCACACCGCTGCAATTGCCAAAGCTGCTGTAGCAAAATGTGGCTTCGAGGAAATTCGCCACCCACCTTACAGCCCCGACCTGGCCCCAAGCGACTACTATTTGTTCTCGAGACTTAAGGCAGACTTAAGAGGAAGACGATTTTCTTCGGATGATGAAGTGGCTCAAGCTGTTTTCGCCCATTTTGAGGACAAAACTCCAGAGTATTTTTTTAAGGGGATAGAAATGCTTATCACGAGATCTGCAAAGTGCGTTGAAATAGAGTGGGACTATATCGAAAAATAAAAAAGGTTTTGTAAATATATCTACTTGTTTTCTTTGTTAGGCCAGATACTTTTGGACCGCACCTCGTAACAAAATGACGTGCAAAAGTGACGTCACGATCATATAGCCGCCCAAAGTATGGAAAAATTATGAAATTGCTATTTTTACAATGAAATGTTGCGTTTATGTATATGGTTACCATACAATTTATTTAACAGTAAAATGTAAAAAAACGAATGGTATCATTGTTTTTTTTTAATTTCGTACTTTAAAAGATTGAAAAATTTTGAAATTTTGAAGCATGATATGATATCTTTGAACCATTTCAATAGATTTTTTAAATTTTCACTTCAATTTTGAAGCATGATATGATATCTTTGAACCATTTCAATTGATTTTTTTAATTTTCACTTCATTTGGATATATTGGCAATTCAAAACAATTGTTTGTTTTAACAAAACACATAAAGCAGACATTAACAGAAATATCTATGTACGAATAAGCACTATTAATTTTCTAGAAAAGTGAAGACAAAGTAAAAATGACGAGGAGTATGTCTAAAGTAAGCGAGGCGGAGGAACAACACGAGTTCGAGGCGCAGGTGGCCGTGGCCGAGGAGCGCCAGTTAGGTGGTCTACGGCTGGAGGTGATCGCCGCGTACTTCCTGTCGGGCAACAGCGTGTGCTACACCCTGTTCACGGTAGCCATGATCCTGGCCGCCACCGCGGCCGCGGGTGCGACGGACTACTGGCTCAGTCTGTGGTGAGTTCAAATTTAAGTATGGGTCACTCGCGTCCATGGCAAACAAATGATAAAGTTTGGAAGTTGCCTCAGTAAAGTTGCTGCAACTCCTTGGCAGCTCGACCCCTAGCGCGGCCGACGAACAACCATTGAGGTGAATAATTTTAATAATTAGCAACATACACGAAATTTTTTGAAGATGTCCATCGATTATATTTCCTGTGAATTTCAAATGTCTCTAATAAACTTACTATCTATTGTTGCAAAGAAACATTCAAAATGCGAAAATTTCTCAGGTCAACCGCGCGTCAAAACGGCCCTTACAAAAAATACGTGGTACATGACGTAGCTTCAGAAAACTGTATGGAAGTAACAAGTTTATGGAAGATTTTTGTAATAGGCGGTTAGGCGTCAAAGAATGTGTTTAAGTGTCATACATTTTTTATTCTCGTTAGAACACAAGTATACATGTTCAGTATGAGGTTCTTCAAAAAAGGAGTGTATAGGTTCCTAAAGGGTGGGCAACGCGCATGTGAATCCTCGGGGGTTGCAGAGGCGTCCATAGGCTACGGTAACTGCTTACCATCAGGCGGGCAGTATGTTTGTTTCCCACAATCGTGGTATTAAACAAATAAAATGTATTCAAAAATGAATATGCATAAAAAACTTGCTGAAAAGTATAATTTTTAAACTTATAAAAAGCTTTCGAGAATAATTGCTGATTTTTAGGTTATTATATAAAGGAGATCGTCAATTCTGGGCTACCTGATTTAAACCGTGTACAGTTTGTACTGCAATGTAAAATAAATACTCATTTTATTACTAAAGTAGACAAAATATTGCAAAAAAATGAAACGGGAATTAAAAATACTAAATAAATAAACATTATGTTGATTTTTCCGCGATTAAAATACAGCAAGACAAGTCGTTAACGTCCTTATGGCATTGACATAAAGTTTAACTTCACCCTGGCCTGAAACGGGATTGTTTTTTGGTTTGACACTGTCAAAGTATACCGTTACATAATCTGCGATTTGATACTGTTCGGTAAGTTAGAACATTGTAATATTAAAATAGTATCTAAGCCTACGCATACGGAAGTTTAAATTAGAAATCAACTGTATTAAAACGCCTAAAGATTGAAAATGCGTATTTTTGCATTTTTGATCGGAGTTTGAATATTAAAAGTGGGTTTCATAATGGCATAGTATCATGCTCCTTCGATAACGAAACGCATCTTTTTTTCAATTTTGTAATGTCAGATACTAGTGCTATCGCACTTAACGGTGGTAAACCTTATCCCTTCGCAATAGGTGTTAGGAATGTTCAGTTAATAGTATCAACGATGGTTTGATAGCCGTCTTTGTTTACCGAAATACAGGAACTATAAATACGATCAAAATATGACTTTTTATTATTTCATCATGATTCCCGTTTTGTTTTCAAGTCCGCTTTTGTACATTATCTTAAAAAAATCGGTACTTATTTTACATTAATATATAAATCATAGGCAAGCACGCTTTCAAATATTGTCCTTGTCAGATTCAAGTTTTAAATGCATGATTTTTCAGTTTTCCCATTAGATTTCGCAATATTTTTACCACCATCCTGATCTAGAAATTATGACGATTCTTTAAAGGTTAGAACCATCCCTAAACGGTCCTAAATAATCTGGGCCAGATCACCTAACAAAAATTGACGATCTCCTTTGGTATTGTTGATCGAATCTATTAAATAAACTCAATGAATAATTTTTTACGCAAGTTCTTTACTCGTAATTGGGAAAATAAGTCAAAAGTTCTTAATTCTTCACTCATTATTGCAGGACAAACGCAATGGCAGCATATGAAGAGGAGACAGGAGGAGGTGAGTATATTTGATTCACAAATAATCGACGTCGATATATCGACGTCAAATATATGTTTACACTTTAGCACCTTACTCCCTGTAATAAGATGCAAAAGTGTAAATATATCTTTGAAGTCGACTGTACATACTAATATCTAGCAACAATATAAATGCTTGTATGGTTTGACTGGGTCCAAAAGAAAGGTAAATTTCACTAAAAATCACTATATGTACCTATGCCTTTAACTTTGAGGAGTTACCTCGATTTCTCATGGATCCCATCATCAGAACTCGAGCTTGATAAAAAATTATCTTGAAATTCTAACTTGCAACACAGCGAAGAGGATAAATCACCAAACGTGAACATCGTTGAAGAGTTCCGTTCTGAAATATCTCTTTCTTTAATGAAAATGCTTGATTTGTTGGTAAATATACACAAATCACTATATGTATATAGCCTTTAAGATTTGAGGAAATCCCTCGTTTCTTCATGGATCCCATCATCAAAACTGCGTTTTTTCAAAAACGGCACAAATCCGTATATACATATAACCACTTCTAATCAAAGAAATAATTTTCAAAATGGGTTCAGATATGATGGAGTTATTTTATAGTTAGTTATGGAGTAACAAATAAAACTTACAACTGACATGAGAACCTCCTTATTAAATCTTGAAGTCGGTTAAAATAGGGATTACTTCCCAATCGAGAAATTGTCTTGTAGCATACAGATGCGAGACTGGTAATCCCTTTTGACACCGTGATATATATGAAAGAAGAACTAGTAACCGTTGAGTAAAAACTTATGGCGATTATCACATTGGCGCCGCAACCGAATGCGGCGACGGCGTGCAAGCGTAACAGCGCTATACACATGCAGCGCGCAATCTCGCTCGCTCACCGGCGCCGCATGCGAAAACCGCAGCAGTGTGAAAACCGCCTAAAATCTAGAATTCACTGTAAAATACCTATCTATCTCAGACGTAAACGAGTAATGTAGGTAGGTAGTGTATAGCGGCGTCGGTCAACTTTACGATATGTTAAGTATATAGTACCTATGAACAACCATTATTATATAAAATATCACTAACATATGGGCAATATTTCCGCGCATGTTTCTGAGATACTGACATCAGGTTGATTATGAGGAGGTACAGACGTGCCTCACGTTTATGCTCATAGATAGTTCGATAATATACATCGAATTTAAATTGTTTGTTCATACAGATGGTGGGTTGGACGACCAGGTGGGCCAGTTCACCACGCGACAGTACCTGATCGTGCACGGCAGCATCATTGCCGTGCTCATCCTGCTTGTCAACGTGCGTGTGCTGCCGTTCGCGCAGCTATGCATCGCCTCGTCACGGAAACTGCACAACAACATGTTTTCAGTCATGCTGAGGGGAATCATGCGGTTCTTTGATACTAGCTCTTCAGGTAAGCTATATTTTTACTTTTATGTGTTGCCTTTAATAAACAAATACTCTACCTTTTATCGCTTGTACAGTCCACAGCGGGTGTAGATTAGCGGCGGAGGTGTTTGAAATTTACACTGTGGCCTCAATCGCGAGCGATTTCCAAGGGATTTGAGCACCTTTAACTGCGACCATTTCCAATACGTTAGTATTTGTTTGCTATGGACGCAGAGCCAGGTGCGCTCAAGCGGCCACTTAGTTTGCACTCTTAGGGTCGGTTGCACCAAACCGTCTGGCACCGTTAAAACGTTCGCTAAATTTATTGTTTGAATATTTTCATATAGTAACTTGCCGAGTGACGCTGATGAGTCCGTTAAAAGTGGTTGGTGCAACTGGCCATTATTCTCTTAACGATACTGAAGTGCCAAGATTATAACCAACACCCACTAGCCATTTCTGTTGCTGTATGTATAACACGGGCGAGGTATTTCGCAAGTTACTTTGTTCGAGCTTTTATTTATCTGTTTTTTTTTCAGGGCGTATCCTAAATCGTTTCACCAAGGACATCGGTGCGGTGGACGAGGTCCTGCCGCGCACGCTATTAGATGTGTTTCAGATCTACAGCACGCTCGCTGCCATATTGACCCTCAATGCCATTGCCCTCTACTGGACACTCTTACCGTCTGCGGTGCTCATTCTCATATTCGCACTCTTCTGTAAAATCTACTTAAGCGCCGCCCAGAGCATCAAGCGTCTTGAAGGCACAAGTAAGAATACTAACTATTATGAGTGTCCAGTTTTTAAGCACTTAATGCAGCACAAATTCAAATATTTTATTTTTTAGTCGCAAAAGAAACAAAAATCAATTTAAAAAAAGAAACTTGTCCAAGTAAACGTAAAATTAAATAGATACCAATAATGACACAGTTTCAAAGCTTAAGATATGAAATATTTTTATATGGGTTAGCTAACGACATGTTTTAAGCCGTTTAGATAAAAATAAACAATCGTACATTAGATACACTAGGTACGAAAACCTAAAAAGATATTTCATTGTATATTTATAAATAAAAATATCGTAGGTCAGTTATGCAGCGGGCTATTTTTATTATCGTTCAGCAGCATCACTATTAATAGTTCGCAGTACAAGACAAAACCATTCAATATCTATATCACAATTAACGTATTGCAAACATTCAGGCCACTGCAGTGGATATTAAAGCGTTCGTTGCTGACTGTTGCTCGGAATACTGCAGTTCTTATTTGGGAACATTGTACAAAATATACGAATCGCTGCACCCGCAGTATTTAATGTTTTATCAAAAGGAGATAAGATAAATCTGGGTAATGTTACAATGGTTTAACAAAGGAGATCGTCAATTTTTGTTAGGTGATCTGGCCCAGATTATTTAGGACCGTTTAGGAATGGTTCTAACCTTTAAAGAATCGTCATAATTTCTAGATCAGGATGGTGGTAAAAATATTGCGAAATCTAATGGGAAAACTGAAAAATCATGCATTTAAAACTTGAATCTGACAAGGACAATATTTGAAAGCGTGCTTGCCTATGATTTATATATTAATGTAAAATAAGTACCGATTTTTTTAAGATAATGTACAAAAGCGGACTTGAAAACAAAACGGGAATCATGATGAAATAATAAAAAGTCATATTTTGATCGTATTTATAGTTCCTGTATTTCGGTAAACAAAGACGGCTATCAAACCATCGTTGATACTATTAACTGAACATTCCTAACACCTATTGCGAAGGGATAAGGTTTACCACCGTTAAGTGCGATAGCACTAGTATCTGACATTACAAAATTGAAAAAAAGATGCGTTTCGTTATCGAAGGAGCATGATACTATGCCATTATGAAACCCACTTTTAATATTCAAACTCCGATCAAAAATGCAAAAATACGCATTTTCAATCTTTAGGCGTTTTAATACAGTTGATTTCTAATTTAAACTTCCGTATGCGTAGGCTTAGATACTATTTTAATATTACAATGTTCTAACTTACCGAACAGTATCAAATCGCAGATTATGTAACGGTATACTTTGACAGTGTCAAACCAAAAAACAATCCCGTTTCAGGCCAGGGTGAAGTTAAACTTTATGTCAATGCCATAAGGACGTTAACGACTTGTCTTGCTGTATTTTAATCGCGGAAAAATCAACATAATGTTTATTTATTTAGTATTTTTAATTCCCGTTTCATTTTTTTGCAATATTTTGTCTACTTTAGTAATAAAATGAGTATTTATTTTACATTGCAGTACAAACTGTATACGGTTTATATCAGGTAGCCCAGAATTGACGATCTCCTTTTAAATATAATGAATGTAACACACCTTCGTATACATTCGACAAGGTTTTATGTATGTACTTCAACATAACAACCATATTTGAATCTTAGATCTTATAAATATGTAATGTTACTTATAAATAGTATCATCATCATCATATCAGCCGAAAGACGTCCACTGCTGGACATAGGCCTCCCCCAAAGAGTGCCACAATGACCGGTCCTGCGCCACCCGCATCCAGCGGACTCCCGCGACCTTCACCAGGTCATCAGTCCACCTTGCGGGGGGTCTACCCACGCTGCGCCTTCCGGTTCGTGGTCGCCACCTTTCCGCCCCAACGGCCATCGGATCTACGAGCAATGTGCCCCGCCCACTGCCACTTTAGTTTAGCGATTCGGAGGGCTATATCGGTTACTTTGGTTCTGCTGCGGATGGCCTCATTTCTGATGCGATCACGCAGAGACACTCCAACCATAGCCCTCTCCATTGCCCTTTGGGTGACTTTGAGCTTTCTTATGAGGCCCATTGTAAGCGACTACGTTTCAGTACCATATGTCATCACTGGCAACACACACTGGTCAAAGACTTTCGTCTTGAGACACTGCGGAATATTGGACAAAAAGATGTGCCGTAGCTTCCCGAACGCTGCCCAACCGAGTCGGATTCGTTGATTGACCTCTTTCTCGAAGTTGGATTTACCCAACTGGACAGTATGTCCTAAGTATATATAATCGTCCACAACTTCGAGTGTAAAGTCTCCGATTGTAACGGGAGTTGGTGCTACATGGGTATTTGACATGATCTTCGTCTTATCCATGTTCATCTTTAGACCAACTCGCTCGGAGGCTTTACTGAAGTCATCGAGCATCGTACTCAAATCCTCCATGGTTTCAGCCAAGACTACTATATCGTCAGCAAACCGAAGGTGAGTGATGTACTCGCCGTTTATGTTGATGCCTAGTCTTCTCCAGTCCAGAGTCTTGAAAACATCTTCCAGTGCAGCGGTAAACAGTTTAGGAGAAATAACATCTCCTTGCCTGACTCCCCGCTGCAACGGAATAGGCTTCGAGTTCTGGTCCTGGAGTCGGACTGACATAGTGGCGTTCTCGTACAAACACTTCAGCACTTCGATATAGCGATAGTCCACTTGGCACCTGTGGAGAGATTGTAGTACAGCCCAGGTTTCGATCGAGTCGAAGGCTTTCTCGTAGTCTACGAACGCTAAGCAGAGGGGCAGGTTATACTCCTCAGTCTTCTGTATAACCTGACGGAGCGTATGAATGTGGTCTACGGTACTAAAGCCTCTTCGGAAACCGGCTTGTTCGGGAGGCTGGAAGTCATCTAGCCTGCGTACGAGACGGTTCGTAATGACTCTTGAAAACAGCTTATAGACATGGCTCAGAAGTGAAATGGGTCGGTAGTTCTTCAGTAACGCGTTATCACCCTTTTTGAAGTACAATACCACCACACCTCTGTTCCATGCCTTAGGCGTTCTCCCTTCTAGTAAAACGGAGTCGAACAACTTCTGAAGGGCCATAAGGACCGGTTTACCACCCGCCTTCAGAAGTTCGGCTGTGATTCCGTTTTCACCAGGTGCCTTATTGTTTTTGAGCTGTTTAAGAGCCATTCTAATCTCGTACAGGCTGATGTCCGGGATGTCTTCGGTATAGTGTCGGGTCAGTCTAGCTCTAGGGTCTTCCGCCAGATCAACTTCAGGTCTGCTAGTTGATGTGTATAGCTGTCTATAAAAGTCTATCTCCCCCAGAAGCTCTGGCCTGGATGAAACGATTCTCTCATCCTCGGTTTTAATTTGGCGAGCTGGCTCTGCCCAATAGACAAATCTCGTGCAAAAACTTTAGAGCCCTTATTCTGCTCAATGGCCTCTTCAATACGATTTGTATTGAATTGGCGCAAATCACAGGTAAGGGACTTAGAGATCCGTTAATTGAGCTGCCGGTATAATGACGCATCTGCTGAGGATTGCAGAACCATTTCTCTCCTTTCCTCGATGAGTTTCTGAGTGGAGTCAGAGAGCCTTTTGGTTCTGTTGCTCCGCTGGGCCTTAAAAAACTTAGACCCAGTACTATGGACAGCTTCCACAAACCCGTCGTTGAATTCGTCCACATCGCCGCCTAGACAATCGAAACGGTTTTGGAGTTCCAGCTGGAAGCTCTCAGGGTTTTGGATTTGAAGTGCAGCTGGACGGAGCGCAGACTTCATCAGTCGAGAGCGCTCTAGCTTAACACATATATTCAATGTGCCTCTCACTAGACGGTGATCACTTCCGGTTTTAACCGTATTGATCACAGATACATCATTGAATATATGCTTCTTCGTCGATATGATGAAGTCAATCTCGTTTTTAGTTGCACCGTCGGGACTCATCCAGGTCCACTTCCTGTGCTCACGTTTCTTGAAGAAGGAGTTCATCATGTAGAGTTCCTCATTCTCCAAGAAACCAGCCAGTAGTTGGCCCCGGTGGTTCCGACTTCCAAATCCAAATTGCCCCACTCTCAGCTCTTCACCATCTCTCTTGCCCAGTTTCGCGTTGAAGTCCCCCATAACAACGGTGAAGTAGGTTTTGGAGCTATGCATGGCCTTCGATATATCCTCATACATAGCCTCCACCTCGTCATCGGAGTGTGCCGAAGTCGGCGCATACACCTGTATGACCTTCAACGAGTACCTCTTGGATACTCTGAGTATAAGGTACGCCACCCTAGTCGACACACTCTCGATCTTCACCACGTTGTTCACGAGGGACTTATGGACGATGAACCCGACACCTCCCTGGGACTGTTGGTCGCCCTCCCGGAAATAAAGCAAGTTGCCGGAATTTAGGGTTATCGTTTCCTCCCCCTCTCTTCGAACTTCAGATAACCCTATGACATCCCAACGCAACTTGCTCAATCCTTCCTCCAGTTCCACTATCTTTTCGTCGGTCCGCAGTGTACGCGTGTTATATGTTGCCAGGGCCAGAAGTCGTCGGTGGTGGTAACCGGATCTTTGCCGGAGATTCTTAGCACCCCTGACCCCGCTAGTACCCTGGCCGCTACCATAACCAGGGCACCGGGGGTCGCCGGACACTCGGGGCCGTGGTTTTTGTGTTCTTTCCATGGGGGGTGAATGCCGTAATCGCCACGCTTGGCATGCGGGTTGGCGATCGCAGTATCTCCACCGCACTCCGAGGATGCTGCTGCCCATCCCCCGGTGATCTTGGCCGTAGTTTTAGGACATACTCCGGGTCCTAGTAATAAATAAATAGTATAGTAAGACATATTTGTGATTAATGGCTTTTTTTTTGCAGCAAAGAGTCCCGTATTTGGATTAGTGACGTCTTCTCTTAATGGTATTTCAACTATAAGATCTTGTGGAGCCCAAACGAAACTAATCCAGGACTTTGATCGGCACCAGGTAACTGTTCAGGGCCGCGATTCTATAAATAAACACACACACGACAGACCAATGTTGTACCAATGTGAGACCAATGTGTGGCCAATGTGTGACCAATGTGAGTATGTGAGACCAATGTTGAATGAAAATCTGTTCGAAAAGCAAATGTCAATGTCGTTATAGCGTTGAGTTGAGTTGGGTTGGAGCTGTGTCTGTCCAGTGTGTATGTTTATTTTTCGAATCGCGGCCCAGTTATAAAGTAATCATATTAATATTTATCCTTCTCGCACTTAATAATTGTGATAATCTAACTCAAAGGGGCCCTTATGGCGGTAGGCGCTTATGTTGTAGTCGCAATAAAGCGCCGGGTGCCTTTTGTGATTTACAAACAGACCCAAATAAAGCTGAAGTTCCTTTTAAACATTATCAACTTTGTACTACGAGTAGCTACGAAGACTTGCGCTACTCGGTACCTAGGTACGCGTAGTCCCGACCACAATTTATATTCTTGTTCATTAAATAATGTTTGACTAAGAAACGCTAAACTATAATGCTGAATTGGACGAATCTGTAACGGTTCTCCGACAGGCGATTCGACGACGGGCTGTTCGTCGACAGAACTTTTCATAATTTTTTTTTTCGTCGACCGAACTTTTCTCCGACGCACATTTCGCCGACAGAACTATTCATCTTTTGATTTTTCGTCGAAAGCACTTTTCTCCGACGAACGTTTCGCCGACAGAACTATTCATCTTTTGATTTTTCGTCGAAAGCACTTTTCTCCGACGAACGTTTCGCCGACAGATTATTTCGCTTACGAACGTTTCGCCGACAATACATTTTAACGATGAACGATTCATCGACAGATTATTTCTTCGACGAACGTTTCGACCACAGATAATTTATACTAACGCGCATCACATATTTGAAAGGAATTTTGCGCGAAATATCATAGACATCATAGAAAAAGTGGGAAATTTGTGTATGGTAGTGGAATTTTTGTATGGAACCACAGACAATTTGCAACCGGATATCCGTCTTCTGGCTGATTTTTCTGTATGGTAGCTGGATTCCGAAGTGTGTGGAGCAACAAAAAACTGTGTTCAAAACGTCTGGCCACAGAATAATATAATAGTATTTCATACAGAAGGTCGTCTTCCCTACAAAATCAGCGTTTGACATGACTGAACTTTGACAGATGAATGTGACAAATGACGTCTCCATACAAGGGATTTTGGAATTCGGAATCCAGCTACCATAGAGAAAAATCAGCCAGAAGACGGATATCCGGTTGCAAATTGTCTGTGGTTCCATACAAAAATTCCACTACCATACACAAATTTCCCACTTTTTCTATGATATCTTTGATATTTCGCGCAAAATTCCTTTCAAATATGTGATGCGC
Organism: Pammene aurita; assembly: GCA_947086415.1. NCBI lineage: Eukaryota > Metazoa > Arthropoda > Insecta > Lepidoptera > Tortricidae > Pammene > Pammene aurita. Next base: position 19,667,196 of record OX352289.1, read on the forward strand.
GTTAGTATAGAGAATATAGAGAAAATAGAGAACCGTTACAGATTCCCAATTCGGATCTGTAACGGTTCTCCGACAGGCGATTCGACGACGGGCTGTTCGTCGACAGAACTTTTCATAATTTTTTTTTTCGTCGACCGAACTTTTCTCCGACGCAAGTTTCGCCGACAGAACTATTCATCTTTTGATTTTTCGTCGAAAGCACTTTTCTCCGACGAACGTTTCGCCGACAGAACTATTCATCTTTTGATTTTTCGTCGAAAGCACTTTTCTCCGACGAACGTTTCGCCGACAGATTATTTCGCTTACGAACGTTTCGCCGACAGTACATTTTAACGATGAACGATTCATCGACAGATTATTTCTTCGACGAACGTTTCGACCACAGATAATTTATACTAACGCGCATCACATATTTGAAAGGAATTTTGCGCGAAATATCAAAGACATCATAGAAAAAGTGGGAAATTTGTGTATGCTAGTGGAATTTTTATATGGAACCACAGACAATTTGCAACCGGATATCCGTCTTCTGGCTGATTTTTCTCTATGGTAGCTGGATTCCGAATTCCAAAATCCCTTGTATGGAGACGTCATTTGTCACGTTCATCTGTCAAAGTTCAGTCATGTCAAACGCTGATTTTGTAGGGAAGACGACCTTCTGTATGAAATACTATTATATTATTCTGTGGCCAGACGTTTTGAACACAGTTTTTTGTTGCTCCACACACTTCGGAATCCAGCTACCATACAGAAAAATCAGCCAGAAGACGGATATCCGGTTGCAAATTGTCTGTGGTTCCATACAAAAATTCCACTACCATATACAAATTTCCCACTTTTTCTGTGATGTCTATGATATTTCGCGCAAAATTCCTTTCAAATATGTGATGCGCGTTAGTATAAATTATCTGTGGTCGAAACGTTCGTCGAAGAAATAATCTGTCGATGAATCGTTCATCGTTAAAATGTACTGTCGGCGAAACGTTCGTAAGCGAAATAATCTGTCGGCGAAACGTTCGTCGGAGAAAAGTGCTTTCGACGAAAAATCAAAAGATGAATAGTTCTGTCGGCGAAACGTTCGTCGGAGAAAAGTGCTTTCGACGAAAAATCAAAAGATGAATAGTTCTGTCGGCGAAACGTGCGTCGGAGAAAAGTTCGGTCGACGAAAAAAAAAATTATGAAAAGTTCTGTCGACGAACAGCCCGTCGTCGAATCGCCTGTCGGAGAACCGTTACAGATTCGAATTGGACAGCGTTATGGAATAAGCGATTAACCGACAATCCGTTGAAACCGAGAAAATTAGCTCGAAAGATTTGAAATTTGAACTGGTTGTTGTCAGTGCATTTTTAAAGTAAAAAGTTCAATTTTAACCGTGAACCTATAAACGTGTTTATAATTGTATATTATTAAAAATAAAACACCATACCTGTTCATGTTTTCAAATTATAAGCGTTTATCCGCTTAATTCTTTTTTACACTAATTCTACGATGTGGGTAATTTATTTCGTAGTAACGTTCTATGCGACATATTTGTCGCTTGATTCTTTAATGCAATTTGTTCTGAGGTGAAATGAATAACGGAAAAAGATCAAATCGATATATATTAATAAATTGTTTTAAAGTAAACAAGTCAAATAAACAGTTTTTAGCCACAAAAAATATTAGGATACCTAATTTGGTTTAGTATTACAATAATGTTATACACATGGAAACAAAAAAAAATCTTCGAATTTCGAAAAACGTCATCTTGGCTTAAAACTTAAAAGCTTGGTTCTTTCTATTCTTCTTCTACATCAAAATCCAAAGATCCATTAAAACCATTAACGTCTTCCTCTAAGTCACGAGATCCAGTTAAATTTTGGTAATAGCATCTGGCATCAGAAATTGGCACTTATTTAGTTCTCAATCAAGCGAAATATAGTGCGATTTGGGATAATGTTATAACGAATTAAATGACACAGGTGGAGGTTAATTCGATATTGCGTTTATAAATCATTGAAACTTTATAACTAAAGGAATTAACGGCATATTTAAGGCTTTTAATTTGTTTTTGCAATTTAAAATGTACGTTTATTATAGTTTGTAAAAGTAACTTTGGCGCTCAATTCTTTTTTACGTAACGAGTAAGTGCACAGGTCCCAACATATTTTGATGTGTCGCTTGATTCTACCTCTAAGAATAAGGCTGTAGACATGATTTTTGAACACAGACATAGTTGAGTACATAGATTTTAATACCCAGATTCGACCTGCATTCACAACTTTTTTTTTCGATTTTGTCGCTTAGTTCGTTATTCCATAACTCAGTCCAATTTCAACGCGTAGAAAGTTTAGGTTGCTGAGTGCTCCCTTTAAAAATATCCACGTATTAAACTCTAAGGAAGACGATTATCCGATAATAAAGAAGGCCTGGATTTAGTAGGAGAGAAGATATTTTCTATGAAAACGATTGAGAATAGGAGAGGCAATAACAAAATAACATACATATACCAATAATTTTAAACAAGAATAACCGACTTCACTTAGTCTCCACCTTTCCAAAAGCAAATGACCAAGCTACTGTAAAAAATATTCAAATCACTACAGGTGTGCCTATAATATTTGAAGAGTTCCCTCGATCATCAGATCCTGACCTGATGACAATGGGACCAATTGTGCAGTAATATACTTACAATTTCAAACAAAAAAAATCCAATTCGGTCCAGGACTATTCGAATAATCAGTGAACAAACAAAAAAAAATTGTAAAATAAAGATCCCGACTTATTGAGAACCTCCTCCTTCGAAATCTTGAAGTCGCTTGAAAATGCAGCTTTACATCGTGCTTTGCAGGAAATTTTGATTACAATTTAACTGAATTTAGAAAATTAAAGCTTAAAATTGAAAAAATCTAATAAAGATTAAACTATAAATAGAAAATTTGTTTTCCTTAATTTAAATGTTTTTGCCATATATTTGTAGCAATTAAATCAGGTGGACGGTAAACTAGCATAATCACCCTACCTACTATTAATATATTAAAAAAAATTACATAGCTCGCCATGAAAAAATCAAATTGTTCGAAATTATTTAAAAATAAGGACTATCTCTATAATATAATAAGGGTAAATCGCCAGTTACTGGCCACTGTCCAATAACTGGCCACCTCATACTAAAAACGAACTCTGCGTACCTACAAACAAAATTCATTTTAGTATAACGTGGCCAGCTATTGAAACCCTTCAGTTTCTACTTCAGCTTTGTTTGTAGGTAAACAGAGTTCATTTTTAGTACGAGTATCAGGTGGCCAGTTATTGGATAGTGGCCAGTAACTGGCGATTTACCTATAGCACAATTATATGATTAGATAGACTATCTTTGCACATAAGTACTTTCGCACACGCACACACACATACACACACACACTCACACTCACACACGTACATTCATAAATACATACATATAGTATTTAATTAAGTCATTTAATTAGGCTAGAACACTAATCAATAGCATAAATAACTAAAATTGTAAGTTAATATTATACCTAATTAGGTTATAAATAAAAATAAGTAACTTTCATGTATACCTACAATATTTCCTAAACTAAGAAGACTGTTAGTTTTAGAGGAGCGGGGCATCCTGATACAGGTTCATTCACCTAATAGCAAGTCCCAACCACTGATGGCAATTTGTAGAATAAGCTTAATAGGGAAATAAATAATTTTTCATTTTCATTTTCAAGTAAGTATAAATTGAGGTATATATATTTTTTTATAAAACGAAGAATATTTGATAAAAGTGGGCCAAATTGGACGGTTTCACGGTATGTAAATATGTTTCTCCGTAGCGCCCAAAACCAGTCTTTAAATTTTAATGATTAAGGTGTCAATCGAAACGTTATTATGACCCAGGTGACATAGTCTACATTTTTACCGACATCAGCTATAAAGTCGGGTTAAAGTTTTTTTTTATATTAGTACTTCTTATTTTTTACGAGTACCGAAACGTAGTCTGCTTACTGTTGACAGTTAAAGCCGCAACAAGTATCGAGTTGCAAGGAAGCATTTCCGTAATTTGACGGTATGTATAAAATCTTCGTCTTCCTTTTTGAGATTTCTCAATATGCTGCCATGCGAAGGCTTTGGACTTAATGCCGGTTAGTTTTTTATTACGCCATCCTACCAAGGCGTTGTATTCCTATGTGCACTCAGCAGAAATCTGTACCTTAGGTAAAATGCCATAGTATTTAAAGGTTGTTGGTTTCATTTGGTAGGTAATTAATATTGCTTTGTACATGACTTGCACTTCAATTTAAGGGGTCAAATTCGATGATTTATTATTCTCTTCACGTTCGTCAGTACAGTCACTGGCAATAGTATCTTCCTACACGAAGGCCGCAAAAATATGTGACACGCTCTTATGGCCCTTCAAATAAGAGCGTGTCACATATTATTGCGACCTTCGTGTAGGAAGATACTATTGCGGGTAACTGTACAGCGTACTCAATTGCTATCGTGCCGTACCTATTTAGGTACGTTTCAGTATTTATACTCATTACGTAAGTTGAGGCTCTCACCTTACCATGTGAATATTACAGTTGTTTCCGGGTATTTTTTGTTGAAACCACTCTTAACTGCAAATCGTATTATTTAACGATCAAACCAGGTCATTTTTATTTAAAAAATAATTTTAAATAAAAAAGAACCGACTTTACTTAGCATCCACCTTTCTAAAGCAAATGCTCGAGCTGCTGTAAAAAATACTCAAATCACTATAAGTGTACCTATGATAGTTGAAGAGTTCCCTCGATTTATCCAGGATCCCATCATCAGATCTTGACCTGGTTACAATGGGACCAACTGTGTATATACTCTTTCAAACAAAAAAATAATTTTTCAATTCGGTCCAGCCGTCTTCGAATAATCGGTGAACATACAAAAAAAATATCAAAAACAAAGATCCTGACGAATTGATAACTTCCTCCTTCGAAATCTTGAAGTCGGTCGATAAACATATTTCTCTGTGATTGAAATATGGGAGACTCTGCCACACGACTAATTAAATATAGGTGCCGGAACCTATATTTGATGGCACACAATCGAGCGCCTGGTACCATATCTCCCTTTTTGTATAAATCAATGATGAAAATACTTTTATTATTACATGCTGCTTACTACCGGTATTATCCCATCGTGTATCGTGTATATGACGTATTTTATCATATCCTTTAATTTTAACATAATATGTTTAGGTACGAGTAAAGAAACGAATTGGCATAGTTAACATAAATACGTATTATACTTTTTTAATTTGCGGAGTGCATAATTGAATGTTACATTAGTCACTAATGTAACCAGGGTAAATATTATGGTATTATAAATTAACTCGACCAAACAATAAAAAAAATATGACATGTCAATGTCATTTAGACAATTTATACCCCGGGATACAAAGGCATTTAATCTATTTCGTTATGTTGCGAAAATGAGGCATTTGAAACTTAAAAAAGCACTCCAGGTCGCATTGTTATTGATCCATCAATAATAATAATTCTAACAAAATAATCACGAAAATTACTAAGGTATCTTCCTTCTTAAGAACTTCTCCTTGTAACACAATGTAAAAAATGGCGAGGCAGTCATCCCTAGCTTTTAACACGGCTCAATGCACCCTGGGGTCCGCTCGGCAACCTAACACCAAGATATGGCGTAGACACTAGTTATTATCGAAAGCTTTACTGCCACCTGACCTGTCCGGCATCGTCACGATATATTCCTTTACCAAAAAGCGACTATTTAATGTCAGATTATATTTCGTTTATAAGTTCGTGTTAACTGATTGGTAGAAGCCGGGGTTTCAGAGACCTCTGGATTAAAAGTCGAATGTCTTGCCGCTAAGCTAGCAGAGCTCAGATTTTTCTTAGTAAATTAACAAATCATAATTTTCAGTACAAGGATATTTTATTAACTTAACAGATATGTTTTACATTTAAGCTCCCTGAATGAAGCTCAATGAACCCTGAAAATAACAGGGTGTGGTAGTTTATATCTATCACATCCCACTTTTTGCCTTCTTTTTCATTCATCTTTGATTTGTTCATCTAACAGTTCCGACACATAAATGCAATAGGTATAGACTTCCTGTACTTATTTATGGCATGTATTTAACCAGGCGGCTAAATAATTGTATTTGGGTTACTTTAAGAACTAGAATTGGGTATTAAAGTTAATAGGTTTGCGACTAATTATTTCAAGGGCTGCTATGGGCTGCATTTTCATGCTTTTACAGTTATCAAATAATTATATTGACAGCTAAATTAATAACTGAGAAGCATTTTAAGAAGTCTTTTTTAAATAGAAAACGATCACATATTAATTTAAAATATATTGAAAAATTGTAATTTCTCATAATATTCCATCAAACCCAGAACTCGACCCAAGAAGTATTTATTTTCTTGAAAGGGTTTACATTCTTTGACCTCCGCCACTTTATAGCTGCCAGATGTCGATCTAGAAATCAGCATAGTATAGCAAACTGACTATAGGGGTATCGTTGCATTATTGTGTCATATCTGACGTGGCTAGCTCTCCGTCTATTAGTAGTGGACTATCTAGTAATGGACGGAGTTTAAAGTAGGTGTATAATATCGCTCCGTTCAGATCGGGTGTCATACGCGTGTATTGTTGATATAACCACAATTTGTTGTGTTTTGAAGTTTTAAATCGATATTGCAATAAATATTTAGTGAACTGTTTATTAACACAGAATATTTTAGAGTAGCAATGTACTGCGTATTACATTTATGTGATACATATAAATTGTGACGTTTTAAAGGCAAAAAGCAATCAATACATTGCGTGCTGAAATATTTTGTATCGAAAAATATGTCGTGAAATATAATATAAATAAAACATATGAAAGTATGTTTTTGTTAGGGTCTATATTAACTACCTTTAGCGTATGTGGTTATATCAACAACACACGCTTTGTATGTATAGTGTATTTATTCATCTTTACTTGTCTTATCAATATCATGTGAACTGACATCTGTTAATCTAGACATCGTAATGTAAATGACATTTTCAGGTTATTCGATCGTTACTTCGATTATTCAATTTTTTATCATGAAAATTGATATTTTTCAGTGGTTATTCGGTTGAATTCAATACATTGTGAGTTTCTTTAACTATATATCAACATTTTAAGTGATAATCCCCGATAAAAGTTTGATAACGTCCTTGAGAAGTGGTTGTTTACATTGATATGACAAATAAGGATGAACTCACTATAGATTTGTGGTGCCAGCGTGTGAATTGCCCTCTGGATTAAAAAATATTATTTTCAGAACTTGCATACGGCTGCTTGGAACGGATATTTAGGAGGAGGCGCAACTTTTGGCTTTTATTTGGATACCCTATGCTGCTTTTATCTGGCGACTATAATATATGTCTTCTTATATGTAGACTTTGGTAAGACTCCAATACAACATAAAATAAAAAAATAAAAATAGTTTATTGAGTACAAATAAGTGCTTATGATGTTTTGTTGCGATACATGGTAAAAACCAAAGTTAAGTAAGTATTTTCTGACCCCCGTACTAGTATTACTGATATCTTGCTGTATACTGTTTACGATTGTCGTGCATTTCGCAACAATTATCGAGGCTCCTAGATTATCTGTAACTACTTTGGGATCACGGATTATATCGCAACGAATAAATGTTTTAATGTCTCACTCGTTCCGGAAATATAGTTTTGAATCATATCAATGTCGAGTGATCGCAGTTTCGTTGTTCATCCGTCAGTTCCATCACAGTCGTCGTTCAAGCAAGACACGTCGAAATGTTTTAGACGGGGCGATTGCGATCGGCAGCGTGGGCCTGGCGGTAACGCAGAGTCTCACGCTGACGATGATGCTGCAGCACGGCGCGCGTATGCTGGTGGAGTTCCTCGCCCAGCTCACCAGCGTGGAGCGTGTGCTGGAGTACAGCCGCATCGACACCGAAACCAACCTCTTTGAAGGACGTAAGTCTCGCTGATAACCACATCATCCATGGGGAAAGCAACTGTCACAGTGACATTTTCAACAATGGTCCTTAGAAATGCTAAACTTGTACAGTCACCATCAGATATATCGAAGCGGCGTAGGTACTCAAAAATAACCCTTTCCCTTCCCTTCCCTTAAGCCTTTGCCTTTTTCTTGCCAGGAAGTAGTGTTTATTCATTTTGGTAAAAATTACTGTTTCGTCTCGAATTGGTCCCCAAGGGAAATTAGAAAGTTTCTGAAATATTCTAAAATTAAAATGCTGTCGGATAAAGCTACAGGAAAAAATTTTGGCTAAGAAAAGCCTTCTGACTGATATAGTTTCCATACATTTTTAAGGACCATTCATCTTTTGTCTCATTCTTTCGTTGTATCTCTTGTATATTCTCCATTGATCATCTGTTGTGACAAAGATAACATTTGCAGTGTAAGGAATTTTAATTTGTTAAGTAATTAATGTAATTATGCTTCAAACTTTGTGAGTAGGTAACTAATGGATTGCTAGTATGCTGTACTTCGGATGTCACGTTATGCCGTCATCCAGTTGCTTTTAGTTTACGGTCGACGATAGCGGAATATGGTAGACGTTAACGTCCATGGTCTAATCCAATTTAAAACGTCTGCGTACAACTCCATGCATAAGTTTGGCTCCCCTGCTTTATCGGGAAAGTACCGACCATTGAATTGAAATAATACCGATAGTAACAATGAGTACGCAACACGTGGCAATGGTAGAATGCATCCCATGCTACGCCTTTTGCCAAAAAGAGCCGATCGTTCTAAGGAAATTCATAGTCACAACGTCATATGACATATATTATATGTGCCTTTATATTTATGCTATATATAAATCGCTGGCGTTGAACCTGCGGTGCTGATATGTGAGTCGTTGACGTTGAAAAGGTTATATGTATTACCAAATTTTTACTAGGTATGTATTATGTTTTACAGAAATACCTACTCCAAACATATGGCCAGCACAGGGCAGGATTGTATTCCAAAACGTGAACTTACGGTATGCGCCCGAGGAAGCCCCGATCCTAAAGAACTTAAATATTGTAATAGGAAGTGGCTGGAAGGTTTGTACCCCCACATATAATTTACCCCCACCTAAATACCTTATAGTATAGTATTTATCTTATCTGTCTCCGTACGGTCGGACGAGTAAAACGTCACAAATTATTTTAATCAAACTTCAAAAATGCAATGATATATTGTCTTTGTTTTCCTGTTTCGGGCGTAGCTACTCGAGGGGACTGTAATGGGATTTCATACAACTTTTATGGCCTAGGCCTGCAAAGTGACCTAGGTGTCAAATATGGCGGCAGGTTTTACGAACACCTAATTTTGTTTTTTTTTTGCCTGGAAGGGAGGTATCAAATCTGAACTGAGAATAATATAAGAAATTTACGAGTAGACTAATGCCCTAAGAACGGAACTTACAGTTAGGTGCAAAACTGTCCCAATAAACTGTAAACAGTAAACAGTTGATACCTGTAAACAGTAAAGCTGTAAACAGTTGATACCTTATTTTATAGAGGCAGAATTTCTTAATTACATAATTAAGAAATTCTGCCTCTATAAAATGTACTGCTACTCTGCTACAATGTACATATCAATAGTCAGTTTAGTGTTATTTTATTTATACTGTATAATTTTTGGTTACTTTTCTTAACAAATAATTTCTAACAGGTCGGTGTAGTTGGCAGAACGGGAGCCGGAAAATCTTCCCTAATTTCTGCATTATTCAGATTTGCATTTTTGGACGGCACTATCACAATTGACGGCGTTGATACATCACTGATAGCTAGACAAGTGAGTTGAGTGAATAATTTGGTTTCGTTCCAGAGTAGGTGAGCCTTTCTTTCGTTATGTTATGCGTTATTGCCACCTATTAATGTAAATCTTGTTTTTTAGGATCTCCGTACCAAAGTATCTATCATACCTCAAGAGCCAGTCCTATTTTCTGCAACAATCCGTTATAATCTAGACCCGTTCAGTATATACAGCGACGACGACCTCTGGAGGGCACTTGAACAGGTACGAGAGCGTAGCATGACTCGTATCTACTAGACGGAGACATGGACCCGGAAACAATAACGAGACCAAATGAATTTATATAACTAGTAGTCCGCCTCGAACTGAGAACTCGCGATTTACTTGCAAACGAGATTACCAATATAACTAGACCCTTCTGAAGATTTTTTTCGACGTCTAGGTCCGACGTCTTGATGTATCCTGCTCATATACGAACTCTCCAATTGTAGTGAGCTCTACTACAACCCCAACAAATTTCATATAGATCAGAAGAACGTTACTAAAATTATCGCGCGACAACTATTCAAAATCTAAAAACCATGCACGGACTTCTAGGTAGCCGAAGTTGTTTGAAAGAACGTCACTTCGCTTACGCTCCGCTCGTTCGATTAGAGCTATACTATTGTTATTAGCAATCTGGCACTGGGGGGAGGCCTGAGTGGCAGGCCAGCAAAGTCACGAAAAACATTCAATTTCTAGAGTTACTGGCTTAGTGTAATTTTGTGGTGTATATCATTGGAATATAAGGTTGCCAGGTGATTAAATTTGGGAAATGCATTTACGCCGTTTAGGAAAGACAGAGTGATGTTAAATTTATTACGCCGGACACCTGCGGTTTTTTTTCAGGCTGATATATGAAAAAAGTTTGTAATTAATCAGGCGCTCGAAAAACTTGCAAGGTGACAGCATCCATATCAACACGATTTTAGCGATAGTCATTTTTAAACAGGTTAACAATGAAAAATTGTGTTTTGTTCTGTTAATGAAGACATATCCTAATACAGTAAGGCTGCGTTTTCACTAGAGATGAGCGAGGATGCGTTGCGAGGAATGTGTTTGTTAAGAACCAATCCTATAACTGCCCTGTACGAGCATAGGTAAATGAAGTGATTCTATTGGTCAAAAAACACATTCCTCGCAACACATCCTCGCTCATCTCTTGCGGAAACGCAGCGTTACTCTACACTATATTGCGCTAGTAGTGGATATCCACTAATTAAAAAGAAAAGTATGACATATAAATTCCAATGGCTGATGTAGCACAGGAGAGCCAAAGATAATAAACAAGTATAAGTATACTGCATTGCTAAAAATGTCACGGTCATGTTACACTATAGGAATTCCGCAGCTCTCCGTGTCATATACTATACGTCGGGGCTAGCTCTTACTCTTTATACCTGTTTATTGTATTGTATTTTAACTTTTCCGATCGTTTTTACTAGGTATAAATCACCTTTTATTGTTTCTAGGTGGACATGAAATCTGCAATTCTGTCTCTAGATTTCCTCGTAACAGAGGGTGGATCTAATTTTTCTGTAGGGCAACGGCAATTGATGTGTCTGGCTCGCGCTATACTCAGATCGAATAAAATTTTGATTATGGATGAAGCTACTGCCAACGTAGACCCTCAGTAAGTAAAAGTCTAATTTGTAATGCATTAAATGGGGTAATTCCATTTTACAGGTGGGGTAATGTTATTCGATAAAAAAATGTGTATTACCATTTTTTGCCGTGTAGTTATTTCCTTCTTATACAGCTTTCTTTAAAGCTTTGTATGAGGCAAAGCGAAGTATCAGATAAATAGACGGCATAAAACTAGAACACAAATCTACATGTTCGTACGGTATATTTATTGAAATGTATTTACAGGACTGACAGCTTTATACAGCAAACGATCCGTAGCCAGTTCGCGTCGTGCACGGTGCTGACGATCGCTCACCGACTCAACACCATCATGGACTCTGACCGCGTGCTGGTCATGGACAGCGGTCAGGTGGCCGAGTTTGACTACCCCTACCACCTGCTGTCCGACCCCAACAGCCAGCTATCCTCCATGGTCCGGGAGACTGGAGACTCAAACATGGCTCGCCTGTTTCAGATAGCAAAGGATGCCTATTTCCAGAGTAACCTAAAAGAAAACGCTTCGTGAGTAATTCTGCCAACACCAAGAAAGGTAATTCAAGTGCACATGAGTATTTAAGCGTAATAGGATTTATCGAACACATCCGTGTCAATTGAATTTCAACCTTACTGTTTCAAGTTAAGGTTTAAATTAGGTTGGGACATCGCAAAATTGTCTCCCCTTTAAAGGAATTACCAGAACGTAACTATTTTGAAGATATTTGGGATTTTTTAAAAGATCTTCTGGATTGGTACGGTATGGAAAAGGGTTAAACCGAATAAACTGTAGTTACAGTCGACAGCATCAAAAGTTGCTAAGCGGGTGAGGTGTGACAAAACGACCTTTACACGCTCTTATTCTCTTGACAATAAAGTCGTGTCAAGCTCATTTTGAACACCTCACCCGCTTAGCTACTTCTGCTGCTGACTGTACAGTCACCGAATAAAATTGTTCAACTACACACGTTGTTTCTTTTATTGTCAACAATGTCAACATATTTATACATAAATGTATATCCTCCTGAGTCCTAAGTAGAGTCACTTATAAAGGACAACTTAAATTATTAAATATAATACTTTTCAACCGACTTCAACATTTCGAAGGAGGAGGTTATCAATTCGTCGGGATCTTTGTTTTTGCTATTTTTTTTATATTTTTATTTATGTTTACCGATTATTCGAAGATGGCTGGACCGATTTGGAAAATTCTTTTTTGTTTGAAAGAGTATACTTCACAGTTGGTCCCATTTTAACCAGGTCAGGATCTGATGATGGGATCCTGGAGAAATCGAGGGAACTCTTCAACTATTATAGGCACACCTATTAGTGATTTGAGTATTTTTTACAGCAGCTCGAGCATTTCCCTTTGGAAAGGTGGAGGCTAAGTGAAGTCGGTTCTTTTTTGTTTAATAGTCAAAGCCCGGATGACGGGAGCAAATATGCACTTTTTTCTAGTGCTTAATTAAACATCGACGATTCTATCGACATCCATACCTACGAACAATTTTTGAATCAGAAATTTATTGATCATAAGTTATGAGAAAAGTATCTATTTAAAAGAACTGTCATTATTACGATCATTCCCATGAGTACCTTTGATAATATTCATAATAATTATAGCATGTAATTAGTTAACTGAAATAATATATAATGTCAGCTTACCTAGGTACCTGATGTAATATTGTGTAACAACCTGACATGTAAGATTTGACATGTGATTTTGATCAATACATTTTTGATAAAAAAATTGTTCGTATGAATGTCGATAGAATAGTCGATATTTAATTAAGCACTAGTAAAAGTGAATTTTTGCTCCCGTCATCCGGGCTTTGTTAATAGTACATTGTTGTAGAGGCTTGAAAGTAAGCTATAGGTGGATCGAGTTAGTTCGAGGGCCGACCCGCCAGGGGAGGACCTCGAAGATACGAGTCCACCTATACTATACCATTACTAAGAGGCGTTTTTGATAGAAAACTACAAACGGCCAAAAAAGCAAAAACGCCTTAAGGGTGAACAAATGGTTTTGATTGACGTTTCTTTTTTTTTTAAACAGGTAGTTGGCCCGATAAACAACCTTATTTTATTTTTGAAACACAAAGTTGTGCCAACAAAAGACCTTTTTATGTTTTTAATGAATGCAATGACATAGCTGGACAATTTACTTTCCAACTAATGACATTTCATCGCTACAATAACATTGCTGTAGTGGTGGTTCAGGTGCTACAGCAAATGCTTACTTTCCAGCTTGGATTTTGACCATCTTTTGTCACATTTCCGAACAGTAGCGCCAAAAATTATTTTGTATTTGAGTTTCCGAATAAAAAAATCAAAAAAGGTGGGAATACCTGTTACTGTATTATACCATAACATTGTCTGTCTCTCAAGCCGTTATGATATGTCTTCTTATAGAACTACGCATTATTGTGTATCTTTAAGATCTAATATATTACTGTTTTGGAAAAATAAGTCCCGCCGAGTTTCTTGCTCATTACTTCTCGGGTCAGTAGTGTAGGGTTGGAACCGGTGGTAGTTTTTTTCTCTCTCTCTCTGACGTTCAAAAGTGCCTACCTAAATTGCAGAATAAACATCTTTTTTTTACCTGTCATGTAAGAATGCAAACTCGACTGCTGGGAATTTTTTAACTTAATCGGAATATCTTCCGTATTTTACTCATTGACTAGCGATAATGCCATCCATAATGCAGAAAATCATTTTCCGCTATCCGGACGGCCGGAATAAGGTGAAATTTCCCTGCAGTCGAGGAGGCCTCCTGTAAGTACCTTTGTATTTACTGACCTCTTCATTACAACGACAGACGCAGAACACAACGTGGCGCTCATCTGTGCGGTTGGGATTGTATTGGGTCCATCTTATTTTAAACTTTTATTGATTTTAAAAGCTCGTAACACGTCGACGACAGCATCGACATTTTAACAATTTGTGAGCAAAGAAAATGAGAACCAAGAGGAACCCTGCCACCATTAGCTGGGGCTTATATTTTTTGTAGTATGATACCAACAGGTCATCTGCTGAGGGCTTCCTAAGGCACTTTATTTTGAATGTGGAAGTGTCATAACACGGGTCCATCGGAGTGAATTGATTCTTCATGAATTCGCACAAGCTTCGTTTCAGCTCGTTCCTGTAAATTATTGTTTAGGTTACGGTACCGGCCAATAATAAATCACCTTAAGTTTTCCTAACACAACTTTTATATACGAATATGATGCACTTTTACATCTATACACGGTGCTCGTGAGCATTGCGAGAGATTTTAATCACGAATTCCTGAGGTCATAATTGGTAGTAACTCTGAAACTAGGCGAATTCCAGAAAAGTTTATACGACATTTTAGTTCCTATTATGATCAGCAATACGCTGTTAAAATAATTCGGTTTCCTCATGTTACACCGTGTATATATATATGATGAATCTTTCAATGATAAACTAAGTATAAAAGTAAGAAGTGTGCGAGCCCCAATGCAAATGAGTTCGTCTACCAGGTAAAAAATGTACTAACCTAACTTTAACCTAAAAATTCAGGATGACAGCGATGTTTAAAAGATCATGTAATATAGAAACAATATAGAAAATGAATAATACTTTATGTATCGAATGAAAAAAATAACAACTTTCCACAGTGATAAAAAAACCATTGTTTTGCCAAATGAGATATTTGCAAAAAAGTTCGTCTTCGGTTTAGCCGATGCATGATAAACCGTCTACCACTTGGTGGTATCACCTTTTGCATCCAAAACGGCTTTGATCCTGAGCGGCATTGAATCTACCAACTCTCTACACTTTTCGGTGGTTATTTCATTCCAGACACAGGTAAGTTTCTCCTTAAGATCAGCTTTAGATCTAGAAGGGTCCTTTCGCAGCCTTTTCTTCATTTTCCACCACAAAGTTTCTATGGGAGACAAGTCCGGGCTGCTGGACGGCTATGGCATGGTAGGGATTTTTTTGGACTTCAGCCACGCCATCGTTGTCTTCGCGGTATGGCATGCAGCACCGTCTTGTTTAAAAATAAATGCATTTTCAACCGACTTCAAGATTTCGAAGGAGGAGGTTATCAATTCGTCGGGATCTTTGTTTTTGCTATTTTTTTTTTTTTTTTTTTATGTATGTTCACCGATTATTCCAAGACGGCTGGACCAATTTGGAAAATTATGTTTTTGTTTGAAAGCGTATACTTCACAGTTGGTCCCATTGTAACCATGTCAGAATCTGATGATGGGATCCTGGAGAAATCGAGGGAACTCTTCAACTATTATAGGCACATCTATGGTGATTTGAGTATTTTTTACAGCAGATCGAGCATTTGGTGTTGGAAAGGTGGATGCTTAGTGAAGTCGGTTCTTTTTTGTTTATTGTTTAAAATTATTATATTTTAACTGCCGTATAGACGGCAGCAAACTCTCTTGCAGGATACTTTGGTATTTCTCGGCATTGACGGTTCCATCTATAAACTGCAGACGGCCCACGCCCTGTGCCGACATACAGCACCAAATCATTCAAAATGCTGGAAATTTCACCTTTCGCTTGAGGCAGTCTTTATGAAATGCCTCTCCTTTTACCCGAATGAGTTTACTTCGTTCGTCACCAACTGTGACTTCAAAGGGGTTTGGGTAAAGTTGTAAATTTTGAAAGAACAATTGAAAAGAAACTTATTTTATTATGTAGTACATATAGCTAAATAATATCGGGGCCGAGATATCACACTTCACAGTTTCATAGTAAAAACTCATAATTCTTGTTGAAATGTATTGGAATGAGTAAAAACGACTACTTTCTTTGTTATTACTATATGTGTGTTCTTTAACCTTTTCCACGCCAATGACTCATACATCGGCACCGCAGGTTCAACGCCAATGACTTATTTATAGGTCATAGACCACAGAGTAAAATAAACCTTGCGCATGCATAAAGTTCAATTTCAGTTTTGACATTTCGGTGACGTGGCGTCAGGATGACAATTTTTACGTTTGACATGGCGTCGAAAAGGTTAAGGTATTTAAATAAAGGTAAAAAAACAATTCGTACATTTTCGGGTAGTCTTAACATTGTTGATTATCCAACCAAATACAAAACCGCTTGGATCTGTCATTGAACAAATTGACTCTAACCTACATTATTTGGTCTCGCGTTGTTCGCGTATGTGTTATTTTTTATGTGTCGCGCCGCCCTCTCGACCTCTTCTGGGTCCGGGAGCACCTGAGCATCCAGCTCCCACGGCGGGGTACCGGCGAGGAGGCACACCGCGGCAAAAGCTGTGGTGCAGTAGGCCCATGCTGCCCGCTGCGCCACTATCCTTTGGGGCCGACGGAGCAAAGGTTTTGTTCTCTCCGTCAGCCGGTCCGCCCATATTGGTGCACCATACAGAGCCATGCTCCTAAGCACACCCGCAAACAGTTTCCTGCAGGAGCTGTTGGGTCCACCTACGTTGGGCAGCAAGCGCCCCAGAGCCGATGCAGCTCCCACTAGCCGAGGGGCGAGCCTCGCGAAGTGCTCACGAAATTGCCAACTTCTGTCCAGGATAAGGCCCAGATATTTAATGTGGGGCTTAACCCGGAAAGCTTCCCCTCTGAAGGTAATGGTTGTGTCAGGGCCCAACCGCCATTTGCCTTAGACGATCGCCTCCGTTTTTGGGAGGGACACCTTCAACCGACCGACAGTCATTGCCGTCGCTACGGCCGCTCTCCGAAGAGTTTCTTCGGGCCGCTTTCCCCTGACGGCCACTATCGTGTCATCGGCGTAACAGATGGTGACCATGCGTGGCAGTTGTGTCCCTCTGACGGCCCAGTCAAACCCAATGTTCCATAAAAGGGGCCCTAACACAGACCCCTGTGGAACCCCGCATGCCAAGCCATGTGCGCGCCGCCCTAGTTTTGTTTCATAGAGCACTACTCGCCCAATTAAGTAGTGCTCTATCACCCGCCTTAGGTACAAGGGTACCCCGTGGTACCGAAGGGGCCTCTCCTATCACCGGGAATGGGAGGGTGCCAAACGCGTTAGCGATGTCCAAGGACACCGCCACCACTCCCTCCCCTTGTCTCTCCGCGTGCTCCACGTGCCTCCTCAAAGCACTCACTGCGTCAATAGTTGAGAGCCCCCCTCGGAATCCAAACTGCCGATCGGAAAGGTTTGGTCCATACGTAGCCATGTGCTGCTGGATACGAGAGGACAAAATCCTCTCATATATTTTGGCCGTTTCGTCCAGCAGCACTAGGGGACGGTATCCCGACGGTGAGTCCGCCGGTCTCCGCCGGTCTCCGCCGTCTCTTTCCTCTGCAGCCACAATTTACCCGCCTTCCAGCACCTCGGGAAGCGCCCCGCCCTCAAACAGTCCTCAAAGAGGGTCTTAAGGCGAACCCCGAGGTGCTTCAGTGCTAGGAATAGCACCTTACCGGGCACTCCGTCTGGTCCTGGGGCCTTCCGGCAGGCTCTCAGCCGATCAACGGCGCGGTCCCACTTGGCCTCCGTGACTGCAGGCGCGTCAAATGAGGGTCCTTCTGGTCCATCACGCTCCGGGGCTGCCATGTGTGGGGGAGTGAATGATGGGTCCTCCGGTGGGAACAGGCCCTCGATATCTCTGCCAAGGAGCTCCGGGTCCATGGCCTCCGTAGAGGGCGCTACCTTCATCTTGTTTCGGACCATTATATAAGGTCGCCCCCATGGGTTTCTGTCCAGTGTGTCCAGGAGCGCCTTCCACGCTTCGTCCTTCCTGTGGGCTATATTGACCTTAAGGGCCTCCCTTGCCTCCATGAGGGCCACGCGAAGCGTTTCCTCCTCTTGCGCGGTATGCCTCCTCCTTCGACAGCGGCTGTAGGCGCGGCGGGCTCTGTTACTGGCGGTACGAAGCGCAGCAACCTCCTCCGACCACCAATACACTTGGCGCTTACCCGCAAACCGCCTAGCCCGGGGCATTGCCGCATCGCACACCGCCGTCAGGGTTGCTCTGAATCTTTCGGCCTTATCCTCTACATCGGCTCTGTCCACCGGAGGGGCACACCAAGCTTCGATCATTGCCGCCTCATCTACCATTTCCCGATCAAGAGCGGATAGCGCCCACCTTGGGAAACCACCGGCCCTAGCACCTGCACCAGCACCAGTTGGAGCAGTAGCTAGCGCTGGGGAGACCCTCATCCGGATGTAGAGATGATCGGAGAGGGTCTCTACCTCCTCGAGGACACGCCAATCAGAAACACGTGCCGCAATGGCGGGGGTCGCAAAGGAGACGTCCACAATAGACCCCCCATTCCAGCGCACGCACGTGTTTATCCGTCCCCGGTTTAGCGTGTCCAGCCCCATCGCTACCACCCAGTCATGGAGCTTGCCCCCCTTCGGATTCGTAGCGACACCACCCCATGCTTGGTTCTTGGCATTGAGGTCGCCAATCACCATCACCTGCGTTGGGGCAGCCCTACGGATGACGCCCTCAAGCGAGCCAAGAAATGTCTCAAATTCTCGCAGCGGCCGATTGGGTGAGAAATACACCCCAATAACTAGGATTTGTCCCCATTTAGCCGCCGCGAAAACTTGTCCTCTCTCGACTCCTGTTAGGGGAGCCAGGCTGCCCGCCGCAGGTACCACTAACGCCGCCGTCATATCCAACGACCCGTACCAATGCGGCCTCGGAGGGACCGCATACGGCTCCGTCACCACAACCAAGTCAATGTGCCACTCTGCCATATGCTGCATGAGCAAGTCCTGGGCTCCGATAGCGTGGTTGGCATTGCACTGAAGAATTTCTAATTGGTGTGGCGGCATCAGCTCTCCATATCATTCTCTCCCTCGTCGGCCTGACTGGCACTTTCTTGGCTGCGCCCCGGGGCCCGTTCGGGGTTTAGCCTGCCTCTGGTCTGAGGTGGATTGCATGCCAGCCCACCCATTAAATGTCCGGCTGGGCGCTTTGCCTGGTGGCACGCATCACAGAACGCAAGTTCCGCTGTGCACTCAGCCATTTTATGCCCCGGCTTACTACACCGGAAACACAGATTGCCGCGGTCTACCGGTGACGGACACGTTGTTCTCGTGTGCCCCGTTCCCATACACCTGTAGCAGCGGAGCGGTGCCGGATCCAGGGCCTGCACTATCGCGCTTGACCATCCCACTGATAATCTTCCCCCAGCGTCCATCACCCTTTTGGCCACCGTCGCAGGGCACTTGACGAGTGTCGACCCTGAGCCATTGAAGGGAGCGCGGATTGTGCCCACCTTCACTTCCGCCACACTGCACCCGCCCTTGGCCGCTATAGCTGCTGCCACGGCGTCTGGCGTTGCCGTCTCGTTCAGGTTTGCCACATCCCCCACAACGGCCTCCAATCTCTCCCGAAGACTGTCAGCTACTCTCCCGTTATCAGCGTTGGGCACCTCTATTAAGCGGGCCCCGTCGGCAGTTTTGCGAAACTTAATCGCCTACTGTCTGTTTAACCTGTCGGAGTTAGGTATATTCACTTGTCCAATAACATTGTTTCAAGGGCTATATCTTAGCTCCGATATTACTTACGGCAAAACTTATTTTTCAGATATGCTAGTTTAAGGTAGTGCTACAAAATAGTAGTAAAAAAAACGATAACCGCTAAAAAGAAATGACGCCACTGGTCCATACAAAGTTACCCAAACCCCTTTGGATTCATCACTCCATATTATTTTTCGCCACTGATTGACAGTCCAGTTTTTGTATTTATTAGCGAATTTCAATCTGTTGGTTTTCTGTTTTTTAGTAAGTAACGGTTTCTCTTTAGCAGTGTAAAAATTCTCTTCATTACTCTCTTGCAGGTATCGACTGAAATGTTTTTTTAATAGCGTCCCGCCACAATACGGTAAGTTCTCCTGCTTTTGCACGACGAGTTTTCTTGATAATCTTCTTCAACATCCTGTTTTCTGCCTTGGAGGTTATTCGTCGACGGCCAGATTTCTTCAAACAGGACATTGTTCCATGTTTTCGGTGATGCTCGATAATCGTTTGGATTGTAGATCGTGACGACGACATCTCCTTGGATATTTTGTAAGTAGATTTGCCGTTATTGTTACAGGAAATTATTATTTTCCGCACTTTTTCAGTCACTGGTTTCCTCGCACCATCTTGACAGAATAATGATTATAAAGTAATGAAAAGGGGTTTGGGTAACTTTTTATGGACTAGTGGCGTCATTTTTTTTTAGCGGCCATCGTTTTTTTTACTACTATTTTGTAGCACTACCTTAGACTAGCATATCTGAAAAATAAGTTTTGCCGTAAGTAATATCGGAGCTAAGATATAGCCCTTGAAACAATGTTATTGGACAAGTGAATATACCTAACTCCGGCAGGTTAAAGAGACAGTAGGCGACTAATTTTCGCAATACTGCCGACGGGGCCCCCTTAATAGAGGTGCCCAACGCTGATAACGGAAGAGCAGCTGACAGTCTACGGGAGAGATTGGAGGCCCTTGTGGGGGATGATGCACGGGTGTACAGGCCTGTGAAAATGGCTGGTCTGAGGGTGGCAAACCTGAACGAGGCGGCAACGCCAGACGCCGTGGCAGCAGCTATAGCGGCCAAGGGCGGGTGCAGTGTGGCGGAAGTGAAGGTGGGCACAATCCGCGCTTCCTTCAATAGCTCAGGGTCGACACTCGTCAAGTGCCCTGCGACGGTGGCCAAAAGGGTGATGGACGCTGGGGGAAGATTATCAGTGGGATGGTCAAGCGCGGTAGTGCAGGCCTTGGATCCGGCACCTCTCCGCTGCTACATGTGTATGGGAACGGGGCACACGAGAACAACGTGTCCGTCACCGGTAGACCGCGGCAATCTGTGTTTCAGGTGTAGTAAGCCGGGGCATAAAATAGCTGAGTGCACGGCGGAACTTGCGTTCTGTGCTGCGAGCCACCAGGCAAAGCGCCCAGCCGGACATTTAATAGGTGGGCTGGCATACAATCCACCTCAGACCAGAGGCAGGCTAAACCCCGAACGGGCCCCGGGGCGCAGCCAAGAAAGTGCCAGTCAGGCCGACGAGGGAGAGAATGATATGGAGAGCTGATGCCGCCACACCAATTAGAAATTCTTCAGTGCAATGCCAACCACGCTGTCAGAGCCCAGGACTTGCTCATGCAGCATATGGCAGAGTGGCACATTGACTTGGTTGTGGTGGCGGAGCCGTATGCGGTTCCTCCGAGGCCGCATTGGTACGGGTCGTTGGATATGACGGCGGCGTTAGTGGTACCTGCGGCGGGCAGCCTGGCTCCCATAACAGGAGTCGAGAGAGGACAAGGTTTCGCGGCGGCTAAATGGGGACAAATCCTGGTTATTGGGGTGTATTTCTCACCCAATCGGCCGCTGTGAGAATTTGAAACATTTCTTGGCTCGCTTGAGGGCGTCATCCGTAGGGCTGCTCCAACGCAGGTGATGGTGATTGGCGACCTCAATGCTAAGAACCAAGTATGGGGTGGTGTCGCTACGAATCCGAAGGGGGGCAAGCTCCATGACTGGGTGGTAGCGATGGGGCTGGACACGCTAAACCGGGGACGGATAAACACGTGCGTGCGCTGGAATGGAGGTCTATTGTGGACGTCTCCTTTGCGACCCCCGCCATTGCGGCAGGTGTTTCTGATTGGCGTGTCCTCGAGGAGGTAGAGACCCTCTCCGATCATCTCTACATCCGGATGAGGGTCTCCCCAGCGTTAGCCACTGCTCCAACTGGTGCTCCCAAGGTGGGCGCTATACGCCCTTGTTCGGGAAATGGTAGATGAGGCGGCAATGATCGAAGCTTGGTGTGCCCCTCCGGTGAACAGAGCCGATGTAGAGGATAAGGCCGAAAGATTCATAGCAACCCTGACGGCGGTGTGCGATGCGGCAATGCCCCGGGCTAGGCGGTTTGCGGGTAAGCGCCAAGTGTATTGGTGGTCGGAGGAGGTTGCTGCGCTTCGTACCGCCAGTAACAGAGCACGCCGCGTCTACAGCCGCTGTCGAAGAAGGAGGCATACCGCGCAGGAGAAGGAAACGCTTCGCGTGGCCCTCAAGGAGGCAAGGGAGGCCCTTAAGGTCAATATAACCCACAGGAAGGACGAAGCGTGGAAGGAGCTCCTGGACACACTGGAGAGGAACCCATGGGAGCAACCTTATATAATGGTCCGAAACAAGATGAAGGTAGCCCCCTCTACGGAGGCCATGGACCCGGAGCTCCTTGGCAGAGTTATCGAGGGCCTGTTCCCACCGGAGGACCCATCATTCACTCCCCCACACATGGCAGCCCCGGAGCGTGATGGACCAGAAGGACCCCCATTTGACGCGCCTGCAGTCACGGAGGCCGAGTGGGACCGCGCTGTTGATCGACCGAAATGTCAAAACTGAAATTGAACTTTATGCATGCGCAAGTAGGTTTATTTTACTCTGTGGTCTATGACCTATAAATAAGTCGTTGGCGTTGGACCTGCGGTACCGATATATGAGTCATTGGCGTGGAAAAGGTTAAAGAACACACATATAGTAATAACAAAGAAAGTAGTAGTTTTTACTCATTCCAATACATATCAACTAGAATTAAGTATGAGTTTTTACTATGAAACTGTAAAGTGTGATATCTCAGCCCCGATATTATTTAGCTATATGTACTACATAATAAAATAAGTTTCCTTTGAATTGCTCTTTCAAAATTTACAACTTTCATGAGTGGCCGCCAACTTTACCCAAACCCCTTTGCACTGCAATTGCGTTTTTATATAGCCATCTGTCATTTTAGATGACTAAGATGACAGAGAATATTCTATATTCAATTTGAAATATAATTAAATATTAAACTTCTTAAAAAACAGTTTTTATCTTATATAGACGACCTATTTTGCCTAAAATATGAACTAGACGTAATTTTTTGCTTGCTTAATGTTAACTTTACGATACAATTATTCTAAATTAATAGTAGATTGTACACCAAGGGGATAAAGCACTGTTTTATGTCACGGGCGCAATATTGAATCCTGAACGTAACGAAGGACTCCAGATTTTACTCCCGAGCGCAGCGAGGGGGTTATGAGTTAATTCCCGAGCGAAGCGAGGGAATTAAGACTGAGTCCTGAGTGCAGTGAGGGGTTCAAGCGCGCCCGTGACAAAAACAGCTTTATCCCCGAGGAGTATACTCTACTTTTCTCACCTCTTGCGAGACAATAAAATAGCTAAGGCTACTAGAAACGGATTTTTATTAAAGTAAATCAATTCAAAAGTAAAAACCGGCCAAGTGCGTGTCGGACCACACATAGGAGGGTTCCGTACCTTCAATGGAATAAGAACCAAACTAATACCAAAAGGTTGTATCTGGTGCCTATGTCTTTTTGGAGATAACTCAAAAATGGCTAAACCGATAATGTTCAAAATAATTTGCGTAGAAAGTATATGATAAGACGCATTTCCTCAATTTTTTTCTTATTTTTTGGAGTTACGGTTCAAAAGTTACAGGGGGGGTGGGCACAATTTATCTGACTTTCGAAGCGATTATTTCAGAAAATATTCACTAATCACAAAATGGTCAAAGAAACCTCAATGTTATTTTTAAAGACCTATCATTGATGTGTCACATGTTGATATTTAGTCAAAAAAAAATAGTTAAGTACATGTATGGAAGGCCCCCCCTCCTAATTTTTTTTTAAATCTACATAGCTAAGTAGCGGCATACAAAATACACCTTATGTGTAAATTTTATTCAGATGCGTCCTATAGTTTCCGAGTAAAATGGCTGTGACATACATGGTTGGATGGATAGACATACAGACAGGCATGACGAATCCTTATGGGTTCCGTTTTTTGTCATTTGGCTACGGAACCCTAAAAATTGATTCTTGATACATTAGTCCATTTTATTCGAAATCTTAAATTTTTATAGAACCTGCAGTTTTACTCCGTATACTGCAGCGTCTTATGACACTCGCGGCATTTGTTTTAGGTATTTAAAAAAGGTGGCCAGCACGATTTTCCGAATAAATTCGATTTTCAAATCAGTTCGACGCGGGGGCGCGGGCCCCGGGCGGGTGGCGTCGCGGGGCTGTGCACCATGCGGACTTTACCAAATTAGACTTTAAGCACATAACAATAAGAACTATGGGAAGGGAAATCACATTATTAACCAGCGGGTTATAATGAGATTTAGTACAACATTATAACCCGGCTAAAGCCAAGGGCTATAATGATTTGCTTTCGGTGAGGTTTGCATGATATATAATTTGGCATTGTCGAGCAGGTGGTGTGAAAATAACATTATTACACTTTGTACAACGCAACATTAAACTACTTTCAATGGCTTTGTATGTAGCGTATTCCTGTAATCATCAAAGTCAATCCGGATTTAAATAGCAGTCTTTAAAAAATATCGTATTTTTAAGTGTGACTAGACGATCTAATATGCATTGGGGCTCGTATATATCTGTGATATACCGGGCGTTTCCTGTAATAGGGGCAATAAATTAAACCGTAGATTCTACTCCTCAAACTGGACAATATTAGTTCGGCGATTTTTAAAAATAACTTATAATTTGATTTTTATTTCACTTTAAAGTTTATTCGAACACGCAATGTATTGCGAAATTGATTATTTCTGTTGGGTGACTAGAGTGCAGTGAGCGGCTTGTCGCAGAACTACACCGTAAACATCATAACATTCATAACTGACACTAGAATTATGATATCTTGTTGTAATCAGTTACCTTTGTTAATCTAGTAACAAGTTTGGAAAACGACGAGCTGCATTTGCTCGGGAGTGGTCTTTGTTTGATCCGTGCAGGTAGTCATTAAAATTGATGTTTAGATTTACCCACTTTTAATGTAAGAAACGCGCCGGTATTCATCAAAATACACGTTTAGACTTACGCACCTTTGACAGTATAAAATGATTGGGCGGAGTATCTGACCCATGGATTTACTTTATCATAATTATCATATAGGGGATCCGACATATGTAAATCAAAACACATAAAAATATATTCGCCTAGTTTTAACTCAGCGCCATATTCATAAGCAAAAATAGATGACGAGTATCTACGTACAAACCCAATGCGGCCGAAAAATCCGCCATATTGAGAGCTCAGGTCGTCAAAACCTATAACACTTTAACCGCCATGTTGATAGCTCCGATACTTCAAAATCGACACTTCTTTCGTTGATGAGGCGCGCCTGTGATCTGACCATTGATTATTCCTTTGACAGTCGAGCAGTCGGTATCGACTTGATTGTGATTTGTTGACGGTCGTACAGTAACGGGTGGTATTACGGACGCAAGCTAGGAACTCTCCTCGTTTCCACAGTTAAAAGTGTTTAAGAGCCTTTTGTGATTAAAAGTAATCTATATATTTGCGGTGTAATATTAGATTTATGCCTGGGAATGTTTTAGGTAACAAACGATAGGTCCCGCCGAGTTTTTTACGCTGGTTCTTCGCAGTTGAGGCTCCTTTCCGAACCAGTGGTATATTCAGAGCAATGACGCGTAGTTTCAATGAACCGATGAAATTTCATAGGAGAGGGATGGCATTTGGACATATCGTTTGCCACATCATACAAAACTTAAAAAACAAATTCCATCCGATTTCGATGATTTTAAGTGCGTTTTTCCTAAGTTCTCCTCCACTGATAGAAAAATTCACCTTGCCTTCGACTTCCAACTGTGATGGTACGATAACTGCCCGGCCTGGGCAGATGGCAATTTATTTCCAGTGTCTGTATGTGATGAAGAACAATCAGGCTAATTTTTTTTCGCTTTCGTATCTGCGCTCTCGTACATGGCGCCAGTGCAACCAGGAGGCATTAAAATTTTGTTATACAGCCTTGGCCAGAAGTGTTGAGCACCGTTGCGATTTTCATACAAAACTCGAAAGTTTAGACCGGCGTTTCTATCTTTTAAGAAGTTATTTTATCAATTAATTCAAACTGAACAGGCATGTTTTGTTGAAGTGAACCGACCTAAATTCGCATTTTTGGGACCTCCACTTTTCATATTTTATAGGTACCTTGAAAAAGTTAAGTGAAGTTTTCTAGATATATCAATAAAATATAACATTTTATATACTTAACATCAAAATTGTAAACAAAAAAGAGCTATGCTCAACACTTCTGGCCAAGGCTGTATATCCAGTGTACATTCTTTCTGGCAACCGCTATTTCAATCGGTTGCCTCGAAAAAAAATGTTTGCAAAAACCCCCCTCCCTCTCTTTCCACTCCAGTTCAAGTTGGGACAGTTCGGGTTGCACATGGCAGCCCCTCATCACTTCGAGAGCTTAAATACCGTGAGCCATCCGGTTGACTCACAGTCACTTTAACTACGCACCATTGCTTTAACTAGTAGTTTATTGCCCTTCCCATAATCTGATTTAAAAAAGATTTGGATTTAATGTTAAACCTTAAGTGTTATGTTTTATTTAGTTCAACGCTAATCAAATCATGATTTGTCAATGTTTGACGAATGTATGATTAGAGTGTTATTGAGCTGATTTTTATTATTCCTAGAATAAGGCGTTTGTTCTGAATTTCACATAGTTAACTAGATACATATGTAAAATGAAAATGAGAATGAGAATGAGAATGATGATGAGAATGAAGATGAGGATGATGATGAGGATCAGGATCAGGATGAGAATGAGTATGAGAACGAGTATGAGAACGAGTATGAGAACGAGTACGAGAACGAACACGAGAAAGAGTACGAGAACGAGTACGAGAACGAGTACGAGAACGGGTACGAGAACGAGTACGAGAACGAGTACGAGAACGAGTACGAGAACGAGTACGAGAACTAGTACGAGAACGAGTACGAGAACGAGTACGAGAACGAGTACGAGAACGAGTACGAGAACGAGTACGAGAACGAGTACGAGAACGAGTACGAGAACGAGTACGAGAACGAGTACGAGAACGAGTACGAGAACGAGTACGAGAACGAGTACGAGAACGAGTACGAGAACGAGTATGAGGATGAGGATGAGAAGGAGTAGGATGAGGATGAGGAGTAGGAGGAGGTGTAGGAGTAGGCGTAGGAGTAGGAGGAGGAGTAGGAGGGGAGGAGTAGGTGGAGTAGGAGTAGGAGTAGGACGAGGAGTAGGATGGGTAGTAGGATGAGGAGTAGGAGGAGGAGTAAGTGTAGGAGGAGGGGTAGGATGATTAGGAGGGGTAGGAGGAGGTGTAGGAGGATGTGTAGGAGGTGTTGGATGAGAATTAGGAGAGGTTTAGGAGGAGGATTAGGAGGAGGAGTAGGAGGAGGCGTAGGAGGTAGGTGGAGGGGAAAGAGGGGGGCAAGGAGGAGGGGAAGGAGGGTTAGGAGGAGGGTTAGGAGGAGGGTTAGGAGGAGGGTTAGGAGGAGGGTTAGGAGGAGGGTTAGGAGGAGGGTTAGGAGGAGGGTTAGGAGGGTTAGGAGGAGGGTAGGAGGGGTAGTATGAGGGGTAGTATGAGTAGTATGAGGAGTAGTATGAGGAGTAGTATGCGGAGTAGTATGAGGAGTAGTATGAGGAGTAGTATGAGGAGTAGTATGAGGAGTAGTATGAGGAGGCGTAGGAGGAGGAGTAGGAAGAGTAGGAGGAGGTTGAGTAGTGGGAGGAGGTTGAGTAGTGGGAGGGGTAGTAGGAGAAGTAGGTGGAGGAGTAGGAGGAGGAGTAGGAGTTAACGTAGGAGTAGGAATAGGAGGAGGGGTAGGAGGAAGAGGGGTAGGAGGAAGAGGGGTAGGAGGATGGGAGGAGGAGGAGTAGTAGGTGGAGAAGAATGAGTAGCAGTAGCAGTAGCAGTAGCAGTAGCAGTAGCAGTATGAGTATGAGGAGGAGGAGGAGTAGGAGTAGGAGTATGAGGAGGAGTATGAGGAGTAGGAGGAGTAGGAGTAGTAGTAGGAGTAGGAGGAGGATGATGAGTAGGAGGAGGATTAGGAGTAGCAGTAGGAGTAGGAGTAGCTGTAGCAGTAGCAGTATCAGTTGCAGTTGCAGTAGGAGTAGCAGTAGGAGTATGAGTAAGAGAATGAGTATGAGACTTAGAATTAACTAACGGGGACGAGAACGGGAACGAGAACGGTTAGACGGTTCATAGCCCAGTAAAAATACGGTTGTGTAAAAAATATATTATTATAAACATTTAAAAAAAAAAATATTTAAATATACATATATTTACAGATAATATATGCCTGAATCCTTATATAATCATTTAACTCGGAAGTAGGCCAAAATATATAAAAATGTATGCGTTTTTTTCCTGACAGCATACTATTTATATGTTATGTTGTGTGTTATGTGAGATTTAGTAATTTTTGAACGTATAAGTAACCCATACGTGCAAGAAATAGTTTATAAAGTACTTGTGAGCTATGCAGCAGACAACCAAGACCTACCCTGTCAACAACGGTCGGGATTCATAGGTTTTGAAGTAAAATACCAACGGATTATTCATGTTGTTGTTGTCGCTGCTACAGAAGCTTGCTTTAACTTCGGGGGCGGGGAAACACGAGTCCGTTGTCTTACTTGTAGATGCTTTTGTCGTTGTTTTATCAATGTTGCATTTGGTCACCTTGTTCCTGTAAATTATTGCTTGGGTTACAATACGTGTCAGTAATATGTCTCCTTCATAGGGTATCAATATCATTGGGTAACCATTTAATAGGGTTACCCTATCGAAAATATTAACCAAATTGAGGGGTCTGTCGGTCCATGATGCGGCGACAGTGTGCTAGCGAGACGGCGATCTGTATGTATCGCTGTCTCGTTCACCCATCCAGTTGCGGCGCCAGTAACAACCGCGTTAGAGTTTAGAATAAAATTTAGATTTACAATTTCATTTCGACGAATTATACATAATATATATACTTACCTATAGTGCAGTAGTTTTATACTTTTATGAAAATCATATTGTAATATATGAACATTTTAAACACACTGTTGAATCATATCAATCTCATAAAATACTATATTATTGAAAAAAAAAGTAAAAAAAAATCCTAATAAAAACAATCGTTGGAGTTTATATTTTTTGACGTAAAATACTAACGGGTTCTTCGTGCAGCTGGTGTTGCTATTACAGGATCTTACTTTAACCTTGGGGGTGGGGCAACGCGGGTCATTCTGCATAATTGTATCGATGATGCGTTGGACTCGGTTGTTTCTGTAAATTGTTGTTAGGTTACAGTACCAGTCAATAATATAATACCATTCAGCCAAATGACAGGCAAATGGACGCCTGTGTGGGGTGGTGTGTGGTGTAACCTATAAACACCTTCATGTGTATACGGCTTTTTTAAATATTAATTTCAAAGTGATTTACTTCAAGTAAAAAGGCAGTACACGTAAGCAGCATGTAGACGCTTTGGGCAAGCAATGAGAAAACCTGGTCACATATAATGATTGTTTCGTAAATAATTTCGTTATACATATGAGAGCAAACACATCTACATTAACCTAGTATTAAGTTATTTTATATGTTTATTTTTTTGTTACAGTAATGCTGTGTAACTGTTTTGTATGATAAATAAATAAATGATAGTGCCATAATATATAATTCTATTACTTAGCTTTTAGTAAACAGAAACATATAAATGATTCTCGGGTAAAAAAGCTCTTGATAGTCTTCTAATAAATATAGAATGGTAGAACCGAAGCTTTTTGGTTAAATAAATGCCCATTTTTATTGCTACATGATTTCACTCAGTCACATGCGGCACACACTGCTCGTATTTCGTCCCAAATGATAGGTTTTAATCGACCAGGGGAGCGATTTTTGAGATTCGAGCGCTCGAATCTGACATTTAAACCTACAACCATGAAATAATAGTTTAAAAATAACAGCGATAGGAATTTAAAATTATGATTCATTAAATTATTAATTTCATGGGGAAATAATGGCGACAAACGTTTGTGTACGATTATTTTCGAGTTTGATTTCCTTTAATTCGAGCGCTCGAGTCTCAAAAATCGCCCCCCTGAACGCGTATCATGGTTGTCATTTTCTCACATATTTATCACGTCATGCATCACTTTCGTACTTACATACTTGTTAGAACGTGACAGCTATGGTAACAGGCGATAAAGTTCCGACCATATTAGGCTAGCAGATTTGATAATATATAGGTAATTTCGATAGCATGTATCTACAAACATACGAAATAATTTAATGATCACAAATCTGGAGGACCAAGTAGCCATTTTCGGGGAAAAATGGGTAACATTTGAATGTCTTGTTTAAAAATAATATAGACATTTACGAACATACATAGTTAATTTGAAATAATATTTTTCTCCAAGGCCTGTGATCAATAGTATTTATTGATTTAAGCCTTTATCGATAAATACAAAGGTAAGTATGCACATGTATGTGCATACTTTTGGTTTAGAATGTCATACATGCTGCCCACAACCGAACGTCTTGAGCATTGAGAGGCTGTTCTAATTCAATTAGTTCAACTTCGCTTGACGATCAGAATTACAAGCGTGGCGATCGCCCGTGCGATTGATATTGATAGATTACATCCCCAGAACGATTATTTGCTAATAGGTATCACGCACCCTATTAAGGGTACTATCTATTAAGATAGTATCAAACAGTGCGTACCGGCTTCTTGACACATACCTGATTGATAGCCTGGATACGCATTTTAATAGCAAAACGAAAGGAAACTTTGCCAATATTTTTTTTTGTCGATGAATTGGTGGAATGAATAATAGATATATTTCTATTTTAGCGATCAATGTCTGAGGTCACGAGTATCTACTACATTTGGATATAGACGGAGAGCTGGGCACGTCAGATATGACACAATAATGAGAGCAACGAAACCCCTCTAGTTTGCTATACTATACTCATTTCTAGATCCGGACATCTGGCAG
This sequence comes from Pammene aurita, assembly GCA_947086415.1. Lineage (NCBI taxonomy): Eukaryota > Metazoa > Arthropoda > Insecta > Lepidoptera > Tortricidae > Pammene > Pammene aurita. The sequence continues at coordinate 19,698,455 of OX352289.1, forward strand.
CTGTAAAGTGGTGAAGGTCAAAGAATGCAATTAACTTGAAGAAAACAAATCCTAGAGTTCTGGGTTTGATGCAATATTATGGGATATTATGTAATTAATTAGATTATATCATATCCAGAAGTTTCTCTTGGGGGAAAGTAGTGCCTAATGATGTATAATGCAATTTATAGTTAGTCGCCTACTGTTTTTGTTTCCGTAATAATAGACAGTAGAATCTAATTTTTAAATATAGCCCCTGTCTTTTATAAATAACACAACTTTGGCAGTTTTTACCTATTTTGGTATAACTTATTTCCAACTTAAAAACTTTGTTGGTCTGTCACTCTGACCTCCACCCACTAAAAGGTGTAGATCCCCGATTCTCGCAATAAGGATGGTAAAGCAGTCTAACTAGACAGGTTTCATTACTCTCCTCATTGTGTCATATCTGACGTGGCCAGCTCTTAGACCAATAGTTGATAACTGATTTACTAAAATGCAAATAAATAACACGCGGAGTACGAGTGTTTGCATTTTCTCAGATTCCATCATGTTGTAAGCTTTTCTAGACTTACGTACTAAAACAGCGCCAACGACATCTACATTTCACCAGCTTGTGAGTTAGGCTGAGGACAATCAAGAGTTACCCCTGAACAATAGTTGAGGCTAACAGTTTTTGAAGTAAAATACTAACGAGTCTTTCGTGCCGCTGCTTTTTTTGTCAGAGCAGCTTGCTTTAACGCCGGAGGTGGTGAAACAAGGGTCCATTATGATATATTATGACTTCTTAATTTTGTATGATGTTTCGGTGAAGTTGTTTCTGCAAATTATTGTTTAGGTTAGTCCATGAACTAATAACTCGAGATTGAAATATTTTCGATATTTTTACCCCTCGAGTTACAAACAACGTTATCACTTATCAGAGCGTTCGGAGTAGCGGTGGCAAAATTCACACAGAGGGCAATGGAGTCGCCTAAGTATGTTTATGGTTAAACGAATAACGATTAAATGATAAATTTTGCATAATACTGCCTATAATTATCGTGAGAGCATTACCTATAGGTACCTAAGTTTGTGAAATGGTGATAAGATTTTTGTATCAAAATATTATTCACATTTTTTTTTAAATAAAATTACTGGATTAAGAAGTAAAACCTACCATATATATTCTTTTCTACGCCATTGAACTACAGTTAGTGACTGGAATTCAGTGTTTGAGGTCTTCCTCACTGTCATCAGTTTGGTGTGTATCCATGTTATAAAACTTTTTACAAAAAAAAGATAAACCGATTTCAAAAAGGATAAAATAAATTATTATATTATTTATATGCGTTACAAACTGATATGTTTGAAGTCGGTGCCAAGCCAAAACGTTACAATACCGGTCAAATCAGCTTCAAGTCTGAAAATCACAAAACAGTTAATACGAACGAGGCGTATGTGTTCAGTGAATTGTTCTTCATACTATAGAACTACGAGTATTCTAATACGGTATTGATTGTACGTAGGTTTTCATTCAAGTACAGAAAGAGAGTATAATCATGCGTCTTATGATGTTTGTTAATAAACTTTTTTACTAGTTTTCGGACTAACCATATCTCGAACGGAGCCCGTGCTTCGGTTTGAATTATTTATCCTACTTCATCTAAGGTGTAATATCGAAGTGTAAAGGAATTCAATGGCTAGATTTATCTTTCTATACTTAGACACACTGGGTGTGTGGGACCCACCTTTTCAGTAGAAAAAGGTGCGATATTTAAATTTTCTATGGAAGGTCAACCATACGTGTTTATATATTTTTTTAATTTGCCGCCTTTTTCTGATTATTGACACAGTAGACGTGTATCAGAGTATATATAGATGGATACCACATTTCATCAAAATTGGATTAGTAGTTTAGACGTGAAAATGTAACAGATAAATTCACATTCACCTTTTCAATATAAGTAGGAATCGAAATGTTATGTGATTTTCAGACTTGAAGCTGATTTGACCGATATTGTAACTTTTTGGCTTGGCACCGAATTCAAACATATCAGTTTGTAACGCATATAAATAATATAATAATTTATTTTATCCTTTTTGAAGTCGGTTTATCTTTTTTTTGTAAAAAGATTTTATTTTTCAATTTTTAGTGGTTATATAGGGTGGGGCCTGTAACTAAAGCAAAAAATTAAAACGTAGATTCTAGTCCTCAAACTAGACAACTTTTGTGTAGCAACTTTTTAAAATCATAAAGTTTTTAGATTGTTATTTTTTCAAACAAAGTAAATAGTATTTTCAATGTACTTAAAACTCCGTCTAATTGACATCGCCTGTCAGTCTAGTCACTCTACAGACATAATCAATTTCATAGTACATTGCGTGTTCGAATTAACTTTAAAATGTAATAAAATTCAAACCGCAAGTTTTTTTTCAAAGTCGTCAAACAAACGTTGCGTAGTTTGAGGAGAAGAATGTACATTTAAATTTTTTGCTTTAGTTACAGGCCCCACCGTGTATATGTAATTATCATAATTGGACAACGGATCTCGCAATAATCGGTAAGGATATATAAGAAAACGTTCATGATACGTACTCAATGTAAGGAAAGTTCCACATATCATATATGCCCTTTATCATTAGGTCTACTCCATCAAATTGGTGGATTTCAAGAGAAAATCCTCGAGTTGCTTAAGAAAACACCTAAATCACCATACACGTACCTTTAAAAATTGAGGAGTTCCCTCAATTCCTCATGGATTCCATCATCAGAACAGCACCACATTAATGTGAAACTATCTTAGAGGTAGTTACTTTCAAACAAAAAAATAATTCTTCAAATTGGACCACGGGTTTCGGAGCAATCGCTGAACATCCTACATTTAAAAAAAATCATCATCATTATGATCAATACAACCATCATCATGGGGTCCACTTCATCAAATTGGTGGTTTTCGAGAGAAAATCCTCGAGTTGCTTAAGAAAACACCCAAATCACCATACGTATGCCTTTAAAATTTGAGGATTTCCCTCAATTCCTCATAGATCCCATCATCAGAACAGCACCAGATTGATATGGCACCACCTTGGAAGTAGATCCTTTCAAACAAAAAAGAATTATTCAAATCGGACCACGAGTCTCGGAGCCGGTGAACATACATAAAAAAAAAGCCTAAACCTAATACAGAACCTCCTCCTTCTATGAAATTGAAGTCGGTTAAAAATGAATGGACTATGGCCACTTAAAACGAAATTCAATAGTTTTAAGTACCTACTTGCAATTTACGAGTAATGTTATACTACTTCAGTTAAATAGATAATTTATTCGTACAATCTTAAAAAGTTAGTAATAAATAACGACTCCATTTCCCTCTGTGTGAAATTCGCCACTGCTACTCCGAACGCTAGATCACACTTTTGAATATTAAAACTAAGTTGAACGAAATAAATGTGATGATAATACACGTAGAGTAGTTTATAGGAGACGTGTGTAAACTGAAGAGGGCAGCACATGACGGCCCAGTTTATTGGCGCTAAGTGCAAATGACCTATTAAATTTGCCACAATGTAATAGTAAACAAGTCAAATGTTGAAGGCAGCACTGTCTATTAGCGTGGAAAAGATTTAGTTTTTTGTTTAAGACTACAAGACATTCCAACGCGTACGGTCCCACGATGGAAAAATGTGCAAAAATATCGAAACCACTTTTAAATCATGGAATTTTTTTTTAATAATCGTCAACAATCGTCATTAAATGATAAAAGTCAGCATGTTAATTAACCTTTTGAACGCCAAGAGCCAATAATTGGTCGTGTGCTGTCGTGCCTGTCACGCCAACGACCACTAAAGTGGCTATGGCGAACGCTGTCAAAGCAATTGTCCTGCTTTCAGATAAGGTTTATATTCGTTATTCACTAGTCGAGATATTGGCGTGTAGGCCACGTCTTGCAGCGAGAGAGAAAGCGTTCAAAAGGATAATAATTCCCTTTGGAGTAAAATGGACTTTAGCTCCCATTACGCTTTATGAGCAAGTGTGATGTGTGTGTGTGTGTGTGACTTTTTCACCTTAAGCTTTTGTAATAAGGTGCAAAAGTGTATATATATATATATTTGACGTCGACTGTACAAGAGATTTTTTCCATGACGGCCAGGTAACTGCATATTTCGGTTTGCAGTACACATCAGTAGCAGGCATAGGGAGGTTTGCGTGATCACTTTGTTCGTTAGAGTCATATTTAGTGGCAAAAACAAGTAAGTATTATCTACGTATTTACTGACCTCTTAATAACTATCTTGAACTTCGCATGACGGTAATAATTGCAGCAGGGCGCAACGTGGCGCTCGGCTGTGCGGTTGGTCTAGTATTGGTTCCGTTTTATTTGAAGCTTTTCTTGATTTTAATAACATGTTGAACGACGTCGAGGACAGCATAGATATTTAAACGATTTGTAAGCAATAAAAATGGCAACCAAGAACAATCCTGCCAACAATAGTTGGGGTTTATATTCTTTGTAGTAAAATACCAAAGTATCATCTGTGCAGTCCTCTTTACAGGACTTATATTCAGGTACAAATTTGCCAGGGCTGCTACACTGCTCCGTTGTCACCAAATTGTTGGGACTCTTTTTAGCGCACTTTACTTTTACTTTAATTTGGGTGCCGTAACACGGGTCCACCAGTGTCAAAGAATCTGTATTCGTCATTGTTTAGAAGAAGCTTCTTTTCAGGTTATTTCTGTGAATTATTATTAATGTTACAGTACCTAAAAATTTTCTTATACTTATTTCTAAGTGATTTCTACCTTACTATCTCAGAGAGTAGTGTAGTAAAGATGTGTATGCCTGGATTTTTCATAGTAATATATTTTATTGCTCAATTTCTAAATATTCACTTATATAGGTGGTTTCTTTTACTGAACCCTTTGAACGCCAAGAGCCACTAAATGGGTCGTATGCTGTTGTGCTTGCCACGCAGATAAGGTTTATATTCGTTATTCACTAGTCGAGATATTGGCGTGTAGGCCACGTCTTGACGCGAGAGGACAAGCGTTCAAAAGGTTAAACACGTCAACATACTATTGTATGTGTTGTGTATTGTTTTTATTGTACGATAGTACGCGTAAGACATTTTTAAGGACCCACACTTCTCCGAGGTCCACAACGGAATATTAAGTAATAAGTGTAATAACGATAGCAAGGCATACTTAATAACTAGAGTAATTTGATTGCTATACAATTGTATACTACGAGTACTTATGCCGTGGCTAACTCTCCATCTTTTAACTCGAAATAATAAACGTGTTCACAAAAAAATAGAAGTTATATGTACCGAAAAATCGTTTAATTTTGCCCTTAATGGATACTTTGCCTGATGAGTCAAATACAAGGTAAAATTTAAATACAAAGATGCAGTAATTCAGTTTTTTGTTTCAAGTAACTTTTGATTCGATTAGTAGAAAGCAGGTTATATTTATTTTATGGAAACTCTAAAATTGCTTTTGATTACAACTTCATTCAGTTGGCTGTTACAGCTTGTGAACGTTCCAACGTGTTTTATTGTGGGCAACCAACCACTTTTTCCAACACCGTTCTCACTATTTCCTTCATCATTTACCACATTTTCCCACTATTTCCTTCCCCTATCCTGTCAATCCCACCCCTCTCCCACCGACACTCACTTGCTCTCACCTTTTTGACAACCTTAACACGTACAAGGTGGTTGTATTGGATTTAATGTTTCAGGTTTATTTTCCCCAAAAGTCTTTGCGGTCCCAATATATGAATGCTTTAAGAGCTATAGTTTGGCAAATAATGGGCTTGGGCAAATATGGATAAAAGTGAAGGTAATTTGGCCCGCCATGAAAATCAAATTGATTCATATTTTTTAAAAATAAGGATTATTTAATTATTATAAAAAAATAAGGATTTTAAAAATAAGGATTATTTATTTATAGTAACACAATTCTACGAGTATAATTGGATAGAGTATATAAGTGGCAGTTGCAGCAGTAAAAATACGCCTTTTCGTGAACAAGAGATTTCCCTCGGTATGATTATTCTTTATGGCCCAAGGATGGATTTGCGAAGTAGAGCCAACAAGATTTTCGATGTAAATTATTAGGGGAGAGGCTCACAACTATATATTGATATCTACATCAGTTAAGCTACTAGGCCAAATTTGGTATCGTTTTCGTTTAAATCGGGGATGCCGAATTCATTTATGGTACACCGTTGCGAAACCTAGGCCTAGTAGCTTAACTGATGTAGATATCAAGATATAGTTGAGAGCCTCCCCTAAAAATTTGTATCTAAAACCTTGGTGGGTCCACTTCTTAAATCCATCCTTAGATCCTAAGGAATAATCAGGCCGAAGGAAATCCTTTGTTCACGAAAAGCTGTATTCGACCTTTTTATATCGTGTGCAAACGCAGCTATATTTGTATATAAATATGTAAGTATATACCTATTGACCCATCTTCTTTTTTTCATAAAAATGAAGAATATTTTAAAAAGCGGGCAATATTTAACGATTTCTCGGTATACCTTTTCCGTTTCCACATCGTCCGTATGGGTTACATTAAATGGCAAAAATAGGTACAATTTACTGACCTCTAAATTATAAGCTTCGCCTTCACATGACGACAAAAACTGCAAGGCGCAACGAAGCGCTCGGCTGTGCGGTCGGTATTGTATTAGTCCCATCTTATTTTAAGCTTTTCTTGGTTGAAAGATCACGAACGAATTCAACGGCGACGGCCGCATAGGCATTTCATCAATTTGTGAGCAAGGCAAATGACAACCAATAGAAACCCTAGCATTAATATTTGAGACTTATATTTTTCGAAGTAAAACATTAACGGATCGTCTGTGCAAGTATTCGTACAGCATTTCTTTTCTTTAGGTGTAGATTTGGGAGGGTTGAAACATGGTTCCGAGTTCGCAGGTTTTTGTTTCTCCCCTTTTCCACCGAGTTTTGGTTTGTTTCTGTGAATTAACATAATACCGGTTAGGTTACAATACAGGCGTTGGGTTTGGCTACAATATACCTATGTCCTTCATGTTTTTACAGAAATATGGTTTTTAAATTAATATACAGGATGGTCCAAACCTTGACGTTAAAAAAGGAATTAGGTTCCTCGAACCTAGAGCTATCGGAATATGTCCCATACACGTATTAGCCAATTTTTTTGTAGTTTACAAGTTATTACTTTTTTAAATTAGAAATTCGGTGGTCAGCCCTTTAATGTAAATGTTTTTATTCCAAATGACCTTTTTGTAAATTAGTAACGCAGTAGTTGATGCTTCTCGCCATTACTTGACTAACTAAGTACCTAGCCGTGTAAAATATAAGAAGCAACAAGAAAAAAATGCATCAAATTACTATTATTCTGTGTACTTATTTAAGGCTATTATATTATTTAAGACTTTTATACACGTACGTGCAATAATTCCGACGGTGTCATCGACGTTTGACGAACTTGAGAGCAATAATAAGGACAACCAAGAGCTACCCTGTCAACAATACTTGTGGCATATATTATTTAATGCAACAAAATACCAACTTGTCTTTCGCACGGTTTTTGCAGTCGCTGCTGTTAGAGCAGCTTGATTTGACTTCGGGGAAACAGGGATCGGTTGCCATTGATCGCTTCTTCATGGCTATTTTATCAACGAAGTTTCGTTTCAGGTTTCTGTGAATTGTTGTTTAGGTTAGTGACAGACAAAATATACCTACCATCTTAATATATTTACGGCAATGGTAGATTGTTAAACAAGGGTGAAAGGGTACTATTTCTGACAAGATATTTTGGCGTTAGAAGATAGTGGGAGTGCCTTCTACCCGAGCTCAACATTCTAAAGAGTAACAAAATATGCTGCATATAAATCAACATATACCTAATGTTATTTTGACAAAAGGGGACTTAATCTCGTACACTTACTTTTATTTAAAGTCCCGTTTTTGTCAAAATAATGAGTGAGAATCGTGTAAGTTTAAATCAGTTTATACCTAATGTTGTAATAAATTGTAAGTTTCACACTAAAGAAATAGAGTAGAAATAAGTAAGTAGTGAGGGGGGAGCGGGCAGGGGGCATGAATATAAAGTTTTACAACGGGCGCCCTATTCACGCCCCCTGTCCGCTACTCACTCAATCCCTTTGGTCGTCTAGCTTTCATAATGTCAAGTTTTGGGGCTATTAATTAAACGTTTGTATGGAGTGAGCACTCTAAGCCTACTTATTTATTTATTCAAACTTTTTTGCACATAAAATATACAAACGGCGGCCTTAATGCCTTAAGTCATTTATTTATTTAATTAAAATAATTGAAATAATAATAGTTTTCATAAAAAAATGCCCACACGGCAATTCTTTCGGTACGTCGATATTTGAGTTCGGACACTTCGGACAAGTCACTGCCCATGAGAGATTAGGTAAGAAAAGAATGCCCAAGAGAATAGGTAAGCTCTTTTTTCGATGTTTTTCTTTAATATAACTTATATAACTCAAACCATTGGCTCAGTCTAGGAATTATGCTGAGTAGATAATACATGGTTTTGGGTACATAATTGGCTTTTTTCTGTACACACTGTATACACAAGGATCTGCAAAAGTGATCTCTTTTTACCGACCGAAGTGGTTTGTTGACCCATATCCTTTCGTACATGTGAACTTTATATGCAAATCTTGGAAAAAAATAGATTGATTTTAAGACAGTTTTATAAAGATAGTTGCCAACATTAAATTTAAAAAAATAAACGGCCAAGTGCGTGTCGAACCAAGCATAATGAAGGGTTCCGTACCTTCAATACCATTCCTCCTAGCGTTTGTCCCGGCTTTTTCCATGGCTCAATTGAACCTGGGGCCCGCTTGGCAGCCTAATCTCATGAATTGGCGTAGGCACTAGTTTTACGAAAGCGACTGCCATCTGACCTTCCAACCCAGAGGAAAAACTAGGCCGTATATCCCAATACGCCTACCCCAGTTAGGTCCGCTTTCCTCGCGTTGTTTTATATCAACGAAAAGCGACAGGTAAAATATAAAATGATATTTCGTATATATGTTCCGAAAAACTTAGTGGTATGAGCATGGATTTGGATTGATAGTTGGAGGCCGCGGCTACCAGCGATTCCATATTTTCAATGTAATAGGAAAAAAGTAAAGCGAAAAGGCGGCAAACACGTCCTTTTCGAATGTAAGTAGTATTTTGGAGGTAAATCAAAAATGGCTGACCCGATAATATTCAAAACAATTTTCGCAAAAACCGTATCTTCTTGATTTTGTTTGAGTGGGCGACAAAATTTTGTAGTTTCGATGCGCTTTTTGCTTGTGAGCTAATTGTAATTAATTGGGGCTATAATTGTATGCAGTAAAATACCAACGTGAGTTTTGCGCGGCTGTTGTTGAGGTTACAGCAGGTTTTATTAACTTCGGCCACGTCGGAGCAAGACCCGTCCAAGCTCGTTTTCGGGTTCCTGTGAATTTATGTTTATGTTATAGTACCGGCCAAAAGTTTTTAAGCCAATAGTAGATTGTTAACTAAGGGAACAAAGCACTCGTAAATAGTGGGACCACCATACCTCGAGTAAAATGCCTTGCAAACAAGTTGAACATTTTAGTAGAAGAGCCGACGACACCAAACCTAGTTCAATAGGACTCCCAGATGATATATGTATACTCGTATAACACATACAAGGTGCCCGCGAGGAAAGGGAAACAAATTAACCACGCATTCCTGAGACCAAAAGAAGGAAAAAATATTATGCGACTTTAGGTCAATTTCGCCAAAAAAAATATGTTTTTCTTTTTTTCTATTTTTTGAATGTTTCTTGCATATGAAAAGTAAATTTTTTTAATAAAATTATCGTTTAAAAGAAATTGATACATTTTTGTTTTGAAAAAATTAGTTTCTGCATTGTTTTCCTTGCCACTTTGATATCTGTCAATAAAGACGTGTAAACTATGCCCAATAGTGGCAACAACGCCATCAGAAAGGCGTTTTGTGCTGAGTTATAATAAAAAGTGTATTTTTTATAAATTGGTATGAACTCTGAAACTAGGCGAATTTCAAAAAAGTTTATAAGACATTTTTGTCTCTAAATAGGATCTAGAATATACTGTTAAAATCTTTCCCTTTCCTCGTGGGCACCGTGTATAAAAAGTTACGTCTTTAATAGGGGCACACGAAATGGCGATGCTGCAATTACCTACAAAAAACCTGGCGGCATATTCAATTTTTCTTTAAAAAAACGGTTTCTAGTATGATAAGACTCCTAGGTTTCCTTCGTTCCTCGCAGCAGGAGAGGGGTAGGGCTATACGATAATGCAGTACTACAAGCCCAAGTGCTGTCGCCTTATCAGTGGCAGTAGCATCATAAGCTTGTATAGATGTACGCCAAAACCTAGTGACTTTTTGTTATAATAGGTTTTAGGGTTGTGAGCTCTTATATTATTTTACTTTACATTTTGAGAATAGTAAAATGCTTGTGTATTTAATAAAACAAAACTCTAAAATCTGGTCTCATCTGGAAGACAGGATAAGGCTTGGTATACATGGGGCTTTAAATGTAAGGATCGATTGTCCTCATAAAACTGAGCTTATTTTAGTTAACGACTATTTTATATATCGATTCCACATAGAAACATTTATAATTTATGAATTACTGTACCATAGTTTTCTACCATACTTCGGTTAAACAAAATGTTGTTTTTTATTTTATTTTTCCCCACAAACAAAAAAAAAGCATGCACTTACGCTTCTAAATCTTACGTATTATCAACGCGTAAGGGGAAATATGTTACTGATTGTTTTTTAGTTTTATTTTAATTTTTTTATTATGTAATTCTATGTCACTAATCCTATATTTAAGTCTTTTCTAGCTGTATGTACGGTCGAGGAATTTGATTATTTAGCAGTTTGCGGTTCACTTTACAATGGACATTCCCTAGCATAAGTGTGTACAACCATTGATTCGAAATAAATAATTTGAATTGAATTGATAAATACGAACGTGTGTGTCTTTCTGTATGTTACCTCTTCACGCTTAAACAGCTGAATCGATTTAGATGGTTTCACAGATAGTGTGAGTCCAGTGAAAGGACATAGGATAGTTTTCAATCCGAAAATCATCCCTTGAGAGGGTCAAAAGAGGGTTGGATGCTTGTATGGAGAATTATTAACCGATGAACCTATTTAGATGAAACTTGATATAGAGATAGTTTGATTACCGGGAAAGGACATATGATAGTTTCGTCCCTAAAATCAACCCTTAAGTAGTTGAATAGGGGGTTGGAAGTCTGTATAGATGATTCACAGATAGTTTGAGTCCTGTGAAAGGACATAGGATAGTTCTCATTCCGAAAATCATCCCTTGAGATGGTCAAAAGAGTGTTGGATGCTTGTATGGAGAATTATTAACCGATTAACCAACCTATTTAGATAAAATTGGTATAGAGATAGTTTGAGTTTTGAAATCATTCCTTAAGTGGGTGAAAAGTAATTTGTAAATTTGGTTGTTTACATTAATTGCCATTTCAATTGACTATCGATAGGTAGATGTGGGATCGATATTTAAAATTTAAGAAAACACGATAACTACGTTTCTACCTAAAAACGCTCTTAATTGTCGACATAATTCGAATAAGACGACTTCATATGAGGACAAAAATGACGACGACGTTGCGCGATTGATTTTCTATTCGCTTCATACTTATTATTTAAAATTTTCTTGATTTTTGAAGCATTTACGATAACGCCGACTACGGCATCGACAGTTGTACAACTTGTGAGCTAGACTAATAATTGTAAGATTAACCAACAGCTACCCTGTCAACAATACTTGGGACTAAATATAATTGTATGCCGTAAAATACCAACGTAAGATTCGCGCAGCTGTTGGTGTTGTTGTTGTCGTCACAACAGCTTGTTTTAACTTCGGGAAAACACGGGTCCTCCATGATCATAGATCTTCTCCTATTATTCTTTTCGATAATGCTTCGGTCAGGTTGTTTCTGTGAATTATTGTTTAAGTTACAGTGCCGGCCAATAATGTATTTCCACCATGTTTTTATAGCAATATGTCTTTCTATTTCTAATTGATTTCTGCCTTACTGCTTTAGATAGTAGGTAATATGTAAACCCTTCAACGAGCAACAAGAAAACCTGATAATGGTTGTTTCGTAGACCTTTTTAAGTAATATGCTGAATTTCCTGTTGTTATCCACACTATTTCGTTGAATGACTTATGGTTGAATGGTTATGAGAAGAGAAATCTCGCGATACTGATTTTGTGTGACGAGCACCGGTCCTGATACTGAATTTGTATGGATAACGAGAACGTGGAGCACACCCATGGGAATTATGTATTTAAGTATGTATCTACAATTCTACATCTATCTATTACATATAATATCACCTAGTACCCACAAAACTTAATGTGGGAGTAGGTTGATTTGCGTAAGATTGTCTCATAACTTTTATTAAATTTATTCATGTAATTTATCATCAATTTGTTCATGTATTGCTATTACTTACTGAGCGAAAATAAAGTAAAAAAAAATTTTAAGGAGCCCACACCTGTTAGGAATTTCATATTCTTTTTGCTGACCTGCGAGTAAACCACGGGATGGCTGCCCGGGCGTCCAGATCCAGGCATACTAACTTAACTAGTGAAATTTGATTGCTCCGCTAATGTATACTAATATATATAATATGCTTTATGACATATGCCGTAGCCAAATCTCGTAACAATAAACTGTTTATGGAAGTACCTACTTAACTATATATATTTTTTCCAATATAGGTGAGTACTGAGTATAAAATCAAAAAGTAGGTAAGTATGTATTTTATGTATGCAATATTCCCCGAGCAACTATTATAGAGGAGCCCAAGAGGGGATTTTTGGAGTAACTCGAGCGCGTCAGATTAAGATAAAGTGATATCTTGCAACCCATGGAGATCTCCCTCCACCACTTTTAGCCGGTGCCTTTGGTGGGTTGGTTGGTGGGGGGTTGGTGGGTAGTTAAATAATTAATTGGTGAATTGTGAATACCTTGGATGAATAAAATTAAAGGATGGAGCATGCCTGTACAACAAACTGTGACGCAAGATTGTGGCTGGTTTGAATGAGTGTGTCCAGACGAGTGTTGCCATGTAATACAAATTTTCCCGATTAAGAATACAATATTTTTGAATTAAAAAAAATAGATTATTAATATATATGGTTAAATAGAATTAATAAGCACCTGCTAATTTTTAATAAATTTGATGAAATATATTTCTGAAGAGGCGACTAAAATGCAAAAAATTTTAAAATCTAAATTTACTATTTATTAAAAGTACACGACTACTGTTGAGTGTGGTGGCCTCTCTTGTCGTTCCAATACTGTTATTTTAGCATACTTTATACCTTTTTAATCTGGAGGCAAGGCAGTGCGCCCGCTAAGACGAACACAACTAAATGTGTATTATTACGTAACACGATTTAGGGGGGGAGGGGAATTGACCATGTCTTACTTTTACTTCAGAGAGGAGGATTATTATTATTATGTCTTACGTAGGGGCGGAAGGGGGTCTCTTGCAAAAAATGTCTTACGTAATCAATAAACGACACCTTATTTTATACTAAATCTTGTTTAGAATGTAACAAAAAAAAAGTAAACTGCATTAAAATCGGTTCAGCCAAACGCGAGATAATCGCGAACAAACAGACATACATACAAACATACGGGTCTAACTGAAAACCTCCTTTTTTTAAAGTTGGTTAAAAATGCTCCTCGATCGATTAACACAATCGGTTTGACTTGAGAGCTGACCTCTCATTCTTACTATAGTTCCATCTCCTTCTAATTGCTTGACCAGTCGATTACTGAAGCCACTTGTCAGCTGCTCAGAGTGATAGTTAGAATGAGACGAAAGTTGACAGATCAGTAGTGGTGACATAACTTCGCGCGTTAAATCTACGATTAGATATGGGCTTTTTATTTTACCAAGTTTTTGGAATAATTTTAAGAAATATATAATTTTATTCAAAAAATAATAAAGAACATAATTTGCTCACAAAAGCATAAAAGTTATTAACTATACGTAACGTGTTAATATTCGTTGAAAACGTGCGAGAAATAAAATTTCTAGTTGGGAGTGGGGACATCAATATCTGACAACCATATACAAGATATCTCTATACTCCGCTTAGCGCGTTATTTCTTTGAAACCTAAGCTGCCAAAAAGAAGGGGTGCGGGAGGGGAACTCGCGATTGATCCGTGGGGCGTAAAAGAGAGTCAGAAATTAAATGGTTGCCATGGAGACGTCTTATGTTTACTGTCACTTCTAATATTAGTCTCTTACTATATAGAGTGAAATTACTTCGAGCGTGGCAGCGGGGGTCGCCCGGCTATGCGGGGTCTTGGGTTAATTAGTCTATGCTGACAACATATCGCGGCGATTATAGACCCCCTTACGTTCGGGAAGTTTCCCTATTCAACCACCTGGCAACACCGCTACCGTGAAGTTAATAGTATACGAATTTACTATTTTTAATATGATTACGCAATGAATTGTTTACTTAATAATGAAAAGTTACGCCATCCGTTTTGTTCTTTTGACCGGTGGCATTTCTGCAGCATTTGACAACGCACGACGGCATATTTTAATTATTTTTTAACAGTACTTAAGTTTGCAGTAGTCTTGGACCTGTAGGTATCCTTTTAACGTTACCATTGCTTTTTAAAATGATTTGAATATCATAACAAAGTATGAGGTCTGATGGACAGGGTTGTTTGACATATTTAATGCACAGGTTCTAATACATATTATTTAATATCATCAAATAAACTTAATTTAATTTAACAATGATGGTGGTTTATCCTATAATGTAAAACTAGACATTAACGAACCAATAGCTCTCCGGATAACAGCTGAGCTAGTTGTTAGTATATTTTAGGGTGTATTAGCAGACTGAAAGAAGTAATAAATAATTACCAAGTGGAGACTGTGTTTCTTTCATTTATTTATACCCCTTAGTATTATGTAGCCAGACGGGATAATTTGTATAGGTTTTTTTTTTAAATATAGGTTACATAATTGGACGTTAAGACACGACTGTCGGGGGAGCGGCTCATTATTGCTGTGCGTATGTGTGTGTAGTGCGTAACCACAAGGACACTGGCTCATTATGGAATCACAAACTGTTATTAGCCGTACTCCATCTGAAGAATTATTAAATCTATGGTGAATACGATCATTTTGTTCCAAATTAACGCTTTGATTGTGGTAATACATAATCTGACATATATCTTTAGGAATTTTCTTAATCTGACGGTTTCAAATTTAATTTTGAGGTTATTGTATGAAGGCCATCGTAAATTTAAATCCTATCATCCATTTTGTCAGATTATCATACTGCTTCGATCAACGACACCTCGGAAGCCTCTAGTTTCCATATCAGGCGCGCTCGAGCAAGTACATGTGACCTTTTATTTGTTTTAATTCTTTGAAAACCTACAGAAGCTACCCCCACTAGGGTTGCCAACCGTACCGTACCGTACCGTACCGTACCGTACCGTAAAATATATCCTATACTATATTTTGGCTCGGTGTACTGTAGAAAAAAAGCAAAAAAGGCGAAAATACTATATTTTTGGAGCGTCTCATGAGCTAACTATTTTTTTTTCATGTAGGTTTGGAAAATACTATATTTCTCTAAAAAAAGTTGGCAACCCTAACCCCCACCGATGAAAGTATTTATTTTATTTTTAGAATACAGTTTTCAAATGAGGTAGGTCCTGATGACGCTCGAATGACTTCAAATTAAGCATCATGGGCTCCCCACTATTAGTACTTACTTATCAAAATAGTTTGATCACCTTGTCCGTTTACTGGCAAAAGCAAGCACCTACATAATATATTTACTGACCTCTTTAATACAAGCTTCTGCTTCGCATGACGACGAAAATTGCAGGCGCAATGTGTCGATCGGCTGTGCGGTTTGTACTTACTGTATTTGTTCCATCGTATATTAAGCGTTTGATGATTTTAAGAGCAAGTCCGCCGACGAATACGCCGAGGACAGTGTCGACACTTAAGCAGTTGGTAAGTTAAGAACACGACCACCAAAAATAACCCTGCCAAAAATAGCTGGGGCTTATGTTGTTCGTAGAAAAATAGCAACGTGTCATTCGTGCAATTATTACAGCAGTATACTTTAATATTCGTGCCTTCGTAACGGTACATTATCGTAGATTATAACTCTCATTTTTAATTTTGCCGTTGATGCTTTGTTTCAGGTTGATTCTGCAAATTATTGCTCATATTAGATATTGTAGTATCATTTTTAGGCTTTAGGGCTGAATTAGCGCGATCAGCGATCGACAACCCGCCTGCTTCCGACTGTCTACGGAAAAAGTCGGCATGCGCGACGTCTTGATTCTGTTTCTCGATATAATGGTACTTCAATGTGATTCACCCATAAGCACATTCACGAAAAAAATCCAAGAAAGTATCCATCATAAAATACGTCTGTCTACTAAGGATATGATACGAATGTATTTTGTGCTTAAATGCAACAAAAATACTCTCGGTTGCTTGTTTTGATCATATTGCAGTCGCCATCAAATAACTATACCTTGGCCATCCTCATATATCTAATGGAGACAGTACCTAGTCTTAAACCCTCATTTTAAGTTCACCTTTATTATGTTCGGGACTACGGAACCCTACACTGCGCATGGCTCGACGTATTCATGGCCGGTTTAAGATGGAATCACATACTTAGTCAGCATCGAAACGCAATTTGATTATTGAAAATAGTATTTTAGCATGTGCATCTCGATCGTTTCGATGCTGACAGATGTGATTCCATTTTAGTTTTCTCATTTAATATGTTGTGGTGGCGAATGAATATTAAAAATAATTTTAAATGTTAAAACAAACTTCATACCAGCTATTTTTTACACTAAATTTATGTCATAAAATTAACATTAGTACTTCTTCATAACTGAATTGTTCGTATCTCACTGCAGTCTGTGAGAAAGGAAGTAAAAGGAGCTCGGGCTCGACAGCAAGTATAATATGTGGAAGAACCCCGACATCTACACATCAAAACAGGTGCAGATACTTACTGTTATTGTTTGATGTAGAGAGTAGTAGCAATATCTTCATCTTTCACAATAAACGTTATAGAACCAGGAACCACCGAGGAATATAATGAGTGTCAATAATATCAACGTGGCGTTCCAAACAAAGGGATCCGCAAATATATCCGGAATTACACACCGGCAGGTTTGCTTTCCGCAGCAGCCCATAGGTGTACTTGTAATCCTTTCGTTATTGTATGTGTCGCGTGAGTCATTACGATATTGGTGGTGTAGTGGTGTAATACCAAATTACCATATTATATTACCCATTTTTCTTTTTGGAGATACATTTTATTAAAAATAAGCAACGATGTTATATATTTTTGAGATTAGCATTTTTCACTGAAATTTTTCTCCTTTTTTGGAAAGTGACGCAGTCAAAAGATAGCCAAAGGTCATTGTGTGATTACTGATTATATTCTCTTTGGTGATTGTGTTTGTCTCGTAGATCAAAAATGGCTTAGAGAAATATGGCGCCTAGCTCAGATAATCAAAGGCGCCTAGAGCCATGTTTACATTTGTCCTAGTGACTTCCTAAATGAGTTAGAGACTAAATTTAGACTAGTGTAACCACATTTATGGCCTGTTTCACAATCTCCAGTTAAAGCATATCTGTCAGATAAATGTTTGCTGTCCTTTTCTTTTATATTACTGGAGAAAAGGATAGCAATAATTTTAACTGGCAGATAAGTCTATCTGGAGATTGTGAAACAGGCCCTAATTAGACTAAAAAAAGGTAAGTATAACAAGGCTTTTAACGCTTGAAGATAAATGAAGTGCGCAAAAGAGAAACCAACATGTTGAACATTCCACGAGTGCGATAGAGACACACGATCATCTTGAAAGCGTGACAACTTTTGAATTTGGGTAGTTAGCTCAAAGAATCACGGATCAGAAGACAACTTCATGCCTTTGTTCTTCTCCTAGTGAGTATTATCTTTATAATACTCACTAGGAGAAGAACGGTAACTACATACAAAAAAAATGTCCCGTCACTAAAGTTCGTTTATACTTCTAGCGCTCCCGTGTATATCACAGTAACTAATTTGACAACCAGTTTGGCCTTGTTGGTAGTAGCCCGTCTGTGAAGCGGATGTCCTGGGTTTGAATCAATCAATCAAAAGAATCAAGTACGGGTATTCTTTTTGTTTTTTTTTTATGATTATTGGGTATTTATTATTTATTTAGCATTACCTACTCAAAATATTTTTTTATTGTACCAATTGTGTGCTATATTTGTAATAAAATAGTTATGTTACATTTTATCTAAAAAGTAATAAAACAAGTAGACACATTTTTGGTCTACCAAGAATTAAAAATGATCCACATTTAAAAAACCAAAACTAAATGTATAACTTATATGTAGGTACCTAACTTTTACAAATGTGTAAATAAAAAAGCAATTTATTTATTTATTTTTAAGTATTAAATTACTGCGTTGAATAACATACAATTGGCATAAAACCTATGATTATTAGAAACTACCTACATTCATAGAAATGCTCCATTCGTTCATGCAGCCGTTCATCACGCAGACAAGTTCCCTGAAGTTGCAGCCGCTATAGTTACTGCCCAGGTGGCATTGCTTCACTTAATGCATCCTTGAATCTTCTTATTATCCTGCACAACAGAAACATAATACTTATATCTTTAATGTTGATATCCTTTTACGTCGTTATCCTCCAGCTTGTCTCTGCCAAATGTGTGAAGTACAACGCGTTACTGCATACATAAGATATTCTGCTAGTATATATGCTTACTAGTTCCCTTTTTACCTTTCCCTACCTAACCTTCCCTTGTTTCGGTATCACTACTGCAGGTAACAATTTATTTACTCTATAATTATGTGCGCGTAGTACATGATTAAGATAATAATACAAATGTTATGTAAATAAGTTAAATTTTCCGGAATAGGGGCTCAACTGTACAATATGTGACATCGAGTTCAGGCTTCATATTTTTTTTGTAGCTTCTACTCGCCAAGAGACAACTCCTCACCAAATTTTAAGTTGCGGAAACCCTTGGTTTGCGAGATAAAAAATAATCAAAGTTCCATATAAAATCCCGATTTTACACCGCCATGACACAATATTTTGCGTTTCGTTAAATGTGTTCAGAAAAACTAAAACGTGATGATTTGTTTTATGTTCAGTTTTTACATAAATACAGTTTTTTCGACTTATTTGTGTACAATAATAGTTACATGATTTTTATTCAATGTTTCTTTTAATTTATAAGCATTATTTTTTGGAAATTTGTTGATTAATAATTATCAAAAATGGTACCAATTTACTAAAACGCGTCAAACAAAACGCAAATAGAATTGGCGGGGTCTGCGGGCGGGGGATATGTGAAGATCTGATATTTCTTTAGGACGTTTAATGAACTTCGTATATTAATAATGTTAAATAAGAATAGAAGCTGAAGCTATTTATATTTGTTTCATTTTATTTTTATCGTAGTACATATAAGTCAAGACAGAACTGCCTAGCAACGGAACAACACGTATCAAGTTAATGATACAGAAAATATTGCTATAATCGTTATTTCAAAGTCTGCTTTGCCTAAAGTCCACCCAAAACATGCTGATTGCAATTTAAAGGATATTTCTTCATACATACTCCGCTAAATATTGCTAAATTCAAGCCTTATAGCCGAAATTATTTTGACAAGCAACATATGTCGCTTAAACGACATAGAGTACGAAATCAGTGCCTTTTTGATCGAATACTACACAGTGCTACAGCACAATACATACAACCAAAGATACACCAAGGTATAGGTATATAACACCTATAGACGCTCCCTTCAAACCCGAGAGGCAAAAGACCCAGCATCCGCTGCGGACCGCGACGGCGCACCGGCCGCCGCCCGCCGCCACCCTGACAGCTGCATTGACAATTTCTTTTATATGTTCTGTGTTTTTGTGTTTGTGTTTACTTTTGTAATATCTATTTTATTTTCATTAAGTTGTTCCTAACCCCGAGCCGCATGCCACCTCCTCGCGCTAATGAGTCACTGGACGAATTCCTACAATGCCCACAGTGTCCGACCAGCAAACTGTTTAAAGGTCGCAAAGGTTTGAATATCCACATTAGTAAAGCTCACAAATGTAGCAATAGTCAGCCCGTACATAACTCAAACTTTCAACTTCCACCGACACTCGGCTCCCAGCTAATCTCGCTATCCGATAAACTTAGCAAACTCAAAGCGTCCACCGCTGTTCTAAAAAGGATTCCAAGGGGAGCCAGAGCCGCCGTTACAAAAAGCCTTATAAAAGTTCTGGACGAATGTTCCCATACGAATACTTTACTGTCATGGGAAAAATTACTTATTTTTGCCTACTGCATTTTACACGTCGATCGTATTTCTGAGAAAAGTCTTACTAGTAAAATTAAGCAGAACTGTTCTCAGCCCTACCATCCACCTCTTTCGAGTCTTTCAGACAAACAACCGCTTACAGCCAACCTAAGCAAAAAGGTAGAGGCAAAAGTCAACGATGGTGATCTCCGCGGAGCCGCACGCATCCTTTTTTCGAGCGACACATCGGCCCAAGACTGTCAAGATACCCTCGCAGCCCTTCAGAGCAAGCACCCGCCGGCTCCCGCGATGGTTGAGCTCCCGGATCCACCCGATTCCGCACAGGCTAGCCTCGTTGCTTCCGAAGACGATGTACAGTTGGCGATCATGTCCTTTAACAACGGTTCTGCTGGCGGTCTGGATGGGATCACACCCCAATACCTAAAGGACCTCTTGACACCCTCATCTGGCGCTCATAATAAGGAACTACTTACCAGCATCACTCGATTAGTTAACCTGATGCTTAGTGGTAAGGTAAATGAGGCAGTAACTAAGACCCTTTACGGAGCTAACCTCTGCGCTCTCTCCAAAAAGGACGGCAGCGTGCGTCCTATCGCAATCGGTTCAACTCTCAGACGTTTGGCCTCCAAAACCTGCTGTAAACATATTCTTTCAGTTCTAGAGCCTAAATTCCAACCTATACAGCTTGGATTCGGAAGCAAGGGTGGCTGTGAGGCAGCGGTTCATGCTTGCCGCTCCTTCCTTAAAAATTCCCACAATTCAGTTCTTTTAAAATTAGATGTCAAAAATGCGTTTAATTCCGTTAATAGAAATATTGTCTTAAGTGAAGTTAAGAAAACTGTTCCTAATATTTACCCATATATCTGGCAATGCTACAGCTCCCCCTCGCACCTCAAATACAACAGTCACACTATACTATCGTCTGTCGGTTGCCAACAAGGCGACCCCCTGGGCCCGGCCCTCTTCAGTCTCTCTATCCATCCATGTATCACTGAACTTACCTCAAAATTTAACTCCTGGTACTTAGACGATGGAACCCTAGGAGGTGAAGTTAGCTCTGTCATAAACGATTTCATCTCAATAAAATCAAAATTTCAATCAATAGGCCTACAACTTAATTTTTTTTTTTTTTTTTTTTTTTTTATACCACGACGGTGGCAAACAAGCATACGGCCCGCCTGGTGGTAAGCAGTTACCGTAGCCTATGGACGCCTGCAACCCCAGAGGATTTACATGCGCGTTGCCTACCCTTTAGGAACCTATACACTCCTTTTTTGAAGAACCTCATACTGTAGCCCACTGGGAAAACCTCGGCAGGGAGTTCATTCCACAGCCGCAGCGTTCGTGGGAGGAAATTCCTCTTAAATCGTACTGTGCGCGACCCATTGGGCTCCAGGGTGTGGGGATGAACACCCTGCCGGCGGCGAGCGGTGCGGTGATAAAAAGCTGCCGTGGGCATCATATCAAACAGTTCTTCAGAGCACAACCCATTGTACAAGCGATAGAACACGCATAACTCCTTATGCGTGTTCTATCCATGCAAAGTCCCTCCTAAGACTCAAAGGTTCAATATCGCTCGTGAGTTTGGGATCGTCGACGATCCGCACAGCGCGCCTTTGCACCGAGTCAAAGGGCCCAAGCTGGTATCCAGGTGCTCCCGCCCAAAGGTGACAACAGTACTCCATGTGGGGTCTGACTTGCGACTTGTATAGGAGCAGTCTCTGCCCCGGAGTGAAGTATCGCCTCGCTCTATTGAGCACACCGAGCTTTTTGGATGCCAGCTTGGCCTTCGCTTCAAGGTGACTACGGAATTGGACGTCACTGGAAATGTCCACACCGAGGATCCCAATACTCCCTGACATTGTAAGGGTTGTGCCTTGGAACTGAGGGGCCACAGTAAATGGGGTTTTCTTAGCGGTGAACGCGCAAACTTGTGTCTTTGTGGGGTTGAATCTGACTAAGTTGTCCTGACCCCACACCGAGACTCCAGAAAGAGTATTCTCGATATCGGACACAAGTTTTTCACGACTCTCTACCACAACGGATCGAGGGATATTGGCACGGCCCGTGTAACAAGCATCCCCAGTACTGTCGTCCGCATAACAATGAATGTCGCCGATAGACAACATATCATTGATATGCAGCAAAAACAGCAATTTAAACAAATGTGAACTATATGTCGATCCAGACGACCAGAATAAATACGAAATCATCAGATCATTCGAAAATCTGTGCCCGGGTATCAAAATTCACACGAAAGACTCGCTCCACCTCCTTGGTGCGCCGGTTTTTGAGGAAGGTATCCCCGGCTTTATCAACAAAAATATAGATCAATTTAATTCGTTTTCGGACCGCCTACTCCAAATTAATCCGCATATGGCAATTTTTATTCTCCGCTACTGTCATTTCGTCCCTAAATTTACGTATGCTATGCGTTGTAGCCCGTTTTGGAAACTCAGTAACCTATGTAAGAAATTAGACCTCATTATTTGGACACAAATAGAGAAAATTGTAAACATCAAAATTGATTCCAGAATGTTCTCGATCGCATCCCTCCCAGTAAGATTTGGTGGTCTTGGTTTGCGAAAAATCTCTAGCGTTGCCCTGCCGGCGTTCCTGTCCTCGGTGCATAGTACGTTATCTCTCACTGGAAAAATACTCAATCCGTCACTTTGTGGCTGTGAGATAGCGTACATGTCCGAGGCCAGGGTTGCCTGGCGGCTGGCCTGCCCAGGGAAGGATCCGCCTTTCAAAACAAATAGTCAAAAACTTTGGGATGGACCGATCTGCCAGCGGGAGCAAAAATACCTATTAAATTCTGCTACAGTTCCATCTGATAAGGCCCGCTTATTAGCGATATCCGAAAAAGAGTCAGGGCACTGGCTCAATGCCTACCCCTCGGCCAATTACGGAAACCTACTCGATCCCAACAGTTTCCGAATAGCCGTCGGCTTGCGTCTCGGGGCTAATTTAGTAATCCCACATCGCTGTCACTGTGGTACACTAGTGGACCGGCTGGGGCACCACGGCCTTGCCTGCTCGAAAAGCGCGGGCCGCCTGTCCCGCCACGCCAGCCTCAACGACATCATCCGTCGGGCTCTGGTCAGCGCCAACGTGCCGGCTACATTAGAGCCTTTTGGCCTGGTGCGTGATGACAGTAAGAGACCCGACGGGATGAGTCTTGTGCCCTGGCAACAGGGACGGCCTTTAGTTTGGGATGCCACATGTGTGGACACCCTAGCGCCGTCCCACCTGGGCACAACTTCGTTGAGGGCTGGCGGGGCTGCATCCACTGCTGAGGCTGCTAAGCGCCGAAAATACGCTTCATTAGGTGACAGTTACGTATTTGCGCCTTTTGCAGTGGAGACGCTAGGCCCATGGGGACCGGAAGCAATCAAGCTTTTCCAAAAGTTAAGCCACTTGCTCATCCGGTCCTCCGGTGACCATAGGGCTGGCTCGTTCCTCGCCCAGCGAATTAGCATCGCTATCCAGCGAGGCATCGCAGCCAGCCTTATGGGCACCTTGCCAAGTGGCAGCGATATAGGGGATATCTGTATATATAGTTTAGGTACCAATAGTTTCTAAGTTTTTGTCGGCTGTAAAAATTAAATTTTATTAGTAAATAAAACAATAAAAAAATAAACAAAAAAGTTAACATCAGCCTAGATTTGAACTCGGACATATCTACTTAGTAAGCAAGCGTACTATAACCTAAGCTATGTGGAACGAATTTCCGCACTCAAAATTACTAATCATATTACTCAAATTTGACACATGAAACATGTCTCAGACAGAATATTTAGAATAGATTGACGGAAGTGTTTTTCTTCAAATAGAAAAATCACTATGGCAACGTTGGCCATAGAACAATAGTTCTAAGTAGGTAAGTATACCATACTTCACATCCTGGGAAGTTTTTAAGAATTTTGAGATAAATTCTTTAGTCCTATTCTAGAACTCAAATCTTGTAGTCTGGGTCCGAAAAGAGGCTTTGTGAACATGTCAGCTAACTGTACCTCTCCAGGAACTTGCTTGACAGTGAAGTCTTCATTGCTGACACATTCTCGCACGAAGAAGTGTTTTAATTTAATATGCTTGGTGCGCTTGTGGTATTCATACTTCGGGTTGTGGGCGAGATAAACTGCTGACTTGTTGTCTAGGTTCAAGACCGGTTTCTCAGTGTTGGTCAGGTCGTTGAACAGTCGATTCAGCCACAATATTTCTTGTGCGGATTCGTTTGCTGCTATTATCTCCGCCTCCGTTGAAGAAATAGAAACAGTTATTTGTTTTTGGCTTCTCCAGCTTATAGCGGCGCCAGAGAATAAGCACACCATACCAGAAGTCGATCGTCTAGTAAACTGGTCTCCTCCATGATCTGCGTCGCTGTAGCAAACCAAGTGAGATGGCGACTTCTTTGTAAATGTAAGTCCCTTTTCTTGGGTCCCTTTTAGGTATCTGAAGACGCGCTTGACTAGCATCACGTCTTCCTTTGTAGGTGTTTCCAGATTCCTCGAGGCGACTCCAACAGCGTAGGAGATATCAGGCCTCGTACCTACAGATAGATAGGCCAAAGCACCTACGGCTTGCCTATAAGGAAAGTTCGGCTTGACGTTCTCATCCGCTACCGAATTATCTTTGGTCATGGGCGACGGTGCAGACTTGCATTGAGACATTCCATATTTTTCCAGGACTTTCTTAATGTACACTTTTTGACATAACGATATGGAGCTGTCCTTTCGCACGTTTATTTCCATCCCAAGGAAGTAGGATGCAGGTTTGGTCGTAATTTTGAATCTTGCTTTAAGTTCCTTTATAAACTCGTCACCTGCTGCCGTTGAGTTGTGCGCTACAAGTCCATCGTCAACATAAAGAGCTATAGCAACCTTGGATTGTCCTTTGGTTCGCACATACAGACATGGATCCGCTTCGCTCTGCTTAAATCCAGTTTTCAGTAAGAACTGCTATGCAGGTATTCCAGCAGCGAGGCGCTTGCTTCAATCCGTAAAGGCTGCGCTTTAATTTACAGACTCGTTTTGTTCCATCTCGATAACCTTCGGGCTGTTTCATATAAATTTCTTCCTTTACTTCGCCGTTTAGGAATGCGGTTGTCACGTCAAACTGAGTCAGTTTTGGATTTTCGCGAGCAGCGACTGCAAGTAGTGAACGTACAGTGCTCAGACGAACCACTGGGCTGAACGTTCTGTTGTAGTCCACTCCAGGTATTTGGGAATAACCTTTGATGACCATTCTGGCCTTGTACCTCTCGACGGAACCCCATCAGGGTTCATTTTTACCTTATACACCCATTTGCAAGGCAGGGCTTTGCGTCCTTTAGGTAGGTCGACCAGGTCCCATATATGGTTGTCTTTCAGTGAGCAAATCTCATTTTTTATTGATTCTTGCCAATTTTCGCTGTCGGGAGATTCCATAGCCTCTTTAAAAGTTTCAGGTTCCCTCGGTTTGTGAAGATTTTCTATTTATTCAGCTGCTGCCAAAACAAAATCATCATACCTTTTTGGAGCAGCGATGGTTGACCTGTCTCTCAAAGTTCGAGGTGGAATTGTGTCATCTTCAGCATTTTCAGCCTCTTCTTCAGTCACCGCGTCAGCAGGATCAGCCGGTTCGTCATCGTCGACAAAGTTGTTGGAACCGTTGATAGATTCGTACTCACTTTCGTAGTTTAGTGGTTCCGATCGTTGAACGTCTTCAGGACTATTGACTGAGTTTTGTCGCAACGTGTTGTCAAGATCTTCATCTTCTGAATCGCTACTGCTGTTAAGTGGCGCAACGTCTCCATCTTCATCGTTGTCAAGTTGTATCGTAACTTGTTTACGCGTTAATTTTGACCGCTTTAAAGGTTCAGGAGATCCAGAAAAGTTGTCATCGTTAAAGAGATCGGTGATGTCGTTTTTGTTTATGTTGTCGTAAAACATAGATTTCACCACACGGATGTCTTTCGATGTCACCACTTTTTTTTTGGATGGTAGAAGAATTCTGAATGCTTTTGATGTTTCAGAGTAGCTAACGAACATGCCAGGAATTGCTTTTGGTGCAAATTTGTGACCATTAGTGCCTTTGATGAGGACAAAAGTTTTAGAGCCAAATACATATAGGTGGTGAATGATAGGCTTTCTGCCAACCCATAATTCAAATGGCGTTTTGTTTTGAATGGCACTGTTTAGGCTCCTGTTGGACAAATAGTTCGCTATCATTATTGCTTCTCCCCAGCATCTTAGTGGAGCTTTTGCGTCGATAAGTAGGGCTCTTGCTTTTTCAATCAGGGTGCGATTTTTTCGTTCCGCAAGACCGTTTTGGTGCGCTGTGTGCGGTGCACTAAGCCTTCTCTGAATCCCATAGCGTTTTAGGCAAGCATCGAAGTCCCTGTTGACATATTCGGTTCCATTATCAGATTGTAGAATCTTGAGTTTGTTCCCTGTGTGCGTTTCTGTTAACTCTTTGAACTCTTTAAATTTTTTCTAAGACCTCGCTTTTGCATTTCAGCAGGTACACTCGACTGAATCGGGAGTAGTCGTCAATAAAGGTGACGAAGTACTTGTTTCCGCTTATTGTGGGCGTTCTGATAGGTCCACAAACGTCAGAGTGAACGATTTGTAAGCATTCAGTTGTTCTTTGAGCTGTTTTCTCACGGGGAGCGGGTACGCGATGCATTTTAGCTTGGATGCAGGTTTCGCATTCCGGTAATGTTTCGGAAGGATCGAAGTTCAAGCCAAGTAGGGTTTGGTTATGAAGTGCTAATTTTAAATCTTTGGCGTTCATGTGACCAAGTTTTCTGTGCCAGTCGTAGATGTTTGATGAATCCGTTTTCTTTGTGTTTGTTGGAGCTGTTTCGTCGTTATCTGTGGCCACGTTCTAGCACTCATGCTTGTTGGGCTTGATGTAGGAGAGACCATCTTCTTTGTAAGCAGTGAGAGTTATTCCAGCGTTTTTGTTGTTGACTGTTGCCTTGTTTTTGGTAAAAAGGACAGCCAGCGTCTGTCATCTTGCTAACAGACAGAAGGTTAGTGCAAAGACTGGGTACGTACAGTGTATCTTTCAGCTGCGTGAGTGCATCTCCGCTGCCATTTTTTGTTGTAAAAGAGACGGTACCTTTTCCTTTAATCTCTGCAGTAAAATCTTCAGTTGCGAAGTTTAATTGTCTGGATGTGTTCTCAATTTTCTTAAATAGATCTCGTTTATAGGTCATATGTGAGGTACAGCCGCTGTCCACAATCCAAGTGCTGTCTTCGGGCTTCTTGTTTCGTGTAAGAAGACACTGTGTAGCGAAGTGGTTACGATGAGAATCATTATTTTGTTTCGGTTTTGGCTTCTCATTATTTTTCTTCCAGCAGCTAGTACAAATCTTGTGTGTTTTGCGTTTGAAAATGTTACCTTTTCGTTTGCAGATACGACAGGACGCGTATAATGCTTCTTCTTGATATGAAGATTCAGGTTCGTCGGTATTTGCCATGTTTTGATTATGACGTGCTTCAAACTCTTCTAGTATTTTAGTTTTAAGCTCTTCTGGCTTCGGAAGGTTGTCGCGCGATTCAATAGCGACTCTGAAATTTTCATATTCAGGGGAGAGACTGTATAACATCATAATGGTTAACAAATCTTCGTTTATAGTGACGTCCATGTCAGCCAGCTTGTCAACTGTGTCCATAAACTTGTTCAAGTGTCCGCGTACATCTTGACAGTCTAATTTTGTAAGGATCGGCTGTTTCAGTAGGGTCGCCTTACGTGCAGGTCCCTTACTGGCATAAATGTTCTTAAGCTTTTCCCATACTTCTTTCGTAGTGCCGCAGTTTTTAATCTGTTTAAGCTCAGACGGAGCAATGATAAGGATGAGCTCAGATTTAGCAAGTCGGTCCTTATCTTTTTCATCGGCAGTTGCATTGTCAGTCAATGGGTTTTCGACGTATTTAAATAATTTATGTCGTACTAGAATGGCTTCCGCTTGTATTACCCAAGTGTCGTAATTATCCTTTGTTAAAGGATCGATTTTTATGTTCGACATTTCGACTTGGTACTTACAGTTTTCTTGTAAGTTTATTTCGTATTTAACGCTCTGCTACCATGTGAAGTTCTGATATTTCTTTAGGACGTTTAATGAACTTCGTATAATAATAATGTTAAATAAGAATAGAAGCTGAAGCTATTTATATTTGTTTCATTTTATTTTTATCGTAGTACACATAAGTCAAGACAGAATATTTAGGATAGATTGACGGTTTCTTCAAATAGAAAAATCACTATGGCTACGTTGGCCATAGAACAATAGTTCTAAGTAGGTAAGTATACCATACTTCACAGGATACGACATGACACATTGTTAGACGCCATGCCATTTTGCTTTGCCAGATTACGTGCTGCCTGTCAAAGTTTGCGTTCGTCCATTTGCACGCGTTTGTAGGAACTTTTTAGGTAAGTTCAAAGTAGTTTCAGACAGACTCTAAGGCAGGTCGGTGTAGGTACGACGACGAGCGAAGCGGGGAGGAGTGTTAGGTAGAACTACGACCCTACAGCGCGCGAGCCGAGCGAGCGAAGCGAGCGTGCCACGGCAGCGGCCGGCGAAGCGCCAGAACCTAACACTATCACACTCCCCCCTCTCTTCTCCCACGTCGTAACAGCTCATATTTTAGCGTGGAAATATAAGGTTCTACTCTGTAATTATTATTCAGATGATAAGAAAAATATTTTATCTACACTCACATTGTAAGTCCTCTAATGGTGGCACCACACTTCGCCTATGCGGACAAATATTCGTGTTGCGTCTCTTTCCTTTTCTATACAATAAGAAAGAGACGCAACACGAATATTTGTCCGCATAGGCGAAGTGTGGTCGCAGCATAAAACGTGTTCAAAAGCGGTAGGCAATGGCTAACATTACCACAACCGATTTTGCTATGATAAGCTTTTTATCTGTGGCAGTAACGTAATTTTAACTTTACATGCTCATATATTGATACGTTATGAGTTTAAAATTCCGAACATCGAATTTGATAACATAATGTAAATCCTGTGCTCCTTCCTGACCAACGGCACGCGCCCGCGCGACCGCCGGCACAATCGAGTTGGCCATGGCGGTGCAATGGCGGTCATTCTATGGTTTCCGAACACTTCATTTAGAATATATAATTTGAGTGTTATCTACAGCAGTGTATGCAACTGCACGTAATTAGGCCTTATTACGTAACAGTTACATAAACTACTATTGGCAAACACCGTGTAGGTACCTACTCAATGTGACGTCCAATCGTTTTACATACCTACAGCGTATATCGAAAGTAATAGGTTGATCATGATTTACTTAGTTTAAGATTAATTTTACTTTAAAAACAAATAATTTTAAACAAAAAAGAACCGACTTCACTAAGCATCCACCTTTCCAACACCAAATGCTCGATCTGCTGTAAAAAATATTCAAATCACCATAGGTGTGCCTATAATGGTTGAAGAGTTCCCTCGATGTCTCCAGGATCCCATCATCAGATCCTGACATGGTTACAATGGGACCAACTGTGAAGTATACGCTTTCAAACAAAAAAAGAATTTTCCAAATCGGTCCAGCCGTCTTCGAATAATCGGTGAACATACATAAAAAACAAATAGCAAAAACAAAGATCCCGACGAATTGATAACCTCCTCCTTCGAAATCTTGAAGTCGGTTGAAAAGTCAAAATCATTCTCTTTTGATCCATTACTACCATATAATATTGGTATCATATTATATAATCGGTTACAAAAACACTTGTTCAGAATCACGATCCAGATTTTACCCTATTAGTACAGTAAAGATAGGTACGGTTGCGTCAAATATTAATTTATAATAGCCTGAGTTTTTTATTTTTCATTTTTATGGGATATTTATAGATAACATATGCAAAAATCCTACAAACTTTTCACCCGGAAGTAGTTAAATTGGTATAGAAAAAAAAATGATATTTTTATTTACAATAATATCAATTATTTTTATTTGTAAACATGGCGATATGTAAGTCCTCTTTCTGTTGAAAGCGGAAAACAAGAAACCGTGTCCATGTAAAACCACATAATTTACAAAATGTACGGCGCCGGCGATATATATCCTAATTCGATAGAAACAAATAGTAATAAGTGGTAGTTTGTTGTTACATATTTTAAAAGACTTAAAAACGATATATTCATTAAAATCCTACAAGAAAAACGCTTGTAATATGTGTGTACATATTTGTGGCAGTTAGCGAATAACCATATTTTGTAGGATTCCATCGCGTATATTCTATCATGATATATCCGTTACACTAAAAATATTAGCTATTATTAATTATTTCCAATTCCCCATACTAGCCGCCCGTAAAATGACTGTAGTATATATATTCAGAGCAATGACGCGTTGTTTCAGTGACCGCGAGGCAACCGGATGGCTCGCGGTATTTAAGCTCCTGAAGTGATGAGGAACCGCCATGTGCAACCCCCTCTATTTCCGCTCCTGTCCAAGTTGGGTCAGTTAGGGTTGCACATGGCGGTTCCTCATCACTTCAGGAGCTTAAATAACGCGAGTCATCCGGTTGCCTCGCGGTCACTGAAACTACACGTCATTGCTTTAACTAATATACTAATATATGTAATCATAATCATTAAAATTTCTTATCTACTAATTTTCATCATTTTACATAAATAAAGTTGTACAGTACAATGCTGTGCAGAAGACGACTTTATTTACTTACTTAGGAAATGTTGAGGTGATGTGGTTTTACACCATTTTACTAGCCAAATGTATGTACAGTCACCATCAATCAAATATATCAGAGCGGCCACGGTACTCAAAAATATCTGAACATGCACTTTATCGCCGTGGCAATAGGGGCGTTGTTCAGATATTTGTGACCACCTTAGCCGCTCCGATATATCTGATGGTGACTGTACTTACTGGGAAGATAAATTAAAACAACATATTGGTTTGAATACTCACAGGATATATTTGTGTGTGTTAAACACAGTTACCTCACCATTACAAAACACGCATTTCGTCGGGTGATAACCAAAACTCACTTATTACTACCACAAGTAATGAAAACCGTATTTTTAACAAAACAAGGTTGATTTTAATTTAATTTTTTTTTGCATTTAGTGAATTTTGGTTGTCACCTGACGATTTGTAAGATTTAATCATGCTAATTAATGTATACATACTAATATGCATTACATTACATCAGTTTTATATTTAGTTTTATCGGACACCTTATTTAATCCTGGTTAAAACAAGACTGCCACACAGGATTGCTTAAAACGATGCGCCATCACTGTCGACCAATCTAACGCCCGCTTCACCCATTGCCCTGCTCGGTCGGCAGCGCCAACTGTCAGTCTTGGTTTAATCATTACACTACTTTTTACGGAACACCCAAATCAAATTATTGGTTATGCAATTAATTATGTTTATTTATATATTGCTAACAGTTGGCCGTCCGATCCAATGCAACGACCTCGTAACCCTTTGAACGCCATACGTCATGTACAAAAACTACAAAAGCGAGCAAACCATTTCTGTCAGTAGAAAAGCGCGGCAAATTTGAAAAATCGCTAGTTGGCAAAACCTGTCTTTGAATAATTCGAAAATTGTGCATAATTTGTTTTATCTGTGCCATGTAACATTTTTATTTTAAAAAGTTAGTTTTGTTTACTTACGTTTTTAAGTTTCAGGTTGCGTATTTTATCATTTATTAATGTGATATCTGCCACCTCTGTTCAATAAATGTACTAACGAGGCTAAGATATAAATGTAGGTACCTACTACCTACCTAACCTACCTTCTGCAGGGATAATAAAATTTGCATGATAAATATGGCTTTGAGGTTATGCAGTTTTGTAAAGAATTAACATTTGAAGTTTTCTTTCAGTGTATATAAATCGAACAAATCAAAGCGAAAACGGGTGCCAAATGAAGTCCAAGAACGTTTGTTGCATAGGCTGGTGCTCAATATTGTCACAAAGCGATAAAGCGGTAAACATCAGATTTAACAAGCAACAAGCAGCACCCCGCTACTTTATCAAATTATTTTAATGTTTCCCTTCATATACCTAAGCTATGTATAAAATAAATAAACACCAAAATCTCACGTGCGTTTATTAAATACAAGTACACTTCACACAATAAATAATAGTCTTATAAACGAACGACGAAAGGAAATCATAATTAATAGGAGTAGTACTGAGTAATATGCATTACACTTTTATTCGTACAGATTATGCAGCTAACGCGATTCCATTCTAAACTGAAAAGTTGTATTTTCTGGTAGATATACTCGATTTCCTCGCCGGACTTATGATTATAGCATTCAATGTTTGTTTCGTTCCTGGATTTCAACACTTTCAGCAGTAGGTATTTTGACCGCATGATCTCCACCTCTAATCTTCAGTCCTTTTAATATTTTGGTTATTTTAATTTCTTCGCACCTTCTTATTTATTGAAAAGTCATAATTATATGCACATATATCAGGGATTTCAATGATTTTATCTAATAATGCAGTTACAATTTAAGAAATTACCACTAACTACACAGACGTACGAAAGCACCGTGCCAATGCAGCCAACTTGAAAGAAAATGTTGGTTCGATATACATTGCTGCTTTTCTATGGAGCAATGCTGCTGTTCGATTCGCCCTAGAGTGTTGCTATATTTTTGTTTGATGTACATTGCTACTGCGTTCGTTGGCTGGCCAGACTATAATATAAATGTTACTTGAAAGTTATGGACGTTACTTTGATAGCGTAGGTATGAACGCCATAACGCCATGCAGTTGGCGTTGTGGTCACGAGAAGGTGTTCTTGGCGTTCAAAAGGTTAAAGAAAGCTATTTCATTAAAAAAAAAGTGTGAATTGAAAATGAAAACAATCTTATCCATGTTAAGTATGCATCTGAAACCAGCCTTTAATATATTTAATTATTAAACTAAACATAACTTAAAAATTTCATTTTATCTTTTTCCTAAGTATGTACAGTCGCTATCAGATATATCGGAGCTGCCAAGGTGGTCACAAATATCTGAACAACGCCTCTATTGTCAAGAGGATAAAGTGCATGTTCAGATATTTTTGAGTACCTTGGCCGCTCCGATATATTTGATGGCGACTGTACCACAACAATTAAAACTAAAAGGGTCAGTTTGCCATGCAATTTATGATATCTTAAGTGATAGAATACAAAGGGAACTTAGCCTATATTTAAATAGGTATTTAAGTAAACTTATATTATATTTGATAACAATTGATGAAAATTACTAAAACATTCTGTAGTATATTAGGTAATTATATTCGTATACATAACAGGCATTATGTCTTGGTCCTGGTCTGTACAGTCGACATACAGTCAGGGTACAGTCAATGTTAAAGATATGTTTGCACTTTTGCACCCTATTTCAAAGGAATAATGTAAACATATATTTGACGTCGACTAATAAATTGTTAGTAAAAGAGTTTATAATTAATCTAATAGGCATTATTTAATGGACTAGGTTTATCTATGCAATCGGGCATTATTTCATGGCCATGATATACGTACACTGTAAACCGCAAATAGATTCCAAAAAAACTACCCAGGTGTTGCCTTTGAATTAAAATATTATTTAAATACTTAAAAAATATTTTCGGATAGTGTTTTACTGATTGATGATAGTGACAACCCGATACTGATAAGCATAAAGCTCTATAAATGGAGTACGCTTCGCCTCATCTTTCCAAACAAAAAAGTCTGCCAAAATCTGAGGGGGGCGAGGTAGCACGCATGTGGTGTTTTCAAGTCAAAGGTACATCATTGTCGGTTGTTAATACAGTTTATTTCTAAATGAATTTTTATGGCAGCAACGCTTTATTGACAACCGACAAAGATGTACCTTTGACTTGAAAACACCAAACATATTTGACATATTCTTTTTATACTTCATAACACTAAATGGAGCAATAGATAGTCGACTGTACGAATGTTAACATATGGTACATTATTGGATGCAGTCTTTGCAAATGTCAAACAAAAAAGCGAAGGATCATTTTTGATTGTATTTTCAAACAAAATATAGAAGACAGCAATCCTTAAGCGCGTTAAATATGGAGAAGTGTCAAACGTCAAATAGTTACTGCCCGTCAGAAAGAAAACGATTGTCTTTGAATCGATTCTGTAAACGATGCTTGTTTTTCGATTTAGGTTAAATCTTTTATTACGAAAGTAATGATAAATAAAGTAAAACTGTACTTACATCTAAAATAGTATTTCATGTTTCTGTAAACTAGACGAAATATAACATTTATTACATTCAAAAACAGCGCATAAGGGTATTTTCACGGAGCTTGTTATCCATTGACAGCGATGACGAAAGTGCGTGACATCGATTATTGAAATAGTTTTTATAGATGTACCATGTACTAGATTTTCCTGCCAATACTTTTGACAGACGGGAAATGATACCTAAGGCCTCTCCTGGTTTAGAACTCTCTGCTGATAAGCGATAAAGTCATTTAAAAAATCCGGCCAAGTGCGAGTCAGATTCGCGCACCGAGGGTTCCGTGCCTGACTGTAGGTATATAGGGGTAGTAACTTTAAAATTATTAAAAATATTTTTTTATATGATGTAACAAAAAATTTCCTTTAGTACCGTTTGGTAGCCAGATTTGGTAGCTGGCTTCCAAATGGGAAAAATGGTTTCCCACCTGATAGCCAGCTATGAAATGGGAATAACTTTCCCATCTCGTAGCCAGATTCGGTAGCTGGCTTCCAAATGGGAAATATGGTTTCCCGCCTGGTAGCCAGCTATGAAATGGGAATAACTTTCCCATCTCGTAGCCAGATTTGGTAGCTGACTTCCAAATGGGAAATATGGTTTCCCACCTGGTAGCCAGCTATGAAATGGGAATAACTTTCCCATCTCGTAGCCAGATTTGGTAGCTGACTTCCAAATGGGAAATATGGTTTCCCGCCCGCCAGCTTTGAATCGAAACTATCTCTCCCATTTAGAAGCCAGCTACAGAACCTAGGTACGAGATGGGACTTAAAAATTCCCGTTTCGTAGCCAACTTCGAATCAGGATTTTCTCTCCCATTTCGTAGCTAGCCACCAAATCTATCCAGATTTGGTGGCTAGCTACGAACCACGTACCCACAAGATGGGACTAAAGGGCGGAAGCACTTCAGACAGCATTCGGTGTTTATGGTTCATATATGTACTTCATAATTGAATTGCACTTCCTTTCCTATTTTGTCAAAGTGTGTATAAAAACTTTTTACTCTGAATACTATTTTATTTTAAACACGAATACACTAACATGACGTTATCAAGTGATACACTTTAATATTATCTTGTCAGTGTAATAATTCTATCAGGACATTTAAGTATTTTGTATTCAGTTCATGCCAGATTAGGATATTTAATGGTGCTAGTATTATAAATTAAAACGACCATGCATTATTCCTCTGAATACTGCGAAATCGCTACAAATAGGTCAATCAGCGTGAATCAAATAGATTTTGTTCGTTCCAAAAGAGGTGGTCAGTGTATGGTAATTGCCGGCCGTAAATTTCACCAGAGAAAGATATACAGCGATGGGAAAACATTTTGGATTTGTGCTAAATCAGGATGTCGAGGAAATGTCACCTTAAATCCCGATCGTAAATTGATTGTGAAGATGACAGAACATGCGTCGGATTGTTTGTCTAATCCTGGAAGACACGCTATATTAACAGAATTTGACCGTCTTAAAAAGAAAACGTCTGAAAACCATGAGCCAATCCAAAAACAATATCAAGAAATGATTTGTAACCTAGAGCAAAAACAAGTTCATTTGCATCATATTATTCCAAAATTTACATGCGTAAAATCCACTCTTTATCGCAATAGAAAGAAAAACTTGGCAGTTTCAAGCATTCGCAACAATGATCCGTCCAGAATAGAGATACCGATACAATTCCGACAGTTTTTGATTGCGGATTTTAACAACGGGGTGGACAGAATTTTAATATTTTTTGACAGAAAAAATACAAAACGCATTAGGGAAATTAAACATTACTTAGCAGATGGTACTTTTAAGTCATGCCCGAGTCCCTTTCGGCAAATTTATACAATTCATGGATACCATGAGGATTCGAACTCCGTCATTCCCCTGATTTTTGCTTTTCTGGTGAGACAGGAAGAGAAAACTTACGAGATCTTATTAAACCTCATAAAATCTCAACTTAAATCCTGGAAGCCGAAAAAAATAACAGTAGATTTTGAAACGGCTGCTATGAATGCTTTTACACACGTTTTTCCAGGCATCGATGTAAATGGCTGTTACTACCATTTTGGCAATAGTCTTTGGAGAAAAGCTCGCGAACTAAACCTAAAACTGCGAACCCAGCGTAGTATCGCGTTGCATTGCACTGGTTTTGTTACCAGTGACCAATATTGCAGAAGGAGTAGAATACGTCTCAAGTCGGCAATGCGATTACGGAAGCAACATGGTTGTGTTTAATTCATACTTTTCTGACCAGTGGCTGAAAAACGACGATTTTATTCAAAAATGGAATTGCCAAGGTGAACATTTTAAAACAAACAACTGCTTAGAAGTTCGGCATGCAAAATTGAACAGGTTTGTAGGACGAAAAAATCCAACTTTACCTGAAATATTGAAAATTTTGGAAAATGAAGCAAAATTTTACAACATATCA
Source organism: Pammene aurita (assembly GCA_947086415.1). Classification (NCBI taxonomy): domain Eukaryota; kingdom Metazoa; phylum Arthropoda; class Insecta; order Lepidoptera; family Tortricidae; genus Pammene; species Pammene aurita. The sequence continues at coordinate 19,735,545 of OX352289.1, forward strand.
TTGTAGGAAATAAACAAACAGTTCAATGAGACGAAAAGATCAAAAGAATATGTACGAATAGCAGTAGAAATTGATAGAGCTGTCAGAGAGCTACAAAACGGTGACTTAACTGTAGGGCATTGTATTGAAATAATAAGCCCATTTACTGTTTAAAATTAAAAACACTATTAGGATGTTGGAACGATACCTGCATGACCATTTCTTTTTTAAGTTGTATTTTAGTTACAAAAGTTGTATTTTTGTTGTTTATTATGTTAATAAAGGTTATATTTCTTTACATTTGTACAGTATTATTACAAAAAAAAAGTTGAGAGGTCAGCATTATTCGAATAGGTAAGTAATTTATTCAACGACAAAAGAATAATCTTTTTTTGTACTTAACCGGTTACAACACGGGACTTTCTTCCCCTTTCGAAGCTGGTTACCAAACGTAGTTACAAATCTGTACCGGAAGAGTCCCAATTTGAAGCCAGTTACGAACTGGGATTTTATTCCCATTTCGAAGCTAGTTACTCAACGTGGTTACAAATCGGTAATGATTAAGTCCCATTTTGTAACCAGTTACAACACGGGATTATTTTTCCCGTTTCGAAGCTGGTTACTAAACGTGGTTACAAATCGGTAATGGAAAAGTTCCAATTTGAAGCCAGTTACGAACTGGGATTTTATTCCCATTTCGAAGCTGGTTACGAAACTTTGGCTACCAAACGGTACTAAAGGGTTACAACACGGGATTATTTTTCCCGTTTCGAAGCTGGTTACTAAACGTGGTTACAAATCGGTAATGGAAAAGTTCCAATTTGAAGCCAGTTACGAACTGGGATTTTATTCCCATTTCGAAGCTGGTTACGAAACTTTGGCTACCAAACGGTACTAAAGGAAAAATTTACGGTTTTCGCAATTTTCCTTTATCTGTGCTAGAAGACGTTGCTTCGTACCAAATTTCAAGATTCTGAGTTCACGGGAAGTACCCTGTAGAAGTTAGATTTTTTTCACAGCTCCAAGGGGCAGTAGAACTGAGTATTTGATATAAATTTCAGCGTGATACCTCCACCCGTTCCTGAGAAAAAGGCTCTTGACACACAGACGGACGGACGGACAACAAAGTGACCCTATAAGGGTTCAGTTTTTTCCTTTCGAGGTACGGAACCCTAAAAATCTAAATCCTAGAATGTTTTTTATCAAATTTAAGTACCTACTGAATAGCAAAATAATATTTTTAATTACTTTGTATGGGTTGGTGATATCTGGGCCTCTATTCGAAATGGCATAACTGACAGTAGGTAGCGAGACAACTATGAGATCACACTTTTGTGACAGTTGAAATTTGGGGTGGAATCACTCAAGAGTGACATCTAAAATGGTGGCCATAGCCATAGACAAAACGCTCTAGCGAGACCTACTGACAGATTGACAGTTAGGTGTGGACACGTGTAGATAGATGGATTTCACTCTATCACCTAGCGAGACAAGTGTGAGAGCCACGTCTCGCAGTTTGGCATGTCGAATTGAGGCCCTGGATGACAATGACACAATATGTGACACTGCGACATTCGGTTATCTTTGGTTGTTTTTTGGAATCTTATTGTGGTTTCTAGTTTAATTATTAACCCATTCAAAGCCCTCACATACAATAAAGTCTCGCACACGCAAGTGAACCAACGTAAAATTTACTCGAAAGTATGAAGGTTACTCTGACAGCATGCTACGTCAATTATAGGTTAAACAAGTAATTATGACACTAATACGTTTAAAGTCCGGGAGAAATGTTGGTCGGGTCACGCAACCAGAACACCAAACAAAACATCTTTTAGGTATAACTATGTCGTTTTTTTTTCTTCGGTCATACTAAACCACTTGACTGGGTCTATCAACCAAGATGGTACAAAGTATTTCATTACATACAGTCACCGGCAAGAGTATCTTCCTACACGAAGGCAGCAAAAACATGTGACAAGCTCCTATATGGCCCTACAAATAAGAGCGTGTCACATATTTTTGCGGCCTTCGTATAGGAAGATACTATTGCCAGTGACTGTACAATTGTACATATGTACGAGTATATCCGTACTCGTACGAGGACAAGGCGATAAAGTGCATGTTCAGATATTTTTAGTACCGTGGCTATTTGATGGCGACTGTACATATACACCGTGGGCCGTACAATAACCCGACAGACCTTAACCACGAATTTGTAAGACCAAAAGAAGGAAAAAATATTATGCAGGGCCCGGAATTAGGTGAGCTAAAATACCTAAAGTTCGCGAGAGGACATAATATAGAGTGGTTACAACCGGATGAAAATAATATTTTATTTGGATTCCGGGTATTCGATGTTTATTCGGGGACTTGTCGTAATATTGAACGTGATATGTTTTGTTTACAGTGCAGCATGTTTAATGTTAGTTTTTACTAATTTAAAATATATGTCACATTTTCAGATTTATTATTATAATGTTAACTTTATGGCTGCAATGTAACCATTTTTCATCATTACGACTATTACTTGCAGTGCCCGGATGAATATCGAATAGCCGGAATCCAAATAAAATATTATTTTCATCCGGTTGTAACCACTCTATATTATGTCCTCTCGCGAACTTTAGGTATTTTATCTCACCTAATTCCGGGCCCATTATGTGACTTTAGGTCAATTTCGCCAAAAAAAAAATTTTTTTTCGTTTTTTTTTTTCATTTTTTGAATGTTTATTGCACATGAAAAGTAAATGTTATTAATAAAATTATCGCCTAAAACAAATTAGTACATTTTTTTTTGTAAAAATTTAGTTTCTGCAAAGTTTTCCTTGTCACTTTGATATCTGTCAATAAGGACGTGTAAACTATGTCAAATAGTGGCAACAACGCCATTAGAAAGGCGTTTTGTGATGAGTTATAATAAAAAGTGTATTTTTAAAAATTGGTATTAACCCTGAAACTAGGCGTATTTTAGAAAAGTTTATAGGACATTTTAGTATCTAAATGTGATCAGGAATACACTGTTTTTAATACACCATTTTTAAAGGCTACTGTCATAGGTGCTGCCAGATGGCACCAGTATAGCCTGTCACATTTTTTTGTTCTATGGGATTTGGCTTAAAGGGCTAACATCCTGACCAGAAAATGCCACAAAAAGCAAGAAGTCGACATTATAACACGGACCTATACATATAGAATCCGCTGTGGTGCCACTGCACAAAAAGGGTTCGACAAGAAGATGCGAAAACTACAGAACATTGTCACTAATATCACATGCTAGCAAAGTGCTCCTGCGCATTATCAATGCTACTCTCGTGCTTCATAGATCACCAGATACCCGGTGAACAGGCTGGTTTCGTAGCTGGAAAGGGTTCTCGCGAACAGATGTTGAATGTCAGAGTTCTTATTGAGAAATGTCGCGAGTATAATAAACCACTGGTACTATGTTTCATAGACTATGCCAAAGCATTCGACTGCGTGCAATGGAGGGCTATGTTCGATGTGCTTGTCGAGATGGGCGTGCCGGAACACCTTGCTTACTTAATACAGAATCTGTACCTTGATGCCTCAAGCTTCGTAAAACTGGAGAACTATAAATCTAGCGATTTCCACACAGAGCGGGGCGTTCGTCAGGGCTGCATTCTTTCGCCAAAATTACTCAACCTTTACGGCGAATACATTATGATATGAGCAAAGCTCTTAAGGGTTGGGGAGGAGGTGCTTCGGTAGGTGGTCGAATGATCAATAACTTGAGGTATGCAGACGATACGACAGTAGTTGCGTCAAGTGAAGTGAAAATGGCGGCTCTTCTGAAGAGAATTGAAGAAGAAAGCGCTAAGCTAGGTCTTAAGATTAACCATTCCAAGACCAAAGTAATGGTAGTGGACAGGGAAAATAGACTACCAGTTACTAACGCACTCGGCGAGTATGAAAAAGTCACCCAGTTTGTATATCTTGGGACGTTGATAACCAATATCGGTGGTTGCGCCGACGAGATACGCCGCAGAGCTGGCATGGCTTAGAGCGCAATGTCTAATCTGGACAGGATTTGGAGGAACAGAGGTATTCGTCGCTCAACTAAGGTACGCTTGGTAAAAGCTCTAGTCTTCTCGATATTTCTGTACGGCGGTGCCGAAACGTGGAGTCTGAAAAGCTGCGAGAAGGCTAAAATTGACGCTTTTGAGATGTGGTGTTGGCGAAGACTGCTGCGTATACCCTGGACAGCTAGAAGAACTAACATCTCCATCTTAAAAGAGCTCAATATTTCCACACGACTTTCCAAAATATGCCATGAGCGTGCCCTTAGGTTCTTCGGCCATATTATGCGGTCTAGTACACATGAGGTTGAGAAACACATTGTTCTGGGCCGTATGAATGGCAAACGTGCTCGCGGTGGGGCACGGATGAGATGGTCGAACGCCGCCAAAAAGTCGGCTGGCGGCAGCCTGAACCGTGCAGTCCACATGGCCTATGACCGCACATTATGGAAGCAAGCGACATGTGGTCGCGATCCTCAGCAGTGAGGGAACGAGAAAGAAGAAGAACATATAGTATATAAAATGAAGTAGAAGGTAACTCGATTTGACTAAGGAAGTATTGACGTCATCTGGCAGTAATGTTAATGTATATCAATTTTGTATGAATCCGAGTGATACACCGCGCTATGTGTTCTAATCTCTATGGGACCGTAGAGGACCAAAAGAGGCATTCCGATATTTGTAACCACCTTGGCCGCTCCCATATATCTGATGGTTACTGTACATAGAGGTATCTAGATAAAATACTAATTCCATTAATCTTGATTATTGCTAATGCTGGTTTGTTGGCAGCTATTGGAAAGTATTAAACATATGGAGTAATACTTATACATTATCTTTAGGCAGGGCGATGGTCGGTGTCATATTTGGTCTTGGCCATGTCGTAAAGCGCCCTACCCATTTCGCCCGTCTCCTTGACCATAAAGTTTAGGAGGCTGTTGGGGTTGTTAAGTAGATTGAAGGGATAATCGTACTCGGCGACGCTGCCCTTGTCCATGACCAGCACTCGGTCGGAGTCCATGACGGTGTTGAGGCGGTGGGCGATCGTGATCACCGTGCACGAGGCGAACACGCGCCGGATCGTGGCTTGGATCAATGCGTCGGTCCTGAGAAACAATATTTGGCAAACTTAGTCCAGTTGTTAGTCATGCAGAAGCAGTTCACATCGGTTCTTTGCGAGATTATAGTACGCTAAAAAATAATGATAAGTAGTATAATGAGTTCCTTCATAATGTGTCTACGCTATTCGATATGTGCGAAGTGCATGGTGGGGGTAACGTGGACGACCGCAGTGCACAATGTGACAAGGAATTAAACTGCAAAGGGCTCTTGTCAATATTAAATTTCAAAATATTAGACATCACCTATGTCACCTCAACTCGGTCAACTGTCAAAATAGTGAATCGGCTAGAGAGATTTCATATAAGCAAGGAGTATAAGCCATTCATAAAAAAGAAAAAAAAGATTGTACCCCAGCCCAGTCAACTAAAACATGCCACCCGATCGTAATAGTAAGGGAGCCCATGACACTGAACCTAGTTCGATAAGTCTCCTAGATGAGATATATATATATGTAGGTAATTAGACGCGTCTTTAATGGGGGAACACGAAATGCTGATGCTGCAATGCAAAAAAAGTGGTGGCGTATTTTTATTTTTTTACCACGACGGTGGCAAACAAGCATACGGCCCGCCTGATGGTAAGCAGTTACCGTAGCCTATGGACGCCTGCAACCCCAGAGGATTCACATGCGCGTTGCCTACCCTTTAAGAACCTATACACTCCTTTTTTGAAGAACCTCATTCTGTAGCCCACTGGGAAAACCTCGGCAGGGAGTTCATTCCACAACCGTGCACGTTCGTGGGAGGAAATTCCTCTTAAACCGTACAGTGCGCGACCCCTTAGGCCCAGGGTGTGAGGATGAACACCCTGCCGGCGGCGAGCGGTGCGGTTTTTTTGAAAAAATTAAAAAAATCCGGCTTCTAGTATGATAAGTCTCCTAGATTTCCTTTGTTCCTCGAAGCAGGGGAGGGGTAGGGCTACACGATAATGCGGCGCTGCAAGCCCCCGTGCGTGGCCTTGTCAGTTGGCTTGGCAGCAGCATCAAAAGATTGTAGATGTATGAAAAAACAAAACGCCTGATCGTTTTATAACAAAAACAAATTGTTATGCAACATAAACTTAGCGCCTGAACTGCAAAAGGAGGTTACGTTATTAAAATGATTATATATTTTAAACGGTCAGGGGTTCTTGATCAGACACGATACATGTCACAACTGTCAAAATGCTTACGCAGTCATTAAACATTCTTAAATATATTTGTATTAATAGTAAAGCCATGCCTAGGTATTTTTAAATGTTATATTGAGTATTTAACAATATTTTGATACTAGTTATTTTCACGAAATATTTTATTTTTCTCGCGTCATATGTCATTCGTATATCTCAGCCATACCTGGATAGTTTTTAATGTTTAAAGCTTATTATGATTCTTATTTAAGTAAAGGTATTTGCTTGCTTTATTATTGTGCGTTTGGTTGGAGGGTTATGGAGCAATCAGGCAGGCCAAAGTGGCATACAACAACAAAAGCCACCTCGTATTCCACCAAATCTTTTACCATCACCTAAGATAATTGTTTTATTATTTAGTATTATTTAATAAAACTATTAACTAACGTTTAGAAGAACTTTTATTTACGAAAATGTGTTAATAAGTGCATATTATGATTGTCAATTAAATAATTTTCGTGAATACTGATTTAAAAACTAGACGTTAAGTTTCCGTTTTACAACGTACGTGCGTCACTGTCAGTTTTTAAATTTTCTCGTCTCTCTAAAGTGATAAACAAAACGAATTTGTGATTTTATTGTTGTATTGGATTATTTAACCTGCAAATTGTTATTATTTATTAAAAAATGGGAACACTTAATAATGTTAAAAAATCCTTTGTTAGTGTGCTTGCAGTGTGTTTAAATTGAACATTTAGAAAATGTTGGCAACTACTGTTTCTATGTTTACTCAATTTCTAATTTCAAAAAAGAACGAAGTATAGTATCCTGCCATAGTTGATATGATTTGTTAAAAACAAAGACAATGGAGTAATACAGGCGTGAACTTTAAGAAATACTACTTGTGCTTCGAGTTTGACAGCTTAACTATGTGGCGGCATGACGGCACGACAACCATCCACAGTGTGGGATTTTGCCTTAGTTGCGGACATCCTTATTTTATTTTATAGTATGATGGGTTTTGCTGTAATAAAGCATGCTAAGAAACTCTCGTTGGAATATGTCACTTAATTTCGTAGTTATAGATTTTTTTCTGAGAGGTCAACGACCTTCATAAAAATCGTTTTTATCGAAATTTCCTAAAAGAAGTCAGACTACGATTTCGAATTAAATACATAGTGAGTTGTGAAAGTTGCAGGTCTCTGAAAACACAGGGACGGGCTATATCAATAAATTTAAATATTTCAGAAAAGTGTAAATAGTTAATTAACTATAAAAGGGTCGCATTATTTTTTACACATAAAATTAACTTAATATATTTACCTTTTAACTGTGAAAATTCTACTAAATTATCTCTTAAGAACTCGGATAAATTGCGTTTCTAAGTTTTTTTTCTGATTTCTATGGAAATAGGGTTGTCACATAAACGTTATCTGACGTTACTTTTAGAAAGGGAAGAACATTTTTTGGTATAGGTGTGCTTTTGTTTTTTGTTTTGTAGCATGCGCGAAGACAGATAAGGGTCGACGAATCTAGTGCTTAACGGCCTTCTAGCCTCAGTCGGTAGTGACTGCCTATGAAGCAGGAGGTCCCGGGTTCAAGTTCTGGTCAGGGCATCTATTTGTGTGTTTATCACAGATATTTGGTTCTGAGTTATGGATGTTTTCTATGTATTTAAGTATTTATCCATATTTATCTATTATATACATATATCGTCATCTAGTACTTAACGTAGCTTACTGTGGAACTAGGTCGATTTTTGTAAGATTGTCCTAAAGACTGTGTACGATAAAATCCGGACATGCATTTTATTTTTCGGTACCACATATTCAAGCAACACTTCTTTTCAATAATTTGTGGTCATCAAGCTACATAATAAAATTACAAACATAATATAACGTTACGTTATGTGTGACTTTGATCACTATATATTCCACAGTGCCTTTTTTTTTCTCCCATATATAAACTACTTTTAGTGCTTGTAGTAGAAAGTCTTCCTGACTGCGTCAAGAAAAGAGTTTCAAATCGCATGTTTTTTTGTAAGATAACATTCTAATGAGCATAAAAGAGCTTGTGAAAATATAAATACAATTGTGGCACTGCAGCAGGAAGTGAGTGAAGTTTATCAAAAAATGCTGGACAAAAAATTCAAGATATGATGGAATAAATTTGGCCAAAACTCACACAAGCCCATACAATTGTAATATGATTCTATTTTTAGTATATATTACCTTAATTCGAGATTATTAAAATAAAAGAAATGCTTGAATATGTGGTACCGAAAAAAAGATATACCAGATCATACATGTCCGGATTTTATCGTACACAGTCTTTATAATATTCATTTATTTATTTAGTGCTCTATAGAACAAGTCTAAACTAGTTGTTTTATGATTGGTATGGTGCTCTCGATCATAAAGCCAGTATTATTTCGTGATTCGTACTGTATGTATTTTACGTTTCACTGTATTAGAATTTGCATGTCATCACACCAAAGCATATCATCTTTATTTTGGAGGGTAAACTCAATAAATATCATCACAGAGTCTTTATATTGGTCTGAAGTTATAGACACACTTACTTCGACCTGATATGGTTGTTATTTAAACGAAACTGCAATAAGGAATACCAACTTAACAAAATAAATAAATGGAAAAGGATACTACGGGAGCTTGGGATCGAACGCCCGACCTCTTGCAGTGTGCAGCTTGAGTTGCCGAATAACGCCGTGGCTATCTACTAGATATGTAGCTATATGAGTATCATTGAACAATCGACGATATATCAATTGGTTAGAGTGCAAATTCCAAAACTCATAAAATAACCAGTATATGGACGTGGAGTGGTATGGACGAACGGAGTTGAAATGAGTCAGAAAAAAATAGTTTTAGTTATTGTTATAGTCGGTATGTGACAACCCTAACCAAAATTTAAAAAAATGGATATCTCCGTGTTCCTGTGTTGGACGCGTTTGATTTTTTTGTGCCAACAGTTATTATCTTACTTAACATTTGTGCACATAAAAAAAATGCGACCGTAACGAGAATTGCCGAAAAAAAATTAATTACAATATCATGGAAATTAATAAATTGACGCCTATAGAAGATATTTTTTAAATGTTTAAATACATCTATTAGTGCTATTAAATATTGTCTATCATACCATGGAGCATTCAATAATAAAACTGCTCAAACAAAACAAAAAATGCGTTTCTATGGTTTCTCAGGACTTTTCTCGATTATTTTTTTTTATACTACTACGGTGGCAAACAAGCATACGGCCTACCCGTCGATTTTGTCAATATCTCAAAAACTATGATAGTTAAAACCACGGGAGTTGTAATAGAAGATGTTTTTAGTTATCGGGTATCCAAAAACCACAAAACATAAGGATGTCCGCAACTAAGGCAAAATCCCACACTGTGCCATCAGGCAACCGAATACAACATATTAGTACGTAACCGTACAAAGCTACCAATACCCGCTGTCAACCTCGAGGCTCGATATTCTTAGCATATTTTAAAACCTAGTCTTTGGTTAAAAACTATTATTCAATGAGGAAGAGCCAATTGGATTCTTTATAGATAATATTAGATACGCGCAAAGTAACGAATAATGGCGCTGCAATCGTTAAAAAACATCTTATTTTTTAAACATCGGATAACTATTTCAAATGTACTCTATTAAAAAAGTTTTTAAACGTATGTAAGGTTACCAAAAAAGAAGGCAGTAAGTAGGGAACAATTTTTATGGCATCTAGACTTACTGAGGGTCGACATTGGCGGTGGCCTCGTCCATCACCAGCACCTTGTTGGAGCGCAGTACGGCGCGCGCTAAGCACAGCAGCTGCCGCTGCCCCACCGAGAAGTTGCTGCCGCTTTCCGCGATCTTGTAGCTAAGAGACGGCACGGCGTCCTTCATTTCTACCTGAAAAAAAAATTTACAATAAAGAACCGACTTCACTTAGCCTCCACCTTTCCAAAAGCAAATGCTGGAGCTGCTGTAAAAATTACTCAAATCACTATAGGTGTGCCTATAATAGTTGAAGAGTTCCCTCTATTTCTCCAGGATCCCATCATCAGATCCTGACCTGGTTACAACTGTGAAGTATACTCTTTCCTCTTAAACAAAAAAATAGTTTTCCAAATCGGTCCAGCCGTCTTAGAATAATTGCTGAACATACATAAAAAAAAAACAAAAAATATAGCAAATAAACAAAGAATTGATAACCTCCTCCTTCGAAATCTTGAAGTCGGTTGATAATGATAAGTCGAATAAGAAACTTGAAGTAGTGTCTTAAAACAAATAGTAAACAATTTTGCAAGCGTAACTTTCAATTGAAATTTGGCACCCAAAGAAGAAATTACAACAGGACTAAGCACGAATACAAAGGCGATGTCTACATTGCGGCTTTTGCAATAATACCTATCATACTGCATAATAATAATGCTGAATACGTGTTAGGGTAATTCCACGAGACTGTAACGTCAGTTACCAATTCTCGTGTGTTCTTTGATTAATTCAGCAAATGTAACTTGTGTTCACATATCTACCCTATGCCTACAGGTAGATATATGGACACTTAAATTTGCTTAATTAACCAAATAACACACGAAAGAATTGGTAACTGACGTTAGTCTCGTGGAATTACCCGCTATCGGTTGCCATTCCAATATTTGCGTGAGTCGAATGGTAAACCAAACGTACCTGTTCCAAGGCTCTCCAAATGTCGTCGTCGCTGTAGGTATCGAACGGGTCCAAATTGTAACGCAACGTGGCGGAAAAGAGAATGGGTTCTTGAGGAATAATAGATATTTTCGATCTCAAGGCCTGAAAATTAAAATGACATCAGTTTATTCATAAAGATTTTCGAAAATCTGGTTAGTTGTATTTTAAATTTACTAATAAAATCTCCATTTAAGGATTTCTGACTCGCTTTCGAAAGGATTTTGTTATAACCAGAACCTAATAAATAAGTACATACCACTTAAATAAAAAAAGACAAACCAACTCCGTATTATTTTTTATTCAAAATGTAGGGACTAATAATTTAATAGTAATGTACTTATAAGTAAACAATTTTACCTGTTTGGATAAGTCTTTGATGTTTACTCCATCAATTTTAATGCTGCCATCGATCGCGTATAATTGAAACAGGGCTGATATTAATGAAGATTTTCCTGCACCAGTTCGCCCTACGACTCCCACCTGAATTAATGCAAAAAAAACATTTTTTTATGTCCATTTAACGGTTTGGCTTCAATAATATCGGATTTTTATATCATTTCTTATATTTTTATAACAAATATTTTAGAGTTCGCATCTAACATAAATTGATACGATTGGCACCTGATTACAAAATGGTTCTTTGTAATCTTGTTAAGTGTTCAAATTTACCTTCCAGCCACTCTTTATTTGGAAGCTCAAATCATTCAAAACTGGTGGATCTTCAGGACCGTATTTCATATAGACTTGTTCGAAGTGCACCTCACCCTCAGTTGGCCAAGTCGATGGTGCTTTTATTTCTAGTAGAACAATAAAAAGGATTAGTACATTGTATACCTATGTCTTGACTCTTGAATCACGTAGGTCTTAAATATACGAGTATTGATGTTAACAACAAGCTTAAAGACACTGAGGTTTACCGGTGAGTAACAATTTACCGGACTTAATGTTAACACACTTACTTCCTTCATACATATTTTCTTCCTTTGGCAATTCACTATACTCTATGACTCTCTCAACCGACGTCATCTGTGCCAAGAAGTCTGCAGTGAACCGGGCGGCCATTTGCAGCATCATTGTGAGCACCATGGATTGACTGACGGCTAGACCAACGCTACCTACCGGGATCATATCACCTGAGAATTAAAACATTACTGGGTATACTGAATACTTGACCAATAAAATCAACTGCTATTTTGTTTAATGATTATAGAGTAACATACCAAAATCCACGAAAAGAAAAACGCACAAAATCGTGCCCAGGTACGCCAGACAAAGGAAATCCAAGTATAATCCAAACGCACTTTGAGCTCCTAAGAAGGTGTAGAACGCACTTGAATGTAGATCCTAGAAAAATAAATGAAAATATTTACAGTTTTACTATATACAAGTAATACCCTTTAGAAAACTCTAATATTCAAAACATAAACAGTAATACACACCTGTGCAGCATCAAATATTTCGTTTAACCTTTTTTCCGAACCTGAGCATCTAATTGTAGACAAGCCTGATATTGTAGATGTAATCATGCCGAAAACAGGGCTTTTAGCTGTAATATAAATATATAAATATTACAGAATAAAATTACAGAAAGGGCCAAGAACCCAGATACATAAACAAAATTCTCGTACCTATAGTAATGTTTTAGGTTCTCTCATTTCAAAGAATAGATAAATGTTCAACGTTGTTTTAACTACTTAACTAAATAGTTTAAGTTTGCAAGGAAATATTCTAACCTAACAAAATTAAATAAATACAAAACAACTACAATTTTACAAGTATAATTGATTTTCTTATAACAAAAGTTTGTGGTTAAAAGTCAATCGAGATTTTTTTTATCCGTCCAGTGCGAGTCGTACTCGCGCACGAAGGGGTCCGAATTTTTTTTTATGAAAACTGCAAAAAAAATTGTTTTTGTTGTTATGTCTAACTATTACGCTTCATGAGATACAGCCTGGTGACAGACGGACAGCGGAGTCTTAGTAATGGGGCCCCATCTTTACCCTTTTGACAATGTTTTCCTCTTTCAACAACAAGTATCACGGAATTTGCATTAAGATTAATTTAAAACTTACTTGTACTTTCCAATCTTTTTACAGCTTGGGCTGCATTCAAATACCATTTCAAAAGAACGATAAATATGATAACTAAAACAAAAGTCGGTATAATCGTCCACCATAGAGCCAAGGCATTCAGCACTAGGATGCTTATCATGGAGAGGTACATCTGAATGGTTTCCAGCAAAGAGCGTGGCAAGATCTCATCCAGTGCACCCATATCCTTTGAGAATCTGTTCAGAACACGACCTGCAAGACCAAAATCATTTAAAACTGGTAGATCTATCACTGGTAACGCTGAAATGTCATGGTATGCCTACCTTACATTCACCATATCGTTCAAAGCTCATCGTTTGATTATTTAATGAACAGTGAACGGGTAGTGCCGATATGATACTAGTACCTAATAGTAAGTACTTACTTTAAAAACTTATACCTAAATACATAAACACATAATATTATAAACATAAAAAAAATACACAATATACAGGATTTTCTTACTTTATCGTATTTAGAATACGATACACATTATGCCCTTAAACGGCATTTTTGTTACACCTAGTACAAGTAAATACATCAACGAAGGCAACTTAAGGCAGCAAGAGATAACATTATGTACTTACGTATAAATACACACGCACAACACATAGGCACATAGTGATATGCCTGGCCAAATGTTAGGCATATCATGACATGGCGAACTTTTTTTACAATCGGGCGGCGATATATATTGCAATATGCCATTTGTGGATTTAAAACAAAAAGTAAATACTCGTAGTATGGTAATGCACGTTTGTTGAACTAAAGCAGTACGGACGAAATACATATACCCGTCCTACAAATTTGTTTTTAAAATCAGAGAAGGGTGGATACCTGGTAACCAGCCAGATGATTGCTTAGTTCGATTATTATTTCGACTAGGTAAATAAAAGAGATATAAGTTGTTTTAATTTTCGTTGAAACAATATAATAATAAATGTGTCGGTCAAAATTACCGAGATAGGTGTACTGCCGAGATTACAAGAATCGTTTCTATGAAGATTATGTACAGAGATAACTCACCAGATAGATTCGTGTCAAAGAATCTCATTAAAGCATTGATAAGATTTTTAAAGATGAGATTATGAATATTCTTCGAGGCTCGGACGGTCATCATGACAAAAGCGTAGATCCGAATGTGAAGGATCACGATGATGCCCAAAATTAAGGAGCCATAAGTGAGTAAATACTGCCAAGTTTGAAAGAAATAAATTTCCGTATTCCAACCGGGATCTGAAAATGCACCAAATGATGTCAGTTCACAATGCAACAATCTTATCTTCTAAAAATTAAATTAAATTAAATTTAGCATGTAGAAACTCACCGGGTTCCTCTCCATCTGGTAAACCCTGTTCGTATGCATCTACATTATTAGTCCTGTAAAGAACAACATTTTTATAAGTTCGCTAAAGTTTTAATGCGGTTTTGTACAACTTTTCGATACTAACTATTTTACAGTAACTAATAAGACTACTATTAGTTGGTATACATATAATTGAAAGATTTCTTTTTAAACTGCAGAAGTGGAACACTTTTTTGATTTTTAGTTTCATTTATAAATAATTCTCTTTAATCTAACAGCTGTTTCGCGATTTTTGTTTGGAGAGGTGATAAGAGTAAGATTGATTAAAACGATGTTAAACATAGTATGTTAATTATATGAATACATTGAAAAATGTGTCGTTGAAGGAGTAAATTAATGTCTGTATTGCATTAATATTGTAAAATTCTACTGGAAATAAAGGCTTTTATTATAATATTATCAAATATAATTGATGTGCGCTATTTCATTATTAGCGATTATCGTTTTTGAAATCGTTACCGGACTTTTAAATTTAGGATTAGCGTGGTAATTTAGTTTTCGGTAGACAAATGCGGTAAATTCATAAATATTATAGAACATCGTCCCTTCATCCCTACATTTAGTTTAATCTAAAATCGATCTAATTAGACTTATTTACCAAAGACTGAGCCAGTAGTCCGCGGTAGTAGCCGTCGCCTGGGTAGTCACGATCATCAACACCGTGGTGATGACCAGACACCACGATTCGACGGAGCTCAGATAGGCCCATACGACCTTCCATTTTAAATTGCCTTTGGCCCTGTCTTCTGCTTCTTGGACCTGCTCCCTTTCTACCTGACTATCTTCACTTTTGATAGATATTCTCGAAATGCCTCGTTTCATCGATGGTCTTGCTTCGAGCTACAAATAAATATTGTGTATTAATTATTCTCACACATATTATACACTCCAATACCATAAAAACTAGTTGTCTGACATAAAAGATTTTGTCCATATTCGCTCTTGCTTATGTATGTGTACAACTGTACACCCTAGGCCAAAATCGATGATTATCAGGCATAAAGTTTTTTTTAATTTAGTTCTCAGATATATTATCTAGATTTTCCTTCCATTGTATTAATAGGAATAATGTAGTTTTTCTAAACTTTTACAATAAATTCACAACTTTGCGTTAGACAGGAATCTACTTTTTTCATGTTTACTGTTTTTAATAATCTATAACAATTTCTAATATCTTTGATCAGCGAAGCGTGAAGTGAATTTTTGATCACCAATTTCATAACAAAAATGTTTGAAATCTTTGAATTTGTATACAACCCAATGTTTGTTTCCATACTTTTGACCTGGGGTGTAAATTATGTTGGTCATGACATGAAGTTATTATTTAAACCTGGAGTATATTCTTGGGTCACAAAGTGAGGCCGAAAGTGATCGTAATAGAGGGAGCTGCATCTCGTTTTGATCAAGGAGGTAATGACTTCATCTGACAATAATGCCAACATTACAAGTCAAAATGTCAATGTTTTGTAACGAGTGCGAGTGAGACACCGCCCCCTCTCGCGGACCATTATTTCTAGTCACCTATGATATGAGCGACTGCTTTGCTCGGTAATTATAATAAGGTTCACTGTGATTAGGGAAATAGAGTAAAAGTAATGTACTAATGTCCGGTTCTCTTATGTTGTTGCAGTACGAAGGTTAAAAGTTACAGGTAAAATAAGACTACATATGACAGTTTGGTGGCAAATTATGTACATCAGTGAAACTTTTTTATGACTTTATCTTGACACTAGAAATAAATGAGGTCCTGTTGAGTCCTACGAAAATTTAGAGGTCCTACCCCTTTTCGGGGGTTATGGGAGGGGGTTTAATTTAAAAACCGGCCAATTGCGTGTCTGACCACGCATAATAGAGGATTGCGTAACTTTGATGAAATAAGAACACACTATCAAGGTAGGTACTAAGGTAATCTGTTTATGGAAGAAGTTTTTTGGAGATGGCTCATAAACACAAAAATGGCTGAACCGATAATATATTGAACTCATTTTTCTATAAAATAAGTGTTAATGCGCATCTTCTTGAATTTGTTCATATGGTTCACAAATTTAGAGAGGGAAGGACACAATTTTTTAGACTTTCGAAGCAATTATTTCTGAAAATATTCATTAAATAAAAACAATGTTTTAAAAAGCTCAATGTTATTTTTAACCTTTTGACCGCCGTCGTCTGATATACATATATGAGACAAAGTGACAAAGTGAATGACACGTTCATAAATTATAACAGAATTCAAATTTGAAAGGCAAAATTTTGACATAAGGCGGTTAAAAGGTTAAAGACCTATCGATTGATAAGCAACAAGTTAATATTTGGTAAAAAAAAAGGGTCAAACCTTCATATCACGCTAAATATTGATCTTATAAGTATGGTTATAGTCTCATTCGATTCAGCGCAAAAAATACATAGAAAAAGACACTTCATTCGCCTAGTTTGTAAAACGTGCGTTTATAAAATTGCCCCCTGCCCTCCGATGGGCAGATGGCCGATGGGGGTAGCACCCCTAAATTCTGATAGGACTCGGCACTCTCGGCAGATCCTCATTTCTAGTACCAAGATAATAAAGTTAATAAACATAGTTTATTTTTTATTTTATTTTATACCACGACCGTGGCAAACAAGCATACGGCCCGCCTGATGGTAGGCACCGTAGCCTATGGACGCCTGCAACTCCAGAGGTATCGACCTTTTACAACTGTCGTTGTTTCATTGATGTACATGTAAATTTTGCCTCCAAAAACCTAACAAAAGGATATGTCGGATTACACAATTTTGAAAAGTCGAGAACTGTGCATTACATAGGGTAAATCGCCAGTTACTGGCCACTGTCCAATAACTGGCCACCTCATACTAAAAACGAACTCTGCGTACCTACAAACAAAATTCATTTTAGTATAACGTGGCCAGCTATTGAAACCCTTCAGTTTCTACTTCAGCTTTGTTTGTAGGTAAACAGAGTTCATTTTTAGTACGAGTATCAGGTGGCCAGTTATTGGACAGTGGCCAGTAACTGGCGATTTACCCTAGTACCAAATGGGCAGAAAAGGGGGAGGGGAGTCCTATGCCCATATGTATAATAAGTTAAGCAATGTATTTACTATATTTTCTTGGGTTCACTTATTTATCGGAATAACAATTGCGAATTAAAATGTCACTTCGACCAGTTCAGACAAACACTAAGACGTATTTACGAATAAGTATATCATTAATCATCTCTTTCTTTTTCTCGAATGTACATACAGTCGCCATCAAATATATCGGAGCGGCCAAGGTACTCAAAAATATCTGAGCATGCACTTTATCGCGTAGACAATAGAGGCGTTGTTCACATATTTGTGACCACCTTGGCCGCTCCGATATATCTGATGTCTACTGTACTAAACAGGAGATTAAGTTCTAGTTGACCTTAAAATGACAGTTGCAATTACCTTTGTAACACCTGGTTCAATAACATTTTCTTCGGGATTCGACAGGAGTAGTGCAAACTCTTTTCCCGATTTGGTGAGTTCTTCATAAGTGCCGACGTTTTCAATGGCTCCCTATAAAATAATCATTGTTGTAATTATTTTTGCATGTTTTAACGTGGGGCATTCCACTCATACAATCGTTAGTTATTAAATCAAATACGAACAATGAAAACATTGAAAAAATAATCAATCCAGCAGGACTTGAACCTGCCTCGATACGCCTTGCCGGGGCTCGATCGCATTACCAATTAAGCTATGGGTCAAGTTACTAAGTTGACGAAATTTTCAATGCCTTCATTCATCTTTTATAATTAATAATAATTGCGTGTTGTTATTTTGATTATAATTGTTACTGAAACAGCAAATTGAGTTTTAAAACAAGATTCGTGCCGGTCTGGCTACACACACAACATAAAAAAAAAGTAACTTAAAATAATGTTAAAGTATAGCATCCTTCAAAACCACGATTTTAAAGAGTTAAAGAAGAATTTTGTATTAGAATGTCCGCTATTGCAACGCCATGGTCAACTCGATTGTGCGAACAGTCGGGAAGGAGGGAAACCGCGGTCGGGCCGAAGGGCTGGATTTTCATGACGTTACCTAAATCGATGTACCAAATTTGAAGTCATAACTTAACAGTATTTGAGCATGTAATGTTATAATTACGTTACAGACACAGATAAAAAACTTATCATAGTCTATTGTTGTAATGCTGGCCATTGCCTACCGTTTTTAAACACATTTAAGAGGACTTACAATGTGAGTCTAGATAAACACTATTCTCGGTTTGTAACCAGTATTGTATTGAGCCAGTCACCTTTTGGGATGTATTCCGTTTCGTAACTAGTTACCAATCGTGGTTAGGAATCGGTAATAGAAAAGTCCCACATTAAAGCCAGTTAAAATTTGGCTATTTTTCCGTTTTGAAGCTGGTTACCAATTTTATTTACCAAACGATATTAAAGGTACATGGCACATCTGTATTTGCTGTGATGTGTGACTAAAGTTCCATATATAGCCATAGAAATGCTATTACTTATGTTGTGTCGTGTGCGTTACAAAAAAGAACTTTAGTACATATTAGAAAAGCAATACTCACTTCATTTAATACTACAATAGTATCCGCAGTTTTGAGAAAATGAATCTGATGCGTAACCAGAATCACAGTTTTACCGTGCAGGTAGCCTCTGATGCAGTCTTCAAACAGGATTCTGCCTACATTTGCATCCACAGCAGACAAAGGGTCATCGAGTAAATAAATATCCGCCTGATAAAAGGAAAACACGAAGTTGACAGCAAAAGACAAAGTAAAGAAACGAATATATTACGCCATATTTTACAACGATGCATGCGAATAAAAACTGGATTTTACCTCACGGTAGATTGCTCTTGCTAAGTTTATGCGGGCCTTTTGGCCTCCGGACAGAGATACTCCACGTTCGCCAACAAGAGTGAGATCACCATATGGAAACTGTTTGAAATCTTGTAACAAACAGCACACTCGGCAAACCTGGAATAAATACGTTTAATACTTTTCTTAAAAGCTATCAAAATCCTACTAACAAACACAACTGTCAACATGTCAACAAATAAGGACAAAATATAAATGAACCCGAGAAACGTTCATGAATAAGGGGGCTAAGGACTGGCCACGACACTAATGAGGGCAACAAACCCGTTTAGTTAGATTGCTATTCTATCCTTATTGCTAGGTCGGGGCATCTGGCAGTTTTTAATAAGTGGAGGTCAGAGTGACAGAAGAGCAAAAATTTTTCAGTTCCTTCAAAACAGTAATACCAAATTTAAACTTTCGTGAGACATACTATCAACAGATATATATATATATATATTATAGTGACAGTAATACCAAAATAGGTAAAAATTGCCGAAGTTCTCTCATGTATAGAGGGCAGGCAGGGCCTATATTAATATTAATATTATTATATTAATATTATAGGACAATCTTACACAAATCGACCTAGGCCCACAGTAAGCTCAATAAGGCTTGTGTTATGGGTACTAGTCGACGATATATATCATAGATAAATGTGGATAAATACTTAAATACATAGAAAACATCCATAACTCAGGACCAAATGATAAACACACAAACTAATGCCCTGACCAGGATTCGAACCCGGGACCTCCTGATTCGTAGGCAGGGTCACTACCGACTAGGCTAGGAGGCCGTTATACTATTACCGCTGTACAATTAACATAAAACCAAAAACATTGCCTATTATTAACAAAAACAGTAGGCGACTAACTATTAACTACATTATTATGCGCCGCTTGGCACTACTTTCCCCAAACGGAAACTTCTGGCACTGCCAATGATATAATTTAATAATTTATATTATTTCTCACAATATTGCATCAAACCCAGAACTCTAGGATTTGAATTCTTGATGTGGTTTGCTTTTTTTGACCTCACGCGCTTGTGAATCCTTTGGGGTTGCAGGCGTCCATAGGTTACCGTAACTGCTTACCATCAGGCGGACCGTATGCTTGTTTGCCACCGTCGTGGTATTAAAAAATATGTCCGGATCTAGAAATAGGCATAGTATAGCAAACTAACCAGAGGAATTTTGTTGCTGTCATTATTGTGTCATGTCTGACGTGGCCAGCTCTCCGTCCTATATTTATAGCACTGTACCTCTTTATACTTAGTGGAGTCATAATGCAGACCAAACAAAACATTTTCTCGGACTGTCGCGGGGAACAACCAGGGATCCTGGCTGGCGTAAGACACTCGCCCCTTCACGTTTAGGTTGCCGCGGCTCACTGGCAACTCTCTAAGCACCACTTGTAAGAATGATGACTGCAAAGCACAAAAAATATTTAGAAGTATTTTATACATGTTATTAAATTCTGGGTCAATAGAAAAATTAAAGGTACTTAAAAAATATGTCTAACTGTAACTTCATTTCCAGACAAAAAAAGCATTTGACACACGACAAAATATAATTTACGAAATACGTTTTAACTGAAATATACGCAATTAACGGATATTTTTACTAGAAATTAATGTAAATTGCAAGTTAAGGTGTATAAATTGACAATGAACCATGGGTGTTCTTTAAAAGTGCGTGGTTGCGAAGCAATGAAGGTAAAATGGGTTTAATTACATTTAGTGGAATACGGGAACGCCTTTTTACCGTGTGACCTGTTAGAATACGTTAGGTACTAATAAGCATTGCCCCAGGTATAATACATATACATATAGCAAACAGATACCTGTTTGCTACACAAAGAAAAAAATATGCAAGTTTATTTTTTCTCCACCAGGCAATCCTTTTTATTATTGCAACACAACTTCACATTTTATAACTGTTTTGTCAAGAGCATATGTCGTCTTAGCCATTTGCCATTCGATTAGAATTCAAGCCAACTTATATTTTTACAAATTGTTTTCGATTATGCTTACATAATTTATTGACCAAACTGTTATAAAATGACAGATGATGTTGAAATAGTTAAATGCAATAGTATGGTAAAGAAAAATATATCGTGTATATTTTTTTCTTGGTGTTATAAACAAATATCTATATAATATCTAGCGCAACGTCAATAACTGTTAAAAAATATTTTTTAATACAATTGCTCAAAAAGTTTAGTTAATGTAGCTGCAAATCGTGCGTAAAGTTTGATTTTATGCACTAGTGCTAAAAAGTAATCTGATCTGTAAAACGTGCGTAAGGTTTGATTTTACGCACGATTTGCAGATCAGAATTTTAAATAAATGAGTATTATGCGAGACCCGCTTATAAATGCCCTGAACTACGCGCGGTTGGGCATAAAGGAGTATTATGCAAGACCCAATAGTATTACTTGAACAACGCGCGATTGAATGAAGCTGTCTTTCGTACACTGACAGAATATAAATGTAATTTTATTTCATTGTAGTTTTTTCGCAATTGTATTAAAAAACGTTGTTCGACACACGTGCGGAGGTGTCATTTTCACTCGTATCGGTCAAGTAACCTCGGTACTCGTGCGTAATGACATACTTCTCGCACTTGTATCGAAAACTATTATTTCACTATAAGTAATAATCAGATTATTCACTATAAGTAATAATCAGATTATATTCTCTAACAAAAAAGAAAATCGCACTAGTGAGTTATCAAAGCTCAAAACTGTTCGCGTACGGTAGTAATGATTTTACTTTTCTATCGAAGCCGACTTTCCTATTGAAATCACGACCATTTTCATCATAAAATTTCCACAAGGATTTCCACAATAATCATTATAGCGCTATTACCAGCAGTCCAGCTGCGGGTAAATAGAAATCACAGATTAGGGGTCATTAGTGATACTAATAAATAACTAATTACTTTTCCAGAGCCAACAGGACCTATTATAGAAGAAAGTTTGCCTTTGCGAATTCTTATTGAGAGGTTGTTGAGAGTGGTCTCGTCGGTATTTGGCGACCAGGAGGCAGTTACGCCTGATAACTCCATCGCGTAGTCGACGGCTGCCGACGGACGTCTAGCGGGAATTCCTGTAATAACACCAAACTGTAAAAACTATTCCAGTAATCAACTAGTCACGAAGATTCGGGTAAAATGACATTTTTGTGAAATGTCGACGCATACAACGGCATAATTTCCATTACATTTGTTTGGAGCTCTATTAAACATTTAACATACATACGTATAATTAAAGCATTAATTAAAATTTTGTATTAAAAAAATATTATTACGTAATTAGACTCAGGCGAGGCTGGCGAGAATTTGATGCAGATGGCAATGGATCCAGAAGCGTGGAAGTATGAAGAGAAGGCCTTTGTCCAAGACGGGCGCTGTAAAGGCTGCTATAGATAGATAGATAGAATTAAACTCAAACAGAAGGCGTGATTTAAATAATATAATTACCAGTTTCTTGTCCAGTAAATTCATCGTTATGAGTATATTTTTTTGATGCAATAGGATTTAGCTCATTGTTAGTGGGCTTAGAGTCAAATGAGACTGGCCTGATAGCATTTTTACTTTCTGGTGTTAAAATTGTTAAATCTTCTCTTTCGTCTGAAAAAAAAAAGATTAAAATACTGTAACTCCAGTACGGAAAAAAGTCAGTTCAAATGTAGCCTATGTTACAGGGGCCATAATAACGAATCGATTGACACCTTAGTCGTCAAAATCGGATGTTAGTTTAGGTGGTACGGAGGAACATACGCAAATAATAACATACATTCATACATACATACTGCTGAAATCGTTACCTTTCCTTTTGGCGTCGTCGGGTAAAAAACACAATATGAATATTATACTATTCTATTGGTAACCAAAAATGTGTAAATTAAAAACACATCGTTAAGTACCTACTAGATAGTATAAATATACACAATGGTTTCATTCTAACTTTAAAACACGTTAAGTTAAGACACGATCCAACCCCAATCCATTAACTATCAATACAATACTTACAGCTAACGTCTAAACGTCAGTTTGCAATTAATACGTAATGCAGCTGTAATCATTCACCTCAACAGTTCAGTATTCTCTCGTGGCGACACCTATACAGTGCCGTTACGTAGACGTAACGGAGCTAGGTTGAGGGCGCATTACATGTAATGCACGGGCTGACAAAGTGATAATTAATTAATATTATACTGACCCATTACTAGAATTTCCTGAATACGGTCTAAAGACACAAATAGTTCAGAGAGGTTAGCAATAGCAAAAGGAAGAATAAGTGTCAAGTTTATCTGGATTATGGAGAAATATTGTTGAATGGGATAAATCTGTAACAAAAAACTTATAAACAAATAAATACAGAACTTAGTTTTACTACTAAGCACAGATTATATCTTGCACAGTATTTACACGAGGCATATTACCAACACAATCCACTCTTGGCAATCGAACATGGACATCGCCTAAATAAAGATAATGCCATTGAAGTCTATAAAATATTTATTTATTAGATTTAGACGATACCTTTTCCCTTACATGATGCCAATAGAAAGGAGAATGCAGTCGTATTTAAACGCTTACAAATAAGATTTCCCGTAGCCGGTCAATCATTAGCCCATTTGCATGAGGCCAATAATTAATATACCCACAAAGCCAAGGTATTGCACAATTAAAATTATATTTAGAATATTAGGCGATGCCAATTTTGAATTAGCTTCTCGTTTTTCCTCGTAATTGGTAATAACTGACAATAGTTCCCGTGGTAAGCCCTGTCTTAAATTTAAAATTTATGATCTAAAGCCAACAACAATCTGGTTCTTAAAGTACACTTGCTTTTTAAATAAAATGTACGTTTTTTAGTGATATATACAGTTAGGTGCATAACTGAGTCAAAATTAGTACCTAAGTAAAATGTAAATAATTTGATAACAATCAAAGTTACATAAAAGTTCTAAACGTAAAATATTAATCCCAAGCATTAATACCGCTACAAAACTGCTTCACAAATTATTTTCTTCCGACTTATACATTTTTCTCAATTTCATACCGAAAACTGTGAAATTTCACCTAATTTATTTTTCCCATTATTTCATTTTTTCTTAGGCATTCCCAATTCAGTAACTCATTTAAAGTAAGGAATTCCACGACCATTATTTTAGTTATCAAACATTTAAATCAGGCTTATTTTTGTAATTAGTTACTGGCAATGTATTGTCAGGTGCAAAACTGAGTCAAGGCAAATGGCCGAACAACTTTCTCGTTAGTTAATTTTTGTAGCGGACTTCATTCTGAGATAACCATAAAAATACGTGAGTGATATAAAAGTCATCCACCTCATTTTAAAGAGCATATAATGTACTATTTCAACTAATTGTCTTACCTGGTTGTGTAAAAGAAAAATATCAATATCGGGTTAAATAAAAAAAATGTAGTTTAACGGTTATTGGTTCAAAATCATGGACGAATAAAAAAATCAAGATTGTGAATGCAATGAATCGAAATTGGCTTTCATATGGATACATAGCTGACACCGAGACGAACAAATATAACCCGAAAGTTTTTATTTTTTTCATAATTGATAAGACTTATCTTCATTTAACGATGTCGGTGCAAAACTGAGTCAGTACCAAATATTATCTAATAGAGAAAATGTTTATTTTTATCTACAATAACATAATAGGTCAGTAAGTTTATTAGCGTTGTTACCAATTAATAATAAAATAGTAACTTAATAACTAGCCTCTTCTGAAATAATGAAAGAAACATGTCAAAGTGATGCACATTGGTTCAGTTATGCACCTAACTGTAAGTAAGTAGGTAGCTACGATTTCTATATATATAATTAAAATACATACCGTGGTTGCAGTAATCATTGAACCAGTTAAAATGAGTGTCAAAATTGTTAACAACAAAATTGTCCTTTCAGTGAACAACATGAATCCAAGGAACATACTACGAATTATCATGGAGTTCTTGACCGAAGCCATTTCCGACGATCGGGCCACTCTCACAACTGCTTGGAATGGGATTTCCCAAGCATACATTTTAATAACCTGCAAAGCAAAGTTGAAAATATAATTACAGTACCTAATTAACAGTTAAACTTAACGTAATTACAGTTAATGTAACTAACCTGAATTCCGTTAATTATTTCACTCATAAGTTTAATCCTTCTATCGGTTTTGACGGCAGTTTGTCGTCTTACAACAGCAGTTAATTTTGTAAGACCGGCTGAAAAGGTAGTAACTCCATTAATATTCAAAAGTAAAAGTAGGGCAGGGCAGACGACCTGATTTTGGCCACTTTAAGGAGAATTTGTCTATTCAGACGTCCGTCATTTTGTGTCAATCAGGAATTATGACTTATGAGCTTATGATATTTATTATGTACTGAATCATCTGAAAATATACTAATCTATTTTATATGAATTTTTCTGCTATTAAGATTCTGACATTAGATTTTTTTTCTATAATAAATTGTCAAAACGGGGCCCAGGATAAAATAATAGCCACTTTTTTCCATTAGTTAAAGCAATGACGCGTAGTTTCAATGACCGCGAGGCAACCGGATGGCTCGCGGTACTTAAGCTCCTGAAGTGATGAGGAACCGCCCTATGCAACCCGAAGTGACCCAACTTGGACAGGAGCGGAAATAGAGGGGGGGTGCAAAATTTTTTTTTCTATTGAGGCAACCGATTGAAACAGCGATTGCCTGAAAGAATGTACCCTGGTTATATAACAAAATTTTAATGCCATCCCTCCTGGTTGGACTGGTTCCCTGTACGGCAAAGAAAACAATTAAAAAAAAAATTGTCAGTCAAGCGCTTGAAAATTAGCATGCTTATTCGTCATCACATACAGACACCGGAAACAAATTGCCATCCGCCCAGGCCGGGCAGTTATCGAACCATCAAATTTTTCGATCGGTGGAAGAGAACTTAGGTATAACGCACTTACAATCATTGAAATCGGATGGCATTTGTTTTATGAGTTTTGTATGATGTGGAAAACGATATGCCCAAATGCCATCCCTCTCCTACGAAATTCATCCCTCTGTAGCAATTGATTGCAAAACATTTTATTGCTGAATACGGGCAATTTGACGAATTTCTCGTTTGTAGGGGTGACCACAAAGGGATGAAATTTCATAGGAGAGGGATGGCATCTAGGCATATCGTTTGCCATATCATACAAATATCAAAAAATAAATGCCATCCGATTTCGATGATTGTAAGTGCGTTTTTCCTAAGTTCTCCTCCACCGATAGAAAAATTCACCTTGCGTCCGGTCCGGCTTCAAACTTTGATGGTTCGATAACTACCTGGCCTGAGCGGATGGCAATTTGTTTCTGGTGCCGGTACTACTGGTGGCACTACTAGTAGTACCACGGGGATTATTTTTTGCCCGTAGTACTACTATCCTGCCTAGTAGTACCACAGGAGATTTTTAATTACCCCTGGTCCTACTTATGAACAGGGATGATGCCTGGGTAATATAAGTGTCATGGATCCTGGCCCGACCACGACACGATAATGAAATTAAATGATTGCACAAATTCATCATTTTTTAGGTGCTATTTAGTGCTACTAGTCCCATGAATTTGTGCCGCTTAGTTTTCAACTTATCGCGGTACCATACCTATACAGGGTGGAACGACTTGGAGGGAAACTATCTTAAAACGTTGAGTTGAGATAGCCCAATTTACTAAAAGAAAACATTCTCTCGTTTTTCCTAAAAAGTAAAACTGCAATCACAGATTTTTTTTTTAAATTTCTCTCTTATTCATAACAATTGTATGTAATTTTTTTTATTGTTTATGGCTTCCATTTTGCGCTAAACTTGGTTGGGATGGTTAAGTTTATTATCCTTGTTGGAAATAGGACCCAATGGCATCAATTGTCATGAAAATTGTTTAGGTAAAAATGGTAAAAATTACAAAAAAAGATTTTTTTTTCAGAGATCATTTAACACCTATTTATAAGTTATAAGAAAAACTAATATACCCGCGTAACAAGCCATTTTTACCAAAAACAATTTTCATAACAATTTTCATGAAACAATCATTTAATTTCATTATCGTGTCGTGGTCGGGCCAGGATCCATGACACTTAATATATTACCCAGGCATCATCCCTGTTCATAAGTAGGACCAGGGGTAATGAAAAATCTCCTGTGGTACTACTAGGCAGGATAGTAGTACTACGGGCAAAAAATAATCCCCGTGGTACTACTAGTAGTGCCACCAGTAGTACCACGGGTAAGCACCCTAAAAAACAAGCATGCTAATTTTCAAGCGGTTGCCTGAAAGTTTTAATTTTTCGGTTGCCTCGCGATATTTTTTTTTTTGCCCCCCCCCCCCCTCCGGGGGGGAACAGGGCGGTTCCTCCTCACTTCAGGAGCTTAAATACCGCGAGCCATCCGGTTGCCTCGCGGTCACTGAAATTACGCGTCATTGCTCTGAATACATGGCTTCTGACAACTGATACATAACAGATAACAGTGCCATCTGTGCTGCCATAAATAACTTATATTAACTACAAACCATAGACCTGTAGATTACTCTTTATGTAAAAAATGTTGAAAATGGCTAAAACCGGCACAGTGACCACACGGGCATCTGCCCTAACTCCCAAAATTATTATTTTGTACACACTTTTATTGCTGCTTATACCTAGCAGATAGCAATTAGCAATGTCATGTAAATTACTGAAGTATTCCAAATTTCAGCTCAACCAGACACCGAAAAGTTGTTGAAATTTAACTTACAAGATTTGAAGCACGTAAATAAATGTAAGGGATCAAGCTAAATAAAAGTGTGTAATACCACTAATAACTAACAATAAATATTTTTGATTCTGATTCTAAAACACATAATACGATTACGAGAACGAAATAAAATAAAAGACGACCTTGCAAGGGTATCATAACGAGCACTACGCCAAACAAGCCCACGAACGGCGCCCAGCCCGCCGCGTAGTAGAGCAGGTACAGCACCACGGCGGCCTGCGTCGGGATCACCCACAGCTGGTGCAGGAACATGAGGGCGTAGTCGAAGCGCGCCACGTCGTTCGACATCAGGTTCACCAGCTTGCCGGCCGCTACTTCGCCCACTGACACTTGGCTCATACGCAGGAGCTGAAACATTTATTGGTACAATTTAATGCGGATTTTACATGTTCATCAATAAAATCAAAGAAAATGCTTAAAGGAGGGTGGGCAAATTGGCCTATATGACCAATAAGGTCAAGCGATATGTCACTGGATAGCTTATTCTAAGTTCTAAAACTTTTACTATGACAGGTAGCCCCAAATCTTTGTGTAAAAAAAAGTTAACGAGGCATAAAAGTAGTTTGAGCTGAAACGTTACTATGTAAGTTTTTTGATATTAAGTTCTTGAAGCACTCTACAGATTATGAAGCTTTTATAACCATACGTCGTTATCGCGGGAGCAAAAACGATTTGACAGTAGTCAAAGATTATGACAAATAAGATAAAACAGAAGTGGCAGTAGTATCAAGACGTTTGTACCTACAAGTTCAAAATTCTAACCTTCGTATTCGACTTGATTATAGTACATACTAAAAAGATTAGCCACGCAATCCTAACGACAACCTCTTCATTCACCTATTATTCAAAACATTTTTCTGTTATGATCGATTTGTCTGGACTTGTAGATAAAGGATTAATTTAGATACACGAAGAGTTTTATTTTCTCAAAAATCAACGCTAGGTACTCGTAATATTCATAAAAAATAAACCTTCTGTTAAACGAAATTTGTACTCAAAAAGACGCACTTTAACGAACGTTGAAAAGGAGCGAAACGAGTTAGATTAATCATTTCTAGCAAAAACATTGTGCTAGATATGAAGAACTTCTTAGAGGCTAAGACGTGTAGGCATAATATTCTGTTTATATTAAACGGACATTCTGTTATATCAGTTATATGTATATATTCTTCAACACATTCGTTTTTGCTCCCGCGATAACGATATGTATGTTTATAAGTCTAAACATCGGTATCAACGTTCAAATTTCGTGGCACTTGGTAAGGGTCGCAAAAAAAGAAATACATAGGTATCATTGTTTTATTTATTAGTAATAAATAACATTTAATTTATTTTTATTCTTAATCGTACTTTGGTAAACTGTACATATATTTAAAGAGGTTTATATTCTTAATACGTCATAGAACCTCAATACTCATTTCATTATCCATTTGTAAAAAAAATTCTAAATGCCAAATAGGCAACAAATGTCAATTTAATTGTCATGCAAAATAATATGTGGTAAAATCTTCAACGATAATAGTTCTTAAAAACACTTACAACTACAATTTAGCATTGATAAATCTTTACCCAACTCCCTATCAGACTTGAGAAAATGGATTTGACGCAGTATACTGATTTTATATTCACTAACGAAGGTGCTTGCTGTACTATTTGCGAAATGAATATAAAAAAGAAAAGGTACAATATAGAGAAACATTTGAAATCAAAATCTCATCAAGATAAATTATCTGATTCACGCTGCCATTTACAGGATATAATACGAGATAATGCTGATTTCGAAATTAAAGACGATATCGTATATTGCAAATTGTGTAATTCGAAATTATTTCCCTCTAAATCTAGTATCGACCGCCATTTAAAAACAGATTTACACAACAAAATTCATAAAAATAATGCACAAGAAAAATTTAATAAAGATTTAACAGAGTTTATGATTTGTTCGAATATACCGTGGTCAAAATTAGACAATCCTAAATTTAGAAATGTTGTAGAAAACCTTTTAAATCATAAATATGGAAACGATATTACTGTGCCGAGTGAAACAAAAATACGAGTAAAATGCTTACCTGAATTGTATGAAAAGAAAAAAAATGAATTGAAAGAGAAATTACAAAATAAAATGATTTACCTCAGTGTTGATGAAACATCAGATTCCGTGGGAAAAAAAGTGGCAAATATTTTGATCGGAGCTCTAGATGGAACTAGTACCCAGCCACATTTATTTGCTTCTAAGGTATTGGAGGCGACTAACCATTCGACAATAACCAAACTCGTTGAGGAAACCCTTGAAGATCTTTGGGGCGATGAATACAAAAAAAACATGGATAAATTATTATTTTTTATAACGGATGCCGGTTCCTACATGGTAAAAGCAGCTAAAAACCTTGTTCAGAAATATAAAAATATGACTCATGTAACATGCATAGCACATGGATGTAATCGAGTCGCAGAGATAATTAGAAGTCTTTACCCGACCATAAACAGTTTGATTGACTGTATCAAAAAAATATTTCGTAACGCTCCTTCAAGGACAAATTTATTTCATCAAATGTGTGTAAATATTCCTCTACCACCCCGACCCGTGATAACAAGATGGGGAACATGGTTAAATGCTGCCTCATATTATCACATGCATTATGATAAAATCAAATCTGTCATCGATGCCTTAAATCCGCGTGAAGCGAGTGCAATTTTTAAAGCAAAAAAAATTTTCCTTAACCGGAATTTAAAAACTGAGTTACTATTCGTCGATACACACTTTAGTATAATTGCTAAGTCAATAAAATTATTGGAGGATCCAAAACTGAGTCTAGCAGAATCATTAAACATTGTTCATGGTTTGCAAAAAAAAATATCAACGTTAAGGTTACATCAAAATGCCAGAAAAGTTTATTTTAAATTAAAAAGTGTATTAAAGAAAAATCCTGGTTATAAGACTGTACAAATAATTAACCAACTATCTAAAAACAACGAGGCTGAAATACCAGAAAGTGTAAATAAAAACTGTGTGCAAAATTTTCAATGCTTGACATACCTTCCTATTACCTCAGTCAGCGTGGAAAGATCTTTTAGTCATTTAAAATGGATATATTCTTACAGACGTCAAAGATTGACAGCAAAATCTATGGAACAAATTTTAGTGATCTATTCTAACTCGTAAAATATTGTATGCCACACCTGGACATAAAGTGGCTTTTTCCGCACGCTACGCGTACGGATAGAGCCGCTTTCTGGCCAAATGTGCACATATTTTTCCAACACGGGAGGTAATAAAGAAAGCCCTCGATCGCATAATTACGTCCCTCGCTTGCAGCTTGGGCCGCAACAATTGCGATTGCGCGGCCTTTCTTTGTTTTACCACCCTAATTAGGAAATGTACTATTTAGGGGCTTTTTTATTTACATATACAAAATAAAGGTTAAAAATACTAAGTGATTTGTTTGTATTTATTTTTCTGCCAACCGTACATTGCCACGAAATTTGAACGTTGATACCGATGTTTATAATTATAACTGTCGATGATTATGTGTCATATTTATGTTTTTTATGCGTTTCATGCTTTTTGACATTCTGGTTCATTTATCAGACAGCGATTCGAGATTTTCCGCCATACAAAAAAGTTGTAGAATATGAAAAAACCTTTCCAATGATATATGGCTTGTCATTATTGGTTTCTAGGCCAGAGTCCATACAAATCTGCCCATCCTCCTTTACACCATTCTCTCCATTTAAGCGAATAAAAGTATCTCTATTAGGAAATAAATCTTTAGGACCTTTAGTTTAGCAACCAACAGCAAACGGTAATGAGCTAAGCAGTGGAAGTGTTCAAAATTATGTTGACACGACAATATTGTCAAGCGTGACATGGTCGCCTCGATCATTTTAAACACCTCTCCCTCTTAGCTGCTGACCGCACCTATATGGCATAAGTTTCTTACAAATCCCTAGGTACATAATTAGTTATAATTAGTTATAACTTGTGAAGGAAGGAGCACCTTTCTGTACAATAGAGACGTAGCCCCCACTTTAACTCTTAAACTGAATCTGTTAACAAATAAAGTGTTGTGATGATTGCACATCATGCCGACGAAGTTGAGCCCTAACATGCCCATGGCGTAGTATCCCGCCTCAATTCGTGTGATGGTGGCCTCTGCGGACCAGTACGACAGTAGCTCAGTAAACAGGACCGGTTGCACTATCCTGAAAACAATATCAGCGTAAGTTCAATGTGGCCATGGATGATTAGTCGGGTTTTTATCACCATAGCTGTCACGATATAACAAGTATGTAAGTGTGAATGTGACGCATGGCGCAATAGGCGATAATATGGCAACAATACTATACATTCAGGATGCGTAGCCGACGTGCCAATCGTTAACGCGACGTAGTGTATCGTAGTCGCCTCTCTCTATCACTCTTCCATGATAGTGCGACAGTGACAGTTGCGTTTCGTTCGCTACGGAGCGTTAACGATTGGCACGTTGGCTACGCACGCTAGAGTCCTATTCGACATGCCAAACAGTGACTTGTTGATCTATACGAGATCACTAAATCTTTGACACGTGTATATTTTGAAATAATCCAAAGTAGTCTCACAAGTGAAGCTTCAGTGAAGCGTCGATTTGAGCCCAGCTAGCCAAAAACATGGAAATTGTATAATTTCGGGGTACGCTCACGCACTTTAATTGTTGAGAATATTAGGGTCCACTTCACTTTTAAGATAAGATAAGATTCTTATAACAACTAACACTTACATTATAAATAGGTTGGTACTTTGTACATTTCATACCGGGTGTGGCGTGTAACACGAAAAAAATTTAAATCGTAGATTCTACTCCTCAAACTAGACAAACGTTTGTTCAACGACTTTAAAAATTAACTTGTGGTTTGATTTTTAATACACTTTAAAGTTTATTCGAATACGCAATGTATTGCGAAATTTATTATGTCTGTAGGGTGACAAGACTGACAAGCAATGTCAATTGGACGGATTTTAACGTACCATCAGGTTCAAAATTGCATGGTCAATTTATCAATGAATTCATTCATAAATTGGCCATGCAATTCTGAACCCGATAGTACATTAAAAAAAACCGTACATTGATAGTACTATTTAGTTTGTATGAAAAAGAAACAATCTAAAAACTCCATATTTTTAAAAAGTTGTTGAACAAAAGTTTTATAGTTTGAGGAGTAGAATCTAAGGTTTTAATTTTTTGCTCGGGTTACAGGCCACACACTGTATAATAAGTATTAAACAAAATAAACTACTTGTAGCTTGAACCGTAAATTGAAAGCTTAGGTATAATATAATATTTGTTGGGAATATACTGTCCTTGGTTAATACAGTCAATAATTTTGAAAACTAGTAAGTTAGTTTCGGCATACTAACGCTGGTAAAATCTGGCCTTAATTGAGTTGATTATCATTATTTAATCGAAAATAGCATGGCTCAACCTTGTGAGTACGAGTATCTACCCATGTTCTGCAAGGTGATTGATAAACAGCTACGAGTATATTCCAATTTTATCGCTAGATAAAGTTGAGAGACTGATTACGGTTGGCATTTTACATTTCAGCGTTTCCATATTACACAGTTTATTTTCTTGTAGGGCTTGGGATGAACTACCAGAAAACGTGGTTTCGGCACAAAATGTAAACTAGTTTAAAAATTAATTATACAGGCATACATCTGCTAATAGTCAATGAATATTATCTTGATGGTTACTGTATACATGATATATCAGTGTTACAACTAAATAAATAAAATAGCATTAATCAATCATTTTGCTGTATTACCTAGCTGCAGCGTTTATTGAGAGGTAGAATGCTCCCGGCATGTATCCGACCCAATAAGCACGCACTAATGCACTCCATAACGAGGGTTTTCGGTTTTCCGCTGTAGCTGTTTTGTACTCATCTATCCAATATCTGAAATTATAATAAGAAACTGAATCATCATATAGGGTAGAATAAGGTTCTGGCCAGTGTGCCGGTTTTGGCCATTTTCAACTTTACTAAGGTACTACTAACTACTACTAAGGTAATACTAGGTACTAAGGTAAGACTAACAAATGTACAAGTCTATGGTTTGGAGTTGATATAAAAGTAAATTATGGCAGCAAAGTTGACGCTGTCATCTGTCATGTGTCAGTCATTATTCAGCTGTCGAGTGTCATTGGGTAAAAGTGGCCATAAGTGCTACCTGTGCTCTTACAGACATTTCATAAAAAAAGAAGATTTAATATCAGAATCTTAACAGCGGAAGTTTATTTATAATAACTTATTTAATCGTATGGCATGCATAGTTAGGCAATCAGAGAACAGCCTTGAGGTTGTTAAGCCAGGAAACTACGTCGGGTGTCAGAGCATCCAAATCCTCGGCTGGGCCTGGATAGGAGTGAAGAGGGCAGCGCCGAAATATGTGCTCAGTGGTTTGTTCTTCTTCGCCGCACTCGCAGAGGGGGGACTCCTTCCAACCCCACTTATGTTGGAAATAATTACAGCGGCCATGTCCTGTTCTCAATCTGTTCAGCCGACACCAAATCCTACGAGGGAGGTGAAACCCTTTTGGTTTTCTTGTCGGGTCTGAGAGATATGGGGCGGCTTTTTCAGCTGTAGCAGCAGACCATTCAGCTTTCCACCTGTCTGAAATGTTAAAATTGCTTAAGCTAGGCGCTATAGCACAGGGCGGGTTTCGAGAGATCAAACGTTTTGGAGGAGGGTGGCAGAATTCTTTATGGACTGGTAGCGTAGGGTTTTTATAAATCTTCTCCGCTTCTCTCTTCAAGGCCTGAGCGCGTCGGAGGTGAGGCGGGGCTACGTGGCTTAGTACTGGTAGCCAGTGGACCGGAGTTGATTTAATGGTGCCGGAGATGCAGCGCATGGTATCATTCAGCTTGACGTCCACTTTGTTTGTATGTGCACTTCCCAGCCAAACTGGTGCACAGTATTCCGCCGCGGAATACACAAGCGCGATGCCTGATGTGCGTAAGCAGTCTGTTGATGCTCCCCAATTGGTGCCGCAGAGTTTATGAAGGAGATTATTTCTCGTTGCTACCTTTTGCGAGAGCTTGGACAGATGTTCCTTGTAAGTCAGCGACCTATCCAATGTAACTCCGAGATTGTATGTCGGACAAGGATTGAACTTGAGTGCTTCACTGTTCAGGTATACAGTTGGGTGATAGCTGGCCATCTGGTTGTTTAGATGAAAGCAGGAAACTACTTTATAATAACTGTAGTAATATATTTCAATGACACAGTAGCATCACAGTAGGAACAAAATCATAGGGCGGAAAGAGTGAGCTATATTACCTAATCATATGACTAAATATTAATGTTGAGCTGTTGCCGTTACAATAAAACCGTAATATTACGTTCTTATAGTAGTTTATGCAACAGTTGTATAAGAGGGGTCAAAAAAGGTGAGTGGCGTGGGTAACAATTTGAGCCGTAGGCGAAAATTGTTAAGAAAAATGCCACGAACATTTTTTTACCTACTTATACGACGTTGCATACAATACTTTTTCTACGAATACACTTACTTTTACATAAAATGCGAAATTGAAAACTTCATGGATATCGCAGTTATTTTGTCAACATAATCAACAATCATTTCAGTTTTACCTTTTGAAACACTATTTTTCAATAATACTAACATTACTTACACAAATACACACCGCCTTTATTTGATCAATTATTAAAGACCTACAGAGATTAGTAAAAATACTTAAATTACTTTCAAAGTTTGCAATTTGCCCCAACAAACGAACGGGAAACGTAAAAAACTACGAAGTAGGTCTGTGGTTCTTTTATTTTTTTTAAAGTTTTTTTTTCTAAAAACGCTGCGTTTATTTAGGTTTCTTAGGTTGGCAGTAATTTATTTTATATTAATAGTCGTGTTTGCACGCGATTACGCGATACTATTTTGGCGCTTTTATAGAACAAGTGTTATTTTGGGGAATAGACTAGATAGACTTTTCATCGAGTGTATTATCTATGTTCTTATAAAGATGTTGACGAATGTATAAATGACAGATAAAAGTACATGAGTAGAAAAAAATATTTACGATACCATTTGTATGGTTTAATCAAAATGGCAACAGCTTTTCAGAAATATATAGTATGGTGATTAGTTGATTAGGTAAAATGGCTCACCATTTTCGTCCTCTGTTTATTACTCCTTATTGACACAAAAAACTTTTTACAAAAAAAAGATAAACCGACTTCAAAAAGGATAAAATAAATTATTATATATTATTTATATGCGTTACAAACTGATATGTTTGAAGTCGGTGCCAAGCCAAAAAGTTACAATACCGGTCAAATCAGCTTCAAGTCTGAAAATCACAAAACAGTTAATACGAACGAGGTGTATGTGTTCAGTGAATTGTTCTTCATACTAAGAACTAATTCTGGTATTGACTGTACGTAGGTTTTCATTCTAGTACAGAAAGAAAATATAA
Source organism: Pammene aurita (assembly GCA_947086415.1). Classification (NCBI taxonomy): domain Eukaryota; kingdom Metazoa; phylum Arthropoda; class Insecta; order Lepidoptera; family Tortricidae; genus Pammene; species Pammene aurita. The sequence goes on from OX352289.1 coordinate 19,772,106, forward strand.
TCATGCGTCTTATGATGTTTGTTAATAAACATGTTTACTAGTTGTCGGACTAACCATATCTTGAACGGAGCCCGTGCTTCGATTTGAATTATTTATTCTACTTCATCTAAGGTGTTTTATCGAAGTGTAAAAGAATTCAATGGCTATATTGATTTTTCTATAGTCAAACACACTGGGTGTGTGGGTCACACCTTTTCAGTAGAAAAAGGCACGATATTTAAATTTTCTATGGTTGACCATACGTATTTTTTATTTTTATTTGCCGCCTTTTTCTGATTATTGACAAAGTAGACGTGTATCAGAGAATATATACATAGGTACCACATTTCATCAAAATTGTATTAGTAGTTTAGACGTGAAAATGTAACAGATAGATTCAAATTCACCTTTTCAATATAAGTAGGTATCGATATGTTTTGTGATTTTCAGACTTGAAGCTGATTTGACCGGTAATGTAACTTTTTGGCTTGGCACCGACTTCAAACATATCAGTTTGTAACGCATATAAATAATATAATAATTTATTTTATCCTTTTTGAAGTCGGTTTATCTTTTTTTTGTAAAAAGTTTTTATTTTACCATTTTTAGTGGTTATATAATTATCATAATCGGACAACGGATCTCGCAATAATTGGTGAAGATATATAAGAAAAAGTTCATTATACGTAACTCAATGTAAGGAAAGTTCCACTTATCATATGTGGTCTTGATCATTAGGTCCACTCCATCAAATTAGTGGTTTTCGAGAGGAAATGCTTGAGTTGCTTAAAAAAACAACCAAATCACCATACATGTGCCTTTAAAAATTGAGGAGTTCCCTTAATTCGTCATGGATCCCATCATCAGAACAGCACCAGATTAATGTGGAACCATCTCAGAGGTAGTTACTTTCAGACAAAAAAAGAATTCCTGAAATTGGATCACGGGTCTCGGAGTAATCGCTGAACATCCCACATTTAAAAAATCATCATCATTATCATCAAAACAATTATCATCATGACGTTCACATCATCAAATTGGTGGTTTCCGAGAGAAAACCCTCGAGTTGCTTAAGAAAACACCCAAATCACCATACATATGCCTTTAAAAATTGAGGAGTTCCCTCAATTCCTCATAGATCCCATCATCAGAACAGCACCAGATTAATTTGGGACCACCTTGGAAGTACATCCTTTCAAACATAAAAATAATTATTCAAATCGGACCACGGGTCTCGGAGTAATCGCTGAACATCCTACATTTAAAAAAATCATCATCATTATCATAAAAACAATCATCATTATCAGGTCCACTTCATCAAATTGGTGGTTTTCGAGAGAAAACTCTCGAGTTGCTTAAGAAAACACCCAAATCACCATACATGTGCCTTTAAAAATTGAGGAGTTCCCTCAATTCCTTATGGATTCCATCATCAGAACAGCACCAGATTAATTTGGGACTACCTTGGAAGTAAATCCTTTCAAACATAAAAATAATTATTCAAATCGGACCACGGGTCTCGGAGTAATCGCTGAACATCCTAAATTAAAAACAATCATCATTATCTGGTCCACATCATCAAATTGGTTGGTTCCGAGAGAAAACCCTCGAGTTGCTTAAGAAAACACCCAAATCGCCATACATATGCCTTTAAAAATTGAGGAGTTCCCTCAATTCCTCATAGATTCCATCATCAGAACAGCACCAGATTAAAATGGGACCACCTTGGAAGTAGACCCTTTCAAACAAAAAAAGAACTATTCAAATCGGACCACGCGTCTCGGAGTAATCGGTGAACATACATAAAAAAAAAAAGCCCAAACCGAATACAGAACCTCCTCCTTCTATGAAATTGAAGTCGGTTAAAAATGACTGACGCTATCTGAATAGCCATACTCTCTCTTAATTAAAGTGACCAGACCGGCGCATTTGTCCTATTCCAGGACTATGAAAACGCGTAACAAGTATAGAGGATGATCCGTTTTCATTTTATCAGAATGCAATGCTGACGCTAGCTTACTACTGTAAAAAATAATCTGTCTTGTATCTTTACATACATATATCTGTATATAAATACATAACGTTCCACATTTGAATAAATAGGCATGACGCATTTTGTCGTGTATGGTATCAATCGATTCGTTTTGTTGTGAGGATCAAGTGCAGAGGTTTGAGATTCGCACTTGTTTCTCAGAACGCTCCTAACAAAATGATAAGAAAATGTGACGTCACGCCTGCATAGTCGCCCTCTTTAAAGTATGGAAAAACCGGCCAAGAGCGTATCGGGCCACGCTCAGTGTAGGGTTCCGTAGTTTTCCATCCGTCACAGTAAGTGTCCCCACTTAAGAGTTAAATAACACCGCCATGTAGGATATGAGCATTCCACGTACAGCGACATCTATTGGCAAATTAAGTAAACTATTGCGCGCGAGCTTAAAGTATGGAAGATGATTTTTATGGAATAATTCTTTATTGCGTGAACCGATTTTCACCGTTTTAACTTTATTTGAAAGTACGTTATTTCATTGTGATTTTGTAGAAATTACAGGTACAATAAACACCTGCTTATGCGGTTAAATTACAAACTTAATTCAGAAATTATTTAGTAATTTTTTTTCAAAAACTATTCAACCTATCAAGGTCAAAATAATTTTTCTTGAAAGTTTTTATAAAGTTCTACTTTTGAGATTTTTTCATATTTTTAAAACTTATGGTTCAAAAGTTAGAGGGGGGGACACATTTTTTTTTATTTCTGGAGCGACTATTTCCGAAAATATTTACATTATCAAAAAATGATTTTAGTAAACCCTATTCATTTTTAAATACCTATCCAACAATATATCACACGTTAGGGTTGAAATGAAAAAAAAATCACTCCCCACTTTACGTATAGGGGAGGTACCCTAATAAAACATTTTTTTCCACTTTTTATTTTACCACTTTGTCGGCGTGATTGATATACATATTAGTACCAAATTTCAGCTTTCTAGTGCTAACGGTCACTGAGATTATCCGCGGACGGACGGACGGACGGGCAGACATGGCGAAACTATAAGGGTTTCTAGTTGACTACGGAACCCTAAAAATGATGAAGTTGCTATTTTGACAGTGAAATATTACGGGGATAAATATATGGTTGGAAAAAAATTTCAAAATTCGGATATTTTGAATCATTATACCTATCTTTGTACCATTTCAATATTTTTTATTTATGCTTACTTTATCAATAGGTATATATTGCTCATTTTGAATCCATTTCACCTAATTTCATTACGAAATTCAATATCTTTCATCAACCTTATTTTGGTAACCTGTTAGTACTTTTCTCATGCTCTGATAATGAGTTTAATGTTTCTTTATATAGTTGGAAGTTGGAAAGTGATTCATTTCCGCTCTATGAAGGTTCACTTATCAAGTATGTAAATATATTTATTACGATTAGAAAATTTTACTTCTCGCAATGAATGGCCGCGGGTGCTTTTCATCCCTTTTGGTAAACACACTACTAAGTATTCATTCTAAAATAATACAACATACACAAATAGGCGAAGACTTAATCACAAAATTCAGATTTTTAATTCGATTATTAAATAAAAACCACAGACTAATAGACGGAGAGCAGCCACGTCAGATATGGCACAATAATGAGAGCAACGAAATCCCTCTAGTCAGTTTGCTATACTATGATCATTTCTAAATCTGGATATCTGGCAGCTGGAAAGTGGTGAAGATCAAATAATGCAAACCACTTCAAAATAACAAATCCTAGAGTTCTGGGTTTGATGCAATATTATAAGAAATGATATAAAAAAATATATTATATCATTGCCAAAAGTTTCTGTTGGGGGAAAGTAGTCCCAAACGACGTATAATGTAATTCATAGTTTGTCGCCTATTAGTGTATATAGGCCCCTGTACTTTATAACTGACACAACTTCGTCAGTTTTTACCTATTTTGGTATTATTTATCTCCTATTCAAAAATTTTGCTTGTTTGTCGCTCTAACCTCCACCCATTAAAAGCTGCCAGATGCCCGGATCTAGCAATATGGATATTATAGCAATCTAACCATACAGGTTTTCTTGCTCTCATTATTGTGTCATATCTGACGTGGCCAGCTCTTAGTCCAATAGGTCTTTTGTAAAACACCTAAAAAAGACTGTTGTAGTTATAGTTATAATGGACTATTTTTAGATAAAACAGAAAGAAACAAAGTTATAGAAGCATGTACGCGAACAAATGAGGCTAAAATTACCTGTATTTCTCTTGCTTTTGTTTTATTAATGGCTAATAACATAGACCCAATACCTATAGCACTCAGTTTAGTTCTTAGCCAATAACTATATACACCATGCCCACCCTACTTTATTATTTAAATAATAGCTTGTTTCAAACATTTTGAACACTTCCAGCTTAGCAACTTGTGATGTTGTCTGTATGAGCTAAGATGCGAATTATGGCCTTCGCGAGTTTGCGCTTCTTAACGCTCGATACGCCACGTTCGCTCCTTAACGACATTCAGAATCGGAACAACACTTTAAGCATCTACTTACAACTATTTCAGCAAAAATCACATGAGGAGTATCACAAGCATTCGCTGAGCGAAGGGGTTTAATTTAATTACAAGCACAAGAATATTGTACCTTCAAATGACGCGAGAAATAAGTGCAGAGAACACACGATACATATTTACCTAGTTAACAAAACTAAAAACATAATTTTACTAAACACCATTCGCACAAGAATTGCCTTACCTTTCCAATTTTTCACCTTGTCGAATTGAGTCATATTGTTTTCCGGGTACAATGAGATCTTCTTCTTCCACATCTCTTCTATTTCCTTTCACCAGTACCGGGCAAACCCAGCATATAAAAAAACGAGAGATTATGTTAGGATTACTTCTTTTCTTCTCTGCTCCATGCTTTGGGACTTTACTCAAATTATCCATGTCTATACAGAAACATCAATTATTATTATTTTAATTACACGTTAACACTTCAATTATTCGATATTTTATTAACAATTTTATTCAAGGCATACAAATTAAATAGCAGATTGCCGTCTACTAATCGATCAAACTATATTTGTATGGTTCATATATCGTTTATTAATTAGATTACTTATCATGTTATCACCACGACGCAATGCACGGTGGTCCCGCGTCCAAACAAAGCAGGAACAACGTAGGTTTTGGATAAGTTTACTATGATTAGTCGGTTTAAATGTATAAATATATCAAAGCAACACATATTTTCAATAAATAAATAGGTATTTGACTAAAAAAAAATTAAAACAATGATAATACCAAAAAATAATTTACATAAAAATTTCGTAATTTCGTAGACCCTCTACGTTTAAGTACTATACAAGCGTAAATGCTTATTTATTCAAGTCAATTATTCATTTCAGGCTCTATAGGCCCATAGGCATGTTAGTAATACAATAATAACTTATTTCTAGTTGTTATTAGTGTAATTATCCAATTCAAAGTATATAATTAACAATAACATTTGGCACAGATAAAATAAATTAAATTACAATGTCAAATTAATAAATTAAATTACTAAACAAATACATAATTATATAAAAAGAAAAAATAAAACATAAAATATAATTAATTATAATTACCTATTTAATATTAAAAATAACTGGCCTGTCACCCATGTGAACCTTATTTCAGTGGTTCACTATTTATAAATTATAAAACACGGAGGTGCAACCATACACAGGTAACATTTTAATGTTGTCAAAATTTTACAGTCAGCCTGAAGTATAATTTTGTTCCATAGTTTTACGATATAGTTCGACATGAAATTACGTAAATCTTGAAGCAAATCAAATTATTTTGTTCAATATTTTTTGATTTGCAATTTTTAAGTAGTTACACTACTATATATAAACTGAAAATAGATGTGTTATACTTCAGAAAAAGTGACCAAACCCTCCGGTGTCCGAGGCCAGATTTGGCGTCTTCAGCTTTCGCGGCTGACGTCCTGACCACTAGACCACCCGGTCGCGGCGGAACTTGACAAATTTTCTCATGTATATGCAATCTCTGAATTTGAAACGGCTAGGCGCCGTTGACCATACTCTAAGGGCATGCGCAGTACGTGCTTGCACCTCATATCTGAATCTCTTACGTGATTCTGGTATAGCGAGAGAGATGGTGCTGCCAGCTATGAATCTTGAAGCAAATCAAATTATTTTGTTCAATATTTTTTGATATGCAATTTTTAAGTAGTTACACTACTATATATAAACTGAAAATAGATGTCATATACTTCAGAAAAAGTGACCAAACCCTCCGCCTCAGCCGCGAAAGCTGAAGACGCCAGTTCAAATCTGGCCTCGGACACCGGAGGGTTTGGTAACTTTTTCTGAAGTATATGACATCTATTTTCATGAAATTACGTATTCAAGATAAGAGTAAAATAAAATATTTGAAAAACCCCCCAACACCAAAATTAACTCTTAAAACTAGCAAATAATATTTTAAACCTATTATAATTATTATCGTCACATATATTAGGTAGAAAAATCAGGTAGCTGTTGTTGGAAAAATACTACACCTGTTACACAGACAGACACGTTAAACTTATAACACCCCTCTCTTTTTGCGTCGGGGGTTAAAAATATCAAGGATTAAAATCTACTACGTAAGGGCCAAAACCTTTAAAAATTTACTTTTTTAAATTTAAAGTTGTGAAAACATATTAGAAAGCCGTTTTTCTTGAATCTTAATGACACTTATACGATCAACTAAAGTAATACAAAAATATAAAGGACCCACGCGTAATCTACCTATTTCTCGGACGAGTCACTGGTCAGCGGTTGCAATAATAACTTGCAGGCTCAAAAACAAAAAGATAATCAATACAAAAAAATTAATATTATGTTATATCATTACAAAGTTTGTTTATCAGTTTTTAGAAATTTGTCATTGTCATTACTATTCGTGTATTTTAGGAATTTATGGCCTAAGGCAGGACCACCGTGCTATGGTTATCGGTCGTGCGATAGCATTACTTCTACACCCATTGAAAAACTCGGATGTAAGTTCCGTGCCTCTAAAATACAATTCGGGTATTCGCTGTGTGGTGGACATAGATATCAAATTATACAATTACTAGCTTTCCGCCCGCGACTTCGTCCGCGTATAATACGGTTCCTCATACAGAGTTTCATATCCAATTGTATCTTCTTAACTAACTTTTGTTAATCCCCGAACCATTAATATATTTATACTTATAGCGATTTTGGCGAAAAAATATGCAAATAATAACGTAAATGTACCCTATTATTATCCCTGGGGTGGAATTTTGAAAAACGCTGAAATTAGTTTTTTTGCTTTAAAGTTAGTAAGTAGCCTACAATTTAAATTTCAAGTCTGTCACAAATAAAATTGTTATCTCTATTCAAACTTTCAACCCCTTTTTAACCCCGTTATAGGTTGAGTTTTGAAAAACGCTGAAATTATTTTTATTGTTTTTAATTATTAGTAAACGTGTGAAGTTTCAAATCTCTAACTCTAAATTTTAAACCCCACCCATACAAACTTTTAACCCCTTTTTACCCATTAAGGGGTTGAATTATTCAGAATTTAACTCGTCCTGCAAATTACAACTTTCTAACTTCAGTAGTTACGGCCTACAAACTTTCAACCCCTTTTTACCCTGTTAGAGGTTGAATTTTGAAAAACGCTGAAATTGCTTTTATTGTTTTTTAATTATTAGTAAACGTACGAAGTTTCAAATCTCTAACTCAAAATATTAAACTCCACAAACTTTTCAACCTCGTTTCAACCCCTCTGGGGTGGAATTTTGAAAAACGCTGAAATTAGTTTTATTGAGCTCACAAACGAACTTTCAAGTCTGTCACAAAAAAAATCTCTATACAAATTTTTACAAATACAAATACAAATACAAATAACTTTATTCACTTGAGAAGCGGTTACAATAGTTGGTAATGTACAAATTAACGCTCAACACTCTCGCCAGTATTACTAGCATGCGAATATAAAACTGTTTCTAACCTAGGTATGCTATTTACATGAACTTTAGAAGTAATATGTACAAACAATGGAACTTAACCTAGCCTATAATGTAAATAAAGATAATAGATATATGTCAAAAGTCAATTAAATATGTCACAAAATGTTAAAACAATTATTTTATTCTAGGTATAAAGTCCTTTATATGGTAAAATCTTTTTTCTAATAACCACTTATGTAGCCCACTTACGAATTTGGTGTAAGGCAGATCAATAATGTCCTTCGGGATATTATTAAATATAGTTACTGCCATATTGTAGCAATTTCTCCAACGTAGCTCTGATGATGTTTTAGGTGGTATTAGTCTCCGGGGGTACCTAGTGTTGAAATGGCAAACTTCTTCGAGTCGCGTAAAAAGATTGGGATTACATTTCACAAATTTGCACATCTCTAATATATACAGCGATGGTAGAGTGAGTAATTTCATGTCATCAAATAATGGTCTACATGGTGTCAATGGGGGCTTGCTACAAATTGCCCGAATGCAATCTTTTTGGCTGATGAACAGCCTATTGATGTCAACAGAATTTCCCCATAGCAGAAGTCCGTATCTGAGCACTGACATCACATAGCCGTGATATGCCAGAAGAGCTGTGTCTTTATTGACAATTGCTGCTAGTCTTCGAAGGGGATGCACGAAACTATTAATTTTTTTACTTTTAATTTCAATTTGTGGCTTCCACGACAAATTCTTGTCTAGTGTTATGCCCAGAAAACTTATCTCATCCGTCTCGGATATAATTTTTCCATCATATTTTACAGTAATATGAACGCCTCCTTTTCTATTATAAAATTGTATATATTTTGTTTTATCTAAATTAACTTTTAAATTATTTATTTCCAACCACTTTATTACTTGCTTTATTAGATTATTAATGTCATCATTATAGGAGGTTATGTCTTCACATGGAATTATTATTGAGATGTCATCGGCAAAGAGAACAGATTTATAGCTAAATGTATTAGGCAGATCATTGATATATAATAAGAATAATAGTGGGCCCAGAACACTACCCTGTGGTACACCAACATTACATTTCAACCCCTCTTTTACCCTGTTAGAGGTTGAATTTTGAAAAACGCTGAAATCACTTTCATAGTTTTTTAATTATTAGTAAACATACGAAGTTTCAAATCTCTAACTAATAATTTTAAAACCCATCCATACAAACTTTCAACCCCTTTTTTACCCCCTTAGGGGATGAATTTTGAAAAACCCTTTCTTAGTGGATACTAACGTTATAAAAACTACCTATTGTGAAAAATTCAGCTCTCTAGGTCCAATAGTTCGGGCTGGGCGTTGATTTAAGTGAGTCAGTCAGTCAGTCAGTTAGTCAGTCAGGACCTTTACGTTTATGTATATAGATTTATAAGGAAATAAAATTTGCAACGAGATAAGGCCAATTTGATTAAGATAAGCCTCATAGTTCCCGAGATGAAGCTGTTCATAGTAAAGTAATTCGTCATTATTTGTAAATACCTTTCTGCTTTGACTTCGTTCCCCTAGAATCTTATATAGACATTTTGATAGGCTTTCATTTGATATCCCACATACGTATGTACAATTATGATTTGAATCCAATATGGACTGTTCCAAATAAGGGGGAAATAATTTCGATGACGGCTTTTACTCGAGAAACTGTTTCTATTTAATTTAGATTGTATGCAGGCAGTTTAGGGATCCCATTACTTTACCTAACAACATACTAAAAGTTAGTGCTGGTTTAATTTTATCTCAAATTATAATTATAAACAACCCATTTATCATACTGGTACATATTGAAAAAACACATGTAACTTTGAAGACTTGTTTCTCAAAAACTATGACGTATTTCAGGTATTGGTAAACGTAATTTATTAGGATCTTTATAAACAATACAAGGTGTAACAAAAATAGTTGTGATCCGTTTGGTATCATCTTGGGATATTTTTTCTTAGTTTTTCATAATTAGAATACGATTATGCCCTTAAACGGACCACCAGCATTTTTGTTACACCTTGTATTGCAAATATAGTCTTTTATAAAGTTTCCTTGGGAACTTTTGCCGCAACATACTTCCTTTGTGAGAAAAAATCACATTAGGCAAAATTAAAACTAAAATTTTAGTGTGTGTAAAGAATTTGACATACTTCCTTTGTGAGAAAAAATCACAGGCAAAATTAAAACGAAAATGTTAGTGTGTTTAAAGAATTTGACATTAACATATTAAAAAAAATTGGTTGTTTGTAAAGTAGGTTTACGATCGAGATGTTTACGTGATAACGTCTAACCGCTCGTGAGGATTCCCCGTGACAAGTTTCACGGAATGACTGGCAGCGCTCGAGATGAGACGGGAGATCGGTCCGTCTCTCTCTCGTTATACCTGCGATCGCGCTCGTGAGGTTTTGGTGTGACACAAGTTTCTGAACATGTCACCCGACTAAAACGATTTTAAAGACGTTATCACGTCAAAAATAAACCATGCCTGCTTTGGTGTCTGGCAACATCCCTTAACAACTAACATTTCCATGAGCTAATTTGTTTTTAGGGTTCCGTAGTCAACTAGGAACCCTTATAGTTTCGCCATGTCTGCCCGTCCGTCCGTCCGTCCGCGGATAATCTCAGTGACCGTTAGCACTAGAAAGCTGAAAATTGGTATTAATATGTATATCAATCACGCCGACAAAGTGGTACAATAAAAAGTGGAAAAAAATGTTTTATTAGGGTACCTCCCCTATACGTAAAGTGGGGAATGATTTTTTTTTTCATTTCAACCCTAATGTGTGATATATTGTTGGATAGGTATTTAAAAATGAATAGGGGTTTACAAAAATCATTTTTTGATAAAGTTAATAGTTTCGGAAATAATCGCTCCAGAAGTTAAAAAAAATGTGTCCCCCCCCTCTAACTTTTGAACCATAATTTTAAAAAATATGAAAAAAATCTCAAAAGTAGAACTTTATAAAAACTTTCTAGGAAAATTATTTTGAACTTGATAGGTAAAATAGTTTTTGAAAAAAAATTACAAAATAATTTCTGAACTAAGTTTGTAATATAACCGTATAAGAAGGTGTTTATTGTACCTGTAATTTCTACAAAATCACAATGAAATGACCTGCTTTCAAATAAAGTAAAAACTTTGAAAATCGGTTCACGCAATAAAGAATTATCCCATAAAAATCATCTTCCATACTTTAAGCTCGCGCGCAATAGTTTACTTAATTTGCCGATAGATGTCGCTGTACGTGGAACGTTCATATCATATTCTACATGGCGGTGTTATTTTAACTCTTAAGTGACACTTACTGTGACGGACGGAAAACTACGGAACCCTACACTGAGCGTGGCCCGACACGCTCTTGGCCGGTTTTTTTTTATTATATGTTAAGAGCTGGCCACGTCCGATATGACACAATAATGAGAGGAATAAAACCCGTCTAGATAGATTAATATATTCGTACTAGCCCTATTGCCAGATCTGGGCTTCTGGCAGCTTTTAATGGGTGGAGGTCAAAGTGACAGACTAGCTAAAATTTTCAGTCTGAAAAAAAGAATACCGAAACAGGTAAAAACTGCCGAAGTTGTTTCCTTTACAGAGGGCCTATATTTTAACATTAGAACAAAAAACATTGCGTATTATTGCGGATACAAAAACAGTAGGCGACAAACTATCAATATAAATTTGTGGCAATTATATAATCTAATTATAATTTCTCATGATATTCCATACTCTAGGATTTTTATTCTTGAAGTGGCTTGTATTCTTTGATAGAGGTACCAATGCTGTTCATTGGTAGAGGTACCAATGAACAGCTGCCATATGTCCGGATCTAGAAATGAGCATAGTATAGCAAACTACAAGAGGAATCTCGTTGCTCTCATCTTATTATTGTGTCATATCTGATGTGGCCAGCTCTCCGTTTATTAGTGACTAGCTTTCCGCCCCGCGACTTCGTCCGCGTATGATAGCAACTTCGCACCCCTATTTAACCCCCTCAGGGTTAGAATTTTCCTTAACGTTGAAAGGACTGTTATTGTATTTTAATAAGTTATCTTTCCACAAAGTTAAAAGTCTCTAGCTCAAAAAAAATACCCCATACAAACTTTGAACCCAGGGGTGGAATTATCCAAAATGCTAAGAGTACTTTTATTGTATTTGAATAAGTAATCATCCTACAAAGTTAAAAGATAGTACCTATAGTACCTATTCCTCCCCAGAATTCAAATATAATTGAATGTCAATTTTAAACCGCTAGCCTGGAAAAGGGATAAAATAATCTGGTAACAAGTTTTGTGGTAAAAAAACATACATATTGCATACTAATTTTATTTTATTACAAATATACAATTTTTCACTTTATCTAAATAACAGTGTTTAAGAATGGATAGGACAAACTGATTTTAACGAATCACACGTACACTCAGCTTTAAGTAGCTTATTTGCAATATTTTCCATAAGCACTTTTGCGTGACAAATAGGAACCATAACGCAATCACAGTCTGTGGAGAAGCATTCTGACCTTTGAGATGCAGGGTCAGTCATCAGTGTGGTATCACTAATACTAAACGGTATCAAATATTTTTTTAGTAATCCATGGATGTTTCGTTTAAGCACGCCATGGTACTTTATTTTCGGAAGCATAGAGATCCCCTGAAGTGAGTAGTCAACTGTTAAAGTGTTAGTACTGATAGCACCATGAGTTATGCCTAACGTTTGATCCGACTTTTTAAGATAAATGTGTTTTTCTTCGTTAGCATTCACCTCCGATTCACATAATCTTGTTGTACTGTCGTCAAGGTGGACTTTCAGCTTATACTGATTGAGATACATATTATTCTGAACATTAGGGCGTATATCCGATTCACGATTGTTTGATTGAATTGTCTCCTTTGAGTGACGATCATCTATAACATCTAGTACGGAATCTGCATTATTCGGTGTTTTCTTCGGTATACTACTTTGAATGTAAGAAACATTGTTGATTATACCCTGTTTTTCTGTAATTTTTTTCCATATAACATTCGTTTTGAACCATTCGGTGTTCGATGGAAGTGTTGATTTTGTACAAACGCAACCTAAATCATGATCACAGCAACAATCTATTGTACACCCAATGTATGTCATAAATGATTTTTCTATTTTATCTTCACCATTTGCGGAATTAGGCCCTTTTTTTTCATCAGCAAATTGGACATCGACAAAAGGTTTCGTTTTTTTGGAATAGTTTTCTTTAATGTTATCACTTGATGACATAACTATAGGCAGGACTGTGATATCTTTTGTTTGAAAAGGCGCAGCATCTTTAGAAAAACCAAAGTTTTGTATTTCGTGAGGTATATTTGTACCGTTCTCGATTTTTTTAATGGACTCTGTTATAAAATCCTCATTGGAAGAAGAATTAAAATAAGCAGTTTCAGTATTAATATAATTATCTGTAACCATTTTAGTTTTGTTTAAGTCTACTGTTTGTACTTCAGAGTACTTATTATGCATTTTTAAAGCACCACATGACTTGCTTTCGACTAATTTACAAAGTAATACTTGTGCAGACTTATTTTGTGGCAAAAAAATGTTCTTAGTGTAATTTACAAACTTAGATTTCAGCATTTTAGATGTTTGCATATAATTTTGATCAATGGTATTAGATATTATCATATTATCACAATTCCCTGTTTTACTATTAATATATTGTAGTTTGTGTGTACTATGCGATTCATGTTTGTTGACGTCTAATGTTGTATCATTACTCTTCCATATGTCCTTAAGTCGTTGTAAATCATTTTCAATTAAACTATTTATTTTGCTTAAAACTTGCGATACCAAATTCTCATCTCGGCTATATTCAGCCGAACTACATATACAATTAACATGTTCTATTTTAGATTTCAAATATTCTTGTAATAAGCCACATGCTCTTTTCCAACTCCCATCGCTAGTATGGTTGCTTTCTGTACATTTACAAGTCACTGTATTCACACTTTCCAGGATAAGTTGTTTAACCTTCAGTAAAGTATCACCCAGAATATTCTCTTCGTCCGCATTTTGTATGCAACAGGATTTAGAGGTGGAATTTCTAATTTCGTCAAATTTTCTTTTTAAGTGGTCTTCTAACAATTGAAAAGCATTTACTTCCAAGTCATTTGAATTGTATTCTTTTGATCTCGGACAACATACGCAAGGTTCATGACTTAGAGTGTCATGGCTATTATTCTGAATTTCTACAGACTTATTGTCTTTCAAGTTGTCAACATTTCTATGCGGATAGACACATTCGTTGTGTACATGTACCACATTTAGTGCTTTTCGTTTAACTGCGTATTTTGGTTTACATAAATCTCTATTAGCATATAATTTGATCATTTTATTATCACATTTGCCAAGATTGTTATTTCCTTTATCCTCAAAGAAATGGTCTTGATTATGCTTTTTACGTTGACTTATTTTTTTTATTTTACGTTTTGACACGTCGTTTGCGTTATCAAGTGCAACACCTAGAAACTGAATGTAACTTTCGCAGTTATTGTTTGTTTTTACAGGAGGATTCTTGGCCACATCGGCCACACTTTCTTTAAACCCGATTTGATTATTTGATATTTTGTGATTATCGATGCTTCTATTTTCATTCTCAGAAATATGAATGCTGTTATTGTTTCGTTCTTGGTACTGTACTTTTTTATTCATATTTTCTTTTTGCTTAGCGGTTTCTGTCAACGATCGTTTGCAAGTCGCATTTGCAAGAATCGCACCCAAGCATTGAATATATTTTTCACCACCCTGAAGATGTGCATCAGAATATTTAATGATATTCATTACTGCTGTTTTTTCTGAGTTTCTTTCTGGATTATTATCTTTAACTGACAAATTTATTTCAGCATATTTATCTTCGGTTTTTTTACTTTTTAACGGTAATTTGTTTTCATCCGACACTGATTCTATGTCTGATTTGATAGATATAGGCATGTTGTCTTGATTGACAATATTAGATGTACCATTTTCTTCATTATCATTGCATTTATACAAAAAATTATTAACAGATATCAATAATTTTGACTGTTTAATCTGCAGCTCGCTAGAAATGATACTTTTAGAGAACTCTTCTTCTTTATCAAGATAATTTTTATTCTTGTGTGGTGAATTACTATTCTTGATACTTTTTACACATTTTTCTAATCGTTTTATACTACTTTTAGTATCCATTTCACCTGCTTCTTCACGTAATTCTTGTAGTAAATTTATCATACTAGCGTGTGTAATTTTAAATAATGAATCGGTATTTAGTGCTTCTTTGATATTACTATCTTGTGATTCACCTAAATTATCTTTCCACTTGTTTAAAATATTGACAAGTCGGTCTATAGACGTATTTGATGGTGCCTCATTTAAACAAGTACATTTTTCCGTATACGAATTTAAACTAGTGTTGTCACTCTTCCGAAGGCTGTTATCATCCAAAATATTTGAAGCAATGGATTTTTGCTGTCTGCATAAAACACAACTTTTATAATTTTGGGATGGTGATTCTATGTGACCGTTATTATGAAGTTTATTAAAAGGTAAATATTTTTTATGATTACATAAGCACATGTTTACTGAATATTGTCGAGGTCCTTTGAACACTTTATTTGAACCGTTTACGTAAATTTTTTTTTTGCTATTCTTAAGTTCAGGGTAAGCTTTGGTTGTAACTGTTTTAAGATTTCTTGTAGTAATGTTTGAGATTCTTCGTGTTAAATCGGTTTTGTAAACATTGCCGCTATTTCTAAGTATCGATTCGGGTCGTATATATTTAACATCTTTTCTTCTTGGTTTCTTGCTTGTTGTGCGGGAGCTACTTATCAGCGCCGTCACAGGGACATTCGGGTCCTGAAAAGTACTTATACCATTAATACAACAGGGTATGAATATTTTGTGACAAATTGAAATACTTGAATGAATGAATTGGAGACAGTTAAATACTCAGAATTTAAAAGCGGCGGAACCGTTAAGAATAGTGCACGTTAATAACGATCATTACGGAAAACTAACATGTAGAGTACATATATACAGTGTGATTTAGTAGAGAGTGACGTGAGCAGGATTAATAATACGGATTCAGTTAATAACAAGCTACGTTAAAAAAAAAGTTAAAAAAATTTTTTTTAATTATTTACGACACATATGGTCACTCTACAAGTATAGTACTGCGGCGAGTACTGACACTCTCTTGTTTTTCTGTGATATATGTCAAATTGATGTCTGGTTCAGCGATCGTTACCGGTATTACTAAAAATCAAAATAGCGCCTGAATTACGCATTGTGTACGTGATATTGTGAAAAGTGATTTAGGTAAACGTTATAAATCATCAGATTATCCGAAGAATATTCAAAAATATTCATTAACAACTGAGCTACCGAAATTGAATACCGGTTAATTTGTATGAAAATAATACCAATATACGATCCCTGGTCTGGAACATTACTTTGGAAACATCGTATCTCACATAATTTTTCTTTTTTTTTCAGAATCAAAGAGCTATCATAGTTGATAAAGAGCTTTATTGATTTGTTTATGTAGGGTGACCATGATTACAGATAATAAAATTTCTACGTAACAAAAAGGTAAAAAAATAGAAAGGCGTTACTGTTTCACTTAAACATGATAGCGGCGAGTCATTATTGTTAACTGTGTAGGGTTGTTCCTGTGCACGTCTCCTGAATCATCCTGTATATTGGCTACATGTTTTGTTTACTACTTTACATTTATCTTAATATCTGCACTAGGTGTATAATTAAGACCTGTTTGAAATATAAACAATAACTACTTACTTTCTTCAAAAGTCTAGTTGGCATAAATGGAGGCATAATATTATATTTCCAGTGAACTTTACAGGGAGCCGTTAACGAACCATTCCTTTTTTTATTCAAATGATCTGAATGAGGGTGAACCAGGCAACTGTAGACGGCTAGGGACAAACATAATTAACATGAGATTAAGAATTATATTTTGTGGACATACATACTTATACTTATAGCATATATATTTATAGAATAAGTAAGCTTGGGCTACTTAATGTCATGCCCAATGTCAAAGTACGGTGTTCCATACTGTGTCATTCATTAATCGGTACTTTTAATCTTAATTCAAAGAATTAAATATAGGGTAAATAGTCAGTAATTGGCTAATACTAAAACTGGATTCTATTTTTTTATCATAAAGACCAGTAATATGTATAGGTGGCCAATAATTGATACCTCATACTCAAATTAAAATAATCGAGATGTTAAGTTAATGTATGGTATATACACCAAAGTTTGACAAATCCGCAATATACGAATATTTATATTTATGCGTAAATAATTTACTTACCTACTGATTATAAGAAATATTGCCATTTATGGCGCCTGTGTGGCTCCTGCACCAATACCAATGCAAGTCTGCATTATAATAGCGATCTATTATCGAAATGACATGGCTAGATAAAACTGATATTTTCACAACTTGACAATGTCAAACCGTTTGACATTTGGCACCACGGTTTTGGTGCAGATTTTGAGCGGTGATTATGCTACCTTACTTATTATTATTTTTCCAAGGAATAAGGATGTACGGTCAGCTGCAGAGAAAAAGGCCCACGCTGCATACAAAGTTTGTATGCTGAGGGGGTCTTATTCTCTGCAGCTGACTACCGGGATTGGGATTGATCTTGCATTGTTAAAATAACTATATTGATGTAGTCGATATTAAAAAGTGGAGGATTAACCTGATGCATTCTGTCCGTTGTTGTCCAGATCACATTCGCAGGGCGGACGACCGCCAGTTGAGAGTTCTTCTTGGGCTTGCAAGGCCAATTCTTTGGCTTTCTCACGAAACATCTTTTCTGCTAGCTCGTTGGCCAATTTGTGTATCTTCCTCTCTTGTTCGTGCTCTTGCCAGCGTAAGCTGTGTTTAGAGTCTTGTAAAACTTGCGGTTTTCTTCGATCAGCGCAACATTCACCTACCCACTACGGTAAATCAGTTTTTGTTCATATATATAACCTCTTAATCGATATATTACGTATAATTTAAAATATCATAGCTAGCTAGCGGTAATCTGTCAACACAGAATCTGACAACACTGTATCTGCCAATGAAGCTTTAATTAAGGTCTATAACGAAAATCCGCAACCATATCCAGTCTGGAATCGGCTCTTTAGAAATGTGTGCTTACGAAACTTATATTACCTATTACATATTTGCGAACTATTGCCAGTTATTTCCATTTTTTGTAGCATAATGCTGACACTGCTAAAATTCAGACCTGTTACTACCTAACTTAAGCTGTGTACTTAAATAACAATCAATTACTATGTAAGTATTAAAGCTATAACTAATTTTATGATTAATAAGTAAAGTGACAACCTACGAAGAGAAGGGTGCAAATATCCCACGCAGTATCATGCAACATTAATAATCCATTTATTGATGACATATCGAAATATACTTAAGAAAATAAAATGTTCAGCGATATCGCTCGCTGTCGGCGGCGAGCGCGTGGAACAAACGTACCTATGAGCTTCCTTGGGCCGTATTCCAACTTTAAAACACGTATAGATACGATCCACCTTCAATACAACTCCAATGCATTAACTACGTAATACAGCTAGCGCCTAAACGCCTGAATAAGAAATATCATAATTTGCTTGGAAATCATTGCAATGCAACTGCAATACAACTTCAATATTGGTTGGTTATTTGTTGTGTGTTAGAGATATGTTTGTGAACAAAACACAAGTTCAAGCTTGATTTGGTAAAATGAAATGAATATTTTACCTGTGCGTGGCAGTTCTCAATAACCGTAGCAATGGCGATATCAAGTTCTCCGAGCAAAAGTCGAGAGAAATAAGCACGAATGTTTTGCTTAACATCAGTATTTCGGTCCCAATTATGCTTGTCTTCGAGGCATTTCAAGAGATGGCAGGGCATCTGTGAGCTGATGGTCTCCATTTCTGATTTCAGGCCTCCAAACAAGGTACTTAGAAGTGACGAGAGAAGCCTACTTCTTATTGACGTACACGAACATGACCCCTGATAAAATGCAATATAGAATCAATATGCAACTCATTGTGTATCATTTGAAAATGACGTAATGTAAGTAATAATAGTTGTAATTGTAGTAAAGTAAAGTAAACAAAATCTTCAATTATTAGGATTGCCTAAATGGCAAACAAATTAAACAAAAATATAGTTGCTGACAAACCTTTGAAACCTTATGAAATATAAATAAAGATTTTATTGTCTAAAAAAATTGTGTCTGGAATTCAATGCAGACGGCACCGTACTATCCGTACAGTATTACCCAGAATCTCCGTTTTACTTAAATAGTTGTAAGTAGATTTATTTATCCAGGGGAGCAAAGTTCTTGTTTAACCTCTCGTATTTATATTAGGACCTGAGCCAGCGGAAGAATCCAATATCCATAAAGTTGGATCTTGAGCGTCCGTGGACCTCAAGGTATAAGAGGGTGAACGAACTTTGCTGCCAAGTCTAATACAACATTTTCAACACACCAATGCGAGGAAAAAACAAGCTGCAAGAAATGGTGCTTATTCAATATTTATCAATTGTATCATTCAAAATCATCGCATAAAACTGTACTTATTAAACAAGTTAAAGCGCGAATCCGACTCGCACTTGATCGGTTTTTTGTTTATTTAAATATTGCATTTTGCTCCATTGAGCTTCATGCTCAATGGAGCAAAATGCACACAAGGAGAGTGGAAGTTTATTCGGATACCATACGTCAGGTTGCGGTAAATAGTCCATGTTAACCTTCACCTGAACCTTATTCTGATAGCTAAACCATACCATGCGCCAACGTCGACCAATCTAATGGATGCAGAAAAAATATCGCCATAACTACTAAGTAGAAACCAACCATTTGACTTGACGAGCACTTGCACAGAGCCGCTAGGGACGGCGTCCGCTTCACCTGTACTGCGCGCTCTACAGGCTCCTTGCACTCGCATTCCATCACCTTCTCTTCTAACTCCTCTAACTGATCATTTTTGGACTTCAAATCTTGGATTAACGCTGCCATTCGACCTTCACACTTGTTCTGGCAGGCTTCCAAGTCTTGTATAATTTCATCTTTCTCTACCATGTAATCTTTGACCTAAAAACCAAAAAGTGTTGGTGAGGTAGGAACATATGTGGGTAGAACTTGTTTATGCTAAGGTTGCTATGCTGACCAGGCCCTAGATGTACCAGTAGCCAAGATGACAATCGTTTGCAGAAAACGAAACGAAACGCTACACGCACTCGCTCACTCTTCATTACTGCGATAAAGAGTCTGATAGCGTTTCGATTCCTTTTCTGCAAACGATTGTCATCTTGTCAGTGGCAGCAGCATGAAAAGATTGTAGATGTATGCCAAAACAAAGCGCCAGATTTTATATTTTTTTCAGAAAAAAGATTTAAAATACGCCGCGACTTTTTTTGCATTGCAGCATCGGCATTTCGTATTTCCGCATTAAAGACGTGACTAATTATATATATCTCATCTAGGAGACTTATCGAACTAGGTTCAGTGTCGTGGGCTCTTATACTATTATTTCCACTTCTACCGTTTTAATATGGAACCCAAAAAATGCTCAAGCGTCTGATAGTCATCTATTACGGATGCCGGTACGAATTTGGTTCTGTCGTCGGTCCGCCACCGTAGTATAGGATAATTCATTTATGGGTATAGAAATATATATAAGTAATTGATATCGTTATTCATCATTTAGATTTGTGTTACGATAAATGGGTAACCGGCTTCGTACGATGTACGATTTTTGCTATAAATGGATAGTCATCACTCTCAGCCTTTAAAGAAGTTTGTCATTACAAGTGCCAGTTGTCATGACGCGCACTATTTTATCAAAAGATTAGTAATACGAGTACATACTCATATCATTAAATTTACCCGTGTATCCATTTACATGATCCCTAAATAAATAATGACTTATGAATACGCATACTTTTTAAACAAAATATGTAGATCGGGTAAATTACATTACAGTTCAAAGCTTAACATTTAAGTGTGTTTAGGGAATTTCTTAATGATAATCTTTGATATTTAAGCATGACGTATGTTATACTAGCTTTCCGCCCCGCGACTTCGTCCGCGTATAATAGCACAGACTGACAGTAAGGTAGACTGGTAGAGAATGTCTCATGGCATTAAGTTCGCCTTTTGTACGATATGTTTTCTTTTTGTGCAATAAAGATTAAATAAATAAAGTTAAAAGTCTCTAGCCAGCGGCTCCAGATTTAAACTGTATAAGGCCTGTATCGCGGCGCTGACGGTCCCGGTTTTGACTATCCCCATTTAGGCCCCAAGGGGGGCGTAGAGTTTTAGTATAACGTTTGGTGAGGCACATAAGGTAAAAGGTTGGGAACCCCTGATATAGTGACATCACCTATTTTAGTTATTTTGTACACCTCCTGTGCTTACTTCTATTATACCTGCGCGACTTGCTCGCGCTGCGCCTGGTGCTGCGCTAAGCGTATTGCGCTTCGCGCGTGAGCACTTGCGCAGTCTCCACCTCGCCTATAGATACACTAGTGATGCACAGTATAAATCAGGTGGGGTGTATTCTGAGTGAAGCGTACGCGTTTCTCCCACAACTCTGTGCGCGCGTCCTGCTCGAGCAGTTCCTGCGCCACCGCCGCCTGGAGCCTGGAGCCCGTCTGGAGCTGGAGAGCTCGCTACGCGTATTTCGCCTTGCGCGTGATCTTTGCGCAGTCTCAACCTCACCTATACAGTATGGGGCCTGTAACCAGAGCAAAAAACTAAATCGTAGATTCTACTCCTCAAACTGTAAAACTTCTTTAGATTATCTCTTTTTCATACTAACTAAATAATACTATCAATGTACGTTAAAATCCGTCTAATTGACATTGCTTGTCAGTCTTGTCACCCTACAGACTTAATCAATTTCGCAATACAAACGCTGAACAAACGTTGTCTAGTTTGAGGAGTAGAATCTACGATTGAATTTTTTGCTAGTGTTACAGGCCACACCTGTACAAGTGGTGCACAGTATAAATAAAGTGGTGTGTATTCTGAGTGATACGTACTCGTGTCTTCAACAACTCGGTGCGTGCGTCCTCCTCAAGTAAATCCTTCCCCACCTGCGCGACCTGCTCGCGCTGCGCCTGAAGCTCGCTGCGCTGCTCGTATTCCGCCTCGTGAGTGAGCATTTGCGCCGCCTCCATCTCGCCTTGCAACGCAGCCTGTTTGCGTCGCTCCTGTTCCTCTTTCAACTGTCACATGCAGCAAATATAACAAATTACACAGGATTTTCAGAAATGTGTCAAATAGAAGATAGGAATTACTCTTATCTCACCCTTTGTATCTGTACCTACTCTTATTTAATAGAAATATTTAGAACACAAAAATCGTATTTTTTATTATTTTCAATATGGTATTACTTGTACAGTCGCCATCAGATATATCGAAGCGGCCAAGATAGTCAAAAATATCTGAACGTGCACTTTATCGCCTTGACAATAGAGGCGTTGTTCTGATATTTGTGACCACCTTGACTGACTATACGATACGACTATTACGACTATACTAGGGCACTACACTATAGTAGTGCAGATGCGGTTGGCCACTGTGCCGGTTTTGGCCATTTTCAACTTTATTAAGATATAGACTAATTTACAGGTATATAGTTAGGTTTGTAGTTAATATAAGAGTTTTTTTTAATTTTTATTTATTTATTTAATATACACAATGTTTAACTTAAAAACTATTACATTGTCCCACAAAACTATGATAATAGTTTGACTGTGGGATCCGCAGTCTCATTTAAAACAAATATTTAAAAAGTTAACAATCTATAAAGCTATATCTAGGAAATGTTCTTTTAATCTTTTCTTAAATAAAGCATATTTTTTCTCGCATCGAATGGCTTCCGGTAAACTGTTGAGTAGTGTCCAAGCGTTCATACCCAAGAAATGTAAGGCGAGGCCGGAGGCCGAGCTGCGTGCAGGACGCATGAACTCTACCCAAAAGTCCAACTGCTTTAATACCTACTATAGTCCAATATGGGATGCGTTTTTTACGCGTTCTGTCCCCATAATAGTTATTAACTCTCAGAACGAATAGTTTACCAGAAGTCATGGACTTAGTACTACATGTATGATCGGGAGGTTTCAATGGAAAATTGTCTGAATTATGATCAAGGTAGCCATGGCTACTTAAAGCAAGTAAATAGGTATTTATGTTTTAAACTTACAGGTAATATTTTGCAAATTTGAAATAGTTGTCTATAGTTATTTTTGTATTTGTGTTTATTTTTTTTTGTTATCTAGTAGTTTTAAAAATCTAAGTTGCATATTTTCTAGTCTATCAATATTGGTTTTGGTTGTAAGTCCATAGCTATCGAGACAATAATTCAGTATAGAATCTACTAATGACAGGTACAAACATCTTGAAGTGCTACTAGGAACTCTGAAACTTAAGTGGAAAAATTTGCCTAAAAGAACTCTAAGTTTATCACAAATATAGTTTACATGGTATGACCAGGAAAAATGTTCATCTACTTGCATACCTAAGTATGTTATTATGTAAATTATGTCAGCACAGATGGCACTGTTATCTGTTATGTATCAGTTGTCAGAAGCCATGGAAAAAAGTGGTCAAAACTGGGTCCTGGGCCCCGTTTTAACATTTCATTAAAGAAAAAACCCGCCAAGAGCGTGTCGGGCCACGCTCAGTGTAGGGTCCGTCACAGTAAGTGTCCCCACTTAAGAGTTAAAATAACACCGCCATGTAGGATATGATATGAGCGTTCCTTGTACAGTGACATCTATCGGCAAATTAAGTAAACTATTGTGCGCGAGCTTAAAGTATGGAAGATGATTTTTATGGGATAATTCTTTATTTCGTGAACCAATTTTCACCGTTTTTACTTTATTTGAAAGCACGTCATTTCATTGTGATTTTGTAGAAATAACAGGTACAATAAACACCTGCTTATACGGTTAAATTACAAACTTAAATCAGAAATTATTTTGTTATTTTTTTTCAAAAACTATTCAACCTATCAGGTTCAAAATAATTTTCCTAGAAAGTTTTTATAAAGTTCTACTTTTGAAATTTTTTTCATATTTTTAAAACTTATGGTTCAAAAGTTAGAGGGGGGGACACATTTTTTTTTTACTTCTGCAGCGATTATTTCCGAAAACATTTACATTATCAAAAATGATTTTAGTAAACCCCTATTCATTTTTAAATACCTATCCAACAATATATCACACGTTAGGGTTGAAATGAAAAAAAAAACATTCCCCACCTACGTATAGGGGAGGTACCCTAATAAAACATTTTTTTCTACTTTTTATTTTACCACTTTGTCGGCGTGATTGATATACATATTAGTACCAAATTTCAGCTTCCTAGTTGACTACGGAACCCTAAAAAAGAAAATCTAATGTCAGAATGTTAAAAGCAGAGATTCATATACATAGTTAAAGTAATATATTTTATCTACACTCATACTGTAAGTTCTCTAAAACGTGTTCGAAAACGGTAGGCAATGGCTAGCATTACCACGACCGATTTTACTATGATAAGCTTTTTATCTGTGGCAGTAAAGTAATTTTAACTTTACATGCTCAACTATTGATGTGTTGTAGTTTTGATAACATAATGTACACCTGCACGCGCCCGCGCGGCCGCCGACACGCGCCTCCCCGACCGCCGGCACAATCGAGTTGGCCATGGCAGTGCAATGGCGGCCATTCTATGGTTTCGGAATACGGCATTTAGGATAAATAATATGAGTGTAGATAAAGCAGTGTATGCAACTGTACGTAATTAGGCCTTAAAACGTAACAGTTACATAAACTACTATTTAATGATTCCGTTCATAAATAGTGTCATAATTCCTTATTGACACAAACTACGACAAACGTCTGAATGGACAAATTTTCCTTAAAGTGGCCAAAACCGGGGTATCTGCTCTACTTAAATTGCAAAAATCTAAATATTATTTTAAAACTGTGTTGAAGAAAATGCTCTGAGTAGACGAAAACATAAGCTTCGGGATTCGTAGACAATAATGAGTAGAGAGCGGATTTGAAGTAGCGATCTCAATATTAATATGGATATGACTGGTATATTTTATTATTTATTCTATACACAAAAATAATGTAACTTATCGGAATCAAAAAGTAAAAGCCTTGTATTAAACTCCTTTATTTAGAATAAAATACTTTTCTTTGAATGTAGTTTGTTGCAAAAATAACATTCATTTAATCGAATTATTTAGCTAAGATTGCGGTGTGCGGTGTAATAATAATAGACTGTAAGACGTTATATAAACAACATGACATGTATATAATAAATTGCACTAGTCATATCCATATTAATATTGAGATCGCTACTTCAAATCCGCTCTCTAATATAATAATGAAATGAGTGTCAATCAAATCGCGTTTCCGTAATTCTGACAAGCGTACTAACGCCATCTATCAGGTCGTTGACGCAGCATCTCAGCAAGTGTCAGTTCTATATTTTAAGTGCGCGGATAAAACGCTATCAAATTAATTCAACTTCCGTTCAATACTAGCCGTTGCTCCACAAAACAGAGGAATAGTCACGCGATTTTGTATAGACAATGTCGAGTCCAGGTATTATGGCTCTTTAGTACCGCTAAGTTCCTGTCGAGCTGGGAGGCTTTGCACTGGTTCTCCGTGAGCTGCGTGTCGGCTTGCGCGGCGCACTCGACCAGCTGCGCCCTCGCACACGCCTTCGAGTACATCTCCTGAACATAGTGCACGAAATTTTTTAGTTTACAACCAAGTCAGCGCGAACCTTCTAATAAAATATATTAAAACGTTTGTATTAAAATACTGTAGATATAAATTGAAAGATTACCGCTTAAATTTTAAATGTATACCGTTCATAAATATTAATAGACACTTTTGGAATAAAATTAATTAGATGATCGTCAAGTCCGATACAAGTAAAATACCAATGAAAAAGCACAAAATCCTTCGGACAGTTCTGATATTTGATATTTATGTCAATGACAAGTCCAGTTTTCACATTTAGACCTTTTGACATTTGAGGCCCTTGAGAAAATGCCTCAAAATTTCTTAAATATATATATGTACCAGAATACCACAATATGGAGCAGATTACCATCCACAATTATATTGAACAACAACCGAATTTTATGTATAATTTATGACTTGTAACGACAAATGAGTGAGCTTATCAGTCTTATCACCATGCCTATTGATAAGAGGTATTCGCTGAATCGCATACGAGCGCTAGATCGTCTCGGGCTAGTCAATATAACTGTGACTTCCGATCATAATGCAACAGGAATAACTCCTCGAAATACCCGCTTATATGTAAATATCAACAAAATATATAACGTAACGACCAAGACCCTCTTAATGAAGTGTGCTTAATATCAGCGAACTCATGTAGGTATAACACATATAATTATAATTACAGTCAGCATTCGCTGTGCTCTCTTCGACAAAAGGAAGCATATTACGTTAGGATCACTTTTTCAGGACATAGCTATTGTAATAATCTGTATTAATATGAGTTAAAGTGTACATTGTTTATTTAAATTAGCACAGGGAATAATGAATTATATTATATTTATTCGGCAATATAATAACTATATTCCGCTAGACAAGCATCCCACCTGCTCAAGTTTCTTTAATTCCTCTCCCTCCTTGCACACCGCTGCGCTCGCTGCCTTCAACGCGTTCGCCAACGGCAGACACGCCTTCTTGTATCTGTTCCTCTCATTTAACATACTCTCCATCTGACACACAAATAATATAAATTACATGATACGTTAAGAAAAAGAGTGATTATTAAGTAGTTATAGTCTGAGTATCATATTATCATTTTATTACAGCCTTATAAAATAACTGTTGACATTTGTTTACTTTTTAACCGACTTCAAGATTTCAAAAGAGGAGGTTCTCAATTCTGGTTGTATGGTTTTTTGTTTTGTTTTATGTTTGTTACTCCATAACTCCGTCATGTCTGACTCGAATTTGAAAATTATTTTATTGATTGTAAGTATATTTATACAGGACGGCTAGCGCGTCTTACGCGCGACTGGCGCGACAAGAGACAGATCTGCGCGACTTCATGCGTTGTCGCTAGTTGGCGTGACAGCGATATAAAATGACAGTGACTCGCGACTTTGAACTATAATCTTTAGCACAACTTTGAGTTCTCTTCGCGTCAGTTACAGCCGCGGGTGCCTGTTATGCTACCGGAAAGTGAGATTTTTGACAGGCGCGGGAAGGTTTTCCCTACTCGCGGCTTAAGTCTCTCTTGCAAGACGTGCTTGCCGTGCAGATTGGTCCCGTTTTTGTCAAAACGCTAATAAATCTTAAAGGCATACATGTAGTGATTTTTATATTTTTATCAACAAATCATCCATTTTCATTCAAAAAACCCGGCCAAGTGCGAGTCGGACTCGCGCACCGAGGGTTCCGTATAAACCTGTAGGTATATAGGGGTAGCAACTTTTAAATTATTAAAAATATATTTTTGTATATGATGTAACAAAAAATTTACGTTTTTCGTAATTTTTCCTTTGTCTGTGCTATAAGATGTTGCTTCGTGCCAAATTTCAAGTTTCTGAGTTCACGGGAAGTACCCCGTAGGTTTTACAAGTGCCGAAAAACTCTAAAATTTTCAGCATAAACGACTGTATCTTTTGATTGCGTTGGCTTTTAAATTTAATTTTTTCACAACTCCAAGGGACAATAGACCTGAGTATTTGATATAAATTTCAGCTTGATACCTCCACGCGTTCCTGAGAAAAATGGTCTTGACAGACAGACAGACAGACAGACAGACAGACGGACAACAAAGTGATCCTATAAGGGTTCCGTTTTTTCCTTTCGAGGTACGGAACCCTAAAAAGTGACATTTGATGAAGTGGAACTGCTGATGATGATCCGAACGGAACTCTTCAACGACGCATAGTTCACGTTTGGCGATTTGTCCTCTCCGCTGAGTTTGTTAAGCAAGTTATTTCATTGTATGGAATCTAAGAGTGCACTATCTACAATAATCCTTCACGGCTTCCCCATTGAAAATATTGAAATCGGTTTTTTTTCTTAAAAAATATTTTTATATTATGTAGGCTTGACGAGATTCATTACATTCAAATTAGATTTTTCAGTACAGTGCATATTCAGCCCGACTAGCCAAGTAGCACTAGACCCTACTCATAGTGTTGTGTTCCTGCTGGTGAGTAACTCTTGGGCAACCAAGAGTTCAAAGAGGACCCAGCGTGTTGACAACGAGGGACCCTCTTGTGCCTTTAGTCGTCGACACAGTGAATGCTCCTTTTTGTAAAGGGTCGACAACGCGCATGTTACACCTGTGGAGTTGCAGGCGTCCATAGGCTACGGTCGCTACTTACCATCAAGCGGGCCGTATGCGTGTTTGCCACCGTCGTGGTATAAAAAAAGACAAGGTATAATGCTCAAACAAAATGTATGTAACTGATTTTGATTCTGAACTGACACGACGGCTGACGTGTGTTTGCCAGAATTATGAAAACACGATTTTATCCAAATATACTTTTTGCGCATGTTTTTCTTTACGTGGTAAGTAAACATTAAGTCATTGTTGGGTTTGTAATATGATAATTAATGAATATCAATATAAGGTTACTTAAGCCATAATATTGGGAACATTTTGCTTTACTTGATTTCTAGTTATCAATGCTTGAAAAAAGTGAACGTGTTTATTGAGGTTATTGAACGATTTACTTAACAATCGTAACGAACGAGTCTGCGAATAAAACTAGATTTACCTCGTAGTAGCCTTATGTCAAATATTTTTTAAGTTTGTTTTTATTTCTTTGAACTTTTGAGGAAAGCACATGTTTAGGTATGAAAGGTTCTTATATCTACTCGGCCGACAAGTCCTTTTTTCCCGGCCTCTGCATTACTATTACCAGTCTGGGTTTCTTTGATAAATGACGCTTGCTTAGGACCGTTGGTAGGTACACTATCCTAACCTTTTTCTTATATTCCTCCTCTTTCTCCTTGGCTAGCCGCAGCCGGCGCTGGTAGCTGACGTCCAGGTCGCGCCACGCTATTTCTGAGCGCTCCAGCATCTCGTTGCGCTGAGTCTCCCGACACGCGAACTGCAAGGTGCGCTTGCGTAGAGCCTGCATCTCCTCCTCTATGCTCGTCAGCCGCTCCATGCACGCTGAGTCCACACAACAAAACGGAACATCCTTAAAATTAATCACTACATTTTAGTTATATTATAAAGCAGTTTTACCGAGCGCACAATGATGTGGCTTTAGTAAAAAGGGATATAGATTTAATAGAGGTTACATGATTTTTTTCACTACAGCCACAGGTTATTTAACACTTTCACTGTTCATGCAGTGTAATGTACCGTCAAACTAGCTCTGTCACATCTACGCGCAGTGGTAGATTTACCAGGCTGAGGGCTGAACTGAAGCCTTGGGCGGCAAATTAAGGTCATTTTTTACATTATTAATCACACTTACTTTTATAGTTTACTAGCGACCCGCTCCGGATCGCACGGAATAAAAAATTGTTGTGGGTTATCCCTAAGAGATAGAGCATATATTATTGCAGACTTTATTGTAGACCTTTTTAAGATGTACAATACTGTAGTACATTATTTTGATCTATCTCTTAGGACTCAGCCGGCGTTGGCAATGTAAGCGCAAAAAATGGGTTTATTTACGACATCACATTAGAAACCTCTAAAATCATCAGTGTTTCTCTACTATATTACACTGCGATTATCTTTAGTTTACGATTGACACATGGTTTTATACATTTGATTATCTACCTTGTTGTCCTGATCATAAAGCCAACATTACAAGCACTATTTGGTGCCGTGTTATAAATATCGGTTTTATTTTGTTCGCGATAAGGTAGAATTTCAAACGGATAAAAACTATCTGTCAAGTTTTTACTAGCTTTGCAATACCTGTATGCATGTATTATACATATAAACCTTCCTCTTGGACCACTCTATCTATTAAAAAAAGCGCATCCAAATCCGTTGCTTAGTTTTAAAGATTGCATACATGCATAGGGACAAACAGCGGAAAGCGACTTTGTTGTATACGATGTAGTGATGAAAGCCGATGGTACTACTATACAATAAACCTAATAAGGTCTGAATTAAATAAACTAAGTTGCATACTGCGTATAACAAATAGCCATGAATGAGAATTATTTTAAGCACACGTCGCCATAAAATAGAAAGGCGGACGGATTGTTCATTCGCCCATTTATATGACGGTGCGGTGATTATAAAAACTGCCTTAAACTCCTTATAGCATTAAGATTATGATCCAGATCATTAAGTTACTCACAATATCTATTTGCTTAGCTATATAATTCCCAGGTTTGCCACGAGAATAACATTTATTAGTGTTGACTGGAACTTTGATAGGGCCGGACATGTGCATTAGCGTTTGAGGCTCAGTGGGCAGCTTTACCACGAGCCCGATTGAAGTACTGAAATCCATCTTGGTCGGACTACCCCACTGACTCGATGTTTTGGGCCCAGGCACAGTTCGAGATGATATAACATTGCAATCAGAACGATAACTGTCGTAACTACTACTTGTACAAAGGCTTTCTTCGTTTTGTTTCTTTCCACGTTCTTCTTCTTTAAGAGATTCTTGGAAAAAACTGTAACAAACAATCTATTAAATATTTTACCATAAATGTTAGTTATACCTGGCCGAATACGTTATCCTTAAAGGAAACAGAAGAATACTACCACCATGCATGCGCCTCGTAGCTCTAATAATCATTTCGTTATATGCCATGATGCATATTTGCAAACAGCTAGGTAGGTAGCTATAAAATACCTTGAATCATATGTAATTTAATTGCCTTCATTAAGTACTAAAATGTTAAACTGTATTTCAACGTAATTTCTTGCTTGTCCTCTGACCCGCATCAATTTCGATATGCTAGCACCTATTACACCTTATCGGAGACACGTGACTGTAAGCACATCGTCAGATGAAAACTCATCATCATCAACATATCAAGTTCACCACTTCTTTTTTAAACGTTACATTCTAACGTTAAAGTATTATTCTAAGGTATTTTAATTTAATGTATTTAATTCATATTATGTCGTTTTAATTTTAATTTAATTTAATTTAAATGTAATGGGTTTATACCTAAATAAAGATTTTATTTATTTATTATTATTATTATCGCTTTCCAGCTTAAGAATCCTTTGAAAGAAATACATCATAAATAGAAACATCACATGACAATATCACAGACGCAATCACGCCAACCTCACTTAAAAGAAAGAAGGCTGGCGTATGATAATCCATGGACACTTGAACAGCATACGTCATAACGTGTAATCGTTCTTGGTGCTCATACGGTTAGAAGAACATCATCATGGTAGGCAGTGAACACAAAGAGCCACCTGCCGTGAATAGAAATGCAACAATCACTTGCTTACTTGAATAGGCTGTCGGTGCCACGGTGGCCGAGTTGTTGCCAGGCCAGGAGTGCGCAGCACAAGTTGCGTGCGTCTTCAGATATCAGTTTTTTGACATCGTGCGATTCTTCTAAACGCTCTTGTGCTTCTTTCAACGCCGCCTGTCCGGTAAATTTTAATCTTACTGGCTACCAAAAAAACATTTAAGGAGTGTATTTTTAATGACTTTGATTCCGAGCACCGTTTTCATGATCCATTTTGATCTAACTTAATAAATACTGAATATTGAAATAATACAAATACAATACATTGTGTTATTCAATCAAATACAAACACTGAAAACATTGAAAAAATAATCAACCCAGCAGGATTTGAACCTCGCATCGATACGCCTTACCGGGGCTCGATCGCTTTACCAATTAAGCTATGGGTTCAGTTACTGAGTTGACGAAATTCTCAATGCCTTCAATCATCCCCTTGCATTCACCTTTACATCGACTTTATAGCAGCCGTAAGCGACATCTTACGACCCATGAGGAATATCCCATAGGCGCACCAGCACCATACATTAGAGCGGAATTCAGCGCGGAATTTAGCTATTCATAGACAAAAGCGGAAATTTGTCTATGGTAGGCTGATTTTTTTTATGGAGGCCATAGACAAATTTCCGCTACCATAGCCCAATTTCCGCTTTTGTCTATGAATAGCTACATTCCGCTCTAATGTGTGGTGCCCCTTAAAAACTATAACAGTTTATGGCCGGCCATGAATTCCGTTATAGGGGAGTTATAGGGAGGAGGGTAGATAATATTCAGTACTGTCCGGAAAATTATATATGGTTTGTGGAAATCGTGGTTTGTGGTTTGGACCCGGGTATGTCCTTACACTACGTCCGGACACGGGTATGTCCTTAAACTACGTCCAAAAGAGAGGTATGGGTACTGTGAATGTCATCTCGCTATGTGTGGTAAGGCACAGCACAGCGAATGTCATCTCGCTAAAATCTCGAGTAGAGCCCGACTGGGGAAGTACCTCCGCCTTACAGAAAACTACAGCCAAATAGCACTAGATAGACCCTACTCATAGTGTTGTGTTTACGAACGGTATGTTTGGACCTACTGCGAGGTATGCGAGTCAAAAAAGGATCTTAATTTATCACAATTATGAGAAACATCAACATAAATGCGATTTCCGAAAAATAGCCAAGACTGAAATGAACTAGAAAAACATCCTTTAATAAGCAAACACCATTAAATATAATGTTATTTTCCTTGTTTTATATTTTTAATGCAAAACGTGACGTGGTCAAAAGTAACCTTGACGCCGGCATGTCAAAGAGTAAATAGCTGTTTGTGATTTCAACTCCTGTTATTCAATTTACTATACTTGGTTACAACTATCTTCCGTTTTGGAACCCTCGTCTAGTTTTGTCTATGGTACCGTTTATTTTAAGTTTGTTTTTTGTTTACGATGTCGTTTAGATATACCCAGTAATTACTTCATAGTATAATGTCCAGTAATTACCTCTATAAAATAATTTCCCTATTTTTAAAGTTTGAGTACCGTTTCATTCCCTGATGACATCAGTGTGGTCGCTGACGTCACGAGGTGTCAAAAATTTAACTGACCTGTATAATTAGGCTATGGGCTGTGACATACGGACGGGCGGACAGACGGACATGACCAAAACTATAAGGGTTCCGTTTTTGCCATTCTGGCTACGGAACCCTAAAAATGAGTCAGTGGCGTTAATTAGACCAAAGAAGAACTTCTATGCCGAAGTCATCCTTACTTGTCTATCATGTAAACAAACACTTTTGACTGGAATTATCTCTTAAAATGTTGTTGTATAATACTTAATAGTTTTTCATAGTAAAAATACGATACCAATTATTCCTATTTTTTATTACACCTTGTGTACCAGGGGGGTTTCACTATGTCTCTCTCCTTTGAACCCATTTTTACCGTTGCGCTTACCGCATATGAGGGAAGGGTTGGCACATCCTTATCACCAAAGCCCGGATGACGGCAGCAAAAATGCACTTTTACTAGTGCTTAATTAAATATCGACTATTCTATCGACATTCATACGAACAATTTTTGAATCAGAAATGTATTGATGACACTCATTATCTTACATGTCAGGTTGTTACACAATATTACATCAGGTACCTAGGTAAGCTTACATTGTACATTATTTCAGTTAACTAATTACATACTATAAAAATAGGTACTTTTCTCATAACTTATGATCAATAAATTTCTGATTCAAAAATTGTTCGTAGGTATGGATGTCGATAGAATAGTCGATATTTAATTAAGCACTAGAAAAAAGTGCATATTTGCTCCCGTCATCCGGGCTTTGTTTATCACCTTATAGCTGCGTTCGAAAATAATATCATTCAAACACCCATCTGACGTGAGAGACTATCTATCATATGCAGATTCAGAAGTTTCAGCAAGGTTATTACAAGCGTGCAGCGACAGTATTTGACGGACGAGATAGACAACTGTCACTATCTGACGAATACAGTTACTCTTGCGCTACCCGCGCAGAATGCGGAACAAATCGTAAAGCGCCTGCATACCCAATCCCAACACCTCGACGCGATTTTGTTTTAATGCGGCTTACATCTGTCAGGAGCCGATCACTTGAGTAGCCTGTAGCCTCGTCTAGTAATTTTCTGTTCTTGATAAACGATGTTTTTGATTGAGACACAATAGTATAAGTACATATAATAATTAATTATGCGAAATTTGGTTTTCCCTGCAGCTGCTTACCTAGACCGTAAAAGCAATGCTTAATAATAAACAATTTCAATGTAATAAGGTTGTCAGGTAGGGAATTCCTTATGGCATTAAGTCCGCCTTTTGTTCGTTGAGTTTTCTTATGTGCAATAAAGATAAATAAATTAACGTAGGTACGTACAAACGTGTCGTGTAAGTTAAATATTTGCATTAATATTTGAGGAACAATACAAGGATTGTATTTGGCTTAATTATCTTTGAACAACCTTAGATTAAGGCTTTGAAGCAGACATCAGCTAACCTGATGGCTGATATACAGGCTTTAGTGGCTTATTTCGTTTATATAAGGTAAATACTCCTAACCTTGCTTCTACCTGTTCCTCTCTTTACCGCTGACGCATGCAATAGAAAAAAAGCCATTCAAAAAGTTGTTTATATAATTATAATTGAGATATCATGCAGCGCCTGATTAAACTTACCCAGAGTGATAAAGTCACGATACTGAGCGTAATATACTTCTAATAAAAACCATATAAAACACATAAAGCTGGAGCAACAAACGCCCGTTAGGTACTCTAAGTGCTATTTATTCGACTTAGGATCAAATATCCAAGTGAAAAATTCCGGATGTTCCGACATTGTTCTCTAAAGTAGAAAATGGTATTTTACGCCGAAATAATTACAAGAAGTCACCCTTAAATGTGGGCCGAGTGATGTTTGAAGAAATCGGCATATTTCATACTAACTATTGAGTGAGGGTGCTTGCGTCTTTTAGCCTCATATTTATTCTGTTCCGACAACTAACCTAACTTAAGAAGGTATTTTTATTGCGTCGTGGCAATTACTCACGAGAACCACAATAAGTTAAATTCAAAACCCCTTAATAACAGTACATGCAAACATTCGCGTTCAATCTACCTAACTGGAATTGCTTCAAGACATAAATTATAGACTTAATACGCTTCGGACATAACCAGCTAATGGCTCAAGCAATCTGATAAGAACGAAGAAAGTGGAACTTGTTTCTTATAAATCAATAAAATCAGCTAAAGTAAAAGCGTGATCGATAAACGAACAATGCGTAAATAATTAACACATTTAACAATTAATAATTAACACTTGTATCAAGTACTTATTTGTATCTAGACACGCGGCAGCGTGTCAAGCCAAGTTCAAGCAAAGGAACTGGCTAGCCAGCGCCAAGTGTATATTACACGAACCACTTGGTGCCACTTTTGACCCTTCTATAACTCAAAACCTCTTTAACGTAAACACATATAAAACTACGTGTGTTTAATTATATCCATAAGGACATCTACGAGTAGAAGCCCAAATTTCATGAAGATAGCTCAAACGGTTATAAAGATATGAAGGTCAAAAAATCGTAAATTTTAACACTGACTGACTGACTGACTGACATATAGTACCTAAATCTAACCTACTTCCAGATGACCTAGAAGGATGAAATTTGGAATCCAGCTCGGTAATTGTGAGTAAGCGTAGGAAAAAATCTAAAAATAAATAAAAGTTAAAAAATAGGGGGGGTCCCCATACAAAATTTTTTTTGTTTAATTGTATCGTTGGAACTGTTACAAGCAGATATTTGAAACTATTCCAATATATGTATTATTATATTTGCTATATAACAGAAATATTAAAATAAAGTTAAGTCAAAAAATAAGTGGTGTCCACATACAAAAAACTTGTAATACGCGCTAAACGACCGGCTAACGGTGTGTCATCGGCGGCGCGCGGCATCACATAATTACGTTGTATTTTCTTTTGTTATGACTGTATTTTGTCCTGTTTTATGTACAATAAAGTGTTTACATACATACATAATTATACAAAGAACAGAAATAAATCTACATAAAAAGAGAATGTAGACAATAGCATAAAAAAGAAAACCATGCAGCGGAAACGCAAGAAAAAACATTAAATCTCAATACCTGCCTAGTTTTCTTTACAAAAAGTAATGATATCCCACCAAAAACATAAATGTAAAAACCGGCCAAGAGCGTGTCGGGCCAGGCTCAGTGTAGGGTTCCGTAGTTTTCCGTCCGTCACAGTAAGTGTCCCCACTTAAGAGTTAATAACACCGCCATGTAGGATATGATATGAGAGTTCCACGCAATAGTTTACTTAATTTGCTGATAGATGTACAGCGACATCTATCGGCAAATTAAGTAAACTATTGCGCGCGAGCTTAAAGTATGGAAGATGATTTTTATGGAATAATTCTTTATTGCGTGAACCGATTTTCAACATTTTTACTTTATTTGAAAGCACGTCATTTCATTGTAATTTTGTAGAAATTACAGGTACAATAAACATCTGCTTATAAGGTTAAATTACAAACTTAGTTCAGAAATTATTTTGTAATTTTTTTTCAAAAACTATTCATCCTATCAAGTTCAAAATAATTTTCCTAGAAAGTTTTTACAAAGTTCTACTTTTCAGATTTTTTTCATATTTTGAAAACTTATGGTTCAAAAGTTAGAGGGGGGGGACGCATATTTTTTTACTTCTGGAGCGATTATTTCCGAAAATATTTACATTATCGAAAAATGATTTTAGTAAACCCCTATTAATTTTTAAATACCTATCCAACAATATATCACACGTAAGGGTTGAAATGAAAAAAAAAATCACTTCCCACTTTACGTATAGGGGAGGTACCCTAATAAAAAAAATTTTTCCACTTTTTATTTTACCACTTTGTTGGCGTGATTGATATACATATTAGTACCAAATTTCCGCTTTCTAGTGCTAACGGTCACTGAGATTATCCGCGGACGGACGGACGGACGGACGGGCAGACATGGCGAAACTATAAGGGTTCCTAGTTGACTACGGAACCCTAAAAAAGGAGAGCGAAGTTCAATACAAAAATTATGCTTGGATGCTAGGAACACAATAACATTATGAACAAGTATTAAACTCTATGTCTTTGCTTTATTGGATACCTATAACAATTGCTGTTATTTAAAAATGTGAGATCTTAAAGTAGGTTAGATTTGACTTGGCCAGTTTTTATCAGAATTAAAATATATATATATATATATATATATATATATATATATATACGTTGAATAACTTCATATAATGACTGATGTAATGAATACGTAATACACGGTGTAACATGAGAAAACCGAATAAATTTAACAGCGTATTCCTGATCATAGGTAATTGGAGACTAAAATGTCGTATAAACTTTTCTGGAATTCGCCTAGTTTCAGAGTTACTAGCAATTAAATAAAAAAACATTTTTTATTGTGACTCAGTGCAAAACGCTTTTTTGATGGCGATTTCACCCTTTATGGGGTCTAGTCTAGACATTCTTATTGACAGATATAAAAGTGCCAAGGAATTGAAGGAATACTTTACTTAAACAATTTTATATGAAAAGTGTACTAATTTATTTTAATCGACAGTTTTACTAATAACATTTATGTTTTTATGTTCAAAAACATTTAAAAAATCGAAAAAAAAGCAAAAAAAATATTTTTTTTTGGCGAAATTTACCTTAATTCATATAACATTTATTACTCCTTATGACCTCAGGAATTCGTGATTAAAATCTCTCGCAATGCTCACGAGCACCGTGTATATCGCATATTTACAACTCGTCAAACAAAAAAAATATCAATGGCCACCCACGTACCAAACTTTGTCATAGGGTAGAGTGAAAAGGGTAACGATACTGCAAAACGGTGGAAGGTGCCTTTCCACCAGAGCTATGTATGCAGCTAAGCTGCGAGGATGTGTAAGCTACGCGTTTCCATAGCTGCATAGCATAGCTCTGGTGGAAAGGCACCCTAAGCAACCACTACGAATACAATTAAAATGTGCGTCAAAACTTTATGAGTGTATGAGTCAAAAATTATAAAGTGATCATAGACTAATTAACCCAAGACCCCGCATAGCCGGGCGACCCCCGCTTCCACGCTCGAAATAATTTCACTCTATAGTGAGACACTAATTATTGGAAGTGACAGTAAACTTAGTACGTCTCCATGGCAACCATTAATGTCTGACACTCTCTTACGCCCCACGGGACAATCGCGCGTTCCCTGTCTAGCATTGCGTGTTCCCCTCCCGCACCCCTTCTTTTTGGCAGCTTAGGTTTCAAAGAAATAACGCGCTAAGCGGAGTAAGTATAGAAATATCTTGTATATGAAAGTGATGTTATACTCATCAAGATGACAGCTGTCACCCGCACTTTTCCTCCGTGCAGGGTCATGTATAGGTTCACCTGAGTTGCAGAGTAGGTATGCAGAATCCACTAAGCAGCATCCGCCAAAATCCCCAATCCTCCCCAAAATTTAAAATTACAGAACCAACGTGAGAACACAAGGCTGAGCGAGTGAGTCCTGAGAATACCAGCCAGGTGTGGCAATCACTACGAGTACTATCCACTGATGACATACTGGTACATAGGTGGATGACGTATATGTGGTATTCTTTTGCTATGGTAGCGTCATAACATAATACAATCATTGTACGGATTCTACCCCTACAGCATGTACGTACCTTTAAGTCAATTCCAGGTTCATTTTTTACAGCTTTGGATATATTCCAATTGATCAGTGTATTGAGAGATGTAGTTTTTACAGTCTTACTTTGGATATCACTCCTTTCCTTGCTATCTGACGATCGGCCACTCTGAAAAGTTTAGGGGAGGAATTAAGTAGATACCTACTGTTTTTAATGAAGCCGATGTGGGGTACGCGGATAAAGTTTGACGCTGTCAGATCAATGATATTTACTATGGAGGGGTTATACTCTAACAAAATGAGCACAAAAAATACTCCCAGAGTTATTTCATAACATAACCTAGCAAAGCTTTTGTTATGTTTATCTATTTTGACAATCATTACATCTGTCACTCTCATTGTTAAAAAATTACAGTTTGTCTCTTTCTCACGCGGGTGACGGGAGCTCATTGGCACGTCCGCATCTCACGCTGGTCGGTGCGCGACTAGCCACAATTGTTTGAATTCACTCATTTTAAGTGCTTCACTTTTGGAGCGTACATAACCCATCTTCCAAACTTCATCTTAATATGGACCTTAATATGTTCCCTCCGATCGGAACTTACCCTAAAAGAAGGAGTGTATCCTATGTAAATATGCACTTTCGTGTATTGTGCCCCTAAAACATATTTTCGTTCATAACAATATGTGTTACTTTCATTCATTTATACAAAAAGGGAGATATGGTACCAGGCGCTCGATTGTGTGCCATCAAATATACGAGTAGGTTCCGGAACCTATATGGAATAGGCATGATGACACATGTTGAATTATGCAATAAAATTTAGTTGGTAGGATGCAAAATGATTAATATATCCAACTAAAGTGAAAATTTATAAATTATATTGAACACGCTCAAAAATATCAAGCAGCAAAATTTCTAAATTTTACGATTTCTATAGTGCGAAATTAAAAAAAAACAATGATACCATTCGATTTTTAACATTTTACTGTAAAATAAATTGTATGACAACCATATACATAAACGCAACATTTCACTGTAAAAATAGCAATTTCATATTTTTTCCATACTTTAAACTGGGCGACTATGTGACCGTGACGTCACTTTTGCACGTCATTTTGTTAGGAGCGTTTTGAGAAACAAATGCAAATCTCGGACTTTAAGTCTCATTTCTGACTTTTGTGTTGCTTTAACGCAATTGGCCCCATATAGACATTTGATCTTGGAAGAATAATAAGTAAGGAAGCGTAATCAACGCTCAAAACATGCTCCACTTTCCTGGTGCCAAAGTGGGCGGAGCTTGTGACAGCGGTGCCCTAATGTCATGTCAAACATTTTGAAATTGTCATGTCGTCAAAATATTAGTTTTTTCGGTCCATGAAATTTCGATAATATATCGGTATTAAAATACCGGCTTGTGCCGTGCATTGTTGCAAGAGCCACACAGGCGCCAAAGATGGTGATATTTCTTTTCATCGGTAAGTAAATCACGCATAGATATTCTCATACATTACGGACTTGGTCGATGTTATGCAATATAAGTTTTGGAAAAGTAAACTTAACTCATTTGAGGAAAAGTATGTTCATTTATAAGTATTACCTAGTAGTAATAGCAGTTAGGTTTCCGTTGTTAACAAAGAATCTTTTCAGTTTGTTTTTTTCGACATACTGTATGCCATTTCTAGTACAACTGACTAATAGTTATGACTCTTATTTTTCATTAATAATGAATGCTATAACTTCATAGCATAGTCTTTAATTATCAAATCTAGAGCAGAGCCAGACTGGGTAACTACCTCTACCTTACAGAAAACCACAGCCAATTAGCACTAGACCCTACTCATAGTGTTGTGTGAGTAAGGTTGCCAGAGAGCTCAGAGGATGCAGTGTGTTGACGAGGGGGATCCTCTTGTCCCTTCAGCTGTCAACACAGTGAATCCTCTTTTATGTGAAAGCGTCGGTGTCCATAGGCTACGGTAACTGCTTACCATCAGGTGAGCCGTATGCCTGTTTGCTACCGTTGTAGTATAAAAAATGGATACAAAATGTAAAATCTTTGTATTTCCCTAAGCCTGCTAAAATAAATAGTACACATAAACGAACTCATCCGTTACTTTTTTAGTTCTAAAAAACGAGGAAGCAAAGAGAACTACATATTTATATTGAAGATATGCTCTTATTTTCTAGTCTGGTCATAAATAAAGTTCAAAAATAATCGTTTTTTTTGCCATAATCAACCTTAATTGCTTAACATTATGTTGCTTGAGACCAAAAAGGTCTCGCTAATGTAACGGATTTATAAAATTGTAAAAAAGTTCAAAATCTTGACTATTTTCTGTTAATTTATGCTTATTTTGTAGTATGTAAGTCCCTATAATGTAATTAAGCACTTTTATTAAATAAATGAAAGATGGTGGTGGGCTTTCATATTATTCCTTATTCCAAGAACGATTAAATTTACGTATATTACATAAATAATGAAAAATGCACTAAAAAATAAATTGTTCATTGATTGCATATTATTTATTACGTGAACACATCCACGTCAAACTTAGGCGTATTTATTATACGTTAACTTGACATTTCAGTTATTTCATTTGAGTATCTCCTGTCCAATTAAACTTCATTGTCAAATTGATTTTGACCACTCACAACACGGCAACTTTTCTTATTGGTGAAATGGCATGAAACCTTTGCGGAATTAAGGTTAACACAATAAAATATGCTTAAAGAATGAGTACTTGATTGGTTAATAAGACATAAGAAATTTTAGTGTTGTAAACGTGAAAATGGGTCGTGTTTTCACATGAACTTTGCTTGCCTTTACTCGTCTTGATATTATATGTCGATGCATTTGATCCTCACAACAAAATGAATCGATTGATACCATACATGAAAAAATTTGACCATGCCTATTAGTCGTGTGGCAGAGTCTCTCAGTCATACTTTGTGCAATGCGCAAAATATGGAGGCCTCCCTTGCATATCTGTGTTAACTTTATAGTTTTATCTCTTTTGCCTATGATGCACATACATTATAGCAGTGTGTGGCATTTTACAAGTGTATAGGTGCTGGAACACATTTCAGTTATGTTTACTATGAACGTCACTCATCTTCCTTTTTGTTTATGTCTATGGTTACTTTATAGGAAAGGTACCGTTTGGCAGTCGGCGCTTACGTCGTATATTATACAGATTCATTATTGTATTCGAGCAATAAAAGCGTAAGCGCCAGCCGCTAAATGATATAATGTCACATATATAACACTGACATTTTCACGTTATTACGAGGATAAGACGAGTGGTTGTGTACGTATCCTCTTCTTAAAATGCGATTATGACCTTAAGATGGGATATATTGACAGATAAAATAAACGTGCTCACCGATGGATTTTCTACGTTTCGTTTACTGCCCATTATTGGATACTGTGATTGCTGACGTCTTTTCGCATTGGATTCACGGATATATATTTTTTTAATTGTGCGCTTGCTATTTCTAGAAGGGCATTACTAATAGCCCCGCATGTATACATGCGTTGTAATTTTTATCTAATGACTATTACACGTTCCTTAAGTTTTTATTATACAAAAATATTACTAGAACTTTAGGATGCCATGATGATTGACGTTTTTAAATTAATTATAATGACGAAGAAAAAATAAAGGGTTTTTGGTTTTTAAGTGTATTCTTTCCAGCCTTCGTTTTGCCACAAGAAGTTTCTAGTCGGTGGTGTCACAAAGCATATTGAAGCATATAGTCTGACTGGCCAATAAATGCAGTAACAGTGGAAGGAAGTAATAAGCTATCTTCATCCCTTTTTCAGTAGCGAGAGTACTAGCGTAAGAAAGAGACAGTATGATTCTCTCTGTAAAACAAACCCTGGGGAAATTATATTAGACGTATCACACAATCGAACTATTTAGTGCATTCATATTCCAACATCCTTGGGAGTAATGGTCACAATGGAGCAATAAGGAATATTACGGTGAGTGCGTATATTTTCTGAGAAGTTTCGGAGCGTAGGTGGGGGAGGGGAAACCATGGGTAAGCAACTACGCACCCAAGAATTTAAAAAAACCAATGGGACACATACTGCTTTTCACACACCCTATTAATAAGTGTACTTTACTCGACTCGTTACTCGCGTGACCGCGTTAGGGAGCTTTTTGTTTTCGTCTAATATACCTTGATATACCATACCTACACCCTGCAATTCTACCAATTATACAAACGGACATTCACATTGGCACACGTAAATCACGTGCATTTTCATACTACAAAATGTGAAATAAAAGAACCATACAAGCAAAGTTCATCTCCCTTGTTATAAATAGACTGGTAAAAAGCTATTACCTAAGAGCTGGCCACGTCAGATATGACACAATAATGAGAGCAACAAAACCAGTCTAGTCTAGTTAGATTGCTATACTATCCTTATTGTTAGATCCGGGCATCTGGCAGCTTTTAATGGGTGGAGGTCAGAGTGGCAGACTAGCAAAATTTTTCAGTTGGAAAAAAGTAATATCAAAATAGCTAAAACCTACCTGGAGTTGTCTTATTTATAGAGGACAGGACCTATATTTTAACATTGGTACAAAAAACAATGCGAAATATTGCGGAAACAAAAACAATATGCCAAAAATATGAATTGCATTATACGTCGTTTTCTTTACTTTCTCCTAACAATAAACTTTGGCAATATATAATCTAATTATTTATACAATTTCTCATAATATTGCATTAAACCCAGAACACTAGGATTTGTATTGGTGAAGAAGTTTGCATTATTTGACCTGCACCAGACAGCTGCCATCTTTGAGAATTCAACCAACCGTAGTCGCCATTGACTGGCGTTCTCCTCTGCCGAAAAAATATGACCAGTGGTCATACATATGTATGGGGTTTATCTGACGTACGTTACGTACGAATAGCCATACATTTGACGTTCCCCTCCCCCGCAAAAATCCGCGGACTTTTTTTGTATCGGAAATGACAGACATATATGTCCGGATCTAGAAATAGGCATAGTATAGCAACCTGGTGGGTACAGACCGGGCTAACGAAAGTCCAACGAACGCGAATCACTTATGCGGCAGCTATTTGTTAGAATGAGATAGATAGTCCTTTGTTGGCCCGGTGTGGACCCAACTAGAGGGGTTTCGTTGCTCTCATATCTGACGTAGCCAACTCTCCGTATACTACCTCCTTCGCCTTTCCATAGAATAGTCATGGAATTTTCGGTGTCACTAACAATAATTTGTCAATAATTCCATAACGCAATTTTCTTTAACTCAATATTTAATCAATTTTTCGTTTTAGTCAATTAGACAAACAGGAAAACCAAATCAAGGTATTAACGGAAAATATACAAAATACCTAATCATAAAAAGTGTGAAGTTTGAAAGTGTCAATAAAGTGGCACAGTATATATCACTTAATTTTAATAACACCACATTTGTACCTAGTCGGTTACTAAGTTCTGTTACTAGAGTTTTCACTAAATAAATAGGAATAGGTAGCCACATTTTAATTATTCATGTACATAATTTAAAAACTTATTTAATAGTCAATAGATTACAATATATTGAATTAAAAATTATTGTCGCAGTTTTTCAGAATTCTTTATAACACTCGGAAAAAGGCGTGAAAAATATACGTCAAAATTACGCTCCTCGTTCATGTTGATTTTAAATCCTATTTATTTTTAATCACGTTTAAGACGCATCAGTCTTCCACAATTCGGTAGCTATATACTTTAGCTTCAATTTGGTATATGTATAGTTTACGTGGGTCTATCCGATAA
Source organism: Pammene aurita (assembly GCA_947086415.1). Taxonomy (NCBI): domain Eukaryota; kingdom Metazoa; phylum Arthropoda; class Insecta; order Lepidoptera; family Tortricidae; genus Pammene; species Pammene aurita. The sequence continues at coordinate 19,816,644 of OX352289.1, forward strand.
AATACTAGACTATACGTTGCAAGTCTGCTTGTTCCATAGCAGTCTAAATCTATGTCTTTTGTGCAAAACTTAAAAATAGGCAATGTTTCAAATGGGAATATCTGTGGGATAAAATCGCAAGAAAATTAAATGGTGGTCACGCAATTACCTCTAATAAACAGGTTTCTTACAAACAAGCAATGGAACCTTCTAAACAAAGGTGCAATATTTATTTGATGTACTTTTGTAAAGTGTAATTTTCTTAAATTTACCGCGTGTTTGCGTCTTCAGGCAATCTTGTGCTTTACAAGGATTTTCAATAAATTTCCCATCTGATTTGTATATTATTATACCATATTATGTTCATTAGAAATTAGGCTATTAGATATTTACTTTAAATTGATATTTTAAACTTTTTTTTTATATTTTATCAGTCAGAAATCTGGTAACAGAACTTAGTAACCAACTAGGTATAGGTCGATTTTAGTTTTTCTGAAAACTACAACAAAATTGTAATCTCTAGTAAATTATTAAGGACACTCGTGGGCCTCGTGGCTACCTACGTGGTACGAGCGTAGTAGTGCCTGACCATATCTGTAGTGGCGCTAATGATGCTGGTTCGACAGTTTCGAGAACCAGACTACAGAAGTGACCATACATGTAAGTGAACCAAACTATCGTGACGGTATCGTCGGCGTCGACGGCAAGGTATAAAAGGAACCTTTAGGAACAAATTCTGTCAAAGATTATATATTTTCTTGGACATATATTGTATTGACATTTCTTATTTAAATTAATTACTTCTAAACCTCCTAACATTTGTTTATACCACGACGGTGGCAAACAAGTATTTAGCCCGCCTGATGGTATGCAGCTACCGTAGCCTATGGACGCCTGCAACTCCAGAGGTGTCACATGCGCGTTGCCGACCCTATACAAAAACGAGGATTCATTGTGTTGACGGCTAAAAGAACAAGAGGGTCCCTCATCGTCAACACACTGGGTCCTCTTTGAGCTCTTTGGCAACCTTACTCATCACTCATCAGCAGGAACACAACACTATGAGTAGGGTCTTGTACTATTTGGCTGTGGTTTTCTGTAAGTTGCTGTACTTCCACAGTCGGGCTCTGCTCCTGATTTCAGCGAGATGATATTCGCTGTGCTTTGAGCGAGATGATATTTGTCCCGGGGTTTTTGCCATCATGCATCAATTTTATTTATTTATGTTGACTAGGTTACCTCGCGACCAACACATTCCGCGTCGAATAGCCTGCAGTAGCCAGCGTGGTCGATATCTGTGGAAAACGCCTTCATCTGTAACAATTGCTTCAACTTACTGTAAATACTTCTTATAAATGCTTACAAAATCCAAATAAATGCGTTAATTGTCTAATAGGCGTCTTCACCGAGTTTTCTAGTGTCAAAGTGTAGAGAACCGTCAAACTTATATATTTAAATAAAACCGGCCAAGTCCGACTCGCGCTAGTCGTGCTGGACCACGGACTTCTAATAATTTTTCCTCTAACTGATATTTATATTGCATTGACAATTATTACTTTTTTATTATATAGATAGTTGGCAAAACTTATTCGGGTTCCGTAGCTAAAATGGCAAAAAAGGCACAGTCTGTCCGAACGAAATTGCGCTGAACTTTTTAACTACTTATTTATTTATATAAATACTACGAACATTAGCTTTAAAGTCGACCAACAAATATACCTAGACCAATAAACCGTAAACAGTATATAGTATAAATAAAGTTGATTACGAATAACTATGTGAAAGTGCGTTCAGTCAGAAGCAATATCCTCGATAATCCTAAGATAAAAAGCAAAAGAGAAGGGTCGATACACCCCGGCCGCCGTCGGCGCGGGCGCCGGCGCCGCCGGCCGGTTCCCACCGCTAACGGTCCGGGCCTTCCAAGTATAGCCAGCATTAGCTTCGATGTTGATACTATTTTTAGCCAAAGCTCCGTGTCAACACTTGCGCGACGGAGCGGAGACGCGCGCGCTGCGTCTCGTCCTCCTAATCCAGAATACCACGGATCCGATGAGCAGGAATTTCGCACTCCACTTTTTGTTAATGAACTGCTAAACTGGCTTCTAAAGTTTGGTATTTAAGCAATATATTCTTTCGAACTATCTTCATTAGCAGTTATTTGGGATCATGTAATGGCTGGTTTCGCGGTAAATAAAAAAAATATCGGAAATCTTCAAAATAGATCTCTAAACATGTCATCAGAAATTTTGCCCCCTAATGGGTATTTCTTGCGGAATTTAACTATAGAAAGTTAGTTCTAGGCAACAAGTGTAAAACCCATCTGATGGAAAGCGGTTAACGTAGCCAATGGAGCAACCCTAAAAGTGTCAAATACGAAATTATAAACTGGAAAAGGACATAGGATTCGTTTTATCCAGGAATTAAAATCCTTAGTAGCTGAAATGAGGGTGTACCTACAAGGGTACCAGGGGGAGGGTTTAGAAATTTCACGACTTCAACGAGGACGAAGTGGCGGGCGGAAGCTGGCAAAACATAGATTAAGATTATAACACGTTATTTATCACAGTAGGTATAATAGTATCGATGGTAGAGCATATGTTTACGGCCTCCTAGCCTAGTCGGTAGCATTTCCTAGCATTTCGCAAAATTTATACTTCCGTCGTTTTTATACTTCAACTAAATTCTATTTCGACATTTTTATTCTTCGAACTTATACCGTATGTAAACCTACCAGAATCATTTATTTAAACCAGTTGATCTGCACGTCGAGTATAGTACTATACCATGCTTTTTGTTAGTATTAGTAGATTATTTTTAATGTAATTGTTATTTTGAAATTATAAAATCTTACCTTTTTCTAAGTCGGTAAATCCTATAAGTATCATCCTGTGATTATGTTTACGTTGTGAGTGACAGATAAATGCAACCCCATTGTTAACTAGACCATTCACAATTTCCATGCATTCATTTTGAAGACTTCTTTAATAACCGTTTTAGGACTTTTTTCAAGTTGATAAATGAAAGTTGTAGCCATATTATGTCAAATTTATCACGTAAACGTAAACAATACCATCCACTTCATTTTACTTTCCTCGGTGACAGTTCATTGTCCAATTATTATTTTTCATAATTAGTAAGCGCCACAAAAGAGTTTCGCTAGCAATCAAATGACAAGTTAATTTTCAATGTCAACGTGTCTCATTCAAACAATACATAAAATTATCCATAATGCCATTGAATTTTAGTGCTGACGAGATAGTGGACATGATTTGAGAATCATGTCCACTATGGGGAATGCAGGAATAATGGTGCGGCGGCTCTTCGGCTGTATGCCGAGAGATTTCCACAAAGGAGACAGGAGACAGCCGACTGACTCGCGTGTGAAGGCGATTACAAGACTGCGAGATAATGATAGACGTACCAGTAAGTACTGGTGGGCGACATCCTCGTATTGACGTCAGAACTCAAGAACGGATCTTAAACCATTTTGCAGAAAAGCCTGGCTCAAGCGTTAGGAAAGCAGGGAGGTTGTATGATATTAGTCATACAGCTGTCCATGCAATTTTAAAACGGAACCAACAGCACCCATTGTTTGTGGTTAAGGTACATGCTTTAAACCAAGATGATTTTTTACGGTAGTAGACTACGCGAATAGGGCATAAAGAAAAAACGAACGCTGTGCTACCTCGTATTTAAATGATAAGTATGTTCACAGCTTTATTTCAAGTGAAATGTCATGTGTTGAAGTTGACCTTGACTTGACAAATATTTGACAAAAGATAAAATTGTAAACAAATAATACAGGGTGTTATAGAAGTATGATTTAATATTATTTTAGTTTTGAATTTTTTACCATGAGTTATAAAAAGTGTCTGTAGTTAAATAATTTACATGCCACGACCTTATTTGTCGCCTAAACAAACCCGGGTTTGAATAGATGTTACTGGTAAGTTTACATACTGTATATAATACTTTGTCATTTTTCCATATCGTCATTTTTCCATGCCGACATTAGTCGCCTATACCGTGACCCTGCCTATGAAGCAGGAGGTCCCGGGTTCGAATCCTGGTCAGAGCATTTATCTGTGTGTTCATCACGGATATTTATTCCTGAGTTATGGATATTTTATATGTATTTAAGTATTTATCTATATCTATCTATTATATATATATGTATAATATGTTTGTATCAAACACATTTTCTTATTACAAGTCACATCAAACACACATCAAAGTGTACAGATAAGCTGGTTTTATATTTTGTTTAAAAAGTTCAATCTTTCCTTTGCTCATGCTCATGGCACTTTTATTTCCACTTGTTATTGCATGTTAGTTATATTTTTGTGGTCATCTATTAGTGGCTTTTTCTCTGTTATTTAAGTTTTGTGTTATTTGTTGTATTGCTGTTGATGCCCCAAATAAAATAAAATAAAAATATATCGTTGCCTTAGTACCCACAACACAAGCTTTACTGGGCTCACTGTGGGACTAGGTTGATTTGTGTAAGATTGTCCCATAATATTTATTTATTTTATTTATTTATATGACACAAGTATATCTACAATATCTACATACGTTTATTTATTTATTGTATGACAAAGGAGGCAAACGAGCAGACGATTTGCCTGATGGTAAGCAATTACCGCCTCCCATAGACACCTGTAAAACCAGAGGGGTTGTGTAAGTGCCTGTGGGCTATTATTTATTACAAATACTCGAATGTTCACACGGCATTACAGTGTCCGTATCCACTAAAACACCGAGTAATTAATAGTAGTTCATGTAACTGCTACATAATGAAGGGCATTAAAATACAAATGTTTTAATGCCTAATTATGTACAGTTACATAGACTGCTTTTTCTACACACATATTATAAATCCTCAATAACGTGTTCCGGAACCATTAAAAATTAAAATGCACCATTGCACCGCTTTAGCCAGCTGGATTGTGTCTGGGAGGAGGATAATCTCGGTCGGGGAGGAGATTTTCATTACGTTGCCAATATCGATGTAGTAATGAATTTTCATACATTATTACAACACTGGCCCAGAAAATACACTGATGTTACATTGGTCGCAATAATGTTGGTCATCAATCTACACATACCGGGTGTTTCCTGTAACACGAGCAAAATTTAACACGTATATTCTAGTCCTATAATACAATACAATTAATACAATACAATACAAATAATCTTTATTGCACACCTCAATAACATATAACAGTACAGTACACAGATTAAAAGTAGAGGCAGTCAACAGGCGGTCTTATCGCTAGAGAGCGATCTCTTCCAGACAACCTTAGGATAGCGGAAATCTAGTCGAAAATAATTGTATGAGTAGGTGCAAGGAAAAAGAAACAGTGAAAATCCAGTAAACAATAACAAATAACATATAATACAATAGCTTAATTATACATAAACATATACATATACTACATACACAGAGTAAGATTAGGAGTATACTGGTAAAATCGTAATAGTCCGCAGTTAGGCTATTAAAAATAGTACCTACCTAGGAGAAATCTTTGCATTTGTTTAGGCCATCGATCTCCTTGAGGTTTTAACATAGAAACGTTAAGACAACGTTAATTAGGATTAGTCGACTGAACCGTAGGTTTATCTCGGAATTTACAGTTCAATACAATATTTTAAAAAGAAAATGGCATCTGTCCATTCGGAAAATTTTGCCTGTGTCAAAGTAGCGTGACAAAGTACAGTTAGTTAAAAGTTTGAACTTAGAGCTTGAGGTTATACGGTAGAGGCCTTGGAAGGGTTTGGGAATTGTGTGCTTTCTGTAGGGAGCCAGCTTGCGGACAACCACTTGTGCACAACCCAAACTGCGGTTACACGCATTTTCAGACTAATTTCTTCATTAGCTGCACACTTGTTCGATAGATTTCCGCAAAATAAAATATCTATATTACACACTCAGCAACGAAAATGAACAATAGTAGATTGTTTGACAAGGGTCTACAGAAATTACCACGATTGTATTGAATTGCGTTTTCTGATTCGTCGATTTTAACATTGTATTCTGATTGGTTGATACTAAATACAATGTTTTTATAAGGAATTAAATTACTTAAACAGTATACGCACCAAAAAAGAATCTAGTTATCCAATTAACTTCGATATGTGTCGTGATTGGTGGATTCAATATGGTGAAGTGGTCTGATTGCTGAATTTAAAATATTTGGTAAATCATAAATATGTATACATATTTTCCCTGGAGGCTAAATGTACTACTTTAGTCCACCTTGGTAAGCATAATATCACACGCATGAGCGTGTCACTCACTTATCACTTTTTGAGGATGAGAAGTTAAAAAAAAACAAAAATCTATTGTCAAGACAAAACCACCATGTTTGGGTCTCATTTCAAGGCCGAAGTTTCTGACTTTTACAGAGCCCTATATAGGTACCTACTGCAGTAAAACACTTCTATAACTGCATTAACACGTTTAATTTTGAAGATCAAGTAAATTATTTAAAATTAGCAACAATAATCATAATATTTAAAATTAGCACTTCACATAAAAATGACGATAACGGTATCTATATAAAGATATTTCGCATTCAATAACTTCCTTAGTGGTTAGAATGTAATTAAATTACAATAATCAGAATATCTAAAATTAGCACTTCACATAAAAATTACGATAACAGTATCTATAGGTATATAAAGATATTTCACATTCAATAACTTCCTTAGTGGTTAGAATGTAATTAAATTACAATAATCAGAATATTTAATATTAGCACTTCACATAAAAATGACGATAACTGTATCTATATAAGGATATTTCACATTCAATAGTTACCTTAGTATCGTAAACGTCTACTTTCCGCACAAAAGGAAAATAAAAAGGATGGAGTACTAGCAAAACTGGTAAGTACAAATAAAGACTCGGCTGGTAATTTGGCTGCAGGAAAATAATGGATTAATGAGGCGGGTGATATGGATGGTGACAGATGATTCGCTGGCTGAACGTAGTCTAAATTAAGGAGCCAGGTCTTTGTACGCCCGTCAAACGAGGCAATTAGAATTTTGGGAATATTTTAGCAAAACAACAAAAAAAAGCTATTATGGCACAAAAACACTGGATACAAAAAAAAGGAATCGGATTTATAACGTTTTTAAAAAAATGTAAATAATATGATATTCTCGAAAGACAGGATGGCTAAAACTGTAGTTGAATTTGAATAGAGTTCGTGGGCAAGCGTCCCCTTTGGTTTAGGCGGACCCAACAGCTCGCTGAACTCTCTTTCTCACTTGGAGAGCCCGCTGGATGCGGGCTCTAATTCTCCGACGACGGTGAAGAATCACGCGGAACACGCGGCGGTTGCAGACCGTCTCGCCGGTCCGGCACCCACAAGCGCCTTCCGTAGTCCTTCCGACTCAGGCGGTCCCACTGGTGGCCTTTTTGTCCGGCAACGTATTTGGTTTAAAAAGAATTTGTATTTAATTCAATAATGTATTAGCACTTGCTATATAATGTTTGAACGCAAAGATCTAGAGAAATAGATCGCACTTCAACACGATTCAACTAAGCAAATTATAGCAAAACCCTCAGACTAAACCAGAATATGTTTTTTTCTTTTTTAAATCTCCTCGTCCATCTGACACACCCAATCAAAATCAACGTTTCTTTTTTTGACAATCTGGAATACCTCAAAAATTCATATTCAAAATTAGCGCGAATATTATCTCAATTTTATAACTAACTGCCAGTCGTGTATCACAAAATGCGGACTGATATAAGCGCCATCTACCCGTAATGCCGTGAATCACAATGTACGCTTTTTTATATATCAACCGCGACCTAGCCTTAGACCTCCCTTAGACACAGAAGTTCAGAAGTTCTAAAGAAAGTCGACAGATGTCGTACGATAAACGTAGCGTCATGCTACAGCATCTCCCTACCAAACAAAGAAACAAACAAACAACAACACAAGAAAACACAAGAAAACTAACCCCAAGCAACAAAAAAACACAACTTAATGCTAAGGCCAAAAAAGGTACAACAAGAGAACCCTAAACGAATTCCAAAAAAAACAAAACCAACCAGTTATTAACATTACCCCTAAAGACTAATCTAATAGATTAAGAAGATGACAAAACGCCAACCAACGCGTCACGCGGTCCAAGACGTGACGGCCGAGATAGGACAGAAACTGCACCTGGCCACAGATCTTAATCCCTCACATCGAGTCATCAAATTATACAACCAGGCTATCATAGACCGGGAAAGATAAACGAAGCCTTAAGCACCAACTGTAAAAAAGGTCAAATCTGGAAAAAGGAGCAAGGAAACGCTTAAACGAAAACAAAAAAACGATAAGAAACGAATCAAGCAAGGATTACCGATAAGGGAATGGCGGACTAAAGCGCATTTTAGAATTTTGAGAAAACTGAACGAGCCGAAAGAAGAAACTATTACAAGATATCTTTAATATGATAGGTACCGACATGCTCGGAATCGGTATCAGCCAGTGCATATACCTGTGGAGACACCCGTCTAACCACACGGCACCGAACGAAACGTGGAGCGAATTTACCGCCTCGAAAAGGATCAGCGGAGCCACGCTGGAAATTCCGGCGCCAAACGATTTGGTCACCAACGATTCTTGGCGAAGAACGGTTCGTGTTGAACTTGGCGGCGTTACGATGAAAGGCCAAAGCCATCGAATCAGAAACTTTATCGTACACCTCACGAAGCGTCTGAAGATTCTAAGCGCGTTCCATCCGGCTGAGTCCCACATCTTGGTCCACAGCCTGATTCTCAACACGTTAACGAATCATTGACAACTCGCGGCCATACATCAAAAAAAACGGTGTATAAGGAGTAGCCAAATTTATACAAGAGTTTAAATAAAGAGCGACCCGATGTAAATGACCCGACCAACTGCGTTGGTCATTTTCAACTAAAATGCTCAAAGTAGTAATCACGACCTGGTTATATCTCTCCACAACATTCGCTTATGGCGAATAATATGGGGTATAACACGTACCTGGAATGCTCGCCAGGAAATCCAGAAATTGACGACTATGAAAAACTGTAGCGTTGTCACAGAGAATGTTAGTAGGAACACCGTACCGCAAAATAACCTCCGACTCTAATGCCATCGATATTGACCTCGCATTCACCAACTTCAAAGGGACCAACCAAACAAATTTGGTAAAAACGTCAACCAAAGTCAAAATATAACGACAACCATTACGGCTAACCGGTAAAGGACCAATTAAGTCAATGGAAAGAAGATCCATTGGAGCCGCAACACGACGAGGAAATAAGCGAGGTCCACGAGGTTGTGAATTTGCAATTTTATAAGACTTGCAAATCTGACATTCGGAAAGGAACCTTGTAACATCACGGTACATATTCGGCCAGTAGTATAAGTCACGAGCTTTTAAATACGTTTTCATAACACCAGGATGAACGTTGGAAAATCCATTATGAATTTCAGCAACCGCCTCTCTAGTCCTTGAAGCAGGAAGAACTATATATACGCCACGGATTAGGTGCTAAAGGGTTTTCGATAGATACCCTGCGCATTAAGACACCATCCCGAAGAGCAAATGCAGTAAACATTTGAGGATTGTCCAAAACCCCCTGGTAAATTCGTTCATACCAAGGATCTCCAGAAGGATCCATGCCACGCGCGAATGAGATAAGCCCAACTTGAGCGCGGGACAAGGCGTCAGGAACAACATTAAGGACACCTTTTTTATGTTCAATCTGAAAGTTATATTGGGAAATCAAAGTTGCCCAACGAGCCAAGCGCCCGGTAGGATTATCAAGGGTGATCAACCATTTAAGAGCAATATGGTCAGTAATGATCTTAAATCTCATTCCATCGAGATACCCGCGGAAATGCTTTATGGAATCAAAAACAGCGAGAAGCTCATGTTCGGTTGTCCCGTATCCACGTTCAGCTTTAGTGAATAAACGAGAATGATAAGCAATTGGATGTTCAACGCCGTCCAACTCTTGAGCCAGGACCGAGCCTAAGCCAACCTGGCTAGCGTCACATTGAAGGATAAAAGGTTTCGAAAAATCCGGGCAAGTCATCAACGGAGCGCTCATCAAGGCATCCTTCAATTTAGAAAAAGCTTCACTAGCACTATCGTTCCAATCGATGGGATCACGTCCCTTTCTCTTACCGATAAGTGCCGTCAGAGGAGCAATAATCGAAGAAAAACCATCCACGAAACGGCGATAACACGAACACATACCAATGAAAGCATGTAGAGACTTGGCAGAAGAAGGGATAGGGTAATCCCTAATAGCTTCTAATTTCTTCGGATCAGTTTGAAGACCACGCTCATTGACGATGTAGCCGAGATACTTCAATTCAGACTTACAAAACTCGCACTTATCTAAATGAACCGCAAGACCAGCTTCTTTCAACCTATCACGAACCTTACGAATAAGCCGCATATGACTGTCAAAATCACGAGACACCAAAATCAAATCATCAACATAGCCGAAGATAAAATCCTCAGACTCAGGGGTATATTCAAAATTGACAATCATGTCAGTAAGCCTCTGCATCTCGGACGCAGCGTTGGTTAAACCAAAAGGGAGACGAACGAACTCAAAGAGGCCCCTTTAGGGTACAATAAAGGTCGTTTTCTCACAACTGGCCTTATCAGCTAAGGGGATTTGCCAAAAGGCGCTCCTAAAATCCAACGAAGTTAGATATTTGGCACCTCGTAGGTTATCAAGGATGTCCTGGACGCGCAGGAGAGGGTATGAATCCCTGATGATAACGCTGTTCAACTTCCTACTGTCCACGCAAAACCTACACTACCATCTTTCTTGGTAACCATCACCACTGGGGAAGCCCAGGGTGATCGTGAGGGACGAATGACGCCTGACTCTAACATCTTGTCGATCTCTTCGTTGAGAATCTTGAGCTTGACTGGAGATAAGGGATAGTAACGTTGGCGGATGGGCGAACCAACAGTCTCAATCTTATGCGAAAGCCACGAAGTACAACCTAATCCAGCTTTATCAGAAGAAATCTCCTGGAACTCGTCAATAACAGATTGGAGTTTTGATTCCTGCAGTGGTGCAAGCACCGTACGAGGGTGGACATAGCGAACCTCACCTACCCGTGGGACTGCGACAGGAACATGATGTGAAGCGACGTAAAGCTTACCTGACAAACCATCACAGAATGCCTTCTTTAAAATGTCAATGAGACCAACAGCATTCCAAAACTCAATTCCTAAAATAAATGCAGTAGGAAGATTACTGCTCACTAGACAGGGGTGCAGAACGCGAATGCCACTAAAAAGAATGGGGACGTCCAAACCGCCTAGAATTTCAATAGGAGAATTGTCGGCGGAGACAACATAAGGCCGGATATCCTCGTGATATGTTATACCGAGCTCCGATAAGAGGGATATATCAATTAGTGAAACCTGAGCACCAGAGTCCAAAAGAGCTCTTACTGAAGAGCCAGCAACTAAAACATCAATAAAAAGTCTATTATCCGGGGAATTATTAAGGCTTATGTTTAACGGATCACCAGATAAAGTAAAATATAACGCCAAAAAAACACTTTTTACTGCCTAAAATAGTAAATGATCACCAAAATTAAAACTCCATTTTAATGTGAAATTATAACCCAAATTATAATATCTTACTATTCTATTAACGAAAATGTCTCCAAAATAATCATTGGTTACCCAAAAATAGTTAATGAGGGCCAAAATTTAATCTCCATTTTTATGATAAAGTATAATTCAAATTATAACATCTTGCTATCCTATTAAAACACATGACTCCAAACTAATCATTGTTAACCCAAAAATATTTATTATGATCACCAGTATTTTAACCAAACTTTAATTTAAAATGTCAAGCAAATATTTAACGTCTCGTTATCTTAGTAAAGTAAATTACGCTATGTAAATCATTATTTCTCCCAAACACAGTAAATAATTTCCTAAAGTTTGACCCTTTACTATTTATAGTAAAATGTTTACTAACCTGATAGTCATATTCCCTAAATTAATTAACCACTACCAAAAAACACAAGCGTTTATTTAATCAAATGCCTATCAGGTTAAAAAATAAAACTCCTGCAACTTCAATAATCATTTTATTAAAATTTATAAAAAAAACATAAAAAGACAGTTACTTTTAAACTCTTAATAGTAAGGGAGCCCATGACACTGAACCTAGGTAGATAAGTGTCCTAGATGAGATATATATAATTAGACGCGTCTTTAATGGGGGAACACGAAATGCTGATACTGCAATGCAAAAAAAAATAGTGGCGTAAAAATCCGGTTTCTAGTACGATAAGTCTCCTAGATTTCCTTTGTTCCTCGAAGCAGAGGAGGGGTAGGGCTACACGATAATACGGTGCTGCAAGCCCCCGTGCGTGGCCTTGTCAGTGGCAGCAGCATCAAAAGATTGTAGATGTGTGAAAAATCAAAACGCCTGATCGGAGCGTAGACGGAGAGCTGGCCACGTCAGATATGACACAATAATGAGAGCAACGAAACCCCTCTAGTTAGTTTGCTATACTATGCTTATTTCTAGATCCGGACATCTGCCCTATACCACGAAGGTTACAATTACATTTTACAAGTGACAATTTACAACTATGTATATAATACAAGCGGGTGTAACACAAGATTTACAAGTCACAAAATTGTATCGGAAAATTTGTACAAATATGTAAATTGTTGTGACAATTCTACAATTGAGCGTATCACAAAAATTTACATACTACAAGTATTTTTCCGGAAAATTTGACAAATATGTAGTTTACAATTGTATGTAAACGGTTCGTGTTACAATAAATTGTAGTAATAAGTGCACATATTTGAGGAATTGTGATTACAAGATGACAATCCTCTAGGGGTATGTAGAAAAGCATGTATGTAATAAGTACAATTTAAAAAAAAAACCTTCTACAGCAATAGTTTTTATTTTGCTAAAAAGTTTGGGGTTGGCATAAAGAGTGGACTCTTCGTAGAAGTCTCTTCTGTGTTTTCTAGAGGGATTTCTGTTGAAACTGGAGCGCTAGTGTCAGAAGACTCTGCGGTAGCAATTCCGTTTAAAACTGGAGACTCCTTACCAATATTTTTTTAAATTAGTTTGTCTACTATATCAAATCTCATGCCTTACCTACCTCCTGAACCCGTTTTTAGGGTAATACATAATACATATTTGTGAATTGTGAAATAGCATAATTGTAATATGTACAATTCCACATATCTAACAATTATGTTAATTGTCGTGACAAACCATCCATGCTTTGTGTTACGGTCTCACAAATGCGAATTACTTGTAGATTTCACACTTGTAGCCATGACATATATGTAATGATTGTGGTACGTGTGTTTCTTCACAATTTAACAAATTTGTTGAATTTTACACTTGTAAACGTTTGTGGTATAGAGCCCTGGCAGCTGTAAAGTGGTGGAGGTCAAAGAATGCAAATAACTTGAAGAAAACAAATCCTAGATTTCTGGGTTTGATGCAATATTATGGGAAATTATGTAATTAATTAGATTATATCATATCCAGAAGTTTCTGTTGGGATAAAGTAGTGCCAAATGATGTATAATGCATTTTTTACTTAGTCGCCTACTGTTTTTGTTTCCGCAATAATAGACAATGGTTTTTAATCTAATGTTAAAATATAGGCCCTGTGCTCTATAAATAAAACAACATTGGCAATTTTTACCTATTTTTGTATTACTTTTTTCCAACTTAAAAACTTTGTTGGTCTGTCACTCTGACCTCCACCCATTAAAAGCTGCCAGATGCCCGGATCCAGCAATAAGGACGGTAAAGCAGTCTAACTAGACGGGTTTCATTGCTCTCATTATTGTGTCATATCTGACGTGGCCAGCTATTAGACCATAAGTAATGACACACGCAATTGTAACAAGTGCCAAATTTGGCATCATTATACTTTATTTGGTAATATGCATACATTTTATGGCAATCACAGTGGTTTATCTAGGTAGAAATGGTGTATTAATTTTCTTGCTAAGATTTGGTGATCATTTACTAAATTTGGTCTCTGAATACAATTTAATGTGCAGTTGTTACTAAAACAGCTAGTAATGGTAGAATTATTTTTTTGGTGTTCAGTATATTTTTTTGGTAAGAGAGCTTAGGGTATCAAAGTATTTTTTGGTGGTCATTATATTTAACCCCAATTATTAATATAAACGGGCGACACCGATGGACCTCTCAGTGCGCCACTTATTCGTTTTTTGACGGACCAGAATTACAACTAGGACAATCGCGTGTGATTGCACCAACACGCTTACACTTGAAGCACACTGCCCCTGAAACGTAAGGACAATTACGATAGTTGTGACCAGTTGCATCACACTTCATACACACTATAGAACTGGGTTGACCTACAACTTGAGCACTAATCGGTGCAATAGCCAAACGTGCTGGACGTGAACCTTGAAAGACTTCAAAATTTTTCGTGACTTCTAACAAACCATCAATATCCCTAACCATGTTAGTTTCAAGACAAGGATGATATCTAGGATTCATTCCATATTTAATAATGTTAAACAGGTTGTCTTCGGAAACCGGTGTACGAAGCTTTGCGTTTAGATCGCGCGCCTGAATAACAAAATCAACCACTGACTGGTTGTCCTTCTGTGATAAAGCGCGAAGTTGGCTCTCAAGCTTGAAATCGAAATCGGCTACGTCGAAGGTTTTAACGAATTCAGACTTTAATTCCGCGTAAGTAAGACCCGGATATCTGATTGCCCTAAAATGTTTCAAGGCACTATCTGACAACAATTCATGGAAACGTCTGACAACATATGAAGGATTGACGTTACGCGCCATACCTTCTTCTTCGATTCGAAAGAAAAATTCGCGAACACAAGTGTCCCCGGAAAAGTTCAAGTTCCATTCCGTAAGTGAATAATCTTTGAAAGGAAAAGGCGGGGGAAGTCCGGACATATGCATCACCTGGGGTCGTGGTTCAGAATCAAAAAACTGTTCTTCATCGTTTGCCATTGGATCTAAAATCCTCGGATCGTGCGAGTTTAAAGACGAGTGTATGAGGCGTCTCAGCAATTGATCTTTCATTACTTAAGTGTGACATGGCGAAAAGTCGAATGTTGTCTTGCGTTGCAAGTTCAAACGAAAAATAAAGTTAATCGACCTCAAAAATAAAATCCGAAGTTCGAGTATATCAGTGGTCTAAACCAAGCGCTTAAGTCAAAGAAAGAAAATAACACTCGAAGTCTAAATGCTAAGTTAGAGTTCGAATTCAAAACAAAACAAGTTCAGTTTCTGAAAAAAAAAAAACGCAAATCATACATTCTATGTCTGACTTACCTGCGAGTTCACTAACGTCTACGGGCTCTAACTACAGGACTCAAACTATGAAATAAGGTATTCGGGATATGTTACGGGTAATTGAGAAAAAGGCATACCTAAGTAAAGGTCAACAGATTAATACGTTTTTTTTAACATAAATAAAAGCAATATTTCAATATGATGGAATTCGGGTTAATGATGGGACGTAAGGAGACAGCAGGCTGAAACAAACCAAAATTAAAGTTAATAGAACCGCGACCGGTCTACGGTCACCGTCTCACAAATCCAAAAAAAAAAATTTAATTACAATTGTTAAAAGTAAATCCAGAGTTCTTTACCTTATCGGGCGCCAATTTGCAGTAAAACACTTCTATAATTGCATTAACACGTTTAATTCTGAAGATAAAGTAAATTATTTAAAATTAGCAACAATAATCAGAATATTTAAAATTAGCACTTGACATAAAAATTACGATAACGGTATCTATATAAAGATATTTCGCATTCAATAACTTCCTTAGTGGTTAGAATGTAATTAAATTACAATAATCAGAATATTTAAAATTAGCAGTTCACATAAAAATTACGATAACAGTATCTATAGGTATATAAAGATATTTCACATTCAATAACTTCCTTAGTGGTTAGAATGTAATTAAATTACAATAATCAGAATATTTAATATTAGCACTTCACATAAAAATGACGATAACTGTATCTATATAAGGATATTTCACATTCAATAGTTACCTTAGTATCGTAAACGTCTACTTTCCGCACAAAAGGAAAATAAAAAGGATGGAGTACTAGCAAAACTGGTAAGTACAAATAAAGACTCGGCTGGTAATTTGGCTGCAGGAAAATAATGGATTAATGAGGCGGGTGATATGGATGGTGACAGATAATTCGCTGGCTGAACGTAGTCTAAATTAAAGAGCCAGGTCTTTGTACGCCCGTCAAACGAGGCAATTAGAATTTTGGGAATATTTTAGCAAAACAACAAAAAAAAGCTATTATGGCATAAAAACACTGGATACAAAAAAAAGGAATCGGATTTATAACGTTTTTAAAAAAATGTAAATAATATGATATTCTCGAAAGACAGGATGGCTAAAACTGTAGTTGAATTTGAATAGAGTTCGTGGGCAAGCGTCCCCTTTGGTTTAGGCGGACCCAACAGCTCGCTGAACTCTCTTTCTCACTTGGAGAGCCCGCTGGATGCGGGCTCTAATTCTCCGACGACGGTGAAGAATCACGCGGAACACGCGGCGGTTGCAGACCGTCTCGCCGGTCCGGCACCCACAAGCGCCTTCCGTAGTCCTTCCGACTCAGGCGGTCCCACTGGTGGCCTTTTTGTCCGGCAACGTATTTGGTTTAAAAAGAATTTGTATTTAATTCAATAATGTATTAGCACTTGCTATATAATGTTTGAACGCAAAGATCTAGAGAAATAGATCGCACTTCAACACGATGCAACTAAGCAAATTATAGCAAAACCCTCAGACTAAACCAGAATATGTTTTTTTCTTTTTTAAATCTCCTCGTCCATCTGACACACCCAATCAAAATCAACGTTTCTTTTTTTGACAATCTGGAATACCTCAAAAATTCATATTCAAAATTAGCGCGAATATTATCTCAATTTTATAACTAACTGCCAGTCGTGTATCACAAAATGCGGACTGATATAAGCGCCATCTACCCGTAATGCCGTGAATCACAATGTACGCTTTTTTATATATCAACCGCGACCTAGCCTTAGACCTCCCTTAGACACAGAAGTTCAGAAGTTCTAAAAAAAGTCGACAGATGTCGTACGATAAACGTAGCGTCATGCTACACTACATTATTATCAGAACTAGAACGTACTACTAATTTGTTATTAGTTAGATTCCAGTAATAGATTATATGCGTAACTATGAATACCTACATACAATATTTATGAACTTAACTGGTACGAGTACCTACCACGACTGACTGAATTAATTATTGTTCCGAGAAAATAAGCCAGTTATTTATTAATTGAAATGCGATACATTGCTAGCACTGACAAGGTGTTAGCTTTACTAGCACTCACTATTATTTTGTTTCCAAATATCTGTGGTCTATCTAGGGTTAGTACCAGTAGTAGTTTTTTTGAACATTCATAAGTGCATTGTAAGCAAATTAAATTCCCGCTGCAATGAAATTCGACATTCGACACAATCGTCAGGACATTTATTTGTTTGTTTATCACGGATATTTGTTCCTGAGTTATGGATGTTTTACTATATATTTAAGTATTTATATGTATATATCTATTATACATATCGTTACCTAGTACTCACAACACAAGCCTTATTGAGCTTACTGTGGGACTAGGTTGATTTGTGTAAGATTGTCCCATAATATTTATTTATTTATATTTATTTAATTATCACGGTAACATTTAATGAATAATGATATTAATTGATTCAATAATACTAATGTAGTTTATTTTGATTGTATAATGGAAACACTAAGACTACTTCAAAACAAAAAAGGAAGAAACCAATTTTTTTTGGCAGCATCCTTTTTGTTAGGGTTCCGTAGTCAACTAGGAACCCTTATAGTTTCGCAATGTCTGCCCGTCTGTCCGTCCGTCCGCGGATAATCTCAGTGACCGTTAGCACTAGAAAGCTGAAATTTGGTACTAATATGTATATTAATCCCGCCGACAAAGTGGTAAAATAAAAAGTGGATAAAATATTTTATTACGTAAAGTACTATACGTAAAGTGGGGAGTGACTTTTTTTTTTCATTTCAACCCTAACGTGTGATATATTGTTGGATAGGTATTTAAAAATGAATAGGGGTTTACTAGAATAATTTTTTGATAATGTAAATATTTTCGGAAATAATCGCTCCAGAAGTTAAAAAAAATGTGTCCCACCCCCCTCTAACTTTTGAACCATAAGTTTTAAAAATATGAAAAAAATCTCAAAAGAAGAATTTTATGAAAACTTTCTAGGAAAATTATTTTGAACTTGATAGGTTAAATAGTTTTTGAAAAAAGTTACAAAATAATTTCTGAACTAAGTTTGTTTTAACCGTATAAGCAGGTGTTTATTGTACCTGTAATTTCTACAAAATCACAATGAAATTACGTGCTTTCAAAAACTCTTATGTGGGGACACTTACTGTGACGGACGGAAAACTACGGATCCCTACACTGAGCGTGGCCCGACACGCTCTTGGCCGGTTTTTTTTTCTTGGTTTGGCACCGACTTTAAATACTATATAAATACCCAGATTAATTATTAATTTTCAGGACTGGATATGTATATAAAATATGTTGAGCTTTTCAGTGAGTTAGTTTTTTAAGGCTGTTCGCTTTTATTTAAAAATTATATTTGTTTTGGTTTTGTTTTTATTTTATATTTTTATTTCCGTTTTAAAGCTCTCTGGTCTTTCGAGACCGGTCATTTTAAGCACGCGTTGGGATACAGATCCAACACGCAGAGGCATTTTGGAGAGCATTGATGTCATATGGAATGCCTGCGGAAAGCCATTAACAGGTACATAAATAGATATCCGTAAATCGGTCTCAGCAGGCATTGGAGGAAAAATGGAAAGAGTACTGGGTCTATAGTTGAAGTTTGGGTGAATTGAAGTACTGGACTATTGGAAAGGTCCCGACACCTGCCATAACATAGCTAGCAAAATTTATCGAGACAGGTGACTCGCCGCCGACTAGATGGGCCCCTGTAACTGCCGCCGTAAAGACGGCCAGGGGCAACACCGGTGTGAGCGGCTCAAGGGTGTCGAGAGCTGTGCTGCGCTTTCTCCGAAGATGCTCCGATGTTACTCGCGGCGTCATGCCCTTTAACACTTCCACCCCTGGAGCATAGAGCATCTACCGACTTGTCTCTGGACGGCCGGCCAATTAAGGGAAGCCAGAACCGAGAGTCTTGTTGTTCAATTGATTGTTTAGTAAACACTTCATTTATTTTAATAACTAATACGTGTAATCTACGAGTACTTAGATTGTTCAAATGATCTAAAATGGTCTGACCAGAAATATATAATCATTGTCAAGAGGGCGCTATTATTCTCATTTATTTGGCAACAGTTCAGTATAAGTACTCATAGAGCGTATTATTCTCTATGGTATGGTGACATCTTGATTTGTTTACCTGTCATCAGCTCTGATGTTAATTTGAAACTGTTTCACAGCGAAATAGGTTCATTTCCAGAGCGTATTATTTACAGCAGTTTACTAAACAATGTTTAGCTCTTGATTATGGATAATTTTGGGATTTTTTGTCGTTTATTATTTAATATTCAACACTTTATTATTATTCAAGTTAACCGTCACAATGACATGACATGCACTCACGCATGCATATAATCATGTCATTAAAATTATTGCCAGTGTAAGAAATTAGTTCCAATGAAATTCCGCAACATGGCGCATGCGCGTGATCATATATTCCTGGTCAGGTATTAATTTAGATTGAAAATAGATTAATAAGATTTTCAAAATCGGAAGACCGCTATTTGACAGAGTCCAAATAGGTACAACGACGAGCGAAGGGAGGAGAAGCGAGTTAGGTGTACAGTCAGCATCAGAAGTAGCTACGCAAACGAAGACGTCAAAAGTTCTTCTTAAATGGGAATAAGAGCTTTTGACGTCTTCGATTGCGTAGTTACTTTTGATGCTGACTGTACCTAGGTAACCATGTTGGGCACTCAAGAATAATATCATTATTTGAATAAAAATTCATAAGAATAAACTCATGTCGATTTTATCCCGTTAAAATTATTCAAAATTATTTCATCGGAAATAATTCATATGCGCTACGCCAATTCATGGGATTAGTTTGCAAAGCAGACCCCGGGCTCAATTGAGCCGTGGCACAAGCCGGGACAAACGCTAGGAGGATGGAGGTATTGATTTGTACTGTCACCATCAGATATATTAGAGCGGCCAAGGTGGTCACAAATATCTGAACAATGCCTCTATTGGCACAGCGATAAAGTGCATGTTCAGATATTTTTGAGTACCGTATCTGCTCCGATATACTTGATGACGACCGTACGACAAAATTTACTTTAATTTAAATAATATATTAATTGAATAAAACCTTATTTGTAATAATAATTTTAAATAACGAGTGCGAGATTTCTTATTTTAAAATAATAAAATTATAGCACTCGTGTATTCTTATTCAAGTTATGTTTTGCCCAATACTGGACTTAACAGTACGTGAAGCCGAGTAAGCTAAGCGAGCATGTCGCAGTAGCGGCCGGTGAGCTCCAGAACCAACTTATTTATTTGTACATAAGCGTTTATTGTATTGAGTATAAACTTCTTATCGCCGTGCGTTTTGTTACACAAAAATGCCCTTCCTCGATTATTACTAGCCACGCCCACCCGTTAGAGGCAAGTTTATGGCTCCCGTGCACGAAAAAAAGAAAACTTGTGTAAGATTGTCTCATAAGTCATAACATTTATTTTTATGTGTAAAGTAGTATGTATCCATTTATATATAACTGAATACAGTAATCTGACAGCTCATGCCATACATACCGGCCAAGAGCTTGTCGGGCCAAGCTCAGTGTAGGGTTCTGTTGGTGCCGGCCTGTTACCATACATCCTTTCAAAAGGTCGTTTATTAAGGGATATTTTGCGGCGCTTGCTTCATTTTACTATGCGGCATTTACGTCCTTTTCGGTAACTGTGATATAGCTCAATAAGATAGATATCGAAATTATCAAAGAATGTCATATTACAATTATTTTTATCTTAAACTGTCAAGTTAAATCTTATAGGCTAAATAAATTAGATAAAACAAAAATGGATGGACTGTGTGATGGATTTTTAAATAACAGCAATTGTTATAGGTATCCAATAAAGCAAAGAAATAGAGTTTAATACTTGTTCATAATGTTATTTTGTTCCTATAAATATATTTTTGGATTTTGCATAGAACTTGGCACTCATTTAAATCTCCATTCTTTTTGCGGCGAAGCCCACAGTCAAGCATAATTTTTGTATTGAACTTAGCTCTCCTTTTTTACATTTATGTATTTGGTGGGATATCATTACTTTTTGTAAAGAAAACTAGGCAGGTATTGAGATTTAATGTTTTTTCTTGCGTTTCCTCTGCATGGTTTTCTTTTTTATGCTATTGTCTACATTCTCTTGAATGTTAGAGATAATAATGTGCATTGCCCATTCATTATCTGCTACCTATAATAATACATATATTGGGATAGTTTCAAATATCTGCTTGTAACGGTTCCAACGATACAATTAAAAAAAAATTATATGGGGCCCCCCTATTTTTTAACTTTTTTTGATTTTTTCCTACGCTTACACATAATTACCGAGCTGGATTCCAAATTTCATCCTTCTAGGTCATCTGGAAGTAGGTTAGATTTAGGTACTATATGTCAGTCAGTCAGTCAGTGCTAAAATTTACGACTTTTTGACCTTCATATCTTTATAACCGTTTGAGCTAGCTTCATGAAATTTGGGCTTCTAGATGTCCTTTCCTTATGGATATAATTAAACACACGTAGTTTTATGTGTTTACGTTAAAGAGGTTTTGAGTTATAGAAGGGTCAAAAGTGGCACCAAGTGGTTCGTGTAATATACACTAGGCGCTGGCTAGCCAGTTTCTTTGCTTGAACTTGGCTTGACACGCTGCCGCGTGTCTAGATATGGAAATGTAAGACATCCTGCGCCGACCCCGAAAAAATGGGATAAGGGCATTAAAGGCAAGCAAATTGATAAATTAATAATAATCATTATTTATTTATTACCATTTTTCGACACGTTAGGTTACATTCAAAACTTTTAATTTTAAATGAAAATGTTATTAAACATTTGCTATTCGAGGTCATTTAACTTTATTTTACTTTAATTTGTGTAATTTTACTAAATCCATAGATTAACATTAAATTTGCTCATTTAGGTG
The DNA here is from genome assembly GCA_947086415.1 of Pammene aurita. Taxonomy (NCBI): domain Eukaryota; kingdom Metazoa; phylum Arthropoda; class Insecta; order Lepidoptera; family Tortricidae; genus Pammene; species Pammene aurita. Next base: position 19,838,898 of record OX352289.1, read on the forward strand.
GCCTTACGTAAGAACCATCAAGACAGAAATAAGACTAGGTCCAAGACAAGGTCAAATAAAAATTAAGTTTTAGGCTTTCAACTAACCATTTCCTTTCTTTCCTCTTTAAAAAGTTTGGCCTACTTTAAAATTATACGAAAAACCTCACCTCTCTCTCTCTCTCTAACCTCACCTGTTTTTACGTATCATCCAAACTAAGTTACGGACACCCAAGTAGCAAATATTGTGTTAGTCAAATTGATCACAGTTATCCATGCCACGAACAAATAAGCCTGGTTATTGGGGACAGTATTAAAATCCGTTATAAGACGCAGTAAGAGTATGCTTGGAGCACTTGGTTTTTTCCAAAGGCATTAAATGAACCTCACACACAAACATACCTTTAAATGATCGTCATAAGCAGTAGGTATAGTACTGCGCAACACTTGGCACCGCGAAATGTGCCCAAAAGCGTACACTTGAACTAACTAAATAAATTATGAAGGTCGCGCGATTATGTGACACTCGGTCGCAATTTTATCATTCCTGTCGCGAATCAATGAAACAGAAAGAATACAAAATACGCCCAAAAATCAATGTGTCACGGTCGAGATAACTTCCTTTCAACAACCGGAAAGTCTGAACGATTCCCAAAACATGTGCGCAAACTTATGATTTAAAAACTTATGATTTGTATTTTAGACAATACGTACGTCCGATAAGGGCGTTATCCACTTCACAAGTTATCACCCAGAACACGATGACCAACGTGCGCTTGGCTCGGGATCTACAATTGTTAAAAATAGTTCATTACTGCAGAGGCCGGGAAAGAATGGTTTGCCGGCCGAATAGGTATAGACGGAGCCCGGGTAAGGATACGGGGCTAGCAAGCCCCTGTTATGCCAATTCGTGTATAGTGTTTTTCTCAAATATTCAATGAAATAAAAAGATGATGCATTTATAAGTGCATGCTTAAAGGATTGTTATTTAGTGTGTAACCGCCATAAGATAAATAAATAAATATATATGTTTTACAATGGATTTGTAATAATTAAAACCCTCGCAATTATAAAAGATAAATAAATTTAAATAAGGTTTTTATATGGCATTGCCAACACTGGTGCTCCTACGTAATGTTTACGTTTACAAAGAATATTTGTCAAAAATATTATTAATTTTATTTGGTATTTTTGATGACGCCCTTGTGATGCCTATGTTTTTATTCCTTTAACCAGTCCACACCTTTTGTTCTGAGTAAACTTCGAGTCCTCATTTTATATCTTACGAAATGAATATGAACATGTAAGCCACGATGGTGAGTCTTTTCTACCACATTTTCACTATAAATAAACTACTACAGTTTATTTATAGTGAAAATGTGGTAGAATTTATTTATTACGTTATTATTTTAGTTAAAAAAATAGTTTCGTACATAAGGCTACTACTAATACTCTACTCGTCAAATTGTATTATTCGTACTTCAGACAGCTTCGTACTTATAAGCCCAATTAACGCTTCACTAACTTTTTTCAAACATACGACACAACTTGCATTTGTTCATTAATTTCCATATCAAAAAACTACAACAAAGACATTAATTTTACTTACCACGTAAAACATGCGTTAAAAATATTTTTTCAAAACTGTCCTGCAAGGTTGACTTTTACGATTAAAAACTAGGCGGCGAATTGCCTAGTTTATGGTCAAATTAAAATTAAAAGTCGTGTAGTTACAGAAATTGCAGGCTCAATTTCGCGACATAAATGTTGCATAGAAATTCCATTTTTTCGCGGTACTAACTTTAAAAAAAGTTCAACAGCCATACAAAAATAAAGGCATAGGTCCAGAAACAGCCGAAACACAACATAGCTATATATTATTTATAATGTTGGTACCGCGACTTTTTAGTTATCTCAAATAGATTGCGGTAATTTCAGAAGAAAAATACACTTCCAACGATTTAATCAAAAAGATATAAAGGCGGAACCTCAGAAAAAACTGAGCGTGTATCGCGAACACAGAAAATGGAAGTTTCTACTATATCTGTCTCTGTATCGTCAATGTCTCTGTGTCGTATTCAAAATGGCAAGCGATTGAGAACTAGTTACTTGTGCTGGCTGAGCAATACATTAAAAACTACAGATTTGTTTTTCCAAATTATTTTATTTTTATTTTACAAATTATAAGTTTTATTATTAAGGTTGCTTTGGCGATTTTATAGGCCATTTAATTTACCACAATTAGTAATCTAAATTCGACTGACTACCTTAAATATTTTACAAGATAAGACTAGTTATATCTTTGAATAACTAAAAAATATTACAATTAACTTGCCCGCGAACTCCCAAAAAAACTGCAGATACATTGACGAGAGGCCACAGAAAAATTAAATTTTAATGCCAGTGACTCAAATTTCCCAATTTTATGAAATAGTGTTCCATGTTTTCACCAAACAAAGGTGACTCAAGAAACACAATGCGATTCCGAATCTCAAGTGAATGTCGGGATATAAGTTATGATGACTCTCTTACATGAAGTATATTAAACTAGATAAAATAGGTTAAGTTAGGTTAGGTATGACACAAATCGAATAAAAACGGGTACTTTCTTTTGAAAATGCAATGCAAGGTTATATTGTTTAGTGATTGTCGTTAGTTAACTTACAACAATTCTGATAAGAAATATTTAATTTAGTTCAAATACCTGCAACTGTTTCGAGGAACCAACGTAAATCTTAATAAACTATGTATTCATCATTTTATTTTATTTTATCAACGAGTAAAGTGACCGTATCTCAGAAGCTTTAAAAGATATGGATTTGAATGTGGGCATAAATGATGTAGAAGGTATTCTAAACAAAATTTCAGTGATGTGTGTAATAGATAAAGTATAGTGTGTGCAACTGTACGTAATTAGGCCATAAACACTCTGGTGATCTTACTCGCCTGTGGCTCGTTTTATAAAAGCAAACTCGTGTTTTGAGGACCCTTGTTACGTAACAGTAAACTTCCACGAGGAAAATATAAAAAATCTAAATCGGCTGTTCGTGAAACCTGCCGCCCTCTTTGACGCTGTAGACGTCCGCCACACTGTCTCCCCATCGATACCGGGCCTATAACCGCGAACTACTTCGTTTGTTCGTTCGTCTATTTGCATCACTCTCTTTCGAATATGAAAGAGCGATAGAGAAGGAGATAACAACATTTAGATTTTTGCCGTTCGCGGTAAGCCCGCTGGGCCGACCCACCGGACGACTACCAGCCAGTCGTCCCAAGCTCTTTTCACAGCCCGATCCTCACGCATTCTATGTAGGTGACCGTACCAGCGAAGTCTGTGGGCTTTTGTTTCGCCAATTATATTGGATATTGGGTCTGGGTGACTTACTTATGTTATATGTAGTTACACAAATTTTTCTTACACATCATGTATTTAATTACAGCTTGTTAGGATCTTACAAAAAGACTAAACAGCTACAAAATTACTATAATATATATACTTTGATGTCCCCTGACCTGACATTTCAACGGTGGCGAAGAGTGGAGTGCCTAAACCTTTGTCCTTTTTCCGAGATACCTATTAACAAAGGCATTATAAGAGAGAGTTTGTATTCTTAAGAAAAACATGGCTAATTTGGAGGATAAAAACCACTTTAATATTTTTTTAGAAACATAACGAACTATTTTATAACAAGAAGTTTGGACGGCATCGTATTAGTAAACAGAATGACGAAATTTGGCTGTTTCCATGTGTAGTAAGTAGATACGAGGTTCTACAATAACATTGATGAAGTTCTTAACATCAAAAAAACCTCTCACATCGGTTTCTTGTATGTTATAATTTAGACCATCTCTCCGTTGCAAAATGACTTCCTATTTAAAGATTTTCTCGAGTACGATTATTACGGTTTAAAAAAAATATTAAATGCAGATTTTTTAAAGTTTTTTCTAATACCTACAGGATTTTTTGTTGACCAAAAGCTATTTCTTATAATTTATGATTAATTGTGTTTTTCACATAATATTAAACGCCTTTTTTATACGTATATATACATACAATGCTTGTAAAGGAAGTCGTCATCAAATCTGAGATTGTTATTTACTGTTTAATTATGTTCGTACTTTTTTTTATATCAGGCAGTTTTTTAACTGAATCCAATATAAATACACTTACAAATAAAAATATTAATTAAATAAATGTTACATTGTAAAATTATTATCGTTAAAAGTTGTGATATAATGTTAGTATAATGATGGAAGATGACCCTAAATGAATGATGGCGTGGCGGGAGTCGTCACGCGGCTGTCAATAGCTGTTCATTGTGCGCGCTGGACGAATTGCCACCGGCAATGCAACAATAGACGTTCAATGCGGGGATCATATATACCATGTCACCGGAACATCAACTCAGTTATTTATTCAATCAATCAAACAACTCGATGCCTATTGGTTTCTTAATCGATACTACGAAGTGTCTAAGGCACAGTTTGCGACTAGAAGCGTTGCGTTTTTATCTTCACATTTTCCTGGAATCTTTGTACAGTCTTGCAAGAAAAAATAGCAGTGGAATAATTATCAGTATTTAAATAATTTATTGTCATCTGAAGGTATCACCGGCGATAATATCTACTCAGGTTACTGACGATTCGAGAAACGGATTGATCGGTTGAACCTTGGCGCAGTGGTCTGAGCCTTGATTAAGGTGCAGCTAAGTAGATGGGGGGTCGGTTTTGCAACCAGCAATTCAAGGATTTCTTGTCAGCTTTTCCATTCTACAGATATTTTACTATATTTATCCAATAGTACCTGTACACCATAAATATTCCACCGTGATGACATACATAAAAGTGTATTTTCACATACTCGAACAGGGTATTAACATGTACAACTACTATACAAGTCATTTTTTTGTGGTGGTAAGAGAAAAGCTAGATTACCTCAAGACCCACATTATTTACTTAAATATTTTAAATCTGATTCAAAATATCTGAGCTCGTAGACTCATAATTTCTTTTGTAAAAAAAGGAACCGCCTTCAAACAACCAACCCACTGAAAAGCCAAAAATATTTGTATATACCCCACCCTTATCCTTATCCAGTCCCTATCCCGTCTGTATTCCTACCCGTCATGCTCTGCCAAAAAGTAATTACATACCTCATTACCTATGATTTATAATAATGACAGGTGGGTTATGCACGCTCCAAAAGTGAAGCACTTAATATAAGTGAATTCAAACAACTGTCGCTAGTCGCGCACCGGCCAGCGTGAGATGCGGACGTGCGAATGAGCTCCCGTCACCCGCGTGAGAAAGAGACAAACTGTAATTTTCTAACAATGAGAGTGACAAAGATGTAATGATTGTCAAAATAGATAAACAATACACAATCGTTGCTAGGTTATGAAATAACTCTGGAAGTATTTTTTCTCCTCGTTTTAGTATAACCCATCCATAGTAAATATCATTGCCTCATACTAAGAAAATTCAGGTGTATTACATAGCTAAATTAAAAACCCAGGAAAGGCCCGTGATTCTCATAAAGAAAATGAATAATTATCTGGGTAAATATTTACTTACATCAAACCAACATTTTAGGACAACGTACTCGTAGAACACTGCACTTACTTCCATAAAAAAGAGATAGTTTTTTACTCATTAATTTAGCTCTTGCACTAGGTACTTTCCCGCTCCAAATAAAATATAAAAGTAAAGGCTTCTTTCTTGACCTAAATTTGTAAAGAATGTATTTGTCCCTAAATTTTAAGTTACATTGTTGACCTATTTACGGTTTCTATTTTATATTAAACTTAATAGTCGGTGGTGTACACTTAATTATACGGGAAATGATGATGATGGAATTTAATTTTTCGTATCTAGTCCTTTTGGCTCTAAGATTAATTTAAGAAGGGGAGCCCATCGAATTTTTGATGAAAATTTTTGACAAAGTGGGGTGCCCCCCAAAATTAATTAAAAATAAAATAGAGCCACAGTGAAGTTTGATATCAATTTCGTGTAAAACAAGGATGCCGAATTCATTTTTGGTATTTTATTTATACCTTTCCATATAAGAAAACATAAAAAATATGAAATCGACGTTTGATATTTTTTTGAATAAATGCCTATATTTTTTTAAGTTATAGTCGTACCATGATAAGTATATTTTTATGATAAAGCCCTGTTATTCCCCTTTATAAAAAGTATACAAATCCTATATTAGTTATAATATCTATAACGTAAAAAATATATTAATAGGCCTGTTTTCAACCACAACCTCATTATGTAGGAAAAAGATGTGGTTTGAGCTCTAATGCTTGCTTAATAATATTTTTCAAAACTAATGGATGTCAACCAGTTTAAACGCTATTATTTATCTTGCCTTTGTATGCTTGCACTATTGCTAAGACTTTAGACAGGGAAACAACATTGAGTATAGGGTAACCATATCATTGTGTAATCAAACAATAGGGTTACCCTATCGAAAAGAGTAGTCAAATAAAGGAGTTTTCCGGTCCCTGTTATCTAGTCACGTTTTCAAGTGAAAGGTACATCATTGCGGGTTGTCAATAAGGGCCCGTTAAAAATTTTGTGGTTGAAATTTTACCCTCGTCCTGTTGACAAATTGATCCGATATCTGGTGCACACCTTAAGTTGCAATGACAATTACAATTTAATAGATTCAGTATCATTGTAAATCCAAGATGGCCACCGCTACAAAATTCCGCGTATTACATATTTCTTAACAACCCCCTCAATATAGGTATCAAATGAAAGGGATTTATTAGTAGAACACATGCGTTGCGGATCATGAAGTAAGCGGAGTTTAGACAGTTTTAGTAGCATAACAACTTAATAAGTATTGTTTAGGTAAACTCAAAAGGTTTTATTGAAAATAAACAATCATATAGATTATGTACTAAAAGCTATAATAAATAATTCGGTAGGTTCTAGGTACCAGTCATCACACTACTCTTCTCATCAATGTAGCTAGAGCATTGATCAGACAAAAAACTAAAATCCTGGGGCGATGGAAATTATTATCAACGCACAACGCCTAACATAATTATAATACATATGAACTCAGGTTAGGTACGCTGAGTAATTTTTATTTTAGCCTTGAGTACATTACCATTGCATCATTGCATTTTCAATTAAACCGTTTAATATACGATTTCTAACATGCAAATTTAACTACTATTAGAAACGGGGTGTTTTACCTAACTCAAATATACATGGTTCATACCATACCAATAATAATATTTGAATAGTATCTAGTCAAAAAGGTTTACGTTACAAATAATTATTTTACTTATTTTATTTATGGCCTGGATACGAGACTTTCAAGCCAAATCTTGATTGGATAACTCTACACTAAATAATGTGTTACAGATATAACTATTGTTTTCCCCACTTCCCACAAAAGTAGGAACATTTATATTTTTTTACAACAACGGTCGAATTAACCACAAAACTTTCAATAAGGGATATATTCTTCATAAAATTGAAATTCTCTACAATTCTTGCCTTTGAAGTATGTTGCTAAGACTTATAGTTTTCAATCTATGTGTCGCGCAAATTTTAACCCCCTCTTTTTACCCCCACCGCACCATAAATTTAGGTGGCTCTGCTTCCTAAAATGGCCAATGGGTCCTAAAGTCTCACTATGCAAAAGGAGATCCCATCATCACTAAAATCTGTATAATGCCTTTTGTTGCTGTGTACACCACCGACTATAATTATTTAATCGGATTATACCTGTCGATCATTCTTTTGATGTTTTGCCGAAAATTGGAGTAGGGCCTTTTCATGAAACAATGTATCACAGATAGTAAACTAATGAATAAAAGTGAAAATTCACGTTTATTTATTTAGGACCTAATAATTTTATGAAGATGCAGCTTAATAACGTCAAATTGCAATATCTATTTATGTCCTAAAAGTAAGAGCAAATGAGAAAATAAAACTTGTTAGTAAAATAAAATGACCCCTTGCTCTAAACTAAAGTATTATGGTACTTATAGGAAATCTCACATTAAATCCGGATTTAGTAGGTGATAATTGTCATTTATATTATAAACCGTCGAACGAAAGTTCGATGGGATTTATTTGACCTGTATACACAGCGGTTTTGTATTTTACTCGTAATATCAAATTATATCGATGTATTTATTAACTTTAGTTAATAATGAAATAAATAATAAATAATTCGGTTATAAAGCCACAGAAGAAACCTAAATGGTGTCTCCTTTTTTTCCCGAGTTAACAATCGAATGAAAAAGATGTAAAAATTTGGAATATTATATATTTATAAACGCTAACCATTAAAAAAAAACAATGTTATCCACATTGAAAGTGTTTCTTTAAATATATTTATTTTTTATGAATACTGGTTTACATGAGGGCTGCAATGTTTCAAGCTCTAGTTACTTACTAAATGAATTGAATAATGATATTTATTAATTAACAAGTATACAAACGATTCGAAAAACAGAATTTAAAACAAATAATATAAGTAATAAGTGTAATAACAAAACAATAAAAAGTAAAAAGTATAAAGTTAATAAGCTAGGGCTGACAGGTACCCGGAGTAAATGTTCCAAAGATGCTGCCTAACACAGGCAGGCCTCGTTACTTACTTGATTTAATAATTAATTAATATTATTTTAGCCTAAAGACGGCTGCGATACATCCGGAGTTCTCCGGCACAGACTTCAGAAATTATTTGCAGAATATTTTTTGGACTTTCATTTGATACCCCACATTTGTTTGTGCACACACAGCTTGAGTCCAATGTGGATTTTTCAAAATAAGAGGAAATTAATTTAGATGAGATGACATCATTACTCGGGAGATTGCCTCCTTCAAAATTTGCAGGCAGGTTTGGGAACCTAACCTACTTAAAGTCAGTGGTATGATTTAATTTTATCTTATATAAATAATATAACGGCTATAAAGCTTGAACACGCCAAAACTTGTGTACACATTTTTGCTTATGATGATTCTTAGCATCGATTTTTTTGCGAACTAAAATTATAATCGCTATATCATAACCAATAAATATTACGACCTTATGAAATCTATAATTTGTCTTTATGAAAACGAGCTCTAAACATTAAGGACCGAAATCAATTTGGTCAAAAAGTAGTGTTTTCTATAAAAACTTGCAAAAAAGCGACTATGGCCTAAATTAACTTGCTTATTTAATATTAGATTGTTATTTAATAGAATAACAATAACAGCCGCAGATATTAAAGACAAAAAGCGAAACTTGTGGCATATACAGCTTTTTTAGGGTTCCGTAGTCAACTAGGAACCCTTATAGTTTCGCCATGTCTGCCCGTCCGTCCGTCCGTCCGTCCGCGGATAATCTCAGTGACCGTTAGCACTAGAAAGCTGAAATTTGGTACTAATATGTATATCAATCACGCCGACAAAGTGGTAAAATAAAAAGTGGAAAAAAATGTTGTATTGGGGTACCTCCCCTATACGTAAAGTGGGGAGTGATTTTTTTTTTCATTTCAACCCTAACGTGTGATATATTGTTGGATAGGTATTTAAAAATGAATAGGGGTTTACTAAAATCATTTTTTGATAATGTAAATATTTTCGGAAATAATCGCTCCAGAAGTAAAAAAAAATGTGTCCCCCCCCCCTCTAACTTTTGAACCATAAGTTTTAAAAATATGAAAAAAAATTCAAAAGTAGAACTTTATAAAAACTTTCTAGGAAAATTATTTTGAACTTGATAGGTTTAATAGTTTTTGAAAAAAATTTACAAAATAATTTCTGAACTAAGTTTGTAATTTAACCGTATAAGCAGGTGTTTACTGTACTTGTAATTTCTACAAAATCACAATGAAATGACGTGCTTTCAAATAAAGTAAAAACGGTGAAAATCGGTTCACGCAATAAAGAATTATCCCATAAAAATCATCTTCCATACTTTAAGCTCGCGCGCAATAGTTTACTTAATTTGCCGATAGATGTCGCTGTAGGTGGAACGCTCATATCATATCCTACATGGCGGTGTTATTTTAACTCTTAAGTGGGGACACTTTCTGTGACGGACGGAAAACTACGGAACCCTACACTGAGCGTGGCCCGACACGCTCTTGGCCGGTTTTTTATGTAAAGTCCGAAGCTTTGTCAGGTTATTTTGAAAAAAAAATATTTTAATTGCAATTTACACAAAAAAAGTGAAGTCATCTTAGATTAGGAGCTTGCAAGGCTGCTTGCTGCTAACTGAGGTGCTAAATTTCTTTTTTTGTTCAAAAATCGGGCAAAGAAGATGTACAATAATTTTGACTAATGTTTGAATGCGTTCAGTGAAAGATGATTGAACCTTCACAAAAACAAACTTAAACTAATACCAAATAAAAAACCTTTGCGTGTAATGAGTTAATTCTTAAAGATTATGAGCTAAAAATAATGCTTAGTATCCCGATTATACATTGTACTTATATATAGGTCTAGCTAGCTTAATCATGGCAAGCGTAGCAGATAATTTACACACGAGAATAAGATTGAACATACATAGATTTTAGAGATCGATTAGAACTTATGATCTGAAGCCACAGCTAATTATTACTATTTTGGTGGTATTGTTTAATTCTTCCCTATAATTGTATCTGAGGGGTATGAACATAATTGATTCACTGACGGTAGCCTGTAGGGTACTATTCGCAATTCAGCCTAAACTAAGACAAATGAAAAGGTTTGGTCCATACCAAAAGTTATTCCAAAACAAATAACAGGAGTTAAAGGTATATTAGCAGCTTATCATTGAATAACATAACAGGGACTAGCATATAAAATAGTCAGCCATGCCATGCCTGATGTGTGATTCTATCATGAGCCGATTTTCTCGTGATTACGCGCGACATTTACAACTCGTTGACGAGCGCTGATTGGTTCAAACCAGACAAGTGAGAGTGTGTGCACGAAACCGCGGCTTAGCACGGAATCGCAGTTTTGTTTTCGCGAGTTTACGTCCCTTTTTTTTATAAGTGGTTCAGACTCAGCAAGTTCGTGACATAGGTTAGAATTTTGGTGAACATTGAAACGTCATGGCCGCAACTACATGCATGACTAAGTACTAGTAAGGCTCGTTCAGGAAAAAAGCGCTCCGAGCGTTTCACGCCTCGTTCACGAAAAAACGCTTAAATTTGCCGCTCAATTTCATGAACATGATACGTTTGTTTCACACGTTCGCCGCCGACAGCGCCCAAATCCGAGCATTTATGTATTTCGTCAGAGACATTAGGCATAAATATTCCTAAGCACACCTAACATATGTAGTATTATTTTCTAAAATATTTCACATACTTACTTTTCTTACTTTTGATTTGTCAAATTGGCGCTAAGCAGCTGAACAATAGCCAGCTTTAACTGCTGATGACGTCGTGTCGGTATGGTCTACGTCGCTTGAGAAAACTCTCCATTATAGAGTACGCTCTGGACCTCATACGTACTAAATATGAGAAGGAGATCGATCTGGATGGCTCCGAGAATTGTACCTACGGCGGTGCCGCACCGCGCGCCGCTGCAGACGCTCCGCTTCATATAAACCTGCCCGCGACGCGCGCCAGCCAGTAGAAGGGAGGTCAGCGTTCGCTCCGTGTTGATTGCTGCTCAAGCGCTCCGCGCACGCGCACCTCGGCCACAGCGCCAACACCGCGCCGTGACAAACTATTTTCCCGACAAAAATGTTGGCTTTTATTCTATATTGATATTGCGTAAACGACATTACGCGGACTAATACTTTTATTGATTCGATCATTAAGCTCTATTTATTTTTCGTTTGTTTAATAAAAAAATTAAATAAATATACAAAAATGGTCAGTAGCAACAAAGACGTAAACGATCCCAAGAAAGTGCCGCCAAAGAATCGTGAAAAGAAAATCAATAACTATGTACGGGCAAACTTCTTATCCCGAGCGTGGTTCGTGTGGATGATGCCGACTTTCTGGAGGGGCTACAAGCGGGACCTGTACGACGCCGACCTGACCAAGCCCAAAGACAACCACCTCTCCGATAAGCTCGGCGACCGTCTGGAGAAGTAAGTACTCGTAACTACACAACACTGCTTTCATGCCCGCGCTCAACCAGGACAGTATACTTTATGATATATGTAAACAAGAATTTACCAATGGACCTTTAACTGTACAAGGTGATGTGCAAAAAGATTTAAAAAATGAATCCTTCTTTAACTGCGTGCATGTGTAATGCAACTCAGCTTTGTTCCATCGGTCAGGGTCAAATGCACAACATTAAATGTTATAAAGGCAGGTATTTTTTGTACGTACATACTTCCTACATTCTTTAAACGCACTCTGGCTGACTTGCATTTTAAATTTATTCTCAAATATGTATACTATTATATTTATTCTTAGCTTTAAGTTTAATAATGTATTTATTAAATACTGTAAAATGGGGTGAGCAGGGAGAAAACTGACATTCAAACCTATATAATATTTTATTTTTACATATGTAAACTGAATGGTGTATATAATTAATTTTTTTATGATTTTGGGTAGTTCCATTTCATAACTTTACCGATAAACACAAAATCCCTCCTCACCCGGTAGTACCTTGTAGTTGGGGTGAGATAGGATTTCATACAAATCTGATTTTGGAACATTGTTGGATCGTTTTATTTTTTTATGAATATCACTCTCACTCTCTTTGTATTATGAACACATTATTTAGGTAGTAATAGCCTTTAAAAACCATCTCATCCCCCTGGCATCCCTTTTCTCCCCATTCATAACCCAACTCTCCACGCAATCCCTACTCACCCCATTTTACGGTACTTAAATATTAACAACGTTGCGATATTGATAAAACTTTTTACAGTACAAATAAATATGTAATCAATCAATAAGCTTAAAACGTAGAAGTATGTGCAAGCAGATTCTTTAATTTCCATATCGAAGGTTCGGCTGTGATGATGCCTCTTGACACTGACTGGTTTCTGGTGGTATACCTACTAATGTTACACACATATTATAATGAATGATCGAGGGTACTAAAACAAGGCCAAGGCTACTTTTACGATATACCGGATAAAAACATCGGTCTGTTATAGATGTACATCGGCATTCGTGCCTAACATGATATTAATGATTATGTTCTAGTAGAGCAAGTTGTTAAGGAACTTTTTTTGTGATTGGTTTATCTATAATCGGCAGAATAAAACCTACTGCAAGTAAATACCGATGACACCAATAACGCGCTAGATTTGCACGAGGTACCTATATTGCTGTTGCTTATTATAATAATTGTACAGATTTTTATTCAATTGCAAAAAGCAAATGGCTTTAAATTATTTTCTCTATTTATTTTTTCATAAATATTTTCACAAACTTATTACGCAGCCTTTTCAGTGGGTTCTCCTTCTTCTTCTTAATTTAATTTAATGGGCGATGGTACTAAGGCCTGGATTTGGCATATTATTGGGCAGTCCAAGAATACATTCTTGGAATGGGGCTCCAGACATACTTATTACACAGGGAGCTCATTTTCTCGCTGGAGCTCATGTTCTCACGCGGAGCTCATGTTCTCGCGCGGTATTTATTTATACGAAAGAAATCATTTTATAACTATAAAAAAACTTAACTTATAAACCACCATATATTACGTAATATAGTCTAAAGTCTTGTAACTATATCACTAAAATACGAACAGACCATTTGAAATTATTTAATTATAATAATTGCAAAAGTTGTGTTGCCAATAATGTTACTTATAGTAAACACATATTAATACTTATACCTAACTAAAATGAAAGTGCTCTCATACAAGTTCTACTTGTGCATTATGTAAACACAACGTGTTTTTCAGGCCAAATCCTTTTAGAGGTACGAAAAGAAATATTTTGCTTTTTCGTAAGAAAAGGAGAATACAAACGGCATTAAGTCCGCCTTTTGTTACTGTATATTTCTAACTGTGCAATAAAGTTTAAATAAATAGATACAATAAAACAAAACGCTTGGTTTTAACAGAGCAGTGTCTTGGACACGTCACAATTCTTTATTTAGTCAGTGTCAGACAAGATGATAATTAACATAATATATACAATACTTAATCGTCAAAAAAAACTGAGTTAAAAGTTACACAAAAGAACAGTTTCCTCCTTTTATTCTTTTTTACATCGCGCTTTCTTTATTTTAAGGAGCAAAACGTACGGCTATGGTGCCTGATTGATACTTGCTGTTTCATTAATTAATATATACACTTTTAAAATGCAAGGGGGACATGGACGGAAACCAGCTCCCAAACACAGGCGGTAAGTCGTACTGGTATAGATGAACCGTGATCGGTATTGTGAAGTAAGCTTCTGCCATTTGCTCTCGTTTTACGAAAGCGCTTCTTCTGGCAAATTATTAAAGCGGAAGGGTAAACTGACTTCGACATTCGTCTACCTACCAACATTTTTATAGGGCAGATGCCCCGGTTGTAGCCAGTGTGCCGGTTCTGGCCATTTTCAACTTTATTAAGTTATATACACAAGTCTAGTCTAATCATGTCTAATATGGTTTATAGTCGATATAAGAGTAAATAAAACACATTTAGTATCGTTTTTTCTGGTCCTGAAATTAGTTGGGGTTGTAGTAGGGATAAATTAATTAGAGTGAGTTGGATTAACTTGGAGGTTCTGGAATCAGAGGGCCTACAAGAGTTTTGTTATACTGGTCAACGCGTTTGTGAGAACCGTGAGTTCGAGGTTCGAGATTAGTACCTAGGTAACATATAAATATTCTCGCTAGCTCTGTTTTATATTGTTAATCGATTAATTAATTAATACGATATATACACCCCACTCAAAATACTATTAAACTAGCACGTGTCGGCAATTTCGATGGTTCTGTGTCGGGACTATAAATGTCCTGACTAATGGATTGCTATATCAGCTCGATTTTCCTTGTCATTATTTGACCTGACGATAAATCAGTTTAGTTCACCACCGGTATAATATTATAAGATAAGGATTAAGTAATAAGAACACTTTTATTAGCGCAATGTTAACCATTAAAAAATGTTTCGAATGTAGGGAACAGTGGCTTAACTCAAACAGTGGCTCGCTTTACCTTATATCAATACAAAAAATATACATTACATCTTACGTACGAGTGCTCGAACCAGTCTTATCTTCGTTTTGATTGTATTGCGTCTAGGGCACAGCTTCCGTTTTTGGAGATGTAGGAACCGATGCATACACAAGCTTTCCAGATCGGTCTACTATCATGAGTTTAGTTTTGTTCATATTAACAGCTAACCCTTACCTAGCGCTTCGCCTTCCCGGGTAAGACGCTGTAATAAAACTATTGCTTTCCGGATAATACACTCTCCGTATTGAATAGAAATGGAGACAAGATACAGCCCTATTCTACACGTTTCTTTAGTTGGAAACTGTTTACAGCGGTCGGTGTCGACCATTATGAATGGTTATACAAACTGCTTACAAGTTTGACGATATGATGTGGTACTTCCATTTCACATGCTTATAATTTCTCCTATCCTATCCCTCCTATCCTATCTCTCCTCACGTACTAGCTTGTCCCACATGTATGTATTTACACACCTTTGTATGCGCGGGGGTATATTTCTGCAGATGACATGTTTTCCTTGTCCTTCATGAAATCAAGCGTTTTATTAGTAACTCGTGTTGCCGGTACATGCATTTAATTCTCCGATAACATTACCTCCATTTAAACTGAATAAATATAATTTATAAGATGTTACATTATTCGTAGTTATTTGCCATTTAGCTGTCTATTTATGGCTTAAATATGTGTATCATTTATGTACTAGATTTTTCCCGGGACTTAGTCTGCATAGAATTAGTAATACACGGCCCTTCTAACCCCCTTATGGACTGACTTCTGGGAGAACAACTATTCTATATCCTTTCCCAGAACTCAAACTATCTCCATACCAAATTACATCTAAATAGGTTCAACGGTTATTGATTCCCCATACAAACTTACAGAAATAAAAACTATCCTAATCCTTTCCCGGGACTCAAACTATCTCTATACCAATTTCATCTAAATCGGTTTAACGTTTAAATATTCCCCATACAAATTTTTAACCCCCTTATGGGGATGAAAACTATCCTAATCCTTTCCCGATACTCAAACTATCTCTATACTATGTTTCATCTAAAGTGGTTAAAAATTCCCTGTTCAAACCTCCAACCTAAACTATTTTATGTCCCTTCCCGGGACTCAAACTATCTCTTTACGAATGTTTCATCTAAATCGGTTCAGCTGTTAAATTTTCCCATACAAACTTCCGACCCTAATTTCACTGTATATTAGAAAATACTTAATGTGTGCAAATGTAAAGTATTATTAGTTATTTATTACAAGTTCCTAACATAACAAAAACATACCGGCCGCGCGGCGAGTGCCTGCTTACCCTGCTTGCAAATACCTATCTACTATTGCAAATGGAGTAAGCAGACACTCCCACAGCCACATAAGTACGTACGTACCTAAATTATTAGTACTGTGGTGGAGGGTAAAATAAGTTTTCTGCCACCAAACTGCTATGCAGTTTGAAGGATAGGTGAAATAGATTAAATGTATCTCTCTTTTTTGTCAAAATAAAGAAAAAAAAAGGGTTGCAAAGGGGCAAAACTACCCTAACTATGTAATTTCCCGGGATTCAAACTATTTCAATACCAAGTTTCATTGTAAATCGATTCAGCGGATAAAAATTCCCCATATAAACTTCCAACCCCCTTTTCTCCCCCTTAAGGGTTGATTTTCGGGAGGAAAACTACTCTGTCCTTTCCCGGGATCCATACTATCCCTATATTAAATTTCATCTAAATCGGTTCAGCGGTTTAAACGTGAAGAGCTAACAGACAGACAGTCAGACACACTTTCGCATTTATAATATTAGTATGGAAGTACGGATTAACCTGTAGTGTCCCACTGCTGCGCAAAGACCTCCCTCTTTTATTATTCCACGTGTCTCTCTATCTCTCTCTATATATCTGTCTATCTAGGGCAATATCAGGCCAATCGCTTCGAAAGACGTCAAGATCGTCCCGCCATCTCCGCCTTGGTTTGGCTTATGGGCTTATACTTATAAGTAACTAGTACATAAAGTCATACGCGTCGTCATTCAATCTAGTCACAAAGTAATTTTAACTAGCATACATAAATCTAAAGGCCTTTTTAGGGTTCCGTAGTCAACTAGGAACCCTTATAGTTTCGCCATGTCTGCCCGTCCGTCCGTCCGTCCGTCCGTCCGCGGATAATCTCAGTGACCGTTAGCACTAGAAAGCTGAAATTTGGTACTAATATGTATATCAATCACGCCGACAAAGTGGTAAAATAAAAAGTGGAAAAAAATGTTTTATTAGGGTACCTCCCCTATACGTAAAGTGGGGAGTGATTTTTTTTTTCATTTCAACCCTAACGTGTGATATATTGTTGGATAGGTATTTAAAAATGAATAGGGGTTTACTAAAATCATTTTTTGATAATGAAAATATTTTCGGAAATAATCGCTCCAGAAGTAAAAAAAAATGTGTCCCCCCCCCCCTCTAACTTTTGAACCATAAGTTTTAAAAATATGAAAAAAATCTCAAAAGTAGAACTTTATAAAAACTTTCTAGGAAAATTATTTTGAACTTGATAGGTTGAATAGTTTTTGAAAATAAATTACAAAATAATTTCTGAACTAAGTTTGTAATTTAACCATATAAGCAGATGTTTATTGTACCTGTAATTTCTACAAAATCACAATGAAATTACGTGCTTTCAAATAAAGTAAAAACGGTGAATATCGGTTCACGCAATAAAGAATTATCCCGTAAAAATCATCTTCCATACTTTAAGCTCGCGCGCAATAGTTTACTTAATTTGCCGATAGATGTCGCTGTACGTGGAACGCTCATATCATATCCTACATGGCGGTGTTATTTTAACTCTTAAGTGGGGACACTTACTGTGACGGACGGAAAACTACGGAACCCTACACTGAGCGTGGCCCGACACGCTCTTGGCCGGTTTTTTAAACTATAACTTCCTTTATTAAATCCACATGGTCATTGGATATTTCCATTAGCAAAACTAATCTAAAATTCTACAAATAATTTAAGATTTTATTCAGTATTGTTTCCAATTAGAAGCTCTTGAGAAATATGCTTTTAGATGTTATTACTGTTATACGGACTTGTCTTAGGTACATTTATGAAATCAAGCGTTTTATTAGTAACTCGTGTTGCCGGTACATGCATTTAATTCTCCGATAACATTACCTCTATGTGTCATGACATGAAGCATAATTACTTGGCTTATAAATAATGTATTATTCTAAACACAATGCGCACATCGAGCAGGGAACAAAAAACTGGATCGAATAGCCTTATCCCGGGTCTATTTATGAGACCTGTCTACGGTGCCACATTCAGGACCTAAGAGCCCATTGGTCATAAGAGTTGCTGAAAATTACCCGACATACGACCATCAATTTCTGAGAAACACCATGCCAGCGCAGGGTACATTTACCCCGGGAGTCGTGTTTTTATACTATAAATTTTTATATCTTCGCAGCGATGAGCTATTTATAACCGACTCATTAGCTGGGACTAGTCGTTGAGCTGGCCTAGCCTTTTTCTTCAACTAGTGAGCTTAGCGACAGATTTGTCTATAGACTTAGCCTACACTAGCGTAGCACACACTCATAGGTCCGGTTAAACAGGATGTAGTACTCAAAATTTTTAATCTTGTATTAGGTATATATTTATATATACTCTGCCAACAAACTGTCCTGCAGTTTGGCAGAAGAAAAGTTTGTAAACCAAGGGTTGTTTCGTGAATAAATGTATTATTTATTTTTTTATTTATTTTATTTATAAATCAAAGTCGTGTTGGTTACACCATTTATATCTCAAGAACGGCTGCACCGACCGTTTTAGTGATGTTTGATTTTTTTTATCTCCGTTCCGAATAACAGAGTAACTATTAAAATATTAGAAAAATTAAGATGTAAATAGTTCGCGGTACGAAGGCGGTGATCTCATTGTGAGTATTTACCCTCAAATGAAACTAGCACAACAAGAAAATTTAGCGTTAAAAATATTTGAATAGTTAAAGTACTTATTAAAAACTTACTGAACTTCACTATTACTATGGTCTGAAAAGAAACACAATCCTCTGAAAATCAGTTTTGCAATACTAATATCAATTCGTTGAATTTATATTATAAGAATGTTAAATTTCCTTCGCTATATTTATTTTTTATTGAAAAAAATATAGATGTCTCAAAATATATATATGATACTTATGTAAGTAAAAGTATTTAAACTTAAACAGGAAACAGTTTTTTTTAATATATAGTATAGTAATAAATAAATAGATAACCCATTTTAGATTCAATGATGTAATTTTAACTAAGTACCTACTTAAATGTATATCCGTGCTCGTACCACTAAAATATTAAACAACGAACATATCACGCAAACGTATCACGTTTGATTTCATGAATCACTTAAGAACCATTTTAATTCCTAATAAAAAACATATTACATTAATGTTTTCTTAACGCCTCCCAATATCTATTCTTAATTTGGAACGTGTTGCTTAATGAACTTTTAAATTTGGTAATGAAAATAGTTACTTCACTTTTAAGACGATTGTCGCCGGTGTGTCCTTGAGCGTTTGGGCGCTCTCTACCCGCGCCACCCGCGTACCCCTCTCATTGCGATCGTGCGTAAATCCGCCGCGATGCACCGCAACAATGTTCAAAGAATATGACTGTACTCAGAGGCGCGCGGGCAGCTTTATAATAATTATAATCCTTTTGTGGATGTTTTGTGATTTGAATACTGTGATTAAGTGCTACGGTGACATTTTTAGGAATGCTACGAGTACTTACCTATTAAATAAGATAAGTAATAACG
Source organism: Pammene aurita (assembly GCA_947086415.1). Taxonomy (NCBI): domain Eukaryota; kingdom Metazoa; phylum Arthropoda; class Insecta; order Lepidoptera; family Tortricidae; genus Pammene; species Pammene aurita. The sequence goes on from OX352289.1 coordinate 19,858,791, forward strand.
ATCTCGATTAGTAGATTTTTTGTAAAAAAATAAAAACCTAGATTTTGAATTTGAAGTAAGTACAGTGAGCGGCAAAATATTTATGAATTTACGAAATATGGTTAAAAATATTCCGCATGTCAAAAAAAATAAAAAAAATACTGACTAGTACAGCAAAAAAACTGAATACACATCAAAGCGGTGTTTTCAGGTGAATTTGGATTTTTTTTGCTGTGCAAGTGAGCTTAATAAATGGTTATTTTTTTGTTGCGATTTTAAATGTTAACCGTAAAAATTCACTGAATTACGATAAATTAACAAAACTAAGCCTGTTGCAAGTTGCGAATAGTAAAAATGCACATGTAAGGAGCGGCATTTGTGTACGAAATCGTCATACAATTGTCATGAGAGCTGTAAGCCCATTAAATTTAGATCTTTAAAATATAACACAGCGCAAACACTTCTTAGGGTTCCACAGCCAAAATGGCAAAAACGAAACCCTTAAAAGTTTTTTGAAACATATCCGTCTGTCCGTCCCGTCCGTATGTCACAGCCATTTTTATAAAACATATATTACTTAAATTTTATCCAGAGGTGTGTTTGTGATGAATTTTGGAAAACCTCTTCTTAGTAGATACTAACGTTATAAAAAATACCTATTGTGAAAAATTCAGCTCTGTAGGTCCGACGGTTTGGGCTGGGCGTTGATTTAAGTGAGTCAGTCAGGACTTTTACGTTTATAAATAAATAAATAAATATTATAGGACAATCTTACACAAATCGACCTAGGCCCACAGTAAGCTCAATAAAGCTTGCGTTATGGGTACTAGATGACGGTATATATAATAGATAAATATTGATAAATACTTAAACATATAGAAAACATCCATAACTCAGGAACATATGTGACATTGTCATGGTAAAGGTAATATATTGTCGGTATTGAGTTATTGGTACCTCCTTATAGTTCAAAACATTCTCCTTCATATGCAAAAAGAACGAGATCGCTATGTTGAGTATTTTTATTTTTAATAATTTTTTGAAGTTTCAACATATCTTTGTACTGTTTCGAGATATTCGAGTTTAAAGTTTGAAAGCCTAAAAACTTAGTTATAGGTTGAAGTTATGGAAATAGCGGTTTTAAAATGTTCCACATACATTATATTACTCGACAAATCATATGTTGTCTCTAACATTTTACATTTTATAGAAATAATACAATAATAATGCACGGTGTAGAGTGAAGAATCAAAAATAAAATATTTAATATAACTCAAAATCGACAGATTTTCAGCTGGCTTATGTTGATTTCTGAATATGATGTAGGTAAGGTTTATAATAAAAATAATGAAACAATCATATCTCAAGGCATAATTTTTTTAAATAATAAAACAAAAAAAATCAACACTTACATAAAAAATATATAAAATCAACATTATTATTTTTAATTCTCATAGTTTACGTTAATTTAGGAACAAAACTAACGATCAAGTGTAGTTAAACACAAAAGTAATGTAGTTTTCTATCAAAAAACAGACTTCAAAGTTTAGTACTTTTACATGATTGTTTGTATGTAAAGTGATTTGGGTACCACATTGTCGCTATTCATAAGTTTAGAGAAATAAGAATTCTACTTTCACTATTTAACGTAGTGTCCGCACTATAAGTGCATATATCTAATACAAATATTATTATGAATCAATAACATAACTTATTTTATACAAAATAACAGTCTTTTCGTCAGCTTTACTAATTTAGATCAAGTTTGTTAGTTTAGCATTCCTTAGGGTCCCACATTGTCGCCTTATGACTTATGAAATCAAACTTATTATTAAGACTTATTATAATAAAATTATTACTTACAAAAGTAATAATTTGCATTTAAAATCATTATGAAAATGATTTACACTACTCATCCTAGCACCTAGGGGTACGTAAGTGCTGACGCCAAGTCATTTAAATTCTTACGTCTGATTGAGAGATTGGTGACTTTGTACGAGTATTAACTGATTATATATACGGTTGTCCCTCAGAAGCTTGTTAAATATAAGTTAACTATATTTTCTGTTAAAAAGTTTTGATTTGTCACTAATTTATATCCCTCCCCTTATTTATATTTAAGTTTTTGTTATGTAATTAATCAGTATTCAAAGCATCTGCCAGGCACCCGGCAGCCAACGCGCCACTCAGGTAGGTAGAAAGAAGTGTGGTTTACATCGAATCAAAATTATTTTAATTAAATTTAGTTTATGATTTAGAACATGTGCCTAACAAACTAGCACAGCGTGTTAGTGTGGGTGATAAGTGTGACGTGAACAAATCATACCTACTTAGTTAATGTTATTATTTTATGATAATTTTATATTTATAACGCATTTTATATCTGCAATTATTACATGTTATGTTTTCTAAATAATAATTTTTATTTTCAAAGCAAATAAGTTTAATGAGTTTACTTCAAGCTTATGAGCGACAATGTGGTACCCTAGTCGGTAAACTTTGACTGTGTTTTTTTCCTACTTTTAGTTGAAACGTTTCACTTTTTATCAATACACCGTATCATTTTAAGTGTGTAGAAGCTATTTTTAATTAAAACCAATTTTCGCTATTTTCGAGTTGATTAACAAAATCAGTGATATCTCGGAATCCATGACCTGGATTCGAACCCGGGACCTCCTGCTTCGTAGGCAGGGTCACTACCGACTGGGCTAGGAGGCCGTTAATATAGATTTTTAAAACTATTTTATTAACTCAATATTTTCAGACATAATTGCTTCGAAAGTCTAAATATAAAAGTTAGATGGGGGGGCATCTAACTTTTAATCCGTAAGTCTAAAAAATCAAAAATAAACCAAGAAGGCTTAGTACTTAATTTCTACGAAAATTATTTCACATATTATCGGTTCATCCGTTTTTGAGTTATTTCCAAGAAACGACTTTCTACGGAACCCTACATTATGCGTGGTCCGATACAAACTTAGCCGGTCTTTTAAAGACATTTGATAGGTAGTATTAACCCTTAGTAGTAATTTATTTATTTACTTGTGTTAATAATTAATATAAAATTTGTATTTATTTGCATTTCACCGTCATAGTAAAGTTTTTTTAGTATCAACGCGCATGTGAATCTTCTGGGGCTGCAGGCGTCCATAGGCTTTATAACTGCTTTCCATCAGGCGGGTCGTATGCTTGTTTGCCAGCGTCATGGTATAAAAAAAAAGTTTTTTTTTCTTTATTCTTACATACATTGAACTCTTAAATATCAGCCTTTTTTTATTACAATCTCAATCAGGCTTTGCTTAAGGATAGTTAGTACACTGAAATTTGGTATGAGTATGTGTTTTAATTACGCCTACAAAGTGGTAAAACAATAAGTATCTGAAACACATTGTTGGATAGTTCTTTCAAGAAGAATAAGCCTTAAACAACTTTTGGATAAAACTAATACTTTCGTAAATAATAGCTCCGAAAGTTTAAATGCTCTTTGATTTTTGAACCGTGGGTCCAAAAAATTTGGGAAAATTCCTGGAAGTGAGGCCATTGAAATACTTATCACGTATTGTCAATAAAAACTATATGGAATAAAATCGGTTGAGCCGTTTTTGAGTTACGTCTATGGTAAAATAACGTAAGTGCCACAAAATATCTCTTTATAAACTACCTTTTAATGGATGTATTGTAACAGGCCGGCAACTACGGATCCCTACACTGAACATAGCGCGATATTATCTTGGCCGGTTTATATGCAATCCTTTGCAGTTTACTTCGCAATTTCTAGATTTGATAAATTAGTATAAAGTATAACATTAAAGATTGTGTTTAATCTTAAAATAAAACGCATATTACATTCGTTTAGAACACGGTATTCTTAAATAAATATGTTTATATAAATTCGGTCCTTTGGAGTTATTATTAAATTAATTATTAGTCTATTGTATTGCAGTACTAGCAGATTTTCGCAACTCGACGACTAATGCCTATTTTGCGTGATGCATTAGTCTACTAAAACATAATAATTGTAGTTTACTTATATGACCGAATTTGATTCATGATTTTTGTTTTTTCCTCCATTTTTATTTCATTTGTTTTTTTTTTGTATTATAATCTAAATAAATACACTTTTTATACGAACTTACATGAACACGCATACGAGTACATTATCTTAAAAGATAAAACGTCTATACATTATTGATTCCGAGAAGACACGTTATGTCCGCACCGCATGAACCCTCTGCAGTTATTTAGTCTTTAGGCACAGTAAGTCCGATATTATTGCTCACGGGCCAAGCACAAGTATATGTAGTACAAGAGAAGCACGGAGCGACGAGCGACACAGCCTCCTCGTCTCAAGCTAGCTCACGACTGCCAGCAACGCCGTTTTCGAGCTACCAACGCACGAAATGTAGAATTATGATCAAGTTGTTTAAGAAAATTTAATCAATTTAAATATCCTACGTTGTGTTTGTAGTGTTTTGTAGTACACATATTTTAGTTTAACAATATTTTAAATCGAATGAGCCGTTCAGTAGATATAAGCAAAATTAACCGTAAAACGACATTTCGTTACATTTAAATTACGGAGAAACTATACGTTGCACGAGTTATTCAAACGTTGACAATGTTGTACATAAAATGTTAATTAACATATATTTTTTTCAAAATTTTTGAATGACCCGTTATTGAGATATATCCCTCAGAAAGTAACAGTTTTCAGCCACAATCAGCGCCAAGCGCCTTAAGAACCCAGTGGCGACCTCGATTGATAAGAAAAACCCCGGTTAAACCGAAGTCACGGATGCGGGCCCAATACCGACCGACAAACTACTGCGCAGCTCTGTTAATTAAGTAACTTACATTAATACTGTCAAATATTCTTACTGTATTTACAGCTACGGTGCAGGTGTAGGTACACTGTGACTTTAAATTCAGCCAACTAAGTAATTAAATTCAGTGACTTTATACAGTGTTCATTACTACATATATTTATTTTGGTTTCTACTACGTCGAAAATGAATCTGGATTTTAATAACAACATATTAACAACTATTTAAGTATTTAGCGTACCATAAGTCACAAAGTTATTAAAATAACTGTATTTTTTGTAGGTTCATTGCAGAGGCCAGGCCTCATAACGATCCATTTTCCGCCACGTTCAATTTAAAAAATCTATTGCTTCGAGAGAGGTGCAATTACCAGAGCTGCCGCAGTCAGACCATATATAGTGTTAGGTAACAATCACGTAATAAGTACCAATACATCGTTAAAGCAATAAAAAGGAAATCTTAAAAAAGCTGACACTTTATATGAAGTATGTTCTTCCATATAAAGTGTCTAGGTTATAGTGTTTTAGGTGTGTCGGTGTTTACTTTTTAAAAACATAACAACGCTTTTCATAATACATAGTTACTAACATATTTTACCGGTCTATCACTGTTTGCCTCAGTCTATCACTGGTCTGAAAACAAGTCTGGTTATAGATTATATTCCCCAAAAACCCATTTATTTATCGTATGGCTTCATGTCACTGGATATAGATAGGCATTTTTTCTCTGGGGTAGTAGTAGTGGGAAAGCAGATGATAAAGAAAATCCAGTGAGTGCTGCGAGGTCTAGATGGGACAGTAAGGAATACTACAGAGTATTACCACTGAAGTCTATTGAGGAATGCCGGGCATTAGCGCCTTTTTAGTTCAAATATTTACTTACTACATCTCACTAAAAACTAATTCGTTTAATAATATTTTGTCATTTGTTTTGCTTTTATTGCCTACAAATGCATTTCCCTTCAGCTATATTATATTTACCTCTATTACACCGCAAATTGTTTTGGCAGATTTAGACATAAATAATGGCAGTGTTTTTAGAAGATAAAAACCGGCCAAGAGCGTGTCGGGCCACGCTCAGTGTAGGGTTCCGTCGTTTTCCGTCCGTCACAGTAAGTGTCCCCACTTAAGAGTTAAAATAACATCGCCATGTAGGATATGATATGAGCGTTCCACGTACAGCGACATCTATCGGCAAATTAAGTAAACTATTGCGCGCGAGCTTAAAGTATGGAAGATGATTTTTATGGGATAATTCTTTATTGTGTGAACCGATTTTCACCGTTTTTACTTTATTTGAAAGCACGTCATTTCATTGTAATTTTGTAGAAATTACAGGTACAATAAACACCTGCTTATACGGTTAAATTACAAACTTAAATCAGAAATTATTTTGTAATTATTTTTCAAAAACTACTCAACCTATCAAGTTCAAAATAATTTTCCTAGAAAGTTTTTATAAAGTTCTACTTTTGAGATTTTTTTCATATTTTTAAAACTTATGGTTCAAAAGTTAGAGGGGGAGACACATTTTTTTTTACTTCTGGACCAATTATTTCCGAAAATATTTACATTATCAAAAAATGATTTTAGTAAACCCCTATTCATTTTTAAATACCTATCCAACAATATATCACACGTTAGGGTTGAAATGAAAAAAAATCACTGCCCACTTTACGTATAGGGGAGGTACCCTAATAAAACATTTTTTTCCACTTTTTATTTTACCACTTTGTCGGCGTGATTGATATACATATTAGTACCAAATTTCAGCTTTCTAGTGCTAACGGTCACTGAGATTATCCGCGGACGGACGGACGGACGGGCAGACGTGGCGAAACTATAAGGGTTCCTAGTTGACTACGGAACCCTAAAAACTTTATAACACAAAAGACAAAATTAACCAGAGATACACTTTGCCGTTTTTACGTTTCCAGCTAGCTGAATATGGTCGGATTTTTCGCCTGTCACCATAGCTGTCACATTCTAACTTCTAACAAGTAATACAAGTATGTAAGTGCGAAAGTGATGCATGACGTGATATAGGCGATAAAATGACAACCATACCATGATACACGTTCTGCTTGTTCAGAGGCGCAAATCGCAAATTTCATAATTCTCTTATTTAAGTATATTATTCTGTCTCATTTGTCATTTGAATCAATGAGACTCAGATAACCGATTGTTGATTTTTAGGTTTGCTCGCTAAAACGGGCTTGAATTGTTTGTTCTAGTTATACTTAATAATATTTCTTTGTATTTGAACTAAATATATGAGGAATTTTTTAATTAATAACTGCGTGTGTTTGTGTTAGTATACTCGTACTTAAAATACAGTGTTCTTACTTTTGTTGATGAAAATCATTGCTTCGAATTTTATGTAAAAGTGAATATACCTATAGTCGTTGAAAAAGCTGTATATGAAGGTGAACAAAGGCTCGTAGGCGTTTAACAATTTGAGCCGAATGCGAAAAGTAAATATTGTTTCATGATACGCTTATAAATATTTCTTTGTTATATTTTTGTATTGATAATACAGCGACGTTTCATACAGGTGCAGAAGTGGTTATTTTTAATCCTCAATATCGTCAAGTAACATTTTCAAATTAAAGATTTAGGCACTCTCGTTAAGGTAAATTCATAAGCACAAAATAGGTTTACTTTGACTTAATTACAGACTTTTTTGCATTGTCAAGAAATCGACAGTACTTGGTAGAACCTTTAGAAGACAGTTTTTATTATTCATCATCATCAGGCAACTCGATAAGTAGAAGGAGTGACGCAATTACAATTGACATTAAAAAGTATTATTAATCTGGAATAATCTTTTATAAGCGAGTTTCCTTGTTTTAAAACTCTGTATATAAAAGTAATACACGGAATTCATTCCTGGTATGGTGTAATAATATGTATAGTATCTATTTGGTGTTGACTACCATTTCTTCTTTCTTGGTTTTGGCATTTAACTAACATAAGATATGATACAAATTAAACATATAGCAGAAACAAAACAGACATAATTTAAAATATAATAAACATTTGAAATATAATACACCTTGACTAAAAATATTAAAAAATAAACGAATACCTAAAACAATCAAAAATAAGAAGTTAAGAAAATAATTTTAAACAAATAATAACCGACTTCACTTAGCATCCACCTTTCCAAAAGCAAATGCTCGAGCTGGTGTAAAAAATACTCAAATCACTATAGATGTGCCTCTAAGAGTTCCCTCGATTTCTCCAGGATCCCATCATCAGATCCTGACCTGGTTACAATGGGACCAACTGTGAAGTATAATAAAAAAAGAATTTTCCAAATAGGTCCAGCCGTCTTCGAATAATCGGTGAACATAATAAAAATAAAAAATGAAGGGTACACGGAAAGAACATGTCTAATCACATCGACAACCTTTTGAGTTATAGCGCTTTTAAAATTTGGAACGATTCAATTAACCATACTATTTTCGAAACTAGATAGTTTTTATGAGTTAAGAAGTGGATATACGTTAAAATTTACATCTGTAAGAGAAGTTGTTACTAATAGTTCATTGCAAGCTTTACAGTTTGATATAAAAATCTCATTTTGCAAAAAAAGTGACTAGACATGTTCTTTCCGTGTACCCTTCAAATATCAAAACCAAAGATCCCGACGAATTGATAACCTCCTCCTTCGAAATATTGAAGTCGGTTGATAATATCACGTAGTTAACTTAACATTACGTAACTAACGTTACGTAACTTAACGTTAACTATTAGAAAATATCACTCCGCATGCCTCCAGGTACAAAAAACTGTATAATACATAAACATTGTCCAAAAACTGAAATAATGTGCCAACAGAGGAGTAGGGTTAAATCTCGCTAACTAGGTATTTACTCGTAGTATTTATTTCTGTTTCCCGCGTACGGGTCCAAATAATGCCGGTCATTTGTATGGACTGTGCTTAGCCGAATCCGACATGTAAAGGCTTTCTGAATAATATTATAAAATATAACATTACCCAAAAAGTGCTGTGTACAATTTAAACGTTTTCCTTATTTTAGCTGAGATAGCACGGATAAAAACCATCTCTTCGAGGTTGTAATAAATTAGTTACAACGCATCTTTACTTACAGTTGAGGTCGAAGATATTGATGAAATGCACGCACGACCTTAACGTCGCGCGTCGCGACATTGAGCTCTTTCAATACTTATAACATTTTTGACTAACTGTTTTCATTAACTTATAAACTTTATCATGAAAATAATGATTTTATATTTGCGTTTGTTGTTGTAGGGACAAGAGAAATACTTGAAAAAATGAGTAGGTGTACAGAAAGAATCATGACTAGTCATGAGATAGAGCTGCCTAGATTTTTAGATCCATGTTCTGACTATTGTAAGATGGCATAACTTGTTTACGTATTACACAATTCACTATTCTCTTATCGTCGAACAAATTACGGCTTTGTGTTAAATAAATACTTTGACGTATAAATGTAAATAACTGGTACTTAGTAAAACAATCTACTACATTCCCTGATAAATATTACTACAAGAAAACTAAAATTTGGCATGAGTATGCAATATGATCCTCCTGGCCGATTTCGGCCACGGCGACTGTGCTTTCTGGAGTGCTATAAATTCCTTTATTGTACACACTTTTTATTTGTACCTACACGTACACGCCGTTCTAACAGCTATTACGAGACTGTTGCTGTTCTACTCTCTGATGCGCCCTTAGATGGCTTGCGTACCCGATCTTCCTGATGAATGTACGAGAGCACCTTGGACATGTCAACACACCTCTTACATAGTTGTATGATATAGCTGTTAGCGGACGAGCCTTCAGCTCTTCACGTTTTTTATCAAGCTCATTACGACGCTTAATCTCAAATGCATCGATGTGGTCATGAATCAGCTTGCGCCATACCGGCCGCAGCGATGCCTGTCGTTCCCAGTCAGAGGGTTCTAGGTTGCATCTCTTCATGTGTCTTTTCAGAACGTCCTTGTAACGCAAGTACTGGCCGCCACGTTTACGCTTACCATTACCGTAAAACGAAAACAGAAACAATATTTTTTGTCGCCCCAACCTTATTGTGTGTGTTAGATATCTATCAATAAAGATATCTAACTAAGAAGATAGATGCCTATCAATAAAGAAATAAGGTCTTTAAAAATATTTTTTGCTAACTACTTGTACAACAGTTTCGTAGATAATAACTTCGAAAGTTTGAAACAATGCGTCCCTCCCTCTAACTTTTGAACCGTGAGTCAAAAAAAGTATGAAAATTATCATGAATATCAGGTTTTATAGAAGTTTCAATGAAAACTGTACTGTATGAAATCAGTTGAGCCGTTTTCGAATCCGAGAGAAAACGTCCTTTTGATTGTGTGTATTATGACGGGCCGGCAACTACGAAAAACCTACATTGGGCATGGTCTTGGCCAGTTTTGAACTCGCATAACGCTCTGCATTATGATTCATCATTATGAAAGATTTGGCATGCGCGAGTACCTATGTCCCTCAATTTACGCTCTAAGTTCCAATGGCTACTGCTTATTTGCAACAAGTAACTGCTATAGTGGTAACGACTGACCTTCCTTTAACTGTGTTGGTATGCCTGCATAATGCTTGCTCTTTCGCTGTGTATGCAATTAATAACTCTATTACTTAAAAACTTATTTCACAGCGACAAATGTAACCACCGTGTACTAGTATGAATAATTGAATACAGATAGCAGTAAGGCATTGTGCCTTGTTAAGTACTTACAATATTTGGGTCAAATCTTACAATTCACTTCCATTCAGTTCCACTTGTACAAATTCGTGAAATGCCTATAATATGATGTAAATATAAAAACTGTATAAGTATATTAGAAAAGACCGGACGCTTAACTCGTTTAGATCAAGTGTATTAAAAACCAATTACTTAACGGCTTTAAGCTGTTACTTTTAATTGTGTAAATGCGTATAATATGTTTGTAGACGCGCATTATTCGAGTGTGACGCTCGTCAGGTACGACAGCGTGTTAGTATGTCTATCCACGAGTTAACACGGCCGTGCTACAACAGCCCTTGAGCGTCACGTCACGTGGCATATCTATACCGTTAGACCACTCGTTATTCTTGTTGGTAATAATTATAAATTTACTAAATCGATATTTTGATGTATTGATAAAAAATAGTTCATAATATTTATTTTCACCTCACTGGCTCGAAAAGCTATTTTTTATTCTTTAAAAACAGATAGCAAAACTGCATTTTATTCACAAGAGTGCAAAGAATATTTGAAATTCAAACGTGATATTAGTCACTTTTTTACACATAATAACATGTAAAGGCCACTCCAGACAGGACAATCTTCGCTCATCTGATTAAATTGTCTAATCAAATCAGGTGCTGTGGACGTGTGGACGCAAAAATTATTTTATATTTAATTGTATTCAATTAAAAACATTTAGTGTAAACAATTTTGTTTCATGATTTTACTATAAAACGCTTTAAATCTTCCAAGAAAGATAATTTTGATCGATCCATTTTTATTGATGAACTACCTGTCTCAGAATAATTCGAAAATTGTGCATTGTTTTTGTTTTATCTGTGACATGTAACTTTTTAATTTTAAAAAGTTAGTTTTGTTTACTTATATTTTTAAGTTTCAGATTGCGTTTTTTATTATTTATTAATGTAATATCTGCCATCACCTTTCAATAAATGTATTAAATCAACGCAAAGACCAGCTGAGATATTTATGTAGGTACTTACGACAGGTGTGATACATTTTTTGTGATATATGTGACTTTGAGTTTATGTAGAGTTTTATATCGAATTATCATTTCAAGTTCTTTCTTTCAGTGTAAAATCGAATAATTGAAGCGAAAAATAGTGCTAAATGAATTCCAAGATCTGTTGCATAGGAGCAAGTGGTGCATATTGTCACAAAGCAAGAAAACACTACAATTTAACAGGTTTAAGCACCAAGCATCCCGCTACCTACAACAGACTTTTATCAAGCCTTTGAAATGTTTTCCTTTATGTACCTACCTAAGCTATGTATAAAATAAATAAACACCAAAACCTCACGTGCGTTTATTGATTATTCAATTATACAATCGTACATTAGATTAAATAAGTGCCTACCTAAAACAGTCGTCAAACGAAATGTAAAAGGAAATCATAAGAATAAGTAGGAGTATACTGAGTGATATAATGTAAATTAACATGACTCTCTTATTCATACCGATAATGAAGCTGATCCTGTTCCATTCTAAACTGAAAAGTTGTATTTTCTGGTAGATATAGGTAGTTACTCGTTTCCCTCGACTGGCCTTATGATATTAGCAATCATTGTAAGTATCAATATTTCATTCCTTCCTGGATGTCAACTATTGTATTTTGACCGCATAATCTTCTGTCATTTTTATGTAGTTATTTTAATTTCTTCGCACCTTCTTTTTCATTGTAAAGTCATAAATATATCAGAATTATCAATTATTTTATTATTCAATGCAGAATTACAATTTTCGAAATGACGTACAAAAGCGGGCGACAGGCGTCCAAAAAATGCTAAGTTTTGTTTGATGTACATTGCTGCTTTTCTATGGAGCAATGCTGCTGTTCAATTCGCTTAGTGTTGCTATATTTTTGTTTGGTGTACATTGCTACTGCGTTCGTTGGCTGGCCAGACTATATTTTCCTCGCTTTAGTGAGGTGAAAAGATTTGTGTTACACACGGCTGCAAAGTTATTTTCACGTCTCGTGTGTTGCAACACTTGCTACGCTCAGGATTCTATTTTTGAACTACTCGCTTCGCTCAGAATTCTATTTTCGAACCACTCGCTTCGCTCGCGGTTCAACCATAGAATCCGTTCGCTACCTCGCAGTTCAACCCTAGAATCCATTCGCTAGCTCGTGCTTCAATTCGCGGTTAAAATACAACTTTGCACCCTTGTATAACAAATAACTATTGCTATACTTACTACAAAAAGGAATGTACACCTGCGCAGTTTACCTACTTTATGTATTCAATAAGTCATCGTATATCAAAGTTAACATTGACTTTATAATATGTGCATTTAAAGTACAGGTGTTACATATTTATTTAACCATTCTGTATAAATTGAATAAAAAGAAAATAATTAAGCATGCAACGTAAATTTGTGTTGGGGCATATTAAGATTACCGATGATGGCATACCATGGTACACCGATTTGTACACGGACTTAAATAGCAATTTTAATATTAAAGCAATGGCGATACACAAAGACCTATAGGATTGTCTAACCCGTATTTAACAAATGATCACACAATACATTACCGATGTTCCGATAGAGATAGATACCCAAATTGTAGACATACATTTCTCTCTCACGCTAGAATGAAATCACTGAATCAAATTGTCCTAAATATTTTAAACCACATCTACGGTTTTACTTGACTTTTGCAGAAGTTAATGTTAAATATCTACATATTATTCATGCCCAATGAATAACCTGCTTTTAATAAAAATGTGCAAATTAACATATAGTCACGAATTTAGTAGAAGGTGGACAAACATTTGACAAGTCCCTTATTAGGAAGCGACCAAGCTGCCAGTGTCCTCCAGGCGTGAGCAGCGCCACCTTTGCTAATAAGTTAACATTTGTCTTTGCAAACCTACGTGGCAAATAACGCTTTATTTTTTCGCACCATAGAGCTATAACAACAAAATAAAATAAATGATATCATTCTGCTCGTGTGATCGATTCGAGATTTTCTTAGAATCATCTGACGTAAATAATATTGGCTATTTCGAGGTATCTACACAAATCAATCCGGTTTTTTGACGTTTACGTAAAATAAACTTGCTGAGCATAAATGGCATAGTTGGGCATGTTTAAACAGAGCATTACGAAACGCTTCGCGTGAGGAACCTACAAATACCTTATATTTACCCGATCGCCTACTAGCGCTTATCATACAGTCGAGTTCATAAATATGTGTAGATTTCTTGACCTTATTCCATTGCAAAAAAGTGAAAAAATGTACACATATTTATGAGCTCGACTGTACCTTATCCAAGCGAATATGGAAAAAACTTATAAAGGAATTAAATACACTAGTCTTACCTTTAGGGTAGAGTATGGACTTATATTATACATTATTTAGTTTTATGAAAACCAGCCATGCTCGTGAATTAATATCATGATAAATGCTGTCATCTTAATATTTTGTTAGATATACTTATTTATTAGCGCCAATACGAATAAATTTACGGAGGTTGTCTTGTCGCTAGTAATAATCCAGTCTCAACTCGACTACATTTCCTTTGTTCTGCCCGCATCTCCACTTAATACTAAAAACTATAGTTACAACTACAAAAAACGTTTAATAGTCTAAATAGTGAATTATAATGAAAAATAACATTTCCTGAAAAAGCAAACTACTTATAATTATATCCTTTTGTCACTTTTTTTATGCATGTCAGCTTTGGAAAAGGTACACTAGCCACTCGTTCAACGCGCTGAGCGTCCAATACAACGATGAAGTTCGCATCTTGTTGAAATTTGAAATTACCACGCTTCTGCAGTGTGAAGGGTATGTACGCGGACGCGAGAGTCCCTCACTTCTTCGTCATCTTAAGGGGCTGACAACAGCTAAATTCCCTCCCTATCTTTTTCAGCGCGAGTGAAAGAGAAACACTGTGTTACGATTTGTATGGGAGCTCATTGAAAATTTGGTAAAATGATGAATTAAAAAAAAAACTACGCATTAATTGAGAAATATAAAAAAACTAAGTTTTTAGTATTAGTGTGGTGGAATTTTGTCTTTAGTTGCAGACGTATACGAGTAAGTCAAGAAACTAAAGACATACAACTGTTTACAGTTAATTTTTAGACGTAACTTTGGAATTATTTTCTATCTAGCCGATTTCGTCCAATCGTGTATCGGAATTAACGAAGTTCTCCCAAATATAACGAATATTAACATATATATTTTTTTAATTTCTCAAAACAAGTAGTTATAGCTAAAAAACTGTTTGAGTAAAGTCAATTTGAAGGTCATCGGGTGTTGTCAGCCTCTTAAGAGCCACGCCGGCAGGCGAGATTGTTTTCTTCGACTAACGAAATTTTGTCACTGGTAGCTAAAGACTACACAGTGATGAATTTAATAAACATTGGCGTAAATGGCACCGGTTTGAAAACCGCCAGTTATAATGTTTTATTTAGTTGTAGGTATGTACTTATTAGATTGTAATTATTTTTTATTTCACAATTTTATTTTATATTTATTTGAAATATTTGTAATGGTCATTGTGGCACTCTTTGGGGGAGGCCTATGTTCAGCAGTGGACGTCTTTCGGCTGATATGATGACGATGATGATTTGTAATGGTAATATTTTATGGGTTTCTTGCTTGCCAAATAAAGAATGTATTATTATTCTCTTTATTTATATTTTTACTTAGGCTAGGTAATTTATAACATCTATCTATACATATAATAAAGCTGAAGAGGGTCGAAAGTCTGTACATGGAAGATAATCGAAAAAATGTTGTCTGGGGATACTTAGAATCGATAACAGAACACGTTCCAACAATTTTTAGAATTTTTGTCTGTTTATCTGTTTGTCTGTTTATCTGTTTGTTTATCTGTTTGTCTGTTTATTTGACCGCGCATCACGTGAAAACGGCTGAACGGATTTTGATGAAATTTTGGATAGATATAGTTTGAGTCCTGGGAAAGGATAATATATAGTTTTAATCCCGAAAATCAACCCTGGTGGGGGTGAAAATGGGGTTGAAAGTTTGTATGGAGAATTTTTAACCGCTGAAACGATTTAGATAGAAATGAGTATGGAGATAATTTGAGTCTCGAGAAAAGTCATAGGATAGTTTTCAAATCCTTGTGGGGGTGAAAAGGGGGTTGGAAGGTGGTATGAGGATTTTTTTACCGCTGAACTGATTTAGATGAAAATTGGTATAGAGATAGTATGGGTCTCGAGAAATGACAAAGGATAGTTTCTTCTTCAAACCCCCCCCCCCATCTTACTTTAGAACCATAGGTCCAAAAAATTTGAAAAAATAATGGAAGTGACGCCTGAAAGGTACTTTCAATAAAAACTATCTATACATATAATAAAGCTGAAGAGGATCGAAAGTCTGTTCATGGAATATATTCGAAAAAAAGTTGGCTGGAGATACTTAGAATCGATAACAGAACACGTTCCAAGTATTTTTAATTAGTTAACGGCTGAACGGATAATGATGAAATTTTGTGTAGAGATAGTTTGAGTCCCGGGAAAGGATAATGAACAGTTTTCATCCCGAAAATCAACCCTGGAAGGGGTGAAAAGGGGGTTGAAAGTTTGTATGTTGAAAGTTGGTATTGAAATAATTTGTAATTTCTTGGTCAAGGTGTTCATATTTATAACATGTTACCCGTCGATGCTTTAAATTTACCTTTACCCGCTCTTAAGAAATATTTGAAAATGTCATGAATGTCAAAGGGTTATTGCAGCAAACCAAAAAACTACTACAAAATCATCTAACATTTATAGGACACCGTTTAGGTAGGAAAACATATCAAACGTTTTGTGAAGCAGTCAGATTAGGATTTATTTTTCTTTATAATTAAACAATAGGTACATTATCTGTCTCTCAAGCAGTTTTGATATGTCTTCTTGAAGAACTACGCATTATTTTGTATCTTTATGATCTAATAATGTATTACTGTTTTGAAAAAAAATAAGTCCCGTAGAATTTCTTTTCGATCATAATACTTCTTGGGCCAGCGGTACACCTACAGGGTTAGAACCGGTGGAGTTTTGGAACGAAGTTCCTCATCGGACGGTTCGCGGATGGGGGCCTAGGCGAAAAAAAGTCACGTGACCGTTACGAAAAAGCGTCACGTCACGAAAACGCGACACCCATAAGATTGAGAAACATGTAAAATGGAATGAAATAAAAAATATATAAAATAGAATAAAGTGAAGTGAAGTGTAGTGAAACTGAGAAGTGGCAAAGTGATAAAAGTGAAAAAAGTCGAGAACCTCAAAAGTCGAGAATTGTCGAAAATGTCAAAAATTTCGAAAATGTCAAAAATTTAAAATTTCTAAATTTCCAAAATTTCCAATATTTCCAAAATTTCCAAAATTTTCAAAATTTCCAAAATTTCCAAAATTTCCGAAATTTCAAAATATTTCAAAATTTCCAAAATTTCCAAAATTTCACAAAATTTCCAGAACTTTCAAAATTTTCAACATTTTCCACTATTTCCAAAATTTCCACTATATTATTGACGAATAAATATCTTGATCTACACCAATATCATAAATCCTCTATTCCGCGTTCGAAACCGTATGTAATTAATTACCAACATTATTGCAACCAATAACGTAACATCAGTGTATTATCCGTGACAGTGTGGTAAGAACGTATGAAAATTCATTACCTACGGTAACGTAATGAAAATCCGCCCCCCCGACCGCCGGCGCCATAATATTGGTCATGGCGGTGTAATGGTGGTCATTCTAATGGTTTCAATGGATTTTTAATATGTGTGTAGGTAAAGCAGTGTATGCTTCTGTACATAATTAGGCCTTATTACGTAACTGTTACATCGCCATGTCCGTCCGTCTGTCCGCGGTCTAGCTCAGTTACCGTTCGCACTAGAAAGCTGAAATTTGGTGAGGCCTGATAAGAACTTTCAATAAAAACTATATTGAATAAAATCGGTTCAGCCGTTTTTGAATTATTAGTCAAAAACGCATAGTGAAAGGAAGTGCCGAATAGTAAACTGACGTAAGCGCCGCCAAATAAACGACCTTTAGAACGGATGTTTTGTAACAGGGCAGCATCTACGAAACTCTACACTGAGCATCGCCCGACATGCTCTTGGGCGGTTTTTTTTCATTGTTATCCCGGAAATCACCCAATTAAGGATTACTAATTCCAATTCTAGAAAATCCCCAGCCAGGTTATACGTAGCCAATAAAAATTCAACGTCTAAAAGGGGGGGGGGGGGGGTACGAGTAGCCACTACACTCGATTGAGTTAAATTTGCATGGGTCATGGCCCCCCCCCCCCCCCTCCAAGTGCACCTAAAATAGGAAAAAATCATTTCTGCATTTGTGACACCCCCCCCCCCTCACCCTCCAACTGATTTGACGGGAGGATCGATCTGGATGATATTTGCCGTGGACATGAACGTATAAATACAAAAGTGGTCCTGTATCGTCCGATATACACCTACTACTCTCTATGTCGTTTAAATCATGCCAAAAACAAATATAATTAATAAAAAGTATACATTTATGAGTGTAGTTCATTTAGTGGTACTTGTAAAATATTTTATTAGGACTACTGTCCTCTAGCGTATCCATCTGTCAACTTTACTTCAAGTTCCGCCTCCAGGGTAGCGGGAGAGAAATTAGGGGTGAATTAGCCGCTTACAGACCGAATTCCACACGGGCGGAGCCGCGGGCACAGCTAGTATTTATAAAAGTAAAATATAAAATACATCTAAAACGTATAAAAACAATAAAAACGTTATAAAAATTTTTAAACAAAATAGAACCGACTTCACTTGGCACCCACCTTTCCAAAAGCAAATGCTCGAGCTGCTATAAAAACACTCAAATCACTATAGGTGTGCCTATAATAGTTGAAGAGTTCCCTTGATTTCTCCAGGATCCCATCATCAGATCCTGACCTGTTTACAATGGGATCAACTCCAAATCGAAAAAAATCCAAATCGGTCCAGCCGTCTTCGAATAATCGGTGAACATATACATTTAAAAAAAAAATGCGAAAATAAAGATCGCGACGAATTGAGAACCTCCTCCTTCGAAATCTTGAAGTTGGTTGAACTACTAACACTAGGGTGCCGCCGGCAACAGAGCATGGCCCAGGCTGCCGTTAGGCAGGGCCGCAGAGTGAGGAACCGCCGGAATAAGCGCGCCGTGTCCAGGATTACCGCCTTCTGTATCTGATCCTTAATCCAACCACAACCCCGTAGCGAAAGTCTCTTAAGATGTTGGTCGAGACTCTTCGCTATGAGACCGTTCGCAGAAACAACTATCTGTACAATGATCGCCGAATCAGCCCCCCACATGGCGGTTACCTCGTGAGCCAAGTCAAGGTATTTGCTGGACTTTGTCCTTCTCGGCCTTCACGGGGTTATTATTATTATTTGTATCTCCTTTGAGAATTACGGGCCGTTACATCCCGGTCTTTTGACAGGCTTGCGTGGGGATACAAATCCAACACGCAGAGGCCACTTGGAGAATTTTGCTATGTAATACACCTGCTAGAACCAATTCACAGACACATCAATAGATACCCGTGAACCGGTTCCAGCAGGCGTTGTGGCCATTGTAAACAAAATGGACAGAGTAATGGGCAAAAATCATATTTTAAGAATATATACAATAGGGAGTGAAACTCTGTATGTGGAACGGTATGGTACGCAGACGATGTCACGGGCGGGTATCTATTTAGTTACCTATATAAATAAATAATCTGTTAGCAAATGCTTATTTTCTTTAAGATTTTTTTATGAAGTTTATATAACACCTGGCACGTGAAACTGTCCCAGATATATTGTGAGAGTTTAATAATTAAAAAGAACAGTGATACATTTTGATTTCCTGTGTAATTCAGTAATGTTCCGGGTAATGGTGATTACGGAGATGCCTTCTCATTGTTTAATGCGAGCCCGACGGGCGGCCGATAACTGTCCCGTACGCAGGAACCGGACTCTCATTAACCAATTTAAGACGGTACTTTGGACCCATTTGATACAACGCATTAAAACACAAATATGACAAAAACAATTTTTATATTTTTACTTAAGTTCATGCGTGTTGTTAAATTAAGGATTTAAGCGCCTCCGTACATGTTATTTTGTTTTGTACCATGTTTTGGGTTGAGTAACCAATCGGTAAGTCACACGGCACCACATATTTAGCGGAATTTCAACCAGGACATACAATATAGACAATATTCAGACCTGTCCGGGGAATTGTCGATGGTTTCTGGTTTTTTGTATAAAGCCCGTAGAAAATTTTCCATAATTCTAAGGCTAAGGCTGCGTTTCCACCAGATATGAGCGAGGATGCGTTGCGAGGAATGTGTTTTAAAGAACTTATCCTAGAACTGCGCTGCGCAAGGATAAACAAATGAAGTGATTCTATTAATTCGTGCTTAACAAACACATTCCTCGCAACGCATCCTCGCTCATCTCTGGTGGAAACGCAGCCTAAGTACATAAGCTATTTAACAACTTCATATCTGCAGAACGTAGATCAACCAGATTGAAATATAAGTTTGTAAACCACAATTTACACTTACAATTACCTACAAGATAATGTATACAAGGCGATTGCTGATTAATTAAAGTTGATTCATGGTGAAGGTACGCTGCAAACTATGCACTTTATTCCAACAGTGGCCGTTAGGGGAACTGTTAAGGCCCTACCTAAGTTCTCTTAAACCATACAGACTAGTTCTTACTAGAAACACATGCACAGAGGTCTGTAGTTATTGCACATATTAAAAAAGGTAATCAAAAACGCATGTAACTTATTCACATTCTATCATTATATTCCTTATAATTGGGGTGTACAATCAGATGTAATGTAAAAGAAGACCTGACTTTGAAAAATAATTATGAAATCAAGGAAATTCTTTCCTTCCTTCCTTCAACAAAAACTTGGTCATTATGGTCAATAATCATCATTAAAGGTATCAAACTCGTATCTCAAACATTTTATTTATTTGTAAGCTGCTGAGCACAACTACACTAAGCCCCAGCTTAACACGGCGGCGCAGCGGTGGCGATGGCACGGGGCCGAGTGCTGCGGCCCGCAGCCGCGGTCACGTCTTGTTAACGCTTTACTTTGTAAATACGGAGCTTACTCACTCACGCTAAACGTCGTCTTAATTCCAATTTTCCTGTTGAATCTAATTGAACAATTCTTGACAGAACGGTGACAACATTGAGAACTACACTAGTAGTTAATAGGTTAATAGTGTGCAACTTGTGGTGAATATGTTTGGCACAATAATATCTTATTTTATTGAAAGCACTGCGAATTTGAGCAATGAATCCTATTTTTATATTAATAATTATATGCATATAACTGTTTCACATTAAAAGGTTACTTATACTGCTACAGGTTTTTATAATTAACTGTATAATATTTCAACGAGAAGAGAGAAGTAATTTTTCTAAACATCTGTAAGCACATAATTTGCCTCTTAAATACCTACAAGTAAGTATATCCGTATAGTATTCATAACATAATTGGGAAGGTTTGAATCCTTAGTTGTAGAATTTATATTATGCGCAGTAACTTCTTTGGGTTTCATAAAGTATTTTACGTCACACCTGGCCATAATGTGAGTTTTACCGCTCGCTACGCTTACGGTAAAACTCGCATTATGGCCAGGTGGGGACGTAAAATTGTGTACTCACCACGGGCAGTAAAAAAGAAAGCCCTCTATCGCATATTTACAACCCTCGCCTGCGGCTCGGGTCCCAAATACCTGCGATTTCGGGCTTTCTTTTTTTTACAGCCCTAGGTAAGTAATGTACTATTTTACTTCACCTGACTTTGATTGCTAGCTCATAACAGCCATTAGTAGTAATACGTACTAGCACGATAAAGAAATATAATAATAATAACTAATAACCGTCCATTATCCATACTAATCGTGTTTACGCAAATATGCTTATAACTAATCAAAGGTCTGCTTCCTCGTGTCGAGACTTCGAGGTGGGTTTATGCGTAAAGAAATATGGACGCCACGGAAGCCTGGAAACATCTGTTACTTCCGTATCGTTACCGTTGATCTATTGGCATTCGTATGTAGAAGGTTTTAATTAGTCATGATTGCAAGGTTAAATATAAATCAGTTCATATAATTGTAAATATTATGATTAATAGTTTCAGTAAAGACGAACTCAAAAATATTTTTAACTCGCTCTCGTAACTTAATTGATACCCTTAGCCGACACCTACTTTGTCATGTCAAATAATCAGTTTTAACAATTGTAAATAAAATGCTATAAATATGAAAGTAAAGTAGACATGTAGTTGAAAATTTTCTGGGATGAGCACAATCTCTGCTCGTGGTTGTAATTGTAACTGGCTAGTCGTTGTCGTTGACCTCCGGCCGCCGCCGCCGCCGCTCCGCGCCCGGGCTCCTGCACGCTACGCCCTGCAGTCCTCGCCGCTCAAACAATTTACTGTTGATGTAACCAATGCAACGACTGTCTCTGGCTCTTCATCATGGGCTATATTAGAATTAAGTCTAATTTGTCCATGTAACCTATTCCGATTCTTTTTCGAGCTGTCAAGCGAGTCAAGTCAAGCATGTTTATAAAAAACTGAAATGTACCTATTTACCTAAGATTTATTGATTGTTTTTTGGTGAAACTGATATTGAAACCAGAGTTTTGGCCGAATCCTCAATGAAACCGAATTTTTAGGCAGACAAAGATTAAGTAGGTACCTTAATGCTCTTAGTATTGTTCAACTTATTCACTTTGCAGGACAATCCTTTTATTTTTTTATAGAAGGCAGTAAATAATTTTTATTGCAATATTTTATCCCAATGTTATGTTCAGTAAGATTCAAAATTTCTAGAAAAATGTATGAATGAATTCATTCATAATGTGTCCATGTAATTTTTTTATCTGGGTGCACATTATCCACCAAGAACCTATATCCATCTTGAAATGCTCGCCATGCGAATTGCTATGCCATGCGGATTAATCAGCGATTTTGACTCAGTAAATAACTAACTCTCTAATTCTCAGAAATACTTTAATTTAAAATGCAAAATAACGACTGTATTGTGTCGTTGGTTATTAACTGAGACTTCCTTTGTGTATATTTAACTTTGAACCCCAATAATACCGAGAACCACAATAAGCACGTTAAAAATGGCACAGTAAAACGTCCTTTGCACTCTAGAATACGGTAACGTAGTAGTCCAAATAAGAGGTACTTTTCCAGAATCTTTGTTCTAAGAGTTGTGCGCTTAATGGTTTTTTTATGATGAGTAAGGATGATTTGCTTAACTATTCTTTACTTTTGTACTGTGAAGGTCAGAGGCACCCCGTTCCAATTGTTTTATTCGAAAATCTGTGATGATACGAGTGTAATACCATCTCCTAAACCAAATGTATCCTAGTGGCTCCTAGGTTAGGTGATCGAGCAGTGGTGACAAATTGACAACTACTAGGAACCGTTAGTTATACCATTTACCTCGTTTTGTATGTAGGTAATTAAATACTTTGATATTGTAAATTTAAAAAATTATGACGTTATTTACAGATAAGCACACAAATTGTTCAAATATAAAAAATACGATAATTTTGTCATATCAGATCACGCATAGTAGATTTAAAATGCTAAGTCTTCACCCGCGTACTATAAGTACTCAAAAAGAATACTATACCCATGTGAATTTTCAAAAAACCTGAAACACGTGTCATTTATCGTTAGGAATACTCCTGTGAAGTTTCGAATAAAATAGTCTAACAAATCTTGATTCGCCATACAAATTTTGGACCCCCAATAGTGCACAAAAATAATAACCTTGTAAAAATAGCTCAAAGACGCCAGGAAGACCGTATAACAAAGTAGAAAACAATATTGGTTGCGCAAAGGCAATTATCGACATCTGACCGACCACTGTTTATCTGTTGCATTATCCTGCGAGACAATAATATTGCATCACGCTTATAGTGTTTAGTCTCGTCAAGATAAATTGTATTAAGGTATAATTATGCTAATTCAACACAAATAATGTATTTTTTATACGGCTTTAATATTGAACAAGAAATTACAATGCGCCGTAAATACATACCGCAACATATGGGCTGCGATTCGACATGCCAAACTGCGAGACGTGGCTCTCACACTTGTCTCGCTACGTGATAGAGTGAAATCCATCGGTCCACACGTGTCCACAGCTAACTGTCAATCTGTTAGTAGGTCTCGCTAGAGCGTTTTGTCTATGGCTATGGCCACCATTTTAGATGTCACTCTTGAGTGATTCCACCCCAAATTTCAACTGTCACAAAAGTGTGATCTCATAGTTGTCTCATAGTTGTCTCGCTAGCTACTGTCAGTTATGCCATTTCGAATTGGGGCCCAGAAATAGTTACTTATCAACCGACTTCATGATTTCGAAGGAGGAGGTTCTCAATTCGTCGGGATCTTTGTTTTTTTATGTACCTATGCTCACCGATTATTCGTGCCCCCCTAGAGCCCTTATAAGGAACCTACATGCCAAATTTGGAATCGCTAGAACCAGCGGTTTGGGCTGTGCGTTGATATGTCAGTCAGTCAGTCAGTAAGTCAGTCAATCAGTCAGTCAGTCAGTCAGTCAGTTTCTTCTTTTATATATTTAGATTTTAGTTTTTGCATTATTGGTTGCGAATATTGACTAAAATATTAAATAAATTGATTTATATTTAAGCAAAACAGCTGAATACAAATTACGCTGTCATGCAATTTAGGTTTCAGCCGAACACGCAAAGAATGCAAACGCGATGGTCCTTAACCAAGAACAATTGCACAATTAGAAATAAGGACAAGGCAAAGTAGACATTTTTTTATAGCTCTGAATGATTTTTCTTCATTTGCAGAAGACGTTATATAATATTATTTCAATATAAAATATAAACATGAACGCTTTCGATTCAAGTTACAGTTTGTTATAATACGACCAATTGTATCAATAAGAGTTTGTATGACGAAAAATTATGATTCACTTGCCCATTGTCACGATATACAAAAGTATTGAATGCTACAACTAACCGGCTCGTTTGAGTTGCTTACTAATACGAAATCCCTTCGTTGGGAGCTTAATACATTTATCTAAAAGTGAAACTTGTCTCAGCTGGTTACTTAATCAATAGACGATTTAGGTATTTATCTCTTTTCGATGGAACTTTCACATAACTCTCATAATGTACATAATTATACAGATGATTTACTGCAAACCTCTAAGGGATTTAAACATCCTGTTATTAATATCTACCAGTCAGCGTTAGCGATATCCCGTTTCACTATTTCAGAAATCAACATTTAATAAAATCAGTGTTTTTATTTCATCTAAAACTAAAGACCTTACAGCCACTGGTGATAGGTAAGACGTCCGACTTTCAGTCCGGAGGTCTCGGGTTCAAACCCCGGCTTGTACTACTGAGTTTTTCTGAAGATATGTATGTACGAAATATCAGTTGATATTTACCAGTCGCATTTCAGTGCAAGAAACACATCGTAAGGAAATCGAACCTTAATACCATAAAGCTCCAGTTTCCCCTCTAGATTGGAAGGTTAGATGGCAGTCGCTTTCATACAAACTAATGCCAATGCCAATTCATAGGATCAGGTTGCCAAGTGGATTCCAGGTTCAATTGAGCCGTGGCAAAAGCCGGAAAAACGCTAGGAGGATAGAGATACATTTACAATTATTCGTCTGAATTATCGAGCTACATTTAGTGCCTGGTGCCATCACCTGTGATGGTAGTGACTTGAGTTCGATCCTCAAATAATAGATTTTTTTTTACGAATTCTTATTTATTATTTACCTTGCGCTTGGGTGCTTGCTTGCCTGTGAATTAAATTTGACCTACTTACATTCGTGGTTGAATTGACATTGACATGAAAGATTTGGTGTTGATTGCAATACATGCAATTTATAATAAAAGGTTTTATCAAAAATGATTTTTTATGTATACAATACAAGATAATATAAAGCTATAGAAGTAGCAAGCCCTCTCAATAGTCTGTAACTGCGTGCGCCATATTCTCGATACGCATTTTATTAGCAAAATGAAAGAAAACCACCATTAACTTTGCCAAATTTTTTGGAATAATTCGTATAACTATTTAAGTACTTTGATCTTATTCTATTTTAGCGATCAATGATGGGTAGGTTCCACCAAACCATCTGTCATCGTTAAAACGTTCGCAAAATTTTATTGCATGGAAACTTTCATAGTACCCCGCCGGGACTCACCGTCAAAAATGTTTACGGATTTAAAAAATGCCGATTTTATCATAATTCGGCCTCACCACGGAGATTGCATTTCGCTCGGCGCTGACGGCGATTTGTTTAAACTTTAAGGGATATTTTTTAACAATGGAAGATGGGAATTCAAAATTTTCAGAAAATCATGTCATTAAATTTTTTATTTCCTGAAATAATAGTTATTATAAAACAGCATAATAAGCACACAAAAGGAACATTACATAATATAAGTAATATTGGCCGGAATATTATATAATAAATAAATAAATAAAGGCTTTTTTTTTCTTAACTATTTTTTTTACAATTCAGTTAAATTTCAAAGTAACTAATTAAAAGCTAAGGCCCCTTTCTGGGTATAGGCCTCCTCTAATAGCCTCCAAGATTTTCGATCTCCTGCTTTACTTTTCCAGTTTTTTCCGGCAGTTTTTTCGATGTCGTTCGCCCCCCCCGTTCTCTAGGGCACCCTCTGTGTCTATAGTTGGTTGGACCTGACCATGCAGCTATTTTGTTTGTCCATCTGTCATTCGGTGCGCCTGACACATGTCCTGCCTACTTGTCTAATGCAGTGAGTGATGTAGAGCATCTATGATTTTGGTCCTGTTTCGAATTTCCGTACATTTTTGGCGGTCTCTAAGTTTGATGTTAATATCGCTCCTTTCCATTGCTCGCTGACATGTCAATATTATATAATATTCTTATATATTTCACTTCCGGTCATACATTTTGCTGGCAACCGGCAATTTCGGATACAGCAGGCTGAATAGGGTAAAAAGCCAGGTTACACAAAAGTAATATCGATTGCCTGTCACATCGAGAATATGTTCAAATTTGAAATTTTGTTGTATAAGGATCACCGACAAAAAATAACAATATTTAATCAAATAATTTAAATTTGTATACCTGGTGATCATGATATGAAGTATAACAAAAAGGTAAAAAAAAGTAGAAAGGCGTTATTGTTTCACTTAAACATGATGGATTTTTCCTAAGTTTTCGCCCACCGAACGAAAAATTCAAAATTTGTCCGGCTTCCAACTCTGATGGCTCGATAACTGTCCGGCCGGGGCGGATGGAAATTTGTATCCAGTGTCTCTATGTAATGTAGAACAAGCGTACTAATTTTCAAGCGGTTGCCTAACTTTTTTTTTTAATTCTTCGCTCTCGTACAGGGCGCCAGTCGCACCTAGTAGGAGGGACGGCATTAAAATTTTATTATATAACCAGCGTATGCACTTTCAGGTAATCGCTGTTTCCCCCTATGCTGCCCCCGCTGTTCTTATCACTTCACCCACTATTTCCGGCCCAGTCCAAATTGGGTCAGTTCGGGTTGCACAGGGCGGTTCCTCATCACTTCGGGAGCTCAAATACCGCGAGCCATCCACTTGCCTCGCGGCCACTCTGACAACGCGTCATTGCTCTGAATACCTGTATATAAAATGCTAACAAATTAAGTACCTATAGGTAAATATTTTTACAGCTGATGGTACTCGGCTCCTGGGGGTATATTTAAATATGAATTTTATGTTTTTTTTTAGAGAAAACTGGAATACAAATTTACTACGTAAAAACATGAGATAAACAATAATTAGTAATAAGACCTCATTGATTAGCTCTTAATTCTATCATTTGACTAACCACTTGCCTAAAAAAATGTCAATTTCATACTATTTGATGTTGTCTCAGACTAGATAGATATAGACATGCGATAGACCACACGTGTTGATTCTCTTTGACGCCGTAAGTCACACACTGTCACTTCTTGCTCCTGTAATAAATGTCATTTGTTAAAAAAAGACAACCATATTTTGACAGGGCGTTCTAACGCGTGACTAGCCTAAGAAGAAATCTTTATGAAATCTATGACAAATATCACTTGGCAGAAAATTACGAAGATGTTAATTAAACACCTTGTCAGTGAATTTCACAGATTATAAGTGCATTGATTATGTTTGGACAGAATTTTAAACGAAAAATATTATCAATATTATCATACAACCCAAATTATATTAATATTAAATTATACGGAACACGCAAATCTTTACGCGGGTCGTTGTTGTTGTAACACCAGAACACAAGCGTAGCAGTTAAAAAAAACCCTTTGGCGCGACACAGATTCCAAACAGTTTGGCGAGTGAACCGGTTCGCATATCTTTTGATGTTGACATTCCTGGCTTGCTTCCTCTCGAATTGACCGGTCAGGTCTTAACGTAAGGCGATATGTACGCGATCGGAGCTAACCCTGACGACGGCGCCGGCGCCAGGGTAACGGGCTCTCTCGTAAATTTACCGTAAGACGTCCTGCGCTGCGCCCGAGACATCACGCTTATTTTATCTTATTTAATTAAGCATGCCATTCACTTACACGGATGTAAATTCAACAAATCTTATATTTGTCGGCCACGTGGATGTTTATAGAAGCTATGAGAACTACTTATGTAAATGTATGTTATTTTGCGTAAACTTTACCTTACTATTTTTGATAAAATATGATAAAAACGTAGAATGAATATAGATACAATATTTAATATAATACAATGTTTACTTACGTAAACTTATTAACACCACTTATCGTAAGATTAACGATCAATTTTAGCGGCGCACCATTTTATTAGAAATGAATTATTCAAAGTTGACGAAAAGACAGTTTAGCCTCTGGTATCGTAATATTTCATAACGTTATTAACTTCTTAAACCAACTGACTATTTTCTTATTAACATAATCTTACCGAAACTTGTTTCAATGTACCTAACTTTGTATGAAACATAATAGTGGTAGCCGTACAAGCCCAGTTTCAAAGAAACACCGCAAATCAATCTACAGTTTAGCCGTTTGGCACATGCATACTAGAGGTCAAAACACATTTTTTGACCCGCAGTTCTTAAATAAATCCCTTAGGAGGGGAGTGCCGAGACGTTTTTTTATTTGTATGGAAAAAAAAAATTTTTTTCAGAAACCTATCGTGTGTGGTATCTTATGAAATAACATTTTGAGCCGATTCTAAAAATATACCACATCATTACATTTCAGCCATTGTTTTTTAATTGACACAAAAATAATTTTCGAAACATACCAAGTTTGGGCTCCTCCAGACACGATATGGCTGATTTTTTAAAATACAATATACCACAAATGATACGTAATATCCTCATATCTAACCTCAAAAAAGCAAATTTGAAAATAATTTCATTAAGTTTTTTTTTTTTAATTTTTCAATATTACAAAGTGGCACAGTTCTACTTCAATACCTATTTTACGAGACGTATAGAACTGTACTGCAGATACGGTACATATTAATCATAAAATGATACGTAGTATCCATATATCCAACGGGAAATACCTCTTTAACCCTTTAACTTCGGCTTTTCGTCAGCTGGTATAGTTTGTTTACTAAAACTATACCAACTGATGAAAAGACGCAGTTAAATGGTTAAAGAGGTATTTCCCGTTAGATATATGGATATTACGTACCATTTTATGATTAATATGTACTGTATCTGTACTACAGTTCCATAAGTCACGCCAAATAGGTATTGAAGTAGAACTGTGTCACTTTGTAATATTGAAAAATTTTAAAAAAAAACTTAATGAAATTATTTTCAAAATTGCTTTTTTGAGGTTAGATATGAGGATATTACGTATCATTTGTGGTATATTGTATTTTTAAAAAATCAGCCATATCGTGTCTGGAGGAGCCCAAACTTGGTATGTTTCGAAAATTATTTTTGTGTTAATTAAATAACAATGGCTGAAATGTAATGATGTGGTATATTTTTAGAATCGCCTCAAAATGCCCTTTCATAAGATACCACACACGATAGGTTTCTGAAAAAAAAAAAAAAATTTTCCATACAAATAAAAAAATGTCTCGGCACTCCCCTCCTAAGGGAATTTTTTTTAAGAACTGCGGGTCAAAAAATGTGTTTTGACCTCTAGTATGCGTGTGCCAAACGGCTTAACTGTAGATCGATTTGCGGTGTTTTTGATCGTACGGCTACCACTATAACTTTAAATTTAAAACACGCTCCAAAATAACCTCACCAAACCGAAAAAAAAACAGTTTAAGTAATAATTTTTTAAAGAACTGTGTGACCCAGGTGGTGTTAGTATGTCATTAGTGCCATGGAATGTATTGCATATACCGGTTATTTTTTTATTCACGAGTACCTACCATACCCACTCGAGGCGCTTTCACTCACACTTTATTTGCATATCAACTTGAAGTGAGTTTTGTCCATCGATGCTTATATATAGGTATACTACTCGTACATAGCTTCTAGCCGATTAAGTTTGTCAGGTTCATTGACAGTCATGTTGAGGCAGAATTACGTACATACCTATGGGAACATTGTAGACTCGCCGTGAGTGGTATTTTAAGCACGGCCGTTTATACAGGCAAAGACATCAGTAAGTTACTTACTTGTAAATATATAGTAAGATGAATATCTGCCAAATATGAACTCATTCATATATGTTTGTTATGCAAACTGTTTGTTCCCAGAATTAACAACTATTATGGGGACAGGACCCTAAAAAACCGTCCAGGAACAGAAAGTTGAATTCCTAAAATGTTGGATTTGCAAAAAGTTGAATTTGCAGCATGTTGAATGTTAAAATGTTGAATTTGCATAAAGTTGAATTCTCTAAAAGTCCAAATTGCATAAAGTTGAATTTGCAGCATGTTGAATGTTAAAATGTTGAATTTGCATAAAGTTGATTTTGCTCATAGGTAGGTTAGGTTCGTTAGTTATCTTCTAATGGCCGAAGGCCAAACTGCACAGAAATAGGAGCCACGCGGCAGCGGGGCTCCGTCGACATCGCTAACGTAAAAATAAACCCATTTTGGTGCAGTGGGTCTACGGGGAAAAAAATTACTCGTGGTCCTCTGTGGTACAAAAGCCGTGGTACCACGGTTAAAACACGAAAAATTCAACATATTGCGAAACTAAAAGAAATCAGCTTTGCGGGAAAGTATACATTTTGAGAAATCAACTTTTTAATATTTCAACATTATAAGAATTCAACATTTTGCGAAACTAAAAAAGATCAACATTCTGGGAAAGTTAACATTTCGGGATTTCTACATTTTAGGAATTCAACTTTCTGTTCCTGGACGAAAGAAACGTATCCCATACCTTTTAAACGGTCTGCCAGAAACCATCAGGTTCGAAAAGAAAAAGAACGTATTCACACGTTTATTAAAAAAGCACTTGCACACATTACCTGTAGATTGATGACTTGTTGTACAACATAAGCTTAAAATAATATAAATTATAATAATATTATTAGATTTAAGGCTCTGTATTAGATTTAAGAAATACCCTTGTATTTTTAATAATGAGTCATCAGCATGATAGAAACACCTTGTAAGACAACTCGTCGTGACATCGATACCTGTCAAGAATTCAAGATGAACCAATTATATTCAGATATAATTTCTTATTTTGATACTGTCTAGTTAGAGTTTCCGCCTGTACAGTGTTTAGTACATACGAGTTGGTAGTGTATTATTTTAAACTGCAGTGCCGGATGTACCTACAGGTAATAGGCATTCAAATGTCATAAATTTGTGAACCTGCCCACTGAAAAGTGGTACCTAAGTACCAACGCTAACAAGTAATAAGTTATGTGATTCAAGACGTTTGTATACGAATGAGTATTCTAATAACACGGAGGTTTATTGGTAGTCGTACCACAGTGCGTAAATGGCTCAAATTATGCAGATTACATATTTCACCAGCACTATCACGTAATATGAATGTGTCATAAATTAACCGAATGCTAATAAAATGCTTACAACTGGTTTAACATTGCCGGCCGGCGAGTTACCAGCGACTGGCCTAATCTACCTAATACCCTATCCTATCACCGACATTTACTTAACTACGACAAAGCTAAAAGAAGTTGTGTACGTTTGCACTCTTATTTTATTTAAGTTTTTATTTCACGAGTGAAGAGACTTGATTTAGATAAGTTTAGTGTGAATATGACAAGACTGTTTATTCGTTGGTTAGGGAGTCAGTGTCCGTTTGCCGCGACCCGCGCGCCGCTGGCCGGCGGCCACGGCCTAATGAATCGGGGCGAGGGCATCGAGGCGGGTCTAGCTACTCTGGCTACAGCTGACTGGATGCATATATGTACCTTATACTTTCATTTCTCCAAATAATAAACAATCAATTGTAAATGTGTACCGGCTGGATAACCAGTGGCAATAAGTATAGGATTGAAATATGTGTAGAGTGGAGGGGATTAATCCGCGCATAGCGCACGGTAACTGAATAAAAACGGATCCCATACAATTGTTAAGTATGCAATTATGTAATACTAGCATTTTCCCGCGGGTTCGCCCGCGTACTATAAGTACTCAAAAAGGATACGATACCCATGTTGATTTTCAGACTTTGTGACCACATTTGCCCCTTTTAGGGGTTTAATTTTCAAAATACCTGAAACACGCGTTTACTCATTTATCGCTAGGAATACTCCTGTGAAGTTTCTAATAAAATAGTCTAACAAATTTTGATTCGCCCTACAAACTCTGGACCCCCATTTTACCCCCTTAGGGGGTAAATTTTGAAAAATCCTTTCTTAGTGCATCCCTAGACCTAAATTTGAAATCTATAGAACCAGCGGTTTGGGCTGTGCGTTGATATGTCAGTCAGTCGGTCAGTCAGTCAGTTAGTTTCTTCTTTTATATATTTAGATCTGCAATTTTTGTATCCTATCCACCTGATGAAGCCTGCGATTTATTTTAAATAATTTATCTCATTTATATAAAACACATCTCGTGTATTATATAATTTTACGTTCTCAATAATATTTGCAACTTTTTCTATTTCAATTAGCTTTATTTAAATGAAGAGGTATCTGAATGGTTCCATATTAAGTATATTATTTGTTCTGCCTTATTTTCTCAAATATATCATTATTTTAATTACATTTACATTCACTTCACTCATTCATTTCATTCATTAACTTTTTTTGCAATCAGTAGCTAATGTAACTGTGTGCGTAATTGATTATTTACCTCATCTTTCCTGGCGATACCTCACAGTCCACTAGCTGAAAACGAGTGAAAAGACTCGGGACGAGTGAACAATGACATTTCCGCCCGTGCGTCGAACGATGTTTTTTAATACTGTTGCAAGAAAATTATGATAATACAAATACAGACACATTCTTTTTTTCAAATTGAAATTTTACCCATTTATTACATCTAGCGATGTTAAATATACTTAGTTTAAAATAAATCACTAGTGCGAGAAAGCGAACTTTTCGAACGGTAAACTAGGAAGACAGCCACTTTTTGAGCAACTGTATATAAACATACATAATATAAAACTTGAACTTACAAATTATTGATTTTTATTTTTATCCGATACTTGTAAAATTAGAGCTTTTGTTACCATTTTTTTTTCTATAAGAAGTAAATTATTTAAGTAAATCAGAAATCTCCTCCCATATAATTGTAGAGAATATGTTAAAGTAGGCAATCTTAAAAGAAACAAAGAGATCATAATAGGAAACGACCATAATTTTTACAGTTTTCCAGAAATGAAGGTGACTTTTCCAAAACCTACTTTACCTTATTACTCTGAAGTAACTTAAGTAACTTAAGTCCCCTTTAATGCTTTAATGGGCTCGAATCTGGTTTAGGTACCTACCAATTAACAACTTTGGCTAATGTTATTACGTTATTAGGTATAGATCACAACCTAATAGTGTACCATGTCACCAACTAGGCTATCGGTATCTACATAGTACATAACAATTTAACAATAAGGTAAACGAACGAGAGCTCGTCACTGTCCCAGTACATGTCATATTTAAACTTAAGTCCTTCGCAAAAAAAATACAGTAGTGTCAACTATACTCTATGTCTTTAGGTATTTAAATAAAAGTAAACAAACTATTTTTACATTTTCGGGTAGTTATAACTTTTATTGGTTAACCGATCAAATACAAAACAGCCTGGATCTGTCACTTAACGACCTGGCTTTGACCAATATTATTTGATCGTGTAATGTTTTCATCTACCCTCAACTGGCTTAAGGAGCCATTGAGGGTAGATCTTATTTACTTTTATTTAAATGCCTAAAGATACAGAGTTCTAATGGGCATAAGCATATGATTCCCAGCGAAATGTGAGACCTCTGCTTTGGTACCTAAATTTAAAAACGATTTTTTTTTAATTATTTGTCATTTGTATTAAATCAAGGCAAACCATTTCTGTCAGTAGAAAAGCGCGGCAAATTCAAAGTACATGTGGCAACCCTTTGTGATGAGACACCGTATTTCGTGACGGACATTTAAATTCACATTTGTCTTACATTGAATTTGTTTCTTGTGCATTTCACTCTCTCATCTTAAGCGCGAGTGAGATAGAACTCCTGCAACGTTCTACATTGAATTTAAATTCATTTTTAAGGCATATGTCAATTGCCTCACCAAGATTATCTGTAGCATTTGATGACAGATTAGACGAAATATATCTGTCTCCTTTGTACACGTAATGAAAGACGCGCATGCCCGCTTTGCATTGTGCCATGGTCCGGTACAACCAAACCGTTGTTTAAAAAATTAACATTGCGGTATTTGTATTTTTTTTTACATCTATTCAATTAAAAATAAATAAAAACAAAGTAAAAAGGAAGTGAAATATAGTTTAGTATAGTTATAGTTTAGTATAGTAGTTTAGTGTAGTAGTGTAGTATAGTGTAGTTTAGTATTATTTTATTTGAAATATACACGATGAAAATACAATATTATTTATAATTTGAAAATCATTCTTATTCTTTTTTATCTTACATTAGTTTTCCTAGACCAATTCGGACCGTTCGTCCGCATATTTATTTTTAAATTTAAAAAAGTTTAATGCCATGTTATAGTGATTTCAATTTAAATAATCACTGCTTTTACTTTCTTTTGGGATAGCCGCTTGTGACGCCAACATGGCGCCTGTGTCTTGAGAATAGTTTTTGTTCATTTTCGTTGTCCAATGTGTAATATATAGCTTATTGTGCGGTGACCTAACGAACAAGTGTGCAGCTTATGAAGAATTAGTCTCAAAACCCGTGTAACCACTGTTTGGGTCACATCCCATTGGGTTATCTCGCCCACGCGTATTGTTTGTAGGGAGTAGGTATCTCCCTTACAACATGCTATTTTCACTGAAGTCTGGCGGAAGCCCTAGAGCTGCCATTTCTCTTTAAAAACAAAACTACTTTCGTTTGAATTTAAAATAATAATATTAAATAATAGTATTAAATAATATTAAAATAATAGTGGATAGCGCTATTTTATGATATTTCAATTTTAAACAGTAGGTAATGCCAATTCATTGACTCACTATTTGGCTGATCGAGGGAAATGTTTTCTGAACATATGGTGTTATCCAATAATATTTACTATAGATGGGTTATAGTCTAACAAAATGAGCAGAAAAAATACTTCCAGAGTTATTTCATAACCTAGCAACGATTCTGTTACATTTATCTATTTTGACAATCATTACATCTTTGTCACTCTCATTTTTAGAAAATTACAGTTTGTCTCTTTCTCACGCGGGTCACGGGAGCTCATTCGCACGTCCGCATCTCACGCTGGCCGGTGCGCGACTAGCGACAGTTGTTTGAATTCACTCATTTTAAGTGCTTCACTTTTGGAGCGTACATAACCCATCTGTCATTATATTATACATCATAGGTGTTATTGCGTTACTTTGCATGGCTTTGAGTAAATATTGTAAATAAAATAACTTATGAGGAGCTCGATCAAGCGATCTCAATTCAGTTTTGGATTCAACAAGTGATAAATTCGAATTGTGTGATGTTATATATGTACTATCGGGTTCATAATTGCATACCCAGTTTATGAATTAATTCATTGATAAATTGGGTATGCAATTATGAACCCGATGGTAGGTACCTACCTACTTAACGCATCGTGATATTTTCCAAGAACCACATAAAGCAACAGATCGCCTCTTCCTTACAAGTAAGTAAATGGCTATTGTATAAAATGAACTGTTCTGATTTATTTCTGTTTAGTATCGCATTTCGTATTTAACAATATTTATATTTTTGTCCGATACGAGTACATGGTCGGAATGTCACTCTACACTCGTCATCCTTTCCGACCTAGTATCGAAATTTACTATTACTTTACAGAAGTCTCATCATTAAATTTTATGTGGAAGAATAATAAGTAACCTGATATTAAAGTTAATTTTAATCTTTATACGTAAATTTATTGAAGTAGGTAGGTGAATATGGCGCTGAGTCAAAACGAGGCGAATATATTCTTATTTTTATGTGTTTTGATACTTTTGATTTACATGTCGGGTCCCCTACATAAAGGTCAGTGGTTTTGAAAGACCTATCCAACGACATCCCAAACGATAGGGCGGGCTGACGCGAATAAAATATCACCTCCCAATATTTTTCTAGTTATTATTCCACAACTTTGTCGGCGTGATTAATGAATAATGGACATACACATACCGATCACGAAGCTAAGCCGCTGATGGACAGACAGACATCATGGCAAAACTATAAGGATTCCTCGTTGACTACGGAACCATGAAAATATCAACCATTAGGCATAAAATAATAGCTGCTTTGTACTAAAGAAGTTGTACTATGCCATTATATATAACTATGTATATATTATTTATATATTACAAATCATACCTCATTAATCTCATTATCATTATGAGTAGGTACGTCATCGGTACTGATATTTAGAATAGCACGAATTATCATGACAAAGTCATAAAGTCTAATGTCTTTTTTACGAAGTGTGCGTAATTATACCACATGAAAAGATAGCGTTGACTTCTGGAAAAAAGATTGTCTACAAGACCATCAACATTGCATTGATTGCAAGGCAAACAGCAGGGATACCGATGCCATCAGAGCTGTTAAGGCCATACCTAAATTATCGGAAACCACGCCCACTAGTAAGAAACAAGTAGTAGTAGTCGTTTATGGCTTTCATACACGAATAAAGAGATGCAACGCTTTTTATAACTGCAATAACGAAAAATTTGAAAATCTTTAATGTTAATCGAAAATTTCTCCCACAATAAACTAAAACTAGTAAATACCTTTTTCTCAAAAATGGTATGTAATGTTGCCATAATATCCCTAAAATGTATCCAGAAAGTGAACTCTACCGGAGACATATTCACAACTATCCAGTAAGAAGCGAGATTTTAAATTTGGAATCTCCTACTGTCCAGTAAGTAAGTATGTCATTTACCTACTGGACAGTAGGTCATCCTCTTTAGATCTGCTTAGAAAAAAAAACATAGTACCAGACACAGATTAGAGTGTAGCCATATAACATGGTTATAGGAGGGAGGCTCCAAATATATATCTATCTCTCTTTTCGGTATGTCATTTTATGAGATAGATATATTTTTGGAGCCTTAAACAGCCATTTTATAGTCTGTGACACTTAACGCGACGCAGAAAAAGTATGCACGTTGCGTTTTGTTCTTAGTAATGTTGTAGAAGTATAGTGGGATTTTATGTTTGTATTTAGTAATTTCAGTTTATAAATCATGTTGGATTAAAACTTTCCATTCTAAAATTAACATGGAGTTTCAAAAACAATAATTTACATTTTTTTACTAAAACATTCATGTAAGTAATGTAAAAATAGAACAATGTTCCAAACTAAACGCAAACTTTTTAGTAAAAAAAAAACAACGACTGGCGGGATTTCACATTCAATTGCGACAATTGTGTTTTATTTTACCGCGTGAACATAAATAATCCCAAAAAATGAGTTCAAGCGAATCCGATTCGGAAATAGATGGCACTCCTCCTGATTTAAAAGCTGAGGCCGAATTAGCAAAAAACAATTTACTTCCTCCAAAATCCAAGGAGCGATATATGAAAACTTATGAAAAATTTATGAAGTGGAAGTCAGAAAAACAAGCCAACAGTTGGTCTGAAAATGTATTCTTGGCATATTTCAGCTTTCTTCGCCAAACAATGCAGCCGACAAGTTTATGGGCTGTGTATTCTATGCTTCGATGTGTAGTGCAAAATAAACACGATGTAAACATTAAGAATTATTCCAATTTAATCACTTGGTTGAAAAGACAATCGACTGGCTACAAAGGAAAAAAATCGAGTGTATTTACCAGCCAAAACATACAGAAGTTTTTAAATGAAGCACCCGATGATGTTTATCTAGCAGCGAAGGTAATATTTATTTTATTTACTTATTTCATTTAAATTGTTGTGATGTAAGTTGTCTGTTAGTCGGTTGCAATAATATAATTATGCTATTAAATCTGGTTCCAATTAACAGATACTTATTTTTATATTCTCGATTTAAAACAGTTTTTTTTTGTTTTTAGGTTATTACTATAATGGGAGTTAATGGCGCCTGCCGAAGTATAGAGCTCTGTAATATTAAAAACAGTGACGTGGAATACCATAATGAAATAATTTTGGTAAAAGTACGAGAAACAAAAACAAAAATTGATCGCTCTTTTGTTATACACAAGGAGTCAGCTCATATTGTAAGGAAATACCATGACCTGCGCCCTGAAAATACGAAAAGCGATCGTTTTTTTATCAATTATAGAAGCGGGACATGCTTGCGGCAAAACATCGGTCGTCATAAGATTGCCGCAATGCCTAAACAAATAGCAGAATATTTGAATTTACCAAATCCAGAGAGCTATACTGGCCATTGTTTCCGGAGGTCGTCTGCTACCCTTCTGGCTGACTCTGGAGCCAATCTCACGACAATAAAACGACACGGGGGGTGGAAATCGGACCGAGTTGCAGAAGGATATATAGAAGAGTCATTAGAAAATAAAAGTGAAATTACAAGCAATATAAATAAAAAAATTAAATTGAATACTCAAAAAACACCATCTTTCACCTCCCCGCAGCCGTCTACATCGCGTCAACAGCCGCTAAGCCTGACTCCGCAGCCATCTACCTCTCGCCAAGAACCGACCACTATTCCCCTGACCGTAACATCATCGCAACCATCCACCTTCCCAAACAACCAAATTAATGTTTCACAGACATTTACTGTCAGCCAAGAGTCCATTAATCCAGATGTACAAGAAACAAACATAAATGCCCCCGGTAAATCGATAAAAATATCTATCAGTAATTGCCCGTATATGAATGTAACCTTCAATATTAATTAAACGAATTTGTTGTTAAACTTTCTTTCATTTTTGAGAAAAGCACTATACAAGCCTCAACCAGTAAGAAAGCCATCCTGGCCTCGTATATAACCGGACCTCACCTGCGGTTCGGTCCGGTTAACTCATCCTTGGCCAGGAAGGCTTACTTACTGGATTCTGCAGTAATGTACTATATCATATTAAAAGAAGACCTGAACTTATGTAATATTTTGTTTGTCTAGTGAATTCTTAAATTGAGTTCGTTCGGCAACTTTAATTGCTGCCTGTACTATCGGGTTCATAATTGCATACCCAGTTTATCAATGAATTCATTCATGAATTGGGTATGCAATTATGAACCCGATGGTACATTGCTACACATGGGCTGCTCTTTTCCACTAACTCAAACTCAAACTCAAACTCAAACATTTATTCAGTAAGTAGGCCACAAGGGCACTTTTACACGTCAAAGTAAAAGAGAGAGAAAAAAAATCAAACTACACCGGTTCTAACCCTACACCTCTGACCCGAGAAGAATTATGTCCGGCAAGAAACTCGGCGGGACTTATTTTTTCAAGTTCTAATGCCCGGGCATTAGTGGAAAAGATTCGGCTCATAACATGTAGGTGTCATTCAAAATACCTCTATTGCCCGATGGAATGAAATTCGTCTAGTACAAACATAAAGCTCTATAAATGGAGTACGCTTCGCCTCATCTTTCCAAACAAAAAAGTCTGCCAAAATCTGAGGGGGGCGAGGTAGCACGCATGTGAAGTTTTCAAGTCAAAGGTACATCATTGTCGGTTGTTAATACAGTTTATTTCTAAATGAATTTTTATGGCAGCAACGCTTTATTGACAACCGACAAAGATGTACCTTTGACTTGAAACACCAAACGTATTTGACATATTCTTTTTATACTTCATAACACTAAATGGAGCAATAGATAGTCGACTGTACAGTTGGTAACATATGGTTCATTATTGGATGCAGTCTTTGGAAATGTCAAACAAAAAAGCCAAGGATCATTTTTGATTGTATTTTCAAACAAAATATAGAAGACAGCAATCCTTAAGCGCGTTAAATATGAAGAAGTGTCAAACGTCAAATAGTTACTGCCCGTCAGAAAGAAAACGATTGTCTTTGAATCGATTCTGTAAACGAAGCTTGATTTTCGATTTAGGTTAAATCTTTTATTACGAAAGTAATGATAAATAAAGTAAAACTGTACTTACATTTGAAATAGTATTTCATCTTTTTGTAAACTAGACGAAATATAACATTTTTTTACATCCAAAAACAGCGCATAAGGGCATTTTCACGGAGCTTGTTATCCATTGACAGCGATGACGAAAATGCGTGACATCGATTATTGAAATAGTTTTTATAGATGTACTAGATTTTCCGCCAATACTTTTGACAGAGGGGAAATGATACTCAGGGCCTCTCCTGGTTTAGAACTCTCTGAGTACAAAGCATCTCACATTTGTTTCTATCATTATTACTCGTTAACTTCTAATGATTAATTAATGAGTCCAATGTTAATGTTTAGTTAATGTATTTTATTTTCATTGTGTTATGGAAACACTACGAAACTTTAGTTGCTGAAAGAAAGGTTTTTTTCTAAATCTGTTGTACAAATTTAGTTGTGCTCTCCTATTGCACATAATTACAAAGTTAAAAGATCAGAACGAGTATATAGCTATGCCGTATCGCTTTCCCGGGGGTCCCAAGTTCGAATCCTGGTATGGTAAGGGCATTTATTTGTGTGTTTCATACCCCGGACAGACGAGGGCAATTTAGGTTTGACAATAGTGCGTAAGGCAAATGAAAGATGAAAATTAAGTAGATATGTCTGCAAATTAAATAAATAATTATGCAGACA
This sequence comes from Pammene aurita, assembly GCA_947086415.1. Taxonomy (NCBI): domain Eukaryota; kingdom Metazoa; phylum Arthropoda; class Insecta; order Lepidoptera; family Tortricidae; genus Pammene; species Pammene aurita. The sequence goes on from OX352289.1 coordinate 19,899,656, forward strand.
TATCTGCTTGATTTTCAACTTTCATTTGCCTTTGCACTATTGTCAAACCTAAATTGTCCCCGTCTGTTCGGGGTATGTCTATAACAGATATTTGTAACTGACTTATTGTTATGGTTGTCACTTATTGTGGACTTGATGGTTTCTGTGTTTTTAAGGATATTGATTGTGTATCTATTATATTAGTCGTCTAGTACCCGCAAAACAAGCTTACTCACCTTTCTGTGGGAATAGATCGGTGTATGTAAGATGGTCCCATAATATTTATTTTTAATTTAATATTTAATTGGTAGGCTTTACTTGTTGTACTTTAACCCTTTAGTGGGTAACGGCAAGAATATGAGGCAAGATATTTGCCGTCATACAACTCAGACATTTATTTAGTTTTTCTCAATAAACGCGTTGTTAATTTTAGTTCGCATTGGAGAATATACTCGTACCAATCTACGAAAAAAAGGAAAGCTGATAAAATGTATTCGATCTCTCGCAAAATGTTAATTCTTTAGCTGTCTTAGATATTTTGTTATTGCCTACATTTGAACGTAAAAATATCTATGAATAAAATTGATTACGCTTGATAATCATAAATCTAATATTTCAAACGTCAAATTAATGCTTTTAAAGAATTGTTCCATTAAAATAACTTATTTAATAAAATAAAATAAATTCAACACTGATTTAAACTTTCACGGTTTTTACACATATCTATTTGTAATAACGGGACTTAACCGCGTATATATTTTTTTTTTAAATTACCTTCGACGTTTCGAGGACGACATTGTCCCCGTGGTCCCGAAGAAAGACTGGCTCCAGTTGACATCAACATCTTCTAGCCGCGCGAGTTTTTCGAACTACCCGCACTTGGTCTTGATTATCAACTTGAACGTTTTGCACACTTGGGATGTCACTCGGTCGACATAAATACAACACTCACAATGTCCGGCTTTCGAACCGGCGGTATTCGTTGACGCTTACATTTACTAATGACAGGATTCCATGTAGATGAGATCCTAAAACCATCGTCCCGATTGAAATTGCAGTGTTTTTTGATTTCAATGGCTTCACGAACTTTTACAGTAGTACTCGTAGTTAGAGTTGTCAGTCGTCGGTTTTACAGTAGAAAAGTTCGTGAAGCCATTGAAATCAAAAAACACTGCAATTTCAATCGGGACGATGGTTTTAGGATCTCATCTACATGGAATCCTGTCATTAGTAAATGTAAGCGTCAACGAATACCGCCGGTTCGAAAGCCGGACATTGTGAGTGTTGTATGTCGACCGAGTGACATCCCAAGTGTGCAAAACGTTCAAGTTGATAATCAAGACCAAGTGCGGGTAGTTCGAAAAACTCGCGCGGCTAGAAGATGTTGATGTCAACTGGAGCCAGTCTTTCTTCGGGACCACGGGGACAATGTCGTCCTCGAAACGTCGAAGGTAATTTTTTAAAAAATATATACGCGGTTAAGTCCCGTTATTACAAATAGATAAAATAAATTCCCTAAAAAAATTCAGTCGCACTATGAAAAGTGAGACTTTATGACATTCATTGACCGACAATGGCAAACATATTGCCGTCTTGTAACTTGGAAAAGACAAGATGGAAAATTTAATTCTCGTTTAAAATTAATAAAAAAAAATATCCCAGATCGTACGTGCCTGTAATTTTTTATAAATATGCCTTTAAAAAAAATCAGTTGTTAATTTCACTGGTGTTTGATTTTGATTAAAAATCTAATTAATATTATTATAAAACTGTGTCGAATTATGATTATAATATAACCTAAAAGTACTTTTCTGTACAAATGGGAGTGCCTAAGAAAATGCTCTGAGTAGACGAAACATTATGCATCGGGGCCCGTACTTATTATTACACACGATACGATCAAATCGTGTGGTGTGTTATATTATACGTTATACGGCTCGCAAGTCGCAATATGATGAGCGGTTCTATTAGTAGGCGTTGCGTCGGATGACCTGCCGTCGCCGTCGCGTCGCCTCTCGCACGCCGTAGGGTAAGGTTGCGATCATTTAGACTTCTTCATTGAATAAATATTGGTGCTGCCACTTCAAGCAAAATATAATACTATTGCGGGTAGATAGCGTTGCTACCGTACCGTTAGCATTAGAAATTACCCTTGTCGACAGTACGGTGATTATAAGAAATTAATCTACTCCAGCTACATACCCTACACTTTTCTATTCTTAAGGGTTCTGAGACGGCTGTCTAAATTGTGGTACGCTACAATAATTGTCACTTAAGTCTTAAAAGTTGAAACTGCTTCCTGTATTGGCGCTGGGCAAAGGCCTCTCTCCTGAATTGCCACCCCTGGCAATTTACTGCCAATTGCTTTCGAACAGCCGCGGATTCTAAACATACTACCTGCGGCACTAATCGCAGAGCGGTAAAAGCTGCTACGTGAGCGGCAAGATCAAAATGTATGAATTTTTTGAAACCGTTCTCGAAAACAGCGGCGAGCCGCGCGCGCTGGTGACGACGGGCGGCGGTGCACGAGCGTCTAAGCGCCGCACGTGCGCAGCAAGCTAGTGTTATGAACTTATGACGTGTTGTCATAGTGATTTTATATTTTTATCGACGTATTTAACGATATGTTAGTGGAGGAAGTAATATCTGCTATTTCGGAGTAGAACGGTGATAAATTGATTGTGGGCAGAAATGAAAAATGAACTAAATGTGCCTTTATTTAACAATGTTATTACTAGTTTTACAAAAAATAACAGTATTTAAACATCTTATTTTCTAATTCTAACTTATCGCTTACAATATATTACGCTTTCAGACATCGGAGTTAAGATTGTCTTGCTTTCCAGCATAGGCCTCCCCCAAGTTTCTCCAAAGTTCCCTAACATGGGCTTTCCTCCGCCATGTGTCACCACCAGCGATAGCTTTGAAGTCGTCTTCCCATCTTCGTAGAGGTCTTTGTGGCTTCCTGCCTCCTTCCCTTGGGTACCAATCAGTCACTTCTTTGGCCCATTTGTCTTCCTTGCATCTAAGTATGTGTCCTGCCCACTTCCATTTGGTTTTTTTAATAGCATATTTATTATATTTTAGTTATCCTCATTTAATCCTACTTATTTTTATGAACTTATAGTACGAGATATGCAGGCCTTAAAAAGTAAGTACCTACGTGGCGCGGCCCACCATTCGGCTCTAGAATATAGAATATAATAATATAGTTCCACTTCTTCTTTTTCGAATAATAATTCTTAATGTAGAAAATCGCCGGAGTGACGATAGCAACATTGTCGGCAGCTCGGCACATCACTAAACCGTGGCTTACTGAGCAAGCGAACTGATCGCTGGTTTCTAGAACGGCCTACCGACACCGCGCCGCCGCTCGTTCGCCGCTTGCCGCGAATCGCTCGTCGCGTGTTTCGAGTCCGAGCTTCCGTTTTCGATTAAGTCATTTTCAACCGACTTCAAGAAGAGAGGAGACTTTCGAAGGAGAAGGTTATCAGTTCGTCGGGATGTTTGTTTATTTGCTATTTTTTTAATTTTTCTTTTTATGTATAGCCGGAAATGTATTTGGAAAAATGTGTTTTTGTTTGAAAGAGTATACTTCAAAGTTGGTCCCATTGTAACCAGGTCAGGATGATGGGATTCTGAAGAAGTCGAGGGAACTCTTCAACTAATATAGGCACACCTATAGTGATTTGAGTACTTTTTACAGCAGCTCGAGCATTTGCTGTTGGAAAGGTGGATGCTAAGTGAAGTCGGTTCTTTTTTGTTTAAAATTATAGTTTATTTACATAGCTTTTCCGTATATAAATCTCAACCATTTTGTATTTTTTTTATACCACGACGGTGGCGAACAAGCATACGGCCCACCTGATGGTAAGCAGCTACCGTAGCCTGTGGACGCCTGCAACTCCAGAAGTGTGACATGCGCGTTGCCCACCCTTTACAGGGAGGATTCACTGTGTTTACGGCTAAAGGAACAAGAGGGTCCCTCATCGTCAACACACTGGGTCCTCATTGAGCTCTTTGGCAACCTTACTCACCAGCAGGAACACAACAATATGAGTAGGGTCTAGTGCTATTTGGCTGTGGTTTTCTGTACGGTACTTCCCCAGTCGGGTTCTGCTCCAGATTTGAGCGAGATAACAATCGCTGACACAATTCGCAGCACCCATACCATATACTTACTTAAAGGTTAGCTGGAAGAGATCCCTTTAAGGGATAAGTTCGCCTTTGTACACACTCACTATATTTTTCTTGGTCATGTATTTGTTTTGTACAATAAAGTGTTTTACTACTACTACTACTTACTTTATGCCCATACCCTCTCTTTTGGACGTAGTTTTAGGACATACCCGGGTCCAGAAACTCACTACTTCGTCGGGTACTTTGTTCAAAAGCTCTTTATTGTGTCACAATTGTATAAAATACTCAAGTGACTAACGGTGTTGTGAAAGCATTTTGTAAATGAAAAGTCTTGAATAAAGAAAATTATTTATATTAACACTATTTAATAGAACTCCAAATGTTGATGACAAGCCCAACTGTGGAATCTCTACCCTATTTACGCGCAAATACCAGTTCAAGCAAGATGGGTTTCGATATGATAATTACTTGTTTCACGATATAGCTATTAAAAGCCGATAAAAACGCTTATGAATTCAAGTAAGGTAGGAAGCGCTGCTTCGTAATGTTTGTCGTGAGTTAGTCGTGTCCATACATATTATAGTACTCGAAATAAAATAAAACATGACATCACTCGTTGTATATTTATGTGGTAATTTTATAAAATACATCTAAAAAACATTGTTACATAAATTGTCTTATATAGTTGTTACTACTTAATAACATAACAATTTTAAACAAAAAAGAACCCACTTCACTTAGACTCCACCTTTTCAAAAGGCACTGTAAAAAATATTGAAATAACTATAGGTGTGCCTATAATATTTGAAGAGTTCCCTCGATTTCTCCAGGATCCCAGCATCAGATCTTAACCTGGTTACAATGGGACCAACTGGGAAGTATACACTTTCAAACAAAAAAATAATTTTCCAAATCGGTCCAGCCGTCTTCGAATAATCGGTGAACATACATACAAAAAAATTGCGAAAACCAAGATCTCGACGAATTGAGAACCTCCTCCTTCGAAATATTGAAGTCATTCTGCTATTTGGATCGGAAATATAATGTTCAAAAAATCAAACATCATTAAAATCGGTTCAGCCGTTCTTGAGATATAAATGGTGTAACCGACACGACGTAGTTTTATATATATATATACCGTGGGCCCTTATAACTAGAAAGATTTTAACGGTGTATCATATTTCAATACTAAATTGTCCTATGTTTTTTTCTGGAATACGCCTATTTACAGAGTGAATACCAATTTTTTTTATTACACTTTTTATTATAACTCAGCACAAAACGCCTTTGTGATAGCGTTGTTGCCACTATTGGGCATAGTTTACACGTCCTTATTGACAGATATCAAAGTGACAAGGAAAACTTTGCAGAAACTACATTTTTCCCAAAAAAAAATGTACCAATTTGTTTTAGGCGATAATTTTATTAATAAAATTTACTTGTCATATGCAATAAAGAAAAAAAAATTTTTTTTTTTTTGGTGAAACTATTTAAATCTTTTATCTTTTTTCCTCCTTTTGGTCTCAGGAATTCGTGGTTAAGATCTGTCGGGTTATTCGACCCCACGGTGTATATAAAATAAATATATTTGATTAGGAAAAAGGCTCAGCTTTAGAATGTCTGGCATCGAGTTCAGGCTTCATATTTTTTTTGTAGCTTCTACTCGTCAAAAGACAACTCTTCGCCAAATTTTAAGTTGCGGAAACGCTTGGTTTGCGAGATAAAAAATAATCAAAGTTCCATATAAAATCCCGATTTTACACTGCCATGACACAATATTTTGCGTTTCGTTAAACGTGTTGAGAAAAACTAAAACGTGATGATTTGTGTTATGTTCAGTTTTTACATAAATACAGTTTTTTTGACTAATTTGTGTACAATAATAGTTACATGATATTTATTCAATGATTTTTTTAATTTATAAGTATTATTTGATGGAAATTTGTTGATTAATAATTATCAAAAATGGTACGATTTTACTAAAACGCGTTAAACAAAACGCAAATAGAATTGGCGGGGTCTGCGGCGGGTGATACGACATGACACTTTGTAGGAACTTTTTAGGTTAGTTCAAAGTAGTTTTAATATAGATAGTACTCGCCAAAAGACGATCCCTTGCCAAGTTTCAAGTTGCGGAAACGCTTGGTTTCCGAGGAAAAAAATGTTAAAAAATCTCATAAGAAAATAATTCTACGATAGCGAGACGCATATTGTGCGTTTCGTTGCACGCGTTAACATAGGCTGACATCATGTTTTATTTTTTAAGTTAAATTTTTACACAACTTTAGGGTTTTTTTTTACAAATCATTTCTGTATTTTATTTTTGTCTTTAGTCATTGTTTTGTTTAACTTTGAAAGACACTTTCAGTAAATTTCTGTACTAAAATAATTACAAATAAATTATACGTGTAAAACGAAACGTAATGGATGTGGGGAGAAAGGAATGACGCCGATGGACTGGGCGACATTTTGTTATGTCAGTTGTTATTTGTACTCCCAGTTGAGAGCGTTTATCGTGATCCTGTGATACTTATATACGACTACCATGGTGCTACCGAAGCCCAAGCCCTCGTCATCCGCCATTTCATCGCCTGAAGAGTTGAGAGTAGGACAAGTGGACTCTGAGTCCCTTGATCCGAGCTCCTCTTCAGCGCCGATTCCAATTGTGCAAGTGTTGGACTCTAGTGAGCCACTTGTGTCCACAGCCACCACCATGTCTTCAACCGATGTACAGGTCGTTGAGGCTCTGGATTCCACCTACACTGAGTCGCTAACGTGTTCGGTTTCTCCCGTACCTGGCTGCTCTACTTGGGATGGAGTTCTTAACGTAAGTACTTTGTAAAACAACATATTTCCATTATTTTATATAGCATTTGTTGTAATGTGAAGAAAAGTTAAATAGGATGTTGATAAAGTTAAACTCATGCTAATTAGGGTTTACAGTTATGTAAACACTTTATTGTACATAAAAAAGAAACATGTTACAATGAAAATAAAAAAATAAATTACATAATTATGTACAAAGGCGAACTCATACCTTTAAGGATGAATGAAATTAGCCTTGTAGAATTTGACACATACCTAGTCCCAAATTAACTAGACAAAGCTTGTACTACTTGATGGCAACAAACTCATATTTAGTCTCATGCTTCTTTTCAGATCTAATGGTGAAAATAACTTATATCAACTTTTTTTTTTGTTGTAGGTTCCTCAAGGTGTGTCGGAGCTTATGCCTGAATCACTCACCTTTACGGAGCAGTGTGAATCCCCCACCTTTACGGAAGCATCGGAGAGCACCCCTGCACCACCAGGAGCTTCTGGTTCATCAGGCAGGCGTGTGCATCTCTATGCGGAGGAAATAAAAGGACAGTGGAATTTAAGAAAAATCTTTGAAACATTTAATAGTTTGGAATCGACAATTGCATTTGCTGTGGAAAGGCAATTGCTCCCGCGCACAAAAATGTGCAATTATCATAAAAAGCCAATGCTACTGGAGACATCGGGCCAAGGACAGCTGGGAATTTTTCGCTGTCGGAAGGGCAACTGCCGCAGTAAGTCAGTGAGCAGGGCAAAAGATACATGGTTTGAAAATGTGCACCTGTATCTACCGCTGGTATTCGAGTTGATGTATATGTTTACCAGTGGCTACAGTTATGAGCAGGTGCAACGGGAGACTTTGAGGGAAGACGTCGTCTCCACTAGTACAATATCAGACTGGTACAATTATTGTCGTGAGGTAATATGTGTTTATATGTTAGAACATGAGGACGAGCAACCGAAAATTGGTGGCCCTGGAAAAATTGTACAGATAGATGAATCCAAATTCGGAAAGAGAAAATATAATAGAGGAAGGCAAGTGGAGGGTCATTGGGTCCTAGGAATGATTGAAGATGGCAGTGATGATTTGAGAATAGAAGTGTGTCCCGACAATATAAGGTCTGCTGATGTATTGGTGCCACTTATTAAAAAACATGTTCAGGAAGGCTCCACGATACATACAGATTTTTGGAGAGCATATGACTGCCTTCCTGAACATGGATATGTTCATAAGAAAGTGAATCACAGTGATCCAGAGAATCGTTTTGTGGCACTAGATGGGACGCACACTCAGAGAATTGAGAGTCACTGGCGGGGACTTAAAAGGATCTTCCAGAAAGATAATTATAAGGGAAATTTTACAGATTGGCTATTGGAATTTTCGTGGAGGCGTAGAATTAAGTTACAGAAATTAGATCCTTTTGAAGAATTATTGAAATGTATTGTGTATGTTTACAAATAAATGTATAAATGTATGGCTTTATAGTATGGAATCCATACTTCAAAAAAGACATTGAAATGATTGAACGAGTGCAGCGCAAATTCACCAAAATTCCCGCACAGCTAAAGGCACTATCATATGAGGATAGATTAAAAAAGCTAGGCATAACAACACTGCAAAAGAGGCGCGAACGTGGAGACATGATTGAGACTTTTAAAATACTAAATGGCTATTACGACTGTCCAGAACTGACCGACTTGTTCACTCGACATCTAAACACGCGCGCAAGAGGACATAACTTTAAACTAACAACAACAATACATAATACAAATATCGGCAAAAACTTTATTGCGAACCGAATAGTGAATACTTGGAACAAGTTACCCTCCCAAGTTGTGAACTCCAACAGTGTTAATCAGTTCAAAAATAGACTCGACAAACTATCTAAAGTTGTGAATTAGTGTATAGTGAACTTTGATTTAGACTTATCAGCTCAAGCTGCCTGTCTAAAACGATATAATAATAATAATAATAATGCAAGTCCAGCAAGTACCTAGACTTGGCTCACGAGGTAACCGCCATGTGGGAGGTTGATTCGGCGATCATTGTGCCGATAGTTGTCTCTGCGAACGGTCTCATAGCGAAGAGTCTCGACCAACATCTTGAGAGACTTTCGCTACGAGGTTGTGGTTGGATCAAGGGTCAGATTCAGAAGGCGGTAATCTTGGACACGGCGCGCATAGTCCGAAGGTTCCTCACTCTGCGGCCCTAACCACCGGCAGCCTGGGCCCTGCTCCGTTGCCGGCGGCACCCTAGTTTAGGTTTTTTATAATGCTTTTATTGTTTTCATATGTTTTAGATGTATTTTTATATTTTACTTTTATAAAAATATTGTAAAAACCCTAAACTAAGTAGAAAAATAAATAAAGGAAATAATAATAAATGACATACTTGTTTTATTGAATATTACCTTCTTTTTCTAAATAAGCAAGTGATAAAGACCTGTCGGGACGGAATCAACTCTGTCATGGTTATGTTGGAAGACTAAGGTGGGAGCTGAAGCGAAACGAAGCTCCCACTTTAGTCTTCGAGGTTTTTTTTATATAAGCCCAAAACTTTGCCTAATTGTATAAATATTAAGTTTCTCTCTTCCAGTAGGTACCCATTGGAAGAGAATCTCTTAAAAATTTAGTTGGGGTATAGCAAAGGTATAGAAAGTCCGAATCTAGGGCTCTCGCTGGTTAGGACGCGTGCCGACACAGCGCGCCCTAGAGTGTTTTTATAGAGCCGGAGGCGCGGAGGGAGAGCAGCCCTCGCCCGCCATGACGAAGCGCGGGAACGAGTGAGGCGAGCGGCTGAGGCTGGTCGCCGAAGGCGACCAACAAGCCGAAGCTGCGGAGCCGAGCGAAGTGACCGTGCGCCGTCATGCAAGGGCGGAAGGGCTGCTGTTCCCGCAGCGCCGGAGATACGGAAAGTCACTATTGAGTTGACATTAAAAAATTTACAAGTGCTAGAAATTTGCCAACTTTGAAGTCAATTATCTCGGCCATTTTTGATTTTAGAGAAAAAGTTTTTTCTACAAAACATGCTTATTTTAGCGTTGTCTCAAGGATAACATCATAAAAAATAGGTGTTATAAATGGCGCCCCCTTTGCTTTAGGCGGACCTGGTTATTTTTTTTTTACCCTAAAAACGGAACGGCTCCCAGAGATAGGTAGGTTATGGTTATTTTTTTTACCCTAAAAACGGAACGGCTCCCAGAGATAGGTAGGTTATGGTTATTTTTTTTTTACCCTAAAAACTAAACTGCTCCCAGAGATAGGTAGGTTATGGTTATTGGAAGGGCTTTAGAATGTCTGGCATGGCCAAATGATGCCATTTTTTTTTTGTGGGTAGAGGAGGCTGTATACAGTGTATTTTTGAAATCAAAAAAGTGCGGAAATGCGTCAAAAATGCGATTTTTTTTTTTCAACTTTTTGACATAATTTATGAAAATGTGCATATTGTAGGGCAATTTTAGGTCAGAGTATAGGATTATAGGAGAGTCGGGGGAGGGGGTGATGGGGGAGATGGGGGAAAGAGGGAGATGGGGGAGAGTGATAGGGAAAGGGGGATATGGGGGAATGGGGTTGATGGGAGAATGGGGAGATAGGTGAAGGGTGGTGGAGGAATGGGGGTGAGGAGATGGGGGAAAGGGGAAGTTGGGGGAAAGGGGGGAAAGGGGGGAAATAACCATAACCTACCTATCTCTGGGAGCAGTTTAGTTTTTAGGGTAAAAAAAAAATAACCATAACCTACCTATCTCTGGGAGCCGTTCCGTTTTTAGGGTAAAAAAAATAACCATAACCTACCTATCTCTGGGAGCCGTTCCGTTTTTAGGGTAAAAAAAAAATAACCAGGTCCGCCTAAAGCAAAGGGGGCGCCATTTATAACACCTATTTTTTATGATGTTATCCTTGAGACAACGCTAAAATAAGCATGTTTTGTAGAAAAAACTTTTTCTCTAAAATCAAAAATGGCCGAGATAATTGACTTCAAAGTTGGCAAATTTCTAGCACTTGTAAATTTTTTAATGTCAACTCAATAGTGACTTTCCGTATCTCCGGCGCTGCGGGAACAGCAGCCCTTCCGCCCTTGCATGACGGCGCACGGTCACTTCGCTCGGCTCCGCAGCTTCGGCTTGTTGGTCGCCTTCGGCGACCAGCCTCAGCCGCTCGCCTCACTCGTTCCCGCGCTTCGTCATGGCGGGCGAGGGCTGCTCTCCCTCCGCGCCTCCGGCTCTATAAAAACACTCTAGGGCGCGCTGTGTCGGCACGCGTCCTAACCAGCGAGAGCCCTAGATTCGGACTTTCTATACCTTTGCTATACCCCAACTAAATTTTTAAGAGATTCTCTTCCAATGGGTACCTACTGGAAGAGAGAAACTTAATATTTATACAATTAGGCAAAGTTTTGGGCTTATATAAAAAAAACCTCGAAGACTAAAGTGGGAGCTTCGTTTCGCTTCAGCTCCCACCTTAGTCTTCCAACATAACCATGACAGAGTTGATTCCGTCCCGACAGGTCTTTATCACTTGCTTATTTAGAAAAAGAAGGTAATATTCAATAAAACAAGTATGTCATTTATTATTATTTCCTTTATTTATTTTTCTACTTAGTTTAGGGTTTTTACAATATTTTTATAAAAGTAAAATATAAAAATACATCTAAAACATATGAAAACAATAAAAGCATTATAAAAAACCTAAACTAGGGTGCCGCCGGCAACGGAGCAGGGCCCAGGCTGCCGGTGGTTAGGGCCGCAGAGTGAGGAACCTTCGGACTATGCGCGCCGTGTCCAAGATTACCGCCTTCTGAATCTGACCCTTGATCCAACCACAACCTCGTAGCGAAAGTCTCTCAAGATGTTGGTCGAGACTCTTCGCTATGAGACCGTTCGCAGAGACAACTATCGGCACAATGATCGCCGAATCAACCTCCCACATGGCGGTTACCTCGTGAGCCAAGTCTAGGTACTTGCTGGACTTGCATTATTATTATTATTATTATATCGTTTTAGACAGGCAGCTTGAGCTGATAAGTCTAAATCAAAGTTCACTATACACTAATTCACAACTTTAGATAGTTTGTCGAGTCTATTTTTGAACTGATTAACACTGTTGGAGTTCACAACTTGGGAGGGTAACTTGTTCCAAGTATTCACTATTCGGTTCGCAATAAAGTTTTTGCCGATATTTGTATTATGTATTGTTGTTGTTAGTTTAAAGTTATGTCCTCTTGCGCGCGTGTTTAGATGTCGAGTGAACAAGTCGGTCAGTTCTGGACAGTCGTAATAGCCATTTAGTATTTTAAAAGTCTCAATCATGTCTCCACGTTCGCGCCTCTTTTGCAGTGTTGTTATGCCTAGCTTTTTTAATCTATCCTCATATGATAGTGCCTTTAGCTGTGCGGGAATTTTGGTGAATTTGCGCTGCACTCGTTCAATCATTTCAATGTCTTTTTTGAAGTATGGATTCCATACTATAAAGCCATACATTTATACATTTATTTGTAAACATACACAATACATTTCAATAATTCTTCAAAAGGATCTAATTTCTGTAACTTAATTCTACGCCTCCACGAAAATTCCAATAGCCAATCTGTAAAATTTCCCTTATAATTATCTTTCTGGAAGATCCTTTTAAGTCCCCGCCAGTGACTCTCAATTCTCTGAGTGTGCGTCCCATCTAGTGCCACAAAACGATTCTCTGGATCACTGTGATTCACTTTCTTATGAACATATCCATGTTCAGGAAGGCAGTCATATGCTCTCCAAAAATCTGTATGTATCGTGGAGCCTTCCTGAACATGTTTTTTAATAAGTGGCACCAATACATCAGCAGACCTTATATTGTCGGGACACACTTCTATTCTCAAATCATCACTGCCATCTTCAATCATTCCTAGGACCCAATGACCCTCCACTTGCCTTCCTCTATTATATTTTCTCTTTCCGAATTTGGATTCATCTATCTGTACAATTTTTCCAGGGCCACCAATTTTCGGTTGCTCGTCCTCATGTTCTAACATATAAACACATATTACCTCACGACAATAATTGTACCAGTCTGATATTGTACTAGTGGAGACGACGTCTTCCCTCAAAGTCTCCCGTTGCACCTGCTCATAACTGTAGCCACTGGTAAACATATACATCAACTCGAATACCAGCGGTAGATACAGGTGCACATTTTCAAACCATGTATCTTTTGCCCTGCTCACTGACTTACTGCGGCAGTTGCCCTTCCGACAGCGAAAAATTCCCAGCTGTCCTTGGCCCGATGTCTCCAGTAGCATTGGCTTTTTATGATAATTGCACATTTTTGTGCGCGGGAGCAATTGCCTTTCCACAGCAAATGCAATTGTCGATTCCAAACTATTAAATGTTTCAAAGATTTTTCTTAAATTCCACTGTCCTTTTATTTCCTCCGCATAGAGATGCACACGCCTGCCTGATGAACCAGAAGCTCCTGGTGGTGCAGGGGTGCTCTCCGATGCTTCCGTAAAGGTGGGGGATTCACACTGCTCCGTAAAGGTGAGTGATTCAGGCATAAGCTCCGACACACCTTGAGGAACCTACAACAAAAAAAAAAGTTGATATAAGTTATTTTCACCATTAGATCTGAAAAGAAGCATGAGACTAAATATGAGTTTGTTGCCATCAAGTAGTACAAGCTTTGTCTAGTTAATTTGGGACTAGGTATGTGTCAAATTCTACAAGGCTAATTTCATTCATCCTTAAAGGTATGAGTTCGCCTTTGTACATAATTATGTAATTTATTTTTTTATTTTCATTGTAACATGTTTCTTTTTTATGTACAATAAAGTGTTTACATAACTGTAAACCCTAATTAGCATGAGTTTAACTTTATCAACATCCTATTTAACTTTTCTTCACATTACAACAAATGCTATATAAAATAATGGAAATATGTTGTTTTACAAAGTACTTACGTTAAGAACTCCATCCCAAGTAGAGCAGCCAGGTACGGGAGAAACCGAACACGTTAGCGACTCAGTGTAGGTGGAATCCAGAGCCTCAACGACCTGTACATCGGTTGAAGACATGGTGGTGGCTGTGGACACAAGTGGCTCACTAGAGTCCAACACTTGCACAATTGGAATCGGCGCTGAAGAGGAGCTCGGATCAAGGGACTCAGAGTCCACTTGTCCTACTCTCAACTCTTCAGGCGATGAAATGGCGGATGACGAGGGCTTGGGCTTCGGTAGCACCATGGTAGTCGTATATAAGTATCACAGGATCACGATAAACGCTCTCAACTGGGAGTACAAATAACAACTGACATAACAAAATGTCGCCCAGTCCATCGGCGTCATTCCTTTCTCCCCACATCCATTACGTTTCGTTTTACACGTATAATTTATTTGTAATTATTTTAGTACAGAAATTTACTGAAAGTGTCTTTCAAAGTTAAACAAAACAATGACTAAAGACAAAAATAAAATACAGAAATGATTTGTAAAAAAAAACCCTAAAGTTGTGTAAAAATTTAACTTAAAAAATAAAACATGATGTCAGCCTATGTTAACGCGTGCAACGAAACGCACAATATGCGTCTCGCTATCGTAGAATTATTTTCTTATGAGATTTTTTAACATTTTTTTCCTCGGAAACCAAGCGTTTCCGCAACTTGAAACTTGGCAAGGGATCGTCTTTTGGCGAGTACTATCTATATTAAAACTACTTTGAACTAACCTAAAAAGTTCCTACAAAGTGTCATGTCGTATCACCCGCCGCAGACCCCGCCAATTCTATTTGCGTTTTGTTTAACGCGTTTTAGTAAAATCGTACCATTTTTGATAATTATTAATCAACAAATTTCCATCAAATAATACTTATAAATTAAAAAAATCATTGAATAAATATCATGTAACTATTATTGTACACAAATTAGTCAAAAAAACTGTATTTATGTAAAAACTGAACATAACACAAATCATCACGTTTTAGTTTTTCTCAACACGTTTAACGAAACGCAAAATATTGTGTCATGGCAGTGTAAAATCGGGATTTTATATGGAACTTTGATTATTTTTTATCTCGCAAACCAAGCGTTTCCGCAACTTAAAATTTGGCGAAGAGTTGTCTTTTGACGAGTAGAAGCTACAAAAAAAATATGAAGCCTGAACTCGATGCCAGACATTCTAAAGCTGAGCCTGGTTATTTCCCCCCTTTCCCCCAACTTCCCCTTTCCCCCATCTCCTCACCCCCATTCCTCCACCACCCTTCACCTATCTCCCCATTCTCCCATCAACCCCATTCCCCCATATCCCCCTTTCCCTATCACTCTCCCCCATCTCCCTCTTTCCCCCATCTCCCCCATCACCCCCTCCCCCGACTCTCCTATAATCCTATACTCTGACCTAAAATTGCCCTACAATATGCACATTTTCATAAATTATGTCAAAAAGTTGAAAAAAAAAAATCGCATTTTTGACGCATTTCCGCACTTTTTTGATTTCAAAAATACACTGTATACAGCCTCCTCTACCCACAAAAAAAAAATGGCATCATTTGGCCATGCCAGACATTCTAAAGCCCTTCCAGGAAAAATGTTGACGCATGTGTCGTAAAAGATCAGATGAATAATAAAATAAAATAACTTGAGCTTACATTCAGCAACAACATAAGACCAGTGAACAATGTCTTTATGCCGCTCTTAGCATACCTACTTAGTAACGCAGTAATGCGATACTAATTAATAAGCGGAAGAAATTACATATGATATGTCGTTCAAAATAGATCTCAAGAATCAAGAGCCGATAAATAAGCCAATTACATATTGGATTAGGAACTGGTCACGATCACGTGATGCTTGTTTGTTGTGGAGGCCCGAGGCCGCCTTGTGATCTCGCAGCTGCGCGACGCCACCACCGGGCGCTGACTATTGTTTGTCTTACATTAATTTGGCTTACCACTCGTAACATTGACCTCTTTTGTTTGCAGGAAATGGCTAGAGGAGATTGCATTAGCCAGCAAGCATGGACGAAAACCGTCGCTCCTGCGTGCCATGACCAAGACGTTTTGGATGAGTTTCGCTCCTTCCGGAGTCATGTTCCTCATACAGGCCCTCTTACTCAAGTAAGTACACCTTCTGCGCACAAATTGGGCACTCGAATGCACGCGATAGACACATTTAGGTAACAAAGACGTTTAGCTATTTAGCTGACGAGTCTCCCGTTTATGACTCAATACTCACTACGCTCAGTGAGTACCATAAAGAATATTTCTCTGTAGGTAGGCACTGTGAAATGGTTTAATCCAGTAGGATGTTGCTAATTTAACGTAGTGTACTTTAGATTGAGCGTCCATGAATGGGTTCGGGAAAACGCATACAATGAATATTATGAATAATTTAAAAATGTGAAAACGAGTCATATCCGATGAGTCCGATAATAGTCAAATTGCAAAATAAGGTCATCGTTGTGTCATCCATCACTGTCATCAGACAAAGGAATGGTAAAACGCAGAAAGTAGAGACACATAATTATTGGCTTTAAAATATGTCCTCGCTTACATGCATTTCAACTTTACCAGAAACTCTGAAATCTTTTTTAATAAATGCCTTTGTCTTGGCTGACGCCAGGCTTTTTTTATAACGTAAGCAAGAGATAAGAAGGGATTTTTGGAAATTCCACCCCTAAGGGTAATAAGGGGTTAACATTTTGTATAAGTAGGATTTAAAATATTATATTAGACTTTAATCTTCGTACGTTTACTGCAAATTAAAAAAGTATAAACGTAATTTCAGCACTTTATTAAATTCACCCCTACCGGGGTTAAAAAGGGGTTGAACGTTTGTATAGAGATTTAGCTTTTTTTTGTGTAAGACTCGAAAGAGTATGTTTTTGTAAAATATAGTTCTTATACCAAAAATCATATTTTAAGAAGATACAATAGGGAATGAAACTCCGATTGGGAACCGTATTATACGCGGACAAAGTCGTGGGCGGAAAGCTAGTAATTAATATTTTTATTTACGTAATTTTAATAAGGAAGTACATAATGATTGTTCGTATGTTATTGCCGACAGACCTTTCCAGCCCGTGGCGCTGTCAATGATGTTGTCGTACTGGGAGCCGGGGTCGGACATGTCGTACGAGCAGGCAGTGTACTGCGCGAGCGCCGTGATCTTCATGTCGCTACTAATCGCCTTCCTCAACCATCACGGCGCTTACTCCACCCAGCAGTTCGGCATGAAAGTGCGCATTGCCGCTTGCTCCCTTATTTATAGAAAGGTGAGATTTTTTTCCGATCTTTGAATTAAATGATTCATTTTGAAAGAGGTTTATACGTGCCTTATAACAGCAATAGTTAAAACGTCGTTTTAAAAGTTGCAACTTATATGATTAAAACTAGTTCAATCTTAAAATTTTACTTTATCCTAAGAGTTAAAGTATCAATTAATCCGTATCCAACAAAGCTGTCGTGGGTACTTGTTGAATCCAGAGTGGTGTAGTACATAAACATTATGTCCGCAGGTGATGCGCATGAGCTCGGGCGCCCTGGCGCAGACGACGGCCGGGCAGGTTGTCAACCTGCTCTCCAACGACGTCAACCGCTTCGACTACGCGTTCATCTACTCGCACTTCATCTGGCTGCTGCCGCTGCAAGTTGTGCTGGTCTGCTACCTCATCTACATCAAGATTGGCTACGCAGCCATTGTCGGAGTCATTGGCATCGTACTTCAAACCATACCAGTGCAATGTATGTTGAATTATCTTCCTCGATGTAGTTATGTATGACGTTATTTTATGATCATTTCCAACAACACAACATGTCACACGTTATGAAACCGTAAAAACAGTTTATTGTTCTTGCAGCTTATATGAGCAAATTGGCCGCTAGATTACGAATGAAGACGGCACACAGAACCGATGAGCGTGTTCGCATAATGGATGAAATTATTAACGGAATGCAGGTAAACTTGTCTAAATTACTAATATTTAACATTAATAAGTAGGTATACTTTTTTCCTACTAATTTCAAAAGTAAAAGTTCTTACTAAATCTATCTATATAAAATTGTACCCGTTTTCAAGTTGTGAGAGGATTTAATTTGACAACGAATCACAGTAAGACAACAAGACCTTATTGGACCTCGCAGCACTCACTGGATTTTCTTGATCATCTGCTTTCCGACTACTACTACCCCAGATAAGAAATGCCTGTGTATATCCAGTGACATGTAGCTATATGATAAATAAATAAATTTAATATTCGAAAAGCTTATTGCAATTTTATGAACGGTCGATTGTAACACCGTTCGCACGGGTATTTTTTTACAAGAACCAATCATTTGTTTCATTAAATCAAATCTTACAGGTGATAAAAATGTATGCATGGGAAAAACCATTCGAGCAAGTGGTGGCGCTGGCCCGTCGGAATGAGATCAAGTGCATTACTCAGGCGTCGTACCTGCGCGGCGTGTACCTCAGCTTCATGGTGTTCACGGAGCGGCTCACGCTCTACATCACTCTGCTCTCCTACTCACTCTTCGGGTTCCAAGTCACAGCAGACATCGTAAGTACTACATACACGTTTATTTATAACTAATAAACCCTTTCTTTTCAGAATTTTAGTTACCTTCCTAACTACTTTTTACCTAGAAAGTATTCCGAACTTAATTGAACTTTAGCGGGATTTTGGGGTATACTGTATTTGGGGTTTGTATTTGGGGAAGACTGTACTAAGTTGCCGACCGCGAGGACCTTGTGCTGCATTAAACTGGTCTACGAACCTTAAAAATTCTGAGGTTTTTTAGTTAGATGGTTACCAAAGCAGCTAAACGTTTTCTGCTTCACTTATCATATCAACAAAGTTTGTCCTATCCAAGACAAGTAATCGAAAAACTCAATGGCATTGTTGCTAAGTATGTATGTACCTAAGGACATATTCCATGTCTTTAATTGGTTTATACAACTACAGGCATGCAGAAGAAACCTACGTTAATGACGTTGCATTATCTGGTACCAGAACTAACCATTTGAGACACGTATATAATGGACGAATCAACGTTTTAATGTTGTTTACTCTATCCCCGTTGTCCGAGGGACATCTTCATACTGTTTCATACAAATGTGTGGTTGTCAACAGTCGTAACCATAGCAACGAGGGGCAATAAAAAGTTGATTAATTCAATTAACATAGAAGTTATGGTAACTAAAATAGTAACGCTATCTTTAACATTTCAAGAAACTGTCTAACTTTGATCGGCTGTATATCCTTAATATTTGGTTTAAAAATCTGGTTCATGAACTATTTTTTGGAAAAAAAATTGCCCTCTACTTTGTCATGCATCTTAAAACACAAAGGAAGTAATTTAAGAATAAGCTTAAAAAGTAAGAATTTTTTGATATTATTGTTAGAACATGTGTACAAGTTAGAACAGGGTCCTATCAAGGTTGAAAACTTAGAATAGTCTTCCTAGTATACCCTTAAAAACCTGTTTATATATTCCCTTAAAGTTCCATGAAGTTCGGAATACTTTCTAGCTACCCCCAACATTTTTCGACATATCTGCTGGATGATTTTAATTAGTAGGCAGATTTGTAAAATGTAAAAAGGTATTAAAAGATATTTAATTAGGTTTTGAAAAGAAATATGAAGATGATAAAAAATAATAATGTTCAAATAGAAAATTATAATGCTCTGCAGCCGGTGACATGTTGTCAAGAGTCATTCTCAAATTTTGTGTCTGCGGTCCAGCTCAACTCCTTCAAACTTTTCACACAAACATGGTTTGGTTAAGCCACACTGTTGAGTTTAGACACGGGCACTAACCTGGAGAACGACCCTCAAATGAACCATTTACAGGTTTTCCCACTGGCGCAATTCTACAACACTCTACAAGGCACCCTCTCTATTATCATGTCTAACGCGGTGTCATTTTTGGCGGAAGCGCTGATCTCGGTGCAGCGCCTTGAGGCGTTCATGCTGTTTGGTACGTGGGGCTCTGAACGCCTCCGCATGCTGTAATTGCAAACTGCATGCTTTTTAACCAAGTTTTTACGAGTCCAAACTATAACTTAGACTCGATTTTTGCGAATTAATCTTGATAAAACCGGGTTATTTGGATTTAATTTCGTCATAAAATCTTCTATATTATCGTCGTAGTAGTAAGATTTTACGTTAACTAGAAATTGCCGACAGAGTTCTTGCGCAAATCGCTATAAGACGAATTAAGTGATAGGGTCGGTAGATTCTGCAGTTTTTGCGTGTACTTCATTAATCATCATTAATTAGTTGTGACACGCTTAAGTAGTGACTTACAACGGTGAGGTATTTTACTTTTAAATTAATAAAAACGGAAAATTACTCGGTACTCATTTAGGTATTATCGAAGTCAATTTATTAACTGTTATAATCGGCAACAAAAACTTAGTTTTGAGTCTTCATTTTGTGATTCAGGCTGGCAGCGTATTTTTTTACATTAATTAGGCATTTAGTGGGCCATAGCTATTGAAAATGGCTGTTTTAATTACAAAAGAATAAATATTTTTGTTATACAACGCATGTTAACCTTCTTTGGTTCAATCACATTTATAGCAATGTACCATTTTTAACGTAGGTATCGTTCAGGCTCTAGTTAAGGAAAGTTGGTCACGCGAATGTTTAAACTTGAATTTTGCGATGCTGCTCACCTACCTAGAAGTCTTTGAGTAGGTTGTAATAAAATAACCTAAAAACAGAATAACTATCTAGTATATTTGCATGAAACTAAAATAGTTACGTAGGGGTTGCATGGACATATTAACACTACAGGTTGCATGTTATGGTTTCCACAGGCTTTCCCGTTGGCACAAATGTTCAACACGCTCCAAGCAACATTTGCAATTACGATGCCGCAATCTCTTGCCCAATTATTGGAATCGTATGCATCTATTCTGCGCTTAGAAGTTTTTTTACTTATGGGTATGACACGTAAATTAGCCTGACCAGCTAAAGGTGGCAGTGTGAGAACTCGAAAAACTTTGAACCTGTATCAGTCTTAGCTTAATCGTGGAATTGTTTACTTGGTGCTCAGCCTTGCCATATATTTAAACGGAAACATTTTATAAAATTCTACGATCTTGATACGACGGATACAGTACACTCAGAATCTAAACCTAGCGACAACCAGACTTCGTCTTATGTATGAGCTCCTAAAATAGGGAAATACTTTAGACCGCATTGATATCGCAATGCGAATCGGGGAAGATGCAAATAACATAATTTGTATAAGAAGTTTTAGTTAAGTAATGAATGTAGGTATTTATTCCACTGAATTTGATTGTGCCCGAAAGTAGGTACAGTACAGTTCTAAAGTATATGTATGAACTCATACAGATAAGGTTGGATTCATATATCTATGTCCAATAAATCGCATCTATATTCTAGAACTCTCCTGTAGGTAACTACTAAACCAAAAGTACCTCAAACGTAAAATTTGGTCCGCGCTGATTATTAGTTGCATCTTTCCTGATAGTAAAATTCACAGAGTTTTCGAGATTTCCAAGATTTGTTTCGCTATAAGCCACTGCCACGTTAGGTTGGCCAGTCCGTAGGTATGTGTATGTGTACTGTAGGTACTAAGTATTGTTATTGTACACGTTGTTGATTGTACACGTTGTTGTAGTGTTCGTACCAATCCTGTAGTTGTTTTACCTTCTATCATCCTAATCATAATAATATAACCAATTGTACCACCCCCTAATATCGTCTGAATCTTTCGACCGAATTTCAGCATTTACTGGCTAGTTATAACCTCAGATTGAGCGTAAAAGAGCCCACTCGCTTACAGAGCAATACATGTATTGACAATATATGTATTGATAATTTACAATGTTCGAGGTGGGAAAACAGAAGTTATCGACTTTGCTTTATCAGACCATACCGCACAAGTAATGAATTGCCCGGTCAAAAAAACTTGCCTTCTATCACATTGGTATGTGAAGAGAAGAGACCTATGTAGCGATAATATAGCTAAGTTTAATGAAAGTCTACAAAGCCTGAGCTTTAACTGCGTGTATATGGCAAATAATGCTAGTGAAGCGTACAATAAGTTCATAAATCTGTTTATATTGTTTTATAACTTGTGTTTTCCTTTTATAAGATTAAAAATGAATCTAACAAAAAGGGCTTTTTGGATTTCTTCGGGAATAAGAAAATGTTGTGTAAAAAAGAGAAATTTGTTATGGAAATGCAGAACACATCTTAATGAAAATAACAAACTCCTTTTTAAACAATATTCCAAGCGCCTAAGAAAAATTATATATTTGACACAAAAGTCTCAAAATGACTACTACATAAAAAATTCATCAAACAAATCAAAAGCAACTTGGAATGTTGTTAATAGAACTAAAACTTTACTTCCTAAGGAGAATATCTCTCATATAAAACATAATGGTAAGTTAATAACTGGCCCTCAATCAATTGCAGAAACTTTTAATAATCATTTTATTGACCAAGTTAAACTAATTACAGATTCCAATAACTGTAATAATGCCGCACCAAATAATATTTTAGACCGACATAACACATTGACACATTCTTTATTTATGCAACCAACAAGCCCGGAAGAAGTGTTAAATATAATATACTCCCTTAAAAACAGCAATAGTACCGGCAATGATGGGATTTGCACTAAAGTTATGAAAAGAGTTGCACGGGTCATATCATTGCCGATTAGTTATATAATAAATCTATGTATAGATCAAGGCATCTTTCCTGAAAAGCTAAAAGTGGCGATTGTGCGACCTCTTTTTAAAAAAGGAGATAAAGAAAATATGGAAAACTACAGGCCTCTTGCTCTCCTCCCTATTTTTTCTAAGATCATTGAAAGAGTAATCAGCAGCCGAATAAGTAATTACTTTGAATTAAATAATCTTTTTGCGCAGGAACAAAAAGGATTCCGCAAGAATATGACTATAAATATGGCTATTTTTGATTTATTGCAAGAAATCATAACCTATATGGATAAAAAAACAACCAGTATGCGCGCTGTATATGGATTTAACTAACGCTTTCGACTTAGTCGACCATAATATATTATTGGAAAAACTGTATAGCTATGGAATACGCGATAATATCTACGAATTGTTGAAATGATACTCAGTTGGTAGAAAACAAGTTGTACAAGTAGATCATATAAGTTTAAAATCGAAATGTGAAATTACTCTCTCATCCAAGCTTAGAGAAATTACTCATGGTGTACTTAGAGAAATTACACAAGGAAGTGTATTGGGTCCACTGTTATTCCTCATTTATATAAATGATATGCCACCAACAGTTGATTATCCAATGGTCCTCTATGCTGATGACAGCACGGTAATACTGACTGGCAATGATGCACATGATTGCCATTCAAAAATAAATAATGCACTTATATCAATAATCAATTGGCTCAATATTAATAATCTTCATATAAATATAGAAAAAAACCAAAATTATGAATTTTTATCAAAGAATTAATAGAATGCCTGACATTAATGTGACATATAATAATTATACAATTGAGGAAACTGACAATACGAAATTTTTAGGTAAATTTTAGATAATAAGTTAACATGGAATATCCAAATTGACTCTTTATTTAAGAAATTAAAGTCGTTTTCGCGGGCACTGTTTAATTTAAATAAAAAAGTATGTCGAACTGCAGTACTCACTGCCTATCACGCGTATGTAACACCCACATTGCGTTATGGTATTATTTTCTGGGGTAATTCGACAGATCGAAATTTGGCATTTAAAGCCCAAAGGAAATGTGTGCGTTCTGTTTGTGGTCTGTTGGAAAGCGATTGTTGCAAAAGTTATTATATTGAGCTAAAAATTTTAACTTTTCCTTGCTTATATATTTATGAAGTTGTCATGTATGTTAAGCTAAACAAACACCAATTCCCTGTTTTCAAAAGTGTGCGCCAACAACACAAAATAACGTGTACAAAGTCAGACACAGCATTGCGTAAAAAGATTGTATTCGGCATGGCACACACATTATATAATAAGTTACCAGACATAATAAGAGAGTCTGACATGCCTCAGTTTAAGACTAATTTATTTGACTTTTAAGTAAAATATGCATTTTATTCAATCAAAGAATATTTAGATTATACGCCAGACTTATATTAATTTCATTGTAATAATACATGTATGCATGCTGCATGCTTAGCTTTAAGAAATCTAGGATTAGGTATATAATATTTG
Source organism: Pammene aurita (assembly GCA_947086415.1). Lineage (NCBI taxonomy): Eukaryota > Metazoa > Arthropoda > Insecta > Lepidoptera > Tortricidae > Pammene > Pammene aurita. Next base: position 19,923,780 of record OX352289.1, read on the forward strand.
CATGCACACTAGCAGGCTGAATACACTGTACACAAAATGTATTTAAGAACCACTTGACTGTATTTGAGCAAATAAATTATTTGATTTGATTTGATTTGATTTGATCTGACAGCTCCTGCCCAACATTCTAGGTCACTTTGTATGGAGAGAACTGTCAGACCATCAGATAGCGTTACCATTGTAACTGGATTAGATATTATAATATGTTATTTTTTCATACGGTCTTTGTGATGCCTGCATGCTTGCATTTATAGTTTTTTGTTAATACGACTAACCGGTTTGTACATTTTTGCTTTATTAATTGCTGATTTCTTCTGCATTCTATTTAATGTTCATCTACAACTTATGTATTTTGTGATAGATGAACGTGAAGATCTCCGCAGTGTGCCCGATGTAGATATAGCCAAGCTTGTGCAAAGTGTGGAGAACAAGAGAAACAATCTAAGCGAAGTGGATCTGCGGCCCAACACTTTCAAAAGGATCGATGAAGAAGGAATTCTCAATCCAGGTAATGAATCTCCAAACCATACGCCATACAAGAAACAGGTAGGTTATAGTTATTTGTGCAACAAGAGAGGAAAGTTGTTTTTTCTTGCGAGTGTTGATTTTGAGTCCCGAGTAAGCGAAAGATTCTAAGTTAGAATCTTGAGCGTAGCGAGGGACTCAAAAACACGAGATGTAAAATAACTTTGCTCTCGTGTGACACATACAACTTTTCACCTCAGCAGTGAGAACATATTAAAGGTTAATAATAGTTTATGTAATAATAATATAGCCATTTATTCCAATAAATATTACATTTCATAATATTTGATTTCATTTAAAAATATTTGCATGCATGTAGATTGTGTAGTCTTTCTAATTCATTTGGTTAATTACATAATTTATTTTGTTTATTTATTGGGATGTCCATTTGTGGACATAGGCCTCCTCCATCATGTGCCACGCGTCTCTATCAGTGGCGAGTCTCGTCCAGGTGAAGCGTAGTTTATGTAACTGTTACGTAATAAGGGTCCTTGAAATACGAGTTTGGTTTTATGAAATAAGCCGGAGGCGAGTTTCATAATAAGATCACACGAGTGTTTTAAGGCATAATTACCAGAGCTCGGATTTTTCACGGCAAAACAAAACACTAGCGTAATTTAGCCAGTGCTTGAAATATTATTTTATCGATATCGATAATTCAGAACTAGAAGAAATAAAAGTCACCAAATAAAATTAATATGTAATAAAACTAATAAAAACATTTGTATAAAGTTACTATATATTAGAAACAGACGCAATTTCTTCTTCAAAATCTACGTCAGTACACACAGCAGCACAAGACATTTTATTTGGGTAATAGTGATAGGAGTAGATGATCATTATCTTTTCAACATTCTCTGGGAGTAAACAGTTGCGTTTATCACTAAATGTACGTTCAACTTCAGTTGACGTCAAGGGAGCAAATTTATAGAATTCATTATCAGTTCGGGAAATATTTTCAGATATGTCTCTTAAAATTTCGTAATCAGGATTTCGTTCGAGCACGGCTTCAAATTTACGTATCACTGGTAAAAGTTTACTCCAGTTTACGTAGCAACGAACAGTATCCAGAATGAGGAAGGATTCCGCAATGGATAAAGTCGAACATTGCAATTGTTCTGTTGAAGAGGCTATTACTTCGTAGTTGTCGCGAATGAAATTTAACTCCGGTCGTAGTTTGCGTGTTTGAAAACATTTTTTTGCAGCTCTTATAGCTGCCGAGTCATTAGCAAGTATGGAGACGACATCACGTATTTGCTCATAGTATTGAGCGTAATATACCGCAGCAGATATCCAAGTTCCCCATCTGGTGATAATTGGCTCGGGAGGTAGGGGAATGGACGGATATTTTGCCTTAAAAAGGCGTACACGCTCTGGAGATTTTAGGAATATCTTTTTGACATTCGATATCAACCCATCCACACCTTTGAAATTATCTCGCACTTCTTCGGCAACCCGGTGCAGACCATGAGCTAAACACGTAATGTGTTTCATACGAGGAAACGTTGCTTTTAAAATACGACCGGCTTTAAGCATATATGCGGCACTATCTGTGCAAAGTAAAAGCAAATTGTTTACGTTATCATTGAAAGAATTTTGAAATTTAATTGGTTTATTATTAGGTTTGCTATTGTTTCCCCATTTACCTTCTCTAAAACCTTCGACCCCAAAAGATAAAATTGCTTAGAACAATTTTTTTGCAAAGACCGAATCACCACGTTTGTCACACATTTTCCCATGAAATCTGGTGTTTCGTCTATAGATATCCACAAATAATTGGTTTTGTTTACCTCTCTTATACCCTGTATAGTTTTTTTGTACACGAGATTTAAATAAATTTTTCGCAGGGTCGATTCGTCCGGTAAAGAAGTCATAGAGCAGTCGCAACATAAAAACTTATGAAGTAGTGTATCTGAATGACATGATCGAAAGAATGAAAATAATTAAGAATAAATAAATAATGGAATCATCGTAGTGCTCGACCCGGGAATGTCAAAGAGTTGAAAATTTTAAATTACTTAAGTTAAAGATGGCATGCACTGGGACAGTGACGAGCAATCGGACGTTTACCTTATACATATATTTTATATCTACGGATTATGTATATCTACGGATTGACCAAGCCCTAAACTGAACGAAGCCTGTGTCACAGCTTCATAACATAAGTTACATTTCAAACAAGTATTCGTGCAAATATTCAAATAAAGGCTTATTACGAGGGTTGCTACTTATATATCCGGAAACAAAAAAACAAACAAACGTACACGGCTGAAAAGGGTTTTATTGTTTTTCAAAGTATTCCCCTTGATGATCTATGCACTTTTGCATTCGCGTGAACCAATTTTTAAAGCACTTCTGCCACTCCGCCTGAGGTACCTCCATTACGTGTTGTTTGAATGCGTCGATAGCATCTTCAGCGGTCGAAAATCGTTGACCGCGTAATTTATTCTTTATATTTGGAAATAAATAAAAATCGTTGGGTGCCAAGTCAGGGCTGTACGGCGGATGACCCGTTAATTCCACATTTTGACCCTCCAAAAATAGAGTTGTTTCGCGTGACGTATGACAGCTGGCATTGTCATGATGAAGAATGATTCTTCGTCGCTGGTTAGTTTTACGAATTTGTTCAAATACTTCCGGTAAGCAAATGGTCGTGTACCACTCTGAATTAACCGTTCTACGGTTTTCTAGTGGCACTGTAGCTACATGGCCATTAATACCGAAGAAGCAGGCCACCATTTGTTTCAATGTACTTTTTGCACGAGTAACTTTCGTAGGGTTCGGCTCATTTTGAAACACCCATACCGTTGATTGTTGCTTCGTTTCGGGATCGTATGCATAGATCCAGGATTCGTCACCTGTATAGATGTTATAAACGGCTTTTGAGTCACCACGGTTATATTTTTTTAACATTTTATTGCACCATTCGACGCGAGCATCTTTTTGCTCTTTTGTTAAGTTGTGGGGTATCCAACGCGAACAAATTTTTTTTACAGCCAAATAATTATGTAATATGCTATTAATGCTGGTCATAGAAATACCCAGAGTCGCCTCTATCTCGCGGTACGTAACATGTCGGTCGTCCATTATAAGTTTTCGCACAGCCTCGATATTTTGTTGTACAACGACCGATTTCGGCCGACCTGCCTTAACTTCGTCCGTAAGCATACTACGTCCACGATTGAACTCACTAAACCAGTGATACACAGTAGTTTTAGATGGGGCTTCATCACCAAAAGTTGAAGTTAGTTGATCTATGCACTGTTGTTGCGTTAAACCACGCCGAAAATCATAATAAATCATAGCACGAATATTTTCACGAGTGAGTTCCATTCTTGCTGCGAGATGACATTTAAAACCCGTCAAAAACAAAACACGAGCGTTAATAAGAAAGAAAAAATATACCGGCCAGTACTTAAAAAAGTTCAAATTTTACCATGGAGGTCAAATATGCTATTTAAGAAGATTGTAATCCCGGTTTCCGGATATATAAATAGCAGCCCTTGTATAAGGAGATACAAACTTGGGCTTCTAGTTTTGTGGCCTACCAACTAGGCTACAGAGGCCCTTCAGAAACCTATGAATGTGAATGTGCACAGGATTCGTGTGCAACGAGAAGAATCTGATGAGCGCGGCGCCGGCGGCTCCCGTGAGCCCCGACGTAGGCGTGCTGATCCAGGACGTCTCCGCCAACTGGACCGAGGAGGGGCCGGTCACGCTGCGCGGGCTCAACATCACTGTGCCCAAGGGGAAACTTTGTGCCATCATTGGATCCGTCGGCTCAGGAAAGGTTAGTCTTCTTTATCTACTATCTATAGTGAACATGGCGCCAGCAATTACAAATGTAATTACAAATATCCCATTGACATCAGGCCAAGGTCTTATTATGGGGTCTTAGAAAAATTCAGAGAAACTGAAGTGAATAGTTTGTGTGGGTACATACAAATGTAACTGCTATTTCACAGAGAAATGGTACAAATTCAAATAATATGTATATTTTATAGAGTTCCGTATTGCAACTACTGTTGAACGAGCTGCGGGCGACGAGCGGCCGCATATACCTGTCCGGGCCGCTCTCGTACGCGTGCCAGGAGCCCTGGCTGTTCGTGGCCACTGTCCGACAGAACATCCTCTTTGGACTACCCTATATTTCCAAGAAATATAAAGAAGTAAGTTTTTTACCCGACTTTGACTATATGTAGCGAAAAGAAAGTGGTATTGTTATGCTCATGGTGAGCTTTTTAAGATGAAAGCTGAAATAGTGACCAACACCGAACTTTTAGCATATTCCATCTTCAATTGAACAAACTTTATGTAATGTTTTCACCAAAAAGGGATGTCGCTAATTTTAAACTAAACCAGTGGCATTGTCAATCGGTTACCTAACGTTAGATAGAAATTCAACACTATTCGAATAGGTCCTACTATACACAGAACACATTTAAGAAGTGCCTTGTTTATGTAGGTATTCCGTATGATCTTATAAATTCTATTTTTATACTTTTAGGAAGCATTATTTAAATGGGATCAAACTATTTTAACCCGTTCTTCTAATTTAAGGTGGTGAGAGTATGCGCTCTTCAAAAAGATTTTCAACAATTCCCTCATGGAGACCAGACGTTAGTCGGTGAAAGGGGGGCTTCTCTTTCCGGCGGGCAGCGGGCACGAATTAACCTTGCTAGAGCAGTTTATAGACAGGTGAGTGTCGGTATAGGGTTTCAATAGGCCTATTGTTGTGATTGTGTAACAACTCGAGCCAAACCCACTAGGAATTATGGTGTAATTGTGAATGAACGCGGATACGCGGAGTGTTTGATTGTGTGGTGCCGGTTTCAGGCGGACATCTACCTGCTGGACGACCCGCTGTCGGCAGTGGACGCGCACGTGGGTCGGCAGCTGTTCGACGAGTGCATCTGCGGCTACCTGCGCCACGCCACGCGCATCCTCGTCACGCACCAGCTGCACTACCTCAAGGCTGCTGATTACATCATTATTATGAACAATGTACGAATGCATAATTCGCATACTGACCGCATTACTGCTGCACGACAATTTGTTGCATTAGAAAACGCAATCCATTGTGTACCTTCTTCTCGTGCTATAAAGATCACAATCAAACTAGTTATCTAATGTTACATGCAACTCTTATGTGTGGTGCTGTACATTATTGTTTTTCATTCATCAACTAAACTTCCTACGATAGGTGTTTTAAAACTATCGATAACGTATATATCTTCAAGAATCGTTTTATACCTACGGAAAATATTACGTTCAAAAAAATATAAGCGTTCATATTTGTTACAATAGGTAATTAAATACCACTGCACTGCTTTACATTTTTACCTTTCATGGGTGCGTAGCCAGCGTGGCAATCGTTAATGCTCCTTAGCGTATCGTAGTAACCTCTCTCTATCACTCTTCCCAGTACTCCGTGATTGGCAATTTTACCAATATTTATTTTATATTGGGACCTAATGACGAGGTAAATATATATGTCATACATAGCCGTTTACTAATTCACGAAATCCACGAAAAATACAGTGTTGACAGTCACATAGGCCCATGTCTCTAGTATTTATTTAAAAAAAGTATGTATGTACTCGCACTAAACACTAATCAATGTGTAAATGGGGTCATAAGCTATAACTATTTCGTTAATGTTGTAATATATGTACAATTATTGGTTAAACATAGAAATGTAAACTCTTACAATCTTAAAGAATTTATATATATACATAGAATACTTATTTATGATATCAATATTGATACTACCTTACCCACTGACACAAGTCTTTTTATTTTTTGAAGTTTTCAACCATTCTTGTTTGTTTGTTGCACAAAACATGAATAGGTTAGACTCCCTTAGTTAATATTGAAATCTACGAGAGCATAAAAAACAAGGCAACAAAATTTATAATCTACAACTTTGTGTTAACACTTTATAAAAATCCGGCCAAGAGCGTGTCGGGCCACGCTCAGTGTAGGGTTCCGTAGTTTTCCGTCCGTCACAGTAAGTGTCCCCACTTAAGAGTTAAAATAACACCGCCATGTAGGATATGATATGAGCGTTACACGTACAGCGGCATCTATCGGCAAATTAAGTAAACAATTGCGCGCGAGCTTAAAGTATGGAAGATGATTTTTATGGGATAATTCTTTATTGCGTGAACCGATTTTCACCGTTTTTACTTTATTTGAAAGCACGTCATTTCATTGTGATTTTGTAGAAATTACAGGTACAATAAACATCTGCTTATACGGTTAAATTACAAACTTAGTTCAGAAATTATTTTGTAATTTTTTTTCAAAAACTATTCAACCTATCAAGTTCAAAATAATTTTCCTAGAAAGTTTTTATAAAGTTCTACTTTTGAGATTTTTTTCATATTTACAAAACTTATGGTTCAAAAGTTAGAGGGGGGGACACATTTTTTTTTACTTCTGGAGCGATTATTTCCGAACATATTTACATTATCAAAAAATGATTTTAGTAAACCCGTATTCATTTTTAAATACCTATCCAACAATATATCACACGTTAGGGATGAAATGAAAAAAAAAATCACTCCCCACTTTACGTATAGGGGAGGTACACTAATAAAACATTTTTTTCCACTTTTTATTTTACGACTTTGTCATATACATGTTATATACATATTAGTACCAAATTTCAGCTTTCTAGTGCTAACGCTCACTGAGATTATCCGCGGACGGACGGACGGATGGGCAGACATGGCGAAACTATAAGGGTTCCTAGTTGACTACGGAACCCTAAAAAACTTTAACTAATGCATTAGTTTCATCCTCTCGTACACTATTCATTTAAGAGCTGCGTTTTATAACTTATATAACGCCAGGTCACAGACGGTTTAAATGTTGAGATTGTTAGCCATTTACGGTTAAAGCTATTTTTAACCGACTTCAAGATTTCAAAAGAGGTTCTCAATTCGGCGTGTATGTTTTTTTTGTGTCTGTTATTTTTTTTGATTGAGTGAACCCTGAATGGCTCAAAAATTTAAGTCCGCGGCCGTAAGAGTATGAATTTGGTCAATAAGATCTCATCACTTCCACAGGGATCTGTTGAAGCAAAGGGAACTTACGAGGAACTTATTCATTACGGGAAAGACTTCGCTAAACTTTTGAGCGCTACTCAAGAAGACGGTGAAAAAGTTGAAGAGAAGCCGAAACCCATGTCAAGACGAACATCGGCCAGAGTAAGTTGCCTACGAACCTCTAAAAATATTGGCTTGCTCATCAAGAAAATATGTGATTGATTTTCAACCGACGTCGAGATTTCGAAGGAGGGGATTCTCATTTCGTCGGGATCTTTGTGGTTTTTTGTATACGAGTATACATAACAACACACGAACGTACGTTCACCAATTATTCGAAGACGACTAGACCGATTTGGAAAATTCTTTTTTTTAAGGGTAATAATTACACTAATTACGGGCTTGATAGTTGGTCCCATTGTCATCAGGTCAGGATCTGGTTATTGTATCCTGGAAAAATCGAGGGAACTCTTCAAATATTATAGGCACACCTATAGTGATTTGAGTATTTTTTACAGTAGCTCGGGCTTTTGGCCATGTGAAGTCGGTTCTTTTTTTGTTTCAAATTATAGAATCTTTCTCGTTTTCGTAGTTGTCAACCGCGCGTCGTCCATCCCTAGCGGAGTCGACCGGAGGCGAAGTGCCGGCTCAGGAGATGGAGGAGGAGGAGCGCGAGTCGGGCTCCATGGGCTGGCACGTGTACGGCGCCTACCTGCGGGCCGGCGGCCGCGCGCCGCGCATACTGTTCATGGCGGTGCTGCTGGTCATCGGACAACTCTCAGCTACACTCTGCGACTACTGGGTCACCTTATGGTAACTATCACTGTTTTACTCATTTAAAAATACAGTCGCATCAGATATATCGAAGCCGCCAAGATAGTCCCAAATAACTATATAAACAATGCCTCTATTGTCAAGGCGATAAAGTGCATGTTCAGATATTATTGAGTCCCTTGGCCGCTGCGATATATTTGATGGCGACTGTATATACATACCTATAATATGTGACCTCATTACATTTCATATTTTTCTTCTAATCCGCAGGACCAATGAAGTTACTCTCCAAAAAGAAAGAGCATCCAACAGCACTATCAAGGAATACGATCGCAATTTGGAAGCACCGACCAACACATCGTTCTCTTTTACAAGCTACTTTTCTGGAATTGAGCAACAACCAGGTAACATTAAACTTTTAAATGCATGGCTTGTGATTTCTAAGCATCTTTGTACGTACAAACAGCAACACTCTAAAGTACTCTAAACTGTACATCGGTGGACCTTATTACAAAAGGCATAAGGTTCACCAATGGGCAGTTAACAGTGTGGGCAATGGTATACGAGTATGTAGTAAGTGCATTGACAATAAATTATAACACATCTGCTAAAAAACAGTAGTCAATAACAGCCGAAGATAATGATTAACCGTTCTATGGTCGTTTCGCCTTCAAGGCCAGCCCTTAAGCGACGGGTGTTATTTCATTTATTTCCAACCAGCTTTTGCCCTGCGTGGGATTAACATTCGCCATAAGGATGGAATAAAACGCCTTAAGTAGTAAAATCGAATAGCACAATATTAATTTTCTCAAACATGCTCGGAAATGGTCGCATTTGTTAGTAAATTGAAAACGCAAAGTGCTCAATTTTATTCTTTTCAAATTTAAAAAGTAAAAACGCAACGGAAAAAAATGAGTTTCAATAGAATCATTTTACTCCTAGGAATAAAATGACTATGATCATTTTTTTCCGCTGCGTTAACTTTTTAAATCCTACGATTGCAAACAAAAGTCTAAGGAAACGTTGCATTCTGCCAAGTGAAACCTTCGTTCAACCCTTAGAGAATTCAACCAACCGGAGTCGCCATTAACAGGCGTTCCCCTCTGCCGAAATCATATGACCAGTGGTCATACACATGTATGAACTGACGTTTATCTGACGTAGCTATTTGTACGTTACGATCGAATAGCCATACATTAGACGTTCCCCTCCCCCGCAAAAATCGGCAGACTTTTTTTGTATAGAAAATGACAGACATGGCTACTCCATCCGGGTTGAATTCTCTAAGGTTCAACAAGACAAATGTCAAAATAATTGCAAACACGATGTTGCTATTCGAGATGCGCGCGCACTGGCGCATGCGCGTATCGGACGATTTGTGTCTGTGGTAATAGATTTAAAAAATATATGCAAAATAAAAGCCGGCAATTCGTTGTGAAATATTATCGTTTTCTTTAAAATTAATTAAAATAGTAAACATAAATAGACGGCACACCGCCTCATTGCCACAACTTGCTTCCTGCTAAGTCGCGGGACAAATACGACACGTTCATGCTGTGGAAGGACAGCCAAAATGCTAGAAATTTGAGAAAAGCACTATGTATACCTCAATGGAAACAGATATTTTCCGACTCGGACCTTTGCCAGGCCTCGGCAAGCCTCGGCCTGGCATCTAGGTACCTTGTCAGAAAATGCCTTTCTTTCCATCCCTCGGCAACAATGTACTATTAGCGGATACGCTATTTTAAGTCAACAGTAAGCAACAATTCCATACAAACTTCCACCCTTCTTTTAACCCCTTTAGGGGATGATTTCTGAGATAAAAACTATCCTATGTCCTTCCCTGGGACTTAAACTATATTCATACCAAATTTCATCTAAATGGTTTCAGCAGTTTAAGCGTGAAGAGGTAACAGACAGACAGACACACTTTCGCATTTATGATATTAGAATGTAAGTGTTACATATTATTGCTTGTACGTTTCAGATTTGGACATCCACGCGTACATCGGGCCGCTGGACACGGCGCAGTACCTGTACGTGTACACGGCGCTGATCGTGTGCTGCATCTTCTTCATCACGGCGCGCGCCTTCATGTTCTTCAAGGTGTGCATGACATCATCGCGCAACCTGCACAACGACATGTTCCACTCCATGCTGCGCGGCGTCATGCGCTTCTTTGATACCAATTCATCAGGTAATTAGCGGGCTATATATTTAATTGATACTAAACCGGTATTGTAGTAGACCCAGTGTGTTGACGATTAGGGACCCTCTTGTTCCTTTAACCGTCAACACAGTGAGTCCTCCTTTTTGTAAAGGGTCGGCAACGCGCATGTGACACCTTTGGAGTTGCAGGCGTCCATAGGCTACGGTAGCTGCTTACCATCAGGCGGGTCGTATGCTTGTTTGCCACCGTCGTGGTATTTTAAAAAAATATGTTAGATTCGGAAGAAAAGTGGCTTTCTTAGCCTATCGTCTAAGACTGGTTGATGGGGTTTAGAAAGCTATTGTTTTCGTATGATAAGATTTTTACTATGGGAGTTCATCGTGCTTGGTTAACTGTACATCTACGGTACAGTAAGAGCTTTATATGAAATGACATATTTTATTTAAATCTTTAATTTTCTTTCAGGTCGCATTTTGAACAGATTTTCGAAAGATATCGGTTCTTTAGACGAACTTTTGCCACGGTTCCTCTTGGAATGTATTCAAATCTACTTGGTGATGTTCAGTATCTTGGCTCTGAATGCAGCGGCGCTCGTCTGGACCCTACTACCGACTACAATTATTTTACTCTTATTTTACGTTATTCTTCAAATTTACTTGAAATCTGCGCAGTCCATCAAACGTTTAGAAGGAACTAGTAAGTGTTGTACAATGTTTTACGTATAACTAAGTGGATAGGACAACCCGCGTCGCTACGAATAATCCAGGATTAATTACTTGATTGCTCCATTGCTGCCATGCTCTATTATTTAAAAAAAGTTGCTGGTTTTTAAGTACTCGTCTTTGCTTCAGACGCAGTTACATACCATACATTTTTTTTTTATTTATTGTCGGCTATTGTTGTACTTAAGCGCTTTTAAATATTTCAGCGCGTAGTCCTGTCTTCTCTCATATGTCTGCCACGCTGAACGGTATCAGCACTATTCGTTCAGCCGGAGCGCAGGAACGGCTGATTAAGGAATTCGATCGGTTCCAGGTAAATGGCTTTTTTTTTTACGTTCCCAATACTTATTAGCTCCGCGGCAATCGCCGTATTTGGTAAAAAAAAACTTACTAACTTGACAAAGACAGCCAAAGATTACTTTGTAAGTTTTAACTAGACTTGCTTTATTCGGCTCATCATCATTTGTCTCAATTCAATAATGTTATATCTAACGGCGTATATATTAAATAATGACAAACGTTGTTTCAGGACATTCACACGTCAACTTGGAGCAGCTACTTGGCCAGCGGAGTCACTCTTGGCTTCTGGCTCGATTTCATTTGTGTGCTGTATTTAGCAATCGTCATCGTTGCATTCCTTGTTATTGATAGCAGTAAGTATCTGGAGAATTAAAATAAGTTTGAAGTTTGTTATGATATATCATAAATAAAAATAAAGTGATATGTTTTCATGTATACACGCAATTACTTCGTTATTTCTGAGATTAGAAAAATGTTGACAGAACAATGTACAGGGTTCTTTATTAGGCACCTTAGGCACGATACATGTCACAACTGTCAAAGTGCCTACGCCGTCATTAAACATACTTAAATATATTTGTATTTATAGTAAAGCTATGCTTTCGTATTTGTAAATGTTATATTGAGTATTTAACAATATTTTGACAGTAGTTATATTCACGATATATTTTATTTTTATCATTGTTAATGTTCTTGTGAATGTTACACAATAAAATACCTATAGAAGAAGAGGTTTGAAACGGATGGTTCGATTTTTAAATATTTTCTCGCGTCATCTGTCATTAGTATCTCTAAGCTATACCTGGATAGTTTTTATTGTTTAAAGCTTATTGTGATTCTCATTTAAGTAGGCATTTGCTTGCTCTGTTATTGTGCGTTTGGTTGGAGAGTTAAGGAGCAATCAGAGGCAGGCCCGAGTGGGATACAACAACAACAGCCACCTCGTAGTCCACCAAATATTTTACCATCACCTAAGACAATTATTTTATTATTTAGTATTATATAATAATAGTACATTACTTACCAAGGACTGTAAAAGAAAGAAAGCCCGAAATCGCAGGTATTTGTGACCCGAGCCGCAGGCGAGGGTTTTAAATATGCGATAGAGGGCTTCTTTTTTACTGCCCGTGGCGAGAACACAATTTTACGTGTCCACCTGGCCATAATGCGAGTTTTACCGTACGCGTAGCGTGCGGTAAAACTCACATTATGGCCAGGTGTGACGTAAAACTATTAAATAGTCAGGTCAGTTTGTAATTTTTCACGTGTCTCTACCGTGATAATCAGAACGAAATTGTGTTGTTATTTTTGTGTTGTATTATTTAATCTGCAAATTGTTATTATTTATTCACAAATGTGAACTCTTAATCATAACTAATAGTCTGTTGGTGTGCTTGCAGTGTGTTTAAATTGAACATTTAGAACAGGTTGCCAACTACTGTTTCTATGTTTACTCAATTTCTAATCTCAGAAAAAACGAAGTATAGGTGACGCCCCAAAAAGAATTTTTACTGTTTCATTCGATAAGCGAAACAGTTTTTAAAAATTTTCATGACTCGATAAATTAATAATAATGTAGGTACCTACTCTCATCATTAACCCACACGTACTTATTTAACATCCATTTGTTTGTGCACAGAAACCATATTCTCGGGCAACGTGGGCTTGGCCATATCGCAGACGCTGATCCTGACCGGGATGCTGCAGTTCGGCGTGCGCCAGACGGCCGAGGTGATCTCGCAGATGACGAGCGTGGAGAGAATACTGCAGTACACGCACATAGAGCGCGAATCACTCTGGGAAAAAGGCGGTATGTAGCCGTTTATTATGATACTGTAGAACTTTGATTATCTCAACTGATTAGGATAAAGAAAAGTTAGGATAATGGAAATATGAATTTATCTACACCCATATCATAAATCCTCTAGGTATTCTGCGTTTGGAAACCGTATCTAATTGTAACCAATAATATTAACCAATAATATCGCTAATGGTTATGAGCGATCTCTTCCAGACAACCTTTGGGAAGAGGAGAAGATAATGCAGAAAAAGTCAATAGAAGCTGCAAAAAACTTATTATAAAAACACGAACAATGAAATACTAATCAGACATACGTAAATAAAAGTACAAACATATATTATACATATTTTACTAATGTAACATTAGTGTATTATTTGTGCCAGTGTCGTAATAATCTATCTATGAAAATTCATTACCACATCGATATCGGTAACGTAATGAAAATCCAGTCCTCCACCCCGACCGCGGTTGTCCTCCTCCCCGACCGCCGCCCGCACAATCAAGTTGGCCACGATGGCGGTGCAATGGCGGTTATTTTACTGGTTGCCGATCATGTCATTTAGGATTTTATAATATGTGTGTAGATAAAGCAGTGTTATGGCAACTGCAGGTAATTAGATCTTAAAACACTCGTGTGATCTTATTATAAAACCATACTCGTATTTTAAGGACCCTTATTACGTAACAGTTACATAATTTAAACTACTATTAATGGGACAAGATATAAAATAATGTATTTATACATACAGCATATTAAATTTGACACAAATTCTAATAAAGTTCGGATAAACTAAGTCAGCGTTAGGATAGTCGAGGTTCTACTGTCTTCTGGCAAACCAATTTTATCAGTATCAGTATCATGAAATAAATAAAGGTTTTAATTTTTTGTACAAAAAAAATGTGGCTATTGATTGTGGGATTATTGAATCCCTTTTTTATGTACAAAAGAAACTGTCCTTATTTTTAAAGAATTTCGAGCGATTTAATATTTTCATGGCAGGCCAAATTTCGTTCAATGTCGTCCATATTTCCCCAAGACCATTATTTGTCAAACTGTAGCTCTTAGAGTATTCATGTATTAGGACCGCAAAGATTTTGGGGGGAAATCGGCCTAAAAACATTAAATCCAATAAGCAAATAATAATGTTATTCGTCTATAAAACGTGGGCAAATTTATCCGCTAGTTTACAATTGTTTTCATACAATCAACTTGTGAGGTTGTCAAATGGGTGAGAGCAAATGATGTGTCGGTGGGAAAGCGATAGGCGTCGGTAGAAGAGGGGTGAGATTGGCAGGAATGTGGTGGGAAATACTAGGGAAAGGTGGTAAATGGTGTGGAAAATAATGAAAAGTGGTGTGGGAATAAGTGGGAAAGGTGTGTGCACACTACTGTGCACCTTGGGTTACTTCCTCGCAGTAGTCGTAAAAAAATACTGATATCTCGGCCGTTAGCGCTATGATGGACTCGTATCTTTGACGGCTCGACCCTCGAACTAACTCGTGTATTATTTCGATGTATTTTACCGACGTTGACTACCCATGAATATTTTATTTTTGCTATACCTGGCATCATTGATACTGTCAGTTATGTACAGTCGACTACAAAGAGATGTATCCACTTTTTCACCTTATTGCGTTGTAATAAGGTCCAAAAGTGGATACATCTCTTTGTAGTCGACTGTGCGTACCACGCTTTATGAACAAGTGTGACGTAATAAAAATTTGTGGCTTCCCTTAGTAATGCCATTTCATACTCGCAATATCCAATGTATTTGAAATTCGCTTCCATTTACAGCCAAAGAGACTCCAAAGGGTTGGCCGTGGCGCGGCCGTGTCGAGTTCCGCAACGTCTACATGAAGTACAACGCAGAAGATCTGCCAATTCTTAAGAATCTCAACGTAATCATAGAAAACGGGTGGAAGGTAATCGCTGTTTCTATATTTAATATTCAAGGGCCGACTTTCGAGCGCTCGAATTCAAAGAAATTAAGCAGGTAAATAAACGCACTGAAGACTTGTTTAACTAATCGTGATTTTAAATCAGCGATAGGAATTTAAAAGAATAATAATTTTAAAACATCATTTCATCATTTTATTCGCAGTGCAAAATGTCAGATTCGAGCGCTCGAATCTCAAAAATTGCCCACCCTGTACATACTTTATACCTAAATTATTTGAATAGTTCCGTTACCTACTACTTCTTTGGTTAAAGAGTAACACCGAAACTGTCCTAATTTAAACATTCTAATAAATTACTATATGCAATAAAAAACCTCTTTATTTATTGAAATTCTATGAACACATCCTCCGAATCTGAATAAATAGAAAAGGTTTGTAATAATGAACAGCATAATGGTTGTGGTTTCAGGTCGGCGTTGTAGGGCGCACGGGGGCCGGCAAGTCGTCTCTCATCTGCTCGCTGTTCCGTCTCGCTATCGTCGAAGGTGAAGTGCTTATCGACGACGTGGACACAGCACAGTTGGCTTTACAGGCAAGTGATGTAGTTATACATCCATCTAAACTATACATACTCGTAATAGTGTCATTTTTCATTTTTCGACCGTCAATGCCGTTACGAACCATAATATGTACATTTTTCCTGCAGGATCTACGATCCAAGATCTCCATTATACCTCAAGAACCAGTTCTCTTCTCTGCGACAGTAAGATACAACCTCGATCCGTTCAACAGTTACGACGATGAGCAACTGTGGAGGGCACTTGAAGCTGTAAGAGTCACTTACTCATACATATCGTACTTAAATCTCCTGTGAGATCATCTTATCTTACAATACTTTTAATTCTCAGGTTGATTTGAAGTCGGCCATACAGTCATTGGATTTCAAAGTGTCTGAAGGCGGATCGAACTTCTCGCTTGGGCAGAGACAACTGGTGTGCCTGGCTCGTGCCATTCTGCGCGGCAACCGCATCTTAGTGCTTGATGAGGCCACCGCTAATGTGGATCCTAAGTGAGTGACTGTATTTATTCGAAACAAATAGAGGATGAGCAATAAAACTATTACAGCAAAAAATTGTATAGATAAAAATAAAGACGCTGAAAAAATTGGGTACTTAATAGGGTCTAAAGTCTGGATCGCAATAGATTGGAGAATTTTCGTAATCTGATCTTTTGACCATGGAGAACATGGTACCTGTCATTTTACGTTACGTGTACGTCCAGAGTACCCATGAATCTTTTTACGTCTCGAACTCTATGAATCTTATCTATTTTTCTTTTTGAATGATTTTAGTAAAAAGCACTTTTAGTAGATAGAACGTTAGTTAGTTATTAATTGTTCTTTTAATATTTCCAGGACGGATGAGTTCATTCAGCGAACCATCCGCAAGCGTTTCGCGGACTGCACCGTGCTGACGGTGGCGCACCGGCTAAACACCATCATGGACTCGGACCGCGTCATGGTGATGGACTCCGGCCGACTGGTGGAGTTCGACCACCCTTATAAACTCCTCAGCAACACCGAAGGCTACTTCACAAAAATGGTCAAAGAAACCAGTGACAAAATGTCAGAACAACTCTTCCAGATTGCTAAAACCACGTTCCTCAACAATGGCGGCGTGATAGAATAACTGGCATGCCAGTCGTCATAACTTGTTAAGTTTTTAATTAATGTTTAGGGTACCTACGTAATATTTGAACTTAGTAATAGAAAGGTAATAAGTCGCATAGGTAGGGATTAGGTTCAGATGTACCAATACTAATCATCCATTTTAATACAAACAGCAAAAGGTTCAGGATATTGTTGCCTGGTATAAACCAGTACGGTGCTAGGCTGCATAATATAGGATATGTAGATTTACTTTTAATTTGGTAACCGTAGCAAAACCAGAGCAAGGCGAGATATACCTCGACCTCAGCATTTTGAAGGGAGTCCTATTTTGGTTTTCGTCGGGTAATATTTAAAGTTCGCGTTCGGGTCCTTCAAATTATTTAATAAGTTGCACCCATTGATACCGTCTAGTGAGTACTTCGTCATATTTTTATACAAATGAGGGTTTCCGCGATTGACATTTTCACTAGATGGCAGCACCGTGACGACAGGTCTTTTTGGCAGTAGCTGTCAAAATCCACCAATCAAAAAATATATGGTTAAACATGATTGGTGGATTGTGACAGCTAGACCTCTCGCAACGGTGCTGCCATCTAGTGAAAAACTCGATCGCGGAAACCCTCATTGACGCTATACCTACACTGACGGTATCATGTATGGATGGTACAAGGAGGATCGATCTCTCTTATAGGAAAACGGTCGAAAAAGTGTCCAGCAGTAAGCACTAAACAATAGTTCCAAATATCTCCGGGTGGCGCTAGGTATAGTTCAGCATTTGAAATGAATTACCGATATTTCATACTTATATGACATTCTAAATAAAATTAATATTCAGAGTGTTTTTCTTCTCCGCAAATAATTATTTTGTAAATATGTATGGATTTGATTTTTTAATAATTTAATAATTAATTCAATCAAATTTAATATCACTGTGGCGCCATCAGTCTATCTCCTTTTGACGGACATTTTTGTAACATAGAGATTTATATCCTTCTTGTACCATCCATAGTATCATGTCTACCAACAAGCCTCAACTGTCAGCATTTATTGCAACTAATACTTATTTGAAAATGACATCAGGCCATTTTGGCCAGTTTAGTCCCTTGTTTTTTTAATATTATAAAATACGTAAAGTAACACGACAATATCGGGTGTTCTAGAAAGTATAAGCACGAGTTCTACATACAATTAAACAAAACAATATTATTCGCCATACTTATTTTTACAATGAATTGTATATTCAACTTATTATCTAACAATTATTGTACCATTTCTTCCAGAATAATTAATTGTAAGCCAATGACCGAACCTTAGACCTGACACTCGACATAAGCTTCAGCACAGACTTGTTCCCAACGACTTTGGAGGCTTTCAACCAGTTTCTTTTAAAAGCCTTAATGGAATCCGCGGCTCTAGTATTATTCCGAAGATATGCCTTGGTAAGTGCCCAAAAAGTCTCAATAGGCCTGGCTTCTGGGCAGTTCGGAGGATTCTTGTCCTTGGGTACGTATTCGACTTTGTTATCTTTATACCAGGCTAACTTGGCCTTCGAATAGTGCACGGATGCCAAATCCGGCCAAAATAAGACAGGTCCATCATGCTCACGGATCCTAGGCAGTAGGCGACGATTTAAGCACTCGGTGATGTAGGTATCGGACTTCATTGTTTGCGTAGTGACAAATGGCTTGGATAATTTCCCACACTCACAAATAGCTTGCCAAACCATTGCTTTTTTACTGAATTTTTCAGTGAAGATGGATTTGTTCGCGTCACTGATATCCTGGCCCTCTCGCACGGTATAAAATTGATCACCCGGGAGCATTTTGTAATCAAATTTTATGTATGTCTCGTCGTCCATTATAATGCATGCTGATTTTCGGCACAAGAGAGTATCATAAAACTTGCGAGCTTTCGGTTTTTTTCTGTTTCTTGTATATCCTCCTGAGTCCCAAATAGCTTTAAAAAGGACAAAATGGCGTTCATGGTTGAGTCCTGAGTTTTAAAAAAAAAAGATGTCACTATGACCGAAAGAACTTTTAAAAGGCCTAAAGCAATATAGTCATTGAGTCCTGAACTTTTAACGGTAATTTAATCTTATTTATACGCAACTATACCATTTTACCTAGAACAAACATTATTCAGTAATAAAGAAACTTTATTTTGTACTAAGTCAGTTAATCCATACATTTGTTCTTTTTAAAGGACTCTCGTTCTTAGTGTGTAGTAGGAAACATAATAATAGTAGGTAAATAAACAAGGACATTGGTTACAACCTTTAGTTTTATTCAGTCAAATTACAACTAAAACAAGAAATCTAAAAGTAAAATTTATCAAAAGTAAAATTTGATTGGAGACTACGTCTATCTCAGGCTCTTGATACGAAGGATCTTCGTCATCATCGGCATCTTCTATTTCAGATTCATTCAAGAGCTGGTCTATATCCTCATCGCGTAACGCTAAAATAAAATAAAATTTATTAAAACCGGCCCTGCACTTTCTAGTAAAAGTCTAATTATCTAATCTACCTACTATAAATCTAGCACTGATCTTCATAACTAAGAAAGTTTATGAATGCTGCGTTTTAAGGTTAACTGTGTCCACAACAGGTGTCGTTACCTTATATCCAATTATTCTAACACAGTTGTAATATTTACATAATAAGAATATTATTAAATTCAAGCCAAAAAGATAACTAAAAACAAAACACTATGTATACATCATTTACTTTAGGCAATAAGACCGAACACACTTTTAAAAGGACAAATTATTTTACCTTGAAAAATCCCCGTTTACGCCACATGATCATCAAAAATAACACAATGTAGGTATACTTTAAGAATTTATAAGTGCAAACACAGTTTTGATGAAAGTAAATATCAATATTTGGCTAAAATATGAATGGATTTACTTACGTAGTTTCCGACGTGCTGCCATTGTGCCCTGTTACTGGCTACTGCAAATAAATATGGCGTCTTGGTATGGTTCCAACCTATGCATGGGAAAGGGATGACCATATAAACCTTAAGATAATGAATTTATGGTCTAAAATATCGCGGTAAATTTCGGAAAATGATTTTGTACCTTTAAAAGGCATCTCGTGCTTAATGACAACTGTTGCTTTCGAATCGTCAGGACTTAACAGTGGTTGACATTTTAGCCTTTTGAAAGCTATCTCGGTCTTTATAACAACTATTTTTTTAAAAGGTCGGGTCTTAGGAGGATATTCTAAGACCAATCCTTGCTTTGGCTCGATGAACATTGCTTGCCGATGTACGTAGTTTTTTGGCCACATCCCTAACAGATAAGTCGGGTTTTCTAACAAACGTTTGAGCGATTTTCCGGTCCCGGTTTTCGGCCGCTTTTCGGTGCATCGCAAAAGGAATATTCTTCGCCATACTTTCGTATCGCTGTGCGGGACGGCTCCAATACTGACTCCTACCGTTTTCTCTAACTGTTTCAACATTATGTTAGGGATTTTACACCATTGCACGATCATTTTACGTTTTTCGGGAGAAATACCTCGCATTTTGAGTATTTTACAGAAATGCACTTCAAATAATAACCGTATTTGTTGGTAACCATTAAAACAGAAAACCTGCATTCAAACTTTTTTCTTACCATTATTAGAAAGAAAATGGCAGCCCTCCAAATATGTGCTTATACTTTCTGGAACACCCGATAACATTATTCATAGACTACGTTTAGGCACGACTCGGTAACTTATTAGACGATGTAAAATTGATACAAAAATCTGAAATGCTGGTCTGATTTTGACTTTCGTACTCAACGCATATTCTTTTTTAAGCATAAAAATAAATTAAGTTTTCAAAAATAGCCTTTTTTTTGTCAATTTTAATGTTTATAACTTAGGTATAGGTGAAAAACTTAAGTAAGTAAGTCACCTGTTTTATGTAGTTGTGTACAGTTTGCAAAAAACGCATAAGCATAATAAATTATATAAACATTTAATATGAGTAGTACATATTAATAACATACTGAAAATTTATTTATCTCAATCACTCGGCATTTCGTCATCCTCATTTTCATCAGTGGACTGTACAGAAACAATGTCACCGTCATTATCTTCCGTGGAAACACTTTATAATGAAACTCTCCGATATTCCATCCCGTTGTAATTCTTGACATTGATACTTTTGCTCCTCCTTCATTGTATGTAAGCATACATTTTTCCATTCTTCCCGAGTTATTATACTCATTTTTTGCTAAACTTTTAATATACTCCATATTCATTGAAACGTTTTTTTTGCTACAAATCCTTTGACTTTTCCCCAAATATTTTCAATTGGGTTGAATTGGGGATGATATGGTGGTAAGCGAAGTGCCGTATGTCCGTGTTGACTTAAAATTGTATCAGTTTTGTATTCTACGAATTTTTGCTTATTTTTGAATAAATACAAGACCGTATAGTTGTGTCTTATAGTCATATTTCGCTGAGTGAGCCAATCCATCATGAGTTGCTTTTACAATTTACTTCTGTGGTAAACTGTAAGTATTATTGTTTATTCATGAACGACGCAAAAAAATACGAAGACAATTACTCTACATTGACAACTATTTATATCTTATCATGACAATAGAATCATAAGTGGACAGGAATAATCAAACTTGAAAGATAAGAAAATAATGAGTTTGCAAACCATACGATATATTACAAATTTTAAAAATGGAATGTCTATTCGCACACATTACTCACACATACAACAGGTGACTTACTTAAGTTTTTCACCTATAATCTCTATTATGATTTATGATTGATTGCCAATTTTTCGTACATTTAAATCTTTATATAATTCAACATGATGCGATTAACTATGTTGAAATAATACTTAGTGAGGAGCTGACAAGGTACCAATCAGGTAGGTACCAATGAAGGTACTTGAGACAGAACTTATGGATCGACTAAGTACCTACTACGAGTAGTATTAGGCTACTACTATTACCTAAATTACTTCAGATAGTTTTAATCTCTAAGAAGCAAGCCAATCATTGGTTTCATTTCAACATTCCCGATTGTAACGTAAGTCATGTTACGTAAGGCGTGTAGCTAATAAGCTAGGTGTAGATAAGTAACTAGGTGTATTGTAACTAGCGATCTACCTTCGAATTATGTTAGGTGAAGCACTAATGGATTTGCACTGTTAAAGCGCATATTGTATTAGGTTAGGTAGGTACTTTATTAAGAACTTAGCCTATTGAGTATTGAGAACGTACATTATTTATTGTAGGTATGTACCTATATGTGCCTATTTCATGAAAAAGGTAGGTACAGTCACGTCTGGAAATATGGATACATTTAATGTGACAAAAATATGTAGCCGCGACTCTATTACCAAGGCGTAAGGTCTTGGATACATGTTTTTGTCACATTAAATGTATCTATATTTTCAGACGTGACCGTACAATTGATAAAAAAGATAGGAATCGTTAGGTTAAGACCGGCTTAACTTTTCATTGTATTTATATTGCCAGTATCTAAGTATAAATGTAGGAACATCACTGTGTTATTTATTTTAGAGTAGAATATATTATAATGATTATTGATTTAGTATTGTCTTAAAATTAACTCATCTATGAAGATTGTTTCAACTGAAAACCGACCATTGTGAATGCCATAGAGGATTTCCTCGAACAAATATTAAATAAGCTTTACCCATCGCCAGTCGTTTTATTCTATTAACCTAACCGTAAGATACTCTCACCTATTTAAGTTTATAAGCAGGTACTAGGTACGAAATCAACAAAAGTATTATGAGCGGAGCGTAAGCGAAGCAAGTTCTTACAAACAACTTCAAGCTATTGGGACGTCTCGGCATTTCGATGGCTTTTTGATTTTTAAATGTTCCGAGATAACTTGAGTAACGCTTTTCTGATCTTCATGAAATTTGTTGGGGTTGTAGCAGAGATACATATAATTCGTATATGAGCAGGATCGACCTAGGGGTCATGGAGCTAAGAGGCGCGAAAAAATCATCATATGGGTCTTGTTATATAGGTCATCTCGTTTGCAAGGAAATCGCGAGTTCTGAGTTCGAGGCGGACTACTCGTTTTTAATTCAAGACAGTAAACTGAAAGTGTTATCAAAGGTGGCGAGTGTCATTTTTTATTCGGCGGAGGCACGGCTGCTAGTCTATCAATGGATTAGGTTTAAACCTGGCGAGCAAGGTTTAAACCTAATCCATCGATAAAACAGTAGCCTAATATACCTATATCCAATAACCAATAAGTGGTGGTGCGTCTATAAAACTCGATTGCCATCGTGAAGCGACGGCTACGATCCGAATCCGACGTTGTCCGGATCTGCGGACCTACCGCGATCGTCGAAAAGCGAAATTTCGTTAATTATATATAAGGCGCAGTTATAAGGTAGTGTGAAGAAGGGTATGCAATATGCATCTCTGTCAAAAAAAATTACAACTAGTATCCGATACGTTTGCCTAAGTGAGAAAGAGAACTTGTCATGCGTAAAGAAGGGACAACATGATTCGTAAGGTCAAAGAGGGACCTCTGCACGTATACCTCTATGTAAACGTATGTGCAAATAGACGAACGAAGTGGTTCGCGGTTATAGGCCAGGCCTATAATCTTATGTTATGCTCGAGCATAAATAGCGACTTTAGGCCACCTACGCACGACATAAAGACGAACTTTTAGAGCATCAGATGATGAGATGTGAAAACGATTTTCTCACACATCCGTTTTGAACTTTGATCGTGTTGGAACTTAAATCGCCCCGTGATCAGCGTAGGTATATTCGCTGACATGTAGTTCTTGCTAACCTTATAAGTAAATAAAATGTGATGGTACCTCATCGTACATTATTTATTATGAATAAGTTATTTATTTAGGTACACAAAAAGAAACATAGGTATAAATAAACTTACAATAAACTTAAATGTAAATCTAAAATAAACTTACAATAAACTTAAATATAAAACTAAAATAAACTTACAAATAATAAATGCTCCCCAGGTCGCCTTCGTGGGTCATGGTTCCCAGAAGCCTGGCAGCGTTGCCTCTTTGGATGGCCAGGCTTATCCTCTGTCCAAAGAAGCTGCGAGAACGGAATATTTGCGCCGTTTGTGTTGTTCCGCGGTTGTAGCTGCAGCTCCTGTAAGTGGAACGGTGCAAGCGTGTCAACGCAGGTGGCGTCCCATACAAGCGTCCTCCCCAGTCTCCAAGGAACGATTGTCATCCCATCGGGTCGCTTGCCGCCGTCGCGCACGATACCGTTCGGCTCAAGGATGGCCCGCACGCTAACGGAAGCAAGCGCCCTTCGGATAACATCGTTCAAAGAGGCGTGGCGGGAGATGCGGCCTGCGCTTCGCTGGCAGGACAAGCCATGGTGGCCCAGCTCGTCAACCGTGGCGCCACAGCGGCATCTGTGGGGTTCGTTGGTTTTGGTGCCCAGACGCAGACAAGTGGCTAGTGAGGGTGGACTTGTCTAAAAGAGTGCCGATATTAGGTGACGGCAACGCGTGAAGCCAGTAGCTTCCGGCTCTGTAACTGCTAGTAGACGAGCTCGCTCTGCTGAACTCTAGGCCGTGTCCATGAGTTCTTTTAAAGTTGACTTACAGAACGGCTCGTCCCACTGTCTTTGTGAGTTAGGGGAAACCGGAAGCTGGTCACCGGGACATGACTTTACCCAGATGTCTTTGGCCTCGATCAACGTGGTTGAGCACTCGTTGCCAGCTGTTGGGCAAAAGATTCGGTTAGCGAGATCTTGTGTACTGTGAAAGGAAGACAAAAATGCTGGGAGGGCCACACTGACTACTTGTCGTATCCCTAATCCACCATGACGAATAGGCAGTGAGGCCTGCGTCCAGGCGCGGTTATCTAGGTGGATCTTGAGGATGGATGAGAGGGTGTTTTTGAGGGTAGAGTCTAGGGCTTCGATAAGGTGGGGACGTTTCCAGACAGGGCTACATCTAAGTAAGTATGTGAATTTGGGAACGAACAGACAGAATTTAATGATGATTAATGCCATGTGTGCACTGATTTCCAGAAGGCGGTCCGAATAAGCTTTATGGGTATTGAGATGTTCGTCGATGAGTGGTAGGATAGATTCAGGAAAAATGGGGGCACCTAGGAGTCGGAGGGAATTTTTATCACTAATTTTTATGTTTGGAGAAATGGTATTAAAGTTCGAGATTATTTGTTGTAGTTCGGTCGCAGGTATGGGCTTGTTGATAAAAAGTTCACATTTTGAAAAGTTTAACTCCAGTCCGATGGAACTAAATGAGTCGGTAAGGTTTTTCAGGTCATCTAAAACGGTTTTCCAATCTCCTCCTAGAGTCCCATCATCAAGGTACCAGGAGTTAAATTTTGATTGCAGGCTTGAAATGGTTGGATGGTTGGCGAGGCTGAAAATGGCTGGTCCTAACGGATCGCCCTGTTGACACCCCACTGCTGATGATAAGCGGTGGGTTTTGAAGAGAAGGTGAGTAGGTTCGCGATAACTTTGCCACAAGTATTTGTAAATCAATGGTGTGGCATCATGAACTTGTGTTAGTAAGGCTAGTAGTTTAGTAGTAGCTGTGTAGTTCTTTACATCCACTTTCAGCAGCACCTCGCTTGAGTATGTGTTAATTAAGTATGTTTTAATTACGCCCACCAAGTTAAAAAACTAAATCTGAAAAAAAAAATCATTTTTTATACCAAACCCATTGAAATTCTAATTGTACTGACTATTTTATATGATAAGTATTAATAGCTGACGACCCTTTATGTAAATCAGGAAATATCCCTACATAGCTAGACAACAAAATAATTTAATAGTACTTGAATAGTATTATGTACAGTCACCGGCAATAGTTTTTCCTACACGAAGGCCGCAATAACATGTGACATGCTCTTATATGGTCCTACAATTTTTTATTTGTCGTGTGTCACATATTTTTGCGGCCTTCGGGTAGAAAGAAACTATTGCCGGTGCCTGTACATGGTTGCATGCCCATGCATGGAAGACGAGGAAGTAGTATGCAAGCAGTACCTAATATGGTCTTAGCCTGACGAATAGGGCGAATAAAAAAATTATATGGAAAAAAAATAATGTCACGTCACTGTCATGTCATGCATAGCCAAAACTATGGATGGTACAAGAAGGATATAAATCTCTATGTTACAAAAGTGTCCGTCAAAAGGCGATAAACTGATGGCGCCACAATGATATTAAATTTGATTAAATTCATTTTGAAATTAAAAAAATTTAATCCAAAATAATTATTTGCGGAGGTGAAAAGCACTCTGAATATTAATTTTATTTAGAAAGTCATATAAGTATTAAATATCGGTAATTCATTTCAAATGCTGAACTATACCTAGCGCCACCCGGAGATATTTGGAACTATTGTTTAGTGCTTACCGCTGGACACTTTTTCGACCGCTTTCCTAGAAGAGAGTTCCATCCTTCCTATACCATCCATAGCCAAAACGGTGTGATTAGACGTGGATTAGACATTGCAATTTGTAGAGCCTAATCTGCCAGATTGGGATGTCTAATAAAAGTTAGAGCACTAAGGGTGGGCGCCCACGAGCCATCTAAGGGGCGTCCATTAATCGCGTAATATTGTATAGGGGGGGAGGGGGTCAAGAAAAAATCACCAACAATCACCACAGGGGGGATGGGGGTCTGGACACGTATCACGTGTTAATTTTTTGTTCCTTCGTGCTATACTGTATTTCAATAAAATAAAAATTATCAACTTTTAAATGATGAATCTGTGAAATCCAGAGTAAAAATTTTCCTCGCAGTTGGACTTCTGCGTTTAGTTGAGCGGGCGAGGCGTCGCTATGCTTTATGCACGGGGTCACTTAGATTGATCTCATTTTTATGAAAATCAAATTCTAATAACGGGATCCATGAGGAATCGAGGGAACTCCTGAAACCCTATAAGGAGACGTATAGCGATTTTTTTTAATCTAAAAACCAAACAATTGTATTTGAGTAGTGCTATTTACTGAAATTCATTTAGAACCCGAGCTCCTAACACTTTTTCCCTTCAAGTCTACAGAAATAACACATCTTTCTACAATCCGATCGTTAGAATGTGTCGTCAGTACAATGATTTGGTATCAAATAATTTTTAAGAAAAAAAAACCGACTTCCATGGGGGTAGCCGGTGAAGCATTATTGTAGATGGTGCACTTAGATTCCATACAATGAAATAACTTGCTTAACAAACGCAGCGGAGAGGACAAATCGCCAAACCTGAACTATGCGTAGTTGAAGAGTTCCGTTCTGATCATCATCAGCAGTTCCACTTCATCAAATGTCACTCTTTTGAATGAAAATGCTTGACTTGTTGATAAAAATACAAAAATCACTATGTGTAAGCCCTTAAGATTTAAGGAGTTCCCTCGATTCTTCATGGATCCCATCATCAGAACTTGAGCTTGACGAAAATTTGTCCTGACAATTAAACTTGCTAAACAAACACAGCGAAGAGGACAAATCGCCAAACGTGAACTATGCGTCGTTGAAGAGTTCCGTTCTGATCATCATCAGCAGTTCCACTTCATCAAATGTCACTCTTTTGAATGAAAATGCTTGATTTGTTGATAAAAATACAAAAGTCACTTTATGTATGCCTTTAAGATTTGAGGAATTCCCTCGATTCCTCATGGAACTCATCATCAGAACTTGAGCTTGACGAAAATTGGTCCTGACAATCTAACTTGCTTAACAAACACAGCGAAGGGGACGAATCGCCAAACGTGAACTATGCGTCGTTGAAGAGTTCCGTTCTGATCATCATCAGCAGTTCCACTTCATCAAATGTCACTCTTTTGAATGAAAATGCTTGACTTGTTGATAAAAATACAAAAATCACTATGTGTAAGCCCTTAAGATTTGAGGAGTTCCCTCGATTCTTCATGGATCCCATCATCAGAACTTGAGCTTGACGAAAATTTGTCCTGATAATTAAACTTGCTAAACAAACACAGCGAAGAGGACAAATCGCCAAACGTGAACTATGCGTCGTTGAAGAGTTCCGTTCTGATCATCATCAGCAGTTCTACTTCATCAAATGTCACTGTTTTGAATGAAAATAATGGATTTGTTGATAAAAATCACTATATGTCTTTAAGATTTGAGGAGTTCCCTCGATTCCTCATGGATCCCATCATCAGAACTGCGTTTTGACAAAAACGGGACCAATCTGTATACATATACTTACAATCAAAAAAAGAATTTTCAAAATCGGTTCAGACATGACGGAGTTATGGAGTAACAAACATAAGAAAAAAAAAAAAAAAAAAAAAAAAAAAACATACACGCCGAAATTTGTCTATTTTTAACCGACTTCCAGATTTCTTTCAGAAATCTTCGGTTAAAAATTGAGAACCTCCTCTTTTGAAATCTGGAAGTCGGTTAAAAATAGACAAATTGACATTTTTGACTCACGGCTTGAGGTATTCAAGGGGCAGGTCGTGTATGCTCTTGGCCATCACACCTAAATATTTTTTAATAACACAATTTAGCACTTGCTTAAAACACTTATCTATAGTTAATTTAGTAAGTAGGTATACTCGTAGTTATAGTTTTAGGATAGTTTTTGCTCGTATGTATATAACTATTTTATCTGTGCTGTGCATGCCTATTTTGGATAGCATTGTTATAAAAAACCTACCTTACATGTAATTTTCTATTAATGTATGGAATGTTGTCTGTCTGGTGTGCCTAATAAATAAAATAAAATTAAAAAATTAAAAAATTGAAACTGCTTGTGAAGACCAGAATGGAACTCCTTCACGACAAGGTTTTTTACATCTTGGGACTAAATGTTATGACTCTTATGAGATGCACTATGATTGTAAATAATTTTTAGTGGCATTTGAAATATTATTTTCTTCACAGTAGGTTTTTAGGGTTCCGTAGCAAAAATGGCAAAAACGTAACACTTATAGTTTCGTTACGTCCGTCTGTCCTTCCGTCCGTCCGTATGTCCGTTTTCCCGTCTGTATGTCACAGCCATTTTACTCGGAAACTATAAAACGTATCTTAATAAATATTTGAACATAAGGTGTATTGATGTATGCCGCTATACTTATTTTTGTAGTAAAATTGTTGGAAAAGATATATTTGGGGGGAGTCACTTTTGAACCGGAGATCCAAAAAATATGAAAATTAATTATTAAGTTATCTCCAAAAAACGTCTTGCATAGGCAGATACGACCTTTTGATATTACTTTTTCGATAGTAGGTACGAAACCCTCCATTATGCGTGGTCCGATACGCACTTGGCCGGTTTTTTTCTATTAAATATTATTTTAATGATAATAGTGAGATGTGCATACATGTAGTTTAATTTTTTTACCCTTCACGTATACGTACTAGAGGTGTGCGCCGATGGAAAAATCATCGGCGGCGGCGTCCGATCGTTTTTTGACCGGCGGCGGCGGCGTCATCGGCGTGAAATCGGCGTGGTACATATTTTTAATATGCCTGGGGAATTTGACTAATTACCTTCTACATTGAAGCCCACTGCGTATTTATAAGGATAAACTGCTTAAATAAAACACACCTAATCTTTGAAAACGTATGACTGTCTCGCAAACATTGCACATTTCAAATCAAAAGACTTGATTTTAAAGAATTTTCCAAAAGCTGGACTAGTTATGATCCACATTTATAGCTCCGTATATACTTAATGTTTAATGTGTACACCACTTTCCTGAAAATCAACTACGATAATAATACAAAAAGCCCCGAAGTTAAAAAGTGCAGAACAGACTGATTTACAATTTGTAATTTGTGAGAGAAAATGTTGATTCTAAGTTCTATAGGTAAAAGACAAAGATGCTTGCGGTAGCCCGAATTTCTTAAGGAAATAAAATCTACATTTTATTTTATCGTTCTTCGATGGATGTATTGGATTTTTGTTCGATATTAAATCAAATACAAAAATTGAAAAATAATCAAACCCAGTTGGGCTTGAACCAACATCAATACGCCTTGCCAGGGCTCGATCGCATTACCGATTCGCAACATGATTTTTTCGGAAGATGTCATTTGATTCTATTTCCCGTTAGATTCAAAAGTCTCTAATAAACCTACTATCTATTGTAGCCTTAAAACGTCAAAAATGCGAAAATATTACTACGTTAAGCATCTGCGCCGTGCGTCAAACGCCCCATACAAAAAACGTGAGGTTTATGACGTCACCGGCCTCAAAGTTGCGGAATACTGTTTGGAAGAAATAAGTTTTTGGAATGTTTTTGTAACTTTTGGGCACGAAACAATGCGTTTTTATACAGTTGTTATACTTTTTTTAGAAAGAAGTAATCGAATTGAGGTTTTGAAAATATATATGGAGTATTTAAAAAATTGCTCAAAATTAACGTTTTTAAACCGCAATATCTTTACAAAAAATATTAGAAAATAATTGCAGATTTCCACTTTTTTTTATTAATCTGGAGTTGTTGTTGAACGTGTTTATAGAATAAATTCAATTAAATAATTTTCACGCATGTTCCCAATTAAGCTATGGGTCAAGTAACTAAGATGAAGAAATGTTCAATGCATCACTCTAAAAAAAATGCAAAAATAAGTATGGATTAGATTCCTTGATTAACTAACAGAATTCAGTTTTTTTCAATTATTTGTGTTACTTATTTCATCCAATCATCCGAGCGGCTTGTGAAGTTCTATTTTAATAGCAAAAACATGGGTGCTGATGAACATCGATGAACCACAATAAATCCATGCGCCTAACGCACGTCAGTAGCATCGGATAGAAAGAACGAGTAACTTTAAAACAAAATTGAACCATCTTTTACAAATAGTTTAAGTTGACATCATTTTATAGTGATATCCACAGTTCCACTTTACTATCAAATATTAAGCGTCACTAGCAGAGCGAAAATGTGCGAGCTATTATAAAAGCGCGTAAATTACAATTTACTGCAGGCGTAACGTTACGTAACTATACTTAACTTACTTACTTACTTACTGCAGTGGCGCAGCGACCCAAAGTGGATCTTGGCCTCCGACACCAAATATACTTAACAATAACGTATATATATATATATATATATATATATATATATATATATATATATATATATATATATATATATATCTCGATTCCAAAATCAAACTTGATCTAATAAGAATGGGTCATTTAAACAAAAAAAACTAACCCAGTCGTCTTCGCGAAATGGAAACAACACATGAGAACCTGAAGCTTTTTGGAGTCAGTCAATAAATAAAAATGTGTTACTTCACTCTTATTTTAGGGAAAGTTCAAAGTAAGTAAATCAAAATGCTTATTACTATTCAAAAGCCGGAAAAAGCACATTATATAAAAATATAAAATCTTTATTTAAAAACCAGACGTCGTTGTCATAAATTATCGATAAGTCGTTGACGTAAATCTTACGATAGCATCGAAATAACAGCAAAATTAACGTCAGTTGGTACACCGGCAAGAAGGAAAAGCATTTTTTTAAAAGAAGTAGTATGCTGGCCACTCACTACCATTTCCGGGCAATAAAACAAGATAAAGACTTAAAAATTGCCACGCCGATTCTACGCCGGTCAAAATCATCGGCGGCGGCGGCGTGGAAAAATAGTCGGCGGCGGCGGCGCGGCGGCGCGGCGCACATGTCTACGTACGTTAGGTTTTCACGTGTTAGAATTGTACTTATTTTAGTTAGCAAAAAATTACACGTCATATTGGACGAGGGGTGGAGGGGTCCTACCAAAGATCACCGTGGGGGAGGGGGGGTCTAAAACAAGCCAAAAACGTATGACGCGATTAATGGACCCTAGTCGCAAGGCAAGGATTAATTTGTCTCTTTCGACAAATTAATCGCCTCCTCGCCGTGCTTTAGGGAGATCGGCAGTGTTGAGGTGCAACCTCTTTATGTCAGCCTTAAGATATAAACCTAGCCAGCTGCTAGACTTATGTCTGTCAAAATTTGAATTAAGACAGATTGAGAAAATTGTGTTGTCATAATGTTGGTTTACAAAACGGTGATTAAAGAGTTCCTTGAGCAAATAAGAGGAAGATCACAGAGTACCTTCTTATAGACTGAAATAGAGAACAAACTCTGGGGCTCTGGCGGGTAACTGAGTCGCTACCGCCATCTGTTACCGGGAGTTGTAATTTTTTTTAATAGGGTTGCCACAGAGTACCTTCTTATAGGGTTGCTTTATGCAGTACTTTTGTTTAAATTTAAAATTAATAACCGGAAATCTTTAAGTATGCATTGGCATACTGAAAGACTTTCTATTTTCAATTTTAAATACCTTATATTTATGTATAAGCATACTCTATATAAAATATTACAAGCAGTCGCAGTTTCTGTACACTTTTAATTAACGGAAAATGACATTTAATGTTAAATTCTTGTTTCAAAATAACGAAACGCTAAAAACACATGAAATCTTTTTTAAATTTAAAAATGCTAGTGTAAAGTAACGCCGACCGTATAAATAGGTATATTTAAATAAATAAATGAAACAGTCGATTTGTAACTTCCATAATATTCTCGAGTTAATAACCTAAGTTTACAACAATTTTATCTAAAATGACTAACTCCATCCATTTTTGACCCCATCGTATAACCGCATTCGATGTTATTTTGAATTTACTATTAAGTAAATATACATTTCGACAGACCTAATCAACCATAAACAAACACAAAATAAATAATGTTTTAAATAAAACAAGTCCAATCTTTCAGCTACATGAACAGTACAAATAGTACAAAAGTGAAAAAAAATGTGCGATACGAGCGGGCTTGCGGCCGCGCGCGTCTTGTCGGCGGTTCTGCCGGCGGCTGACGGCAGCGTCACACGACGCATGTAGAC
Organism: Pammene aurita; assembly: GCA_947086415.1. Classification (NCBI taxonomy): domain Eukaryota; kingdom Metazoa; phylum Arthropoda; class Insecta; order Lepidoptera; family Tortricidae; genus Pammene; species Pammene aurita. The sequence goes on from OX352289.1 coordinate 19,956,531, forward strand.
ACTAAACTGATCTCTTGATCATCTCCTCTTGGAGACTAGGCGAGCGGAGTCGGAAGGCGGCGGCCGCTGGCAGCAGTGGCAGCTACAAGAAGCGCCGCGCGGCCCTGGCGGCCGGCGGCGGCCTACGCTACTGGCCGCTGCCATTCCAATAAGAATCGGCCCTAAAGATAGATTGGCAATTGAAATTGAAATCGACTGTTATTTTTCTAATCTGAAAAAACGAGGTAGGGTAATTGTGCTAGTTTCCCGTCCAGGTCCAGTTTACCGTCCACTTTATTAAACTACTGCAAATAAATGAGAAAAACTTTTTAAGGTCAACATAGTTTATATTTATAGTTTATTCTTTAGTAGATTTTCTACTTTTAAGCTTTTATTTTGGGAATAACTTGAAGACAAACATATAAATAATAAAATTGTAAAATTTGTGCTTGTAACTGTATGAGGTGTGCAATAAAGAGTATTTATTATTATTTCCTTTATTTATCTTTTTACTTAGTTTAGGGTTTTTACAATATTTTTATAAAAGTAAAATATAAAAATACATCTAAAACATATGAAAACAATAAAAGCATTATAAAAAACCTAAACTAGGGTGCCGCCGGCAACGGAGCAGGGCCCAGGCTGCCGGTGGTTAGGGCCGCAGAGTGAGGAACCTTCGGACTATGCGCGCCGTGTCCAAGATTACCGCCTTCTGAATCTGACCCCTGATCCAACCACAACCTCGTAGCGAAAGTCTCTCAAGATGTTGGTCGAGACTCTTCGCTACGAGACCGTTCGCAGAGACAACTATCGGCACAATGATCGCCGAATCAACCTCCCACATGGCGGTTACCTCGTGAGCCAAGTCTAGTATTATTATTATAAATAAGTATTGACGGAAAACTGACAAGAGTGGACGAAAACTAGCACAATCACCCTATAGACATTCAGACTGCGGCTATGTTAAGGGGAAAATTACCGCCGACGCAAAAAGAGAAGTGTTATTTGCGGTGGGCTTTTATAATTTTTCATTTAATTTACTTGTAAAAATAGGTACAATCTTGATTAAGTATGGTTTTATATGGGAGCTCATGCATTATACGACACAATACGACACTTTTCTTCCCGCACAGACTCTACCAAAATTGTATCTTGATTTTGCAGTGATATAGGCGAGGTTTAAATTGTATACATACCGTCCTGTGGTGTGCATCCGGGTATACAACACTCTTTATCAGACATTTCCGAATTTCAACATAAAGTTGTCCTTTGTTCATAATTTTGTCCAAAAAGCGTTTAAATGACCGTGGCGGCGTCCATTTGACTTACGGCCATTCAGCGACGAATTTCTGAAACTGCGCGATAAGTATTGTTGCCAAAAGAAAAAATATATATAATTTCCAAAGCAGCGTATTATTTGCTAATTTAAGTTATTTATATTGAGCAAATTATTTCCTGTTACGACAAAATAATTACAACATAATTAAATTTATACAATGTCATGATTTTAGCGCTTATCGCGACATCTGTAATCGAAAGTAAAGAAGTTTTTAGTAATAATGCTGTCAAATTTGGAATAACTTAAAACTATGAATTTACTTATTCATAACTTCATACATAACTTGGCATGGTTATACTGTTGACATTACCATGTCCGTAGTACTAAGGTTATTCGCCCTGAGGAAGATTCAAAATAACTTCAAAACAGATTTCACATTTCTTAGGAATACAGATAGAAATCAGAGAAGGTGGTGATGTGAGGATTCATCAGACAGCCTACGCAAAGAGAATTCTGGAAAGATTTGGAATGCAAGATTGCAGGCCGGTCACCACTCCAATTATCAAAGATGATGAAGGCTTACAAAGACCACAGAAGGGTGAAAGTGTTAAGCAAGGTACACAGAAGGGCGAAGATTACTTCCTAAACAACTACAGACAGGTTGTCGGAGCTCTCGCTCATCTGATGGTTGGGACCAGACCTGACATAGCATACGCTGTGAGCGTGGTCTCCAGATGTCTCAAAAAACCTACGCAAGCAGATTGTGTAAAGGTGAAGCGCATCCTTCGCTATCTCCAATATGCTCCTGATATGGGCATAACTTATAAACGAAACTACAGAAAAGGCCGCCTAGACTGTTATAGTGATGCCGATCACGGCGGAGATATTGGAACCGGAAGATCGACATCTGGTGTTCTATGGATTTATGCTGGTGGAGCAGTTTCGTGGCTTAGCCAGAGGCAGCCAAGCGTTTCCATATCTATGACAGAAGCAGAAATAGTTGCGGCGAGCGAGGCAGCAAGGGAAAGTCTTTGGCTTACGCGCCTTATCGGTGGTCTCGTACAAATGGACGGACTTCCAGTTATGTACGTGGACAATGAGGCAGCGGTGCGTTTAGCGGAAAACCCAGAGTTCCATCGCAGGACTAAACACATCCGCATACGCCATTTCTTTGTCAGAGAATTAGTGGCAAATGGAAGCTTGGTCGTGAAGAGAATCAGCACAGAATTACAGCTGGCAGATATATTTACGAATCTGTAACGGTTCTCCGACAGGCGATTCGACGACGGGCTGTTCGTCGACAGAACTTTTCATCTTTTTTTTTTCGTTGACTGAACTTTTCTCCGACGCACGTTTCGCCGACAGAACTATTCATCTTTTGATTTTTCGTCGACAGCACTTTTCTCCGACGAACGTTTCGCCGACAGAACTATTCATCTTTAGATTTTTCGTCGACAGCACTTTTCTCCGACGAACGTTTCGCCGACAGAACTATTCATCTTTCGATTGTTCGACGACAAAACTTTTCAACGACGAACGTTTCGCCGACAGTACATTTTAACGATGAACGATTCATCGACAGATTATTTCTTCGACGAACGTTTCGACCACAGATAATTTCAACTAACGCGCATGACATATTTGAGAGGAATTTTGCGCGAAATATCATACACATCATAGAAAAAGTGGGAAATTTGTGTATGGTAGTGGAATTTTTGTATGGAACCACAGACAATTTGCAGCCGGATATCCGTCTTCTGGCTGATTTTTCTCTATGGTAGCTGGATTCCGAAGTGTGAGGAGCAACAAAAAACTGTGTTCAAAACGTCTGGCCGCAGAATAATATAATAGTATTTCATACAGAAGGTCGTCTTCCCTAACTTTGACAGATGAACAGAGACAAATGACGTCTCCATACAAGGGATTTTGACAACCCCGAAAACGTATCCGATACGCTTTACGTTTCAATGCAAGTAGCTGTCACATCGTAGAGATGGACACCCTTGGTATCGCGTACTTGTCAACCCTACAACGTCGAAAGGTAAAATTGTATGGAGACGTCATTTGTCACCGTTCATCTGTCAAAGTTCAGTCATGTCAAACGCTGATTTTGTAGGCAAGACGACCTTCTGTATGAAATACTATTATATTATTCTGAGGCCAGACGTTTCGAACACAGTTTTTTGTTGCTCCACACACTTCGGAATTCAGCTACCATAGAGAAAAATCAGCCAGAAGACGGATATCCGGCTGCCAATTGTCTGTGGTTCCATACAAAAATTCCACTACCATACACAAATTTCCCACTTTTTCTATGATGTCTATGATATTTCGCGCAAAATTCCTCTCAAATATGTGATGCGCGTTAGTTGAAATTATCTGTGGTCGAAACGTTCGTCGAAGAAATAATCTGTCTATGAATCGTTCATCGTTAAAATGTACTGTCGGCGAACCGTTCGTCGTCGAAAAGTTATGTCGTCGAACAATCGAAAGATGAATAGTTCTGTCGGCGAAACGTTCGTCGGAGGAAAGTGCTGTCGACGAAAAATCAAAAGATGAATAGTTCTGTCGGAGAAACGTGCGTCAGAGAAAAGTTCAGTCGACGAAAAAAAAAAGATGAAAAGTTCTGTCGACGAACAGCCCGTCGTCGAATCGCCTGTCGGAGAACCGTTACAGTTCTATATTTACTAAACCGCTTGCCAGACCAAGACTTCGACAGCTTATAGACAACCTAGGTTTATATAACGAGAGAAGGTGTTGAGGTGCAACCTCTTTATGTCAGCCTTAAGATATAAACCTAGCCAGCTGCTAGACTTATGTCTGTCAAAATTTGAATTTAGACAGATTGAGAAAATTGTGTTATATATATTTCTCTATGATTGTGTTGTCATAATGTTGGTTTACAAAACGCAAGTAAATTAAATATAAAATAAATAGTTCTATCAAGTTAATACTGTCGTTCGTTTAATCAGTGCTTCCACCGCGCGCAAACTCTATCTATTTTAAAAGGCAGTGCCCCGACACCCAGGGCGAATAATCTTAGTACTACGGACATGGTAATGTCAACAGTATAACCATGCCAAGTTATGTATGAAGTTATGAATAAGTAAATTCATAGTTTTTCTCAATATAAATAACTTAAATTAGCAAATAATACGCTGCTTTGGAAATTATATATATTTTTTCTTTTGGCAACACTACTTATCGCGCAGCCGCAGAAATTCGTCGCTGAATGGCCGTAAGTCATTTAAACGCTTTTTGGACAAAATTATGAACAAATGACAACTTTATGTTGAAATTCGGAAATGTCTGATAAAAAGTGTTGTGTACCCGGATGCACACCACAGGACGGTATGTATACAATCTAAAACTCGCCTATATCACTGCAAAATCAAGATACAATTTTGGTAGTCTGTGCGGGAAGAAAAGTGTCATATTGTGTCGTATAATGCATGAGCTCCTACATAAAACCATACTTAATCAAGATTGTACCTATTTTTACAAGTAAATTAAATGAAAAATTATAAAAGCCCATCGCAAATAACACTTCTCTTTTTGCGTCGGCGGTAATTTTCCCCTTAACATAGCCGCAGTCTGAATGTCTATAGGGTGATTGTGCTAGTTATCGTCCACTCTTGTCAGTTTTCCGTCCATACTTATTTATATGTTTACCTTCAAGTTATTCCCAAAATAAAAGCTTAAAAGTAAAAAATCTACTAAAGAACAAACTATAAATATAAACTATGTTGACCTTAAAAAGTTTTCCCATTTATTTGCAGTAGTTTAATAAAGTGGACGGTAAACTGGACCTGGACGGGAAACTAGCACAATTACCCTACCTCGTTTTTTCAGATTAGAAAAATAACAGTCGATTTCGCCAATCTATCTTTAGGGCCGATTCTTATTGGAATGGCAGCGGCCAGTAGCGTAGGCCGCCGCCGGCCGCCAGGGCCGCGCGGCGCTTCTTGTAGCTGCCAGCGGCCGCCGCCTTCCGACTCCGCTCGCCTAGTCTCCAAGAGGAGATGATCAAGAGATCAGTTTAGTGTCTACATGCGTCGTGTGACGCTGCCGTCAGCCGCGGGCAGAACCGCCGACAAGACGCGCGCGGCCGCAAGCCCGCTCGTATTGCACATTTTTTTTTCACTTTTGTACTGAGGGAAAACCCTACTATTTGTACTGTTTACGTAGCTGAAAGATTGGACTTGTTTTATTTAAAACATTATTTATTTTGTGTTTGTTTATGGTTGATTAGGTCTGTTGAAATGTATATTTATTTACTTAATAGTAAATTCAAAATAACATCGAATGGGGTTATACGATGGGTTCAAAAATGGATGGAGTTAGTCATTTTAGATAAAATAGTTGTAAACTTAGGTTATTAACTCGAGAATATTATGGAAGTTACAAATCAACTGTGTTTCATTTATTTATTTGAATATACCTATAGGTACGGTCGGCGTTACTTTACACTAGTATTTTTAAATTTAAAAAAGATTTCATGTATTTTTAGCGTTTCGTTATTTTGAAACAATTAACATTAAATGACATTTTCCGTTAATTGAAAGTGTACAGAAACTGCGACTGCTTGTAATATTTTATATATAGTATGCTTATACATAAATATAAGGTATTTAAAATTGAAAATAGAAAGTCTTTCAGTATGCCAATGCATACTTAAAGATTTCCGGTTATTCATTTTAAATTTGAACAAAAGTACTGCATAAAGCAACCCTATAAGAAGGTACTCTGTGGCAACCCTATTAAAAAAAATTACAACTCACGATAACAGATGGCGGTAGCGACTCAGTTACCCGCCAGAGCCCCAGAGTTTGTTCTCTATTTCAGTATATAAGAAGGTACTCTGTGCCGACACCCATGCTCCCTAGCATAGATGAATATGTATATAACTGAGATAGATAGGCAACTCTACGGCTCGTACTTGCAGCAGCTAGTGCCACCATCTAGTTTCATAGTGCTACATTTGATCACGTTACAGGGGAACGGGGGAAGGGGTTTACAGGGTATGGGGGGTGGGAGGGGAGGGGTAGACCTCGTCCCCCTCGCCCCTTCCTGACAGCCGTTCGGCGGGGAATCTAAGTTTGGACGTCCTGTAAATAAAACTAAGTTTATGTCAAATGCATACAATATTTATTGTACATATCATTATATTTCATTAGGTACATACTATGCACAATTGTTATACCCACATATAACTTAATATCTGACAAAAACCTAAAAACCGGCCAAGAGCCATAAATAGGTATATCAGTTTAGTAAATACTATATTATACCTAAATATATTAATTTGAAAAGCTAATTTAAATATTAACCTTAATGTAATGACAGACATGGTGCGGTGGTGCCTAGAAATTAGGCATTTCCTGATAGCAGTTATAAAATGAACCTATCTTAGACGATATTCTTTTTGAAAGATCTCACACAATACTCGTTGAACTGAATAAATTCACCCCCAGTTTATGTGTACGGGAGGTACCCAAACAAAACCACTTTGTTTTACAACTTTGTCGGTGTGATTTATACATACACTCATACCAAAGGACCCCGCAGCAAACATAGGGAAAAAGTGGTTTCAGTCAAATCGCTTGAAATTTTAGTATGATGTAGATTCAGGTCTCCTTATTAATTTTTTATAAGGGCTCAACTCCCTCAGAAGTACACTGTCAGAAATAATCAAGTTTATACTATTATATTTCTATGACGTGTTTCTTAAAATCTATACTTTGAAATGACCCACAATGATACTTACTGGCGTTAAATATGATCTTAATAACGTTTCTGTCACGTTGAAATCGCATTTTGTTAGTTATTTATATTAAGCAAAAGCAAAGAGAAAGATTTTACGAAAAATTGGTATGTTACATATGCTTTGTATGAAACAATACTTATTGATTATTTCTGAAAGTATACTTTTGAGTGAGTTGTGCCCTTATAAAAAAATAATCAAGAGACTCGAATCTACATTGTACTAAAATTTCGTGAGATTTGACTGAAACCACTTTTTCCCTATGTTTGCTGCGGGGTCATTTGAGCTTTCTTATACTAACAATATATCACTTAACTAGTAAGCAGACATACAGACAGAAAGAAAATTATTACGAGGAATTTTTTTCTTCTATTATTTGACGTGACCTATCCCACAATACTTGGTGGAAATGTACCTTCAGTCACAATTAACAATTGACATAAATCTAGGTACAGGGAAATTTTATTTTACTAGTATATTACCTAATTGTGGCGACAAAAATTTAATTACGCAAATCTGATATATAATCTGGTACCACAGAAACAATAATTGATCTCGAAACATCGGAGGTAACTATTAAGTTAATATACGCAATTTAGTTCCGTTTTAGTTAATAATCATAATACGTAAAAGCCGTGAAAGTTTAAGTCTTATTGGTGTTGACAATAATAACGATGCGTAGGAAGGTACAATCATACATATATACCGTAATTTACAGAAAGTAAGTGTACAATATACATTCTTCTTGAAGTGATAGGGCTCCAGCCTTTTATGTTGCTACATCACCGTATTCTGGTGGGTTCATAAGCCGACTTAGGTATACCTAGAACATAAAAGTAGAGAATAATTGTACATACAGTTACGATCTAACAAATCTAGTCAATTTTTGTACCAAACTATGTGTGCACGACGATAGTGTTATTTTATGAGATTAATAATTAAAGTCAGTACACAAAAAGAGGCACAGTAAAAGGCGTCGCTCAAGCCGGCTTTTGCCGTAGACATTCGATCATACTAATGGAATTGATAGTCACAAAGAACCAACAAAGCGCTTCGTTATCCGACATTTACATTCAGCCCCTGTCGCTGCCCCTCGCGCTGCCGGCATTAATTCCCTAAATACTGCTGCAGCAGGATCGAGAGGAGTGTGTGTTTACATACTGCCCTACCACTCACTTCGCTTTCAAGTCTCGGCAATGGCAGTGGTTGAAATAATTACAGCGGCCGCGTTGTGTCTTTTGCGATCCTCCAGGTGCTCGACGAGTACTGAGCGACGGAGGAGAATGTAATTGGAAACACGTACTGCCGCTCGCGCTTCCGGTCCTTTGACTTCGCACAAAAAAACCGCCATTTAGGGGAGCGCCGGGCAGCGCGAGTGGCAATAGCAGTGGCATGAGAAGTATCATATTTACACACTCGTCCTTCCCACTTCCCTGCCCACTTGCCTGCTCAATTCGGCTGAATGTAAATGCAGTATTAAAATTAAACCAGCGGCAGCGTATTCCGGATAATACGCTAGTTACTAGGAATTCAGTAAAAATAAATATCGTTAGGAAACCAAACTTCTCACAATAAGGTCTAGTTAAGCTCTGGGTTTGTTTAAAGTCCAGATGGCAATCGCTAATGAAAAAGGTTCGTCTTGAGGATAGATTCAGGTCATTTTATACGAATGAATGAATTTTTATGGCAGTAACGCATTATTGACAACCTACAATGATGTACCTTTTAGTTGAAAATGACACATATAATCACCATAATATCAAGATCTGTTATCAGCACTCTTTACCTATACAAATCTGACTGTGGTCGTGTGTGTTGATCCTAATATATGTATATCTAAATGAGATAATAAAAGGTTGTCTGGAAGAAATCGCTCATTAGCGATAAGACCGCCTGTTGTTACCTCTACCTAAATTTATCTAATTGTAAAATTTGTGCTTGTAACTGTATGAGGTGTGCAATAAAGAGTATTTATTATTATTATTATTATTATTATAAAATTAAAATGTTTACGCAACAATACCTTAAGTCATTGGAGTTATTTCCCCGCTAACCCGTAGATACTGGAGCTTCGGATTCCAAAAACCTGAAACAATATTATTATAACTAGGTATAATTTGACAGTTACTTATATTTTTAAAGTAAATTATGATGCTACCAAATTCCAAATGAAATTTTATTGAAGAGACACACCTTTTCAAAACTAAGCTGAAGTCTCTTCTATTAAAAAAAGCTTACTATTCCATCCAAGAGTTTATGGAGGATAAACTTTTAAAACAATCCAACTTTTAACAAGCTACTTTTTATATAAGCATGGAGACTTTAATTGTGATATAGTTTAGATTTAGGCTCAATTTTAAAACTTGTTTATTTTTAAATAATAATTTAATTTCATGTCTTACCTTGAACAGGCGTACGTAGGCTTTGCAGAAGATACAGTAGACACGGGAACAACGTTACTGACTCCTGCTACGGCCACTTCCATTGGCAGTGGCACATCTGCAAGATATTTATAGAACATACTCAGAACACGCGAGTAACAGGACTTAAAAGTTCAGTACGGGAACGCCTTTTTAACGTATTAGTACATTACTGCAGAGACCAGTAAGTAAGCTTTCCTGGCTGAGTATTTAGTAGCCGTCCGAGTCGAAGACGAGGACGGCTACAATACGAAGCCAGGTAAGCTGATTACGGTCGAAGCATGTATAGTGCTTTTCTCAAACATGTAAGGAAATAAAATTACTTGTTTAGTGCTTCAGTTACTGGCTGAGTGATTTAATGTTGTATGAAAATCCTTTACGTACGTCGCGCTGAACCTGCCTTGGAATAGAGTCCCTACTGGTCTCTAATTACTAACGTAATAGGAACATTTCCGAGCATGTTTGAGAAAAAAAATGAAATAACTCGCAATTCCGATTTTATATCGTGACCGTATACGACGTTTTCGACTTTTCTGACTTTTTTGACTTTTTTGACTTTTTTGACTTTTTTGACTTTTTTGACTTTTTTGACTTTTTTGACTTTTTTGACTTGATGACTTTATGACTGACGTTTTTTTGACTTTTTTTACCTTTTTTGACTTTTTTGACTTTTTTGACTTTTTTGACTTTTTTTGTCATTTTTGACTTTTTTGACTTTTTTTGACTTTTTTGACTTTTTTGACTTTTTTGACTTTTTTGACTTTTTTTGACTTTTTTTGACTTTTTTGACTTTTTTGACTTGACGACATGATGACTTTATGACCGACGTTTTTTTGACTCTTTTTTGACCTTTTTTGACTTTTTTTGACTTTTTTGACTTTTTTGACTTTTTTGACTTTTTTCTTTTTTTGACTTTTTGTGACTTTTTTGACTTTTTTGACTTTTTTTGACTTTTTTTGACTTTTTTGACTTTTTTGACTTTTTTGACTTTTTTGACTTTTTTGACTTTTTTGACTGTTATGACTGTTATGACTTTTTTTTATTTTCGTACTAACGCGGACAGACGGAGATGGCGAAACTATAAGGGTTCCTGTAGTAGTTCCTATAGGAACCCTGAAAAGGACATACATACAGAGACTATATATACTTTATCTACACTCATATTGTAAGTCCTCTAAAATGCGTTCAAAAACCGTAGGCTATGACCAGCATTACAACAAACGATTTCACTATGATAAGTTTCTTATCTGTGGCAGTACCGCAATTTTAACTTTTCATGCTCAATTATTGATGTGCTATGAGTTTTGATAACATAATGTACACCTGCACGCGCCCGCGGCCGGCGACACCCGCCCGCGCGACCGCCGGCACAATCGAGTTGGCCACGCCGACACAATCGAGATGGCCACGGCGGTACAATGGCGGCCATTCTATGGTTTCCGAATACGGCATTTATAATAAATAATATGAGTGTAGATAAAGCAGTGTATGCAACTGTACGTAATTAGGCCTTAAAACGTAACAGTTACATAAACTACTATTATTTTGTGCTGAACTCCCACCTTTATCAACCTTGGTTCAATCAAACAGTTTACTTATTCCTATTGTTCATTTTATTTGAGATTAGAAAAAAGTTGACAGAACGATGTACAGGTTTCTTTATCAGGCAAGATACATGTCACATCTGTCAGAGTGCCTACGCCGTCATTAAATATACTAAGGGCCTGTTTCACAATCTCCAGATAAACTTATCTGCCAGTGAAAATTATTGCTATCCTTTTCGCCAGTCATACAAAAGAAAAGGACAGCAAACATTTATCTGACAGATATGCTTTAACTGGAGATTGTGAAATAGGCCATAAATATATTTGTATTTATAGTAAAGCTATGTTATATTGAGTATTTAACAATATTTTGATAGTAATTATTTTTTGGAATTATTTTATTATTAACACTTTTAATGTTCTTGTAAATGTTGCACAATATAAAACCTATAGAAGAAGAGGTTCGAGACGGATGGTTAGATTTTTAAATATTTTCTCGCGTCATCTGTCATTCGTATCTCTCAGACATATCTGGATAAGTAAAGGTATTTGCTTGTTCTATTATTGTGCGATTGGTTGGAGGGTTATGGAGCAATCAGAGGCAGGTCCGAGTGGCATACAACAATAAAAGCCACCTCGTAGTCCAACAAATCTTTTACCATCACCTAAGACAATTGTTTTATTATTTAGTATTATATAATAAAACGATTAAATATCGTTTAGAAGAACTTTTGTTTACGAAATTTTATTAATAAGTGCATATTATGATTGTCAATTAAATAATTTTCGTGAATACTGATAAAGAACTAGACGTTAAGTTTCCGTTTTAGAACGTACATGCTTCACTGTCTGTTTTTAAATTTTCACGTAAGTATCTCTTACGTGATAATCAAAACGAAATTGTGTTTTTATTGTTGTGTTGGATTATTTAATCTGCAAATTGTTATTATTTATTCACAAATGTGAACTCTTAATCATGTTTACTAATCGCTTGTTGGTGTGTTTGCAGTGTGTTTAAATTGAACATTTAGAACAGGTTGGCAACTACTGTTTCTATGTTTACTCAATTTCTAATCTCAAAAAAAAAAACGAAGTATAGTATAAACACAATGATTCCTGATCCCATAGCCTCAATAGCTTTGACACTAATGGGAACAATTCTAATTTCTCTAATTTAGTCATGCACATCCTTATAGCGAACACTGAAGTGCTGGTAGCCTGACGGTAAGATGTCTGACTTTCAATTCAGAGCTTTCGGGTTCAAACCCCGACTCGATTGCGTTTTTATGAATTTTTGTACAAAATGTAATTTGATTTACCCGTCGCTTTTTTCTGGAGGAAAATATCGTGAGGAAATCGGACCTCCTTCTGGGTAAAAACTAGCAGTCGCACTAGTTCATAGGTTTTGGTTGCCGACGGTACCCAGGCTCAGAGCCGTAGCAAAAAAAACCGCAACAAGACGAACGCTAGTCGAATTATGATGATGGTGATTCTAATTAAGCTGATTACATTATAGCGTTAAAACTAACCTGGTAAATGAAGCGTTGGTATAGCCAAGCGGTTGAGGCGCCCATTGGGGTAAATATATTTGGCCTCAAAATGGCGATGGCATACCCGCGCATTATTGTAGATCGCCGTGTCCGCCTTGCCCACAATATTTCCACCGATCCTTATTACCCACGTTCGGAACCTTTCAAGTTCTGAAGGGTTCCTGAGATTGGTGGGATTTGGGAATGCATGCATTTGAATTCCTGAAACAAGCATCATTTTTCGTTAAGTTGATCCGGTCCACGCTCTTGGCAGATTGATTATAGAAAAATAATATTATACTAGTCCTGTCCTCGTTGATTATTGCACAAGGGCATGCAGCAATTTGGAAGCGACATTTTTATATGATAATTCATATAATAATCACCCTGCACCCAGAAACTATTTAATTATTTTAGACAACTGTCACTATCTTCAAAGCTTGCGCTAAAAGAAAGAAAGAAAAATTGACTTCGCCGCCATCATGATCCCGATTTTTTTTATTTAGCACAAATGTTGCCACAATATCTACTACTTTCTACTAGTGTTTTAAAAATCTATGTAAATCGTGAAGAAATAAACTATTGCACTATTTAACCGTAATTAAATAATAAATGGCATAAAAAAAACATGTTTCAATAATAAACTAATTTAACAAAACTTAAACCCAGAATATTTAAAACTTCTATGTTTTTCAAACAGCAACACAGCCGTCACATGCTGCACAGCGCTATCTAGCGTACTTTAGAAAAACCAAAATCACAAGTAGCTCGCAGTTTGTAGATGGCGCAGAAAGTATAAAAATATCAACGCTCCTGTCAAAGTTCTAAGAGACCATAGCATGCTCCCTAGTGCTCTGCCGATCGCACAGTGACATGTATATACATATTAATCTATGAGTGACATTATCGGGGATTCGGCCGAATCATCGTGTTATATCCTTGGTATATCTCTCTCTTTACTATAAAATAATTTTAAACAAAAAAGAACCGACTACGCTTAGCATCCACCTTTCCAAAAGCAAATGCTCGAACTGCTGTAAAAAATACTCAAACCACTATGAGTTCCCTCGATTTCTACAGGATCTCATCATCAGATCCTGACCTGCTTACAATGGGACCAACTGTGAAGTATTATTATTGTGGTGTTATTTCAAACAAAAAAAGAAGATCCCGACGAATTGATAACCTCCTCCTTCGAAATCTTGAAGTAGGTTGATAAGAAAGAAACGCAACACGAATATTCGGCTGAATGCGCGAAGTGTGGCCCCATGGTTTTTAAGCCCTATTACACTTTATTTTTTTTAGTGTCCTAACTAGCATCCTAATTAGGATCCTAACTTTTTTCCAAGTAAATTTACTTGCTATGTCTGGCAAACCATTTCTGTCAGTAGAAACGCGCGGCAAATTCAAAATACGTACATGTGGCAACCCTTTGTGATGACTGATGAAAACCGTATTGCATGACGAACATTTAAACTCACATTGAATTTGTTTCTAGTGCATTTCACTCTCTCATCTTACGCGCGAGTGAGATAGAACTCCTGCAACGTGCCCAATTAAATTTAAATTCATTTTTAAGGCATATGTCAATTGCCCCAACCAGATTATCTGTTGCGGTTGATGACAGATCAGACGAAATATGTCCGTCTCCTTTTCACACACCGTAAATGTCACCTAATGAAAAGGGCGGAAATACCAACTAAAATTAAAAACATAAAATTTGATGATCATTGCTGCTTTTCTCACTGATTCTTAGTGTTGTCATACTTTTGTTCGCTGTACATTGCTACTGCGTTCATTGGCTGGCCAGACTATAAAAGCTATGTTACACTTTACTTTTTTTAGTGCCCTAACTAGCATCCTAATTAGGATCCTAACTTTTTTCAATAGTAAATTTACTTTCTAAATGCGGTTACACTTGACTAAATTTAGAAACTTACTCATTTAGGAAGCTAACCAGGACAAATGTAACAAGCCTTTTAAGCCCTATTACATTTGTCCTAGTTAGCTTCCTAAAAGCCCTGTTACATTTGTCCTAGTTAGCTTCCTAAATGATGCCCTGTTACACTTTACTTTTTTTAGTGTCCTAACTAGCATCCTAATTAGGATCCTAACCCGTTTTCATAGTAAATTTACTTGCTAAATGCGGTTACACTTTTCTAAATTTAGTGACTAAATCATTTAAGAAGCTAACTAGAACCAGAGAGTTCTAAACCAGGAGAGGCCCTGAGTATTATTTCCCCTCTGTCAAAAGTATTGGCGGAAAATCTAGTACATCTATAAAAACTATTTCAATAATCGATGTCACGCCATTTTCGTCATCGCTGTCGATGGATAACAAGCTCCGTGAAAATGCCCTTATGCGCTGTTTTTGGATGTAAAAAAATGTTATATTTCATCTAGTTTACAAAAAGATGAAATACCATTTCAGATGTAAGTACAGTTTTACTTTATTTACCATTACTTTCGTAATAAAAGATTTAACCTAAATCGAAAATCAAGCTTCGTTTACAGAATCGATTCAAAGACAATCGTTTTCTTTCTGACGGGCAGTAACTATTTGACGTTTGACACTTCTCCATATTTAATGCGCTTAAGGATTGCTGTCTTCTATATTTTGTTTGAAAATACAATCAAAAATGATCCTTGGCTTTTTTGTTTGACATTTGCAAAGACTGCATCCAATAATGAACCATATGTTAACACTTGTACAGTCGACTATTTATTGCTCCATTTAGTGTTATGAAGTATAAAAATAATATGTCAAATATGTTTGGTGTTTTCAAGTCAAAGGTACATCTTTGTCGGTTGTCAATAAAGCGTTGCTGCCATAAAAATTCATTTAGAAATAAACTGTATTAACAACCGACAATGATGTACCTTTGACTTGAAAACTTCACATGCGTGCTACCTCGCCCCCCTCAGATTTTGGCAGACTTTTTTGTCTGGAAAGATGAGGCGAAGCGTACTCCATTTATAGAGCTTTATGACTAGAACAAATGTAACAAAGCTTTGTCTTGTCACTAAAAGTCAAGTGTAACCGCATTTAGCAAGTAAATTTACTATTGTAAAAGTTAGGATCTTACGATGCTATAATAGTTAGGATACTAAAAAAAGTAAAGTGTCAAAAGGCTTTCATCAGTGAGCTAGGGTCGCTAGTGGCGATTTGTAGGGAAAGTTCAGAGAGTTCTAAACCAGGAGAGGCCTTAGGTATCATTTCCCCTCTGTCAAAAGTATTGGCAGGAAAATCTAGTACATCTATAAAAACTATTTCAATAATCGAATGTCACGCACTTTCGTCATCGCTGTCGATGGATAACAAGCTCCGTGAAAATGCCCTTATGCGCTGTTTTTGGATGTAAAACATGTTATATTTCGTCTAGTTTACAAAAAGATGAAATACCATTTCAGATGTAAGTAAAGTTTTACTTTATTTATCATTACTTTCGTAATAAAAGATTTAACCAAAATCGAAAATCAAGCTTTGTTTACAGAATCGATTCAAATACAATCGTTTTCTTTTAGTGCTGGAGCCCGCCTAACTGGAAATTTATCAAAATCCTAACCAATTTTCTTCCATATAGCGTTGTAGAGCCCATCTCGGAGATCATGAAAACATAAGTCTTAAAGGTCTTAAACGGCCATAAGTATGTATGGCGTCAAGTTGAAAATACAATTTTTTGGCCTAAATTTATCAACGAGCCTACCGCTCCAAATTTTGACACATGATTTAGCCCACGTCAAATAACCTACATACCAATTTTAAGACCATTCTGGTGGGCACATAAGATTTTAAGGCCAGTTGAAGTTGCAATTTTTTGGACTAAATTTATCAACGAGCCTACCGCTCCAAATTTTGACAGTAGTTAAAGGACCCATTCAACACACCAAATCCCAATTTTAAGACCATTCTGGTGGGCACATAAGATTTTAAGACCATTATAAGAAATAGTCGACTTCATAGAAAATATAGCAAATTACTATAAATTCGTGAAAAAAATTATTTTGCTGGCACAACCACAACTGCATATTCATATTTAAGTATCTAGTAATTAAAAATGCCGTAAAAGTACTCCGCAATAAGTCGAAGATTATAGAAATTCGTCATAGCAGTACTTTAGTCACGGGGGTCTTAAATCACTAAAATTATTATTCATTTTAAACTTAATGGCACAAAATATTATTTGAAAAGCCAGATATAATGCCTATAGTCATTTTCTATCAGTCACTCATAACTCTAAACTGATAAGCGTCAAGTTACGTGCATTGAGAATATATTATTGACTCAAAAATGACGTAAATTTATTTTAAATCCTACCGTTCCAAATATTGACAAACGGATTAGTCCACTTCAAATAACCTACATACTCATTTTAAGACCAATCCGGTGGGCGCATGGTTGTGCCAGCCAAATATTTTTTTAACGAATTCATATTAATTTACTATTTTTTCTATGAAATCGACTTTTTCTTAAAATGGTCTTAAAATCATATGCGCCCACCAGAATGGTCTTAAAATTGGGATTTTGTTTGTTGAATGGGTCCTTTAACTACTGCCAAAATTTAGAGCGGTAGGCTCGTTGATAAATTTAGGCCAAAAAAAATTATTTTCAACTTGACGCCATACATACTTGTGGCCATTTAAGACCTTTAAAACTTATGTTTTCATGATCTCCGAGATAGGCTCTACAACGCTATATGGAAGAAAATTGTTAAGTTTTTTGATAAATTTCCAGTTAGGCGGGCCCAGCACTATAACTTGACGCTTATCAGTTTAGAGTTTTAAGTGACTGGTAGAAAATGCCTATGGGCATTACGTCTGGCTTTTCAAATTATATTTTGTGCCACTAAGTTTAAAATGAATAATAATTTTAGTGTTTTAAGACCCCCGTGAGTAAAATAATGCTATGGCGAATTTCTAAAATTTTCGACTTATTGCGGAATACTTTTGAGGCATTTTTAATTACTACTTATTAGACACTTAAATATAAACATGCAGTTGTGTTTGTGCCAGCAAAATATTTTTTTTAAGGAATTTATAGTAATTTGCTATTTTTTCTATGAAGTCGACTATTTCTTAAAATGGTCTTAAAATCTTATGTGCCCACCAGAATGGTCTTAAAATTGGGATTTGGTGTGTTGAATGGGTCCTTTAACTACTGTCACAATTTGGAGCGGTAAGCTCGTTGATAAATTTAGGCCAAAAAATTGCAACTTCAACTGGTCTTAAAATCTTATGCGCCCACCAGATTGGTTTTAAAATTGGTATGTAAGTTATTTGATGTGGGCTGAGTCGTTTGTCAAAATTTGGAACGTTAGGATTTAAAATAAATTTACGTAATTTTTCAGTTAGTAATATATTCTCAGTGCACCTAACTTGACGCTTATCAGTTTAGACTTATGAGCGACTGGTAGAAAATGTTTATAGGCATTACGTCTGGCTTTTCAAATCATATTTTGTGACATTAAGTTTAAAATAAATAATAATTTTAGTGATTTAAGACCCCCGTGACTAAAGTACTGCTATGACGAATTTCTCAAATTTTCGACTTATTGCGGAATACTTTTAGGGCATTTTTAATTACAAGACACTTATATATGAATATGCAGTTGTGTTTGTGCCAGCAAAATATATTTTTTTAAGGAATTTATAGTAATTTGCTATTTTTTCTATAAAGTCGACTACTTTTTAAAATGGTCTTAAAATCTTATGTGCCCACCAGAATGGTCTTAAAATTGGGATTTGGTGTGTTGAATGGGTCCTTTAACTACTGTCTAAATTTGGAGCGGTAGGCTCGTTGATAAATTTAGGCCAAAAAATTGCAACTTCAACTGGTCTTAAAATCTTATGTGCCCACCAGAATGGTCTTAAAATTGGTATGTAGGTTATTTGACGTGGGCTAAATCATGTGTCAAAATTTGGAGCGGTAGGCTCGTTGATAAATTTAGGCCAAAAAATTGTATTTTCAACTTGACGCCATACATACTTATGGCCATTTAAGACCTTTAAGACTTATGTTTTCATGATCTCCGAGATGGGCTCTACAACGCTATATGGAAGAAAATTGGTTAGGATTTTGATAAATTTCCAGTTAGGCGGGCTCCAGCACTATTTCTGACGGGCAGTAACTATTTGACGTTTGACATTCCTCCATATTTAACGCGCTTAAGGATTGCTGTCTTCTATATTTTGTATGAAAATACAATCAAAAATTATCCTTGGCTTTTTTGTTTGACATTTGCAAAGACTGCATCCAATAATGAACCATATGTTAACGTATATACAGTCGACTATCTATTGCTCCATTTAGAGTTATGAAGTATAAAAAGAATATGTCAAATATGTTTGGTGTTTTCAAGTCCAAAGGTACATCTTTGTCGGTTGTCAATAACGCGTTGCTGCCATAAAAATTCATTTAGAAATAAACTGTATTAACAACCGGCAATGATGTACCTTTGACTAGAAAACATCACATGCGTGCTACCTCGCCCCCCTCAGATTTTGGCAGACTTTTTTGTTTGGAAAGATGAGGCGAAGCGTACTCCATTTATAGAGCTTTATGGGAAAGTTTTAAAACGGCTATTAGACATGGCAATTTGTAGGGCCCGACATGTTGTGTTGGGAGGTGTAATAGGAGGTTGGGCCTGTAGGGAGCTGAAGGAGGGTGAGGGAGAGGCAGAGTACACAACATGTTGGGCCCTACAAATTGCCATGTCTAATAGCTGTTTAAGGAGCGTTAGAGTCGAACGAATTGGACACAGCAGATTGGGCCCTACTAATTGCAATGTCTAATACCGGTCTGAGCCAAAACTCCAATAACTTAAAAAAAAACAATGTCATGTCACATGTCATGTCATGTCATGAAGAAAACTGTCGGTTTGAGGTTAGATTTCGTAAACAACGTGCAGCCGTGAAGTGTCGCGTTTTTTTATTAATACACACACAATTTTCCACCGTAGGATACTTAGTTAACAATTATGAGTACATCAAGAGGAAATGCGATGAGAACAAGGCCACAAAAACATCAAAACAAAACTGCATATAAAAATGATCTCCACGATAAAACAAACAAAACTATTTTTTTAAATAATTTAGACATCAAAGGAGTGTGTACACGTTGCAAAGATATAATTGACTGGAAAATCAAATATAAGAAATACAAGCCATTAACGGCTCCCAAAAAATGCGTCGGATGTGAAGGAAAAACTATAAAATATGCGTATCACATATTGTGTACTAAATGCGCTACTGAGCGAAATGTGTGTGCTAAATGCAATTCAGCTGTTGAGGTAACTATTCTTGTATAACTTCGGATGTGCCTAGCAAATGTGAAGACACATTTAGAATTTCATAATTTGTTAGACTACTTATATAGCAGAATGTTGAAATGTAATCTTTTCTATGGACTTGTAATGTGCTACTAAATTAATGTTCGGCAATTTAAATTTACAGGTTAATGAACAAGAAACTGAGACAACCCCTAATATGGACTTGCAGACCATGTTAAAAGGTTTGCCTGAACGAAAACGTCGCACAATTATGCGGTAAGAAATTCTCGATATGTATGTGTTTACAGACAGTCCAAAATATCAGCCAAAGAAGGATTGCCATAGCAAAATCCACACCAATAATACTCTTAACCCATTCAATGCATAATAAGCAAAGCCTGGATGACAGGAGCAAATATGCACTTTTTTCAAGTGCTTAATTAAATATCGACTATTCTATCGATACCTACGAACAATTTTTAAATCAGAAATTTATTGATAATAATTTATATGAAAGTATCTATTTAAAAGAAATGTCACTTTTATTTTATTATTACGATCATTCCCATGAGTATGATAATATTGATAATAATTATAGTATGTAATTAGTTAACTGACCGACCCGGGGTATGTCCTTAAACTACGTCCGGACCTGGGTATGTCTTTAAACTACGCCATAAAGAGAGGTATGGGCACTGCGAATGGCATCTCGCTAAGTGTGGTAGGGCACGTTCAGCGAATGTCATCGCTCAAATCTGGAGCAGAGCCTGACTGGGGAAGTACCTCCACCTTACAGAAAACCACAGCCAAATAGCACTAGACCCTACTCATAGTGTTGTGTTCCTGCTGGTGAGTAAGGTTGCCAAAGAGCTCAAAGAGGACCCAGTGTGTTGACGATGAGGGACCTTCTTGTTCCTTTAGTCGTCAACACAGTGAATCCTCCTTTTTGTAAAGGGTCGGCAACGCGCATGTGACTCCTTTGGAGTTGCAGGCGTCCATAGGTTACGGTAGCTGCTTACCATCAGGCGGGCGGTATGCTTGTTTGCCACCGTCGTGGTATAAAAAAAAAAAAAAAAAAAAACTGAAATAATATATAATGTAAGCTTACCTAGGTCCCTGATGTAATATTGTGTAACAACCTGACATGTAAGATAATGAGTTTGATCAATACATTTCTGATTCAAAAATTGTTCGCATAAATGTCGATAGAATAGGCAATATTTAATTAAGCACTAGTAATAGTGAAGTTTTGCATCCGTCATCCAGGCTTTTATAATAAGTAATAAACATTTTTATACTTTAAAACCCTTGAAAGTTGTTACCCTTGTGTTTGAGGTTATTTGCCCATGTACAGGTTTTTTTACTGCCAACTAACTAACTCTTGCCAATTTATAATACCTAAATGACATTTGCCGATTAAGTTTTAACATACCCACTGTGCTATGGCATCTAGTCAGAGGACCCAATGCTTACTGTGCGTGTGTTTCCTAATACTTGACCTAATTGCTGCAGCGACGATGCTATATCTTGAAAATATGTTAACATTTTGTACTGTGCTGAATTTTAGTGCTCATCTTGTGCTGTGCTTAAATTATATTTGGCGTCAATAGAAAAATAAAATAAGGTAAACAAATATGACACACATGACAAAATACTATTAAAGAAAATAGTTTTCCCTAAAATATAAGTAATTAACGGATATTTTTACTATAAGTTGACAATAAAACCATGGTTGTTCCTTAAAAGTGTGTGATTGCAAAACAAATGAGGCAAATGTGTTTGCTTACATTATTTTACTTTTCTATTGACCATGTTTATAATTATATTTGGAAAAACACTAACTCTTGCTCAAGTGGGAACAAGACTGTTTAGATCTGTCACAAATCATCAAGTGATTTTATGTTATGACACTCATGACTACAAAATACTGAAAATATATGAGACCACATACACTCTGTATAGAGATGTTGCTGTAGTTTTGTAGTGTTGTGTTTTTTGTGTTGATTTGTAGTTAGCTGTGTTTTACTGAGTTAATCATAATAAACAAAGCCAACCATTTTAGCTAATTGTATTTAAAATACAGTATATTTAATAAATATCTGCAGAAATCCCAACACAGCAATTGATGCCAAGGTAAATAAGTGCTATAATCCAAAGCTTGATCTGACACTGAGTTTGTGGACATGGTGTCTTATGAATGTATTTTTCTATGTGAATGCTGAAACATATTTTGATTTATACTGCTCACATTTTTTGGTATATGTAACCAAACCTCATATATACGATTCCTTTAGATGAAATAAAAAAGTAGCACTTTACAATTGCGAAATCTATTTTTTTTTTGTTTTGTATTAATCTGTAAGATCAAAATATGACATGACCTTACAATGTCCAAATAATTTAGCGTCAGGTAAGTAAGTACAAGTCTCAATTCACGCATGACGCTCTAAGCGAATAAATCTTCCTGGAGCCAGTCTGCAAAGCTAAATTAAACATAAAATATTCATAAATTAATCTAAACAATGGCTATAGCGATTGCTAATCAATTGGTAAGACGGGAATGTTGAGATTTAACTTTAAGCTCAATATGCAAATCCACGGTGAAATTTGCTGCGGCAGCTTGCTCTTACTCTTTTGAACCATGAGTTACTACAGTCAAATGGGATAACTGGTGACAGAGGGGCAACAGTAGACAGCAAAATTTATAATATGACGTTGAATGAAACTACTTGGAAGATTGACCTTTAGACTGGTAACTGAAGAACAAATCAAATTATTTTTAATAAATATTTTGATTTGTTTATTTTTAAGTAGACACACTACTATATAAATCATAAACTTATATAGATGTCATATACAAAGGAATAAGTGATTAGGCCTCCGGTGCCCAGGGCTGGGAATGAACCAGCGTCTTCTGCATTCGCGGCAGACGCCTTTACCACGCGTAATATATATTTTTCTTTGCCTTGGCGGAGGCCTAGGTCACTTTTTCCTTTGTATATGACGTCTATATAAGTTTATGGTTTTAGACTGGTACTTCTAGATTCAAAGATCGTAAATGGTACGACTTGTCCGAGGTTATTATTACCTCTATACACAGTTACTTCATTAGGCAGAAGTTTAAGAGTAAAATCAAGAAATGGATTAGGTATTATTTGGTTTGAATATATTTTTTATTGTATTTGTCTTTCAGATCAATTAATAAAGCACAAGGTGGAGACTGCAACATTACGCCCGAGATGATAACACATGTTCAAGAAATGCTAAAAAACATGGATAATTTAAGTATGTCTGATAATGATGATGATTTAGATGATTTTCGTTCTGATGATTCAGACCAGTCTGGATGTTATCAATAAGATTAAACCCAATGATTAAAATGGTGTTTTATTTGATAAAATATTACAAATTAAAACTTTAAAATGTTTATTTAATTTACATAAATTAATGTTGATAGATTACAGATTAGTTAAACAAAAAATAACAATATATTACATTTGTGTTACATAATTACATATTATAATACAATCTTTTTAGGCATTCAACAAATAGCTTTTTTTTTCTTATTAGTTTGTAAGCAATCGCAAATAAATAATTTTCATAATATAACAATCAAAACCGACTGGATAAGAAATTAAAAAATGTTCGTGTATTAAATAAGTCCAATATACATAGTAAAATCCATCTAAAATAATGTAAGTAAATGTGATTTTTATCACACATGTTCATAATACGTACCGTCTCGGACCACGGTCTTTAATTGTTGAGCTATTCAGGCGGCTTTCACACTGCTGCGGTTCCCGGATGCGGCGCCGGTGCGCGGGCGAGATAGCGCTCGGCATGTGTATAGTAAATTGTAACGAACATATTTTTATCTACACTCATATTGTAAGTCCTCTAAAATGCGTTCAAAAACCGTAGGCAATGACCAGCATTACAACAAACGATTTCACTATGATAAGTTTCTTATCTGTGGCAGTACCGCAATGTTAACGTTTCATGCTCAATTATTGATGTGCTCTGAGTTTTGATAACATAATGTACACCTGCACGCGCCCGCGGCCGGCGACACCCGCCCGCGCTACCGCCGGCACAATCGAGTAGGCCACGCCCGACACAATCGAGATGGCCACGGCGGTACTGTGGCGGCCATTCTTGGTTTACGAATACGGCATTTATAATAAATAATATGAGTGTAGATAAAGCAGTGTATGCAACTGTACGTAATTAGGCCTTAAAACACTCGTGTGATCTTATTATGAAATTCGCCTGCGGCTCATTTCATAAAACCACACTCATGTTTTAAGGACCCTTATTACGTAACAGTTACATAAACTACTATTTGTAGTTTATGTAACTGTTACGTAATAAGGGTCCTTAAAGTACGAGTGTGGTTTTATGAAACGAGCCGCAGGCGAGGCGCTTTAAAAAAAGGTAAGTACGTATTTCATACTTATATTGTGTAACCATAATTGGTAGCGCAAAATAGGGGAGGCCTTTGGCCAGCAGTGAGAAACAAAATAGGCAATTTAAAAAAATCAAATTACTTTACATAAATGCCTACTTAATATTTACTTAGCAAGTGTGATGAAAAACAATGTATTTGGTGTAAACTCGTACTAATTAGTCCTCTGATAATCGGCGTCTACCTTCTGTTGCACGCGTGTTGATAGTACCTATCAGCCATTTCTGTACAATTTATAAACATAGTCAATAGAAAAGTAAAATGATGTAAACAAACGCAGTTACCGTCATTGCTTCGCAATTACGCACTTTTAAGGGACAACCATGGTTTTATTGTCATTATATCCACATCAACTTAATAATCAAAGCGAGTTTCTTTAATATTATTTTGTCATGTGTCAAATCCTTATTTGCAGAAATGCAGCCATATTTGTTTATTTTATTTTATCTTTCTAGTGACGCCGAATACCCAAGGTATTTTGTTTGTATCTAATCCAACTTTTTTAGCTACTGCTTATGACAATAAAAAAAGAAGCTTATGTAGTAGTATTTCGGTTATTTTTTTTAAATGCCTTTGTAGACTCCAATCATAAATGCACGGCTCTCCAGATAACTTACACAGGCAATTTAAAGTATGGAGCGGGGGGCAAGTTTTCACAGATAATTTAAAAGTAGTTCGCCCAGGGCGAGCGCTGGCCTGAAAACACGTATCAAGTATAAAAAAATGAGCACACACGGTTTTTTTTATATTGAGTGCTTGCTTCTTCTAGCTTAATATCACTGCACTGTGTTACTGTGTGTGCGTAGGCATCCCTACGAAACAGGAATACGGCGAATCAGGAACAAACCCTTGTAATAACAATAATTAATCCCGGCGGGCACGAATGGGAAGATTCCTTTCCATCTGTGACCACGGGGGGTACAAATATTTAGTCATGTGTCAAATGCCTGTTGTGCCTAGAAATTCAGCCACATTTGTTTAGCTTATAATATTCCTCTGATTCTCACCAGCCAGTAGCAAGCGGAAAATCAAAGCCATGTTTATTGTACTCAATGGTCGCTTTTATACTACACCGTGGACGTCCACGATATCGTCAGGTTTTATTCTTATTCTTTCTTCAATCCCACTTTAGGTGGGGTCAGCTCTCCCAATTTTGCTGCGCCATGACATTATGTCAAGGGTTGTCGTTTCAGGAAGATTTTATCAGGTTATGTCGTCACGATATTACAGGGCAGCCATATGGAAATATATGCAGACCCTTTTAGAATATCGTTGACGGTAACGGAAATCGTGGAAGTGCGGTAAAGCATAAAAAGGACCAATTCGTTGGAACGACTTATTAGGTGAAGTTGCATACACCCAAAGATTATTACTATTATTAGAGATGCCGTGCCAACTAACTTTTGTGGCCGACTATCTGACCAATCGGCGCTCAGATGCACGCGACGGCCGCGACATGTATCTTGCGTTAGTGTATATGTTTTTATCACGAAAAATATTATTTTTATTATATTTTTCTAAGGAACTTAAATAAACTTCTAGCAATGTATTGGAAAGCTTTTTCTATCTTCGATATTCCAGATTTAAACCGCAGAATATTCGGCTTATTTTGCCTAGCCCATACAAATGTAGCTGGATTGTCAGCTTTCCGGACAATACAAGTCGGATCATCTCTAATAATTATACTACGACTATGACTGATGGAATGATGAATGAACAAGCTGTATCAAAATCACGAATTAGTTTTGACGACCAAACTTAAAGCTTATCGTATTATTGCCGAGCCAACCACCAACTCAGGTGTAAACCAAAATTCGATGTTACCAACTCTAAAACTTATTTTAAACAATTAGATTATATTTAAAATTTAAATAATTACAGCTTAACGTAACACATGTACAGGTCGATTTATGAAAGCTGGCGTAACATTTATATTGAACTGTCAACATTTTCATTAACATTCAGCGCCAGCTCTTGTGAATTTACCTGTACCAATGGGAAATATTACGCAAAACTGCGTAGGGGGCGGCACTAGCACAAACAGGGCCTACCGCGAAACACGATAAAGCTTGTCCCAGTAAAAAATGTCGTTAGTTTACGCAGCGTTGGTATATCAGGTTTCAATGAAAATGGTTGTAACTGGCTGGTTTTAAGTTAAATGCATCTCGGTTCTTTATTTAATATTAGAAAAAAATCTGTCACAGTCACATTTTCAAAGATCTCGTCTCCACAAGAAAAACTTCATGAGAAAATATTGTACAAATATGTCCGATATTAAGGCATTTTCACGAAAAAAGTGGCAATGGAGCTAAACACGTCTGTTAGAACTGTGCAAATGTCCTAAAACAATTCAGAGAGACTGGCGGTATTCGACGGCGTCCTGGAAGTGGTCGGAAGACCGGGTTTGTTAAGAAAAATATTGAGAAGAGTATCATAGCTGCTTTGCTGAAAAAACCTACATCATCTGTAAGAGATTTAGCTAAAAAGTTTAAAACGTCTAAATCCACTGTGCAACGAGTAAAGAAAAATTATTCTATAAAGACTTTCAAACAAACTAAAGTGCCTAATAGAAATTCGAAACAAGAAACTGACGCTAAAACGAGATCCAGAAAACTGTATTCAACATTAACGACAAAAAAATACTGTATTGTGATGGACGACGAAACATATTGCAAGCTTGATTTTAAATCACTGCCGGGACATCATTTTTATTCGGGGACCGATAGAAAAACTATCAATGACGAGTACAATGTCATAAAAACGGATAAATTTGTGAAGAAGGTTCTTGTGTGGCAAGCGATCTGTTCTTGCGGCAAACGCAGCACTCCATACTTTGCTAAAGGAACTATGAAAGGCGATATATGCCTTAAAGAGTGCATGGAAAAGCGATTATTGCCGTTTTTTTAAGCGACACAAGAAGCCAGTTCTGGTTTGGCCTGATCTGGCCACGTGCCACTATTTTAGAAATGTCATAAAATGGTACAAAGCCAATAATGTCGATTTTGTGGAAAAATACCAAAATCCTCCTAACTGTCCTGAATTACGACCTATAGAAAAATATTGGGCTCGTATGAAGCAGAAGCTCTTAAAACATAAAACTAACGCCACATCAGTTGAAAACTTCAAGCGAAAATGTAATGCAGCTTCAAAACTAATCACAGACACTGATGTACAAAACCTGATGGCAGGTATCAAAAGAAAATTACGAAGTTTCTGGATGAATAAACAATAGAACAAAAACATAACAAAAATACGTTTTGTTTACTACATTTCTAATAAACTGTTGTCAAAAATTTGGTAACTTTTTATTGCTTACATTATTTCATACTAACTAATAAACGACATTTTTTTCTGGGACAAGCTTTAATCTAAATTCCGTTATCTGTTTATATCACTCTTGCATGTTCGAGCGTTAGAGAGGCAGATAACGAAATTTTGATTTTTGCGTTTCATTACTGTAAACGTACCTGTACCTTACATTACTGTACCTGTAAACAAACGGCCTTGATGCATAAATTACATATTTATTCGTTAAAGTTATCTGTAAAAACTTGTTTAAAAATTCGTCCCAGTAAGTATAAGTACTCTATGGTTTACAGTATGTGCTAGTGCTGCACTCTGGCGGCAAAACATTGCACTATTTAGCTGTAATATTATTGATATAATTTACAAAACATTCATACTTAAGTTCTACAAATCTAAGAATTTGTCAAGGTGCAAAGAGGAATAGGTTCAATATAATAAGACAGTGATGCAGTGGCGGCGCGTCTAGAATATTTGAAGGGAGGCCGGAGCTAATTTGGATTTACCTTTCTTCATGAGCCGTAGTAAACTGTTCTATACTGACTTTGAAATTCGGTATGCCGGTCGAAATCGAGCTCTACGGACGCTCCGCCACTGATTGCAAGTAACAGACATAGAAATTATGGCTAAAATGTCAATCAACTAGGGACTTCCTTCCAATATCAAATTTATCGATAACTGTTTTCAAGAGACATTTCATAGCAGATATTAAGTTCGCCACTTCGAGCAACGATGTAAAGGAGGTAATGAACTAATGACTCATCTTACTGAAAATTTGTAACCGGCCAGTCTTATACCGTAATAAGACGAGTCGTTCTTGCAGTACTGTTATGGGGCCATTTTTATGGGCTGATGGTGTATCACTCACTAGTAATATTTGATCGGCAGTTCACCGGGTATGTATAAATTAGCCTGTAATGGTAAT
Organism: Pammene aurita; assembly: GCA_947086415.1. Lineage (NCBI taxonomy): Eukaryota > Metazoa > Arthropoda > Insecta > Lepidoptera > Tortricidae > Pammene > Pammene aurita. The sequence goes on from OX352289.1 coordinate 19,985,007, forward strand.
AAATACGTTATATTTTATGACTTAATAGAAATTGTAAATATTTAAACAAATATTTTTTATAACTTAAACTCGGGTGTTAACCGTGGTACCACAGCTTTTGTACCACAGGGGGACCACGGGGAATTATTTTCCCCGTAGACCCACCCCTATTATCCCAGTAAGGTCTAGAACGCAAAATGACCACTCATAGGTAGGTTAGGTTCGTTAGTTATCTTCTAATGGCCGAAGGCCAAAGCGCACAGAAATAGGAGCCCCGCGGTAGCGGGGCTCCGTCGACATCGCTAACGTAAGGATAAACCCATTTTGGTGCAGTGGGTCTACGGGGAAAATAATTCCCCGTGGTCCCCCTGTGGTACAAAAGCTGTGGTAACACGGTTAACACCCGCTTAAACTACAACATAACGGAAAATAGTTTTCTTAAATGATTTATACGGACATTATGCTGTATCGTATAATAATATATGCAAATTCATGTTATATATTTACATCATAGCTGTAGTAAAGCATTATCGATAAATTAACATCGTTGGAAAGTCCCTAGGTTATTTTAATTTGTGCCACTTAAAAGTTATATCTGATTATGAACAACATAGTTTCAAACACAGCATGTGACACTTGGATTTACATTTATATACAATATTGGTTACTAATTGTAAAACATTCATATATCAGGCCGCCGCACACTAAGCTGTAAGTATTTGTCAAAATATTCGGTCGTTCTACAATACAGCAAAAGAAGCTGCTTTATTAACCCATTGACATACGGCCAAGTGCGTTGCGGGCATAAGAAAATGAAATTTCGAGACACTGTAAATATTCGCAAGTTATGTTTTCATGCCACCAATTCATTTCGTAAAGGTATTGGGATTGCGTAGTGTGGTCGTGTCACTTCCACTTGTCATATTAAGCACAGAGATGCATAGAAGAATGTTTGAAAAAACTCTAAAAATACACTAAATGAATTAGCGGTAATTATGTAAAGGTTACTTTATAATGTCATTGCACTAATTGTCAAAAAACACAACAATGTATTCTTTAATCCATATACCCTCACAGATATCATAGTAAGCCAAGCTGCCGTAACTGTAAAAGAGAAACAAATAATAATAGGTATGTAAAATGGGAAACCTGTAACCCACAACATAAAAAAAAATCAAAGTTGAGAGTTACGGATTCAATTAAAACTTACAATATACCTACATACTATACGAGTATACACCGGCATAGTAAATACGGATTAAGCCACTAATGTCTGCTTTTTTTCTCCAGATATTAAAATGACAACCCAAGTAGCACACTTGGCTGTATAGCAGATGAATAATAGAATACGATTACGCTTAAAGCTGAATATAAAAGTTGCATAATGGCTGTATACGAGCTTATTCAGCTTTTATACCTCTTAAATGGGCACAAATTATACAGCCTTAAGTTCACATAGCTGCTTAAGAGCGTTGTAGCAGAAATTTAACAGAGTTATAAGGGTTAATAGGAGTTATAAGAGCGGAATACTGACTGTCTAAGAGACCTCTAATGACCCTTTATTCAGAAAATATATCTCAAATGTCTCCTAATACCGGGGGAGGCTGACATTGGTCTGAATAAAAGAATAATAAAACATAATTTGGTGTGCGATTTGGCACCGCCGGTAGTATTTCGAAACATATATTACACGTAAATCGTACGCGCGCCGCCATATCACGCTGTGTTAATTTATTCGGATCAATATATGTTCTCTTATATGTATTAATCCGAGAAAGATGTATGGGAATGCAAGTTTACTGACATAATATATATGTATATATATTATCTAAGAAAATTTTAGTGCGCCACGAAAATACTCAGTTTATAATTAAATTATATGATATAAATAAGATATGGGAAAATTTTGACCAAACAATTTCAAGTAATTTTAAATAATTATTACATAAAAAGTTACTTTACGATATTAGGAAGTACAAATTAATGCATACGTTCATAATTTATGCACAAAGATTATAGAATTCGGAAAAGTAAATCAAAATATTTATAGGTTATACACATAAAATGGTGGCTGATGTTTAACAGCGACGTTGACCGTTACATGTCTAATAAGCAGCATAAGGCTGTTTAATGATTATTCGTGTACTGTTAAACAGCCTAAATCTGAATAGAATTCAACATATGAACCTGTATGTAGCTGTAAGCTGTTTACTTTACGTTTAATTCCTCGCACTCTCACCTTTAACTTAAATGTGACAATTAAACAGGCGTTATACGGACATTTTAGGGAGCCGCAATTTTGCAAGTAAAGCCATTGCATTGGCTATCTTATACTTCAGAATTGTCAAAGTTATAGTAAAATATAAATACGCGCGTCAGTTTAGTATCCCCATGCAGCAAATGGCAGACTACGACTTATTAAGGTACCACATATCCTATGTTACTAAGATAATATCTGATTAAAGATACTTAAATGAACCACTATGAAGTAAAAGACGTTAATTCGATACACTACTGAACCGCTAAACAGCTATGAGACATCTTCTGAACGTTTAAACAACCGCTATATGCGGACAGTATCAACGGCAGTATAAAGGCTGCTTAGCGGTAAACATGTTCAGCTTTAAGCTGTATTATGCGCCATATTATGTTCCATTATACGTCTATTGGCTGCATAGTAGTTCATTTGTGCTCCCTTATTAAGTCAGCGTAATAGAAGTTCACAATTACCTAGTTAAACAGCACTTGGCATAATTTTACCCACTAAACAGACCTTATTACGGTTAAAGTATTTGAAAACGTTTAAAGCTGTATACAGTCGTAGCAAATTCACCTTTATAGCACCTTTTGCGTATTAATGTTAGTTTTCTCGACCGCAATGCAGCTCTTAATCAGCCCTAAGCTATTTAATGATCACTGACAACTATTATGCAGCTTTAGGACCGCGAGTGTGTCCTTATAACTGTCTTAATACGCGCAGAGCTCTATATAAATACAGGGTGACTTTTAATTCGACCTATTCCTTGAAAGGGGTTATTCTTTAGCTCATTTACAATGTTTTTAGCCCAATCAACTAGGGGTCAAAAATTAATGGTTTTCGAGTTATACGAGTTTTAAGTTTTTTTTGTAAAAACGCCACCTAGCGACCTAAGAATGGCAATAAAAAAGAAATTACATGCGATAGGGTAATAATTTCTTATTTATCTTATAGCCAGTAAACGTAGCAATACTTAAGACAAAAAAACCGTTAAAAAATAATTCAAGTCTTTACGGATAAAAGGTTATAAATCAAAAGTTATGTTTTATTTTTTGTTTATTTAAAATCAAAGACGATCACTCAAAAAAAATTGTATGGTAGTTCATGTAAAAATTCCATAAATAAATTCCGTAACTCATAAGCTTTTCAAAAAGGTAAAAATGTAGGCATAATTTTATTTAACTATCAAAAATAATAACAATAACAGAACAGGTAGCGAGCGTACTGAGCGTATGACCCGCAATCGGTTTGTTTGTGCAACTTTCGTTCTTATCTTAATCCTTCGTTATCTTGATAACTTGATAAGTTCTTGATAACGAAGGATTAAGATAAGAACGAAAGTTGTACAAACAAACCGATTGCGGGTCATACGCTCAGTGGTTTGTTTGTGCAACTTTCGTTCTTATCTTAATCCTTCGTTATCTTGAGAGGTCCAAGTTCAGTCTTCCCTTTGGTAAGCATTCCGGACATGTTCGTAAGTTATTAATTAAAGAAAGTAATAATAATTAAGAAAACCTAACCACTTTCTGGTTTGTTTGTGTGTTTTTATGGCCAAAAATGGATTTGTTGTTAGTAATAAACATTGAAAAAATTAAACAACTGTTTTTACTTTTAACTTTAAATAGCTACTTGTAATCTTAATAATAACAGACAGATAATTTAGTATCATAATAAAAGCAGCAAGACCATAATAAAAGCAATAAAAAGTACAAAATTAGTCATAAAATAAAAAACAAAAATTACAAATCAATTATTAATTTAATAAATTACAAGTCTTGTTCGAACTGTTTTCCCTCGTTTCGTATACAAGCATAAAGCCTTTTGCGTACTTCAGTGACTGATATTCGCGTCGACATGTTTTCTCTCATGGTCTCAGCAGCCTCTACAATTCTTTCTCTCAAGTGTTCGACATTTCGTATTGGTCTGTCGTACACTAATGCCTTCATGTGACCCCAAATGTAAAAGTCACATGGAGTCAAATCTGGACTACGTGCTGGCCAAGGAATCGGGCCCCCTCGCCCAATCCATTTCTCTGGATAGTTAATGTTCAACCACTGTCGCACGTCCCGGTAGTAATGAGCTGGGCAGCCGTCGTGTTGGTAAACCATGGCCATCCTTGTTCCAAGCGGCACATCCTCCAGCAGTATGGGCAGTTCTTCCTTTAAAAAATGTTCGTAAGCGATACCGGATAAACGTGCGGGCAGAAAAAATGGCCCGATCAACTTATCGTGCACAATCCCCATCCACACGTTTAAAGAAAATCTCTGCTGGTGAGCTCCTTCCTTGGATTTTCTTGGATTTTCACCTTTTGGGGCCCAAAAATGCAAGTTGTGGTAGTTTGTGATACCATCGCGGTCGAAGTTGGACTCATCGGTCCACAAGATATTCTTCAGGTACTCTGGATCTTCAATGTCAGCATTGAGTAAAAATCTGCAGAAATCCATCCTCCTAGCAGGATCTCCCTCCTGGATGGCGTGAACCGGAGTGTAATGGTATGGATACAGACTTGCTGAGTGGAGCGTGAACCAAACTTTCCATTGTGATATCCCAAGCTGGTTAGCCACAAATCTGGTTGATGTAGTGGCGTTGGCCCGGAACAAGTCCAGTATTTGTTCTTCTGCTTCAGGATTATGAACTGCAGGTCTTCCAGCATCTGCTTGCCGTCGTTGAACCGATCCCGTTTCTCGAATACGACGGTAAGTCGTACCAAACACGCTGACATCAGGTAAACGGCGATTTGGGAATCGTCGTTCATATTCTCTCCGTGCTGCAGCAGCGTCAGCATCAGCGAATCCGTAACAAAACAGGATATCTGCGTATTCTTCAAATTGGTAAGCCGCCATTTAATAAATAAACTGTCAACGAAATGTCCGAATCGGAAGGATAGTTGGAAGTTACTGATTTGATTACTAAATAAATACCGACAATGAAGCCTCGGTAAATCACGAACACTTCCGAATACTTCCTTTTATTATTATTACTCTCATTAATTAATAGCATCATAACAAGAACATGCACTGAACTTGAACCTCTCAAGATAACGAAGGATTAAGATAAGAACGAAAGTTGCACAAACAAACCGATTGCGGGTCATACGCTCAGTACGCTCGCTACCTGTTCTGTTATTGTTATTATTTTTGATATAGTTAAATAAAATTATGCCTACATTTTTACCTTTTTGAAAAGCTTATGAGTTACGGAATTTATTTATGGAATTTTTACATGAACTACCATACAATTTTTTTTGAGTGATCGTCTTTGATTTTAAATAAACAAAAAATAAAACATAACTTTTGATTTATAATCTTTTATCCGTAAAGACTTGAATTATTTTTTAACGGTTTTTTTTGTCTTAAGTATTGCTACGTTTACTGGCTATAAGATAAATAAGAAATTATCACCCTATCGCATGTAATTTCTTTTTTATTGCCATTCTTAGGTCGCTAGGTGGCGTTTTTACAAAAAAAACTTAAAACTCGTATAACTCGAAAACCATTAATTTTTGACCCCTAGTTGATTGGGCTAAAAACATTGTAAATGAGCTAAAGAATAACCCCTTTCAAGGAATAGGTCGAATTAAAAGTCACCCTGTATATATGTGAGTACAGCTATCTTAATCCAATCATTGGGGAATCATCTCCATACATTGCCTTACAAAAGGTGGAGTAGGAAATATTTTAATGGTTATTGGTAGGCTATAGGGTGGTAATTAAAATACTAGATTTGAGACCTTGAGGGGGGGAGGGCGCGGCCGCCATCTTGGTTTAAAGGTGCCAAAAGTCCGTTTTTGAACCTTGGCGCTTAAACGGTTATCAGTATGCCTAAAATTTCTATGGAACGTATGAAGAAGATAAAATTGTCTACAATACTTCCATACACAATACATCTGTAAGTCTTACAGATATAAAGATACAGGGGGTGAAAAAGTGAAAAGCACTTCAAAGTTTTGTGCTTCGAGATAAGGAAATGAAGTCTCTACCACAGTTTTGTCATATTCTAATGATTCTTTTAAAAGATATTCAAAAGTTGAATTCACCCCTGGAGCGCTTATAGAGGGGGTGAAAGTAGTAAGTCTCACACACAAAATCAATGTTATATTACTCATCATAAAATACTACTAGGCGTTGTCAGGTATAGCAATCGATCAATTCGGGTATAATGAATTTAGATTTGACAAAAAACATATACGCTTTCATAGAAAAAAAAAAAATTAAGAAAGTGCTTGAATTTTTTTTTTTTTAAAGTTCATATAACTGTCAACTTATTATTAAAATATCGTATAGGCTTTAGCATTTTTTACATAATGCCTGAACAGCTCTCTTTATGACAAAAATGTCTACCAATAACCATTAAAACATTTTCTACTCCACCTTTTGTAAGGCAAATGCTCCAATTATTGCGCTATCTGTGCTACTTGGGAATCTGCCAAATGTCAGTTTAATACAAAACTTGATAAGCGTTCATTAAAGTGTCTAGTTACACCGAACATTCTCTTTAATAAAGTCAAAAGTCTACACCCCAACATTGGCAGAATCATTCATTTATACATATAAAATAAAAATAAAAAAGTGTCCACTTTACTACCTAATTTTCCCAATACAATAGTAGTTTTCGATACAAGTGCGAGAAGTATGTCAATTTGGACGAGTACGGTCAAGACTCGGGACGAGTGAAAATGACACTTCCGCACGTGTGTCGAACAACGTTTTTAATACAATTGCGAAAAAACTACAATGAAATAAAATTACATTTATATTCTGTCAGTGTACGAAAGACAGCTTCATTCAATCGCGCGTTGTTCAAGTAATACTATTGGGTCTCGCATAATACTCCTTTATGCCCAATCGCGCGTAGTTCAGGCTCAGGTGGGTCAAGCGGGTCTCGCATAATACTCATTTATTTAAAATTCTGATCGCAAATCGTGCATAAAATCTGCAAATCGTGCGTAAAATCAAACTTTACGCACGATTTGCAGCTACATAAACTAAACTTTTTGAGCAATTGTATTAAAAATGTATTTTCAAAACTAGATAGAATGAGTAGAAATTGTGCATTTGACGAAATGGTTGTTATTAAATATATCTAAGAATAACAACCATTTCGTCAAATTCACAATTTATAGTAGTCTATTCGATAGCGCCATAGAATATGATTAATTATTATGTAGGGATTTTCTTTATTTTTAATGTTTAGTTATGTAAATAATTAAGTGATCTTACCAAGCCTTGGCGTTCCTTCTCCTTCTGCAGGACGATATTTGTTTGCATTTCATCAAATTTTACTACAGCAGCTAACACCTTTGCTAGTGTAATGGAATGTGTACCTGAACCGGTTAAATATTCGTAAAGAACATTTCGTAAATATTCTAATTCCGTATTTTCTTGTAAAGAATGCAGGTGTCTTAAGCTTACTAGAGCTTCGTCCAATCTTCTCTCTAACTTCTCATTAGAAAGCCTTAATTTATCGTTATTTTCCTGCACATTTTGCATATTTCCATTCATTGACCTATTAATGAGCTCCAAATCTGACAATTGTTTCTCGTACTTGGTCTTTGTAGCCAGCAAGTTGTTGTAATTTTCCTTTAATACTTCAATTTCTGCTTTATTTTCCATAGTATTAATTGAATTATTGTTAGCCGTTTCGCCGTAATTTTGTGAACGCAACTGATCTTTTAATTCTAGGTTCTCTTCAACAAGCAGCATATTTTCTCTGACCAAGTCATTAATTCTGTCCTTGTCCGATTCATTGCCGTTTTGTGATTCAACGAAATCGCGAGAAGCGCTGTCATTTTTATCGACATGTTCGCTTGACGCAATCATCTCCCTTAGTTTATCATTTAACGAACTATTTTCTTTCGATATTTTTGCAAGGTGCATTTGAAGTCCTTCGATATCTGAAGTTAAACGTCTATTTTCATCTTTCAGTTTAACACATTCTCCTTTAATATCTTCTAATTCTAATTCGTTTTTAGCTTTATCATCGTAAACCTGTTCGAGGTTCGACACCTTTGCTAAAAGTTCAGAATTGACTTGAGTAACATTTTTCTTTTCTTCCTCTAATTCCATAGTATAAGCTTTTCGTGATTCAATATCAGCAACTAAAATGTCTTTATCACGTTCTATACTGATAAGCTTTTCATACATGTTTTCTTTTTCTTGTTTGAACTGTTCACATTTATCTTTTAGTACTTGATTCTCCTCAAGAACCAAATCTAAGGAAATACTGTTTTCATCAGTCTGACAGTCAACAGTTGTCTGGCATTGTTTAGCATTTTCAGTTTCTTCCAATTTTTTAATAATGGCATTCAGATGATCTTTTTCAGTTTCTATTTCTGCATGCGACTTTCGCACGTCACTTATTTCCATTTCTAGTGCCTTAAGATTAGAAGCAATGGTTTGCGACTGATTCTTTAACAACACATTCTCATGAGACAACTGTTTTACTTCATCTTTTAATTTGGCAATATAGGCGGCCTTTTTATCAGACTCAACACAATTAGCTAAAAGTTCTTCATTTTGTGATTTTAAAACCTCTATTTCTGAATCCTTAGATTTTAAAATATCAGTATTAACCTCAAGTTGCTTTAGTTTCTGTAATAAATCATCTTTCTCCTTTTCCAATTGAAGTAATTTTTCTTGTAATGGTGAATTTTCTTCCCTTTCACGACTGATTGTACTTTCAAGAGAACCACATAAATCTTCTAACTCACTGACTTTTGTCAATAAAACTAATTTATCATTTTCTAAATGATTAAACTGAGACTGGGAATCATGATAATTATTTTCAACTTCTTTTATTTTTCCTTCTATCGTAATCTTATCTGAAAGTAACGATTTTATCTGTTCATTTAACTTATTATTCTCTTCTTGGCACTCAATCAACTCTCGAGAATTTAAATCAAACAGTTGTTTTGTCTTGATGAGATCGTTTTGTGCGATAGTTAAATTTTGTTCAAGTTTCGCAATTGTTGCTTCATAGCTTCCTATGTCTTCATCATTTGACATGTTGATCAATTCAGACACTTTCTTTTCTAAATGGGATAACAACTGTTCGTAGCTTTTTTTCATAGTTTTTGCTTCCCTAATTGTGTCATGAACTATATTTTTAAGTATTGATATTTCTCCAACCAGCTCTAAACACTTCTTGTTGACTTGATTGCTATTCTCTTTTAGATTTGTGTTTATTGCAGTGAGTTCTGAAACTGATTCAAGTAGTTGCAAGTTACGAGATTGAGCAACTTCGCTATTTTGCAACAGTTTTTCTATTTCTGACTGTAATTTCACTAATTCGTCTCTTTCGTCCTGAATTTCCAATTCCAATGTATAACACTTGTTCCGCCAAGATTCGAGCTCTTCAAGAACTTTATTCTGGTCGGTTCGGTTATCTCGTTCCTCATTATTCTTTCTTAACACATTCAGTTGAGTTTCTAATTCGTTTATTTGAGATTTTTTTTTGGAGTTTTCTTCACTTAATTTTGAATTTTTTGTCTCTAAGTACGCATTTCTATCAATCATTGCCAGTTTTTCTGCAGTTTCTTGTTTCATTTGGAGCTGTAGGCATTTATATTCTTCATCCGCCTTAATTTTAGCCTGTTCTATTATTTTACACTTTTGTGTAAGGTCTTTAATCTGCGATTCTTTCTCCGATAATTGGGTTTTAACTGTATTCAATTCGCTAATATTATTATTCAATTTACACCTTTCATCTTCCAATGATGTCATAGTTTTTTTGTAGTCATTGATAACAATGCTAAGGGACTGGACTTCGTTTTTACATGCTGTCAAATGATCTTTAAGTGACTTTATCTCCGCTTCTTTACTTTCTAATTCTTTATGTATACTTAGTTTATTTTCAGCCAAGGATATAGCATATTCTTCTTCTCTCTTATTGAATACTTCAATTTTACCTTGCAATTGTTTAATTTCTTCAAGAGCTTTCTGCAAGTCTAACTCAAGAGCAGATTGCTCTTTCGTCTGGTTAAACTCGTAAGTATTTAACTTATTTTGTAATTCTTCGTTACTTTCTTGTAATTCCAAAATTTTCTTTTGAGCCTCTGTCAGGTCTTTTGAACTATTATTTAACTGTTCATTTTCTTTAGTCTTATTTTCTAGTTCAGTGGTCAGAATATGCAATTCAGTTGTTAATTGTGAATTTTTTTCTTTAGAAACCTTTAGCGATTCTTTATATTTGTTCATTAATTGTTCTAATTTCTCAGTCTTGCTGACCAATGCATTATCTACACCATCATCTCCTGATGTTTTCCGGTCATTGTTTCCCGAAAAATCAATCAATTGCAGTTCTTTCGCTGGTTCTTTGATAACTTCTTCTTCGTTTTTAGGTTCTTTATTTTCAGTGTTATCTTGCATACAACTTATTTTGGTTTGAAGTGCCTCTATTTTCATATTTTTTTCATCAATTTCCAAGCGTAAGGCCTTTTCTAAATGCGCCTGTAATTTTTTTAAAGTTAGTATAATTAAAGATTGATTTAAAAAAATACGCCTCTAGATCAATGTAGTTACATACCTTGGCACTTTGTTCCAGAGTGCATTGTTCTCTCAATTCAGATGTACGCCTAAGTGCTTTATCTTGAGTTTCAACCAGAACACTCTGAAATAAATAAAAAACTTTGCTTTTATATCAGTATCTGAATGTTATAGACTAAGAGCTGGCCACGCCACATATGACACAATAATAAGAGCAACAAAACCAGTCTTGTTAGATTGCTATACTATCCTTATTAATAGTAGGGTATCTGGTAGCTTGAAATGGGTGGTCAGAGACGCAGACTAGCAAAAATTTTCAGTTATAAAAAAAATAATACCAATGAAGGTAAAATCCGCCAAAGTTGTCTCATTTATAGAGGACAGGGCCTGTATTTTAACATTGGAACAAAGAACATTACGTAAAATTGCGGAAACAAAAACAGTGGGCGACAAACGTCGACAAACGTTGTTTGGCACTATTTTCCCCCTAAAGAAACTCCTGGCAATTATATAATTTAACTATTTATGTAATTTCTTATAATACAGCATTACGTCCAGAACACTAGGATTTGTATTCTTGAAGTGGTTTGCATTCTTTGATGTGCATCCACCAATGAACAGCTGCCAGATGTCGGTATAGCATAACATAGCAAACTAAGCATAGCATAGCACACTAACTAGAGGGGTTTGGTTGCTCTCATTATTATGTCATATCCCAAGTAGCACACAAGAGTTAAAATAAGCGCTAAAAGAGCGGTATATTTATTATTATTCTTAATTGGGCTATCGATGTACCGCGTCGACTAGATTTGATCTATTGTGGCAGCCCTTTATAGCTCATTACTGATTCCCGTTGCATCTAGAAATTTCCAGATTCTTTGGGCTGTAATGTATTGTACCTCATCGGGTTGCAGTACATGTCGCCCTAGGTGGGTACTTCTTTTATGCATTAGTGGTCCGCAGGAGCAGAGGATGTGCAAGGCTGTTTCCTCTTCTTCCTGGCAGAACCTGCATACTGAGTCCTGTTTCTTACCCATACGAAACATGTGTTTGTTCAACTTACAGTGGCCTGTCAGTATTCTAGTCACTGCACAGGTTTTGTGTCTTTTGAGCCCTAACAGCTCTTTAGAGATTTTGTTGTCGAACCCTTTGATTAGAGCTTTCGAGTGTGCTTGTCCTTTGACGAGCTTCCACCATGCGTTTGCTCTCGTTTTTTCCAAGTTATTTAACAGAGAATATGCCTCCCGTTTGTTGATTCCACAGAACGGTTCTGGGCCGACCAGGGGTGTGTCCGCGCCCTTTCTGGCAAGTTCATCCGCTATTTCGTTTCCGTCAATGTCGGAGTGCCCTGGTACCCATCTGAGTGTAACTTTGTTGGAGTTAGCCAGTGCATTAAGGTTATTTTTGCAATTCTGGACTAGTTTTGAGTTTGACTCTAAAGATTCTAGTGCCAGCAGAGCAGCTTGGCTGTCTGAGTTCATATAGATATGCTGGTGTCTTAGGTTTCTATCCAGGTTGATTTCCGCACATTTGTTGATGGCGAAGACTTCAGCCTGGAAGATTGAGGCCCTTTTGCCCATGCTGACGCTAGCTCTGTGCTTGGGCCTCTCACCATAGATCCCGCATCCTACTTCATTACCTTTTTTCGATCCATCCGTGTACCATATGTGGCTACCCTCTTCGACATACATTTGGTCTTTGGTCCATTTGTCTCTAGGAGGTATTTCCACTTTGTACAGTTTGGTGAAATGACATACGGTGTGCATGTCATCGGTAGGCATGCTAAGGGTTTCGTTCGCAAAAACCCAGGCCTTAAATTTGGTAAGTGCTTGAGAGCGCCATTTTGGCCTATTTAGCGTGCATATTCTGTAGACGCACTGCTTGGCCTCCTTTTTAACTTGCAGGTGGAGTGGTGTTATGTCAAGCAGTGCATCCAGGGCCGCTCCCGGTGTCGAGGAGAAGGCCCCTGTTGCCGTTAGGCAAGCCGTGCGTTGCAGGCTGTTTAAGGTGTCGATAGCTGTATTTTGGCTGGCCTTGTTACACCAGACCGCGGAGGCGTAGGTAATAATGGGCCTTACAACCGCTGTATAAAGCCACATAGCAATTTTGGGTCGTATGCCCCATCTTGCTCCCGCCATTCGACAACATGATCACATGGCCATTTTCGCTTTTTGCGTGATGTTTTTCAAGTGAGGGTTCCAGGTTACATTTTGGTCGAATGTGACCCCTAGATACTTGACCTCAGATGAAAAAGGTATTACTTGTCCATTGAGTTCTAGTTTTCCGAGTCTATCCAGATTTCTCTTTCTTGTGAACGGCACTACCACCGTTTTGCTCGGATTAATGGACAAGTCATTATCTCTGCACCATTTAAGTATCGTGTTTAGAGCTCCTTGCATCAGATTTGAGATTGTGTGGAGGCAGGGGCCTTTGATTATAACTACAAGGTCGTCGGCGTATCCCTGTGTGTCGTAATCTTTGTCCCTCATGATTGCAAGAAGTTGGTCCACAGCTAGGGTCCATAATAACGGGGATAAAACGCCTCCTTGTGGACATCCTTTTGTGGTGTAAAATTCATGCTCTATTGCATTGAGGGTTAGAGTCGCCATTCTATTAGAAAGCATACTCTGGACCCATCTAATGATGGTTTCATCAACTCCCTTTGATCGCATCCCGTTAAGGATGGTTTCTGTGGGTGTATTATCGAAAGCACCCTCGACATCAAGGAACGCACATAAAGCGGTTTGCTTATCCTCTAGGGTCTTTTGCACCTTATCGACCAGGTCAAGTAGGGCAGTTTCCGTTGATTTCCCCTTTTGGTATGCATGCTGGTTTAAACTGAGTGGTCTAGCCACCAGATAATGCGCTCTAATGTCTAATCTATGATTCTTTCCATCGTTTTAAGGAGGAAAGATGTAAGACTAATTGGTCTGAAGGATTTAGGCTGAGAGTAGTCCTTTTTCCCTGCTTTTGGTATGAAGCGTACGCTTGCTCGGAATATTCTTACCAGGTGCGGGAGGAGGAGGTCCTGTCCTTGCTGTAGTAATGCAGGAAACACTCCGTCATCTCCGGCCGATTTAAATGGCTTGAACTTGCTCAAAGCCCATTTAATGTTGTTTGGTCTAAAGATATTAGTTGCCAAATTCCAGTCTATGTTGTGTACCCTGTGGATTTGAAGGTTCCTTTGGGCGCACAGCTGATTATTACTGATTGTATACGAACCTGGGAAGTGGGTCACTCTAAGCAAGTCTAGAGTTTCCGCTTCTGTGTTAGTAAAAGAGCCGTCGGGTCTTTTAAGGAGACGAGGTAGTTGGTTGGCGTTTTTGATAGTATTTTGTGAATTCTTGCTCCTTTGTGGGTTTGGGCAATTTCCTCACAGAATCTTCGCCAAGACCGCCTTTTGGCTTTCCTGATCTGTTTGTTATATTCAGTCAATGCTCTGCTATACCTAAGAGCGGTATAAGGGCTGTTTGTAACGGCTAAGCCTGCACAAGCAAGCTCCATATTAGCGATATAGAAGTTCTATATCGCCAAAAAGGGCCCAGTTTATACAGGCTTAAGCGTCATATATCGCTAGAGTCGCTTTAATACGAGCTTAAGCGATACAACAGAGAAATGGCTAAGAGATATAATGGCGCGTGAAGAGCGGTAGTAATAGCTAAAGGAGTTATAATGGCGCGTGAAGAGCGGTAGTAAGAGCTAGAGGAGTTATAATGGCGCGTGAAGAGCGATCGTAAGAGCTAAAATAAGAATAAGAGTTATAAGACACCTCTATGCCCCTCTTATAGAGGTTTAAGCGGTACTGTCACTCTAATATGCAACTTAAAGGGTTTTCTATCTCCTATTGATTTGAAATTAGTGATATAAACATCCTAAATTGTATATAATAAAATGTAAAAACATTCTACAAAGTGTGCGGTGTCATAAGTTGTGACGTGCATGGCGCACATCACAACATAATGGTTAAAAAATAATTATATTATACATATAGCAGTCCTAAAGTATGTTTTTTTTACTTGATTACTTGAATTATTTGTGCGAACATCAGTTTACTGTCAAAGTATACCGTTATCTAGTTATATTTTTCACGCGCCCCTCGAAATCGTAAAATCTGCATTGTAAAAATATATTGAAGTGTATTGTAAAATTAAACGTAATCTTGAAATGGTTCACACATGTCAGACAGAGCCTTGTGATAAGTTTATAAATCCATTATATGCAAATTCAAAGTGTGCATGTTGGAAATTATAGTGTACTATATAAGAAAAGTAATATATTAAATCTACATGGGATATTAAATCTACATAAAGATGGGCGTGTATTCGTTCGCCGTCACAAGGAGTCTGCCGCTCGTCGTATCCGCTCGGAGGCTGATGTTTCGGAGGTTTTTGCTGGAGCCCCAGTTTGATGAACAATTTTAATCGTACTTACTACAAAATATACTTATGGATCGCATGTTTCTTTTGCATATTTTGTGACATAAACTCACAGCGTATATTTAATTTTAGCAAAGCCCTTAGTTTGTTTCTGTTTAAACTTATCAACCGACTTCAAGATTTTTTTTTTTTTTTTTTTATGTATGTTCACCGATTATTCGAAGACGGCTGGACCGATTTGGAAAATTCTTTTTTTGTTTGAAAGCGTATACTTCACAGTTGGTCCCATTGTAACCATGTCAGGATCTGATGATGGGATCCTGGAGAAATCGAGGGAACTCTTCAACTATTATAGGCACACCTATACTGATTTGAGTATTTTTTACAGCAGCTCGAGCATTTGCTTTTGGAAAGGTGGATGTTTAGTGAAGTCGGTTCTTTTTTGTTCAAAATTATTTTCAGACCAATTTTAATGAATTTTTATCTTGAAAACCTATATATAGCATGGCTTGTTCATCTGCCAGCCTTGCATCAGCTTTTCATCGTACTGGTTTAAATATATTTATAATGCAGCTAGTATACACTGTGTATTATTACACAGTGTATACTAGCTGCATTGACCATCTTATTGCTGTGTAATTGTATTCTTTAACTATCGATATGCCAAATAAAAATATTAAGCTATTAGTTGGTTTCTTGAACCCTTGCTCACTCGGTACGAAACACGAAGAACTCATAGTAGCTATGCAAGCGCAATCAGTTGACATAATGGGCATCAATGAGACATGGCTGAAGGACGGACAAGACGCTTGCGCCCCTTCTGTAGCCGGCTATACACTAAAACACGTTCCGCGCGCGTCGGACGTGCGCTCGAGAGGTGGAGGGGTTGGTTTTTATATAAAGCGCGGTATTAACGCGCGGGTTTGCCGGCAGCATCCCGTTACACCGTCGGTTGAGCAAATGTGGTTGAGTCTATGTCTTAAAGGTGCGAGGGTCGCTATTGGCACCGCATATCGTCCCCCATGGCTACATGTAAACACTTTTATTGAGGCTTTAACTGAAACTGTAAGTTCATTTGCCAAACATGACTTTGTTATTTTGGTAGGAGATTTCAACATAAACATGTTAAATACTAGTGACGCATCCACACGAAAGCTCTCTAATTTCTTGCGATGTTTCAATTTACAGCAGTATGTCAATGAGCCAACGCACTTCACTGATCATAGTTGTACCCTATTAGACCTGCTATGTACCGACGCGCCTGTGTGTTTCACCCGCGTCAACCATATACCGGACCTTAGTGCACATGCATTTATTACTTGTCAGCTTGATATTAAATTAGAAAAACCATCGCCTAAGTATATTCATTCTCGACCCCTAAAGAATATAAATTCCAATGAATTTGAGCAGGATTTAAAAAGAGTTCCGTGGGAAAATATTTCACGCTTATCTAACATAAATGCAATGTTGGAAGTTTTTAACGCTTACGTTATCTTTCTCTTTAACGCACATGCCCCATTGAAAACTTGTCTTATCAAGCCTCAGAATTGTCCGTGGATAACGCACACTGTAAAAAAAATGATGTCTTTACGGGATAACGCTCACGCTAGATATAAACTCACTGGATCTGAAGCGCATAAAACGTATTATAAGGACCTCAAGCGGACTGTCACTTTAGCCATTATAAATGAAAAACGCGCATACTTTTAACAAAAGATAAACTTGAATGCAAATGATTCTAAGTCGCTGTGGCACAATCTAAAAAAAGATATCCTTATAGATAGTCAGTCATAAAGAAAAACAATTACCTAGCCATTTTAATAATCCGAATACAATTCTACAACATTTTTTAAACATACCTACCGAAAATGAAATAGAAATTAGCACCTTAACATTTTTTGAATTTAATCGCTTTTCTTCATCATTGTTTACCCTAAAGACAGTTACAGAAACGCAGGTTCTTAAAGCTATTAGGTCCCTTAAGTCTAACGCTCAGGGCATTGATGGAATAACACTAGATATGATATTGCTCACCCTACCACATACATTGAAAGTCATAACATCTATTGTTAACACTTCAATTGAAACTCGCTCATTTCCCGACGGGTGGAAAGCAGCTTTGATCCGTCCTATTCCCAAAGTACACGATCCCCAGCTAATCAAGGACCTTCGACCCATAAGCATACTGCCATGCCTGTAGGTCCTTGAAAAGATAGTGTGTGTTCAGGTAACAGAGTATTTGGAGTCAAATAATATACTGCCAGCACAGCAATCGGGTTTTCGAAAGCATCATAGTACTGCTACAGCTTTACTCGACGTGACAGATAATATCCTAGCTGCTCAAGATAAAGGAAAAGGAACTATCCTTACACTGCTCGATTTTTCGAGGGCGTTTGCCACAATAAATGTAAGTCTGTTATTGTCTAAGCTAGCGTACTATGGATTTGACAACGATACAGTAAAATGGTTTGCTAGCTACCTAAGTGGCCGTAAACAGTCAGTAGAAATACAGCGACCAGACGGTGTAAGCATGGCAACTGCTGCCAGTGGCGAGAGGGGTGCCCCAGGGCTCAATTTTTGGTCCTATATTGTTCATATTATACTGTAGCGATATCACTCATGCCATAAAGCACTGTCAATATCATATGTATGCCGATGACCTACAGTTGTATATATCGTGCAGCATGTATGATGTTGACGAGCAGGTAAACAAACTTAACGATGACCTAGAACGTATTGCTAAATGGTCAGTCGCGAACTCGCTTTCCCTTAACCCAATCAAATCAAAATATTTAGTTCTAGGAACAAAAATGCAAATGGAAAAAATATCCAAAACCTGCTTCAAGGTCCAAATAAACAATGAAGCGTTAGAGCGGGTAGAAGAGGTTAACAACTTAGGTCTTGTGATGGACGGGGAATTACGCTTTGAGGGCCACATTCACGATACTGTTCGTAACTGCTTCTACAGGCGCTAACTGCTGTATAAAATTCGTGACTTCCTTGATGTTGGCCTTAGAATAAGATTATGTGACGCACTTATGCTCTCCAGGTTGAACTATTGCGACACTGTGTATGGGCCGCGGCTGTTGGCACGAACGCAGAGACTTATTCAGCGCGTCCAAAACGCCTGCGCTCGTTTTTGCTTCCATATACCGCCGCGAGCACATGTTACGCCATTCCTTAACCAACATAAAATATTACGGATGTCTACGCGTCAAAAATTACATCTAGCCGCTCTTATATTCGGTACTGTAAATAGACAGGTGCCCTCGTACCTTTATGAGAAGTTAACTTGGATGCGAGGCTCTAGGTCTGCGGATGTCAGGTCCTCCAGAATTCTACTACTTGCCTATCCTGTGCACCACTCAGCCGCATTTCGTGGCAGTTTTCGATACGCCGCCAGCAAATGCTGGAACAACCTGCCTCCACCTATTCGTGCGCTAAAAGCGATAAGTACGTTTAAATTAAAGTGTCGAATGCTATTTATCAGCGCTCAATTGAACGCCTAGCGGCAGCTAATCAAAACTGTTTTTAAGTGTACATACCTTTTCTTTTCTCCTTCTTTTTAAACTATATATTACATAACGGCAAAGAGATTTATCTTGTGACCGGTCTTACCATTTTTGTTTATTAATTTTTTCTTGGTTTGCTTTTGTTGTTTGTTTTTTGTCTGCATTTGTGTCGTCATTCGTTAGTTATAAGTTAGCTGTAAGTTAGTTATAAATTAGTTATAAGTTAGGTCCCCACCGAAAATAAGCGCCGTGGCTTGCTGCGGCATTATGCTGAGTGGGGGTCCCTTTTATCGTCCTTAATGTTTGTTACTTTTCCTTTTGTTCATTTAATTGGTGTGACGTTAATAAATGTATTTTCTTTCTTTCTTTCTTTACATGAATACAAATTTCATCAAAATAGCAATGGCGACTTGTTAGAACAGCTTTAAGCATCTACTATCGCTACTATAACTGTGTTAGCGGTAGTATAGCGATAGTAGTCGCTATTGTAGAGCCTAAGGATCTACTATAGCGATAGTAACTGCTTTAAGCATCTACTATAGCGATAGTAATCGCTATTTTAGAGGCTAAGGATCTACTATAGCTATAGTTATCGCTATTGTAGAGCCTTAGGATTTAAGAAGAGGTTAAAAACTCCTTTACTCATATAAGAGAGAAAAATGCAGGCTATAGTTCTAAATAGGCGTCATTATTCCCAGATATACCACTTTAAGAGATAGTAAGGAGTTATAATACTCTACTACGGTAAAGGTGGTAAAAAGGATCTCAATATCTCTGTTGTACCGCTTTAACCTACGTATTAACACTCTAGTAACTCTTTAAGTGGTATAACGCAGGCTTATAAGTCTGTTGTAACGCTTTAGATTTTATAGAGTTATATGGGATGCTTATACCTCTCTTATGCAGCTGATGCAGGTACAAAAGCGCTGTAATACTCTCTTATACCGTCAAAGCCGTTACTTTGACTATTGTATCGCGATTATACCACTTAGCCTTTTTGAAGTTATTTATATCCCTTATATACAGCTTAAGGAGTATACAAACTCTATTAAACCGCTGTTGTACAACCTTTAAGCGGTATAATGTCTGCTTATACCGCTAGTGTGCTACTTGGGATCTGACGTAGACAGCTTTCCGACTATTACTGAAGAGCTCTTCCTTCCTGCTTGCTGTGAGTTCGTCGCAGGGTTTGTGGATTCGATGGCTCAGTGGAAGCATGTCGCGAATATAGTTTCAATGGAAAACCGTTTTCAATAGACTATTGCAATGAACCTATTTAGCATAAGATCGATGCGTTTCTGAGTGATATAGCAAGGTTATCAGCAAGCCTCGGATTTTTTATCGCATAGTAAGATGATAGAAAACTATGGAGTCGATATTGGAACTAAAATTTAACTCATATTCGTACTCATACGCATTCATTAAATAATACCGAAAGTAAATTAAAAATGAAATATATAATTTGAAATGAATTAAACTTATATTTTAAATATAAAAAAAGAACTGCTACACAATAAAAAAAATATCGGGCAAGTGCGAATTTGACTCGCGCTGCGCGCACCGGGGGTTTCGTACGAACATTCCATAAACGCTTGCAACTGTAGCTTGATGCAATAATGAATATAAATACCAACAGGTACAATTTTTCTAACAAATCTCTTCAGTAGTAGTAGTGTCGACCGCTACGCCTCTTCATATGGGGGCAGGGGCTGGTAAAAAAACTATATATATGAAAAATACTCGACCCCAGTAATCCAGGAAAAAAACTTAACACCGTGAACGTAGGGAACGAAGGTACAGGGTTCAGCGCTATCGTTTAGAAAATTGGGTCACTAGTTTTTTCTACCTAACCTTAGTACGAAAGTTGGTATTCAAAGGATAATTATTTATCACGTCAACCTACGTTTAGGGTTCCGTAGCCAAAATTATAGTTTCGTCATGTCCGTCTGTCCGTCCATACGTCCGTCCGTCCGTCCGTATGTCACAGCCATTTTACTCGGAAACTATAAAACGTATCTTGATAAAATTTACACATAAGGTGTATTTTGTATGCCGCTACTTAGCTACGTAGTTAAATTGCAGGAATACATATTTTTAGGGGCCTCCCCCTAAAAATATGTATTCTTTGCTCTATGCATCTAATAAAAATAAAAATCAAAAATATCAACATGTGGCATATCAATCAATAGGTCTTTAAAAATAACATTGAGGTTTCTTTCAACATTTTGCGATTAAGTGAATATTTTCTGAAATAAACGCTTCGAAAGTCATAAAAATTGTGTCCCCTGTAACTTTTGAACCGTAAGTCGAAAAAATATGAAAATTGAGAAAATGCGCCTTATTACATACTTTCTACGAAAATTGTTTTGAACATTATGCATCAGATACGACCTTTTGGTATTAATTTGGTTACGAAGTATGGAACCCTCCATTATGCGTGGTCCGACACGCAATTGGCCGGTTTTTAATATATTTTGTGAAAAAAGACCCTTACAGCATGAGAATTTAATAGGGTGATCGATCACCCAAGTCGGACTCGCGCTCCGATTTTAATTTAAAAAAAATCTTAAGTGCGACTCACGCTTGACTGCAGAATCTTATTATTTTTCCTGTAATCAATACGTATTATCAGTATTCAGTGTAACTTCAAAACTGTATATGTTAAAATTGTAAAAAATATATATTTGAAATCCTCACATTAAGCCCTTTTATTTGATATTCCACACAATAGTTTTGAATTTCTCATCCCCCCCCCCCCCCTACAAATGCCACCCATGTTTATAATTTATAGGTTGGCGTAACACGCCTGCCTTTGGGTCGCGGACTTACATATGTGTACAAAATTTCAGCTCAATCGGTTCAGTAGTTTCTGAGGAAATTGGCTTTGTGACAGACGGATAGACAGAGTCGCACCATAAGGGTTCCTTTTTTTTACCATTTTGGTACGGAATCCTAATGAACATTAAGAAAGTTCCTAGTTTATAATATCCATAAGGCATGTAGATACAGGAATGAGTGCTTCAATATCTTGACAGGGTATGGCGTGTGTATTGTCTATTTCGAGATTACAACTGTAAAATCAG
Source organism: Pammene aurita (assembly GCA_947086415.1). NCBI lineage: Eukaryota > Metazoa > Arthropoda > Insecta > Lepidoptera > Tortricidae > Pammene > Pammene aurita. The sequence goes on from OX352289.1 coordinate 20,006,697, forward strand.
TATATAATGGCGACTTTTGCCATATATTCTGGAGTAAAACAGGTTCTATATTGGTTGAAAATCCACTTGTGACTTGAAAAAGATCGTTCTACACACATCAACAGACGTTAGAGTAGTATATTCTAGAACGACTAGAACTCGCTCAAATTGTTAAGTACTTAATTGCCATCTGCCTTATGTCTATAAAGTCCGGATTTCTATTGTCTCATTTCGTGTAATATTTAAAAACCTTGCTGTATACAAAAAACCCTTGCTTTATTGCTTGCTTGCTTTTGCTTTTAATATTGGTACACTGCAATTTTGTGATCGATTCAACAATTACTTTATAATTATATTTTATAAAACTGAGCTCGTTTAACATATTTACGTTCAATAATGCAGTTTGAGCGTTTAATATAAACTTACTTTCGGTATTAATTAAATTAATGAGTATGAGTATGAATATGAGTAAAATTTTTGTTTTAATATCGACTCCATAGTTTTCTTTCATCTTACCATGCGATAAAAAATCCGAGGCTTGGTTATCAGAGCATCCATAAATCTCAGACCGTCCTTAATTTTCAATGGATCTGCGACTACGTCTATAAGGTGCTAACAAATTAAGTACAAATATTTTAAGGGAAGTTAACTTACACCGAAACAATTAACTTTAAATAGAAATTAAGAAATGTTTTTATGTGTTTTTTTGTTTTAATTTTCTGAACAAAATAAATAAATTCTATCCAAACAATCATCTTTAACACTTTCTGTCAAGTGATATTTGTCATAGATTTCATAAAGGTTTTGTTAGGATAGTCACGCTTTATGACACCCTGTCAAAAGATGGTTGTCTTTTTTTAACAAATGGCATTTATTACAAGAGCGGGGAGCAAGAAGTGACAGTGCGTGACTTACGGCGTGGAAGAGAATCAAAACGCGGGATCTATCGCATGTGTATGCAGTCTTAAGACAACATCAAATAGGATGACATTGACATTTACTTTGGCAAGTAAAGTGATAGAGTTAAGAGATAATCAAGGCGGTCTTATTACTGATTATTGTTTATCTCATGAACAGGATGTTTTTAAGTAGCAAATTCTTTTTCCAGTTTTCTCCAAAAAAAAACATTACAAAACCTATAATGTTTCATACTTAAGGCACTGGTCCCACCGCGAGCGATTAAGCTATGAGCTATCGGCTATTTTCTAGCACAAGAAACGAACAAAAGATAATCGCTTCCGTGTAAATAAAAGAGAGAGATATATATTTATCGTTCATCGCTGGCTGTTCACACTGCGATGAACTATAAATACATATCTCTCTCTTTTATTTACACGGAAGCGATTATCTTTTGTTTGTTTCTTGGGCGAGAAAACCGCCGATAGCTCATAGTTAGTCGCCCGCGGTGGGACCAGTGCCTAAATATACTCCAGGAGCAGAGTATTAGCAGCTGTACTTAATTTGTTAGCACCTTATATTTAAAGGGCATAGTGCCTGCTTACTATCTGACGGGAAAATTTTCACCACCATAAAGTAAGAATTTTCACCACCGTAAAGTAAGATTTTTCACCACCTTAAAGTAACAATTTTCACCACCTTAAAGTAAGATTTTTCACCACCTTAAAGTAAGAATTTTCACCACCTTAAAGTAAGATTTTTCACCACCTTAAAGTAAGAATTTTCACCACCTTAAAGTAAGATTTTTCACCACCTTAAAGTAAGAATTTTCACCACCTTAAAGTAAGATTTTTCACCGCCTTAAAGTAAGAATTTTCACCACCTTAAAGTAAGATTTTTCACCACCTTAAAGTAAGAATTTTCACCACCTTAAAGTAAGAATTTTCACCACCATAAATTAAGAATTTTCACCACCATAAACTTCTCACGTGCAGATTTAGCCTTAGGAAACTGACCCATTATCAATAGCAGAATTTAACGTGTTCGAATTCCAGGATTGACAAAAAGAGGCAATAGGTAAACCGATTTTCAGTTTATACCACATTAACACAGAAACAATTTTAATTCTTACCCTGGCTTTGGCATTGTCCCGTTCCAAGAACTTATAATGGCGGGCGAGGTCGGCGTACTGCGTCCTGTACTTTTGGTACCGCTGCTGCGTCCGTTTGTACGCGGCATAAAGCTGCTCCTTCGTCACGCGGTCCAGGCTGGCGGCTCCGCTAGAGAACCGCTCCTCCGCCTCGCTCGCCGATACTTCTACGTCCGACTAAAAACAAAATTAAAGTCATTAAAAAAAACTTCGAAAAATCAAAGTTTGATTTCTAAATAAACTATAGTTAACTAGATAATGGCTTATACAGCCTGTGAATTTTACACGGGCGTATACTTTATCCACCTATAGTATCCAGCAATAGGACTCATATAGTATAATCATTTTGTTAAATAGTGTTATTAATTATGTGTAATGATTTTTTAAAGTCCTACCGGGCACCAATGTACTATCGGGTTCAGAATTGCATGGCCAATTTATGAATGAATTCATTGATAAATTGACCATGCAATTTTGAACCTGATGGTACGCTAGCCAACTGATTTTAAACTGACATAACTGACATGACGCACCGGTAAGTTACTTGTCATGGATGCAATTCATTGCGGGCTGAATTATTATGTATGAAAAAAAATCTTATTTTCCTAAAGAAATAAATGTAAATAGGTTCCCTAGGTCCAATACTAATCGCCATCACAATATACGCCCGTATAAAATTTACACACTGTATAAGTAACACGTATATTACTATTTATTTCGTTCTATTTCCCACTCGATTAACAGAATCCACTACTTTACTACTACAAAGGATCAACTTTGCCACCAAAATGATTAAAAAAATGCCTACGTGGTTTTTACTTTTGCGATTTGAGTAGACATTTTTACCGGCTAATATTTTTATGAAGTATTTAATATGTTTATTTGTGTAGCTTACAATTATTATTTTTTTGAAATTGTTAATTATGTTATATTCACGTCGATTTTATGTAGGTAAGTAAATAAAACTGCAAAATATAGCAACATAGTGTTTCTTTTTACTTGAATAGGCATAGTGGCACTATGTCATAAGCATAACGAACCTAAAAGCTTATAATTGCATATAATTTTTTTAATGGGTAACTGACCCTGTACTAAACCATGATGCTGTGTCACAAATATATGTGGAATGAAAATTAAAAATACTTTATGCCTCAAATTTTGAATGAATCGTCTAGCCCCGCTGGGCATACGAAACGTGATACTTCGCAGCCTATTTATAAGGAACATAATATCAACATTTCATTGAGTATAGGTAATTTGTAACTTAGCAGTAATGTATACATTGGTAAATTACAAATTACCGGTTTACATTCCCTAGTCTAACCGCGGCCAAGTGCCGGACTCGCGCTTTCGTTTTTTTTTTAATTAAAAAGATTAAACATGATTGGTGGATTATGATAGCTAAACCTCTCCCCACGGTGCTGCCATCTAGTAAAAATCTCGATCGCGGAAACCCTCATTGCTTCGTTAAGTACCTACTAGTCCGCTAACGGACAAAAACTGAGATAATAGACCTTAAAAGAAACGTGTTCAGCAAGCCAGACAATGAAAAAATTATATAAAGCCTGACCAGAAATATATGATCATGCGCCATGTTGCGGAATTCCATTGGAAATTATTTCTTACACTGGCAATAATTTTAATGACACAATGATATGCATGTGTGAGTGCATCTGATAGGCTGTCACCTGTTGTCAATGTCGCGGTTTACTTGAATAATAATAAAGTGTTGAATATTAAATAATAAACGACAAAAATTCCCAAATTTATCCATATTCAACAGCGAAATATTGTAAATGGTGTATATAATAAACTGCTGTAAATAATACGCTTGGGAAATGAAACTATTTCTAGAGAATAATACGCCCTATGACTATACTGAAATGTTGCCATATAAATGAGAATAATAGCGCCCTCTTGGGGATGATCATACATTTTTGGTCAGGCTTTACCTACATATTAAAATAAACTACGAAAAATATTTATATAGTCACCTGCAAGTGGTACAAAGCGGGGCTCTCGTAGTTGGGCAACCTGAATGACACGTCGCTGGCGAAAGAGCTATTTGACAATCGCCTCTGACTGTGACTTTCCTGAAGTTTATTTAAATTTTGTTTATAATACAAGGAAATGATTAGGAAAGTTGAAAAAAAAATGTTTTAAACGGGTTACCTATGTTTTACCAAAAAATGTTTGACAAATTATCACTTCCCAAAACATTTTTCGTAGAATTTCATTTGCCAAATAATCGTTTGCCAAATTAACACTTGACAAATAATTCTTACGCAAACCTAATGTTTGACATGTTTAAGCATTATCTCGTTTACCAACTGGTACTTTGACCAAATTTCATTTAGTCAAATATGTTAGTTGGCATAATATGTTTTAACCAAAACAAAATAAGGCAAATGATTTGTACCGTCAATATTCAATTTACCATTTCTATTCCGTCGATTCATCAGCAGAGGAGCTCTTCAATGACAAATCATTTAAATGCGCTTTGCCTTGGGGTCGCAGTTCTAACCTAACCTACTATTTTACCAGCAGTCAGTTCTTCTTGGGGGTCAAAGTTCTAACCTAACCTAACCTACTATTTTGCCAGCAGTCCGTCCTTCTTGGGGGTCAAAGTTCTGACCTAACCTAACCTACTATCTGGTCGCCGTTCTTTTTTTTTAGGGGTCATAGTTCTAACCTAACCTAACCTACTATCTGGTAGCAGTTCTTTTTTGTTGGGGGTCGCAGTTTTAACGTTACCGAACCTACTATTTTGCCAGCAGTCCGTTCTTCTTGGGAGTCAAAGTTCTAACCTAACCTAACCTACTATCTGGTAGCAGTTAGTTCTTTTTTGTTGGGGGTCACAGTTCTAACCTAACCTAACCTACTATTCTTCAGAATTCTTACTGTTTTCATAATTATTAAATCTTAATTTTTTTCTAAAATTTCATAACCCAAGCAAATGTGATTTTTGTCTATTTATGGTTTGCCGTAATATTAACTTGACTAAATGTTGATTGTCTAATGTTTTTTTGCCTTATTAAAGCATTCGCTAAAAGACCTAATGCCATAATGTAATTTTTCGTAATAATATTTTGCTAAATAAAAATTTGACGTAATGAAAATATTCGTATTAAAATCGTGCCAAAGTTTGCATTGGCAAACAAAATAGTTGCTAAAATTTGTTTGGGAAATGAAATTTGACCAAAATAAATTTGGTAAAACGGCAGGATCCCGTTTTATACTTAGTACAATTCACCAAAGAAAAGAACGTCCGCATGTCGGATCTGATATCTGATCCACACGAAAACCCATCAAAAGACCGGCATGTATGCATGTATAGGCCCGTGATTCTCAAAAGGAAAAACATTTTTATGGTTGAAAACAAGCGTACAAACAAAGAAATATTTAGAAAACTCACGCCTTGTTCATGTCTAGGCGTAAAATCGATTTCTTCTGTGCTTGCTTGCATGGCAGATGGTTGCATTAGGGCGACATCTTGAAACGCGTTTTGCTCACCAGGTTTGGTTAATGCGGTAGAAGGTCTGACTGAGCGACTCTGGGAAATCTCTGAAAGAAAATAAAATACTAATAAATCGCCAATTTCTGACAAGTGACTCGAATGTATGACAAAACACCAGTGATCAATACTTGTAATTTATTAAAATATTTTTTACAGACAGCAAATGTTTATTCATGACGCGTTTATCAGGGTACATTTTTAGGAGGGTGTGACTCTTAGCAAGAATACTTCAATTCGTTCCTCATCCAATTTTAAAGAAAGGGCGCAAAATTACCTGTAGTCTTAATAAGGCCTACAAGTGGGGTTACAGCCACATATGTTTTTTTAACAAAACTTACTAATCCACTTTTACACTTTTTGCACGAGGAACCCGCTAGGCGGGCTCACTGTGTAGTGGATTTCCACTACAAAGCGGGAAGACGCTGAAAGTGTAGCAAACAGGGATACGGAAAGTGTTAAACTACGGGACATGGGACTAATCCATATAAGTAACCTAGAAATGCCAACTTACCTACGATAAACACTTAACGCATTTGACCGAAAGCTAGGTGTATTCCCATCTACCCCAGCTTCGGTTACGTGCGGGTCGGTACTGCGGGCACAAATAGGAATGATTTCTGAGAAAAAAGCTAATCCTATCTGTCCTTGGCGGGCACAAATGGGAATACACCGAAAGCAAAAACAGGGTGGAAAGATCACTGTTTCATAGAAACATGTAGATACATACTTTGATTTATTTTAGAAAGTTACGGCAGCCAGCAGTGAGACAGATGTAATGCTCATCACAATCAAAGCGATGAATACGGTTAAAAAGTGACAGATGTCTATCAGCCGCGAAATACTATCGCTGCACACTTGTGCTAACCATGCAGAAAGAGCTGGAAGATAAATTAACTCACCATTATCTCCGATGGAAAATAAGTCATTGTTAGTTATGTCAGAAATACTGCTAGATGCAGATGTGACTGCTGCCTAAAACAAATACACACCTTTTAAGGGGTTGGTCGGTTGAAAGCATTTATTTAGTTTGTACCTGTCAATCCTACCAAATAGATCGTTTTTTTCTTGGATTTTTCTGGCCCTTTAAGCCAAATGCCATAGAACAATAATAGTGACAGGTACAATCTATACTATTGATCATATGTATATATATATATATATATATATATATACATATGATCAATATATCCAACTAAAGTGAAAATTTATAAATTCTATTGAAATGGCTCAAAGATATCAAGCTGCATAATTTAATAACGATTTTTTAAAGTGCGAAATTAAAAAAAAACAATGATACCATTAGATTTTTAACATTTTAGTGTAAAATAAATTGTATAGCAACCATATACATAAACGCAACATTTCACTGTAAAAATAGCAATTTCATCATTTTCCATACTTTAAACAGGGCGACTATGTGATCGTGACGTCACTTTTGCACATCATTTTGTTAGGAGCATTTTGAGAAACAAATGCAAATCTCGGACTTTAAGTCTCATTTCTGACTTTTGTGTTGCTTTAACGCAATTGGCCCCATATAGATATTTGATCCTCACAACAAAACGAATCGATTGATACCATACATGAAAAAAATTCACCATGCCTATTACTGACGCTACAGCCTATACTTCGTTTTTAGGGTTCCGTAGTCAACTAGGAACCCTTATAGTTTCGCCATGTCTGCCCGTCCGTCCGTCCGTCCGTCCGTCCGCGGATAATCTCAGTGACCGTTAGCACTAGAAAGCTGAAATTTGGTACTAATATGTATATCAATCACGCCGACAAAGTGGTAAAATAAAAAGTGGAATTTTTTTTTTTATTAGGGTACCTCCCCTATACGTAAAGTGGGGAGTGATTTTTTTTTTCATTTCAACCCTAACGTGTGATATATTGTTGGATAGGTATTTAAAAATGAATAGGGGTTTACTAGAATCATTTTTCGATAATGTAAATATTTTCGGAAATAATCGCTCCAGAAGTAAAAAAATATGCGTCCCCCCCCCTCTAACTTTTGAACCATAAGTTTTAAAAATATGAAAAAAATCTCAAAAGTAGAACTTTATAAAAACTTTCTAGGAAAATTATTTTGAACTTGATAGGATGAATAGTTTTTGAAAAAAAAATTCAAAATAATTTCTGTACTAAGTTTGTAATTTAACCGTATAAGCAGGTGTTTATTGTAACTGTAATTTGTACAAAATTACAATGAAATGACGTGCTTTCAAATAAAGTAAAAACGGTGAAAATCGGTTCACGCAATAAAGAATTATTCCATAAAAATCATCTTCCGTACTTTAAGCTCGCGCGCAATAGTTTACTTAATTTGCCGATATATGTCGCTGTACGTGGAACTCTCATATCATATCCTACATGGCGGTGTTATTAACTCTTAAGTGGGGACACTTACTGTGACGGACGGAAAACTACGGAACCCTACACTGAGCGTGGCCCGACACGCTCTTGGCCGGTTTTTTAGATTAGAATAGTCATGCAAATGTTGTAGTGCAATTTCTAGGAAAACCACCGTGGGGAAAACTATTTCATAACTCGCCATTAAGAAACTAAGAGGCAACTTTAATTATGTATCACTTACAATGAAAACAAGTAGTCCGTTTAAAATTGTTCCCTGATATAGCCCAAAAAATTAAGATACATAGGCCAACTCAAGTATTATTCTTCCAATCCAAAAAAACGAGGCATAGCTCAAATTTGACAATACCATTACATTTAGTGGTTCTATCGGTTTTACCACATCAAACATTGCTGTAAAAATCTTAAATGCGTCACCTTAATTGTGGGGTGTGAGAGGTGTAGGAGGGTAGAGGGCAGGGAGAGGAAACCTCTACAGTCCTCCCCTCCCCGAGGAATTGCTTGGTTTCAGATATATTAATTGTCAAAATTAAGGTTATAATTATATCCAAAATTGGTTCCTATACACTGGCCACCAGTTTTTTCCTCTTATAGTGTAATAAAAAAGTCGAGTCTAGCGCTGGATGCTGTTTGTTCCCAGTTCCGATCTTTACTCTGTGAAACCATAGTCTTCCGCGGTTGATTTGTTTTTCAAAAGTGTTTTTATTCCTATGGTCTAAAATTGCTATAAATTATTTTAAATCAGTTACCTATCCAAATAAGTTCCAACCCAACAATGCTATAAAATAAATAGAAATTATTTTTTAAAAGGTGTAAATGGCTAATTATGTAAGTAACTGCATGCTCACTCTATATAAGTGAAATATAAATTTCTTTTAAGAAAATAAACACTTCTTTAACTACAAATCACAAGGAAGTCAATTTAATAAGAATTTGTACATGTTACAATGATAAAAGATTAGTGTCGTAACTTCGTCATATATGTAACTTACTCGTGCGACGGTTGTCGGTTACTGTTTTCTATAAGATTAGGAAAGTAGGGCAGGGCTAGTTTCCTTTCATTTTATTTTACCCTGTGAACACATACCATTTTGTGTAAATTCGCATACCTGTGCAGCTTGAGCGAATTGTTGGATTCGCTGTGGTGACGACTTCACTTCTTCTGCTAATTTATCCTTAAGTTTCTTGAACATTTTTTAATGTTAAATATATGTAGCGATTTCACGAGCCTAACATTTCAATACGATGATGCGGGTGGATAACTCACACTTGCCATATGCCGGTTATCTAAGTTGTCGTTACCGTATTCGCTAAATAAAAATAAGGAATTATTTACTTTATTTCAGCTAGTCACTTTAGACAATCGGTATATCAGTATCATATCATATCATATCCTACCAAGTACCAATGGTTCCTTACAGGTTCCAATTTCCGTCATCATTATCTGTCAAACCGTTAATCTTAAGTCTATGGTCAAACCACAGACTGCGTATGAGCTGGGCTCTACTGACCTCGTAACTAATCACCTGCGATTTTTCACACATTGCGGTTTGTGATCCAATATGTAACTTACTCGTGCGCATGAAGTTAAATACAATCTGGAGGTCATACTTCGACCACAAAGTGAGGCCGAAAGAGAGGGTAATGTGGGGGTCTGCATCTCATTCTAAGTAGAGTGACCATATGTACTATGATGTATGTGGGATTGGGATAGTATGAAGATAAATATAAAATAATATATACTTGTCGTCTAGTAAGTATTGTCCAGAAAGAGAAGTCTCATAGTTCATATGGGAACTTATACATTCTACTGACTTAAGGAGCTGGCCACTTCAGATACGTTGGCGCAGTAGTGAGAGCAGAGAACCCCTCTAATTAGTTTACTATTTTAAACTTATTGCTAGATCCGGGCATCTGGCAGCTATTTATCGGAGGACGTCAGAGTGACAGGCCAGCAAAATATTTCAGTTAATAGGTAAAAACTGTCGAAGCCTATCGCTAATATAATAACAAAAAAACCGGCCAAGAGCGTGTCGGGCCACGCTCAGTGTAGGGTTCCGTAGTTTTCTGTCCGTCAGAGTAAGTGTCCCCGGTCCTCACAGTAACTTAAGAGTTTTTGAAAGCACGTCATTTCATTGTGATTTTGTAGAAATTACAGGTACAATAAACAGCTGCTATGCGGTTAAAACAAACTTAGTTCAGAAATTATTTTGTATTTTTTTTTCAAAAACTATTCAACCTGTCGAGTTCAAAATAATTTTCCTAGAAAGTTTTTATAAAGTTATACTTTTGTGACTTTTTTCATATTTTTAAAACGTATGGTTCAAAAGTTATAGGGGGGGACACACATTTATTTAACTTCTGGAGCGATTATTTCCGAAAATATTTACATTATCAAAAAATGATTTTAGTAAACCCCTATACATTTTTAAATACCTATCCAACAATATATCACACGTTAGGGTTGAAATGAAAAAAAAAAACACTCCCCACTTTACGTATAGGGGAGGTACCCTAATAAAACATTTTTTTCCACTTTTTATTTTACCACTTTATTGGCGTGATTGATATACATATTAGAACCAAATTTCAGCTTTCTAGTGCTAACGGTCACTGAGATTATCCGCGGACGGACGGACGGACGGGCAGACATGGCGAAACTATAAGGGTTCCTAGTTGACTACGGAACCCTAAAAACCGGCCAAGAGCGTGTCGGGCCACGCTCAGTGTAGGGTTCAGTAGTTTTCCGTCCGTCACAGTAACTGTCCCCACTTAGAAGTTAAAATAACACCGCCATGTAGGATATGATATGAGCGTTCCACGTACAGCGACATCTATCGGCAAATTAAGTAAACTATTGCGCGCGAGCTTAAAATATGGAAGATGATTTTTATGGGATAATTCTTTATTGCGTGAACCGATTTTGACCGTTTCTTCATACTTTAAGCTCGGGTGAAATAGTTTACTTAATGTGCCGATAGATGTCGCTGTACCTGGAACGCTCATATCATATCCTACATGGCGGTGTTGTTTTAACTCTTAAGTGGGGACACTTACTGTGACGGACGGAAAACTACGGAACCCTACACTGAACGTGGCCCGACTTGCTCTTGTTACTTTATTTGAAAGCACGTCATTTCATTGTGATTTTGTGGAAATTACAGGTACAATAAACACCAGCTTAAACGGTTAAATTACTTTTTAAACGGTTAAATTAAGTTTACTTAATTATAAAGTTCTACTTTTGAGATTTTTTTCATATGTTTAAAACTTATGGCTCAAAAGTTAGAGGGGGGGACACACATTTTTTTTTACTTCTGGAGCGATTATTTCCGAAAATATTTACATTATCAAAAAATTATTTTACTAAATCCCTATTGATTTTTAAATACCTATCCAACAATATATCACACGTTAGGGTTGAAATGAAAAAAAAACACTCCCCACTTTACGTATAGGGGAGGTACACTAATAAAAAAAAACACTTTTTATTTTATCACTTTGTCGGCGTGATTGATATACATATTAGTACCAAATTTCAGCTTTCTAGTGCTAACGGTCACTGAGATTATCCGCGGACGGACAGACATGGCGAAACTATAAGGGTTCCTAGTTGACTACGGAACCCTAAAAAGTAAAAACATTGCGTATCGCTACGGAAAAAAAAACAGTAGGCAGACGACAAACAATACATTAACGTAACGTCATTTTGCACTATTTTCCCCCAACAGTAACTCCTGAAAATGATATAATCTTATTAATTACATGATACTGCACTGCATCAAACCTAGAACTGTAAGATATTTATTTCTTACAACTCGTTTGCATAACACCGATAAACAATTGCCAGATGTCCGCGTCTTAAAATAGGGGATAGTTAGTGTAGCAAACTAAAACTAAGTAAGTACAGGGGGTTCGTGGCTCTCACTATTGCGTCATGTCTGATGTGGGCAGTTCTCCGACTTCAATATACTTAAAGGTAAATAAAAAAAACATCAATATATCAAACTGCTCAATGGTTGACTGGAAGAGATCTCTTCCATGTAGAAATCTATATATATAAAAGAAGAAACTGACTGACTAATTGACTGACTGACTGACTGACATATCAACGCACAGCCCAAACCGCTGGTTCTAGAGATTCCAAATTTGGCACGTAGGTTCCTTATAAGGTCTAGGGAAAGAAAGGATTTTTCAAAATTCACCCCCTAAGGGGGTAAAATGGGAGTGCAAAGTTTGTATGGCGAATTAAGATTTGTTAGACTATTTTATTCGAAACTTCACAGGAGTATTCCTAACGATAAATGAGTAAACACGTGTTTCAGGTTTTTTGAAAATTCAACCCCTAAAAGGGGCAAATGTGGTCACAAAGTCTGAAAATCAACATGGGTATCGTATCCTTTTTTAGTACTTATAGTACGCGGGCGAAGCCGCGGGAAAAGGCTAGTATTGTATATTCTTCCTGTTGTATTTTTCTTTGTTGTACAATCTTCGAATCTATCTTCGAATCCTGGTCAGGGCATTTATTTGTGTTTATTACGGATATTTGTTCCTGAGTTATGGATGTTTTCTATGTATTTAAGTATTTATATGTATATATCTATTACATGATGTGTTTTAATTAATTAAATTTGTATTATTGTATTTTATGGAACAGGGGCAGCCCTGGGTGACGTCACGCGTACGGCACTGGGCAGACCGTTAATTACACCGTTCTATTACATATATATCGTCGTCTAGTACCCACAACACAAGCCTTATTGAGCTTACTGTGGGACTAGGTTGATTTGTGTAAGATTGTCCCATAATATTTATTTATTTATTTATTATACTGCCACTACTACAATTTTTTTATGGTCTTGTGCCATTTTAGGACCCTTTCGAAAGGGCCTAAAAAGACCCGCGGGCGACTCCTGTCCTGTGTAAGTAATACTTAGGAACAGACCATGTACTTATGTACATTTCTGTAAAAACAACAAAACCGACCCGCAGCTTGCCGACATCATAGTCACCCTATTGTTTGACAATCTTAACTTGTTGTTAAATCGTAAAATTGAATGATTGTGGATTACCGGTGAAAGGAAAATCTACTTTACTGTAAAGTCTCACCCCTGCACCCTTTTACGCAACATATCTTGACCATTTTTACTTAAAAATGTTGTTACGAAATGTTGTTGAACTGAGCGGCGTCATTTGAAATAATATCAGTGACATATTATGTCAGTGATGGGACTGATGGGATGGGGATACCAGACCGTATTTTAAATATTACAAAACTTACTACTGTCTGCAATATTAATTGCAATTCTTTAATTTAATGAATCCATACTAATATTATAAATGGGAAAGTGTATGTGTGTGTTTGTTTGTTTGTTTGTCCGTCTTTCACGGCAAAACGGGGTGACGAATTGACGTGATTTTTTAAGTGGAGATAGTTGATGGAGAGTGACATAGGCTACTTTTTGTCTCTTTCTAACCCCCCACTTCCCTAAAATGGGAGGTGGAAGTGTGTATGGAGCATTCCGCAATTTTCAAGTTAGAAAGCTAAAAATTGGTATGCGGACTATTTGTGACTAACAAAAAAATCGTGCATAAGCTATAAAGACAAATAATATCGTCTACAGTAGCGTATTAAAATAATATTCTGTTCCGAGTTCTCTGCTGTGTTTTAAATTGGGAAAGGGGAACCGTGTTACCCAGACTTTAACGCGAGCGAAGCCGCGGGCAAAAGCTAGTGAATAATATTTACGTCGTAAAAAAATTCAAAGCAGCTACCAGGGAACAAAGTATTAATTCAAATCTTGCAATAAATTATTATGAGTAGGAAGTAACTTCTAGTGTGTTACTAAAATAAATGCATATAAATAAAACCACATTGGTAAGTTTCATAAGTTGGCAGCATTGTGCGAGTGAGACACCGCCCCCTACATTATGTTTCTAGTTTTCGTTCTCAACTCAAATGGCTCCCTATTCGTCACCGCCGTAACTCTCACATACTTTCTTTACTCTTTTCTATACTTTTTAACCCTGCAACTCCCCGCTACCTCAAAGAGCGTTTCTCTTATCTTAATTCTATTAGATCCTCTCAAAAATTGCTCCTAAAAGTGCCATCTTCATCTTCCAAATTTTATAATTACTCATTTACGTTCCAGGCCGTTCGTTTGTGGAATTCTCTCCCTCTCAACATAAAACGCGCGCAATCTATTGGTAGCTTTAAATCGCAACTTAAGGAATACTATTTATCTCTTCCTTAGGTTTTTAAGTTGACACTGTTGTTTCTTATTGTGTGTATTATATATGTATATATGTACGTATATGTATGTTTATTTTGTATTTATTTAAGTATGTATATTCATATGAATGTGCTGTGTTATCTATTTCGTCTCTTTTGTTTCTATGCACCACCTACTGCTTATTGTTTTTCTCTAGTCTCCACTACCCAAAGGTTGTCTGGAAGAAATCGCTCATTAGCGATAAGACCGCCTGTTGTTACCTCTACCTAAATTTATCTAATTGTAAAATTTGTGCTTGTAACTGTATGAGGTGTGCAATAAAGAGTATTTATTATTATTTGTATGTCTTTCCCGACCACGGAACAATTGTGTTCCGGACCTTTGGGAGGCATATGCGGAGCCAAAGCCAACGCGCAGAGGCCCTTTCGACAATTTAATGAAAAGTGAGGGGTACACTAAGCGGATGCTGCCCCTACCCGTGTCATGGGACGCACGCAGAGACAGCACCCGCCGTTATGTAAAGACTATTGAGAGTTAATGGAGTCTAAAATGTACTAGGCTATTGGGTGAAAAGTATGGACTAACTACTGGGCTATTGGATGAAGAACCGGACGCCTGCCTAATAAAACGGTATCCAATTTTATTTCCGGCAGACGGTGACTCGCCCGCCGCAAGATGGGCCCCCGTAAAAAGCGACATCAAAGATGGCTCAAGGGCAACACCGGTGCGTGGGCTGTGAGGTTGTCGAGAGGTGAGTCTGCGGTAGCCAGATCCCGGTTATTATTATTTCTCTTTATTTATTTTCCTTCTTAGGATTAGGTTTTTACAATATTTTTATAAAAGTAAAATATAAAAATACATCTAAAACATAGAAAAACAATAAAAACATTGTAAAAAACCTATCCTAGGGTGCCGCCGGCAACGGAGCAAGGCCCAGGCTGCCGATAGTCAGGGCCGCAGAGAGAGGAACCTTCGGACTATGCGCGCCGTGTCCAGGATAACCGCCTTCTGAATCTGACCCTTGATCCAACCACAACCCCGTAGCGAAAGTCTCTCTAGGTGTTGGTCGAGACTTATTATTATTATTATTATGCTCTCTATCGGACCGTTTTTATTACTTTTTACTAGTGACCTATGAACGACTGTTTTGCTCGGTAATAAGGTTCAACTGTGGTTAGGGAAATATAGTAAAAGTACTATCCGGATTGTCTTCTGATCCGTGGTGTTAACATGGTAAAATAAAAAGAAACAGTAAAAGCCCTGTTACACTTTACTTTTTTTAGTGTGCTAAATAGTATCGTAATTAGGATACTAACTTTTTTCAATAATAAATTTACTTGCTAAATACGGTTGGTTAGATTTGACTAGAAACTAAATCATTTAGGAAGCTAGCTAGGACAAGTGTAACAGGGCTTTAACCGACAACCGTCGCACGAGGTCGCACGAGCACGGATCAGAAGACCATCCGGATAGTACTTTTACTATATTTCCCAAACCACAGTTGAACCTTATTACCGAGCAAAACAGTCGTTCATAGGTCACTAGTAAAAAGTAATAAAAACGGTCCGATAGAGAGCATAATGTAGGGGGCGGTGTCTCACTCGCACAATGCTGCCAACTTATAAAACTTACCAATGTAGTTTTATTTATATACATTTATTTTAGTAACACACTAGAAGTTACTTCCTACTTATAATAATTTATTGCAAGATTTGAATTAATACTTTGTTCCCTTTTAGTTGCTTTGAATTTTTTTACGACGTAAATATTATTCATTCATTAAATTAAAGAATTGCAATTAATATTGCAGACAGTAGTAAGTTTTGTAACATTTAAAATACGGTCTGGTATCCCCATCCTATCAGTCCCATCACTGACATAATATGTCACTGATATTATTTCAAATGACGCCGCTCAGCTCAACAACATTTCGTAACAACATTTGTAAGTAAAAATGGTCAAGATATGTTGCGTAAAAGGGTGCAGGGGTGAGACTTTACAATAAAGTAGACTTTCCTTTCACCGGTAATCCACAATCATTCAATTTTACGATTTAACAACAAGTTAAGATTGTCAAACAATAGGGTGACTATGATGTCGGCAAGCTGCGGGTCGGTTTTGTTGTTTTTACAGAAATGTACATAAGTACATGGTCTGTTCCTAAGTATTACTTACACAGGACAGGAGTGGCCCGCGGGTCTTTTTAGGCCCTTTCGAAAGGGTCCTAAAATGCCACAAGGCCATAAAAAAATTGTAATAGTGGCAGTATAATAAATAAATAAATAAATATTATGGGACAATCTTACACAAATCAACCTAGTCCCACAGTAAGCTCAATAAGGCTTGTAGCCCACCCAATAAAGGAAAACTAAGAGGAAATAATTCGTGTATAGCCAAATTTTGGTGTAGTTGTAGGCAAAGGTATCTTACACAACATACTAAAAGTACCGGTGGATGGGGGTGCCGCTAGCGGAAAGGGGGGGTT
This sequence comes from Pammene aurita, assembly GCA_947086415.1. NCBI lineage: Eukaryota > Metazoa > Arthropoda > Insecta > Lepidoptera > Tortricidae > Pammene > Pammene aurita. Next base: position 20,023,328 of record OX352289.1, read on the forward strand.
GTAAAGGTCCCTAATTTTGGTAAATAACTCGGTAACGGTGGCTCAGACGAAAAAATGTTCTATTGTTTAATTCATCCACATCAAATTTTCTATAAAAAAGATAATTTGCTATTTTTTGCTAGGATCAATGTTTAATGAGATATCGAGGAAATACGATAAACACTTTTTTAAACTTTCGGAGCTAATATTTACGAAAGTATTAGTTTTATCCAAAAGTGGTTTCAGAATACCCTTATTGTTTTAAAAAGACCTATCTAATGAAATGATACCCCACGCATTAGGGTTGGAGTAAAAAAAATATTTACCCCCCACTCCATGTGTACGTGAGGTACCCGAAAGAATAATATTTTTTCACATTTTGTTTTAAAACTTTGTCTGCGTAATTAAAACACATACTTATACGAAATTTAATTTCTCTAGTACTAGCCATCACTGAGCAGGGTGAGGAGGGGTCCTACCCTTGGAGTTTCGGCATGTCCGTCTGTCCCCGTCTGTCCGTCCACGGCTTTGCTCAGTGATGTTTAGTACTAGACGTCTAGACGGACAGATGGGGTCAGACGGACTTGGCGAAACTATAAGGGTAGGAAGTGAGGTAGCAGGGTGGGCAGCCTGCTCAGTGATGGTTAGTACTAGAAAATAAAAAAATCGTGTGAGTATGTACTTTATTCACGCCGGCAAAGTTTTAAAACAAAATGTGAAAAAATATTATTTTTTCGGGTACCTCCCGTACACATGGAGTGGGGGGGTAAATAGTATTTTTACTCCAACCCTAATGTGTGGGGTATCGTTGGATAGGTCTTTTTAAAACAATAAGGATATTTTGAAACAATTTTTGGATAAAACTAATACTTTCGTAAATATTAGCTCCGAAAGTTTAAAAAAGTGTTTCTCGTATTTCCTCGATATCTCATTAAACATTGATCCTAGCAAAAAATTGCAAAGAATCTTTTTTATAGAAAATTAGATGTGGATGAATTGAGCAATAGAACATTTTTTCGTATGAGCTACCGTTACCGAGTTATTTACGAAAAACCAAAATAAGGGACCTTTACACCCCCCTCTCCCCGCTAGCGGCGCCCCCATCCACCGGTACTTTTAGTATGTTGTGTAAGATACCTTTGCCTACAACTACACCAAAATTCAGCTATACACGAATTACTTCCCCTATCAGGCAGTTAAGCGTCTTCGTTTGGTGAGCTATTGTGTTATGGGTACTAGACGACGATATATGTAATAGATATATACATATAAATACTTAAATACATAGAAAACATCCATAACTCAGGAACAAATATCCGTGATAAACACACAAATAAATGCCCTGACCAGGATTCGAACCCGGGACCTCCTGCTTCATAGGCAGGGTCACTACCGACTAGGCTAGGAGGCCGTTAAAATATACTTTATTGTACAATATTTGTACAACAAAGAAAAATACAACAGGAAGAATATACAATATTTGTACATGGAAGAGATCTCTTCCAGTCAACCAGTGAGCAGTTTGATGTATTGATGTTTTCTTTATTTACCTTTAAGTATATTAAAGTCGGAGAACTGTCCACATCAGACATGACGCAATAGTGAGAGCCACGTACCCCCTGTACTTACTTAGTTTTAGTTTGCTACACTAACTATCCCCTATTTTAAGACGCGGACATCTGGCAATTGTTTATCGGTGTTATGCAAACGAGTTGTAAGAAATAAATATCTTACAGTTCTAGGTTTGATGCAGTGCAGTATCATGTAATTAATAAGATTATATCATTTTCAGGAGTTTCTGTTGGGGGAAAATAGTGCAAAATGACGTTACGTTAATGTATTGTTTGTCGCCTACCTACTGTTTTTTTTTCCGTAGCAATACGCAATGTTTTTACTTTTTAGGGTTCCGTAGTCAACTAGGAACACTTATAGTTTCGCCATGTCTGTCCGTCCGTCCTTCCGTCCGCGGATAATCTCAGTAACCGTTAGCACTAGAAAGCTGAAATTTGGTACTAATATGTATATCAATCACGCCGAGAAAGTGGTAAAATAAAAAGTGGAAAAAATGTTTTATTAGGGTACCTCCCCTATACTATAAAGTGGGGAATTTTTTATTTTTTTTCATTTCAACCCTAACGTGATATATTGTTGGATAGGTATTTAAAAATGAATACGGATTTAGTAAAATCATTTTTTGATAATGTAAATATTTTCGGAAATAATCGCTCCAGAAGTTAAAAAAAATGTGTCCCCCCCCCCCTCTAACTTTTGAACCATAAGTTTTAAAAATATGAAAAAAAGCTCAAAAGTAGAACTTTATAAAAACTTTTTAGGGAAATAATTTTGAACTTGATAGGTTGAATAGTTTTTGAAAAAAAATTACAAAATAATTTCTGAACTAAGTTTGTAATTTAACCTGTTTATTGTACCTGTAATTTCTACAAAATCACAATGAAATGACGTGCTTTCAAATAAAGTAAAAACGGTGAGTTCCATACTTTAAGCTCGCGCGCAATAGTTTACTTAATTTGCCGATAGATGTCGATGGAAGTGGAACGCTCATATCATATCCTACATGGCGGTGTTATTTTAACTCTTTTAAGTGGGGACAGTTACTGTGACGGACGGAAAACTACTGAACCCTACACTGAGCTTGCCCCGACACGCTCTTGGCCGGTTTTTTTGTTATTATAATAGCGATAGGCTTCGACAATTTTTACCTATCAACTGAAATATTTTGCTGGTCTGTCACTCTGACGTCCTCCGATAAATAGCTGCCAGATGCCCGGATCTAGCAATAAGTTTAAAATAGTAAACTAATTAGAGGGGTTCTCTGCTCTCACTACTGCGCCAACATATCTAAAGTGGCTAGCTCCTTAAGTCAGTATGTATAAGTTCCCATATGAACTATGAGACTTCTCTTTCTGGACAATACTTACTAGACGACAAGCATATTTTATTTTATTTTTATCTTCATACTATCCCAATCCCACATACATCATAGTACATATGGTCACTCTACTTAGAATGAGATGCAGCCCCCCACATTACCCTCTCTTTCGGCCTCACTTTGTGTGTCGAAGTATGACCTCCAGATTGTATTTAACTTCATGATGTATGTATGCAATGTATACTGTTATGAGTACTATCACCGTGCTTCACCAATACATTTTTTAGATGTTTTGAAGGCATCTCTGTAAACGTTGGTTGGGACGATTTGTTGGTGAGGTAGGGTTTGTAGGGACGATTTGTAGGGAAAGTGTAATAACGGGCCCAACGCCGACAGGAGTTGGACACAACCGGTTGTCAAATTTTGACACACTTTTTTAAGAAATATCAACATGTAACTGAAATATGTACGATTTAAACATGTCCATCAAAGTTTTGGTTTTGGTTTCTGCCAAAACTGGATTCAGAACCGAATCTTCTGTTTCGGTTTCGGCAAAAAACACATTTCGGGCGGACACTAATTTAATGGCTAGATGGACTCGTATGGGTTGTATTTGTTTACGCAGAGCGCCGCTGACTGACTCATTCATGGCCCGATTGACCTGGCACCGGTGCCCACTTAATATACATCATTAGATGGACCCACCGATTTAGAGCCACTGGGGGACAGCTCCGCCTGAGTCCACCTGAGTATGCTAGAAATATTTAATAGGACTAAGAGGCTGTTTCATAAATGCGGTTGCATTGTTAGTCAGACAAGAATTTATTAAATGACCCACTGAACACAATCATAAAACATGTTTTATTTATATTAATGAAATATTTTATTGTTAAAGTTAGTTATGCTACATAACATTTATTCTGACCTTGTAGTTGATACCTCATTTATTTATGTGCACAGTATGCTAGGTGCAGATTATTTTCCAATATTGCAAAAATTAACTGAATCTCTTCGTTTACAAATGTGCATAGAAAGTTAGAAGTCCGTATAACCATCCGAAGGGTATTCCTAGCTGTAACTCCGTCTCGCTCGGCAAACTCTACGTCGTCTTCCGTTACGACCACGTCGGCTTAAGTAACTATAGCATGTAAAACAGAATAGTACTGCTAGTAGAGCAGCCATCAAATACGTTTGGTGTCGAGGGTCCTTAATATAATCGCAAACAGTGACTATGTCTGATACAGAGTCACTACTAAGAGCGGAGTCAGCAGTTACGTAAGGGTCTTCACATTTCATTATTACGTTTCTATTGAACAATCTCCTTAAGAATTAGGTCAACTTTGACGTCTGCTTCCACACCGACTTTCGCTTCTCTGTGCAGCACAATACGCCAAGGTTATCATTATAGCCAAGATAACAACTACTACGATTATTTTGCCACCTTCGTTTGAATCTGCAGTAACTCCGCCAGCACTCTTGGTCGCTTTCTTAGGTTTTGAAACATTCTTCTTTAAATTTAATTCATCAGTCATTGTCATTACTTTATTTTTATATTCTTCTTACTTAATATTTCGATCAATTCCAGTCTGCACTGCATTCCCATCAGGTATGGGCATATGGGATTAGAAATGTATTCCTGTTGTTGTAGAGAGATAAAAGTAGATTAGGCGCACCCGATATTGTATGAAGGCAAACTTAATCCCAAATCCAATAATTGCTAGCCCCTGTGATATAATTTTAAGATAGGTTTATTTTGTAACGTTCTAGTTGATACCTCATTTATTTAATGACTAGCACGTGCAGATTATCTTCCAATATTGCCAAAATGAACCAAGTCTCTTGATTTACAAATATGGACAAAGGTTAGAGGTTCCTATGAGAATCCGAAAGTATTCCTACCCGAAACTCCGTCTCGCGCGGCAAACGCTACGGCGTCGTCGTCTACCGCATCTGCTTAAGTAACTATAGCATGTGAAACAAAAGAGTACTGCTAAAACAGCAGCGATCAAGAACGTTTGGGATTGGGGGTCCTTAATATATTTGCAGATTGTGTCTGATACTGAACCACTACTTTGATTGGACTTGACACTTGTGGAAGAGGCTTTACGTGACATTATTTACGTTACTATTCAACAATCTCCTATACAATCAGAGCAGCCTTCACGCCTACACCGCCGTGCGCTTTTCTGCGCAGCATAATACGCCAAAGACACCAATATAGCCAAAATACTGATTATCACGATTACTTGGCTACTTTCATTGGAATCGGCAGGAGGTCTACCAGCACTCTTGGTCGCTTTCTTTGGTTTAGCAACACTCTTCTTTAAATAGGATCCATCAGTCATAATTTTATTGTTGTATTCTTCTTACTTATTACTTGGAACAATTTCAATCTGCGCTGCATTCCCATCGGATGTGGGATTACAAATGCATGCTCATTATTGCAGAGGAGATTAGGAATGCGTACCTGTTATTGCATGGCAAACTTAGTCCCAAATCCAATTATTGGTAGCCTGTTTGATATATTTTAAAATAGCTTATATATTGTGACATCGTTTTTTTACATTTTGACACTAAATCAGATTTGTATATTAGATTGTCTAGATACATGACAATTAAAATAAAGAGGTTGATAATATTATACGCCAGCATTTTACCTGTGTTTTTGGCACTGCGAAACTCAATGGCCTTATAGCGAAATTACGAATAGACAAAAAAAAACGATAAATATCTCAGGAAAACTGTTTTGAAAATACCATGAAGTTGAAAATACACGATCACCGGAAAGTGCAGATATAGTGCGGATATACAGAGTGATTTCGGGATCGTGATACGAAACCACTTTTTCCCTCTCCCTCAAGTTTATCCTCCTCCCCGAACCTGTTAAAAGATTTCAATAGTAAGCCCATCAGTACAGTACATTGCGACAGTTACCTCGTTCATACTCGCAAAAAAGCGCCATCTAAGCTGTTGTACACTCGTGTTAACTGAGCAGTCTGTCCGGAAAAAGAAGTGTGGTAGAATGTATTAGTTCCCATCAAGGAGCGGAATTGTCAAAACGAAAATCAAAGTTTGATACGGTTTGAACTTTACTTTAAATCGACTTTTCCAGTTATCGATGATATAAAATATCTTCGCATATGACACCTGACCACTTTCATAAGTGAGTAGTGTGTTACACTTGTTAGGATCCTACTTAGGATGCTAGTTAGGACAAGTGTGACTGGGAGATATATTTAGAATACTAATTAGGATGCTAGTTAGTACACCAAAAAAAGTAAAGTGTAACAGGCATTTTAGGGAGCTGAAGGCAGGAAGCATGGAGAGGCAGAGTACACAACAGATTGGGCCCTACAAATTGCAATGTCTAATACCGGTTAAAATAATACAAAGTTAAAATCATATTTCCTCCCATAAAACTAATGATAAATAATTATTGGAGACAGGTAGCAATTTTAAGATGATATTGAATAGTGGATGCGACCTAATTTACATTTCGTGTTTATAAACTAAATTGGAGTATTCATGAATATTTCCTTTACGATTGGCTACATAATTATCCGGAAAAGGAAGTGTCGTAGATTGTATGAGCTCCCATATAAACCACGACACTTCTCTTTCCGGACAAACTCTATAAAAGTTGTTCTCTTTACACGTGTTACTTGAGCCACTAAAAACCTCAGACACCCCAAACGATTTTTATTATTGCTAATTAATCCAGAGTATTTATTTTTCAATCAGTTTATTATTACGAAAGATATTCGTATGTTTAGTTTTCCTTGCAATACTATTCAATTGTTAACTCTACACTCGTTGTCGTCACATCTCTACATGTGTCATGCCATGTCAACCTACTTTGTCAGTTTTTATGACATGACATAAAATGACATACTTTGACAATGACAACCTACATGACACTATTTAGTGAAAAAACAAATTTGTCAAAGCTGCCAGCCATTATTAAATATTGAACCTCTATGTCCTAACCTCTCGAGAGAATGATAAGATAAACTGTAGTATTCGAAACTTTTAAACTCGACACGTAAAAAATCGGAAAATTTAAGAATAAGTATACCCATGTCAAGATATACTGCAATCGATTCCACTCTCGCTTCTGAACAAACACTTTTCAGATTTTTCTTCAGTCTTGGGTGTAACACGTTGTATAAGTGGATCCTCAAAGTTAAAGAAATTGATTGAACATATCAAACTGGATAAATTATGGTAATTTAGGTACTTACATTTTTTGTTGTATTATAATAATAAAACTCAGCAAGTTTTACAGTATACGTGTTGTTTTATTTTTAACAACAGGCTTATCTATGTTACTTATTATGTCTGATATCAAAGTGATATAAATTGCTAAATCTCTGATCATTAGACCCCGGACTCTTGTGGCAATGACGTCACAATAGGGTGATTTGGGGAGTAAACGGGACGGTGCTATGAAACACGGTTGTTAACCAAATACATTAAATTAGACATTTTTAACAATATTACTTAGTAAGTTGATCAATATTATCGTTTGCTATATTACTTGCAAACCATGCATTTGTACGTTAAACTGGCATTGGTTTTGTCGGCCACTCGCTCCTTGTTCATCACAAATGTCACCAAGCCAGTTTAAAGTACAATTGTATGGTTTGCACTAAAAAATAATATTGATCAACTTACTAGATAATTTTGTTGAAAATATCTAATTAAAATGTATTCGGTTAACAACCGAGTTTCTAACCGTGTTTCATAGCACCGTCCCGGTTACTACCCAAATCACTCTATTGTGACGTCATTGCCACAAGAGTCCGGGGTCTACTGATCATTCATTAATGATAACATTGATAATTGATAAATAATAGACGGAGAACTAGCCACGTCATATATGACACAATAATGAGAGCAACAAAATCCCTCTAGTCAGTTTGCTACATGTACTATGCTTATTTCTAGATCTGGACATCTGGCATCTGTCAAGTGGTGGAGGTCAAAGAATGCAAACCACTTCAAGAAAATAAATCCTATAGTTCTGGGTTTAATGCAATATTATGAGAAATTATATAAATAATTAGATGATATCATTGCCAAAAGTTTATGTTGGGGGAAAGTAGTGCCGTATAAAAGTAATATATAGGTTGTCGCCTACTGTTTATGTTTGCAAAATAATACACAATATTTATTGTTCTTATATTAAAATATAGGCCCTGTCCTTTATAACTGAGACAACTTTGGCTGATTTTACCTATTTTGGTATTACTATATTCCAATTCAAAAATGTTGCTAGTCTGTCACTCTAACCTCCACCCATTAATAGCTGCCAGATGCCCGGATCGAGCAATAAGGATGGTTTAGCAATCTAACCAGACGGGTTTTGTTGCTCTCATTATTAAGTCATATATGACGGGGCTGGCTCACGTCGGTATCAGTATTCGAATTTCATGGCAAAGTTATTTAATTTAATTTTCTTTAGATAAACTTGTCTGCCCCTTTGTATTTTTTTTACAAAGAATGTATGGTTTATTAGTTTTTTCAGGGCTCAGTTTTGGATCTGAAAACAATTATACTTAAATGTATATTCACGAATAGTAACTCAACATTTTATTTCTGGTTCCGTAAAATTTTCTTCACTTTAGCTATTAATTAGAAATTTGATTAGAGCATAATATTTGTGATAAGTGACAATATCAGGCATTTATCCACGTGCCCCATCTATTTAACAATGGTTGTGGCAGAAGAGAAATATTTTCACACATTTCTCAAAATAATTTTTTTGCTTGAAGGAATGTAACAATTTTTTTTCGAGTCAATCAAACTGTTTATGGCAAAGATAAAGAAGTATTTCTGTGACTCAATTAAAGTTTAAGTTAGCTGCAGCATTATTAGATTTCAAAGAAAATAAACATTATTATTATTTTACATTTGAAAGTATTTCTTGTTTTTTTCTTTTCCTACTGGGTGCCATGAAAAAGAATGTTGATACTGATGTTTAACGATAAAGTAAACATTGCTTAGCATTTACACTCAAATGCAAAATTGATTCAAACAATTCATTTCAAATACTTTTACCATTTTACTAAAGCTAATCATAGGCATCATAGCTACCAGACTATTTTTTCATATAAAAGCACAAACATTAATAATGCACTTCTAAATGTTGAATGCTTGATTCACACGCTGGGCCAAAGTGACACAGCTATACAATGGAATGAAATCGCAATATTGTTTACTCCCTCTAACACATAACTGCATTCCTTAGATTGGTTCACGTTGGCCAAGTATGTGGATTGAGCATAATAAGTTTTATATGACTATGAAGATTCGAGAAAGTTTATTCTAGATCAGGAAGATCCTCCTCTTCGGCAGAGCTAGAATCATCCTTTTCGAGCTCATCACCAAATGGGCCTATTTTGTATGAAAACATATCGTTCATATCAAGCATGTCATTGTCACTTTCGTCCTCATCCTGCCAGCGATTGAAGTCCACCTTAAGCCAATGGTGCTTCTTCTTGTCACTTGTTAGTGTGGGCCAGAATGACTCATCAGACTTTTCTTTCATTAACACGATCTCAATGTATCGGCCTTTGTTAACTTGTGTGCTCTTCTCGGGGTCTATTTCGGCATACAAGGGTATATCTACTTGAAGTAGTTTTCGGTCTGGAGCACATATTCCTTTAAATGAAACCGATTTCTTTTCGATTTTTATATCCGGTTTTTCACATTCAACATTAAATGTCAAGAACACACGAGTGCTTCTCTGAGCCCAAGAAACCGACGGTGGAGTAGCGATTGTTTCCGAAGTCATAATAACTAAAATAACAATATATTAATTAATTTCACTAGACAAGTATTGCAACTAATATTGTATTAGTATATATTAACGTTGTAAATACTTACAGAGGTTAAAATAAAAGCTTGTTTGCAATATCTATCTGCACGTTGCGAACTCGGACAGTTACAAGAAACCAACGAAAACCAAACTAATTATATTTTTAAATCATGGAATCACGTCAAGCGGGTCAAGCCTGTCAATTGTCAATCCGTCAACGGCGAAGTTTTTTTTTATTTATTTATGCATGACCATGGATCCTTCCTACAGTCACCAAAGAATATAATACTCTGTCAGTCACCCAAGTACTTAAAATAGGTGGTTTAATGCAGTGAGTATTGTTATTATTTACTCGGTGGTATTATATTCATATTATATTCTTTGCTTGTCATATAAATACAACCTTCTTGGTCAAAACGAGACGCAGCTGCCTTTTTTTATAAAGAGATCTACACTCGCCGCGATATGGCGTCAGCACGATGGCACCCACAGATCTAGTATAGACAGATGGTTTGACAAATATCAAAAGTGCGACAAAAACTGAAATGCTAGAGTGTGGGTAAATTGTCTATGTGAGCGTAAAAAATAGTGGTGCCAAGTACAACAGGTCAATTATCTATCGATATTTGACTTTATTATCGATAAGTTGCAACGTTAAATTTATATTCATGTTTTACACTAAACGGCATATTAAAATTCTAGAAAACTAAAATATAATTATTCAGAATTATTTTATATTTCACACGATTAAATATGATCTGTTAAAAAGCGGGTTCATGTTATTTTACAGAAATTAAGATGTTGGCACGCCTTTAGATTTGTCATTTTTTTCTCTCACACTTGTGGAGTGTTTATATACGTGATAGTTTGTTTTTTACATACTTCTTTATTATAGCGTTATTAATTGTGACGCTAATAAAATCGCATGCAAATGTAGTCTTGCATCAATGCAATCTTGGTGGAGTGGAAGTTGGGTGGAAGTCGAAGTGGTAGGCGCAGCACACACTTAAGAGTGAAATTTAGCTTTCATAGATAAAAGTAAGCGGAATGACATAATGTTAATACGAGATTTATTATTTATTATAATTCTTTCGAAGCTATAATTATAATTTTCATATCGAACAGTTATCGATATTATGTCCCTACGATATTTTGTCAAACCCTAGCGTAAAATGACAATTTTGATTTTTACACAAAATAATCTTTAATATTAACTATTATGATAAAATATTCACATGCAGTAAAAGAGACATTAATATTTAATGGTATCAAACGGTTATTTACATGATTTATTTGGCTAATTTGATAAAATATGGTTTCAAAAACAACGATCGGAATATCATATTTACCTGTGAAACGAGTGATTGCCTGGGTTTTTTATTTGTGTAGTTGTGCAATCCGGGACGCAACACGACACCATTCTTCTTTTGTTTCATTCCAGGTAAATGAACAGCGGATAATATTATATTTTTCAAGATTAAATATGAGCACTCCCGACGCAGGTGTTTAAGTGTAACGAGTGATGTCAAAAGTCGTCCTGCTAGGAGACTGATCATGTATCTCTTTCGCACTCGCGGAATGTTCATATACGTGTTGGTTTCTCTTTTGCGCACTTCGTCTGTCTTTTAGCAAAGCGCAATTTTAGGTCTGTGATGGCACCACGATGGTGACGTCACAGTTGACATCCTCCACTCCCAACGAGAACAACTAATATTAACACATTACCTAAAAGTTAATAACTAATATGTTTTTGTAAGCAAATTATATTCTTAAGTACTTTTTGAATAAAATTTGTAAATAAACAAGCCATTTCTGTCAGTAGAAACGCGCGGCAAATTCAAAATACGTACATGTGGCAACCCTTTGTGATGAGACACCGTATTTCATGACGAGCATTTCAATTCACATTGAATTTGTTTCTAGTGCATTTCACTCTCTCGTCTTAAGCGCGAGTGAGATAGAACTCCTACAACGTTCCCAATTAAATTTAAATTCATTTTTAAGCCATATGTCAATTGCCTCTCCCAGATTATCTGTTGCAGTTGACGAGGATGACAGATAAGACGAAATATATCCGTCTCCTTTTTACACACCGTAAATGTCACGAAAGGGGCGGAAATACCACCTAAAATTAAAAACATAAAATTTGATGATCATTGCTGCTTTTTTCATTGATTCTTAGTGTTGTCATACTTTTGTTCGCTGTACATTGCTACTGCGTTCGTTGGCTGGCCAGACTATATTTATTTCTTAAAATAATTTCAAATATTTTATAAAATAAAAAACCCAGCGACTTGATCGCCGGTTGAAGGCGCATTAAATCGTTCACACACATTACACATATCACACAACCATTCTTGTTGAGTTGAGGTGGAACCTCATTGTGTCAGACGTTATCCCTTCAAGTGGCAAAGTCCAGGAGCCGGACCTGTCGTAAAGTGGCAGGGATCCGGGAGCCGGACCTGACATAACCAGCCTTTGAGTGGCAGCGCTACCGATTGAACGGCAGCAGAAGTGGTGCGGCCATTTTGGAAAAAATACCGTCAAGTGGCAGGCCCCTCACAGGTGATCATAGCGAATCTTCCGCGTGTTATAAAAATGACCATTTCTCAAAAAAAATGTATGGATGCTGTATATAGACCATGTATCCTTATATTGAGCATTAAATAGCTTTGATTATATAGTAATTTATGTCATTCCATATAAGTGGATTTCGCTAGTCTTGATCAAATCTCAGATGATCATTTTTTTTCTACTTTCATCTATATAAATGACTATGATTAGGAAATAAAACAATTAATTGTAGAAAACACAGATTTAATGACTAAACTATACAATTATTTACACTTATAAACCTTTTTATTACCCCTCACAATACAATATTTTTAAAATACAAGGTTTCCCGGCTCGGCTGTCGTCACCTCGCGGGTCGGTGGGGCGGGAGTATGACGCAATTTGTAACTAACTTTACTCGGTGTGCCAATTCGACCGTTATTGAATGCCATCCTTGTCCGTTTTGCCCGTTCTAAATTAGGTGCGAAATAGGCAGAGAGTTCTAAACCAGGAGAGGCCTTAGGTATCATTTCCCCTCTGTCAAAAGTATTGGCAAGAAAATTTAGTACATCGATGTCACGCATTTCTACCATCGTTGTCAGTTGATGACAAGCTCAGTGAAAATGCCTTTATGTGCTGTTTTTAGATGCAAAAGATGTTCAACTACGTCTAGTTTACAAAAAGATGGTATAACATTTCACCAGTAAGTGTAATTTTGTTTTAATAATCATTATGTTTATAATAAACGTTTTAACCAAAATTGGAAATCAAGAATCGTTTACAGAATAGATTTACACAATCGATTTTTATTCCGAAACCATTTTGACCTAGACATAATAGCCATAGAGTTGTCATGCCAATAATAATACCGAGATTGAACGGGATGGTCTTATTAAACTTTCAATGGGTGTGACAGAGAAAGTTGTTGCGCGAACGCGTGTTTCAACTCTAGACATACTTGGTTTGACCATTTTGACGTTTGACACTTACCATATTTCAGAACGCAAGGACGACTGCCTTCTGTAATTTGTTTGAAATTGCAAGCAAATATGACACTTGGCTCCATTTGTATGGACTTTATGATGAGTTCATACGATTATGGACCATGTATTAATATCTGTAAAGTCGATTACTTACCTATTGGTATAGTGTTTTGAAGTTTGCATAGACATAATATTCCGTCATATCTAGTGCTGTGCTGTCTTAATATCGATATATTGCTATATTTAATTTAATCAATACATCAATCCAAAATATATCAAGTAATGATTAAGGTCTAGTTCTAGTAGGATATGAAGGAGGTATCCAGAATTTTAAATGTCCCTTTCTTGTCATTAGCGCTTCGCCCATTTGTCGGAGAATATTTACCTAGCAACTGTTTTAAAGTAGTATGTGACGTTCCGTGGTTAAAGGTACCTTATGGTGGTTGGCGCTTGCACTATTGCTAACGACGCTCCATACTAATGCGATGCTTCGCAACGTAAGCGCAAATCGCTATAAGATACTTTTACCCGCCGAGCGTCACATATGTTCATAAGACATTATGAAAAACAAAATTAATATTGACGATAAATTTAACAAAGAGTCCGGTAACGGATTTGAAAACGGAAATCGCTTATAATAAAATAACGCACATGAATTGCATTTGATAAGATAGTTTTAAAGTCTTGTTATTGCAAAAATATAATATTGGTACATATTTATTACTATTTGATACCCGTAAACTCAATTGTTGCAGAGGTTGTTTAAGAATAAGAATAATTTTATTCAGGACGCTTGGTAATACAAATAAAATAAACATCAAATTGTTACAGGAGCATTTTAAATAAAGCGTGAGGACGTTCATTCGTGCAAACTTGTCGCTTTATTTTTTAATATTATTTGTCATGTCCTCTTATATGTTTTACAATATCTGATTAAGGCATAAAGTCAAACTTTAAATTTTTACTTTACATGTCTACATTTTTATTAAATTAAATATTTTAATACATACCCAAAAATACCACCTAAACTTAAGCAATTTTTCTTATAATTGCTCTAGGTAAACGTACTCATGTTTAAAAAATATGTATGAAAATGAAAAAAAAAACTATTACATGTATTCCTTAAACGACTAATTTTCAAACTTATTTATATATTTTACGTACCAGTTTAGCATCATTTTATTCTTTAAAATTCTTACTTTTGTCGCCTCTCCAAGCAAAAATCGCGAAACAGCTATTAGATTGAGGTGAAATATTTATAAATAAAACATAAAATAAATAAAAAACCGGCCAAGTGCGAGTTGGACTCGCGCACCGAGGGTTCCGTACAAACCTGTAGGTATATTGGGGTAGTAACTTTAACATTGTTAAAAATATTTTTATTACATATACGATGTGAGTAAAAATTCACGGCTTTTGCAACTTTTCCTGTATCTGTGCTATAAGACGTTGCTTCGTACCAAATTTCAAGATTCTGAGTTCAGGAGAAGTACCCTGTAGGTTTTGATTCCCTTGCGAGTTTCGACAATTTGCGGCATAAACGGCTGTATCTTTTGATTGCGTTGGCTTAGATGTTTGATTTTTTTACAGCTCCAAGGGACAGTAGACCTGAGTATTTGATATAAATTTCAGCTTAATACCTCCACCGTTCCTGAGAAAAAGGGTCTTGACGGGGATGGACGGACGAACGGACGGACGGACGGACGGATGGACGGAGGGACGGACGCAGGGCCGGACGGACGGACGGACGGACAACAAAGTAATCCTATAAGGGTTCCGTTTTTTCCTTTCGAGGTACGGAACCCTAAAAAGTGTTACACTTATTCAGTTTAAAAAGAAACGATCATTCAAAATAAAGCATAGTTCATATAGAACTAGCACGAGTTTATCATAAAATAAAATAAAAAAATAGTTTTAAAAATAAAAAACTGACAATCACAACTCAATGTCAATACGTTGATGACTCAATGCTAGAAATTCGGTTAATCTGACTTTTTGCGTTTGTAAATTATTGGTGATGGAAGTTGAACGGCAAAATCTATTGTGAACAAATTCGTGGAAAATCCCACTTGGTCTGGGTCAATGATTGCTAAATCATTAAATTTCCCGAAAACTACTGTTTGTAGGGTGATAAAAAATACAAGAATTCTCTGGTCTTCGATAGGCAGCCTCAAATCAACCGACGGTCTGGTACAACTGATAAAACTTTGGAGAAGAAAGTTTTAAGGTCAGTGGCACAGAATCCCGGGCTGTCGGATTATGATTTAGCTCGAAAATTTAATAAAAACCGCAGTACTATAAGACGGATTCACCTTCGAGCAGGGTACAAGAGCTACAGAGCAATTAAGCAGCCAAATCTAACCGTCAAACAGAATAAAACAGCAAAAAAACGAGCTCGTCTGTTGTATGACCAAGTTCTGACTAAATACAAAGGCTGCCTCTTGTTGGATGATGAGTCATACGTAAAGCTCGACTTTAACCAACTACCAGGTTCAAAGTTTTACAAGGCCGACGCTAGAGGGAATGTTGACGAAAAATACAAGTTTCACAAACTCGAAAAATTTGCAAAAAAACATATGATTTGGCAGGGTATATGTCGTTGCGGTCTTAAGACTAAAGTTTTCGTCACTGCGGCAACAATGACATCAGATGTTTATGTGAAGGAGTGTCTGCAGAAACGAATTTTGCCTTTCATATGAAGCCACAATGGTCCTGTCAAATTTTGGCCCGATTTGGCTAGCTGCCATTATTCAAAAAAGGTTTTGAAGTGGTATGCTGATAATCACATTGATTTCATACCACGTGAGATGAATCCACCCAATTGTCCCCAGTTTCGGCCAATTGAAAACTACTGGGCAATAATGAAAGGAAAATTAAATAAAACTGGCAAAATTGTCGAAGACTCGTTGCGGTCCACATGGAATCAGCAGGCAAAAAGGTGGACGAAAGTCTTGTTCAGAGGATGATGAATACTATTTCCAGAAGAGTCCGTAATTTTGAGCATAACCGTAGTGAATGATTGAAATTTATATGACACGCTATAAATTAGTAAATGATCTTTTATATTGTTTAATTTAAAATATTGGTTTTCTTTTCATTTAAAAATTATATGCCTTCCGATGCGTTCCAATTCTGCCAATTTGTGTGAAAATATTAAAGTATTTTTAATGCTAGTTCTCAGTGTTTTTGTTTCCTAATAGGTTTGCACATCCCTAGGGCAGAATCCCTTAGAGGCCCCGCTGCACGTTTTCGCCGAGTTGTAGCTGTATTAAGCCGGAATAATACGTAGCGTTTCCGCGCGTGGTTTCGCGTCCGGTCCGCTAGTCCGAGTTCACATCTCCTTGCTGAAAGAGTGCAGAGATGTGACCGTGGACTAGCGGATCGATCGCGAAACCATGCGTGGCAGAGATAGCGCGATGGTATATATGCGCGTAGGTCATAGAGCAGTCGGATTAGCTATTGTTTCGCGCTCAATTCCACGGATAACTCGACGAATTTTTGTAGCGGTGCCGCGGTGTCGGTTCCGCAGCGGAGATGCGCGAAACTCCATAATGATTCTTTGATCGTATGTCCGTGAAGTTAGCATATCAAATTTTAACAGATTACTTTTAATATAAGAGTTTTTTTAGCATGCACTATAGTTGTAGAGTGCACTATAGTGTATCCTGAAAGGTTTCATGAAGAGTTCTGTCGTTTTTACCAAAACAACATATACTATGTTTTTTTTATGGTAATTTGATAACTTCATGCAACAGCATTTAGTCCCATATCATAATAAAAATAATAGCGTGGATATAATAACCACAAAAAATATTGTTCCTATTTCTTGACAGGCTTACTTCACACGAGATATACGATAAATGTTTGGGAATACGAATTTTCTTTGGGTTTTTTTTTCTAATTCATCTTCTTGATTATTTATTATGCCATTCCCACGGTTGAAGATGGCTATTGTTGTTGTTGGTAACGAAGCTCACCAACGCCACTGTATATCACCAACGTCATATTCCATTTCGGTAAATTGACGAGATGATTCTATACGTATAAAATAAAGTGGCGCCATCTACGACATCTCGATAAAATTTATCGATATCGATATTCTCTAACAATATGCCCAGCTCCATTATTTCGATTCGATTACATCTACAACCATAGTAGTATATCGTGTACGCACTTGCTTTTTATTAGGACTATTTGCATCAGTGTGACAATTGAAATCAGTGTTGTTGTTTTTCTTTAGTATGGGTGCGTAGAAATGAGAGATAGTTTTGCATATGTGTGCACAGATTTTATATGTGTGCTACCTCGCCCCCTCAGATTTTGGCAGACTTTTTTGTTTGGTTAGATGAGGCGAAGCGTACTCCATTTATAGAGCTTGATGGAAATAGGGCATCGCACAGGGTCCGGGAGCCGGTCCCTGCCACTTAACGGCTTTGTATGTCAGGTCCGGCTACCGGACCCATACCACTTTCCGAGCGATCCGGCTCCCGGGCACTGCCACTTAACGGTATATTTTCCAAAATGGTCTTGCCACTTCTCTTACCGTTAGACCGCTGGCGCTGCCACCCGAAGGGTTATGATATAAACCTAGCCTGCTGCTAGACTTGTCTGTAATTTCTTTGAATTTAGACATATTGAGAAAATAGTGATTGTCAAAAGGTTTGTTTACAAAACGAAAGTAAATTAAATATAAAATAAAATAGTTATATCGTGAAAACATTGTCGTTTGTTTACTAGTGCTTCAACCGCGCGCAAACTCGATATAGTTAAAAATTGTAACTATAGTTCCATCTCGTTCTAATCGTTTGATTAGTCGCTTACGTCTGTAGAACTTACGAAGAGCTTAAACCGATATTAGTCCAGTCAGTCAGGTTGGGAGATGTAATAAAAGGTAGGGCCCTTAGGGAGCTGTAGAAAGGTTAGGGTGAGCCAGGGTACACAACAATAAGGGCCCTACAAATTGCAAAGTCTAATACCCGTTTATTACTTCATGCCGTGGAATGACTTCATCATGTTGACACTTTTAAAGTAGATAGAGTTTGCGCGCGGTGGAAGCACTGATTAAACGAACGACAGTATTAACTTGATAGAACTATTTAATTTTATATTTAATTTACTTGCTTTTGGTAAACCAATATTTTGACAATACAATTTTCTCAATCTGTCTGAATTCAAATTTTGACAGACATAAGTCTAGCAGCAGGCTAGGTTTATATCTTAAGGCTGCCATAAAGAGGTTGCACCTCAACACCTTCTCTCGTTAAATAAACCTAGGTTGTCTATAAGCTGTCGAAGTCTTGGTCTGGCTAGCGGTTTAGTAAATATATCTGCCAGCTGTAATTCTGTGCTGATTCTCTTCACGACCAAGCTTCCATTTGCCACTAATTCTCTGACAAAAAAATGGCGTATGCGGATGTGTTTAGTCCTGCGATGGAACTCTGGGTTTTCCGCTAAACGCACCGCTGCCTCATTGTCCACGTACAGAACTGGAAGTCCGTCCATTTGTACGAGACCGCCGATAAGGCGCGTAAGCCAAAGACTTTCCCTTGCTGCCTCGCTCGCCGCAACTATTTCTGCTTCTGTCGTAGATATCGAGACGCTTGGCTGCCTCTGGCTAAGCCACGAAACTGCTCCACCAGCATAAATGCATAGAACGCCAGATGTCGATCTTCCGGTTCCAATATCTCCGCCGTGATCGGCATCACTATAACAGTCTAGGCGGCCTTTTCTGTAGTTTCGTTTATAAGTTATGCCCATATCAGGAGCATATTGCAGATAGCGAAGGATGCGCTTCACCTTTACACAATCTGCTTGCGTAGGTTTTTCGAGACATCTGGAGACCACGCTCACAGCGTATGCTATGTCAGGTCTGGTCCCAACCATCAGATAAGCGAGAGCTCCGACAACCTGTCTGTAGTTGTTTAGGAAGTAATCTTCGGCCTTCTGTGTACCTTGCTTAACACTTTCACCCTTCTGTGGTCTTTGTAAGCCTTCATCATCTTTGATAATTGGAGTGGTGACCGGCCTGCAATCTTGCATTCCAAATCTTTCCAGAATTCTCTTTGCGTAGGCTGTCTGATGAATCCTCACATCACCACCTTCTCTGATTTTTATCTCTATTCCTAAGAAATGTGAAATCTGTTTTGAAGTTATTTTGAATTTTCCTCTTATTTGCTCAAGGAACTCTTTAATCACCTCCTCACTTGAGCCAGCGATCAGACCATCGTCAACATAGAGAGCCACTATTAGCTTTTCGTTAGCCTTTTCTCTCTTGAACAGGCATGGATCAGCCTCACTGACTTCGAATCCAATTTCCAAAAGGAAATCTAGAATAGTTCGGTTCCAGCAACGAGGAGCTTGCTTGAGACCGTAAAGGCTTTTCTTCAACAGGCAAACTCGACCCGTCCCGTCATCATACCCTTCAGGCTGTTTCATGTATATCTCTTCATCGGTTAGAGATCCATAAAGAAAAGCTGTGGAGACATCGAACTGACTCAGCTTTAAGCCTTCGCTGGCTGCTATACTTAGCACCGCTCTGACTGTTGCCATCCTGGCTACTGGACTAAAAGTCTGGTCGTAGTCTTCTCCCTTTCTTTGCCGAAAGCCTTTTACTACAAGACGAGCTTTATACTTGTCTATGGATCCGTCAGGGTTCGTTTTGATCCGATAGACCCATTTGTATGGCAGCGCCTTGCGGGTAGGTGGTAGATCGCATAATGTCCAAACATTATTTTGCTGTAGAGAGGCCATTTCACTTCTCATGGCATCAATCCACTGCTGTCTATCTTTTCTCGACACAGCGTCCTTGTAGCTGGTTGGAAAGTTTTCTGATACAACAGAGCAGATGTAATCGTCATACCTTTCAGGTTTTTTGATAGAGTCTCTGTCTCTCAGATTGTATCTTTGTTCTTCTATAATGATCGATTCATTGTTCTCTTCCGCATCATAAAACTCAGATTCTACTCTACTATGTCCTGCTTCATTGTGATCAAACTGGTATTGATCTTCTTGGACGTAGTCTAGGTTACCATCTTCCTGGCCGTGGTCTCTTGAACACTCTCCCTCTAGATCATGGTTAGGGTTGGTTCTGACTTCAGGTTCAGTCTCAATATCGGCTCGAACTGTTTCGTTATCAGGCTGAATCTCGGTATCAGTTTCATCCAATTCTCCTTCGGGCTGAATTTCGGCTTGTTCCCTTATTTGCGGATCATTAAACATCGCTCCCTCTGTTTCTTTTGACGTTTCATTGGGATCTTCTGAGCCAATTGCTATTTTAAACTCTACTTCGCTTGCAAACGTTATGTCTCGAGAGCGGTTGGTTTTCGTTCCATCCCAAATACGGTAGCCGTCGTTATTTTCATAACCGATGAGAATTCCTTTGATGGCCTTTTTGCTGAGTTTTCTTCTGCATTGTTTGGGAATATGAGCATAGCAGTTACTCCCTATGACTCTAAGGTGAGAAATTTTAGGCTTCTTGCCAAACCATAACTCATACGGAACTTTGTCTTGAACTCTGGTAGGTCCCGTCCTGTTAATGACGTAGGCTGCTGTGTTTATAAGTTCAGCCCAAAGTTTTTGTGGGAGCTCACCTCTGGCGTGTAGCCAGGTCCTTGCGGCTTCGACTAGGGTGCGATTCTCGCGCTCGCTACAACCTCCTTGTTCTGGAGTGTACGGCATGGTGAAACGCTGCTGGATCCCGTGTGCATTCAGTATTTTTCTGACACCTTCATTGTCGAACTCTCCTCCATTGTCGCTCAATAAGCATTTGATGGTATGACCGGTTGTCTTGGTTTCATTAATCATCAATTTCAACTTGTCTTTTACTTCTGATTTGTGACGCATGAAGTAGACATGGCGATATGAGGAAAAGTCATCTTTAAAGAGCACGAAGTACGTATATTTCTGTACACTGGGATGTTCGAAAGGTCCGCATACATCCGTATGTATCAACTCACCTGGAGTTGTTGCTCTCTCTCTTCTCCCAAACGGCAATCTATGAGCCTTCCCGAATATGCATGCTTCACATTTATCTTTGTCTTCAGGTAAGTTAATCCCGAATTCTCGCTTGACTAGAGCCTTCACATGTCTCTTGTCTTGGTGAGCAAAGCGTTCATGATATACTTGCAGCATATTGGTGCCTGTGACTGCATTTACTTCAATTGCATTAGACATTTTTGAAGGAGTGATTGTCTTCAGCTGTAATTTGTACAGACCTCCTCTGGGTTCTCTCTTTCCTACAATCTTTGTATCTCCGTCAATGTCTAGTTGACAACTTGTCGTGGTAGAAGTGAACAAGCTGTTCCGCGAGTTGTCTTGAGCTACCAAAGTCGAGAATAGATTTTTCGTCAGTGTTGGTACAAACCAGACATCTTTCAATCTTATAGTTTCTTTCTTGTTGCCTACGACTGATTCCACCAAGACAATGCCTTTCCCTAACGCAGGATTCATTGTGCCGTCTGCCGTCTTCACAGATTGGTTATCGGAATCAAAAGGCTCAAACTCTTGAAATATGTCTCTTCTAACGGTTAAATGCATCGTGGCTCCATTATCAATGTACCAGTTTTCTCTGTCTTGATCTCCTTCCTTAGAGCATGCGTTGACTGCCATTAGTGTTATGACTTGTACTTGCTTTGACGAAGAGGTTGGTGCTGAGCTGCTTGGCTTTGGTGGTCTTCCATCCTTTATCCATTTTTTGCAGTTCCTTACTCTATGTCCCTTTTGGGAACAGTAGTTGCAAATCAACTTCGCATCTTTCTTCTTTTTTGACTCTTGGGTTTCTTGGATTACTAGCGTCTCTTGACTAGTAGTCCCTTCTTTGTTCTCTAGAGCTTTCTCATAGGAACATAATTGAGTTGTCAAGTTATCGATAGTTCTATCAGTCTTATTCAGAAGTAACCAGCTGGATTTGAACGCAAAGAATCTTTCGTCAAGAGTTTCTAATATCTTGCATATTAGCAACAGATCTGGGAGCTTGCCTGTTCCATCAGCCTTGGTTATCTCTACATTTAAATTGTTCCATATATTTTTCAGTTTCGACATGTGCGAGGAAACATCATGGGATGGAGTACGTTTAAAGTTGAAAAATTCCATGCATAAATGGTACGACCTGTCCTCTGTCTGACCATCGAACAAGCGATGTAACTCCTGCCAGACTTCATACGCTGTCTCAAATCTCATTATCTTCTGTAGCGTGTCGTCCGTCATATTCGTCGTTAGAATTAGAAGAGCGGCGCAGTTTGCCTTTGTGTATTTTGCCAAAACTGCATTGTATCTGGCAGTCGCTCCTGCGTCAGCGTCACCCGCTCCATCTTGAAGAGCCTGTGGTTTAGTCAACTTGCCGTCTAAAATGTCCATCGCATCTGCTGTACTGCGTAGCAGAATGGATATTTTGTATTTCCAAGTTGTCCAGTTAGACTTTCCTTCTAGGTTCCCGATCGAATATTTGTTGGTGACTAACTCCATGGTGGGGCCGTATAACCTTTTAAAGTAGATAGAGTTTGCGCGCGGTGGAAGCACTGATTAAACGAACGACAGTATTAACTTGATAGAACTATTTAATTTTATATTTAATTTACTTGCTTTTGGTAAACCAATATTTTGACAATACAATTTTCTCAATCTGTCTGAATTCAAATTTTGACAGACATAAGTCTAGCAGCAGGCTAGGTTTATATCTTAAGGCTGCCATAAAGAGGTTGCACCTCAACAGACACTTGTCAACAAACGTCATTCAAAGTCAAAAACAGCATTGCATCGGAACTCGAAAGTAACCGTAACTGGCCAATTTTCAATTCAACAATCAACATAAATCTCGTGCTTTTTGAACCGTGATTGGCGGAATTCTGATTAGCATTATCAATGGGATATAGAGGAAGATTTATTGATTAACTAGTTAAGCTCAACAAAAATTTTGCACCTGACACTTGAAATTAAACCTTTAAAGATAAGCCTACTATATACTAGTATTTTTGGTACGTTACTAATATGACTATATCTAACAGAACTTTAGTTCAAATTGCTGCCTGGGGTGGCATAATAGTCGGCACTACAGGATTTTATCTACAACACCGGTTGATTGACAAAGTCAGAGACTACGAGTATTACAGAAACGCGTTGAAAACGCTGAGAACTCATGCCGGTGCTGTGTACTATTTAGGAGAACCGATCAAGGACAAGCGTTTTAAAATTACAGACCCAGAAAACAATTTTGCAGACGAAAAATCTGCTAGATTTAAAATTCCTGTGTCGGGTCCTAAAGACAGAGGAATATATAATTTTTGGGCCGAAAAAATCGACGACAACTGGATACTTACTCGTGCTGAACTTGAATTAAAATCGAAACCAGATTCTAAAATGGTGATATTGAAAAGAGATAAAGTGAATTAGGTTTTCACGACTTTAATTTGTTGTAGTACCTATTTGTAGATATCATATTAAATTTGTGTAATTATGTAAATGAATATTTATTTTGCTTCATATAGTTACTTTCCCTGTATTGAGACCAATTGGCATTAGGTTCAGTTTCCTCGCAATGTTTCCATTCACCGAAAAGTGACTGGTAAATATCAAACGATATGGTATAGTCAATTCATCCTTACTTGTCTTATTATTGAAACAAACGTCAACCTAGACATCGTAACATCATTTATTTTTAAGGTTATTGGTTGGATGCTTCAATTATTAAAGAAATTTTAATTCAAATTATATTTTTCTGTGGTTATTTGATTGAATTCAAGACTTTGTGAGTTTCATTTAAATTGATAATTCCAGAGAAAAGTGTGTCTTTTAGAAGTGTTTGTTTTCATGATACCTAAGACAAGTAAGGATGAATTCAATATAATTTCAGTAGTATTGTGGGGGGGGGGCTTGGAACCTGACACCTCCAGGTTGCAACTGTGACTGAAGAGGAATTAGAACAAGTGCACATCAAACATTGCAGTAAGCCAGTAACACAATAATGTAACTTGGACAAGTGTTGCAAGAAACAATTTTCATGTCCATTGATAACCTGCAAAAAGTAAAACTACCATTCACTTACAGTAGAAGGCCGTTGTGCATTCCTGCCTGTTAATAACATTGTGAGGAGACCAGCATCAAATCCTAATAAGGCCTAGTGTCACCTCTGGGTTGGAAGGTCTATTAGATGGTACAGTCACCGGATATAGTATCTTCCTACATGAAGGCCGCAAAAATATGTGACACACTCTTATTTGTGGGGCCATAAGTGTGTGTCACATATTTTTACAGCCTTCATGTAAGAAGATACTATTGCCGGTGACTACTTTCGTAAAAACAAGTTTATACACCAATCCTTAGGGTTAGGTTAGCAGGCATATTCCAGGATCTTAGTTCAGTGAGTCATGGCGAAAAAGTTCTAGCTCAAGCATTAAGTTAGTTAACCTTGTCATATAATTATTAATACTTAATTTCAGGAATGAAAAACAATGTTGAAACATTTTGTTGGAACAGCAAAAGAGCAATTCTTTTATCACAATACTTTACTTTGTTTGGTAAAAGCTCTTGAGGGCAAAAATATAACAGTGGATTTGCGACATGACACCCATGTCTGTGGAGAAGTAGTCATAGTGGATGGGTAAGTTACAGACCGACTTTTTCAATCATGACTGTACGGATAAGGTCAGTGCTTCAAAATCCATGTAGGGTGATTGGGCTAGTTTTCGTCCACTCTTGTTAATTTTCCGTTCCAATTTATTTATATGTTTATCTTCAAGTTTTTACCAAAATATAATTAGACAATCTACTAAAGAATAACCTATAAATATAAACTATGTTGACCTTAAAAAGTTTTTCCTATTTATTTGCAGCAGTTTAATCAAGTGGACGGTAAACTGGACCTGGACGGGAAACTAGCACAATTACCCTACATCTTATTATTTATTTCCGTACTATTCTAAGCCATGGCGTTTGCGGCCATTCTAAGGTAGAAATTACACCTTTAAGTTTTACTTGCGTTTCTAGGGACACAGCTATAATAATACAGAATGAGAGAAGAATTTCACTATCTCATTATAGCAAATAGTTTAATAAATAAATAATAAAACTTACGAGGTACGGTCAACCAATTTGATTCCTAGAGGCCACTGTAGAACCTTGTCGCAATGACAGTTGCCCGTGGATATGTATAAACGTTACCCATTCGCTACCAAACTAGCTATTGTGACAAGGTTCTAGAGTGGCCTTGGAATCAAATTGGTTGACTGTACGTCTAGTAACAGTACAGTCGCGTTTGAAAATATGGGTACAAAAATATGTAGCCTCAACTCTATTACTAAGGCGTAAAGTATATAATACATGTTTTTCGTCAGACGTGACTACTGTTACTCGACGTACCTTGTAAGTTTTATTTAGGGACGAAACTATTTGCTATAATGATATAGTGAAATTCTTCTCTCATTCTGTATTATTATAGTTGTGTCCATGTGTGCGTGTTATGCACTTGCTGACTCCATGGACTATCCTACAGCGATAGTTTTTAGGCTCCATGGAGTCAGCAAGGTGTTAACTGTTGTTAGAATGATCGAAAATATTGTTGGACCCAATGATATTTACTATGGATGGGTTATACTCTAACAAAATGTGCATAAAAAATACTTCCAAAGTTATTTCATAACATAACCTAGCGATGATTCCGTTACGTTTATCTATTTTGACAATCATTACATCTTTGTCACTCTCATTGTTAGAAAATTACAGTTTGTCTCTTTCTCACACGGGTGACGGGAGCTCATTGGCACGTCCGCATCTCTCGCTTGCCGGTGCGCAACTCTTCTTCAACCCTTTTTCACCCACTGTTGAGTATAGGTCTCATAAGCTCGCCATTTTCCACGGTTTTGGGCTTGTTGTATCCACTTCTTTCCAACCACTCTTGCTAAAATTGCTAAAATATCCCAGAGATGAATTTGGCCGCACTGACCTTACCTACCTACCTACTAACTACCTCAATGTGATATATTTATCTACATATATTTTAGGTACATGAATATTTCCTTTGGAACTGCTGTTTTTGTTGACGCGAAAGGCAATGAGTTCGCTTACGACAATCTGTTTGTGCAGGGACGTAACATCAGACACATCCATATTCCCGAAAATGTGAGTATACCTGCTTTGTTGGTGCGTCATTGCATCTCGTGATAACATGTATTTGGGTTTTGGGTGGGTGTTTGCGCCGCAATCGTTTGTCATATTAAGGAAAGAGATGCAACATGAATGTGATCTCTGCGATTCGCAACGATATTGTTCCAAGAGCTAGTAAATTAATGTTTTATTAGTTTAGATCAGGGGTCTCCAAACTACGGCGAGGCTGCTAATCGGGCCGGAGAAAAGAGCTAAATTATAAACAATTCGGCTTGTGTAGAGGAAGCGAAAACCCGCTATAGGCCATGGGTAAAAACGTTTGGAGACCCCTTACGTTAACGTTTAGAGGACTAACGTATTCTTGTTTTAGACGACTGTTAATAAATTCAATATTAACTATTTAAACGTATTTTCCACAACAGATGACTGCAAACGAAGCTATACAAAGCGAAATAATAAAAGTAGCCCCAAAACCTCGAAATGTAAATGAA
The DNA here is from genome assembly GCA_947086415.1 of Pammene aurita. Taxonomy (NCBI): domain Eukaryota; kingdom Metazoa; phylum Arthropoda; class Insecta; order Lepidoptera; family Tortricidae; genus Pammene; species Pammene aurita. Next base: position 20,050,139 of record OX352289.1, read on the forward strand.
CAAGTACGAAAATCCAGAAAGGCCAAGAAAGCGTTGAAACTTCACATGGAAACTGTGGCTAGTCTTCAAAACGTTGGCAACGCTGGGCCGAGTCACGTTTAAATATGTAAAAATCACTTTTAAAACCAGCATTCAATTTAAGTTGGGCAAGACGTTCAATATTATCTGGGCACGGCTGTTTTGTTAATACTTACAACAAGAGCTTGTCTCGATTATTTTGTACATCTCTGATGCTTAGCTACTTCTGCTGCGGATGTTACAGTTCACTGCAAAAGATACGTTGCTGAAGTGTACACATATATTTGTCGTCGACTCCACATGAGTCGCCATGCTCATATATATCAATCAATGTTACTTTGTTATAAATTATAACTTATAATGAATAAAAAAATACAAAATACTTGTGCTACTTTAAATTGATCCTGCTCATGTCCTGCACGATCAGACACCGGGAAGTGGTTGAAATTTAACTTACAAGAATTGAATCAACAAGAACAACAACACAAATACATCGTGATTCTATAGGCACTGGTCCCACCAAGAGCGAGTAAGCGAGTAAAGTTAAGCGAGTAGCAATACATTGCGGTTTGTCGAGGTATAGAGTGATCGATCGACCTTTCAAGGCCCGCGATGTAATACTACTCGCTTAACTTTACTAGCTTACTCGCTCCCGGTGGGACCAGTGCCATAATCAGGATATTTTAGCTTTTATTTAGCTTCCCTACGTAGTCCGTGTAATATTTGTTGTTGTTGATTCAAATGTTGTAAGTTCAATGTCAACCATTTCCCTGCGTCTGACTCAGCTGGAATTTGGAATAAGTACTTCTGTAATTTACATGACAATGCAATAATAAACTATCAGTGAAGTCACCACATGATGCAGTTGTAAGGTGACCCAAGGAACTCCTCAAGGGAAGTAAATCAACCATACAGAGTGAGGGCGCGTTAGGAAGGTCTCGAGAAGCAATTGATGGATGTGCAAACAGGAAGTACAGTCAGCAATAATAGTGTGTACAAATTATATATTTTAGGGAGTAAAGTACTTTTTAAGTCGAGGACCGACAAAGCAGCTTAGCTTAAGTAGTCGTAGTATGATAATAAAATTAAGAATAAGATTATTTTCCCCATACTTCTGCTTACAAATATGAAATTTCAAAAATGATTTACCCCTGGCGGCGCTGAGGGCACGATTTTTCCGTCCCATGCTCCTCGGTCAAAGGGTTAAAAATGTGCTTGACCAATTTTTGCGCCAGTTGCACCAGCCACCTTAGACGGACATTGGTCGGACAGGGTACTATGAAAATCTGCATACAATAAAATTTAGCGAACGTTTTTACGGTCACAGACAGTTTGGTGGAACCGATCCTTATTATTGATAATACAATGTATCCGTGTATAATACTGATCTTACTTATATATAAAGCTACTGGTCAAATCAACACTAAGTTCATAATTATATCGTTCTTAGTCTTATCTTAGGTAATTTTCGAATGTCGTTGGCAGACTGTAGAGCATCATTATGCTCAGCAGTTCTGATGGTATTACTATGTCCATATCGGCGAGCTTATCTACTACATCCATGAAATTATTTAAGTGGTCACGGAATACGGATGTCTTCATCGGTAGTCATTCATTTTCACAACATATTACACAGATGGGTTTTGCCCCAGGCCCCTTAATCTAGTGCCTCCTGGCCCCTGGGTCTAGGACCCCCTGGCCAAGCCCCTATCTTTGTATACTTTATTATTTTGATCTCAAATGTGGAAAACTTCCTTTATCTTCGTCCTCGATTTTTAAATGTTGAACCGAAATACACCGAGCGTGGGAACACGCGCCTTAGGGCATGCGCTGTGGTGAATGCTATGCTTGCAACTCAAAAAAGGCGTTACTGGCATTTGGGGACGATTTTTTCGCTACTAATTAAACTAGAGACTAGTTTTTATAACATTTATTATATAATTTTTTATTTTACTAACGCCAATTACATCCAAATACATTGAGACATGCGAAAATCTTAGGTAACCGGTTTTCACCAAGTACATACTAATAATAATAATTAATAATGTACCGCGTATAAATATATCGTTCGATTTCCATACAAATGTTTTTGGCTTATTTACGAAACTTTTCATTTCGTTACTTAATGTTTAATTTAATCATTAACATTACTTATACTATATATTATATACTAGATTGTTTGCAAATAATTTAAAATACTGCGAATCTTATGTGTGAATAGACCCACTGGCATCCTGTATACTGCCGAGAACTTATTTTGCCTTGTAGCACTCTGTTTCGTAAAAAACAGGGCCATGCCTTACGTATATCGGGTCCAAAGCGCATAATTATACAGATGTAGTGCATAATAGTTTTTCAGAAGTTTTTTAGAAAAGTTATTTTTTATTGTGCTCTCTCAATTAGCTTCAATACCCATCTACTGAAGCTAATTGAGACAGCACGATAAACACTTAACTTTTCCGAGAAAATACGACGGAGAACTATTATTCAGTACATCTGTAACAGACTTATTTATAAATGGCGTCACACAATGATCTGAACGATTGAAATTAAGGTTTATCAATTCGGATAAGCGAAGTATTGTTTATAAATATTTTAAATATAGGAAACGCCACTTATGCGCGGTGTAGACTTGTGATTATCTTGACTTATTAGGTACTCATCTATATTAAATTACACAATCGGTACTTGCTTTTTAACGCGAATTCCGAGTTTTCTATTATTTGTCCAGATTGGAGCGTTTATCTGTCGATATTTTCCTTTACGACAAACAACACTCTTATAACCAAACCGGGCAATATTCCACGGCATATCCGTGACAGTGTTTACTGTGTCTTGGCTTCTGCGACGTTCTCGTGGTTCAGGTTAGAGTTTTGTATGGGCACAATAACGATCTCTTTGAACGGAGGCGGTTTGGGCGAGCCAACTTTCTGGGACCGCATAGACGTGTTCGTGTTATTATAGTTGGGTATTTCCTTGTACGTTTTTCCTTGTGGAGTTTGCGAGTTCTGCACCGGGTCGGGAGACTTGCTGCACAGGTAGTTCGACTGGTTGATGCTCGCGATTATAGACGAAGGGCTGGGCGACGACAGAACTGCGTTGGGCCGCTGGACACTGTTTGGATTCAGGACGTTGCCTGTGTGGAAAATAAACATATTACACATTAGTACATTATTGTCGAGGAGGTGAAGTAGCACATTGATGGCCGAGTATTACGTTTAAACGGACGACTTTAGGAGTCCGTTTAATTTAATACGAAGCCAGCAATGGCCCTTCGCGCCGAGTCCAATATAGTGCTTTATTCAAAAATAATAAATAAACAGCCAACATTGATGAACAACAAACAATATTGACATAAATAATATATTCAGGATAACTTCTAGGTTAAAAGAATGACCACTACCGCGAGCATCGAATTTCGATTCGAATCCTATAATTATCTCTTTCTCCATCGCTTCTCATTTTGAATGAGAGAGACAGATTTATTCGAAACTACAATGTTCTATGTTCGCAATACACGCTCAGCTTTGCCGCCATTATATCTTTTTGTATTTTTCTTCTGAATTTACCGTAAGCTATTTGAGATAACTAAAAAGTCGCGGTACCAACATTATAAATAACAAATACCAATGTTGTGTTTTGGCTGTTTAGGACCTTTGCCTTTATTTTTGTATGGCTGTTGAACTTTTTAAAAAGTTTGTACCTCGACAAAAATGGAATTTGTATGCAACATTTATGTCGCGAAATCGAGCCTGCAATTTCCGTAACTTTTTAATTTTTATTTGACCATAAACTAGGCACTTCGCCGCCTAGTTTTTAACCGTAAAAGTCAACCTTGCCGGACATTTTTGAATAAATAACATTTAAAGCCCTTCGAATAGATCAGCAAACCGGAGCTGGCGAGCCTCTTGCGGCTCTTTTAGTTTACCAACAGCAAATAAGTTTGTACTTAACCGTTTGACTAGGGTTGCCAACTGTGATTCAGAGATTCGCGGTACATTTACGATCACATTGCGGGACCAGGCTTAAAACCGCGGGACACCTACACACGCGGCTTCACTGAATGCCCCCCCCCCCCCCCCCCCCCGCCCCTAGAGAGAAATGTAAGAACAATATTAAAAGTGTGATATATAATACGATACGAGGCATGAAATTCCTGTCCTATCCTATTATAAGAAAGTAGGTAAGTACTTATAGTTAACAGACTTTTATTTACTCACATCTAAATTCATTGAGATCATTGCCATTCCTTTCAATTATTTATTTAAAATCAATATTTTTCTATAGACTTTGGACATTTAAGTATGTTTTTGGCTCTTTAGCAAGTTATCGTAAAACTCTAGAAACATAAAAACTAATTAAACACCACAATCACATCTTAACCTGAGAATTTGAGGTTGTCTTAGGTATTTTTTTTTTATCTACCGCCGCCGCGGTAGTGAATAGAAAGGGACAGGGAGTGTCGAGCGAGCGAGTGAGCGTAGGCGCTAGCGCGCGTTACTCGCGGTATATTCAAGTAAAATTACACGCTTTAAAATTATTGTAACATGCAAATCAACGCTTGTTTTGGTGCTGATAATCTAGTCTAGTCTGAAAGCGGGACAATCGGCGTCCCGCGTGGACCCCTTGCGGGACGCATGCTCTAGGGCCCCAGAAACGGGACGTCCCGCATATAGCGGGACGGTTGGCAACCCTACGTTTGACCGCCACAGCGCCGGATCTAGAACTTTTTCGAGGCGGGGCAAAATCTGAAAAATGCCGCCCCCCACCCCTGCATATATTTGAATGTATTCTTTTTTTCCTTAATTATTAACTATCATATACTTTTGACCAACAGACGCCTACTACTTCTACTAGTCATATATAGGTCTAACTATTAACGGAAAGAACGCCACAACGACCAGTCCAGCGTTGCTATTTATGTGTTAAGCGTTTTTTTTCGAATACTTATGATTAGGATAACTTAGTTATACGGCAAATATGGACAAAAAATCGCTCTAGTAAACCTTTTCTGCGCCCCCGTGTGTCGTAGTTATATGGTATGGACCGCCGGGCGGCCACAGTATGATCACTTACTTCATCGAGGAGCAGTTTGGAACCTTATTACTTAATCGAAAAGCACAAGTTTAATAGCTCACAAATTACTTGGTCGGACAGACCTCAGCCTGGTCCGTTCAGTTTTCGGATACTTTTAGTGGTGCAATTTTTGGGGTATTTTTACCTCATGAGCAGAGATGTGACTTATTTGAAATACTTGTATTTAAAATGCAAATACAAAATGCAAAATACCTATTTCCTATTTTGTATTTAAATACCTTTTTAACAAAAGCATTTTGTATTTTATTTAAAATACTTTTTGGGACCCGTTTTCTATTTTGAAAATACAAAATACTTCTTTTTGTAATTTAATATAATGTTGGTAGAAAGGGTAGGTTTAACAGGTTATAGTTATATTGCTCCTACGTGGGTAATTGGTAGGCCAGGACACCGCGTAACCAAGGGAAAAAAGGCACTCATTCCTGACGATCTCGTCATTTTGTAACTAGTCGTCTGTTTTGAAATGGAGAGTTAAGATGTATGGAAATCATCATCCTCTTAGCGTTTGTCCCGGCTTGGCGACTAATCACATGAATTGGCATAGACACTAGTTTTTACAAAAGCGACTGCCATCTGACCTTCTAACCCAGAGGAGAAACGACGCCTAATTGGGATTAGTTCCGGTTTCCGCGGGATGTTTTCCTTCAACGAAAAGAGACTGATAAATATCAACCGATAGTGCGTACATAAGTTCCGAAAATCTCAGCGGTACAAAGTCGGGTTTCGATCCCGAGACCTCCAAAGTGAAAGTCGGAACGTCTTATCGCCAGGTTACCAGCGCTTGTAAGAATGGAAATCGTATTAAATAGCAATCCATTTTTGTACCGAATTTACATTGCATTGAAACTAAAAAAATATACATACTTGGAAAGTAAATTCCCTGGAACGGAAATGAATGACATTTGGATCCATATAGATAAATATAACTCACTAACAGAGCATGAAAAAAAAACATTTAATTACATGATCGAGTGCCGACCCTAAAAATATTTTAACCATTTACCTACAAAACAAATTAGGGGCACACAAAACTCACCTATAGTTAAAATGTGATAAACATTTGCATTTATTGATTAAAATGGCTATGCTATGACAATGACATATAATCACGGGCAGACGGACATGACGATATAAGGATTCCGTTGTTTCCATCTTTGCGACGGAATTCTAAAAAGCATTTGTATTTTTAAAAAGTATTTTGAAAATACCTATTTCGTATTTAGTATTTGAAATACAATTTTGCTAAGTATTTTGCATTTGAAATAGTAAATCATGAAAGTATTTGCATTTTGCATTTAAATACTTTTTCTTAACCATTTTGCACATCTCTGCTCATGAGTAACATGTAACCAACTTTAGTTGATAGCTAAAATAATGCTTTTACAATATTTTTTGGTCGGATAGCCCTCAGCCTGGTCCGTTCCGTTTTCGGACACTTTTAGTGGTGCAATTTTTGGGGTGGCTTTACCTCATCGAGTAGCAGGATGAAACTAACCTCATTTGATAGCTAAAGTGATGCTCTTTCAATATTTCTTGGTCGGACAGCCCTCCGCCTGGTCCGTTCCGTTTTTGGATACTCTTAGTGGCACAATTTTTGGGGTGCTTTTTCCGTCTGTAGCTGAAATTTACGGCCCAATATTAATAAAATTTGGTGTGTGAGTGGCTTTTATAACTCGCCATATGGTGGAGCATAAGAATTATTTTAAAAAAACATTTTTTAATGGGGTACTCCATACATGTAACTATTGTAATGGTTGAATAAAACAAAAACAAATGCCGAAAAAACATGTTCTGATATGAAGTTCCGTACGTTTTTAAAAATAAGATTAAGGTAACTATTTTTTTTTATACTTAGGAGGATATATTAATATTTAGGAGGATATTTACTATAAAATTTTAAAAATAAAAATGTTTTAACAATAATTCTTATGCTGCAATATATGGCGAGTTATAAAAGCCACTCACACACCAAATTTTATTAATATAAGGCCGTAAATTTCGGCGTCAGACGGAAAGCGCCCCAAAAATTGCACTACTAAAAGTGACCGAAAACGGAACGGGCCAGGCGCTCTCAGCCTGGCCTGGTTAGCCTGCCAAAAAATATTGAAAGCATCACTTTACCTACCAAATAAGGTTGGTTTCATCCTGCTACCCTGATGAGGTAAAAACACGAAACGAAACGGACCAGGCTGAGGGCTGTCCGCCGACCAAGTGATTTGTGAGCTACAAAACTTTTATTTTCGATGAATAAGTCCAAGTTCCAAAATGCTCCTCGATGAGGTACCTAACTGATCATACTGTGGCCGTCCGGTCCATTACGCAGATTAAGTGTAGTGAGCGTTCCTATAAATACGTGCACACAATCATACAAGTTACGCAACAAACAGTAAAAGTTGCTTTTCACCACTCCACCTCGAAAACGCACTCTTTATCCCTTGAAAACGGATGGGGAAAAACGCATTTTATCCACATGTGGGGAAAGTAATTTGGTACAAGTTTTAACTTGCTTTTTCACGTTATCTGACAGGATGGAATTTAAAGAGATGATTTTCAGTTATATAATTTTGAAAGCATTCATTTGGCTTCTATTTAATATAACTTATATTTTTCCTGAGGTGGTGTGGTGAAAATTTTTGTATTATACTCGGCAGAAAAGTTGTTCAATCTCTCTTGCCTTTAGGCCCTCGTACGCTCAAGATTCCATTTTTTGAACAACTTGCTACGCCCGTGGCTCAATTTTGGAATGTTTCGGTAGATCGGGTCTCAATTAAGCACGAGAGAATAAACATCGACTTTGCCCCCTTGTATAATAAATAACTATTATCTATGGTGACAGGGCAAATTTATTCACATGTTTTATTCGGCTACCATAGTTTCCCTTTCCCTTAAAATCATTTTAATAAACACCGGCCAAGAGTATGTCAGGCCATGACTAATGTAGGGTTCCGTAGCTGCGAGCCCGTCACAATATTTACACTTATTCATAAAATCGTTTTTTAGGGTATTTTGCCATGAAATTACAAGTTTTGCGATATCTTAAAAACGGCTCAACCAATTATATTATATACAGTTTGCATTGAAAATTCTTATTTAGACTCACATCCATGAATTTTCCATATTTTTTTGGCCCAGGGTTCAAAAGTTAAGAGGACGGAACGCTTTTTTTTAATTTCGAAGCGATTATTTACGTAACTATTGATTTTATCCAATACTTGATTTAGAAGACCCCTATTTTTAAAAGACCAAACTATATTGTAAGTACCTACTATATTTTTAATTTTTTTCAATAAATTGAGAAACATATTATTAAGATTTTACAAGATACGATAAAATACTTACTTAGTAGGAGCACAGAATAACTAATAGTACTACCGTACAGAAAATTCACTCCTTCACAAAAGTCAGATTTAGGTATAAAATTATACCTATACTCGCCGCCTGCAAGCAAAATTTAAATTTATAACCGCGCACGAACCGTGAATCTTCTTTGCGTGCCGCAGTTTTATGACCGAGCTGTGAGGGTTATCACCTGACAAGTTTTTGTACCTATACCTCCTGATTTATTATTTTTAAGATAAATATGTAGGAATTACAAACGTTGATGCTGTAAACATGAAATATTTATCCGGAGATAGAAATTTTTATAAAGATTAAGTCTGATTCTCACGGAAGTAGGTATGCCACAGCCGTATTGCTTTGAAAATATATCGGTCAGTTCCTAATATTGTTTCTGTTCAACCAATATTCAATAAATTAAGGATGTTTATTTTAAATATTACTAAGTAAGGACTTCGGCACCTTTCAATATCGTCCGGAATTTAAAAATGTTATTTCTGCTTCCTTGTTCTTCCGTTTATTCAGACATCCGTAAAGACAGAAGCGCCACGTGACACGACTATCGTGCGAGCCGAGCGGCAGCCCACTGCCATACGCCTGCCCGGGAGGCGCGCCGACCAAATATACCTAAACTGCGTAGTGAAACCCCCCTGGTAAGAGTACCTACTTCATGAGTAGGAGGGATTGGTACGCTGGTTTTTGACACACAGATTTTTTGACAGAAACAGGTGTTTTGTAGATGTTTGAAACAACACATGGCCCTGAGAGATACCGATGAAGGAGTTACCATTCTATGGTTCTATCTATTCATATACTTTCATCTTTTTCACACGCAGGCTAAGGGCGCGTGTAGACGATGCCGCCCCCGCGCCGCCGCCGCTACTGCTACTGTGGGTATCATGTACACGATACCGCCGCCACGCCGTCATCGCGCTGCCGTCGTACCTCTGCGCTGTGTATACGATATGCATAAAAAGACCGCCACCGCGCCGCCGCCGCGGGCTTTTGTTTCTCGCATACACAGCGCAGTGGGGCGGCGGCGCGGTGGCGAGCTTTACGCGTGACGTATACACAGCGCAGAAGTGCGGCGACGGCGGCGTGGTGGCGGGCTTTACGCGTCTCGTATACACAGCGCAGAGGCGCGGTAGCGGCGCGGGGGCGGCATCGTCGACACGCGCCCTAATCGCCCTCAAGTGGGAGCGCGTTTCATTTCCCACGGGCGAGCGTGGTTGTTGACCTGCGCCTACGCGCCCTGCGAATGTACACCTGTCTCAGTGGTCCAGGTTGCGTTGATGATGAGCGATGATGAGACACGTATTCGTCTGTCAGAAAGTTCGAATTTGCCGCCCCCAAAATTTGCCGCCCGGGGCATGGGCCCCGGTCTGCCCCCCCCCCCCCTAGATCCGGCTCTGGACCGCCAGGCATCAGACGGCAGAATCGTGCCCTCAGAGCCGGCGCGCGCGGGAGCGCAAGGCAAACCGGTTATATTATGGAAGTGATATCACTTGCTGGCACTAAGGGCACGACTTTCCGTGCGCATGATTTGACGTCTTTAGCGGTCAAATGGTTAATCGAATTTTAATTTTTAATGGAATAACAAAAATGTTTTTAAGACCTTCCTTCTTAATAAACTTCATAAGTCTACATAGGTAGTACCGAATAGGTTTTGATTCCCCTGCGAAGTGTTAGAAAAAGGCTCAAATGGCCGTATCTGGAATTGCATTGACTAAGCTTGATTCTGTCAGTCAAAACAGAATGTAGGTAACTACTATATGAAAGATCACAATCCCTTTAGTATAAATCTTTTAACTTAACACTTTTACGTACTTCAGAATTGAAAAAAGAGTGAAGATAAAAAGAGTCATGTGACAATATTATTTATCTACACTCATATTGTAAGTTCTCTAAAACGTGTTCGAAAACGGTAGCCAATGGCTAGCATTACCACGACCGATTTTACTATGATAAGCTTTTTATCTGTGGCAGTAACGTAATTTTAACTTTACATGCTCAACTATTGATGTGTTTTATGAGTTTTGATAACATAATGTACACCTGCACGCTCCCGCGCGGCCGCCGACAGCCCGACACGCGCCTCCCCGACCGCCGGCACAATCGAGTTGGCCATGGCGGTGCAATGGCGGCCATTCTATGGTTTCCGAATACAGCATTTAAAATAAATAATATGAGTGTAGATAAAGCAGTGTATGCAACTGTACGTAATTAGGCCTTAAAACACTCGTGTGATCTTATTATGAAATGAGCCGCAGGCGAATTTCATAAAACCACACTCATGTTTTAAGGACCCTTATTACGTAACAGTTACATAAACTACTATTCTCTAGCTACGCTTAGGATTTTGTTGAGTACTTAGTTTTACGTCTTGCTCTGGATCCTCGAAGAATTCCTTTTTTGTCTCACTACAACACAGTTAAACAGTGACAGTCGTATACAAGTTCGCTAACCATGTGGTGAGTATTTGGCGAGCTGGGCGTAGACCTGCTTGATGCGCTCGATGTTGACCTTGGAGGCCTTGCCGTGGTCGACCATGGGCAGCGGGTAGTCGCGCCCCACGACGCAGTCCGCAGCCACCTGCACGGCCTCCGGCGCCAGCCACGGCTCGTGGATGAACTGCGTCGGGATCTTCTTCAACACTGGAATGTATTTTCTGAAAGGGAAACATCCATGTTGAGCTCGTCGGGATGGTTAGATTGTAAATCAGAAACATTGGCTGTATTTGTAAGATGATCTTTAGAGTTAAGTTATACACAATTAAGAGAGGAGTCTATAGTTTGAAACGGATATTTAACATGCCTCGATTATCTTATTATATTCGCACAAGGCCTTTTTTACTTTTGATTTTTCGAAGTAAATAAAAAAGTGTAAGAATTAGATCCACTTCATATAAATACATGGGTTGACAGGTACAAGCTATGCTGGCGCCATCAGCTCCGGTCAACCCCATTGAGAACCTCCTCCGAAAACTAGAAGTCGGTTGAAAAAGCCCGCGGTACCTGATAAAATCGCCGTTGGGGTCGGACTTGCGGCCGAAGCGCACGGGGCAGTAGCAGTGGAAGAACTGCTGGAAGAACGAGGAGCACGAGAGCCACATCCACATGCCCGCGTTCACCGACCAGTCTGCGTCCAGCAGCAACTCGTCGAACACCTGCAAGCGCGGCACTCCTCTATTACAACACGTGCTATACCTCCTGCTTATTCCCACACAAACTCTGCAAATTAACTTTAACCTTTTGACCGCCAAGCATTGAACAAAAATGACGCGCCACCAACGCCACGTAATCGCGTTTTGTCAAGCGAAATTGAACTTTGCGGAAGCCCGCGTAGGTCCCTATTGCATTACAAAGCCTGTCGGCTGTAGCCGTCGTTGGCGTCCATGGCACAACATTTTGATGTCGGCCACAGCCGACTGTGGCGGTCAATAGGTTAATCGAACATTATCTTGTTATAAAAATGATATTGATGGTAGAATCTCGCCTCGAATTTTGGACTTACATTGTAGAATGTAGCGTTTACTTTAAATTGGACATTTCATAGAGTAAGTATTAAACAAAAGAAAAGAAAACAGCTTGAACCGTAAATTACTATCCGTGACTGTACATACATACGGCGTAAAGTTTAGGTCTGACAATAACAAAATATATATGTGGTACTGGTACCGTACTGCGCTATCTACTCACATGTGGATAAAATGCGTTTTCCTCCACCGCTTTCAAGGGACAAAGAGCGGTGTTTCCGAGGTGGAGTGGTGAAATAGTTATTTATTATACAAGTTGATGTTTAACCTCTCGTGCTAGCGAAAGGTTCGAATAATCGTAATATAAACTATCAATAAAAAAAATCGAAACCGAATGATTTTTTTTTAACTATATATTTCAAAATCATCTCTTTAAGTCATTCCTGCCAGATAACGTAAGAAAACATGTGGGTAAAATGCATTTTTACCCACCGCTTTCAAGGGATAAAGAGCGTGTTTCCAAGGTGGAGTGGTGAAAAATAATTTATAGCTTTAACATAACAATGAAAAATTACACTCACATTGTTATTTTTAGCATAAAAAACCTAATTTTAACCGAAGACCGAGCTTTTTTACGCACAAATAACCGAGTTGCATTCCTTAGAATACATATTGCAAATTCTTGCCTTCATGCCCTCTTCCCACGAGATCCAGAGGTCCCCGCGCGTGAGGAAACAGGCGACGGCGTGCCGCGCCAAGTGGTGTATCCATCCCTCGTCCCGCAGCTGTATCATGATCGCATCGATCCACGGATACCCAGTCTGTCCCTGTAATTAATATTATATTGAAAGATAAAGATTACGACTCTGCTTTGACTTTAAATTATAAGACTCAAAGTAAAATAGTAAAGCCTTAAGAAATAATCGTGCTCCAAATTTGACATTGCACTAGATGGAGAACACTAGACAAAGCCAGGGGCGGAACCAGGATTTCGTTCAGGGGGGAAAGCAAATTCGTCCCCAAAAAATCTCGCGGTTCGCAGCTATGGCCCCCGTAGTATACGAAGTTTGTGTTTCCAGGCAATTGCCCCCACCCCTCCTGTATCCGCGCCTATACAGTGCGCCATCTGGGGGCAAGGCGGTGACAAACGTAAACATTTGGCAAACAAATTTATCGCATAATTAATGGCACCGTACTGTCAAATTTGAGGCACGTTTTCTCTTACGACCTTATTCATAAACATCTTACAATATTATTAACTAATACAAATTTTAGAATATTATTATAAACACACATTATAAAATAGAAAAATCATTGGTTGATATAAATCATTTTTAAAATGAAATTACAATAGATACAACTTACTGTCGATAAATGATCTCATTGAACTACGACATACATTGTTATTAATGCTAGGCCACTAGGGGATAATAGACCTGTATATCTGAGCGCCCATCGTTGACGTCATCAGTGGCGGCCATGTTCTATGCTATAGGAATATACAACGAGACTCGATGCAGCTGTATATACGAGACATGCAGATAGCTTCGATGCAGCAAACATGAGAGATTTAGACCTTTGATTCGAAAATGTGAAATACGATAGATTGAAGAATCGAAGGAGATCATAAAAAAACCCAATCAACATCCGTTAGTTGTCCAGAAAAGAAAATGGAAATATGAATGAAAATATTTGTATAAAATGTAGTATTTACATTAGCCCACTTCGCTAGGGCGTCTTGGTTTTTCTCCCAAGGTATTTGAACGCATATAGGGTTTCCCTCCATCCGGTCAAAGTTGGGGTTACGAGTCGCCGCACAATAAAAGAATTCTCTCCACAGAATTTGCCCGTGGAGCGATAATGGCGGCCGAACTTGTTTTATTCTTTTGTATAATGCTGTCAGTTTGTAATAAAACAGCCTTGTTGATAAACATCCGAATCTGAAAAACAAATAATTGCAAGAATACCGCGGAGTTAATGCATAACACTCTAACGAAACAAAATACAGTCACTAATTCATTTAACGTCTAATGTGAGTCACTAATAACACGCATTATGCTAAGTATTAAGTCGACCTGAGAACATGAAACTAAACCTTTTTGGTGAAGGATTTTAGTTCTACAATTATCATTAGTTCATTTCATTTACTTACACCATTCTAGGCCGTGCGAGAATTAGCATTCCAGTTTAGTTACATACGAGATTCGATCGATTGAGTTGGTTAGCCGATAATCACGTTTCGGAGGCTTAACCTATTGACCGCCACAGTCGGCTGTGGCCGACATCATAAAGTTGTGCCATGGACGCCAACGACGGCTACAGCCGACAGGCTTTGTAATGCAATAGGGACCTACGCGGGCTTCCGCAAAGTTCAATTTCGCTTGACAAAACGCGATTACGTGGCGTCGGTGGCGCGTCATTTTTGTTCAGTGCTTGGCGGTCAAAAGGTTAAAGGCTTTAGTGGTTTTCGATGGTGTTAAAGTACCATACTTCCTACTTCCACTTCTTATCATAGCTTGAAAAATCATGAAATTTGGTACGATATCCATTGACTACAATGTCTATTTTTTTATACAACACTTATAATAATATGGCCAGTGACGTGTTTTCCTATTCGCAGACTTATTCACCGACCTTACAATTTAAAACTTTTTGTATTCAATCAATGATCAACCCTCCCATATCGGCACGCTACGCAACAATCAGTCAAAAATCCCAATGAAATGGAAGTATTACCTTAAATACGGAGACAAACCAGTCTGGCTCGCGAGTAGGGACTGTGGCGTCATCTTTGGTCTCGCAAAGGAAGCTACCCAGGCTTTCCGGTCTAAATGCCTTTTTAGTCTGGCTAAAGCCTCACTTTCTCCGCCGATCCAAGCTGGCGGCTTCAGACCCTCTGTTTCAAAACCTGCAAAGGTAAATACAAGTGTAAGTACATTTGTTTTTAAGATATGTAGTAACTGTAGATACGCTCCACGCCCTTAAAACGGGACCATTGGCTCGTTTCTCTCTAGTCGCGCACCAAAAAGCAAGAAATGCGGCCGTACTGACGAGCTCCCGCCACTCTCACGTGAGAACGAAACAATTTAATTACCTAACTACAAAAGTGGCAAGGTGCAATGATTAAATAATTAGACGGAGAGCAGGCCACGTCTGATATGGCACAATAATGAGAGCAACGAAACCCCTCTGGTTAGTTTGCTATACTATGCTTATTTCTAGATCCGGACATCTGGCAGATGTAAAGTGGTGGAGGTCAAAGAAAGCAAATAACTTGAAGAAAACAAATCCTAGAGTTCTGGGTTTGAAGCAATATTATGGAAAATTATGTAATTAATTAGATTATATCATATCCAGAAGTTTATGTTGGGGGAAAGTAGTGCCAAATGATGTATAATGCAATTTTTAGTTAGTCGCCTACTGTTTTTGTTTCCACAATAAAAGACAATGGTTTTTAATCTAATGTTAAAATATAGGCTCTGTCCTCTATAAATGACACAACTTTGGCAGTTTTTATCTATTTTGTTATTACTTTTTTCCAACTTAAAAACTTTGTTGGTCTGTCACTCCGACCTCCACCCATTAAAAGCTGCCAGATGCCCGGATCTAGCAATAAGGATGGTAAAGCAGTCTAACTAGACAGGTTTCATTGCTCTCATTATTGTGTCATATCTGACGTGGCCAGCTCTTAGACCAAATAGATGAAATTAAGAAGTATTGTTTGCGCTTGTTATGTTACCTAGTTCCTCGAGCGTAGGCACGCCGAACCGCTCGTCGTGGTCGTCAGAGATGGGCGTCACGGTGCCCTCGAAC
The DNA here is from genome assembly GCA_947086415.1 of Pammene aurita. Lineage (NCBI taxonomy): Eukaryota > Metazoa > Arthropoda > Insecta > Lepidoptera > Tortricidae > Pammene > Pammene aurita. Next base: position 20,065,878 of record OX352289.1, read on the forward strand.
AGCTCCTCCGTTATGGCCGGCTCCGCGGCCGGCGGCGGCGGCATGCTCGCTATCAGCGCTTGGAACTGGTGATATGTCAACGGCGCCTTGCCACCGTTTCTTTCAATAATTCTGAAATTATAAGGACTTTTATATTTAATCCATTTTCTGAATTCCGATTAAGCTCAAGCATAGCCCATGCTGTATAGGAGCCCACGTAACTTCGGTAACAATGCAATGTTATGGAAAAATCTAGTCCTGATACAGTCTACAATCAAGTCTGTAGAAATAAAAGTAGTCTGCCATAAAAGATAGTACCTACCTACCATTTTTTTTACATATATCTATTATTATTGTTTTAGTTCTCATATCGAGCATCATAATTTTTTTTAAATACAATTGCTCAAAAAGGTTAGTTTATGTAGCTGCAAATCGTGCGTAAAATTTGATTGTATGCACTAGTGCTAAAAAAGTAATCCGATCTGTAAAATCAAACTTTACGCACGATTTGCAGATTTTACGCACGATTTGCGATCAGAATTTTAAATGAATAAGTATTATGCGAGACCCGCTTATAAATGACCCACCTGAACGTGAACTACGCGCGATTGGGCATAAAGGAATATTATGCGAGACCCAATAGTTTAACTTGAACGCGCGATTGAATGAAGCTGTCTTTCGTACACTGACAGAATATAAATGTGATTTTATTTCATTGTAGTTTTTTCGCAATTGTATTAAAAAACGTTGTTCGACACACGTGCGGAAGTGTCATTTTCACTCGTCCCGAGTCATGACCCTCGCCTCTCGGCTCGGGTCAAGTAACCTCGGTATTCGTGCGGAATGACATACTTCTCGCACTTGTATCGAAATAGTTTTCTAATAGTAGTCTATTTAAGGGAATTTGGCGTCCCTGCCAATCTGGTAAAAAATATTCTTTGCAATGATACAATTAGACAACGGATTTAACCCTTTTGAATTAAGTGTTACTTTGAAACTATTCATAAAATTAATAATTACCGGCAATTTTTTTAATCGCTAAAATTAAAAAATAATATCTGCGATGGTGCGGCGTCTTACCCGCGCTACAGCATGGCTAGTGAGTAGGTAAGTACAGTCGAGGACAAAGAGATGTATACACTTTTGGACCTTATTGCGTTGTAATAAGGTCCAAAAGTGTATACATCTCTTTGTCCTCGACTGTACATATGTTGTGAATGGCGTTATGTTAATGTAGGCCAACGTACTTGTCGAGCTTGAACAAGGTGTGTGAGACGCGGGACAGCACGGTGATGCCGACCTCGCGGCACTTGGACATGATGTTGTGGTCGCGCACCCGGCCGTAGGGCTCCGGGTCCTCCTCGAACGTGAGCACGGTGGTGCCCCACTCGCGGAACAGCTTCGGCAGCGCGTCGGCCGGCTGCCCGCGCACCACGAACAGCCGCGAGTTCAGCTTCCTCAAGCTGCTGTCCAGGTCGTCCAGGCATTGTAGGAGAAACCTGTGGATATTATAGTCCAAGTCAAACTTATGTTTATTCAAGTAGAAGGCCTAGTAACAAGCACTTTTACATTGTCGGTTACAAATATTAAGGAGTGGTCCTGAAATAAAGAACCCGTGTACAATCTTGTGTATTTTTTAGGGTTCCGTACCTCGAAAGGAAAAAACGGAACCCTTATAGGATCACTTTGTTGTCCGTCTGTCTGTCTGTCTGGCAAGACCATTTTTCTCAGGAACGCGTAGAGGTATCAAGCTGAAATTTATATCAAATACTCAGGTCTATTGTCCCTTAGAGCTGTGAAAAAATCAAACTTAAAAGCCAACGCATTCAAAAGATACAGTCGTTTATGTTGCAAATTTTAGAGTTTTTCGGCACTCGCAAACCCTACGGAGTACTTCCCGTGAACTCAGAAACTTGAAATTTGGCACGAAGCAACGTCATACATATAGCATAGACAATGGAAAAATTACAAAAAGTAGACACTTTTAGTAAAATCATACTTTTTTTTTTAATTTTAACGTTATGAGTAACGTACCTACAAGTTTGTACGGAACCCTCGGTGCGCGAGTCCGACTCGCACTTGGCCTGTTTTTTTTTTATTTAGTGCTAATTTTGAAGCAGTATATTTATTTATTAATCCGTAGATACAATACTAATAAATAAATATACAATCAATAAAATATGTGAGCATACCTATATATAAATTTTCGCGTTTTTATTTCAACATACTTTGTAACTTTTTGAACAACATCATTTGACAATCTTCAATCGACATCTGCTACAACGCCACAATTGTATTTCCATTTTCACAACCCGTGTTATGCTTTCAGAATTTCATCTTACCAAGAAGCTACATTAACTAACTGTATTTTAGTTAGGATAGTCAGGAAGACTCTCTAATCTAACCTCTGACAAAGATTTTTCTATGGGAGACAATTTTCTATAAAAAAAGGCAAATACATTTAATTAAAGATTACTGTAACTACCTTAAAATGAAGCCAGATAAAAAAGTTTACTATTGAAGAAAGACAATTTATTAAGGTATAAATTAGCTCATCAAATCAAACTTTAAGAAAAAACATGTTTTTGAGAAATACCTCAAAAATTCCGTCAGAAGGCGCTGTTCAAAAAACTATGTGTATGATGGAATCCCATCAAAAACATAAATGTGAAAGGCTGCCAAGTTCGATACTATGGGAATGCTTCGCCTATAAAAGAAGTGAGATCTGAATAAGTACAAAGTTCCATAAAAATACCTCAAATCATAAATAGTTATAGGAATGCACACTTGATTTCCAGCAGTTTTTAAGGTACATTTTGAATAAGTATCACGTTACATAGAAATACCTAAAATTATAATAGTCAGAGAAACGCACACCCACAGACCTAAAATTGCGCTTTGCTAAAAGACAGACGAAGTGCGCAAAAGAGAAACCAACACGTATATGAACATTCCGCGAGTGCGAAAGAGATACATGATCAGTCTCCTAGCAGGACGACTTTTGACATCACTCGTTACACTTAAACACCTGCGTCGGGAGTGCTCATATTTAATCTTGAAAAATATAATATTATCCGCTGTTCATTTACCTGGAATGAAACAAAAGAAGAATGGTGTCGTGTTGCGTCCCGGATTGCACAACTACACAAATAAAAAACCCAGGCAATCACTCGTTTCACAGGTAAATATGATATTCCGATCGTTGTTTTTGAAACCATATTTTATCAAATTAGCCAAATAAATCATGTAAATAACCGTTTGATACCATTAAATATTAATGTCTCTTTTACTGCATGTGAATATTTTATCATAATAGTTAATATTAAAGATTATTTTGTGTAAAAATCAAAATTGTCATTTTACGCTAGGGTTTGACAAAATATCGTAGGGACATAATATCGATAACTGTTCGATATGAAAATTATAATTATAGCTTCGAAAGAATTATAATAAATAATAAATCTCGTATTAACATTATGTCATTCCGCTTACTTTTATCTATGAAAGCTAAATTTCACTCTTAAGTGTGTGCTGCGCCTACCACTTCGACTTCCACCCAACTTCCACTCCACCAAGATTGCATTGATGCAAGACTACATTTGCATGCGATTTTATTAGCGTCACAATTAATAACGCTATAATAAAGAAGTATGTAAAAAACAAACTATCACGTATATAAACACTCCACAAGTGTGAGAGAAAAAAATGACAAATCTAAAGGCGTGCCAACATCTTAATTTCTGTAAAATAACATGAACCCGCTTTTTAACAGATCATATTTAATCGTGTGAAATATAAAATAATTCTGAATAATTATATTTTAGTTTTCTAGAATTTTAATATGCCGTTTAGTGTAAAACATGAATATAAATTTAACGTTGCAACTTATCGATAATAAAGTCAAATATCGATAGATAATTGACCTGTTGTACTTGGCACCACTATTTTTTACGCTCACATAGACAATTTACCCACACTCTAGCATTTCAGTTTTTGTCGCACTTTTGATATTTGTCAAACCATCTGTCTATACTAGATCTGTGCGCACAGCGGTTTTTTTAGCAGTTTCCTGATAACATTTATTATTTTCAGTACTTTTTAATGATGTTACTTGGCAAGTTTTCACACACCACACACCTTTTCAATGCAATGACGACACCTTTGGACTGCAATGTGTCAAGTATATAATTTTCTATTAAAACTTGCCAAGTTACATCATTAAAAAGTACTGAAACTAATAAATGTTATCAGGAAACTGCTAAAAAAACCGGTGTGCGTTTCTCTGACTATTATAATTTTAGGTATTTCTATGTAACGTGATACTTATTCAAAATGTACCTTAAAATCTGCTGGAAATCAAGTGTGCATTCCTATAACTATTTATGATTTGAGGTATTTTTATGGAACTTGGTACTTATTCAGATCTCACTTCTTTTATAGGCGAAGCATTCCCATAGTATCGAACTTGGCAGCCTTTCACATTTATGTTTTTGATGGGATTTCATTTATTTTTGTTAGGTGTAGGTTCTTTATTATTTTTTTATCACTTTTGCTTTAGGAAATGTCTCATTCCACTTAGGTATGTACTTTATACTATACCCTTTATACTAAGCGTCTAATTCTATTTTACTATTTATTTATAGGTGATTTTTACAAATAAACTGGCTCCCTACACCTATAAAATGTACCTACTTACATATAATTACATACATCAATAACGTACTTTATTCTGTTTGTAAGTACGCTACCTACATAGATAATTAATAACTTGGTAATACCTACCTACCAGCAGGTATTATAATTGGTGGCCTATTATGTAGCCCTAGAAGTGCACCATCCCATCTCATCCCGTAGCGTATCGGAGGGTGAGATGGGCAGTAGTGTATATATTTCCATCTTAGAGTATATATGATTTCCATGTTCTTGAATCTGCGATTTTATTAGTTGTAAAATTAGAAATTATTTAGACTATGCGAGAAAAAATTGTCTTTTCATTTTTGTTGGACTGATTTAGCGCACCTAGTGTACCTAGTGACCTGCTTTGTACTTCGTAAATCGTGGGTTCGGTTCCCGCAACAGACACACACAGAGTGGTGAAAAATTTTATTGTTCTTGTCTTTAAGACAAACATGTATTGTCTTAAATTGGTATGTATCTAAATTTAAATAAGTCTTATCTCATTTCCACTCCATACCTACTTATAGTAGAACAAAATTACACATTCGTTGTTTTCGAAACTGACTCACACTTGGCCGTTTTCAGATTTTTACTTTATTTCGACCTAAAGACAAACCTTCGAGCCAAATTTCAGGTCGGTACGACCATTGGAAGATAGACCCACTTAGTTCATTATGACTTCATAGTAGAACAAAGTTACACCTTCGCTATTTTTAAAACTGACTCACACTTGGCCGTTTTCAGATTTTTCCCTTTACTTTGACCTTAAGACCTATCTCCATGCCAAATTTCAAGTCAGTACGACCATTGGAAGTGGTCTAGGTTTTTGATGAGTCAGTGAGTCAGTGAGTGTATAGTAAAAATAGCGATTTTCTGACGTCAATATCTCAAGAACTGCTATATGTAGAATAATGAAATTTTGTATTCTAGACAATTAAGGGGATGTCAACAGACACTCGAAATTTCATATGCGTAGATAAAATATGGTTTGAGTTATACGAGGGCTGCTATTTATATATCCGGAAACCGGGATTACAATCTTCTTAAATAGCATATTTGACCTCCATGGTAAAATTTGAACTTTTTTAAGTACTGGCCGGTATATTTTTTCTTTCTTATTAACGCTCGTGTTTTGTTTTTGACGGGTTTTAAATGTCATCTCGCAGCAAGAATGGAACTCACTCGTGAAAATATTCGTGCTATGATTTATTTTCGGCGTGGTTTAACGCAACAACAGTGCATAGATCAACTAACTTCAACTTTTGGTGATGAAGCCCCATCTAAAACTACTGTGTATCACTGGTTTAGTGAGTTCAATCGTGGACGTAGTATGCTTACGGACGAAGTTAAGGCAGGTCGCCCGAAATCGGTCGTTGTACAACAAAATATCGAGGCTGTGCGAAAACTTATAATGGACGACCGACATGTTACGTACCGCGAGATAGAGGCGACTCTGGGTATTTCTATGACCAGCATTAATAGCATATTACATAATTATTTGGCTGTAAAAAAAATTTGTTCGCGTTGGATACCCCACAACTTAACAAAAGAGCAAAAAGATGCTCGCGTCGAATGGTGCAATAAAATGTTAAAAAAATATAACCGTGGTGACTCAAAAGCCGTTTATAACATCTATACAGGTGACGAATCCTGGATCTATGCATACGATCCCGAAACGAAGCAACAATCAACGGTATGGGTGTTTCAAAATGAGCCGAACCCTACGAAAGTTACTCGTGCAAAAAGTACATTGAAACAAATGGTGGCCTGCTTCTTCGGTATTAATGGCCATGTAGCTACAGTGCCACTAGAAAACCGTAGAACGGTTAATTCAGAGTGGTACACGACCATTTGCTTACCGGAAGTATTTGAACAAATTCGTAAAACTAACCAGCGACGAAGAATCATTCTTCATCATGACAATGCCAGCTGTCATACGTCACGCGAAACAACTCTATTTTTGGAGGGTCAAAATGTGGAATTAACGGGTCATCCGCCGTACAGCCCTGACTTGGTACCCAACGATTTTTATTTATTTCCAAATATAAAGAATAAATTACGCGGTCAACGATTTTCGACCGCTGAAGATGCTGTCGACACATTCAAACAACACGTTCTGGAGGTACCTCAGGCGGAGTGGCAGAATTGCTTTAAAAATTGGTTCACGCGAATGCAAAAGTGCATAGATCATCAAGGGGAATACTTTGAAAAACAATAAAACCATTTTCAGCCGTGTACGTTTGTTTGTTTTTTTGTTTCCGGATATATAAGTAGCAACCCTCGTAGGGTGGTCGAAATTGGCCCGAAATGGTTCGTGTAATATAACCCACGGCCGGTGTGTCGCTTTTTTTTGCTCGAACTTGGCGAACACACTGCCGTGTGTCTAGATACAAAAGGCGAAAACTTCCAAACACTGTTTCATTTAAATATGATCCCATCAAAAACATAAATGTGAAAGGCTGCCAAGTTCGATACTATGGGAATGCTTCGCCTATAAAAGAAGTGAGATCTGAATAAGTACCAAGTTCCATAAAAATACCTCAAATCATAAATAGTTATAGGAATGCACACTTGATTTCCAGCAGTTTTTAAGGTACATTTTGAATAAGTATCACGTTACATAGAAATACCTAAAATTATAATAGTCAGAGAAACGCACACCGGTTTTTTTAGCAGTTTCCTGATAACATTTATTATTTTCAGTACTTTTTAATGATGTAACTTGGCAAGTTTTCACACACCACACACCTTTTCAATGCAATGAATCGACACCTTTGGACTGCAATGTGTCAAGTATATAATTTTCTATTAAAACTTGCCAAGTTACATCATTAAAAAGTACTGAAAATAATAAATGTTATCAGGAAACTGCTAAAAAAACCGGTGTGCGTTTCTCTGACTGTTATAATTTTAGGTATTTCTATGTAACGTGATACTTATTCAAAATGTACCTTAAAAACTGCTGGAAATCAAGTGTGCATTCCTATAACTATTTATGATTTGAGGTATTTTTATGGAACTTGGTACTTATTCAGATCTCACTTCTTTTACAGGCGAAGCATTCCCATAGTATCGAACTTGGCAGCCTTTCACATTTATGTTTTTGATGGGATTTCATTTATTTTTGTTAGGTGTAGGTTCTTTATTATTTTTTTATCACGGACGGCGCGAGCGCGGCGGAGGAGTGTAGGCAGCGACGGAGGGTGCGCGAGGCGGGGAACGGAATTTTTATCTAGTATCACTATACATACATATATCGGGATTTCGGGATCGATCGGGCATCGCGAGTACCTATAATCTATGATAAATCCTATTTTACTATTTATTTATAGGTGATTTTTGCAAATAAACTGGCTCCCTACACCTATAAAATGTACTTACTTACATATAATTACATACATCAATAACGTACTTTATACTGTTTGTAAGTATGCTACCTACATAGATAATTAATAAATAATACCTACCTACCAGTAGGTATTATAATTGGTGGCCTATTATGTAGCCCTAGAAGTGCACCATCCCATCTCATCCCGTGGCGTATCGGAGGGTGAGATGGGCAGTAGTATATATAATTCCATCTTAGAGTATATATGATTTCCATGTTCTTGAATCTGCGATTTTATTAGTTGTAAAATTAGAAATTATTTAGACTATGCGAGAAAAAATAGTCTTTTCATTTTTGTTTGACTGATTTAGCGCACCTAGTGTACCTAGCAGTGTTGGCCGAACGTTAGTGTGATTGAAAATTAAAAATTGAAGATTGAAACACGTTAGTTAAAATTGAACACTAATAGTTTAGTGCAAATTGATTTCAATTAGAATTGAAATTAATTGTAACTAACGTGTTAATCCTTTGCGAATAACTAATAATTGAAGATATTTAATTTTTAGTTTTCTCAAAAATTCAAACATTAATTTAATTTTTAGTGTAGATTGAATTGGTAATTGACATTAATAATTTACCTAACTAAACGCGAATTTAGGTTAAGCTACGAGGTTTTGATTACTTTTACTTTTACTTTTTCCTTGACCTTGACTTTCACTTTCACTTTCTTTAACTTTAACTTTTACTTTAACTTTAACTTTCACTTTGACTTTCACTTTGACTTTCACTTTCAATTTGACTTTCACTTCCACTTTGACTTTGACTTTCACTTTGACATTCACTTTGACTTTCACTTTGACATTGACTTTCACTTTGACTTTCACTGACTTTCACTTTGACTTTTACCTTTGACTTTCACTTTGACTTTCACTTTGACTTTCACTTTGAATTTCACTTTGACTTTCACCTTCACTTTCACTTTAACTTTCACTTTGACTTTCACTTTGACTTTCACTTTGACTTTCACTTTGACTTTCACTTTCACTTTGACTTTGTCTTTGACTTAGAATTTGACTTTGACTTTGACTTTCACACAAAGAAAGTAAAAGTTAAAAGAAGCTCCAGATTTTGATACCGGTACCATCTGCTCATCAGTACAAGTCGAATGAGCCCAAACAGCATGAGTCTATGATGCGCCAAACCTGAGATCCAGTAGGGATCCCCAGGGTCCAGCATGAGCTCCAGATTTTGATACCGGTACCATCTGCTCATCTGTACAAGTCGAATGAGCCCAAACAGCAAGAGTCTATGATGCGCCAAACCCGAGATCCAGTAGGGATCCCCAGGGTCCAGCATGAGCTCCAGATTTTGATACCGGTACCATCTGCTCATCAGTACAAGTCGAATGAGCCCAAACAGCATGAGTCTATGATGCGCCAAACCCGAGATCCAGTAGGGATCCCCAGGGTCCAGCATGAGCTCCAGATTTTGATACCGGTACCATCTGCTCATCAGTACAAGTCGAATGAGCCCAAACAGCATGAGTCTATGATGCGCCAAACCAGAGATCCAGTAGGTAGCCCTAGGGTCCAGCATGAGCTCCATCTTGTGATATTGGTCCCGACTTCCGAACCCGAGATGCAGTTTTAAAATTAATTATTAGTGTAAGACAGGATTAATTTAGTTACACTAACGTTAATCTAATTAACTGTAATTCTTAAATTTTCGAGACGTTAGTGTAACTAATAGGTTAATTCTAATTGACGGTTAGTGTAATTGACGACGTCACAAAATCAATGCGAACTAACGTTAGTAAAAATTGATGTTAGTGTAATTGATTAGTTACGGAATTAATCTTCAATCCTATTGATCAATTTTCAATTCTAATTGAAATTATCGGCCAACACTGGTACCTAGTGACCTGCTTTGCACTTCGTAAATCGTGGGTTCGGTTCCCGCAACAGACACACACAGAGTGGTGAACAATTTTATTGTTCTTGTCTTTAAGACAAACATGTATTGTCTTAAATTGGTGTGTATCTAAATTTAAATAAGTCTTATCTCATTTCCACTCCATACCTACTTATAGTAGAACAAAATTACACATTCGTTGTTTTCGAAACTGACTCACACTTGGCCGTTTTCAGATTTTTACTTTGTTTCGACCTAAAGACAAACCTTCGAGCCAAATTTCAGTTCGGTACGACCATTGGAAGATATACCCATTTAGTTCATTATGACTTCATAGTAGAACAAAGTTACACCTTCGCTATTTTTAAAACTGACTCACACTTGGCCGTTTTCAGATTTTTCCCTTTACTTTGACCTTAAGACCTATCTCCATGCCAAATTTCAAGTCAGTACGACCATTGGAAGTGGTCTAGGTTTTTGATGAGTCAGTGAATCAGTGAGTGAGTGTATAGTAAAAATAGCGATTTTCTGACGTCAATATCTCAAGAACTGCTATAGGTAGAATATTGAAATTTTGTATTCTAGACAATTAAGGGGATGTCAACAGACACTCGAAATTTCATATGCGTAGATAAAATATGTTTTGAGTTATAGGGGGGTCGAAATTGGCCCGAAATGGTTCGTGTAATATAACCCACGGCCGGTGTGTCGCTTTTTTTTGCTCGAACTTGGCGGACACACTGCCGTGTGTCTAGATTGTATTTATGTTTTGTATGATTGTATCTACAGATTATTTAAATCGGCACAAAATAAAAAGATAAATCAGAAAAGGCACGGCTACTTTTTTCCCGGACCACTCCTTATCTTCAGCTTAATTCAGAGCAATATATTGATGCAATTATAATTTATTAAATATATTATATGCCCTATTTAGGGATGTAAGGAATGACAATTACTTCACAATGGTATCGTCAAAACGTGAAAAATGTATAGAGATATACTTAGAATAAAGAATATCTAATTGAGGACTTATAATTGGCTCTATGTTACTAGAGATGGGTAGGGGTGAGTAAATACTGAGTATTTACTCAGTATTTATCCAAAGCACCCCGTAAATACTCGTATTTACTCATTTCGGTGGGTAAAAACTATTACTAATAAAATATATAAAAAAGTGAGATTAAAGCACTAAATTGTTTTGTATTGAATATTTCTAGCGTGTATAAATAATATTTTTGTTATAAGAAGCATATTAGATGAAAATAAAGTAATTAGCAGTGAGAAGAAATTTGGAATTCAGGGAATGTAGGAATGTAGACGTGATAAAAACATAGTCAACTATTTTGTTTCAAATACGAAGGTATTTACTTGAAACAATGAAAACATGGGACTTAAGTCGTTTCTGTATTCTAGATAAGTGCATTTCGCAAGCCGAATCGAATATTATACAGATGTTAACAAAATGTTTACAAAAAAAAATGCCACGAAAATACTTCACAATATTATAGGCATTATAGCTCTTATCAGATTGCGCGGCGATTGTTAGCCATGCACAAGGAATATAGAAATAATGACCATAAAGGGTCAAACTGCGAACAAAAGACCACCTAGTTTGCGGCGTGGACTTAAACTGCATTCTCTATTATATTTGTCTACTTCTTATCTCAAAAGTATGCACAGTTTTACCATTAATAAACATCGTTATCATAAGGTATATACTCGTATAGTGTCGCAGAGTGAACAAAAGGTGGTTCGGCTCACTGAATGTGCTTTAAATCCTTATCTTGGACCGTGGACCCGGGGTATGTCCTTAAACTACGTCCGGACCTGGGTATGTCCTTAAACTACGCCAAAAAGAGAGGTATGGGCACTGCGAATGGCATCTCGCTAAGTGTGGTAGGGCACGTTCAGCGAATGTCATCGCTCAAATCTGGAGCAGAGCCCGACTGGGGAAGTACCTCCACCTTACAGAAAACCACAGCCAAATAGCACTAGACCCTACTCATAGTGTTGTGTTCCTGCTGGTGAGTAAGGTTGCCAAAGAGCTCAAAGAGGACCCAGTGTGTTGACGATGAGGGACCTTCTTGTTCCTTTAGTCGTCAACACAGTGAATCCTCCTTTTTGTAAAGGGTCGGCAACGCGCATGTGACTCCTTTGGAGTTGCAGGCGTCCATAGGTTACGGTAGCTGCTTACCATCAGGCGGGCCGTATGCTTGTTTGCCACCGTCGTGGTATAAAAAAAAAAAAAAAAATCTTGCAAAATGCGCGTTTCGCTTCCCTTATTTTGATTGGGTGATTAGCGGACACTAACAAGTGTAGTACGATTAGTATCCAATGAAAATACAGTTAGGCACGCTGGCGCGCCTGGCGCGTTTGGCACGCTCAGTTGCTGTTTGCCAGTCAACCTGTTCGGAGGACTACCTCCTTGCTCATTTTACGTAAAGTGCCTCGCGTGATTTTCCTTGGACCCTTGCTTTGTGGACTTTGATGGTGTTTTCTTTGTGATTAAAGTTAACGTTTCTGGACTTTTGATTTTTGTTAGTGAATATCTTTGGATAATGGATATTTTTGGTAGCGTTCCAGTCTCACGCTAAAATGTGTGGCTCTGAGGACCGCGACAGAAATCACATGCTCGCTATTGGATTACGTATAGCACGGTGAGCACAAGAGTGAAGCGATAGTATCTCGCGTATAGTACTACCCGTCTCTTTTTAAATGATACAGTCAGAAAAAGATGGATAGACTATCTCGCGCGCGAGATACTGTCGCGTCACACTTGTGCTAACCGTGCTGGGATATCCAAGTTGTCGGTACATCGATCTTGTGGAGCTAGGTATCGCCATTAGCAAACCTGACCCCGTTCAAAGCAAAGGTGAGTGTTTACGTGGCACTTACGTCATTTTATTAAGAGTTTTTTTAAAGAAAACTCAAAAACGGCTCAACTGATCATGTTGAAAGTAATTTTATTTTAAAGTATTTTCTAGTCCCTATTCATCCGATGATTTTCATATTTTTGTACTTTGGTTTAAATGTTATAGAGGGGAAACATAATTTTAGTCTTCAGAAATGTTTTTTTTTTCTTCAAAAATATATTCAATATATAAAAAAATATATTTAGAATCATCCAAGTTATTTTAATGCCTTATTTAATCATGTAGACACTTTGATGGTTTCTGATTTTTGGTGTGACAATTAGTTACATGTATGGAGTGCCCCTCTTAAAAAAATGTTTTTTGCGACTTTGACTAGTTAATTTAGTAGCGGGTTACAAAATACACCTAAATTTCCAAATGTTATATCCCTTGCAGCACTCTAAATAGTTTATACCCACCAATTTGGGTATAAACGAGTAAATACGGGTATTTTGAGTAAATACTGAGTATTTACTCGGTATTTACCCTTAAGTATTTACTCACTACCCATCTCTATATGTTACACATTCATACCACCACTATGTTATGAATAGCTGTTGGTTCTCCATGAAATAAATAATAAATGGCAGAAGTATATTATGTGGGACTCTATTAAAACGCATCGCAATTACTAAATTACCAAACTAAGCAAAGCTTGCACTGTTGGAACTAGGCGACGATAAACATACTTAAATAGATTAGATACATAAATAATAAAATGATTTTAAACAAAAAAGAACCGACTTCACTTAGCCTCCACCTTTCCAAAAGCAAATACCCGAGCTACCGTAAAAAATACTTAAATCACTATAGATGTGCCTATAATACATAGGCTGCTATTTATATATCCGGAAACCGGGATTACAATCTTCTTAAATAGCATATTTGACCTCCATGGTAAAATTTGAACTTTTTTAAGTACTGGCCGGTATATTTTTTCTTTCTTATTAACGCTCGTGTTTTGTTTTTGACGGGTTTTAAATGTCATCTCGCAGCAAGAATGGAACTAAAATATTCGTGCTATGATTTATTATGATTTTCGGCGTGGTTTAACGCAACAACAGTGCATAGATCAACTAACTTCAACTTTTGGTGATGAAGCCCCATCTAAAACTACTGTGTATCACTGGTTTAGTGAGTTCAATCGTGGACGTAGTATGCTTACGGACGAAGTTAAGGCAGGTCGCCCGAAATCGGTCGTTGTACAACAAAATATCGAGGCTGTGCGAAAACTTATAATGGACGACCGACATGTTACGTACTGCGAGATAGAGGCGACTCTGGGTATTTCTATGACCAGCATTAATAGCATATTACATAATTATTTGGCTGTAAAAAAAATTTGTTCGCGTTGGATACCCCACAACTTAACAAAAGAGCAAAAAGATGCTCGCGTCGAATGGTGCAATAAAATGTTTAAAAAATATAACCGTGGTGACTCAAAAGCCGTTTATAACATCTATACAGGTGACGAATCCTGGATCTATGCATACGATCCCGAAACGAAGCAACAATCAACGGTATGGGTGTTTCAAAATGAGCCGAACCCTACGAAAGTTACTCGTGCAAAAAGTACATTGAAACAAATGGTGGCCTGCTTCTTCGGTATTAATGGCCATGTAGCTACAGTGCCACTAGAAAACCGTAGCACGGTTAATTCAGAGTGGTACACGACCATTTGCTTACCGGAAGTATTTGAACAAATTCGTAAAACTAACCAGCGACGAAGAATCATTCTTCATCATGACAATGCCAGCTGTCATACGTCACGCGAAACAACTCTATTTTTGGAGGGTCAAAATGTGGAATTAACGGGTCATCCGCCGTACAGCCCTGACTTGGCACCCAACGATTTTTATTTATTTCCAAATATAAAGAATAAATTACGCGGTCAACGATTTTCGACCGCTGAAGATGCTGTCGACGCATTCAAACAACACGTTATGGAGGTACCTCAGGCGGAGTGGCAGAAGTGCTTTAAAAATTGGTTCACGCGAATGCAAAAGTGCATAGATCATCAAGGGGAATACTTTGAAAAACAATAAAACCATTTTCAGCCGTGTACGTTTGTTTGTTTTTTTGTTTCCGGATATATAAGTAGCAACCCTCGTAGTTGAAAAGTTCCCTCGATTTAATAATAAATATTTGGGGACAATCTAACACAAATCAACCTAGTCCCAAACTAAGCAAAGCTTGATGGGTACTAGGCGACGATATACATACTTATATAGATAAATATATACTTAGAAAACACCCATAACTCAGGAACAAATATTCGTGATAAACACACAAATAAATGCCCTTACCAGGATTTGAACCCGGGACCTCCTGCTTCGTAGGAAGGGGACCCGACTGCGCTAGGAGGCCGTTAAATTTCTCCAGGATCCCATCATCAGATCCTGACCTTATGACCATGGGACCAACTGTGAAATATACTCTTTCAAACAAAAAAAAATCCAAATCGGTCTAGCCGCCTTCGAATAATCGGTGAACATACATAAAAAAAAGCAAAAACAAAGATCCCGACGAATTGAGAACTTCCTCCTTCGAAATCTTGAAGTCGGTTGACAAACACATTATGAAGCTACAATGAAAATATCCAAAACACAAATACAAATCCTGGTGTGAAATACATAAATGCAGTAACCGCGATTCTCCCTCAGGCCCTTCATCTTCGTAGCGACTAGGTTACGGAGGCCGTTTATAACAATTTCGCGCATAATTTTTAAACAGTATAATAGTAAAACACTTAATAGTACATTACTTACCAAGGGCTGTAAAAGAAAGAAAGCCCGAAATCGCAGGTATTTGTAACCCGAGCCGCAGGCGAGGGTTGTAAATATGCGATAGAGGGCTTTCTTTTTTACTGCCCGTGGTGAGTACACAATTTTACGTCTCCACCTGGCCATAATGCGAGTTTTACCGTACGCGTAGCGTGCGGTAATACTCACATTATGGCCAGGTGTGACGTAATAGTACATTACTTACCAAGGACTGTAAAAGAAAGAAAGCCCGAAATCGAATTTGTGACACAAGCCGCAGGCGAGGGTTGTAAATATGCGATAGAGGGCTTTTTTTTTACTGCCCGTGGTGAGTACACAATTTTACGTCTCCACCTGGCCATAATGCGAGTTTGACATAAATTAAATTATCTTACAAACTTTAATTGAATAGCTCTTCAACAATAAGTATGCAGGTATGTAGATACCTAAATTTTTTGAAGCTCATTCCTTGTTTCTTTATTTTCGGCTTAATATAAATGTATACTTCATAAACAATTTATATACATAAGCAATACAAACATTAAAAAACTTGAAGCCGTTTTAATTCGACGAGTTTTGCAATTTAAAATGTTTGTACAAACTTCAGCAAACAAAGAAAAGTTTTTACCTAAGTGAATGCTGGTTTTGGAAGGTATTTCAGATTTACTTTATTTTTTTAATATATCATATACATAGAGACTTTAACAACATTAACTATAATTTTATTTTGTAATGTAAGCACTAGCAGTTGCGATACTTGCGATATTTCTCGTTCAAGTGCAATATAAACATTTTCAACACACTTGCTCATAGCGAGGTTCTTATTCCACCGCTTTTATGCTCATAATCCTAGATATTAAACACGCGTTCATTTCACAATAATTATCGAACTAGTTCAATTATTGAATAATCCGATCAAGTGACGTTTGTACTCTAAGAGTTGTAAATACTAGTACCAAGTTGTATGTACGCAGACGAATCGTTATAATTTAGTCGGGTATTACCTTTAGTTTTTTTAACTCTTTGGAGTTTGCATTCTAAAAAAGTAAATATACCTATTAAAAATATACACATTTACGATAGAATACAAATTATACAATCCTGATTGTGAAAAAGAATAATTTCAACTGATTATATTACTCGTAATACACAATAAATTATGTTCTAAACACGAATTGTCCGTTTTAATATTGGCTGTTTGGCATAATAGGTCCGCGCCTTTGCCTCAAGCTGCACGCACATCCAAAAAAGAAAATTGCGCGCCATGTAAAAGGTAATCTCAAATCATTATTTATTTGTTAGACTCACGTGCGTTCGTGCGCACAATATCGCTTCGTATGTAATGATCAACTTAGCACACTAGTATCATAACATAATGTACTTTACGAGCCCCACGTTAAGATACTCTGTTGCGAAATTTAGGTCTATGCCACGATTTTGTCTTCTTCTTTAGAGCCTTGAACCTTGTTATTGCTATGTAATATGTTTTTTATATTTTTTTCCTGCAAATACATAATACCAGCGACAAATCAACAGAGAATCACACAAACCTTTCCTTCATTATTTACGAGGGCGGTTTGATAACTCGGTGACTTTAAGTAAAACAAAAATCATTTTAACATATAAACTTTTTAATTACGATTCTGAACTCCTTGGTAGCTGGCAGTTTTTTTTTTTTTAAAAAAGGTGGGAAAATAAAAAGTTATTGAGGCATATGTCAAATACGGTCGGAAAATTGTTGGAAAATGGAGAAAAGCGAATTTCGTGTGTTAATTAAACATTACTTTTTACGTGGAAAAACTATTAAAGAGACTGAAAACTGTTTAAAAAAATATTATGGGGAATCTGCTCCTTCTCATGGAATGGTACATAAGTGGTTTACAGAATTTCGTTCTGGGCGTACCACTACCAATGACGCAGAACGCTCTGGTAGGCCAATTGAAGTCACCACTGATGATGTCGTGAATAAAGTTCACGATATTGTTTTGGATGACCGTCGAGTTAAGATTCGTGAGATAGCTGAGACTGTACACATTTCATCTGAACGAGTTTTTCATATCTTGCATAATATTTTGAATATGAAAAAGCTTTCCGCAAGATGGGTGCCGCGTTTGCTGACAGCCGATCAAAAACGACTTCGTGAAACAACTTCCGAGCAATGCTTAGCCAAATTCAAGCGTAATCCCAATGAATTTTTACGTCGTTTTGTGACGGTAGATGAAACGTGGATCCACCATTATACGCCAGAGACGAAAAATCAGTCAAAACAGTGGACCTCTGCTAACGAACGGGCCCCAAAGAAAGCGAAAACCGTTAATTCGGCAGGAAAGGTAATGGCCTTTGTTTTTTGGGACAGCCAAGGGGTTATTTATATAGATTATTTGGAGAAAGGTAAAACAATAAATGGCCCTTATTATGCTACATTGTTGGAAAAATTCAACGCAGAAGTAGTGAAAAAACGGCCACATCTGGCAAAGAAGAAAATCCTTTTTCACCACGACAATGCCCCTGCACACTCGTCGGCAGTCGCAACAGCCAAATTAGTAGAATTGCGTTATGAAATACTGCCCCACCCACCTTATTCTCCAGATTTGGCCCCATGTGATTTTTTTTTATTCCCAAACATGAAGAAATGGCGTGGGAGAAGATTTTCATCAAATGAGGAAGTCATAGCTGAAACTGAAGCATATTTTTCAGGGTTTGATAAAAAATATTTTTTGGAGGGGTTGAAAAAGCTGGAACATCGTTGGATGAAGTGTATGGAGTTGAAAGGAGATTATGTAGAGAAATAAAATTATAAAAGGTCAAAAAGATTTTTTTTTCTGCAAAAAGTCACTGACTTATCAAACCACCCTCGTAGAGTAGGTATATGTCATTTATACGAGTGAAAACTGTTTATTTTTATATAAATGGCAAGAGCTATACAGTGTGTAAATTTTATACGGGCGTATATTGTACTGGTGATTAGTATTGGACCTAGGGACCTATTTACATTTATTTCTTTATGAAAATAAGGATATATTTTTTTCATACATAATAATTCAGCCCGTAATGTATTGCATCCATGAAAATTAACTTACCAATGCGTCATGTCAGTTATGTCAGTTTTAAATCAGTTGGATAGCGTACATTGGTGCCCGATAGGACTTTAAAAAAGGCATGTATTTAAACCAGGCTGCTAATTAATTGAATTTGGGTAGCTATAAAAATTAAAAACCGGCCAAGAGCGTGTCGGGCCACGCTCAGTGTAGGGTTCCGTAGTTTTCTGTCCGTCACAGTAAGTGTCCCCACTTAAGAGTTTTTGAAAGCACGTCATTTCATTGTGATTTTGTAGAAATTACAGGTACAATAAACACCCGCTTATACGATTAAAACAAACTTAGTTCAGAAATTATTTTGTATTTTTATTTCAAAAACTATTCAACCTATCAAGTTCAAAATAATTTTCCTAGAAAGTTTTTATAAAGTTCTACTTCTGAGATTTTTTTCATATTTTTAAAACTTATGGTTCAAAAGTTAGAGGGGGGGGGGACACATTTTTTTTTAACTTCTGGAGCGATTATTTCCGAAAATATTTACATTATCAAAAAATGATCTTAGTAAACCCCTATTCATTTTTAAATACCTATCCAACAATACGAGTATATCATACGTTAGGGTTGAAATGAAAAAAAAAATCACTCCCCAGTTTACGTATAGGGGAGGTACCCTAATAAAACATTTTTTTCCACTTTTTATTTCACCACTTTGTCGGCGTGATTGACATACATATTAGTACCAAATTTCAGTTTTCTAGTGCTAACGGTCACTGACATTATCCGCGGACGGACGGACGGACGGACGGGCAGACATGGCGAAACTATAAGGGTTCCTAGTTGACTAAGGAACCCTAAAAATATGAAAAAAAATTGAGAAAATGCGCCTCATTAGATACTTTCTACAAAAATTGTTTTGAACATTATCAGTTCAGCCATTTTTGAGCTATCTCCAAAAAAGTTCTTCCATAGGCATCAGCTGTTTACTTAATTTGCCGATAGATGTCGCTGTACGTGGAACGCTCATATCATATCCTACATGGCGGTGTTATTTTAACTCTTAAGTATCCCCACTTACTGTGACGGACGGAAAACTACGGAACCCTACACTGAGCGTGGCCCGACACGCTCTTGGCCGGTTTTTTGGACTTACGGTTCAGGAGTTACAGGGAGACACAATTTTTCTGACTTTTGCAGCGATTATTTCTGAAAATGTTCACTTAATTACAAAATGTTCAAAGATACCTCGATGTTATTTTTAAAGAACCATTGATTGATGAGTAACGTTAATATTCAGTAATAACTTTTTTTAATTTAGTTACATGTATGGAGCGCCCCACCCCCCAAAATATTTTCTTCTGCAATTTAACTACATAACTAAATAGCGGCGTAAAAAATACACTTTGTTTAAATGTGTTTTGAAGCGAAGCGGAGCAAAAAGACATTGTGACAAGACAGAGTAGCACATGCTTCCTTAAACCATTTTGGTACGGAACCTTAAAAATATTCCAGTTTCCTGAAATTTTTGTGCTCCCGTAATTAAAATGATACCAGCAATTGATACTCAAAAAATGGTTAATTAGGTAGAAACAAATAGCTAATAACAAATATTTAAACCAAGCCTGCTTTGAATAATAGATTTTTTTTTTTTTTTTATACTACGACGGTGGCAAACAAGCATACGGCCTGCCTGATGGTAAGCAGCTACCGTAACCTATGGACGCCTGTAACTCCACAGGAGTCACATGCGCGTTGCCGACCCTTTACAAAAAGGAGGATTCACTGTGTTGACGGCTAAAGGAACAATAGGGTCCCTCATCGTCAACACACTGGATAGAATAGATGCCAAGTTAATATTTTTGTTGCCAACCTATTATTTCAAGCTCCCGGTTATTTTTTTGGTCAGCTATATATTGCTGCCGTTTTTCAATAATATGATGCCACATGTTTGACGCTTATAAAAAAATATTGTCGCTAAAATATTAATTCACGGCCAATTTATATTATTATATGCCTTAGGAAAGCTGCCGATTCATGTTTTAGATACCCGGAAAATTATAAGCCTTTAAAAAATCCTTACACATAATTACTAACACTATTTAACAAAATGTGTGAGTACTATATGAGTCCTATCCTATTGCCGGATACTATAGGTGGATAAAGTATACGCCCGTATAAAATTTACAGGCTGTATAATTCATATCATTACACAGATGAATTCATTCGGTTAATGTAAGAGTTTTTTTTATCTTAATGTGCTCAAATATGTTCTTGCACAAAAACTTTACGAATAGGTACTCGTACAGTAACAGGTCTTATATCTAAAACAAAGTACAGTTCGTGCGCGAAGCCCGAGGAATTGCAAACAATCCGCGTCTAGGTTCCCATCAAAGCATGAAAGATATAGTACACAGTCCACAACTTCTCCGCGCCCCCGCGGCCCGCGGAGGCATCTCCTAGTTCCACATCCACAGACTATGTGCGCGAACTGTACCTATAGTGTATTCATCTTTACTTGTCTTATCATGTAAACAAACATCTGTCAATCTAGACATCGTAATGTCATTTATTTTTCAGGTTACTCGCTCGTTATTTCGATTATTGAAGAAAATTTTATAATAAATGATTGTTTTCAGTGGTTATTCGGTTGAATTCAATACATTGTGAGTTTCTTTAAGTAGTATATAGCAACATTAAGTACTCCCAGAAAAAAGTTTCATAACGTCCTTGAGAAATGTTTGTTTACATACAAGTACCTTACACGTAAGTACAAGTAGGGATGAACTCACTATACATGTTAACAGTACGTTCGCAAAGCAGACATTCAGTTTTGTCAAAATGTCAATGTCAAAAGCAGTCAGTCGCATCACTACAAAATAATACAGACACCTGCGCGATGCAACATAAAACATAATTATTTGAAGGGTAAACAGAAACAACATGTATAATCATAATCACTGACAACATTTTGAGTTGAGTTGTTAGGGCCATATACAACATGGCGCTTTTAAAGTTTGCAACGATTCAATTAATAAATAACTAAAAATAAAAAAGCCTTTATTTCTTGCTTAATATCAAAAGTACAATTTAAGTATTATCTAATGTAGTTTTTTTTTAATATTTTTTTTTATATATAGTAAAGTTAATAAGTACTATTCTTCTTACTTCTAAATGTTTCACTAACTAGTTTTAATTTAATTTTATTATTTTCTTGCAAGAACCCCTGTTTGGGTATAGATAGGCCTCCTCCAAACGGTTCCACCTGTCTCTATCTTGGGCTATTTGTTGCCATGAAGGGCCAGCGGTCCTGACGACGTCGTCTGCCCATCTCGTATGAGGTCTTGCTTTGCGACGTTTTCCCATTGCACCCCTACATGACGTTATTCTTCTGGTCCACCTGTCGTCCTGAAGTCGTGCTACGTGCCCCGCCCACTTCCATTTTAGCTTTCGAGCAAAAGTAAGAAGCGTCAGTTGCTTTTGTTACATGTCGTACTTTGTCGTACAACTTTTTTATATTTAGCATACTGCGCTCTATTCCTCTTTGACAAGACGTAATTTTTTTCTTCACATTTGCAGTAAATTTCCATGTTTGACACGCGTACGTTAAACAAGGCAATAGGCATGACGTCATGGCTCTAGTTTTAATATTTGTTGGCAAAGTACTTTTAAATATCTCTTTAAGACTCCAGTATTTATTCCAAGTTTGTTGAATCCTTTGTCCTATTTCTAATTCGTTGTAGTCTCTTAAAAAAACCTATTAGTTTGCCGAGGTAAGTGTAATGGTCTACGTATGCAAGTAGTTCGTTATCGACCAGAATATTTGTTTTGTTGCTATTCGTCATCAGTCATCACCATTGTTTTTGTGAGATTCATTTCAAGTCCAATTTGCTTGCTTGCTGAGTTCAGTGATTCGATCATGTGTTGAAGTTGCACGCTGGATTCAGATAGGAGGACTAAGTCGTCTGCGAAACGTAAGTGGCTTAGGTATTTGCCGTCAATGTTTAGTCCATAGTTCTTCCAATTTAATTTACTTATTATTGACTCTAGTACAGCAATAAAAAGTTTAGGAGACAGTGGGTCGCCCTGTCTTCCCCCTCTTTGAATTTTAAAAGCAGGTCCCTTTCTTTCTAGTTTTATTTTCCTGTACTATTGTTATAAATACTTTTAATAACTTTTATATATAAGTCATCAGCCCCTTGTTCTTCTAGAGCTAGCCAAATGCTTTAATGTGACACGGTATCAAATGCCTTTTTATAGTCAATATATGCGACGTAGAGGGCTCTCTGTCTCTCGTTGTATTTTTCTAAAATTTGTTCCAGCGTGTGGATATAATCTACTGTCGAGAATCCCTTACGAAATCCCGCTTGTTCGATAGGTTGTTTAGCTTCTAGGGTAGTACCAATCCGTTCATTTAAGATAGAGGAGAATAGTTTATATAAGCAAGGGAGTAAGCTTATTGGTCTATAATTAGCTATATCGTTCTGGTTTCCTTTTTTATATATTAAGATGATATCTGACTCTGACCATTGTGTTGGTGTGTGAGAAGTTTCTAGAACGCTATTACTTATTATGTTAGAGGTACGTCAATGGTAGAGTCAGTAGAGTTTGGGCTGTTTTTAGGGCTTCATTCGTTATGCTGTCTGCGCCCGGACTTTTGTCGGTTTTGAAGCCGTTTTATGACTTACATAATTTATGTTTCAGTGATTGGCAGACGAATTCAAATAACCGTATGTTATACAGCTGTATCAGAAGTTGTTAGTAATAGTTCATTGCAAGCTCTATGTTTTGATATAAAAAATTCATTTTACAAAAACGTGACTAAACATGTTCTTTCCGTGTACCTACACTTCATTTAATTGCATGCTTTCGCTGCTTTGTATAATATAATGTATTATTATACTGTTAAAAAGTGATTTATTAAACACGAAACAAAAGTTAAATTAAATTATAAAACTATTTTTTTTATACCACGACGATGGCAAACAAGCATACGGCCCGCCTGATGGTAAGCAGCAACCGTAACCTATGGACGCCTGCAACTCCAGAGGAGCCACATGCGCGTTGCCGTCGCTTTACAAAAAGGAGGATTCACTGTGTTGACGGCTAAAGGAACAAGAGGGTCCCTCATCGTCAACACACTGGGTCCTCTTTGAGCTCTTTGGCAACCTTACTCACCAGCAGAAACACAACAGTAAAATAAAATTATTAAATTAAAACTAAATACGACTATAAAATACAAAAAAAATACCTAAAACTACTTTCTTCTACTAAATACTTCACTTCTTCTCCTTGTAAGGCTCTATGTAGCGTGTAGGCTGTATAGTAGCTTTTTATAGTCTAATGTAGTGCATATAGTAAGACCAACTATTAGGGTCCTTCTAGACTTAGCAAAATGTAGGAGCAGCAAACCAAGGGTCGATGATTAAGATGCATCGCAGTGTGACAGCACTGAAAGCGCCGCTGAGACCGTTGTCATAGAGGCTGTTTTATGTTGTAATCTTACCTCCACTTATTTATTACAACGTTGAAGGAGCTAGCGAACCAAGGGTCGATGATTAAGATGCATCGCAGTGTGACGGCACTGTGAGCGCCGCTGAGACCGTTGTCATAGAGGCTGTTTTATGTTATAATCTTACCTCCACTTATTTATTCCAACGTTGAAGGAGCTAGCGAACCAAGGGTCGATGATGAAGACGCATCGCAGCGTCACGGCGCCGTTGAGGCCCTCGCGGAGCGCCGGGTTGTCGTGGAGGCGCAGGCCCTTGCGGAACCAGTGCACGGTGTGCTTGCCGGTACGTGGCTCCGCCATGCGCGCGGACGTCGCGCCTGTCACTGCCGCGCTTGACGACATCCGGCACTCATGCTCTGATGTACCTAAATTCAAAATAAACGTATTATTCTATTTAATATAAAATAATATGGACATCTAATATTCAAACGGTCACAATGTTGTTAGCAAACTCCACTGGGAATAGACTTCTATGGGCCGGCTTGGCTTTCCATTAGATCTCAATACTTTTTGCGGTCGAAGAACTGCGTTGCGCGTTTGTACATGTAATGGTTTTGATGGGATTCAATATTTTGTATGGAATTGACCAAGAATTTACACTCAAGGTTGCACTATACACTGGTATATAGGATAAGGAAGGATGGAAAACACTGGGTTTCTAACTTTTTCAGTCCTATACGGGACTAACAACAATATAATCTAAACGAAAAACTGATTTTGCACAAAATCATTTGAATGTAAACACAACAATTATGTTGACCTGTTACCTCCACGAAGTAGCTATTTTCCCCGGGTTAGGAACCACTACTCATAGTCGGAGATTCGTTATGATGTTTAAGTAAGCTGTGCGTAAGAGCCCTCCAGGCGGCGCGCGGCGGCTATGTTGGCAAATGGGAGACTGGAGCTCCCGAAGGAACGGGAAACTGTAACGACTGTAGACTAGACTGTATATATCGACTGGAGAAAGCAGCGGGGGGGGGGGGGGGTGCGCAATTGTATCACACACGAAAAACCTAAATTTGTTAAGTTAGGTGTTTGAGACATTTTAAAAACATCTTTTTATCCTGATTCAATTTTGAGAACTATAGACTGGATAAATGACGTTGGGGTATTCCAGACGATATTGGCAGAACTCCTGTCTAAAACTGCGTAATTTGTATACAGTTTTTTCGATATTTAGTTACACAAACCTTGTAATGTAGAGGCCTAACGAAGCTGACATGTCACATAGACAAAAGTTACTTAAAAAATAGATTTACAAAACTATAGACGGAAATTGCACATGCTTTGGCTAGTCGTCTTGGTAGAACGGCTAGTTCTGATTTTATAAGACATTGTTAAGATCACTCTATATTCACTACCAGTACTGTATGTCCAAGTTTGCAGCTTGCCAGCTTCGAAACACCTGTGCTAACTTTGCAGTACTCGAAAAACCGCAAAATTTCCACACTTTTTTGGTATTCTCAATATAAATCCTAAACTAAGTGGTTTTCAATAAAAAAAACTATGTAAGACATTTTAAAGAAGACTAAAATTCTTATAATTTGAGATCAGAACCTGCTCTGCAGATTCCAGACTTACCGAGATACAATTCTCCAAAAAAGCGATATTTTAAGATTTGGTAAATTATTGATCTCTCGTGAGGAGAATACTCATTATACGGGTAAACAAATTAAAATATGTTGTAGCAAATGTAATTAAGTAAAGTAAAGCTTTTCTTTTAACGCAGTCTTTTTTACACCGAATCTGAATATTTCTCAAGCCATCCCCAGACGACACAGTTTCGATTATCATGGCATTGTTGAAACGAAATGAGGGTGCTAATAGTTAAGATGTAACGGCCGAGACATTAGATGCACCACTAATAGCTGATGACGAGCTAACGCAAAGTTCCGAAGCAATCGATGTGGAAGCATCAGATACAATTCCCATTCAGTCGACGTCGCAACAAATTAAGAAGACAATGAGAGACGAAATGAAAAAGAAGATTATGAGCACTGTGGATCAACAAAGTAGCCCAGCATCTCTTCAGGAAGCTCTTTGCCCAAACGCCATTCGCTTTAAAATGGCACTTTACGACGGCGATGGTACCAGAGGCACACAAAATGCTTGTTTCTTTTAAACCGAGAAGTATGGAATGCGAAAGATCATTTTCTACTACCGCTGGTTACTTGTGTTCAAGATATCGTTCACGAATGAAGAATGAAACAATAAATTCTTTATTTGTTTTAAATCATGTTGTCTAAGCAACGTTCTAATTAATCGCCTAGATATTTACCAAACGCAATTATTTTTTGTATAATTGACAGAATAATGTGATTACGTGTTGTGTTCCTGATGACTTTTATATTTTGATATTTGCAACAGCTCCTATCTTAAAGTGCAATTTTAAAGTAATTAGTGTTTAAATTATATGAAACCGCTGTTGCTGTTAAATTTTTATTTTATTTACTAGATTTTAATGAAAGTTGATTACGGTTTTAGTTACTTTAATAGCAATAATATATTGTTAATGCATGCCATTTAAACGTGTATGACATTTAAATGACGACTGTCACTTTTAGTTATAATTTTTGTTACCCTTTGATCACTGTGATTTTTAAAGAATTAAAAAAGTTGAATGTTGCTTATTTAATCTACAAGTTCATTCCGCATGGAAAGGATACATGTTTGATTTTTTTACTTAATATGATTACGTAGTAAATATATCTTGTTTAATGTTTATAGTTGATTTTATTGTTTTGTTTTGTCGATTTCTATAACGAAAATAAGAACACAATAAATAATAAAGCAAAATCATTGTTTTTTTATATTTTATAATTTTCATAACCGTATAACCGGTAATTTAGTTAAATCATATACCTAATAAAAATATTTTTAATAATTTAAAAGTTACTACCCCTTTCCTCATGAACGCGAAGAAGTATTCAATTGAAATTAATATCAAACCTATAGGTTTGTACGGAACCCTCGGTGCGCGAGTCCGACTCGCACTTGGCCGGTTTTTTTTTAAGTGGAAATCCTTATGGGGAAATCCTAAAGTATAGAAGATACAGGGAAACTGCCTTAGCAAACATTAGGGATTTATTTGGGAAAAAGAATTTGGTGTAGTCAAAACTTTGGTCAAGTGTGATTTGTCCCTAAAAAATTATAATATTGATGATATTTTTTTTGACGCAGATCTGCTCAAATTTCATGAGAGGATAATTTTATTGTATGGAAAGAAAAAAAATCGGAACAGTAGAAAAGTTAGTCAAATTTAAGAAAGTCATTATTACAACCTGTGTAAATTGCCTAGGTACACTGCAAGGTTTATATTAAAAAAAGTATTTCATATTCCAAGATGACATCTGAATTTGGAACACTTTATTTGATTTAAAAAGGATTAAATGATTAGGACCTCCATTCTTACGCGAGCACCTTGTGAATCGTTAATTTGCCAAACGTTGTTTGTAAAATGATTATTTATGAAATGTTGTTTACCAAATGACTGGCTACCGGATAAAGTCTGGAGCGGCATGTTATACTGAAAGTTTTGTTGACATTTGAGTAGCTTCCTCCGTTACAACGGGCCGGCTCATGATCACGCTCATTCTCCTCGTGACCGTCACCGCACACGCCCGCGCTGCACGCTCGGAGCTGTTTCGTCAGTAACGCTGCCCGGCCCTTTACTTCGCAATACTTGTAGCAATCAAAGTCGGAGTTATTGTTAAGACGCGCGCCTACCTCGACAACCTTCAGAATCCGAAGTTTGCTCGTCCCCCGGCCCCGCTCCACCACAAGTATATTGCGCGATTTACCGCGTACGGGCGAAATAGTCCAAGAGTTTATCGCGGTTCGATCTTCTCTGTATGTTTCTTGATGAATGAAATAAAAATGTTACGAATAGAATAAAATGCGGTGGTTTTTATTTTCTTTATGAATTTCCATTTGTAACGTGAGACTTACATGTAATCCCGTATAATGGTTAAAAAAAGGTGTAGAGTACGGCGGGTTAACGACCTCTGTCCGGACGTATCCACTCCGATATAGGGCGTATATCCGGGCTTCCTCGCGTGCTTTTCCCGTCGTCTGCCGCCCTGGTATGCTCAGCTGGCCCTCCTGCCCGAGAAACCGGTGGGCCAATAAATACTGGATGGGACTGTCGGGTTTGTGCAGTCAAGGATAATAGGAATGACAGGAGGTAGAACCAGACCGAATACCAGCATCGTGCCCAGCGTGAGGAGGATAGATAAATACTGTGTGTAAATATATACGGTGGGATGATGACTGCGTGTAAATACACAAGTTGCGTTCATTGTATTATGATCTGTAGTCTAGCAGTTGGACTAGGTTAGCCGTAGTTATTTTCTGGTTGTGGTCAAGTTATTCTCTGGTTCGAGTAGCCAATCCATGAGTAAAAAAATAGGTCTCACTCTTTCACTTGCTCTTCATGTGGAGCTGTAGACCATAGCTCAGAGCAGCAAGTGCGTATAGGTCTTCAGTCAAAGAGTCTATAGCATAGTTTGTGGACTTGTACCTAATCTGAGTAATCTGTTATCGTCTTGTCTTCCAGCATCTCATGTATTTTCTTTAGACGGTTCATTAGATACGTTGCGTCTATCATTTTTTTAGGATATAGTATGTCGTTCGTATTTCCTTAGCTGTGATCTGTTGGTGCGTGTGAGAACCCTGGATTTCAGACCGTAGGCCATAGAAAGTGCGATAACTACTTTTATTCATTAATATTTACCTCGTTGTACGCTACTCGATTATATATTTTTGACTAAAGGTAGTATGGTGTTAATGTAGTCGCATAGTGTTGCGCAAGTCTGTAGTGAGCCACATGTGAATTACTTCCAAATACATATTGTACTGTTTAACATTAAACAGTAAAGACACAATAGTACAACTTCGACGTATTACACAAGACACACACACAAAATATGTAACTTCATTATAAAACACGAGTCACACTCACTTGATATTATATGACCTTAAAAATTTGAACAAGTAAACATCGCTTGAAAGAATCGCCGCTAATTTAATCTAAGTCTTTTAGCAAGAATATAATTATTTTTCATTGTCACACTACTAATTACTCGCACAAAAACGCCAATAACACTCGATATCCAATATGAATTTTTGTGTATAAGTACATTCACAATGCTGCACACTTAACGGTTGCACTTTAATTCATGGAAACATAAAAAACCATAACTTAAAACTTAAATATTATAAGTAATAAACTTTTTTAATATACGCAAAAGGTATTTTACACATTTTATCATGCATCACGTATTTCTGTTGGCTGAGTAGTGCGTTGTTCAATTTCATATCTTTAGTTTGTGGAATAGGAATGTTAGCTTGCTTGAATATTTCACATCGCTTAGGTAACATTTATTTCGTTCTGGTCATAGGATCTGTCATTTAGAAACCGAATTTATGATGACTATTGTCTTTCCAGGCGGCTCGCAACCGCACGTGTTTGGAGATTTCGGATGCGCGTCCGTCGAACATGACAAAAAACGTTTTTTTTGTCCCTCTTTCCTGGAGAAAGTCTCGATGGTTGTGTTAATTGCACATTATATTTCTCTTTAAGTTTGCAGCTTTTGTCAGTATTTTTTAGTATGGATTCCTGCCTTCGGCGGCTCGTTTTAGAACTTGTGCATGTGGCGATTATAACTCCTCCGCATGTAACCCTTTAGACGGCAGCGTATTGTTTTCTGCGAACTGCGAAGGAGTTGCCATAACAATGCTTGCGTGGAAATGCTCTCATCTATAGGTAACATCTCCAGGCCCTTCAACTAGCTAATAGTTTGTGTTTCTTTTAGTTAGTTATATTATGGGGTGGTTTTAGATATGATATTTGCACTTCAAAGTTGCGCACGTTTATTTTGTGATAACAAAATTTCGTTGCTCTAAGATAAGTTTTGGGCGTTGGTATGACCGTGCGCGCGTGTATATATTACACACGTCCAGTCATCCACGGAGTTTCCCTTATTTCCCTTGCGGCCAAGCTAAATTCAGTTTACTAGAAATAGTACCTACATACCGATTAGGTATCATGGAAAAAATTTAGAAGACTACTTAGTTGGATACTGAAGCTACTGGTTTTAGCCAAAGTCAGGCTCTGGTTTTTACGGAGCACTCTCTGGACCTTGCTTAATCTTTTTTTTTATTTACTTAAAAAAGTACCTAGACGAGTCTGGCCCCAATAGCAAAGGCCTAGTATAAGTAGTAAACTACGGAAAGGTCTCACCCGCGTCGATGTGCAGTAATGTATGACGTTATCTTTATCCTCTCAGGTTAATACTGCAGTCAAGCGTGGAAGAGTCGAGCGGAGCCTTTCGCTCACTCACTTAAATTCACTCGCGGGTGCACGTATAATAATATAAGGGCGCGTCACACTGTACTGCTTAATGGATCTGGATTATATTATTTTTCGCGAAATTAGGAAAACACCTTTCTCTAAAACTGCCTCGGCGCGGGCGGGCAGTTGCGTTGCGCTAACACGTGGTAAGAACCGTTTATTGTTCAACTTTTGGGATTTTTCTGAATGCAATAGAGGACGAAGGGACGGCGGTCGGTGTCCCAAACGAAACTCTCCAAGAAAAGTATTTCATCCTTCATAACAAATTAAAAAACAGCCATGCCTAATAATTTGATGTAAGATAGACAGACGGTATAAAATATAAATATCTAGTTTTTAGAACACACAAGTCCAAACCTTAAAAAACTTTTTTAATACAATTGCTCAAAAGTTTAGTTTATGTAGCTGCAAATCGTGCGTAAAGTTTGATTTTATGCACTAGTGCTGAAAAGTAATCTGATCTGCAAATCGTGCGTAAAGTTTGATTTTACGCACGATTTGCAGATCAGAATTTTAAATAAATGAGTATTATGCGAGACCCGCTTATAAATGACCCACCTGCACTACGCGCGATTGAGCATAAAGGAGTATTATGCGAGACCCAATAGTATTGCCTTTCGTACACTGACAGAATATAAATGTAATTTTATTTCATTGTAGTTTTTTCGCAATTGTATTAAAAAACGTTGTTCGACACACGTGCGGAAGTGTCATTTTCACTCGTCCCGAGTAACCTCGGTACTCGTGCAAAATGACATACTTCTCGCACTTGTATCGAAAACTACTATTATGTACACATTTTATGTATGTTTCCTACCGAACTGGTGGAGTCGGCGCAAGTTTTACTAGCAGTAAAGGAATTAGAACCTTCTATACACCAATTACGTTTCATATTCTAATGGCAGCGTAATGGTAGCGAGCATGCGCGAGTACGTCATGTGGCGCGGAGCTGTCATTCAAACATGGAACGTAACTCCTTACATGAAAGGTTAAATTTCCTTTGGTTGTAGAAAACCGCGCGCCGCGCAAACTCCGCCTGCTCGGTGGGAAATGTGCATTAGGCACCATTTTGTCAAAATGGTCATGTTGGTTGACACTTTATTGATTTTATCAATCAGCATCCAATTATCCCCTCCCTTTTCTTTCCCCTTCCCTCGCTTTGAATATTACGCAATAGGCAATTTTATATAAAAAAAGTTGTGATTGATCATGATCAATCATAGTTTTGTGTGGCAAAAAAATATTTTAGACGGCAAACTTAATGCGCAGAATGTTAGCCAAATGCCCATTCTTCTATGTCGGACTTTTTATGCGGTGATTATTTATAACTAAAGAGACTCGTCAAATCTGTAGTTTTATTTATCCTTCGTTTTTTAAAGTTCCGTAGCCAAATATATCAAAAATGAATTCGGCATCCCCCATTTATACGAAAACGCTACCAAACTCGGCCTAATCACCGCACCAAAAGTATGACACTGAAGGATGGGCATAGCTATTTGTCTAACATTCCATGAAGTTTGCCGTCTAAAATATTTTATAACACACATAACACTTTATACGGTCAAGTTTTATGTTCAAAAGTGAAAATCAACTGATACAGTACAACACTCAAATGAATTCATGGCATGGTTAAAATGCAAGGTACATGACAAGGTACAGAAGTGTTGAGCACCCTTGCGACTTTCATACAAAACTCGAAACTTTAGTCCAGCATTTCTATCTATCTTGAAGTTATTTTATCAATTAATTCAAACTGAACAGGCATGTTTTGTTGAAGTTAGTAGTAACTGCATAAAATATTTGCAATTTGTCGCACCGACCTAAAGTAGCATTTTTGTGACCTTAAGTTTTCATGTTTTATAGGTACCTTGAAATTGTTATTAAGTGAAGTTTTCTAGATATATAAATAAAATATAACATTTCACGTCACCGTACATTGTTATTATTGGGAAATAATACTTAACATCAAAACTGTAAACAAAAAACTACTATGCTCAACACTTCTGACCAAGGCTGTGGATAAAAAATTTCTACAAGTACCAATATTCTGGCAGTTTTGTGACGGGCCTTAGTGTAGGGCACCTAAAATAAAAAATACTTAAATGAAATATTTAACTTGGTAGAAAATTTAAACTTATTCAAAGGAACTATTTGATAATTAAATAAAAACAGCTTCCTGTCCTAAACCTGCAGCTAACAATGATGGCGTAGCTAGGCTAGACCAAAAAAGTAAACTTATATGTGTGCATAATTATTATGTCAAGCATGTAATTGGCGAATAATATTAATTTATAATGAAACCTCTTATTCTCTTTTCTTGTTGAGAAAAAAAGTGTGAGGACTTCTTTTGTAACTAAAAGAAAGCTTGTTAAGTTTAGGTGCATCAAATATGCCTAAAATCCTGGTTATGTCTTTAAAATAAAACCCTACGCTGACACCTGAACGCGTATCATGGTTGTCATTTTATCGCCTATCACATCATGCATCACTTTCGCACTTACATACTTGTTAGAATGTGACAGCTATGGTGACAGGTGATAAAAATCCGACCATATTGGGCTAGCAGAACATGTATAAGGCAAAGTGTGTTAATTGCTGAATTTTATTTAATATGCTACTTTCCTATGAAATCAAATCAGCTACTCTTTAGGAAACATCAAAACGATTTGTTTCTAATGTTTACTTATGGAGTTTTTATGGGAGACTAAAATTGTGACGTCACAATACTATATGATAAATACATCTCCTTTATAAAAGTTTAAACCATTATAAAATCATTTAATGCGCAAACACATATTACACCTGGATTTTCCCGTCTATTTTTTAAAATTTTGATTTTATGAATGCAACGAAACAATTAAGTTTATTATAAAGTACCCAATTGCTATAATTTAATAATATTGATTAAAATTAAACCGTAAATGTAAAAGGAAACCCTGAACATTTTTTCTGATCAGATAAAAACAAAGGAGGGCATGAAAATAAAAGGTATGAGAAGTTATCTTAAGTGCCTGTATGTTTATTAGAAGGAACATTTAATATGGTCTACTGCTGGGTTATTGTGACCCACTACTGGGTCTAGGGTGACCCATTTTTACTACTGTAATCTGGCCTACCTATTATCTGGCCAGCCTGTTGAAAAGGAGCCCAAGCATAAGCAAAGCAGTGAGCAAGGTTTCTTATAATATAATTTCCCCACTAGTGGAAAGATGCAATGCAACCAGCTATAATAATAAAAATTACAACTGCATGTGCTATATCTTTTGCTGAGAAACAGAACAGGATAAGCAAAGGGTTCGAATCCTGGTCATTTTTTCCTGAGTTATGGATGTTTTCTATGTATTTAAGTTTTTATATATATATATCTATCTATTATATATATTGTCGCCTAGTACCCACAACACAAGCGTTATTGAGCTTACTGTGGGACTAGGTTGATTTGTGTAAGATTGTCCTATAATATTTATTATTTATTATATGATAGTTAAAACAATTATTATATTATTACACATGACACATAGTCTGTGTAAAAACAGAAACTGTCCCAGATATTAGAACATATGAATTCCCTAACGCTACTCTTTCCGCACAGATCTTAAATCCACAAAATAAGTCCTGACTATCAGTGTTCTTAACTTAAATGTGGCGTTTACAAGACAAAGGTACCTCATTGTCGGTTGTTAAATAAGTATATTTCTAAATGAATTTTTATGGCAGCAATGCCTCATTGACAACCAACAATGATGTTCCTTTGATTTGAAAATATCACAAATAGCATTATCTAAATGGTAAATTTAAAATAATCAGCCATCTAGAGAGTTAAATCCAATGTGAGAACTAAATAGCCTTTACTGAAAACTGCAAGCAAAGTACAATTACTAAGTTTATTCTGTTTGGTTGTGAAAAAACCATACCAGTGAAATTTTGGATTTTAAGTATATCCAGAGGTTCTCAAATAGGGGCCTGAAAATGCGGCGAAATGGTTCCAGTAAAGGATGGTACGATGGTACTCAAGTAATAAACGCCAATTTCATCTACACCCAGTATATCGACACAATACACAAAATAACAATGTAATGCACTTGCAGAAATGTCAGTGCGGATTCACTAGTTAAGTATATGTTAATTTTTTTAACTACATAAACACGAAAAGAATCTTATTTTAAGTGTCACTTACCCTATTTACTATACTTGAACTTGGAACTTATTCCTTATCGTAGAAAAAACTGCAGAACTGTGCACAAGTTTCTATAAAACTAGGTGACTCTGACTCGCCAGACCCGCATCAGTGTTTTGGAGTTCACAATATAATATAGGTATACAGAAAGCTAACTTAACAATAGCGGTAAGTACAAATGTATTCGCGTGAAAAATACAGGAATCCTAATACTTTAGAACAAAGTAATTGAGGAGAATATGATTTTAAATTTGTCTAGAAATCTCGTAGGCAATAACACCAGAAATTAATTAGTAAACAAAACGTTATCCAACCGCGACGTACGTAGTGAACCGACAGAGGGCTATTATTTCGTCTAAGTTGTCACATTTATAGGTCAAGAGCTGACACGGATTTATTCAAATGTCTTATATAAGTTTCTTATTTCCGTACACGGCGGGAAGAAGTTTATAACTCAAGATATAAAATTGAAGAAATTTGAACCTAAGGTAATACTATTTTAAAAATTATATTTTTAAAATTTTCATCTCTACTTATCAGCTTCTTCCCGCCAAGTACGGAAGTAATATATTTCCAGACCACGGAACAATGGTGTTCAGGACATTTGGAAGGCGTATGCAGAGTCGAAGCCAACGCGTAGAGACACTTCCATAAGTTTTATGAAATATACGGGGTACTCCGTGTGTCATGGGACGCATGCAGAAACAGCAACCGCCATTTTGTATGAGAGTTGATTTTCAGTGAGGCCCAGAGAGAAGGATGAGTAGAGAAATAATGTACTTAATTATTACTGATAGTGTCTGGTGGCCTTTAAACATACAGGCAACTCGCCACTTATGTTTCCACTTCTACCCTCGAGAACGCAGCTCTAGTGGCTCCATTGGACGACGGGCTAAGGCAAGCCCGAGGCAGGCGACCTGTCCCACCTATTCGACAGGACGCCCCAGCGACACTCAGGTACGTGGAGTCACTGCTCTCCAACAGCTTGCCACAAGTTGCCCTGCGTTGATTGATTGCGCTGGTAAAAACCAGTGGTATTATTAAGTACATAGGCTGCTATTTATATATCCGGAAACCGGGATTACAATCTTCTTAAATAGCATATTTGACCTCCATGGTAAAATTTGAACTTTTTTAAGTACTGGCCGGTATATTTTTTCTTTCTTATTAACGCTCGTGTTTTGTTTTTGACGGGTTTTAAATGTCATCTCGCAGCAAGAATGGAACTCACTCGTGAAAATATTCGTGCTATGATTTATTATGATTTTCGGCGTAGTTTAACGCAACAACAGTGCATAGATCAACTAACTTCAACTTTTGGTGATGAAGCCCCATCTAAAACTACTGTGTATCACTGGTTTAGTGAGTTCAATCGTGGACGTAGTATGCTTACGGACGAAGTTAAGGCAGGTCGCCCGAAATCGGTCGTTGTACAACAAAATATCGAGGCTGTGCGAAAACTTATAATGGACGACCGACATGTTACGTACCGCGAGATAGAGGCGACTCTGGGTATTTCTATGACCAGCATTAATAGCATATTACATAATTATTTGGCTGTAAAAAAAATTTGTTCGCGTTGGATACCCCACAACTTAACAAAAGAGCAAAAAGATGCTCGCGTCGAATGGTGCAATAAAATGTTTAAAAAATATAACCGTGGTGACTCAAAAGCCGTTTATAACATCTATACAGGTGACGAATCCTGGATCTATGCATACGATCCCGAAACGAAGCAACAATCAACGGTATGGGTGTTTCAAAATGAGCCGAACCCTACGAAAGTTACTCGTGCAAAAAGTACATTGAAACAAATGGTGGCCTGCTTCTTCGGTATTAATGGCCATGTAGCTACAGTGCCACTAGAAAACCGTAGAACGGTTAATTCAGAGTGGTACACGACCATTTGCTTACCGGAAGTATTTGAATAAATTCGTAAAACTAACCAGCGACGAAGAATCATTCTTCATCATGACAATGCCAGCTGTCATACGTCACGCGAAACAACTCTATTTTTGGAGGGTCAAAATGTGGAATTAACGGGTCATCCGCCGTACAGCCCTGACTTGGCACCCAACGATTTTCATTTATTTCCAAATATAAAGAATAAATTACGCGGTCAATGATTTTCGACCGCTGAAGAAGCTGTCGACGCATTCAAACAACACGTTATGGAGGTACCTCAGGCGGAGTGGCAGAAGTGCTTTAAAAATTGGTTCACGCGAATGCAAAAGTGCATAGATCATCAAGGGGAATACTTTGAAAAACAATAAAACCATTTTCAGCCGTGTACGTTTGTTTGTTTTTTTGTTTCCGGATATATAAGTAGCAACCCTCGTACAACAAGTAAGACTGAATGTACAGCTATCACCTACAACTTACTACACCGAACGAGAATAGCGGTCCAGGCACTATCAGTAGTATCAGTAACAATGTAATTATTTCTGTACGCGTCCTTCTCATCCTTCATATACATAGAAAAGGACGGGTACAGAAATAATGACATTATTACTGATAGTGTCTGGACTCCGGACCAGGGATCGTTACCGGTACTACTAAAAATCAAAATAGCGACCAACTTTCACAATATTTTAAAATGTACCTAATTTAGGTAAGGACATAAATTTATCCAGAAAATATTCAGAAATACCTATTCATTAAAAACCGAGATACCGAAAATGAATACCTGTTCATTTGTATGAAAATAATACCGGTATTAGACCCTCTGCTCTGGACTACTTATGAAAACGGATACCTAAGCAATGAAAGTTTGTTAAATCCTTATATACAAGCATGATTTAAATATTTGTTTAAGTTGTAAAAATAGTTTTCATTAATTAAGCCAGCTGACTAACTTTTAACTTAGAGTACTTAAAAGACAAGTAAATGAGCCAACTATAGTCACAAAAAACACTACTAAATACTCAAAAGGTATTTTACCAACATCCATACCAAGAGGCCACCAGACATTGTCAGTAGGTACTCGCCTTCTCATCCTTCATATACCTACATAGAAAAGGATGGGTACAGAAATAATGATATTAATACTGACAGTGTCACAGTTCCTAAATAGGCTCTATACAACAGACCGAATAGTATAGAAAACATGATCATATAGAATTATTGATAAGGTATATACGTTAGAGGTCCTTCATCTAATATACGGAACGAGATTACATCAATATTGTTATTGATGTAATCTCGTATACCCTTGTGGGTATGCCTATTAGTATTTCAAGAATATTTTAACCAATGTTATTAAAACCATTCAAACAAATAACCCGAAATACCTAAAAAAAAAAATTATAGCTCTCCGACTACTTTTAATGCAATCCAGTCGTCCACGCCGCTTGCAACGTGACTTAGGAGCTATGTTCCATATATACAACCTACAGACACACTAGCAACACTTGACAGGGCTGTAGAGTCTGTCCGGAAAGAGAAGTATCGTATAATGTATGAGCTCCCGTATAAACCACGACACTTCTCTTTAAGGACAAACTAACTGTCTATTCATATTTCAGAAATATTTTATTTTAACCAATACATCTGAAAACCATTCAAATAAACTAACAAAAAACCCAAAGAAATAAAATCTATATCTCTAACTGCGTTCCCTAAATCGAATGCATAAGTAAATCTATGGTCCAATGGTCGTCCACGCCGCCTGCAACGTGACTTGGGACCCCTTTCCATAAAATACAGCAAGACTTGACAGTCTACGTAAACCGGTATTGTGCCGCGTGTACATTCTCGGGCGAGAGGAGGTCGTAACAACAACAAATATGGCGAGTAACACACATGAGGGACGTCAAAGGAACTGTAGATCCGTTTAAGCGCAAAAATTTAAATTGTCAGTTTGTAACAGCAATTTTGACTATAATTTATAGTATTTTAATTTTTTTATACACTTGTGGTCGTGCAATTCTTTCAAACGAAAGCATGAATGACAATATTGCATCTTGTCATTCATGCTTTCGTTTGAAAGAATTGTACGTAGACAATATTGCTGTGTATGTTCTTTGCAAATAAATAAATTTGAAATTGAAATTATTATCTACGATTTCTGAATTCCGTTCTAGTGTGTGTAGTGAGTTTTATATTCTTTGGTGTTGCGCCTAAATGACACAGTGGATCAAGTTAACCAACATAAGTTAACAACAACCATTTTGGCCGATACCTGTTTCTAACTTATCTGTGCCCGGCCATTTTGTTACTAGTCTGTATCTTTCTTTTTCTTTCAAAACTGACCCTCGAACAGAGGTATGCTGTCCAGAGTTCTTATAAAATAATCTTTATTTATCAAGACTATTTATACATATTTTTTCTCAAAAAGTACATATTAACAAAGATTTTGATCGTTTTAATTGAGTTGTGTCCTTATTTTCTTTGTTTAAAGTTAAACTTGCATTTTAGGCTACTGTAATCATGGGTCGTGTGATTCGTGCCCAGCGTAAAGGTGCCGGTTCAGTCTTCGTTTCTCACACCAAGAAGAGGAAAGGAGCTCCTAAACTTCGTTCCTTAGATTACGCTGAACGACATGGATACATCAAGGGAGTTGTAAAGGTAGGAATTTTGTTATACTTTCTGTTGTTATACGTCAGCGGCGTAATAATTGTTATTAAACCAGCGGAGGATATTTAGCCCATTGCAGCATGTTTAAGTCGTGTTTGTACAAAGGTTTCTATTTAGTATTTACCCTAATTACTTTATAGCTGCACGGCATAACCTAACCAAACTGACCAAACCTCATGTTTGACATCTAACCTCTTAAAATTACCTAGCACTATCTTGAACATTGGATTTACTAATGGATCGGACTGTAACAAAGGGGACAAAGACATTAAATAACTTTATTTGCATAGTGTGCATAGTGTAATGAAATAAACAATGTTCTTAAATTTCTTCTGTACATGGCTCGTTCACCAGCGAGTGATTTAAATGAATTATATCTTTTGATTCAACTCACTCACTCTTGAACTCATAAAAAATTTAACTCGCTGAGTAACTCATCTATCTCAGTGATTACAGTGTTACTTGCTCGGTCTTTCTTGTAGAATCCATAAGTAATATAAATTTGGGTATTATGATTCATAATTTCGTTTTACCCTT
Source organism: Pammene aurita (assembly GCA_947086415.1). Classification (NCBI taxonomy): domain Eukaryota; kingdom Metazoa; phylum Arthropoda; class Insecta; order Lepidoptera; family Tortricidae; genus Pammene; species Pammene aurita. Next base: position 20,105,632 of record OX352289.1, read on the forward strand.
AAATTTTGTTGAGCCTGGGCTTTTTTGTATTAAAAAGGCAAAGAACAAGCATGATAAGTGCTTACTTGACCTGTTTGCATCACTCAATAAGTTATAGATTAGTTTACTATTTATTAAAATATTGTCATTCTTTTTAATTTTTTCAATTAGGGCCTACTGTAATGAGGTTTTTAACCCACATAATATATTAGTATCATTGCCAAGACCCTTAACTGACCATTTTTAATCCCTTTGCAACGGCATAAGGTTTACTGATGGTCTGTTAACGGTGTTGCTGTTTGTACCACAAGTTTTAAGAATCATACCATTGTCTGCACAAGGCTTATGTTAACACTTAACCTATGTACCTATGTGTAGAGCAAGGAGCCCTAAGCAAGGTGGGTATGAATTTTACAAAATTCAATATACACATTTCATTGTCACGATATTCATGATCGAACGTTTTCTTTCTCACTGTTTCCATGTTTAGGTTACAACTTTGATAGTCATATTGCCAGTCGCCTCCAAATAGCTTTTGACCATTGTAGCTCTGCAGAAAGAAAACTGCTGGTTAATGACTTCAACCACATTTAATTGGTTATCAAATAGTTATCATTATTATTACTTTGTATATAATCTATGTCACCTGAAGCAACAGAAAATGTATGTTGTGTGTGGTGGCAACTCAACATGGTCATAGACATCATTTATGGTTAGTTAACTTTTTAACCACCATACATGACATAGTTAATGACACCTTTGTAATTTAGCGAGACAAATTTTTGGCATTAAGCGTAACCGCTTCTGAAGAGAATCTGTTTCTGTAGTAAGCTTTCATTAAAGCTGTTGTTCCAAGTATTACATTACATTACCTGTGATCGGATTTTAGGATGCAACACGGTTTTTTTTACCCCAATAAATACGCTAATATGGATAATTTTCAGGATATTAGGACCCACATTGCTTACTTTAGTTACATCAAATACATTTAAATAACATTTTAACCACTATATTCGCATAATAAGTGTATGTATTCCGCCATGTTGCACCCTAAAATCCGAACACTGATGATTACCGCAGCTGCAGCAAATGCGAAATGTTTTTTTTATCATTTATTGTTCTAACTACTGAACACAATAAAGAACCAAAAATAGTGCATAATAAAAAAAAAATTGTTGGTAGGCCAATATTTTAATGTTAGTTTGTAAAAAGCCTCTAAAATTTTCCAGATGTTAAAATTGCAGCCGCTATTTTGTTCACTAGCAATAACATAACGCTGGGATCCAATATTCGTATTTAATTTTATTAGCAGATAGTTGGTTTTGCCTTTGACCCTAAAGGCAGAACTGACTATTTTCATTTAATTATATTAGCAAATAGTTTTCCCTTTGATCCGGCAATATTGATATTGGAATTATAATCTTTAATTTCTGCTTCAATAATTTATTGTAATATTATTGCTGATGAGTGATGACTTAATTGTTAAATATGTTTTATTTCTTTATCTTACAGGACATCATCCATGACCCTGGCCGTGGCGCTCCTCTGGCTGTGGTCCACTTCCGTGACCCCTACAAGTTCAAGACCCGCAAGGAGCTGTTCATTGCACCCGAGGGCCTGTACACCGGCCAGTTTGTTTACTGCGGAAAGAAGGCCACCCTTGAAGTTGGTATGTTCCATTTTTACTTGAGCTCAGCAAACAAAAAGTAAGAATAATTTCATGATTAGGAATTCGTGTGGTTATGACCATTGTGATTTGTAAGAAATCGATTTTCAAACTGGCTAACATGCCTCTTATTTATGAAAACTTACTAATGGATTTGTTTTTATACTTCCTTCACAAATTTTAATAGCCAGTAGGACAAGTACCTATTATCATAAACCAAAAAAAAATTGTTTATGTGCTTCTTATAATTGCTGTTTTTGGGGTTCCGTATCAAAATGGTAAAAAAAGGCACTCTTACGGTGCGTATGTCGTATCTGTCTGTTTTTCTCTTGTAACAGACAGACATAGTTCCATTAAGAAAATTTCTTTTATTCACCCAGCTTGCAAAGCGAGTAAAGCATTATTCCATTTCAGCTCGGGCAAAAATGCTATTGCATTTCTGGCTGTTCCTCTACAGGTCGCATTTCTTAACCAATAACTGGAATTTTGTGAGCAGATGCAATCATTCTAAGTAATTTAAATGAATAACATGATGACTTTCACTTACCTACTCTGAATGTGTTAATGACGACACAGAGGCTCTTTCTGAAGTTAATTTTTTTTAAATTATGACATGAATTTAATTTATGATTTAGTATTTAATCAATATCCTTGTATTGTCCAGGCAATGTGATGCCCGTCGGAGCTATGCCTGAGGGTACCATTGTCTGCAACCTGGAGGAAAAGATGGGTGACCGAGGCCGGCTGGCTCGTGCCTCTGGCAACTTTGCCACAGTCATCGGACACAACCCGGATGCCAAGAGGACCAGGGTCAAGTTGCCTTCGGGAGCCAAGAAAGTTCTGCCCTCTAGCAACAGGGGCATGGTTGGTGAGTGCAATTTTAATACAGTAATTGAAGGGAAATGCTAACAAAATCACGAACCTAACAAAAATAAAGGAATGTGTCACTGTAAACGGACATGGTTCTCTTAATTTCTTAAAAATAGGTCATAATAAACGGCATGTAAATAAGCGCATAAGTGGAGTCAGTTATTTCAGTATATCTGGTTTGATTATAAAAAAATTTCAATGAACACCAAAATTTGTACCGCAAATACTTCATAAGCGGTTGGTAATTGTATGCGCAAGCATAATAAATGGATTTAACTGCATCATTTAATTTTAATAATTTAAATATTTATTTTGCCACATTTTTTTATAGGCATTGCTATATTGTTTTACAATGGAAATCGTGTGTACATATTCATTTGGTTTTTGTAATAGTACATTACTTACCAAGGACAGTAAAAGAAAGAAAGCCCGAAATCGCAAGGTACTTGTAACCCGAGCCGCAGGCGGCTTTCTTTTTTACTGCCCGTAGTGAGTACACAATTTTACGTCTCCATCTGCCCATAATGCGAGTTATACTGTACGCGTAGCGTGCGGTAAAACTCACATTATGGCAAGGTGTGACGTAAACCCTTATATGTACAGTATGTACTCTTTGGAAAAAAAGTTTCATAACGTCAAGTGACGAGGTTCTATTTTATGACTTATGACGCTATTTTGATTAACCACCTTGAAGTGAAACTTAAGAGAAGTACATTTGAATATACATGATGACTTTCACTTACCTACTCTGATTATGTAAATGATTACACAGAGGCTCTTTCTGAAGACACTTGGGAAAACTAAACGCATCATTACATTAAACAAAAAAGCTGAGTTGAAAATATCGTTTGACAGGTATCGTCGCTGGTGGCGGTCGTATTGACAAGCCCATCCTGAAGGCTGGGCGGGCCTACCACAAGTACAAGGTGAAGCGCAACTGCTGGCCGTACGTGCGAGGTGTTGCCATGAACCCCGTGGAGCATCCTCACGGTGGTGGTAACCATCAACATATTGGTAAGTATCTTACAGGCATTTTATACGTACATTTTTATTCAGCTTAGACTTAAGATACATTTAATACATTCAGTGCCGAAAACCTGACGATTGGGTATTTTATGATTTCGTTCCCAGGCCGGACGACCCGATAGTCGGGATCAGCTTTAAATGACGAAATTTTTTTGGCCGGGCGCGGATGTTTTGTTTGGCTGGGTGGCAATGAATGTGTTAAACGTCTTTTATTGCTTTGGACCATATTTTTAGGCACAAATAAATAAATAATTTTTCTTTGTGGTGTGATAAACCATAAACCAGTATTTAATACATAGGTTTTAGCAATCAGAGGAACTCTGTTTTTTCTGACATTCTAAACCGGATTTATATTGCAATGCAAACTACAATGGCAATTTTCATTTATAGGTAAGGCATCGACTGTCAAGAGAGGTACATCGGCTGGTCGCAAGGTCGGTCTTATCGCCGCGCGCAGAACCGGCAGGATCCGTGGTGGCAAGACAGACACGAAGAAGGAGGCGTAGACTGCGAGGCAATGGAGACATTAAAAATATACAGAAAATCAAACTAAGACTTCTTATTTGGGAACCAACTTTACCAACTCCAAATTAGAGACCAGTCCGGTATCCTTAGCACATTCAGTGCCGAAAACCGGACTATCGGGTATTTTATGATATCGTTCCCAGGCCGGACGACCCGATAGTCGGGATCGTGGTACAGTCGCCATCAGATATATCGGAGCGGCCAAGGTGTCCAAATATTTCTGAGCAAGACTAAATTTCTATAAATTCTGCACTCTCCAAATGCCATTTATATCGCAACTACTGCAATGCCATAAACATCTGAGCATGCTGTTTTTCAATGATTTCTTTGCATACGTCCTGTCGAAAATATCTGATCGAACAAAATGCCAAACGTATCTAAGCAACAAAGGAGTTCACAAATATCTATTCATTTAAGCAAAATATAGCTTAAGATTTAGCATTGAGGTTACATTTTCAACACTTTTTGTCTTTATCTTGGTCTTTGTTAAGAATGTGATGCGATATTTGTCATGATAGTATACCTATTCACAAAACATATTTAATACCGAGTGCCAGTGTCAGGTATAAAATGGACCCTTGAAGCGAGTTATCTATGGGTTGGATGCATAAAGCTCTATAAATGGAGTACGCTTCGCCTCATGTTTCGAAACAAAAAAGTCTGCCAAAATCTGAGGGGGGCGAGGTAGCACGCATGTGAAGTTTTCAAGTCAAAGGTACATCATTGTCGGTTGTTAATACAGTTTATTTCTAAATGATTTTTTATGGCAGCAACGCTTTATTGACAACCGACAAAGATGTACCTTTCGACTTGAAAACACCAAACATATTTGACATATTCTTTTTATACTTCACAACACTAAATGGAGCAATAGATAGTCGACTGTACAAATGTTAACATATGGTTCATTATTGGATGCAGTCTTTGGAAATGTCAAACAAAAAAGCCAAGGATCATTTTTGATTGTATTTTCAAACAAAATATAGAAGACAGCAATCCTTAAGCGCGTTAAATATGGAGAAGTGTCAAACGTCAAAAATAGTTACTGCCCGTCAGAAAGAAAACGATTGTCTTTGAATCGATTCTGTAAACGAAGCTTGATTTTCGATTTAGGTTAAATCTTTTATTACGAAAGTAATGATAAATAAAGTAAAACTGTACTTACATCTGAAATGGTATTTCATCTTTTTGTAAACTAGACGAAATATAACATTTTTTTACATCCAAAAACAGCGCATAAGGGCATTTTCACGGAGCTTGTTATCCATTGACAGCGATGACGAAAATGCGTGACATCGATTATTGAAATAGTTTTTATAGATGTACTAGATTTTTCGCCAATACTTTTGACAGAGGGGAAATGATACTCAGGGCCTCTCCTGGTTTAGAACTCTCTGGTTGGATGTCAAGTTCACTGGTTAGCAATTAACGATGTTAAAAGTAGACATTGCGAATAGGCCGCCGAAACAAGTAGTAGTGTGTGAATTTCGTATTTCAAATTTTGATAATTCACGAGAAGAGTAACGTAATGTCAAACAATATATTTGTCCCTTTCTAAAAGTCGTGTATTTTTTGCATTTCTGTTGCATTTAATAGTGGGAGAATAAGCGAAATGTCAGTTATTCAGATTGCTTGGTTGTTGTCACCGAGTCACGTCGTGGTAGGCAACTAGTATAAGCCTGGCCTCCAATTAGGTATAATTGCAAAGAAAATTGGGGTCAAAATGTATTACTTAGTACTAGTTTGACAGTCATCTACAAGATGTGCTGTGAATATACAGACGCAGCTTTGTCCGCGATTTCGTGAATGTAACATGCAGACTTCCTCATTACCTTCATTATAATTTCAGCTGATAATTTTCCATTGCTGGTCCTCCAAAGATTGCTAAAACGATCGGCCCTGCACTTGCATGTTGCTTTCTGTTACTCCCCCCTTACTCCGTTTAATATTGACTAAAAAGTACAAGATGGACTTAAAATTACTGTAGGGTAAGTTGTTCATCAATGGAACACCCAAATTTCGAGCCTTCTAGCTCTGCCGTTTTTAAAGATAAGCACGGTGTTTTCAGTTAGAACAAAGTAGCGAATATATGAACTCGGATAGGCTTCGGTGAATCAACTACAGATGGCTATACAGTATCATGTGTGAATGTTCATAAATGATGTGGCCTGGTTCAGTTTGCTCAGACCTTTGCAATGGCGATATAAAATCATTAAATTTAATAAGCCCGCCATTGCTATTATAGCTGTATACGTAGCTATAAATGTATATACCGATGAAAAGTTGCGGTGAACTTTTTATAGATGGCGCGGCATCCGAAAGTCTTGACTGATATCTCTATACCCCACTATTCAATATACTCTGTGAAGATAAGTACGAGCTTTATATTTGGTACGAAGATAAACAATTTATTTGACTACCGTATGGCATTCAAGGTTTTTGCTTCACTTAAGATATGTTTTGTATTCTAAACATTCCTTGTGCACCTTTCCTATGAAACACGGGTTTTTTTCACATTGAAACAGGGATAATAATCATGATCTACATTGAAACAGGTGTAATCAACATTGAAACGGTATTACTTGTACGTGACGTTTATGCGTACGATTTTAACCAATTATGATGGCAGATCCTATCTCTGTTATCTCGAATGATAAGTCTAATATTTTATAATAGGATGGGGATTTAGTCAAGTAAGGCATTATCATTAAAAATATTGAACTCATTTTCGCAACTTTTTACTTAAAAAAAAAACAGGAATTATTTATTAAAAGTGCTTATGTTTCATTGTGTCCACATTTATTTTGTTCAATGAAACACGTGAGTTTTTGCTATTCCGTTTCATTATTTACAAAAGATACACAGATAACCGACATTGAAACTATGTTACTAAATAGAAATAGGTATTATCAGGAAATAATAAAGTTAGAGTATTTCAATGAAAAAAAAATATTTTAATACGAAAAAAAGTCAAAACAAAGCACGGGTAATACTTATCAAAATTGACTTAAAAAATGAAAATCAACATTTCAGGTTTTTGTCAAGATATCCTAAAGTCAGCTAATAGAAGACTAGGGCAATGATTGGGAACCGGTAAGCGCTTATTAAGTTAAATAATAACGCATCTAAGAATATTTGCACACTGATTGCCAAAAACTGCAAATAAAAGGGGTAATATTTTTTATGTTAATGGAAACATTCCTGGTATCTGTGTTTATAAAAAATAACAAATAAGCACTGTCTGGTATAAAAATGCATATTAAGAGTCCGGTAAAGTTTTTTTTTTCGATTTCGCTCAACTTTTTGATGCTATTATGCAGTAACTAACATAACCTCTATAATTTTGTATACATATTATGAAAGATCGTTTCTTTTTGAATGAAATAAATACAACGATTTTTTAATTTTATGCTTCATTTATAAATAATTCACCCTAATCTAACACCTGTTTCGCGATTTTTGCTTGGAGAGGTGAAAAGAGTAAGGTTTTTATTGATTAAAATTAAGTTATACAAGTACGTAAAATATATAAAAACATTGGAAAATGAGTCGCCTTAGGAATAAATGTATATTTTTCATATATATTTTTTAAAGGAGAGTATATTTTGCTAGAGCAATTTTGCTAAAAATTGCCGAAGTTTAGGTGATATTTTCGGAATGATATTGAATAATTTTACAAATATAAAAATACAAAAATAAACTGCACTTCATGCTTTATTCAGATAATACAAAACATATTAGGGTCCATAACAAATAATAATTAAACATCATACGACAAAATTGCATGAATCAACGTCCTCACTAAACAAGCTCTGTAAGAATTGAGTTTTAAGGTATTAAGTATTAATATATATCGACCTAAAGTACTTTTTTGCAATAACAAGACTTCAAGCTATCTTACCAAATGCAATTCATGTGCATAATGTCATTATTAGCGATTTTCGTTTTCAAATCGATACCGGACTCTTAATGCATACGCTGAAAAAAAATCTCATGAAATTGTTATCCTGTCCTAATTTGCCACCCAGCCTTCAATGAAACAATATTCTATACAATGAAAAATGCACCGTTTCATTGAATGCCATTAAATATTGTTTCACTGTGAACCAATAGGGTACTTTTATAAAATTATTTAGAAAAATATATAAATAAGCGACCGTTTCTTAGTAATAACTAGCTTCAGATATGGTTTAAAACACAAGGAACATAATCCAAAGTTGAATTATAAGAATTTACTCACTGTATCATGCTAAAAAAATCGAGAAACAAATTTAAAAAATCTTGCTTTTGCTTCACAAATTCAAATACGAGTATGCTCCCAGATACGAGTTCCTTGCACGGAGCGCGCGCGCAACAAGACAGGCCCGGGGGGGGCCCTTGAGCATGTCCTTGGGTGACAGTCGGCACTATAGTACCGGAGCCGACGGGACTGTTAATTTATCAAATTTATTTACGCTTACGATGATTGCCTATCAGCTGGGCTGGGTCGTGCGCTTGTTTTCCACCAGTAGTAGTACAGAAATCGCCTAGTTATTTTTAACGTATTTTAATGTATTTTTAGGTTCCGTTTTGCAATTTATGCTACGGTACCCTAAAAACAGGAAAAATTAGTTTCAGAAAAATATGATGCTCTGGCGGGAAAGACCGGATCTGCGGTTGGTTTTTGAAAAAGCTGTAGGTATAATTTAGTTACTCAAACTCAACATGCCAAGCAGTTCTTAACAAAAAAGCTACTATTGGGAGTAATTATTACGTTGAATGGTATGTGGTCAGGAAACATTGGTTGGGGCAGTTTCCTGCAATTAACCATGTCAAAACTATGAATGTACGAAGTAGGTATTCGTTGTTTATTTCATCTTATCTGAAAAGACACTTGAAAATCGTGTCTAATCAACACATTTCTGTGACTATGCTCTACTATAAGTGCTACTTTAATAACACCTAAGTTTCAGCGGTCAGCATTTGATTTATACAGGATGGAAAGATAAGTCGGGCCCTGGAAGGAAACTACCTTAAAACGTTGAGATAGAAATTCACTGAAAGGAAACATTCTTTTATTTTGCCTAAAAAGTAAAACTACATTCACAGTTTTTTTTTCTAATTTTCCCTTTTTTCCATGCTAAAATTGTATGTTTTTTTCATTATTTATGGCTTCTCTTGTGACGTAAATTTGGTTTGTATTAAGAAGTTTGTAGTCTTGTTGGAAATATGATCGATTCCCATCAATTGTCATAAAAAAATTTTTGACAAAAATTACAAAAGGCGTAGTTTTTTTGTGAACTGTACATTTTCTCGAAAATATGTAAATGCAGATATGTCTCTTTTTAAAAATAAAATAATGTTTCCTTTTAGTTAATTGAGCTATCTCAACGTTTTAGGGTAGTTTCCCTCTAGGGCCCGACTTATCTTTCCACCCTGTATAGTTGACTTAACCAACAGAAGTGGTATAGTTGACTTAACCAATGGAAGACTGTTAGTAATTTGTCTTTGATTTGCAAACTCCTTTGCATTCTCATACTCTTAATAGTCTAATCTATTTTCCATATTTAATATTTTTGACGTTTGACAATTTCATTCAATTGTCTTCTTCCATTTCTGTAGATTTCATTATTCTGCAGCTTTTGTGAAATACATTTGCGATTTTAAATTAAATAATGGCATATCCGTATCGTATTGACAACGACGTTAAAAATAAAATAATAGATTTGAAAAATGGTGGCTTACCCGTTACTGATATTGCCAACGAACTCGGAATAGCAGTAAGTACTTTGAAATCCTTTTCTATTTTATCTACCGCTATAAAGGAGTCGTGTATTAAAAATATGTTTTTTTTACAGAGAAACACCGTATATTTATGGTTAGAAAGGTGGGAGCAGGAAGCTGGACTAAACAACCACGTGTCATTTGGGCGTCCAAGGTCAACAACGAATCTCCAAGACGCAAATATATTAGAAAAGGCCCGGAACGAACGTTTCATTAATACCACCCATTTTTCTGGTGAATTCAATGTCTCAAGTAGTACAATACGAAGACGTCTCAAAGAAGGAGGCTTACAAAACCGAGTGCCTGCGCGGAAGCCAGCTCTTACCCAAAGACATATGGATGAAAGGCTGCAGTTTGCAGTCTCTAATCGCAATAAAAACTTCGATGATGTTCTTTTTATGGACGAAAAGGTGTTTTGTTCGTCTGACAATGGTAGGTTAACACTATGGAGGCCAGATAACACTCGATACCATGCACGACATGTAGTGCCTGTTAGACGTAGCGGACGGATAACTATTGGCTTCTGGGGTTGGATGTCAAAGGAAGGACCCGGAGAGCTTGTAGAAATAACTGGGCGGATGAATGCCAAGGATTATGTCGAAATACTGGAAGATTCATTCCTGCCCAGTGTAGACATATGTTATCCGAACCGTCGTGTGACATTTATGCAAGACAATAGCTCTGTTCACAACTCTCGGCTAGTGCAAGCATGGCTTCATGAACACAGAGATACTATTACACGAATCAAAATGCCCGCGAAAAGTCCGGATCTCAACCCGATCGAAAATTTGTGGGGCAAAATGGTCCAGGAGTGGGATACGGACCAGTGTAGGACGAAAGAACAGTTAAGACGACATGCAATCGCTGTGTGGGAGTCTTTCAGGGGCCGCGATTACTGTGCGAAACTTGTGGGCTCCATGCAACACCGGCTGAGGGCGGTGAGGAATGCTGATGGTGGTTACACTAAATACTGAAGACAATTTTAATAAAATATGTATACATTAAGTTTTAGTACTCGGTACATAGAAATTCTCTTATTATAATAAAATTGATTCAATAAAATTCATTGATAGTTTTCAATAAAATTCATTGTTAGTGTTTCAACGTTAGTTGGTCTTGACCAACCCTTAACCCTTGGCTTAGGAGATTCAAAATGTAAAGTGGTATCGAGTATAGTGCGAAACCAAGACAATTTAAATACTACTCCCTTATAAAGGTGCCTGTCCACTGCATTCGAGTGATGAAAATAACCAATCGAATACAATGCAAATATTATTTACGAGCAGCCCGTCCCGCTACGCAGGGTTCACGGCAATTTTTGGTACGGATCCCGTTACCTGCAAAGAGTGTAGATTACCAACGGTGAAAGAATTTTTCAAATTGAAATCGGAGCGGCCAAGGTGCTCAAAAATATCTGAACATACACTTTATTGCCTTGACAATAGAGGCGTTGCTCAGATATTTTTGACCTCCTTTCCCGCTCCGATATATCTGATGGCGACTGTACATACAGTAGTTACAAATATAAAAAATAGAATCACATGGCACCCTGGTAAGGTATGGCAAGTAATCTTGCTATAGTTGGTCTTGTATTTTCGGAGCCTATTCAATACAAACAAACAAACAAATCTTTCCTCTTTCTAATATTAGTATATAGGTACATATAGTACTAGCGGCCCGTCCCGGCGTCGCACGGATCGCAGCTTTCAAATGGTGAAAGAGTTTTTGAAATTGGCACAGCAGTTTTTAAATTTATTCATTACAAACGTACTTAAACATCCAAAAATACAAATCTTTCCTCTTTATTATAGTAGTAAAGATAGATTGCACATAATATACTCGTACAGTACACATTTTAAAAGCAAAAACAACAAAAGGAGCGCACTTTAAATAAGGTAAAAGTAAGTAGATTTTCCTGACTTCTTAAGCCCTTTCTTTCATGCATGACAGGAAGCTTGTCTATGGTTGCGAATAATAATATGATAATAATAGTTTACCTTTTGTCAAAATTTGGCGGGTGGCGGGTCAGAACGACGATGGGCCTTACCCAAACAATTATACGACGTAAGGCATATAATATACAGTATATTCTTCTCAAATGAATAGATATTTGTGAACTCCTTTGTTGCTTAGATACGTTTGGCATTTTGTTCGATCAGATATTTTCGACAGGACGTATGCAAAGAAATCATTGAAAAACAGCATGCTCAGATGTTTATGGCATTGCAGTAGTTGCGATATAAATGGCATTTGGAGAGTGCAGAATTTATAGAAATTTAGTCTTGCTCAGAAATATTTGGACACCTTGGCCGCTCCGATATATCTGATGGCGACTGTACTACAGCTTTATATGACGGAATTTTTGTGGCCTGGCGCGGATGTCTTGTTTGGCTGGGCGGCAATGAATCTGTTAATGGAACTAATAGAAGGCTAGGATCGTTGAAAAGACTTTTCCTCATAAGGTTTTGGTATGTTTTAAAAGCCCTTCAAGAAGTAGTCAATTTAAAACTGGTATGATTTAACCGTAACCCATTATGCGGGTCCAAACCTGACGAACCGCCTCGTGAGGAAATTGCTCTGCTAGTGTGGTGAGCCCCGGCAGAAGCATTGCGGCCGCGCGTGCCGTTCGCATCGGCCGAGGCACGTCCACACTAGACAAATTTCCTCGCGAGGCGGTGCGTCAGGTGTAGCCCCGCTTATACGTAGAGATCGCGACACGGAGATGGATAGGACATCTATACCATACGAAGAGGAGAAGCGAATATGGCGAGCATCGCTTTCGGTCAGAAAGCGCGGTTCCGGGCACTCAGTGGCGTCGGTCAGTGAATAGGCGGGCTTACACCTGACGCACCGCCTCGCGAGGAAATTGGCGCGAGAGGCAGCTCGGCTAGTGTGGCGTACCTCGGCAGAGGCAAAGCACGCGCGGCCGCAATGCCGCGGGTAAGGCACGCCACACTAGCCGAGCCGCCTCGCGAGGCGGTGCGTCAGGTGTAAGCCCGCCTAATTGCGAGGACAACATGTAACCGATCACCAAATAAATGTGAAACCGATGACCTAATCGAACGAGCGGAGCGTAAGCGAAGCAAGTTCTTACAAACAACTTTAGCTATAGTCTGGCCAGCCTACGAACGCAGTAGCAATGTACAGCGAACAAAAGTATGACAACAGTAAGAATCAGTGAAAAAAGCAGCAATGATCATCAAATTCTGTTTTTAATTTTAGTTGGTATTTCGGCCCCTTTCATTAGGTGACATTTACTGTGTGTAAAAAGGAGACCGATATATTTCGTCGGATCTGACAGCGACTACGACCATAAAGCTCTATAAATGGAGTACGCTTCGCCTCATCTTTCCAAACAAAAAAGTCTGCCAAAATCTGAGGGGGGCGAGGTAGCACGCATGTGATGTTTTCTAGTCAAAGGTACATCATTGTCGGTTGTTAATACAGTTTATTTCTAAATGAATTTTTATGGCAGCAACGCTTTATTGACAACCGACAAAGGTGTACCTTTGACTTGAAAACACCAAACATATTTGACATATTCTTTTTATACTTCATAACACTAAATGGAGCAATAGATAGTCGACTGTACAGATTTTAACATATGGTTCATTATTGGATGCAGTCTTTGCAAATGTCAAAGAAAAAAGCCAAGGATCATTTTTGATTGTATTTTCAAACAAAATATAGAAGACAGCAATCCTTAAGCGCGTTAAATATGGAGAAATGTCAAACGTCAAATAGTTACTGCCCGTAAGAAAGAAAACGATTCGTCTTTGAATCGATTCTGTAAACGAAGCTCGATTTTCGATTTAGGTTAAATTATTACAAAAGTAATGATAAATAAAGTAAAACTTTACTTACATCTGAAATGGTATTTCATCTTTTTGTAAACTAGACGAAATATAACATTTTTTACATCCAATAACAGCGCATAAGGGCATTTTCACGGAGGTTGTTATCCATCGACAGCGATGACGAAAGTGCGTGACATCGATTATTGAAATAGTTTTTATAGATGTACTAGATTTTCCTGCCAATACTTTTGACAGAGGGGAAATGATACCTAAGTACTCTCCTGGTTTAGAACTCTCTGACTGCGACAGATAATATGGTTAAGGCAATTGACATATCCCTTAAAAACGAATTTAAATTAAATGTAGAACGTTGCAGGAGTTCTATCTTACTCGCGCTTAAGATGAGAGAGTGAAAGGCACTAGAAACAAATTCAAAGTAAAATAAATGTGAATTGAAATGTTCGTCACGAAATGCGGTGTCTTATCACAAAGGGTTGCCACATGTGCGTGTTTTGAATTTTCCGCGGTTTTTCTACTGACAGAAATGGTATGCCAGGCTATAGCAGGACGCCTCGGCATTTACATGGCTTTTTGATTATGAGAATTTGTTGCGCGATAACTTTAGTAAAGATTTTCTGATCTTAATGAAATTTGTTGGGTATGTAGCAGAGATACATATGATTTGAGAGTTCGTATATGAGCACGATCGACCAATGGGTCATGGAGCTAGAAGGCGTGAAAAAATCATCATAAGGGTCTTGTTATATTGGTCATCTTGTTTGCAAGGAGTTCTGAGTTCGACGCGGACTACTAGTTAACTCTTTGACCGGCAAACATTTCATGCTCTCCGCGCCAGGGCGCGCGAGCACGTTCGGTTATATTTTGGAAGTGATATCACGCGCTGGCGCTGAGCGCACGACTTTCCGTGCAATTATGAATGAACCCGATCACCAAATAACAAGTCGATGACCTAAGATTGACCACTAGAATAATTAATAGATCTGCCATCCAAATTGTACCACCAAATAATATCAAAACTACCAAATAAAAAAATGAACAAAAATTTCCGGAAAATTATATGTACGAGTATCACCAAAATAATATATGATTGACAAACTCGGTCTCTGACAAAAATTCAGAAGTCTAACCTCAAGGTTTACCAAAGAGCTATGGAACGTAGTATTTTGGGCGTGAAATTAAGCGATCGTATTAGAAATAATATACTACGTTCAAAAACAAAGATAGCTGATGTAGCCCAAACAGCGGGAAAACTAAAATGGGACTGGGCTGGACACGTCTGCCGTATGCCGGACGGGAAGACTTATGGGCTAAAACAACCACCAAGTGGGTCCCACGACACAAAGCGGCGTCCGGGCAGACCAAGGAAACGTTGGAGAGCCGAACTTGATGCCTTTCATGCTGACTGGTGGGAGACTGCACAAGACCGGGATACGTGGAAAAAGGAGAGGGAGGCCTTTGCCCAGCAGTGGGACACTCTTGGCTCTTAATAATAAATAATTATAATAATATATGATACCAAAATCGGATCTCGAAACAATATGAAGACGATTACCCAAAAAACATACTGGTCCATTTTTAGGTTTTATTCTGTTCTGGCGCTTGCCGGCCGCTACTGCGGCAAGCTCGCTTCGCTCGCTCGGTTTCGCGCATTGTTAGTTGGCAGTTCACGTAACACACTCCTCGTTTCGCTTGTCATCGCACCTATCTTGACTTCGTCAAAAGATGTATTTTTTTTTGCACGCTATTTTTTTAATTATTTGGTGTTAGATCTACTATTCTGGTTATATTATAATATAATATACAGGGCGGGGCGGTCAATCCAAATGGGCCAGTATGGAGAAATCAGAAACTATGAGAGATAGCGAAATCTGTCCTTACCCAAGTAGCACACTAGCGGTATAAGCAGACATTATACCGCTTAAAGGTTGTACAACAGCGATTTAATAGAGTTTGTATACTCCTGTATATAAGAGATATAAATAACTTCCTGTGCTGTATATAAGGGATATAAATAACTTCAATAAGGCTAAGGTGGTATAATCGCGATACAATAGTCAAAGTAACGGCTTTGACGGTATAAGAGAGTATTACAGAGCTATTGTACCTGCATCAGCTGCATAAGAGAGGTATAAGGATCCCATATAACTCTATAAAATCTAAAGCGTTGCAACAGACTTATAAGCCCGCGTTATACCACTTAAAGAGTTACTGTTAATACGTAGGTTAAAGCGGTACAATAGAGATATTGAGATCCTTTTTACCACCTTTACCGTAGAAGAGTATTATAACTCCTTACTATCTCTTAAAGTGGTATATCTGGGAATAATGACGCCTATTTAGAACTATAGCCTGCATTTTTCTCTCTTATATGAGTAAAGGAGTTTTTAACCTCTTCTTAAATCCAAAGGCTCTACAATAGCGATAACTATAGCTATAGTAGATCCTTAGCCTCTAAAATAGCGATTACTATCGCTATAGTAGATACTTAAAGCAGTTACTATCGCTATAGTAGATCCTTAGGCTCTACAATAGCGATAACTATAGCTATAGTAGATCCTTAGCCTCTAAAATAGCGATTACTATCGCTATAGTAGATACTTAAAGCAGTTACTATCGCTATAGTAGATCCTTAGGCTCTACAATAGCGATTACTATCGCTATACTACCGCTAACACAGTTATAAAGGTTGAACACGGCAAAACTTGGGCACGCAAAATTTGTTTTTAAACCAGTTTGAAAATAAATAACTACATTATGAATACCACATTTAATGACAAATTTAATGAATTCTAAAATCACATTTTTAATTTTAATTAATGTTTACACAGTAAGCCATAGATCGAACTTTTCTACGCACACGGCTCATAAGACTTTGCACCATCTCTTTAGAAAAGATTTTTGTCGCCCAGGTCCATATTTTTTGTAGCTCAGGGACCGATTTTACTTCTCCGCCTTTCTTTTTTAGAATTCCTTTCATAATACTCCAGTACTCTTCAACAGGCCGCAGTTCCGGACTATTTGGCGGATTGCATATTTTGGGTACCACCATTATCCTGTTAGCGTTGTACCATTCCATAACTGATTTTGCGTATTAGCAACTGGCTAGATCTGGCCAAAACAGCGGTGGTGAGGCATGCTGTCTTATAAAAGGCAGCAAACTCTTCTGTAAACAATATTTCTGATAAATATCGCCGTTTATTGTCCCGGTGGTGATAAACGAGCGACTTCTTTTACCACAGCTACATATTGCCTGCCAAAGAAGGTATTTTTTTGGAAATTGCCCTTATTTTTTTAATTCAAAATCTTCAGGATTATCTGTTCGAGATTTGCTAGTATAAAACTCTTGACCAGGTATTTGTTTACAATCCAATTTTATATACGTCTCGTCGTCCATCACCGCGCATTTAAATTTTGTAAGAAAATCTTCATAGAGTAGTCGCGACCGTATCTTTGCGGATAAGTTCTGTTTTGAGTCTCTATCTGGTGCGACCTGGACTTTATAACTCCTCAGTCCTGCCATCTGTTTCACTTTTTGGACATAGGACTAAGACATTTTCACTTTTTTAGCAACATCACGAGATGAAATCGTATGATTTGAGGCAAAAATCTTTAAAATACTCTTTCCTGTTTCTTATTCTTGAATCCCTGCAACCCACCACTTCCTGGCTTTCTATCCATTGTCAAGCGTTCACGGAAACTTTTTAATACGTGACCAACGGTAGATTGTGGATATTTCAGCCTTTTCGCGATATCTATGTAGCTTAACATGGGATTTTTTACATGTTCGTGCAAAATGCGTTCACGTTTTTGATATTGTACGCTCGACATTTTGCCAACGAATAAATAAAAGAAAATAAAACTATCATCATTTTATAGCCCAGTTCCTTGTGAGAAAATTGTTGTTTCAAAAGTTTAAATATCTCCATTTTTCGAATAACTATAGCTATTTTTATATGCCCAGGTTTTGGCGTGTTCAACCTTTAGTAGCGATAGTAGATGCTTAAAGCTGTTCTCACAAGTCGCCATTGCTATTTTGATGAAATTTGTATTCATGTAGATTTAATATATTACTTTTCTTATATAATACACTACCTAGTCGGTCCATAAGTTCTGTCACAAGGGTTTTAAGTGATAAAATATAATACAAAGCTTTTATTTAAAAAAATTAGACCTGATTAGAAAGCATATTTCATACAGATTAAAATATAATATGATTAACTTATAATCAAGATCGCGTATTTTATAGGTCCTTGTAAACTTGAAGATTGTTGTCAGTCCAAAACACGCCGATGATTTATGAAAATTGTACTTCACAAAAATTGGTTTAGATCATTTTTATAGTTGTCCAGAGTTACAAATTGTTATTTTTATGAAAGTAGATGATTAAGGCATATTTAAAAACCAATATTTAGTTGACTTACAAGTCTGTGCTTCAACTATTCTTCTCCTGAACCTCAACGTATTTTTCAGTTTTGAGCAAAACACGATGATTTTGATGCCATACATCAAGGTAGTCTTCCAAAATTGCGTATACTAGCCTTCTTGTCAGTCAGACCCATGTTAATTATATATTAAAATGAAGGTTAAAGATCAAGCTAATGCAGTATGCAAGACTGAAGCCTCTTAAAATTGAATAAAAATAATGATGGTCAAAATCAACTCGAACAGGGCGCGTGTTTTTGACGTGGTTTTTTATTCCGCTTTTTCGAATGTTACAGGGAATTGTGTAAAACTGCCACAACTATTTGCCTTAAATAATATCGTAAATTAATCAGTATTAAATAGGCTTTTTAATCATATATCGAAATAGTAAGCAACCTCTAACAGTTCGTATTTTACCAGTCCAAACCCTAGTGACAGAACTTATGAACCGACTAAGTATAATTTCCAACATACACAATTTGAATTTGCATATAATGGATTTATAAACTTATCACAAGGCTCTGTATGACATGTGTGAACCATTTCAAGATTACGTTTAATTTTACAATACACTTCAATATATTTTTACAATGCAGATTTTACGATTTCGAGGGGCGCGTGAAAAATATAACTAGATTACGGTATACTTTGACAGTAAACTGATGTTCGCACAAATAATTCAAGTAATCAAGTAAAAAAACATACTTAATATGTATAATATAATTATTTTTTAACCACCATGTTGTGATGTGCGCCATGCACATCACAACTTATGACACCGCACACTTTGTATAATGTTTTTACATTTTATTATATACAATTTAGGATGTTTATATCACTAATTTCAAATCAATAGGAGATAGAAAACCCTTTAAGTTGCATATTAGAGTGACAGTACCGCTTAAACCTCTATAAGAGGGGCATAGAGGTGTCTTATAACTCTTATTCTTATTTTAGCTCTTACGATCGCTCTTCACGCGCCATTATAACTCCTTTAGCACTTACTACCGCTCTTCACGCGCCATTATATCTCTTAGCCATTTCTCTGTTGTATCGCTTAAGCTCGTATTAAAGCGACTCTAGCGATATATGACGCTTAAGCCTGTATAAACTGGGCCCTTTTTGGCGATATAGAACTTCTATATCGCTAATATGGAGCTTGCTTGTGCAGGCATAGTCGTTACAAACAGCCCTTATACCGCTCTTTTAGCGCTTATTTTAACTCTTGTGTGCTACTTGGGTAGGAACCATGGCGTCGATTTTAGATTTAACTAGTAGTCCGCCTCGAACTCAAAACTCGCGATTTCCTTGCAAACGAGACGACCAATATAACAAGACCCTTATGATGATTTTTTTGTGCCTTCGATCTCCATGATCCCTTGATGGATCCTGCTCATATACGAACTTTCAAATTATATGTATAACTGCTACATACCCAACAAATTTCATGAAGATCAGAAAAGCGTTACTAAAGTTATCGCGGAACAAACCCTCAAAATCAAAAAGCCACCGAAATGTCGAGACGTCCCAGAGTAGCCAGAAGTTGTTTGTAAGAACTTGCTTCGCTTACGCTCCGCTCATTCGATTAAATCTAAAATCGAAGCCATGGTTCCTAAGAACAGTTGTCACTATCTTTCATAGTTTCTGACTTCTCCCTACTGACCCATTTGGATTGATCACCCGGTATATAACAAATAGTAGATTGTTTGACAAGGGTCTAAAGTAAGCCATATTACCACGAGGTGGTTATTTTCCCGAACGAAGTGAGGGAAAATTGTTCGAGTGGTAATATGGCTTTTAGACCAGAGTAATGCATACTATTTTTCACTTCGATTGCGAGAAAATAAGATAAAAATACTTATTATTTACGCACAAGAACTAAACTAAGGTTAAATTATGGTTTAAGTTGACGGTCTTTTAATTTTTTTAACTTCTTTGACATAGATACAAAATATAAGCACCTCGAATAAATGCCACAGACGACGGTATAATTAGCTCTTTAAAGTAGCTATTAGACATTGCAATTTGTAGGGTCCAACCTGTCGGGTTGGTAGGTGTAATAGTACTTAGGGAGTAGGAGTCCCGATCTAGGGCGATCAGCAGTGCCCCGATACCCGCAGCTGTTTATGGAGGTCGTTAGAGTTATTTTACCTTTTTTATTTATAATGTTAGCCATTTTCTACACATTCCGTCTGGTTTTTTATTCAATATAAAAGTTAAATTGTGTAGATTCGCTGGTAATTAATATATTTATCTAGTTTTGTATTTAAATCATAGAAGGGTTGGGCAGATGAATTTAGATTCAGGCAGCTCGAGCGGTCATTTAAATATCTATAATAAAAAAAGTTTCAGATTTTATTTAATGTGTACTGTTATGAGTACTATCACCGTGCTTCACCAAATACTTTTTTTTTATGTTTTGAAGGCATCTCTGTAAACGTTGAGCTAGGGTCGGTAGGGACGATTTGTTGGTGAGGTAGGGTCGGTAGGGGCGATTTGTAGGGAAAGTGTAATAACGTGCTTTGGGGCCGACAGGAGTTGGACACAACCGATTGGGCCCTACAAATTGCCATGTCTAATAGCCGTTTAAACAGTTTAAACACGCTTTAAAGCGCTTCCAAAAAATTACAATCCTTTTTAATGATTGTGAAGTAGGAACTAAAAAACACCTCACGTTTTTGAAATAAATTGCGTTTCCTCATTGGTCGATTTTAACATTGCTGTATTCTGATTGGTTGATATTAAATACAATGTTTTTTTAAGGACTTTAATTATTTACACAGTATACGCACCAAAAAAGTATCTAGCGTTCCGATTAACTTCGATATGTGTGTTGTGATTGGTGGATTTAATATGGTGAAGTGTTCCGATTGGTCAATTTAAAATGTTTTGTAAATCATAAATATGTATACATACTAGCCCTAGAGGCTAAATGTACTACTTTAGTCCGCCTTGGTAAGCATAATACGACACACTTTTTGAGCATGAGAAGTGAAAAAGTAGTTTATTGCCATTACAAGACTCCAAACTATCTTATCGAATGCAATTCATGTGCGTTTTTTCATTATTAGTGATTTTTGTTTTAAATCGTTACTCTTATAGCTAATTTGGCCTGCTATTTCTGTTTGATAAGGTTCTCGACTCACTCAAATTAGGCAAGTCGGTCGGAATCGTGTTCTGTGGTGGTATGGCATAGGCGTGGAGTGCACTTTCTGCTCGAAGAGGGAACTCTATAGTATATGTTAGGTGGGTGGTCATGGTTTTGTTTCACTACTTCTTAATTTAACGTGGTGCTTACTTTCAAATAGTTTTATGTTGAGGGTAAAATTGATTCCGTTTAAGTCATCGGGATAACTGAAAGCTGCTCTGGAATGAGGAGAAATGAAATGTCGATGTATGATGCAATAGAGGCTATTTTCAACCGACTTCAAGATTTCGAAGGAGGAGGTTATCAATTCGTCGGGATCTTTGTTTTCGCAATTTTTTTTTAATGTATGTTCACCGATTATTCGAAGACGGCTGGACCGATTTGGAAAATTATTTTTTTGTTTGAAAGCGTATACTTCACAGTTGGTCCCATTGTAACCATGTCAGGATCTGATGATGGGATCCTGGAGAAATCGAGGGAACTCTTCAACTATTATAGGCACACCTATGGTGATTTGAGTATTTTTTACAGCAGATCGAGTATTTGGTGTTGGAAAGGTGGATTCTTAGTGAAGTTGGTTCTTTTTTGTTTAAAATTATTTATTAACACTTAACTGACTATTTGTAACCCCTAGTTCAATGGCATAAGTACTAACCGATGGCCCGGTTAAGGATGTTGCTGTTTGTACAGTCGAGGACAAAGAGATGTATACACTTTTGGACCTTATTACAACGCAATAAAGTCCAAAGGTGTATACATCTCTTTGTCCTCGACTGATATTAATTACACACACTTACTTTCTGTGCTTAATTTCCGTGCTTTAATTTTATGCACACGGTTACGTTATAGACCGTAAGCCAGGAACAAATTTCGTTGGTCATCGCATCCCAGGCGACGAATGAAGCCTCGTGAAGGTCAGCTGCCTCCGTTGGTGGGTTAAGGAACGGCATGCATTTAATCGATAAAAAAAAGGTCATCGCGTCCCGATTGAAACTTTGTCTCATGATAGTTTAGGCCAGAAGTGTTGAGCCTTGGCCAGAAGTGTTGAGCACCCTTGCGATTTTCATACAAAACTCGAAACTTTAGTCCAGCGTTTCTATCTTTTTTGAAGTTATTTTATCAAATAATTCAAACTGAACAGGCATGTTTTGTTGAAGTTAGAATAGAATTGCAAATATTCTATGCAGTTACTAACTCCATGGAATATTTGCAATTTGTCGCACCGACCTAAAGTCGCATTTTTGTGACTGAGTTTTCATGTTTTATAGGTACCTTGAAATTGTTATTAAGTGAAGTTTTCTAGATATATAAATAAAATATACTTAACATTTTAATACTCAACATCAAAACTGTAAACAAAAACCGGCCAAGAGCGTGTCGGGCCACGCTCACTGTAGGGTTCCGTAGTTTTCCGTCCGTCACAGTAAGTGTCCCCACTTAAGAGTTAATAACACCACCATGTAGGATATGATATGAGAGTTCCACGTACAGCGACATCTATCGGCAAATTAAGTAAACTATTGCGCGCGAGCATAAAGTATGGAAGATGATTTTTATGGGATAATTCTTTATTGCGTGAACCGATTTTCACCGTTTTTACTTTATTTGAAAGCACGTCATTTCATTGTAATTTTGTAGAAATTACAGGTACAATAAACACCTGCTTATACGGTTAAATTACAAACTTAGTTCAGAAATTATATTGTATTTTTTTTTCAAAAACTATTCATCCTATCAAGTTCAAAATAATTTTACTAGAAAGTTTTTATAAAGTTCTACTTTTGAGATTTTTTTCATATTTTTAAAACTTATGGTTAAAAAGTTAGAGGGGGGGGACGCATATTTTTTTACTTCTGGAGCGATTATTTCCGAAAATATTTACATTATCGAAAAATGACTTTAGGAAACCCCTATTCATTTTTAAATACCTATCCAATAATATATCACACGTTAGGGTTGAAATCACACGTTAGGGTTGAAATGAAAAAAAAAATCACTCCCCACTTTACGTATAGGGGAGGTACCCAAATAAAAAAAAAATCCACTTTTTATTTTACCACTTTGTCGGCGTGATTGATATACATATTAGTACCAAATTTCAGCTTTCTAGTGCTAACGGTCACTGAGATTATCTGCGGACGGACGGACGGACGGACGGACGGACGGACGGACGGGCAGACATGGCGAAACTATAAGGGTTCCTAGTTGACTACGGAACCCTAAAAAACTGCTATGCTCTACACTTCTAGCCAATTATAAATATAAAAAATCGTCAGTCAGCTCTATATCGCAGTGAAAAAACCGCCAGCTGGTCACGTGAACATACGATCTTCAGGGCATCAGCTGACGGCCTTTCCACCTAGTGTAGCATGCCGAAAGAACGCCAGCTACATCTCGCGGCGTCCCTTCGGACTATCCGCGCTATTAATTTTGTTTACCGGCCAAGTTGCGCGAGTTTAGGGTAGATTAGATCGTGGTTCTTCTACTTATAGTTAGGTGGCGCCGATATCAAAATATGATATTATGTGTCCCTTTTTTATTTTCAAAGAAGTTGACGACTGAGAAAAGAGGATATTCGCATCAATTTTATATTGGAAACCGGCGTATCGTCTTGGAATACGGCCGCCAGTCGCTTCTAAAGAACTCGAGCCCGCATTCCGAGTGGCTCACCAGGTGAAACCGGCGTATCGCCTTGGAATACGGCCGCCAGTCACCTCTAAAGAACTCGAGCCCGCATTTCGCGTGGCTCACCAGGTGAAACCGGAGTGTCGCCCTGGAATACGGCCGCCAGTCGCCTCTAAAGGACACGAGCCCACATTCCGAGTGGCTCACCAGGTGAAACCGGCGTATTGCCTTGGAATACGGCCGCCAGTCGCCTCTAAAGAACTCGAGCCCGCATATGCATGGCTCACCAGGTGAAAGCGGCGTGTCGCTCCGTGAAGTGTTCTAGAGTTTAATTGGGGACTTCGTATTTTATTTGCCGTGCTTTAGTTCTATATTGTTGTTACCATTCTTACATATCTGCGATCCGCATTTTTATATTAACCCTAAATCCCCAAAATTCTAATTGCCTCATTTGACGGGCGTACAAAGACCTGGCTCTTGAATTTAGGCTACTCTCATCCAGCGAATCATCCGTCAACATCCATATCACTCGTCTCATTAATCCATTACTTTCCCCGCAACCAAATTACCAGCCGAGTCTTTATTTGTACTTACTAGTTTTGCTAGTACAGGGAGTACTAGCAAAACGTTTTATTTTCCTTTCGTGCGGAAAGTAGACGTCTACGATACTAAGGTAATTATTGAATGTTAAATATCTTTATATCTATATCATTATCGTAATTTTTATGTGAAGTGCTAATTTTAAATAATCTGATTATTGTAATTTAATTACATTCTATCCGGCTCGAAGGACCAAATTGCTAATTTTAAATGATTTACTTAATCTGCAAAATTAAACGTGTTAATGCAAATTACGAAGTGTTTTACTGCAAATTGGCGCCCGAATTAAGGTAAAGAACTGTGGATTTCCTTTTAATAATTGAATTTTTTTTTTTTGGATTTGTGAGACGGTGACCGTAGACCGGTCGCGGTTCTATTAACCTTAATTTTGGTTTGTTTCAGCCTGCTGCCTCCTTACGTCCCATCTTTAACCCGAATTCCTTCATATTGAAATATTGCTTTTATTTATGTTAAAAAAATGAATTTATCTGTTGACCTTTACTTATACCTTTTTCTCAATTACCCGTAACATATCCCGAATACCTTATTTCATAGTTTGAGTCCTGTAGTTAGAGCCCGTAGACGTTAGGGAATTCGCAGGTAAGTCAGACATAGAATGTATGATTTGCGTTTTGTTTATTTTTTTTCAGAAACTGAACTTGTTTTTTTTTTTTTGAATTCGAACTCTACTTAGCATTTAGACTTCGAGTTTTATTTTCTTTCTTTGGCTTAAGCGCTTGGTTTAGACCACTGACATACTCGAACTTCGGATTTTAATTTTGAGGTCGATTAGCTTTAATTTTTGTTTGAACTTGCAACGCAAGACAACATTCGAGTTTTCGCCATGTCGCACTTAAGTAATGAAGGATCAATTGCTGAGACGCCTTATGCACACTCGTCTTTAAACTCAATGGCAAACGATGAAGAACAGTTTTTTGATTCTGAACCACGACTCCAGGTGATGCATATGTCCGGACTTCCCCCGCCTTTTCCTTTCAAAGATTATTCACTTGCGAAATGGAACTTGAATTTTTCCGGGGACACTTGTGTTCGCGAATTTTTCTTTCGAATTGAGGAAGAAGGTATGGCGCGTATCGTCAATCCTTCATATGTTGTCAGACGTTTCCATGAATTGTTGTCAGATAGTGCCTTGAAACATTTTAGGACAATCAGATATCCGGGTCTTACTTACGCGGAAATAAAGTCTGAATTCGTTAAAACCTTCGACGTAGCCGATTTCGATTTCAAGCTCGAGAGCCAACTTCGCGGTTTATCACAGAAGGACAACCAGTCAGTGGTTGATTTTGTTATTCAGGCGCGCGATCTAAACGCAAAGCTTCGTACACCGGTTTCCGAAGACAACCTATTTAACATTATTAAATATGGAATGAATCCTAGATATCATCCTTGTCTTGCAACTAACGTGGTTAGGGATATTATTGGTTTGTTAGAAGTCGCGAAAAATTTTGAAGCCTTTCAAGGTTCACGTCCAGCACGTTTGGCTATTGCACCGATTAGTGCTCAAGTTGTAGGTCAACCCAGTTCTATAGTGTGTATGAAGTGTGATGCAACTGGTCACAACTATCGTAATTGTCCTTACGTTTCATGGGCAGTGTGCTTCAAGTGTAAGCGTGTTGGTGCAATCACCCGCGATTGTCCTAGTTGTAATTCTGGTCCGTGAAAAAACGAATTAGTGGCGCACTAAGAGGTCCATCGGTGTCGCCCGTTTATATGAATAATTCCCCGGATAATAGACTTTTTATTGATGCTTTAGTTGCTGGCTCTTCGGTAAGAGCTCTTTTGGACTCTGGTGCTCAGGTTTCACTAATTGATATATCCCTCCTATTGGAGCTCGGTATAGCATATCACGAGAATATCCGGCCTTATGTTGTCTCCGCCGACAATTCTCCTATTGAAATTTTAGGCGGTTTGGACGTCCCCATTCTTTTTAGTGGCATTCGCGTTCTGCACCCCTGTCTAGTGAGCAGTAATCTTCCTACTGCATTTATTTTAGGAATTGAGTTTTGGAATGCTGTTGGTCTCATTGACATTTTAAAGAAGGCATTCCGTGATGGTTTGTCAGGTAAGCTTTACGTCGCTTCACATCATGTTCCTGTCGCAGTCCCACGAGTCATAGGTGAGGTTCGCTATGTCCACCCTCGTACGGTGCTTGCACAACTTGAGGAATCAAAACTCCAATCTGTTATTAACGAGTTCGAGGAGATTTCTTCTGATAAAGCTGGATTAGGTTGTACTTCGTGGCTTTCGCATAAGATTGAGACTGTCGGTTCGCCCATCCGCCAACGTTACTATCCCTTATCTCCAGTCAAGCTTAAGATTCTCAACGAAGAGATCGACAAGATGTTAGAGTCATTCGTCCCTCACGATCACCCTGGGCTTCCCCAGTGGTGATGGTTACCAAGAAAGATGGTAGTATCAGGTTTTGCGTGGACAGTAGGAAGTTGGACAGCGTTACCATCAGGGATTCATACCCTGTCCCGCGCGTCCAGCACATCCTTGATAACCTACGAAGTGCCAAATATCTAAATTCATTGGATTTTAGGAGCGCTTTTTAGCAAATCCCCTTAGCTGATAAGGCCAGTTGTGAGAAGACGGCCATTATTGTACCCCAAAGGGCCTCTTTGAATTCGTTCGTCTCCCTTTTGGTTTAACCAACGCTGCGTCCGAGATGCAGAGGCTTACTGACATGATTGTCAATTTTGAATATACCCCTGAGTCTGAGGATTTTATCTTCGGCTATGTTGATGATTTGATTTTGGTATCTCGTGATTTTGACAGTCATATGCGGCTTATTCGTAAGGTTCGTGATTGGTTGAAGGAAGCTGGTCTTACGGTTAATTTAGATAAGTGCGAGTTTTGTAAGTCTGAATTGAAGTATCTCGGCTACATCGTCAATGAGCGTGGTCTTCAAACTGATCCGAAGAAATTAGAAGCTATTAGGGATTACCCTACCCCTTCTTCTGCCAAGTCTCTACGTGCTTTCATTGGTATGTGTTCGTATTATCGCCTTTTCGTGGATGGTTTTTCTTCGATTATTGCTCCTCTGACGGCACTTATCGGTAAGACAAAGGGACGTGATCCCATCGATTGGAACGATAGTGCTAGTGAAGCTTTTTCTAAATTGAAGGATGCCTTGATGAGCGCTCCTTTGATGGCTTGCCCGGATTTTTCGAAACCTTTTATCCTTCAATGTGACGCTAGCCAGGTTGGCTTAGGCTCGGTTCTGGCTCAAGAGTTTGACGGCGTTGAACATCCAATTGCTTATTATTCTCGTTTATTCACTAAAGCTGAACGTGGATACGGGACAACCGAACATGAGCTTCTCGCTGTTGTTGATTCCATAAAGCATTTCCGCGGGTATCTCGATGGAACGAGGTTTAAGATCATTACTGACCATATTGCTCTTAAATGGTTGATCACCCTTGATAATCCTACCGGGCGCTTGGCTCGTTGGGCAACTTTGATTTCCCAATATAACTTTGAGATTGAACATAAAAAAGGTGCCCTTAATGTTGTTCCTGACGCCTTGTCCTGCGCTCAGGTTGGGCTTATCTCATTCGCGCGTGGCGTGGCTCCTTCTGGAGATCCTTGGTATGAACGTATTTACCAGGGAGTTTTGGACAATCCTCAAATGTTTACTGCATTTGCTCTTCGGGATGGTGTCTTAATGCGCAGGGTATCTATCGAAAACCCTTTAGCACCAAATCCGTGGCGTATAGTTCTTCCTGCTTCAAGGACTAGAGAGGCGGTTGCTGAAATTCATAATGGATTTCCCAACGTTCATCCTGGTGTTATGAAGACGTATTTAAAGGCTCGTGACTTATACTACTGGCCGAATATGTACCGTGATGTTACAAGGTTCCTTTCCGAATGTCAGATTTGCAAGTCTTATAAAATTGCAAATTCACAACCTCGTGGACTTCGCTTATTTCCTCGTCGTGTTGCGGCTCCAATGGATCTTCGTTCCATTGACTTAATTGGTCCTTTACCGGTTAGCCGTAATGGTTGTCGTTATATTTTGACTTTGGTTGACGTTTTTACCAAATTTGTTTGGTTGGTCCCTTTAAAGTTGGTGAATGCGAGGTCAATATCGATGGCATTAGAGTCGGAGGTTATTATGCGGTACGGTGTTCCTACTAACATTCTCTGTGACAACGCTACGGTTTTTCATAGTCGTCAATTTCTGGATTTCTTGACGAGTTATAATATTCCGGGTCCGTGTTATACCCCATATTATTCGCCACAAGCGAATGTTGTCGAGAGATTTAATCAAGTTGTGATCACTACGTTGAGCATTCTAGTTGAAAATGACCAGCGGAATTGGTCAGGTCATTTACATCGGGTCGCTCTTTATTTAAACTCTTGTATAAATCTGGCTACTGCTTATACACCGAACTTTTTGATGTACGGCCGCGAGTTGCCAATGATTCGTGAGCGTGTTGAGAATCAGGTTGAGGACCAAGATGTGGGACTCAGCCGGATGGAACGCGCTTCGAATCTTCAGACGCTTCGTGAGGTGTACGATAAGGTTTCGGATTCAATTGCTTTGACTTTTCATCGTAACGCCGCCAAGTTCAACAAGAACCGTACTGCGCCCAGGATCGTTGGCGATCAAATCGTTTGGCGCAGGAATTTCCAGCGTGGCTCTACTGACTCTCTTCGGGGCGGAAAATTCGCCCCATGTTTTGTTCGGTGCCGTGTGGTTAGACGAGTATCTCCACAGGTATACATACTGGCCGATTCCGATTCCGAGCACATCGGCACTTATCATATTAAAGATATTCTCTAATAATTTCCTTTTGTTTGAGCATTTCCTTGCTCCTTTTTCCATGATCCCATCCCAGCCGTCATGTCTTGGACCGCGTGATGCGTTGGTTTGTTGTGTGTCATTTTGTTTGTTTGTTGGTTTGTTTTATTGTTTGTTTCTTTGTTTGGTAGGGAGATGCTGTAGCATGCCGAAAGAACGCCAGCTACATCTGGCGGCGTCCCTTCGGACTATCCGCGCTATTAATTTTGTTTACCGGCCAAGTTGCGCGAGTTAGGGTAGATTAGATCGTGGTTCGTCTACTTATAGTTAGGTGGCACCGATATCAAAATATGATTTGTCTCTTTTTTATTTTGAAAGAAGCTGACGACTGAGAAAAGAGGATATTCGCATCAATTTTAAATTCAAACTTTGTAGGAGTTTGGAATAGTTTTTGTTTTAGTCGAGAAGACAGATTGTGAACCTCGAGCTGTGCAGTTGTCAGAATCCATTTTGACATCCCTTTTTTCCTATTTTAATCTGAGTTTGATTATTTGTTGGGTGTGATTGGAATTAGTATTTTTTTGATATCCAACGCCAAGTGCGTTCGTGTACCGCGTCGGAGGGGCGTCAAGCGGTTGCGGCCGAAACTGCGATACTGTCCAACGCAGATATTGGAAACCGGCGTATCGTCTTGGAATACGGCCGCCAGTCGCTTCTAAAGAACTCGAGCCCGCATTTCGCGTGGCTCACCAGGTAAAACCGGCGTATCGCCTTGGAATACGGCCGCCAGTCGCCTCTAAAGAACTCGATCCCGCATTTCGCGTGGCTCACCAGATGAAACCGGAGTGTCGCCATGGAATACGGCCGCCAGTCGCCTCTAAAGGACTCGAGCCTGCATTGCGCGTGGCTCACCAGGTGAAAGCGGCGTGTCGCTCCGTGAAGTGTTCTAGAGTTTAATTGGGGACTTCGTATTTTATTTGCCGTGCTTTAGTTCTATATTGTTGTTACCATTCTTACATATCTGCGATCCGCATTTTTATATTAACCCTAAATCCCCAAAATTCTAATTGCCTCATTTGACGGGCGTACAAAGACCTGGCTCTTGAATTTAGGCTACTCTCATCCAGCGAATCATCCGTCACCATCCGTATCACTCGTCTCATTAATCCATTACTTTCCCCGCAGCCAAATTACCAGCCGAGTCTTTATTTGTACTTACTAGTTTTGCTAGTACAGGGAGTACTAGCAAAACGTTTTATTTTCCTTTCGTGCGGAAAGTAGACGTTTACGATACTAAGGTAATTATTGAATGTTAAATATCTTTATATCTATATCATTATCGTCATCTTTATGTGAAGTGCTAATTTTTTTTTTATACCACGACGGTGGCAAACAAGCATACGGCCCGCCTGATGGTAAGCAGCTACCGTAACCTATGGACGCCTGCAACTCCAAAGGCGTCACATGCGCGTTGCCAACCCTTTACAAAAAGGAGGATTCACTGTGTTGACGACTAAAGGAACAAGAAGGTCCCTCATCGTCAACACACTGGGTCCTCTTTGAGCTCTTTGGCAACCTTACTCACCAGCAGGAACACAACACTATGAGTAGGGTCTAGTGCTATTTGGCTGTGGTTTTCTGTAAGGTGGAGGTACTTCCCCAGTCGGGCTCTGCTCCAGATTTGAGCGATGACATTCGCTGAACGTGCCCTACCACACTTAGCGAGATGCCATTCGCAGTGCCCATACCTCTCTTTTTGGCGTAGTTTAAGGACATACCCAGGTCCGGACGTAGTTTAAGGACATACCCCGGGTCCAAAAAATTTTAAATAATCTGATTATTGTAATTTAAATACATTCTATCCACTAAGGAAATTATTGAATGTGAAATATCTTTATATAGATATCGTTATCGTCATTTTTATGTGAAGTACCAATTTTAAATAATCTGATTATTGTAATTTAATTACATTCTATCCGGCTCGAAGGACCAAATTGCTAATTTTAAATAATTTACTTAATCTGCAAAATTAAACGTGTTAATGCAAATTACGAAGTGTTTTACTGCACTAGATACAGCCGGCTGACGATTTTTCATGTTAGTAAGAGCATATAAACTATCATTTACTTTAAAGTGATTAAATAGCTGCCGTTTCTGAACCCACCAACGGAGTGGCAGCTGACCTTCATGAGGCTTCATTGTATATCGCCCTTAACCACTTCATAAGTTATCGCCTGGGACGCGATTGGTCATGAAATTTGTTCCTGGCTTACGATCCATTACGAAGCTTTGACGGTTTATTGACAGAAAAAATTTGGAACTATAAAATGAAGGGTTGATTCATGATGGATTCATGATCATCCCTTATCATTCGTCACCCTCCTAAGGTCGTATTTAAATAGAGTACAATCAATCTAGATCCGTAACGAATATTATAATCCTGTATGGTCGGATTTTTATCGCCTGTCACCATAGCTGTCACATTCTAACAAGTATGTAAGTGCGAAAGTGATGCTTGACGTGATAGGGGATAAGATAACAACCATGATACGCGTTCTGCGAATATCCCAATGATCTTTAGACAATGATCATCAAATCATTCTAAAAAGAATATTTTTCGTTCTTATTAGTCACTCCATCAACACTAAAATCAGAAAGATCTAATTCACTGTCATCTTTTTCAGCATTATGTTTCGGTTTTACTACACTTATTTTTTTTTGGAGCAAAATTTTGGCATTGGTACTATCCGATTCGTCCAAGATTGAGCTTCCGAGACTTGTGTTGCTCCCGCCGACGTTGGAAGACTTGGTCATAGGCCCTCTTAATACATCAACTCCCCCAAAAAGTGCAGTGGAAGGCGTCTCACTTCGACGTGCTAACTGAGCTTCTATAGTCTGCTTTAGTTCTGCTATTTTCGGGCTTTGTCCGACATTCACGCGTATCTTCGTAGCACATTTGATGGGTTCATTTTCGATGCTGTAATGTAATTAATAGAGATTAAAAAGGGTATGTACACTTATTTTTAAAGGTTATCTGGAAGAAATCGCTTATTAGCGATAAGACGTAGTACTGCCTGTTGTTTTCCTTTGTTCATATGTACTAGGTTTACTCGTAGTGTATTTTGTTTTTATTTTGATGTGTGCAATATAGACGACTTACTTACTTATTATGACTTACGACTTACTTAACACTTGATTTAAAAAAATATTTATTTTAGCAACCAATCGTATGTATACGTTTATAGTCGAGTATCGTGTTAAGGTACACCATTATGCATGGGCAATAGAAAGATTTTTATGAAAAAAAAAATTACCTAGATATATCCCATTCATCATCTCCGATGTTGATCAAACCTAGTTCGTATTTATCATCGCTTTTCTCAGTAAGGCTTTGCGAAGGAGATGCACTAACTGATTTCATTTGTATAGCATCCATGTCGAATATAACTTTCTTTTTGTTAAGTGACGATGTCGAAGATGCATTTTTCAAAACCCCCTTGGTTTGTTTAGGACTAGACCTTCGAAAACTTTCAGTTTTGGGAACTTTGTTAATCTCCAGAAGTTCGTTAATGTCGTCATTAGTTTGTGTTTTGTGCTCTTTCTTACTGATTTCGATATCGTCGGCTCCGTATTCCAAAATGTTTGTCGCCGACTGAGTACGTAGCAGATGGTCGGTGTTATTTCGACTTGCCGCGTATTTAACAACAGTATTACCATACTCTGCATTTGCTGATGAGGGCCTTCGTGCTGGAGACATTATCAAGTTATCGATAGACCTTGCTGGTCTTTGGGGGATAAACATGTTTGTACCTGGTTGACTTCCATCAGAGTCACTTTCTATGCCACCTTGGGTTGGCAACTTAGTTTTTCTTTTGACTAGACGAGGCTTTGCATTTTTATCTTCAGTTGTCATCTCGTAGTCAAGTCTCGTGTCGAAGGCCCTATCTTCATCGGAAACCGG
Organism: Pammene aurita; assembly: GCA_947086415.1. Lineage (NCBI taxonomy): Eukaryota > Metazoa > Arthropoda > Insecta > Lepidoptera > Tortricidae > Pammene > Pammene aurita. Next base: position 20,138,803 of record OX352289.1, read on the forward strand.
TGGGCTAGTGCGTTGAACGTTAGAAACTACTGGGGATTCAGGCGGGGTCTTTAGCATACTCAGAGCTTTTTTAGCAAATTCAGTTTTTGAGCTTTTGTATTCGATCTTCCTTTTTACTTCTTTGTTCTTAACTAAAGATAAAGCCTTACTTTTAACGTTTGATATCATCGAACTTAAACTAAATGCTTTATTCAAAGCATTGGAAGTCGTGATATTGTTTTCTAACATAACATCTCGCTTTTTACCGGAAGCATCTGAATCCAAATATGCCATAATAGTATATCGCACTTGTTCATATGCAGGATATTTCTGAAAAGTGTACCTTAGTTAATAATTTTATCACTATACCTAGTTTTTTTTCAAATTAGAAATATAATCGATTTCGCCAACGTATCTTTATTTTTTCAGCCATATCAGGGAAAAATATAAATGAGACTACTTTTTTGCATTATTAGTGATACTAAGCATAGCCAACAAGATGCAAAACGGCGACCTTTAAAACCGTTTTCCCTAAAATGGCACTACGACAATCGCACGAAATTTGGATTCCGAATCGAAGCGATATCATTAATGATCAACAACTTACCTTTGATTTAATTTCTAATTGCTGTTGTAATTGGGCTTTCTGTTTTTGGAAAATATTCTGGCTCAGTCCGCTTTTGAGTGGGTCCACGCCAGCTTGCACTAATCTACTGTTGACTTCTTCTGTAATTTTTGCGCGCACCACCTTCAGAGGGCTTAAAATAAGAGTTTTTATTATTATGTATAATGGCAACTAGTTATTTATTATCATAATTATTTTTTCACTTCTCATGCTCGTAAAGTTCTACTTTAAGTCGTGCGTGGACGACATAAAATCGCATTTTAACCTCTAGGGCATAAAGTAAAATTTTCTTCTAAGACTAAGAATGTGGCTCAACAGCCAAACAGAGTCAAAATATATTGCACAATTTAATTGAACAGTAAAATTTCGTAGAATACTGAAACTTGTTCTTTTATTATATTCTTGCTATAATTATTTAAATTGCGTGTTTTCTATAATTGAATAAATGAAATCAAATAAAATAGGAGTTGATAATAGTTTAGAAATGCCCCGAAATGATTTTATGACTTGGCAGAAAACAAGTATCGAAGTCTAAATTCACATGTTGAAAAATAAAAAAAAAAAACATTAAAAAATTAATCGGCGGGAATTGGTTATACTTATTTAAGTTCTTTCACTTTATGACGATTTTGTTGTTGAAATTGAAGGGAAAAATAGTATTTCCTAGAATTATTAAACGATTGAACATAAATAATGACACCGAGTGCACTGTCGCCTAATACGTTAATCGAGCAGAGTGCACAAAAAGTAGTAGAACAAATATGGCCGCCGAAATCAAAGCACCTTTATCTTAACGCATATGAAAATTTCATGCGTTGGAGATCTGAAAAGCAGGTAAATACGTTAACGGAGAGTGTATTTCTTACGTATTTTGACGAATTGTCAAAAAAATTACAGCCGTCTACACTATGGAGTTTATTTTCTATGTTGAGAGCTACCGTGCTGATGAAAAATGATGTGAACCTAAAGGACTATACGAAGCTTGCGAGTTTCCTAAAAAGGCTTTCTGTTGGGCACAAAAGCAAAAAATCCAAGGTCTTCACGGCGATGGAAGTGGAAACATTTTTAAATACCGCTCCCGATGACAGATATTTGGCCACAAAGGTAATAAAAATGTTAAGTATTTAAATTATTTTCATTCATCATTTCAAGGACCATCGTTTATATATAACACGAATGTGTGAAATATTGCACTTAATTAATACTTTTTTATTGTTTTTGTTGCAGGTTGCCCTAATATTTGGTATAAGTGGCGCATGCCGCGGTATCGAATTAACAAATATTACAATTGATGATGTTAAAACAGACTCGATATTGCAAGCTATAAACTTGCCAAATACTAAAAATAACCGGGAACGAACATTCGTTGTAAAAGGCGAATATCTAAATATTGTAAAAAAAATCAAGCTTTACGCCCCGAGAATGTATTAACACCTCGTTTTTTTTTGAACTACCAGAAGGGTAAATGCACGCGCCAAGTAATAGGCCGTAATAAATTTGCATCAATGCCTAAAGAAATTGCTCTGTTCCTAAAATTAGATAATCCAGAGCATTACACTGGCCACTGTTTTAGACGAACTTCAGCCACTCTGTTAGCAGACTCGGGAGCAAACCTAACAACTATAAAACGCCATGGCGGATGGAAGTCGGACCAGGTAGCCGAAGGCTACATTGAGGAGTCTGTGCAAAATAAAGCAAAGATAACAGACTGTATTACCGAATATATTCATTTAATTCCGAATGAGCCGCAGCCAGGTCCATCGGGCGTTAACAATGATGGATATTTTCAACCACAACCCGCCGCTGATGAAAATCCCGTTAGATCGGGATCGGGAACATCCTCATTCCATAATCGTAATGTAGCATCCTCTCAAATAAACACTGTCAATATGCCAGGAAAGACGATTTCTTTTAATATTTCTAATTGTACTAATTTTACGTTAAATTTTAATTAAATACTCTTTCATATATGTAATGTCTTTGTTTTATTCGCTCACAACCGAAGTTTTCCTCGCAATCGAAGTGAAAAGCAGAGTGTATGACTCAGGCATAAATGTCAATTTTTACCCATTGCCTCGGGTAAAAATGGATCGGTTTATGCCCTTGTTGTACAATCTACTATTTTAAATCCTTACCTTCCTGGTGGACGTAAAGGGCCGTTTGGTTGTTTGATATTCAAATGAAGAACTGATTTTAATTCTTCTCTCTGATGGGATTTAACTGAATTCTTTATCTTTTTTTGTTTCTGGTCAAATGTTTTGTTGCCATTGATTTTGTTGTTAGTAGCCTGTGGCTTTTTTGTTTCTTTATTAATTTTCTTTGACGACGTGGCCTCGTCGCGTTCTTTTAAGGACTTCTTGATAAGTCGTCCTTTTGATAGAGATTTCTCGTCTGATACTTTTGAAAAAGGCTTAACAGTCTGATTTTTGTATAGCCTTACTGAACTAGAAGTATCAGATGTGCTGCTTGAGTCCATGTTCAGTAGTTCCTGGGCTTTGCGATGAAGTTGTTCTAAGCTATTATGTTCTACGGCCGGTTTTGACACTTTAACCGGTTTCGGCTCTTCTTCCTCCTCTTCTTGTGTGTTGGAAACCTGTAGGTACCCCGAATTTAAGACTATAAGTAAAATATAAGTAGAACACTAGATTAGGACACACACTCTACATATATAGGTAGCTATTTGAATTTTATTACACATTGTCCTTTAAAACATAATGGATTAGTTACCGAACCACCGTCTGACGAACCGCCTGCTTGCGTGTTACGCATGCGCTCCTTCAGCAAAGCTTCCATCTGTCCTGCTCGCTGGCGTTCCGCTTCAGCTACTGCTCGGGATTCCCGTGCTTCCTTCGCTACCTCGTTTAGTTTCTGAACTACCAGTTCGTACTGCTTCGACTGAGCCTCGTCGCGCCTCACCCAGTGTAACATTTGTTCTTCAATTTCTTTTTTACGTTCTATGCCTTCACTGTCACTGTTTATTTTCTACAAACATAAGAAATTCAGGGAATATGTATATAATTAAATACGTATGTGAGCAAAATCTTTATCTATCCAATCTTTGATAAATAATAAATGCAGGTTATAATTACCGTTTGTGTGAGAGCCTGCTTCAAACATAATATTTCTGCACCCTGGTCTTTTATTGTTTTTTGTAGCGCCTCGATGATCTGTTTGTCACTTTCGTTAGGTTTCTCAATTTCCTTTGCTTTAAAATTATTTAAGGTTTCGAAAATTTGATTACGTAATAAATCAATCTCTTTTGTGTGATTCACTTGTTCGGCCCTTTTCCACTCTTCGAGTTTTTTAAACACATCATCATTATTAGCAAAAACACCGACATCTCTCATTTCTTTGCTTTTACTGTTTTTAATCTGTTCATTGGCTTTAATAACTTCACTGTCTACCAATACTTTATTATTATTTGTGATTAATATTTCCATTTCTTTTATCTTCATTTTTAGTTGGTTTATCTCCTCATTGAGCTTATCATTTTCATTACTTATTTTATTGACTTCTGTGGTTTCAGTCTGTTTTACGTCTCTTTCTGGAGGCTCATCTAAAAAGTTTGCATGTCTCCTAGAAATGTGACTTTTTAAGTACAGTTGATTTAAAAAAACTTTATCGCAAAATTGGCATTTGTTGTATTGTGGAACTTCGCCGTTCGCAGTAGATTGAAAGATATCTGCTTTATTAGTAAGAGTTTTTAATATCATTGCCGCAATGTTATCATTTCCATAGGGAAGAAGAGATTTATAGTGAGGTTTTCCTTTTCTACGTAGTTTTCTAAGTTCGTCTTCTTTGTCCTGTAATTCCTTTTTTGCGGTAGCGAGTTCCTAAAAATGAGAAGAGTAATGAATTTTCACTATTATTAAGCTCGTGGCACAATTGCAGTCTAGATTAGATATTTTCATAGCGGATGGACGTTTTCATATAAGTATAGAAACGGAGTGAAGGTGTGTAGATACTTAGGGTGTAAAGTAGATATATATTTGGGAAGGATCAACTTCGGATCACCGTAACCGTAAACTCTGTAAAGGACTGCAACGGTATCTGAGTAAAGTGTGAAAATTATCACGGGACCCCCAGAACTTCGGGTTAAATATAACTGTCTCCGGCATCGCTTCATGGTACGTATTCCACAAATACGCACAAAGCGTTTCGCTTCAACATTTCTTATGCGAACTGCCAAGGAGTGGAACGCCCTGCCCGAGTCTGTCTTTCCGAACATGAGTACAATCTGGGCAAAGCAAGAGTAAATAGAGGTATTTCATAGGTAAGCGTGCTCCACCGTAGACCGCGTCATCACTTACCAGGTGAGATCGTCGTCATCACTTACCAGGTGAGATCGTCGTCAAACGCCATAAAAAACGGACTTCTACTACCTGTGCAATAGTATCTATTTCCTGCCGCAGCACAAACACGCTGCGATCGAGGTAATGTCGGCAGAACTGCTGGTACTCCACTGCCAGCTGGGCCAATCGGAAAAGTTTCACCACACCTTCGTCAAGTATTCGGACGTCAAATTCTGATTCCAAAACGCAGTCCAAAATCTACAATTGAAATGGCAGAGATGTCTCTTTAATTCTAAAGGTGATTGTGTTATTCGAAAATTGTTTTTTAAATGTACTTTAATCGGTTCTTTGATGTCTGAGCTGCAAAATTAACAGTTATTTAAAGAAAATGTAGGAAACAGGCTTGTAAGGAGAAAAGTCCTCAAAATCTCTTCTAAATACCTAAAACTGGTATGGATGTGCTCCTCATTGTCTTTAAATAGTAAGTATACGAATTGACTGGTTTTATTTTATGGAGGGGTGATTAGTCGAAAAGAAGGGGAGGGGAGTCGAAATTAATTGTGCTAGTTTTCGTCCGCATATGTGAGTTTTCCGTCCAAACCTACTTATTTATACATTCATATTATCATATTCAAGATTTTCCCAAAATAAAAACGTAACATTAAAAAAATACTAAAGCTAAAACTGAAATAGTTGACTTTACAAAGTTTTCCCCATATATTTGTAGCAGTTTAATCAAGTGGACGGTAAACTGGACCAGGGGGCTATGATATATAATAATCACAGATGTTAGTTATGTACGCTCCAAAAGTGAAGCACTTAATATGAGTGAATTCAAACAATTGTCGCTAGTTGCGCACCGGCCAGCGTGAGATGCGGACGTGCCAATGAGCTCCCGCCACCCGCGTGAGAAAGAGACAAACTTTAATTTTCTAACAATGACAGTGACAAAGATGTAATGATTGTCAAAATAGATAAACATAACAGAATCGTTGCTAGGTTATGAAACAATTCTGGAAGTATTTTTTTTTTCTCATTTTGTTAGAGTATAACCCATCCATAGTAAATATCATTGCCAGGGGGGCGATTTTTGACAATCGAACGCAAAGAATTTAACCTCGAATATAACCGCACACAGTTTTAAATGTCATATTCGAGCGCTCAAATCTCAAAATTCGCTCCCCTGGGCGGGAAACTAGCATAATCATAGCATACTTCGTTATATATTACTTTTGAAATCGTTGGTTGGGGGTTAAAAAACAAACAGACACACTCAATACATGTTAACTTAAATGAAAAAAAGGTTTCTTACGTCGTTCACATGCTGTTCTAATAGGGCGAATTTCCGGTCTCTTGTTAAACTATCAATATCGATTAGTCCTGTAATGAAGCATTATTTTAATTAGGATAGGCTAAATAGTGCCTATGCTAATTCATGAGGGCCCAGGCCCACAGACCCCAGGCACATAGAAAAAAGCTGGGAGGAAAGGCAAGGAGGAAGATGATGAGTAATAAATTCAGTGATCGTACATTTTCCAGCAAAATTGGTGCAAAGACGTATTTTTATTAAATTGTTATTGAATTACCAACCATCTCTACATTATTATTACTTAGTTCTAAATGGCTTTGATTTTATTAAATTATTGGTTCAAACATTTAATAGCCTCAAAATAATAATAACTCTAGCACTGCACCAAAAATGCTGGAAAATGTACGATCACTGGTAATAATAAAGTGTTTTTTTTTTTGGGGATATGGTATTTTTGCTCACTCTCACAAGTTATAGTACAGTCGCAATCAAATATATCGGAGCGGCCAAGGTGCTAAAAAATATCTGTACATGTACTTTATCGCCTTGACAATAGAGGCGCTGTTCAGATATTTGTGACCACTTTGGCCGCTTCCATATGTCTGATGGTGACTGTGCTTATGGTATAATAGGGTAAAACTGCACGGCTAGCACATGTTACAAGCGCGACTTAAGTCGCGAGTAGGGAAAACCTTCCCGCGCCTGTCAAAAATCTCGCTTTCCGGTAGCATAACTTGCACTCGTGACAGCAATTGACACGAAGAGAACTCAAAGTCGCGGCGCGAGTCTTCAGTGTTCCCTATTGAAATCAGTGTTGAAAAAAAAATGTTTTCACGTGGGACAACACTGAATCGGTAATAGAGTGGTGCAATTCCATTCGTTTTTTGATGGTAAAAAAAACAAATTATTCTCAATGGTTTAGTTTTTTTTCTGTCAATGTCATGAACTTTCAAATGTTGTTAACATTTCACAGCAAGAATATTTGTAAGTATTTGAGTTTTATTTATTTACGCCTTTCGGTAATTTAATAACTTCTCCCGTTTTATGTTTTTCACACTCGCTCCATAATAAATATGCACGTAGTAGTTTCTAAACTTCCACTTTTCATGTAATTAAATCTCATAAAGAATACATTATGAGTTTAATTACATGAAATCGTAAATTGAAAATATATTATTTTTCAGAATAAGTCCCTCATCACATTCCCAAATATCAAAACACCTAACGTAAAATTTACTGTTACAACGTGAATGTGCCAAGGGACCTGTAATATTTTGTAATGTTTTCTCGGTGTATCTCATTCATTACTTTCATTAGGTACAGTAGCCTCATGAGGACACAATCTTTTTAGTTCCTTATTTATTAACAAAATTAATTTAATTTCAGGTACTACCCAATTGTTTTACAATGGTCGCTTATCACAGAAAAAAGAAAGGGTGCAAACTGTAGCGGTGGCGATGGCGGCGGCGGTTAAGGCGGAATCAGACGGTTCATTTTTCGTTCATTTTTATGTTTCATTCCGCACCTTTCACCCGAAGTGACACGTCTGATCATAAAGTGAACCAAAAGTGCCGAACAATCACCCGAGGGAACATTCATCCGAGTGAACCGTCTGATTCCGCCTTTAGCTCCGGGCAATAAATAGTTAACAAATGCATCACTGAACGTAACTCAAATCCTCAGAAGCTCGAAGCAACGCTCGTCGCGGTGCCGAATAATAGTAATTATAAATAAAATAAAATATTAAAACAATATTCTTTATTGTTTATTTTCCTCGATTTGCGATTTTTTTTACTTAAAATATAAAAACAGGAGGTACAGGTAAATTCACAAGAATGGCGCTGAATGGCTATGAATATGATGGTAGATTGGCACTGCACATGTGGCTTCTACTTTTGCATGGTTACATATAGGCCTAAATGATGCACTAGGTGTGCATCTGTCTGTAGGCTCACCATCCAACGGCGGCACCAGTCTGTCGGATAAGTCGAATTAAGACATTTCGATTCTAGCTCCCATAGTGAGCTGCTATTGATAGTGATTTGTTAGTATGTCTACCGGAAGTTATAATTTGTTAATGTATAGGTACATAGGTACTGCAAATTATCTCGTATATGCGTTTTTAACACCAAAACTGAAAACATGGGTTCAAAGCATGCTTTTTACCAAATTAAAGAAGAGTTATTTTATTCGTAAGTTATATGATATATATTTATACAGGAAAAGTACCATTTTGTGCACTCAAACATCGTGCATGACCTTCAGTGTTGTGCCGTGGGTAATTTAAACATGTGTTCCTTCCGTTTTAAGAAGCTAACTTCTAATGAAGCTTTGTGATATAGGGTACCAAAATATTTTTGGCTTTAGAATACTTGTAAAACAGGTTAATTACTTATTTAAAGTAAGAATTTTCTAGTGAAATTGGCACACGAGCTCCAAAAACCACCCGCGCGAGCGAGTCGCGGTCTTGATGCGTTGTGTCAAAATCGGCAGTTGTGCCAGTTGTGCTAAGGATTTTAGTTCAAAGTCGCGAGTCACTGTCATTTTATGACAGTGGCATTCGATCGCGGGTCTGTCGCTCCTTTCACGCGCAAGTTGTGCTGCCAACTAGCGACAACGCATGAAGTCGCACCGATCTGTCTCTTCTCACGCCTGTCACGCGTAAGTTGTGCTAGCCGTGCTGAGACTTATGTCAGTTATGTTATGTCAGTTATGTATGTCACAAAATAAATAAGGCAATTGTAATGTAAGTATTACTTTTAAGTAGGTACAATACTTTTTGTCGTGACGGACTACAAAATTGTAAAGGATTTAAAAACTGCACCTACTTGACGGAATTAAGCCTTTTAAAAATGGGGAGGTACTTACTAATTTTATTCCAGTCTATGTGAATCCGCGGTCTGTGGGTACTGAAAGCAAATCCAGTTTCCTCCGCTAATCTCGGAAAGTTATGATGTAGCTCGAAAGACGTTTTGCACGCCATTTTTGTTTATTTTCCTTAACTTAGGTTATGATATTCGTCATAAGTGCACTTAAATAATAACATTTCGTATAAAAATCTTTGATGGACGTAGTTACTGATTGTTTACAATACGCATTGTTGACGTCCACGTTGCCTAGCAACGCTTGCAGCGTAAACCACTCTAATCAGCGCAGCGAGTTCACCCCACGAACCAATAGACGGAGAGCTGGCCACGTCAGATAAGTATGACACATTAATGAGAGCAACGAAACTCCTCTAGTTAGTTTGCTATACTATACTTCTTTCTAGATCCGACCATCTGGCAGCTGTGAAGTAGTGGGGGTCAAAGAATGTAAATAACTTGAAGAAATCAAATCTTAGAGTTCTGGGTTTGATGCAATATTTGTGGGAAATTTAGATTATATCATAGTCAGAAGTTTCTTATAGTTTGTCGCCTGCTGTTTTTGTTTCCGCAATAATACACAATGTTTTTGTTCTCGTGTTAAAATATAGGCCCCTGCCCTATATCAATGACACAAATTCGGCAGTTTTTACCTATTTTGGTATTACCTTTTTCCAACTGAAAAAAATTGTTGGTCTGTACTGAACTTCACCTATTAAAAGCTGCCAGATTCCCGAATCTATCAATAAGGAAGGTTTAGCGATCTAACTAGTCAGTAGGCCTAGCACATGAGTGTATCGACAGTATCTCGCGGTCGAGATAGACATCTGTCACTGTCTAACTGTATTCATCAGAAAGTGACAGATGTCTATCTCGACCGCGAGATACTGTCGATACACTCATGTGCTAGGCCTACAGGTTTAATTGCTCTCATTATTGTGTCATAATACTCATAATGGTCATATCTGACATGGCCAGCTCTTAGTCCACAAGAGAGAAAGCAGATTTTGAACCAGTTAAATGAAAATTTGAACCGAATTTATAGTTATTTGCTATTTTTCGTATGAAATAGATTATTTCTTTAAATGGTCTTAAAATCTAATGCGCCCGATGGAATGGACTTATATTTGGCATTTGTTATATTAAATGCCTTTTATAACTACTGTGAATAGGAGCGGTAAGCTCGATAAATTAACGTCATTTTTTAATTTCAACTGGTCTTAAAATCTTATACGCCCACCGGAATAGTCTTAAATTTGGTTTTGGTGTGTCAAAATTCGGAGCGGTAAGCTCCATGATAAATTAACGTAATTTTTTCGTATTTTCAGCTTGACCCCATACATACTAGCGCCCATGTAAGGCCTTTAAGACTTAGGTTTTAAGACTAGATGGGCTCTACAACGCTATACGGAGGGCAACCGGTAAGAATTTTCGTAAATTTACAGTATGGTATTGTGAGCTCCAGTACTACAAAATTGATAAAAGCTTCTTAGGTCAAGCCCTTAACCCTTTATAAGGCCTCAGTTATACAGATATGCTACGTGAAAGTTAAATACACTACCATGTTTGTAATGCACTGGGGAACACATCTACGGCAAAAAAAAACGAAATCATTAAGAAAAACATGTGGTCAATATATGCACTCAGCCTGTTAGTTCACTTGAGTTTTCAGATGATCTGTTTCCAATACACCTATTCATTGACATTGACATAACAAACATAAGGTGCTCTGTACAGACTGGCGTTTAATTGACTACATACGGTACTCGAATATTATTGTGTATCTTGTAGTGGGTAGGATTAATATACGAATATCACTGAAAAAAATATAACCTGTGGCCCGTTTCACGATACAATTTACAAGCGGAAGTCTCTTTCTATCAAGGAGTTAGAAAGAGACTTCCGCTTGTAAATTGTGTTCCGTCAGGTCTATAGATATAGCATGTAACCTTTTATAATCTTATTAATCTTAAGTGGCAAATGATACACTTTCCTGACAGACACTTTACAAACAACGTAGTACAGTTATTGCAATTCACGATGGAGAGTGAATTTATCAAAATTAGACCTTGTCATCATACCAATAAGAGTCTCGCCACTCGCCATCGTGAATTGCAAGAGCTATAATTCAAATTATTAGATACAGCGACGTGTATATTTTTAATAGTATAATGGAAACAATGACGATAGCTTGCTTCCCTTGACAGGCATAGTGCATAAATTGACCATATACTATAGATTAATTAATTACACTAAAATTAAATACTGACCGAAAAAGTATGAATGAGGAAAGAAAGCCTGATATATTCGCTATATAATACCATTAAAGTTAAATAAAAAAGAGGATGTTCTTCTCCGTAAATGTTTATGAACTAAGTGGTTTCCAAATCGTCTCTGCCTTATAAAGGGTTAAAGCCTAGTTACATTTGTCCTAGTTAGCTTCCTAAATGATTTAGTTTCTATCTTCTATCTAGTTTCTAAATTTAGTCAAGTGTAACCGCGTAACCGCCTCTAGTCAGTAAATTTACCATGAAAACAAGTTAGGATCCTAATTAGGATGCTAGTTAGGACACTAAAAAAAGTAAAGTGTAACAGGGCTTTTACATCCAGGGACTGTTTTCGTTACGATATAAGCGGTACGGTAGCGCTATAGAATTTCGATACCTGTACGTTATAAAGGTAGAAATATACCGATTAAAATATAACGTTATTTTTCGATACGGTACTTATACCTATCTTTATTTTAACGATATGCAACCGGTATTATTTAGGTATCGTAATTTTAGATCGTAGCTAGATGGCGCGCGCGGCCATAAAGGAACTGTGCGGGGGAGCGGAGCACGGGGAGCCGGCCGGTAGCCTTTATGAAAACGGTTGAGGTATCCAAAAAAATAACGGTACAGTTATATTTCGCTACAGAAAAATATCGGTTGAGCTACCGAAATCATACCGAAACTAAACAGAATGTCATATCGATTTAAAACTGTATGACGTCATATCGTTTTAAAACGGTACCTGTATTTTTCCAATGTGCACTCTCTGCTTACATCATGGACGATGCTTGTATGGCCCTTACATGATGTTTGACCCATCATGGTCTAGAATATGTCTAGTCCTAATGCTCTCACATGCGCATTGCTAGTCTGTGGTCCCGGACCCGGTCCTTTATTTTTTTTAAACCATCACCAGTCTTGCGTTTTCATCCATTCAGCCACGCATTCGAGATGGGTGCGTATAAAGTTTTAAGCCGTATCCAGATTACGTATGTAATCTACGGCTCGCGGCACTTTATTTCGACCACCTGTAATACGGTGATGCTGGGAAGTGGGAACTCAATGGGTTTTAATAAAAGTCAATGTTAAGTGGTTACTAACCATTTGCTTGATTGTTAATTATTTATTGATCCAAGTTACAGAGCGTGTCGTCGGTTGGTTATTAATCGTTCTATCTATGTTCTAAGAGGAGCAGTCTCATGGGTAAAGGGCGGCCTAGCGACATGCAGTTCATTTCACATTTTTTTGTATTTTTATTCGAATGTCGTCGGCCAATTGGAAACATATGTATGGTATCTATTAGAAAAGTGTGCAACGTTCAACAAGAAACATAAAGCGTGAACTCAAAATATGCAGGAGTCGATTGTACAAAAAATACAATTTGATTCGGAACAGTCCTGAATATTTTGCAACCAGCACACGCTCTATGCTCAAGTTTATAACTTTGTACAAATGTAAACATTTTCGTATAAAAATAATCAATAACATCGCTTAGGCATATCGTGTATCCAATGGGGCGCGTGTGGTGTGGTCTCGGTGTCGAGCAGTCGACGGGCGTAGCGTGTTTAGGCCCCGGGCTTCTCCTCGGAGCAGGCGGTGGCGCCCGACGCGACGGAGCCGTTATTGTCGTCGTGCGAGGCCTGGCACGCCAGCGACGGGAACTTCTTGTATAGCTCTGCGCGGTACTTCGGGTGGCTGGAACCAAATATCGTAAATCAATAAACAAGCTCCTAATTTTTCATTTCTTTCTCGACAGTTATGGATGTGCGAGGACATTACATATCAGTACAGTAAATTACGAGTAGGTAGTAAAACCGGATTTACCTTCATTTAGGTACTTTTCCGAAGAGGAATCTAAACTAATAACTGTTACCAAGTCGAATGAAGTAGTGTGGTTACAGCATTTGGAGGATCGTAAGGCAAATTATAACTGTCGTTGAACCGATATTTACTCGTATTCCACTATCAACGAAAATGTGAAATGTTGGAAAAGGTAATGTAATTTAAACGTGAAACAAGTTAAACGGTAGGTACGCATTTATCTATGCGCACTATACGAGTAGTTAATTAAACAGGAGTAATTACTATTATCTACCTATTCTCGATATCAAATATCCACGATCGCAGCTTTTTCTTTAATTTATGATTAAGTATTCGTAGAACAGAAAACCGACCTGATACCGTATACAATAGGATTGTAGACAGCATTCGCCTTGGCGAAGAGCGAGCCCCAGATAGTGGCCAGAGGGCTGATGTTAGCATTCTCGAACACTCCGGCGTAGTTGATCACGAGGTAAGGGGTCCACGCCATGAACCACAGGGAGATGGTCATCAGAGCGACCTAAATATTAAATAAAATGAAACAGTGGATTCGGCGTTACATACGAGTCAATTACGACCGAAAAGGACTTGTTTTAGTTCCATTGGCTGACATTAGTTGTCGATGAATTGATAATGAGCAATAGATTAGTGATGGCTGAATTGGCTGACTGCGTTTGCAGACAGACAATGGCGTTTGTATACCTGTACCAACAATCCAGTTTGCCGCAAAAGAAGAACGCATCAAAGCAAAATATTATAATCAGCTTAAAAGGATTAGGCACTAATATGTAAGAGCGATAGATAAATGTTTATTATGTAAGTATTTCGTAAAACTTTTCCATAAAACTTAAAAAAACTTCTGATAAATTAGGTGAAACGTGCAGTGAAGCTATAGACTGCAACTTGATAAGGATTTCTAATAGTCACTTCTGCGTGTTTTTATTTGTAGGTACCTTTGCCAGTTTGCACTCGGCACTGGTGTTAGCATTCTCAGATGACCTGAGTGAAGCGACGTTCATTTTCTTAGCCTGCTCCCTCATGGACTTTTCGTGTGCAGCTACGGCCTGAAGCAAATGGTTTATTACTAGCCAGTGACCAGTAAGATCGATAATAGCAACAAAACGTTATAAAACATGCAAAGCCCTCAGATGTATCTATGAAGATTTGCGACGATTTGTCTTTGAAATATCACAATATTCTCATAAGTGTTATTTTGACTGACCTGCACGATGAAGAAGTACGAGTAGATGATGAGCAGCAGCGGCATGAAGTACACGAACACCGAGTAGACGAGGATGTAGCTGCGGCTCAGCCAGTCCTTGTTCAGGTAGTCAGTTCCGCAAGCGGTCATGTTGCCCTCAGGCACGTACCTGGGCATTTATAATAGTGTCTCTTAAGTAGATAAATAATACATAATTATGCATAGCTTATATAGATATTATACGTGATCATTCCCATTATGGGATTTGTTCAATTTGCTAAGGACATTAAAATTACCTGTTCCATCCGAAGAAGGGCGCAAGTGTCCAGCCAAGAGAGAAAGCCCAGATGCCGAGGATTCGCAGCAGTGCTCCATTGTTAGTCATTGGCTTTGCGGCGATGCCCTTCACAATGACATTGTATCGGTCAAAAGCAATCATGGTCATAGTCCAAATAGAAGCGCAGCCAAACAGAGATCCCGCACAAGCGTACAGTTCACACGCCAGAGGACCTGTGTAAAAATTTGCCAACATATACACAGATCTTGTATACGTAATAAACAAGGTGTTACAAAAATGCTAGTCATCCGTTTAAAGACTCAAAGGACTCTAATCTAAGGAATCTAATCAGTAAAAACGAAAACTTATGAAAACATACAATATGCTCTTAAACGTATCACCAGTCATTTTGTAGATACAGTAGGTAGTTTTCGTAAAAGTATTGCATCTAATTAAATAGTTAGATCTTTATGTTAACGCTAGAGAACTCGTTTTTTTTACTTAATCTTTGTGACAATGGTTTCTAGAATGTTTCAAGTGTGCCTTACCCCAAACCCACGTCTCGTTATAACAGTTGACGACCATAGCAGGAGACATGCAGCACATCATGAGGAAGTCCGAGAACGCCAAGTTCACAACAAGTAAATTCGACGGGGTTTTAAGGGACTGCAAAGAAAGATTACAGAAAAGGAATAGTAGGGATTATTTAGGTATATTTCATAAAACAGGGATAATTACGCAAAAATTAGTAAATACCTTAGTACTCGTGAAGATGTAGATGACCATTCCGTTGCCAGCGATTGAAACGAAGCCGAGCACACCAATAGTGAAGCCCAAAAGACCGTGCCATAGCGGATTCATAGGAGGGAATTGGTACCTGTGAGAAATGTTTCCAAGTGAGATGAATTCTCAAGAATTACATAAACGAGTCCTCTGACCGAATCATAGTCTGTAGTCTGAGAAAAGAATTGATCAAAATGGTGAAATATAATATTTTGCAGTAAAACTTAATTCAAACAATTAAGGAATAGTACATTGTTAACCATGGGCTGAAAGGCGTCCATTTCTGATGAGATGTTTGGCGCTCGAACGAAGCCAGAGCGCCAATGGTTCGAGTCAGAACTGGGTCACTTTCACTTTACTAATTACAGCCAAAAATAGGCAAGAAGGGCTGACCGCGGGTGCATATCTGAGCACTGGTCCGTTCACCCTTTACAGTCAAAAAGATTTTCTTAAGCAAAAACATTAATCTACAGCATTTTAATTTTAGTGTATTTTAGAAACCGGTGGATTTCAATTTCGGACGGAGCTTTTCGAGGCAAAACATTCAGTCATTTTCGCGAAAATAAATAAAAAGTACCTCGCGTCATACAAATTTAGCTTATCTATGGGCCAATGTTAGAAATGTCACTCTTACAGTTGCCTTCCCCATTATAATTTGAATATTTTCATATTATTAGTATTTCATTTTCGATCACGGAAGAATGGTGTTCCGGACCTTTGGGAGGCATATAAAAAATATTCTTAGTTAAGATGGAGCTAATTTGGCTAAATGTTTTTAATGGTTTGTGTTTTATAATAATAAAAGTAGGGTGATTGTGCTAGTTTCCCGTCCAGGGTCAGTTTCCGTCCACCTGACGGTTCTGCTACAAACATATGGGGAAAACTTGAACGTAAATGAATTATCCAGCGGAAGTTTGGTCTTGTTGCGATCCATAAAATCTAAGAAACAATTCTACCATTATAAAAAAGTAATTTGACAAATAGTACCTTTAAAAATAAAACATTAATAGCCGCCTCGAATTCGGCCCTAGCAAATGTCATCGCAATAAAGAAAAAAACTTGTGGCGGGAAAAGTTTATGATGAGTTTTATTAATGATTTAGGCAGTTCACTAAATATGTTATGCACGAATTATCTATTTTAAAGTTAATTGTACAATATTTTAAGTGGATATTAAAGTTTTAGAATATAATTAATATATAAACTTTGTGGACCAAAACTAGCAGAGCAATTTGGTATAAATTTCAGTTTTGCGACCACCTGATCCCGGAAACCCAGACAGCTAGGTAAATATTTCTAATGGTTATTTTACTTCAAAATACTTAATTAATACGTAATATTGCATATAGTAGTATAGTAATATTATATTAGATTACACACTTTAGTTTCTGTCCATTTCTCATATAATGTTACGTAAATAATTGTAATAAATAAAACATTTAAATGACTTGAGCAAAGACTAAAACTAGCTCTTCTAATGCATTCTTTTCGTTAATATACGAGTTATTTGTGAGTAGACAATAGTAGTTTATGTAACTGTTACGTAATAAGGGTCCTTAAAACATGAGTGTGGTTTTATGAAATGAGCCGCAGGCGAATTTCATAATAAGATCACACGAGTGTTTTAAGGCCTAATTACGTACAGTTGCATACACTGCTTTATCTACACTCATATTATATATATTAAATTAAGTGTTCGGAAACCATAGAATGACCGCCATTTTGTACCGTCATGGCCAACTCGATTGTGCCGGCGCTCGCGCGGGACTGCGGGACCAATCGAGTTGGCCATGGCGGTAACATTATGTTATCAAATTCGATGTTCCAAATTTGAAACTCATTGCTGAACAATATTTGAGCATGCAACGTTAAAATTACGTTACTGCCGCAGATAAGAAACTTATCATAGTTAAATCGTTTGTTGTAATGCTTGTCATTGTCTACGGTTTTTGAACGCATTTTAGAGTACTTACAGTATGAGTGTAGATAAAACTATAATTAACATTAGAATGACCAAATGGTAGTAGAATAACAATTATAACCTCCATACTATGGCGTGCTCTGCTTATTTCACTTCAAAAGAAAGCTTTGTGACCGTGCCATTGCCATCGTCCGTACATGTGTGTACGGACACACACACACCCGTACATCACACACACACACACACACACACACACCCGTACATCTTTCACAATGAATATTATCCGTTATTTTCACTAAGCACTATCACATCACCATTATCTATTTACCGGCAAATATTAAAACCACACGAAAACAAACAAAAACATGCGCTGTTAAATATTTGAACACATAGTCTCGTGTTTTGAGCTGATTACTATGAAAAAAGCTACTTTTTTAAATAGTCGCATAAACTTCGGATCTGATCGGAACCAATCGGAAACCTTCGGCGGCACGATTCCGGGTAATGCACGATCCTTAGAGAATTCAACCAACCGGAGTCGCCACTGACAGGCGTTCCCCTCTGCCGAAAACATATGCCCAATGGTCATACACCTATTTGTACGTTACGTACGAATAGCCACAGAATACACTTGACGTTCCCCTCCCCCGCAAAAATCGGCTGACTTGTTTTGTAAAGAAAACGGCAGACATGGCTACTCCGGGTTGACTTCTCTAAGGAACGACCCAATAATGAACGATCCAATGCGCGGTTGACTACGCTAGTCGTGTCAATTGCATAATTGTACAAACAAGTTGGAACCCGACCGCAGGCCGCAGCAGTACGTTCGCGTATGAAGTACTTACTATTCAAAGTCAGCGACACGAAGTCAAGCGATATGTCGTCGCACGGCAGACGACACGTCACCCGAACGCAGATCAGTAGTGTCATCCGACCGCAGACGACGTGTCGTTGCGACACTACTGGTTTGTATGTACATATTTCTATGAAGTATTATTCGAAGTCAGCGACACGAAAATAGACGACACGTCGCGCGACCGCAGATCCATCCGATCCGATGCCACGAATCTTGTTGCTCGACGAAACGTCGTCTGCTGCTGCCGTCTGCAGTCGGGTTCGAAATCATAAACACAACGACATGACGCGACGATGTGTCGCTCGACGACACGTCGAAGGTGTATTTTGTATACCTACTTAGTATTGTAGGAAATTGCTGAAAAAAATTTTTTTAGGGTGGAGCCACAAAGGGTTTTCCATACATGTAACATTTTTTTTTACCAAATATCATCATGTTGCACATCAATCCATAGGACTTTAAAAATAACATTGAGGTTTGTTTTATCATTTTTTGATTAAGTGAATATTTTTAGAAATAATCGCCCTACTCAGTGGACGAAAACTAGCAGAGCCCAGGACGGAAAACTGACATTTATGGACGAAAACTAACGAATACCTCACTTTTTAAAATAATATTTTTTATACAACATCTCGCAAGTATGGATAATTATCGCGTAATATTAACATAAACTAGACTACATAAGTTATAAAGTGAAATATAATACATTTAAGTAAGGGTACTTTAAGATATTCTTTTTGCATCACAAAGCTGGCAAAATCGATAAGTGGACGAAAACTAGCACAATTACCCTACTTAACTGGTTAACAATTAGGGTAGCTTTTACTTCCCCATTTTTTCTATGACAGCAAAAGGGTGAAGTGGAGTTTCATCTATGTTAGGTGAGTGTAACAAAAGTTACCAGTGTGGGTCGACCATGTGCAGCATTTCAGGCAGCACCTTGTCGACGACCGTCTGATTGGCGGCGCCGTAGGCGGCCACCTGCCCGCCCCACGCCTGGAGCGCGGCAGTTCCGGGGCCCGGGTCCATCGTGCGATGGTACTGAGGAACTTTTGGACAAAAACATACAGGCCCGTCAAATTTACTATACAAATTGCTAAAATCGCAAAGCTTGTTCACCTTCTCGGTTCTGGATTTTTGATAAGTATTTTAAAATTGTCTTTAGCGAGAGCGTTATATTATGGTCGACACTCGAATTATAACAGATTATTACAGTATCATAAAAGTTATAATGGGCAAATGCAAAGGTAAGTCATATTGAGATCAAGGCTAGGGATGTAACTCAAAACTAGCGTGTATCAGACCACGCGAAATGGACGGTTCCGTACCTCGTACAATGAAAAAAAAATTTGTGGTTAAAGCGACCATAGAAAATGTTAATATAAATAGGAAAGCCAAAGCGCACGATACATACACACATGCGTATATTATAAAATGTTTTTTTAATGCCATAAAGCACAAACAACAAAACAGCTGCTGCTGCTGTTGCTGTACAACAGGCGGGTGTACAGCGATGATATACCCTAGCCTAGGGTAAAGTATAGGTACATAAGAAATTCCAAAAAAATAAAGTACCTGAGGCTCGAGCCACATAACTTAATTAGTCGTATTAAGTAAGTACTTACCTAAAAAGAGGAAATTCCTACGAGATGGTTATCCCAAAAATACTGAAGAAAATCGCTGCACGAACTACTCCAGTCTTAAGTATAGAATAACCAAACCCGTACGTTGAGGGTAGTCGAGGCTGCAGGTTGGAGGTGACTCGCTGCTGCTCGCTACCCCAGCTCTTTATAAGTGCTCTGTGGAAATGCGTCATGTTAGGAATCGATTTCCATAATTCAATATAGCATTTTAATACGATACAATTTTTAACAGGGTTGACAAAGACACGTAAATCTTACGCTTTTGATACTCGTACGTGCATTAAAAATAGTAGTTAAAGGGAGAGGCATATATCGACTCTACCGTTGATTCGGGATTAACTCTTATAATAATAATAAAAAAAATGAAATCAGAATCACAGACAGGTAAAAATAATATACAATTAAGAATTCCTAACTTGAAATGGCGATGGCTCCGAGTCTTTCAAGGAGTCAGGAGGAGGAGACAAGGAGGAGTGTGTTGACTGTTTTTGCGTGTATGGTGAACTGGGTAAAGGTGCATAGCATCTCTCCACCGTGTAATATTCAAACTGTTTGACAAGCAGCATGGCGTACTGAAATGAGGAAAGTCATGGTGTCCATATCACTGTAAAATAAAAATATGATATTTTATAAATTATAAATCTTTACTATAAACTGCATTTTTCTCGCTGCGCACTAAAAACCGTTCTTAATAGGGATCATGAATTGATAACACATGTTGAATTATGCAATAAAATTTAGTTGATAGGATGCAAAATGATTAAATTAGTTATAGTACGGGTGGAGACCGCAGGATCTGCTACGTTACGTGATACAAAGATAAACCCTATGGCACATGTTCATAAAAGTGATGCTGAGTTTTGTTCCGGCCATGCAACTGGCAAACTGGGTTTTTCTGTACCTACATACGAATTGCTATTTGTTGCCACAAGTATCATCGTTATATGAAATAACGTAGGTAAATACCATCCAATTTTTACACCGGAAGTGGTACTTTTTTGTGTTTTCGGCCAATTCTAATTATTTTTACTATTTTTTCGGAACTCAGCATCACTTTTATGAACATGTACCCATGGAATTTGTATCACGTAACGTAGCAGATCTTACGGTCCCCGCCCGTAGTATACAAAGAAAAAATTTTAAATTTCTATTGTAATGGTACAAAGATTAAAAAAAAATACGATTTCATGAAGTACGACTTAAAAAAACAATTTTCGATTTTTCACTGTTTTCTGTAAAATTGGTAGTATGGCAACCATTATATATAAACGCAACATTTTATTGTAAAAATAACGAACTTTACTTTATTTTTGATCGTGACGTCACTTTTTCACATCCTTTTGTTAGGATCGTTTTAAGAAACAAATGCAAATCTCAGACCTTATGTATCATTTCTGACGTTTGTGTTGCTTTAACGCAATCGACCCCATATAGACATTTCACAACAAAACCAATCGATTGATACCATACATGAAAAAAAAAACATCATGCATAATATAATGGTCATTGGTCGCCACTGTCATTGGTCGTGGTTCTATTATACATTCTGCGAATACATGACAAAAGCAATAAAGTTCTATTTAATTTTTTTGCTTGCTCCGGACTCAAAATTAGCACTAACAGAAAAAAAACCTCGTGGTGCATTTCTAAATATATATCTTGGAATACCTATCAGCTTATTATAGCCGAGCAGACCCCAGGCTCAATAGAGCCGTGGCAAAAAGCCGGGACAAACGCTAGGAAGATGATGACCTATTACCGTTTAGATGCATCGGTGCATTCCCTGTCTTGAGGTTAGCCAGCTGCAGTTCGCTAATGCAGTTATGAACGTTCTAAGACGCATATAGGGGGGCTATAACAGGATTACCTCGGATCCGTACCCCACCTAAGAGGTGCATAAAGACATTTAAGTAACTGGATTGCTGCAAAATGAGCTAAGATACTGTAGTAATTCAGCGCATACGTATGATATTTCTTTATATTTATGTATCTACATAAATATATTTAACTAGTTACAAATCTCTATTAATATCCATAGCTATGTTACAGATTAAAGGCGATATTTATTTAAACACAGGGCGCAGAGGGCGTTAACCTCATTTACAACTTAAAAGCCTAAAGAAGGCCGTTATCAGTTAATTAATGCATGGGAGCGATTAAATTTCAATCTCGTGCCATCGGAATGCTACATAGCTTCTGTAGACCGATCGGGGTTTAGCTCAAGTGCCCTACATATATTTGAGGTTTACATGCAGGATTGTTATGTGATCAAGAAAGATGGTATGAAATGATAAATAAGAAGACAAAACAAAATATTCATTTTTTTTTCCATAAAGTGATAAGTCATTACATTATGTAGCAAAAGTATTCCTAAAAGTTAAAATATTTTCTACCCATGTTTTCTTTGGTAATATACTTTCGATATTTGTCAGATTACTTATACGTAGACGGAGAGCTAGCCACGTCAGATATGACACAATAATGAGAGCAACGAAACCCCATAGTCACATCTGGCAGCTGTAAAGTGGTGGAGGTCAAAGAATACAAACCACTGCAAGAAAACAAGTCCTAGCAAATGTTAAAATATAGGCCCTCTTCTTTATAACTGAGACAACTTCGGCAGTTTTTACCTATTTTGGTAGTACTAGTCAAAAAATTTGCTAGCCCGTCACTCTGACCTCCACCTATTAAAAGCTGCCAGATGTCCGGATCTAGCAGTAAGGATAGAATAGCAATCTAATCAGAGACGGGTTTTGTTGCTCTCATTATTGTGTCATATCTGACGTGGCCAGCTCTTAGACCATTAGCGACACCGAACTAAAACCTCAACAAAAATGGTACAAAATGACAACAATGCTTTCAAATTTCCAGTGACGTATCACGACACACGCCATGATTTATCATTTCATAAAAAATGGCCTTGCATGCTGGGGGTACCCAATTTTCAAAGCGCGGTAGCGATCCCTGAAACTTGCTTAAAAATTTAAAAAAATCTACACATTATTTTTTCAGGTCAGAGATTTGGCTAAGGGGTGAGAGCCGAAAAAATTGAAATTCATGAAAATAAGCAACACCCTAATGCACCTCTTTGAAAGTACTAGGTACCTAAGACAGAAATTAGGAGCCTGCAGAGGGTTTTATTATTTCCAGTGCATATTTGTTTACCGAACAGCTTGAATGGTAAATATCATCCATTTAAATTTTAACTTTTTAAGGCTGCGTTTCCGCCAGAGATGAGCGAGGATGCGTTGCACTAGACCTGCGTTGTGCAAGGATAAACCAATGGTCCATGCTCCGAATAGTTCCGATGCTAACCGTAACCGGCGTAACCGCCTTATATTTTTGGTAAGTGGGTACTATACAGTGCTGCAGAGTCAATAATAATACTATTATACTATGTACAGAATTCTAACTGTGGCTTCAATAATCAATATGATCATTTTTGTCCTTCCTATATAGTACTCGAGCCCACCATATTAAAAAAGTAATATTATCAAAATTCTTACAGGTTGGTTCCTTATAGCGTTTTAGAGCCCATCTCGGAGATCATGAACACATAAGTCTTAAATGGGAGCCATATGGGCACTAGTAGGTATGTATGGCGTCAAGTTGAAAATTCGAAACATTACGTTAATTTATCATTGAGCTTACGGCTCCAAATATAGACACGGTAAAGCCCACTTCAAATAACTAGCATTCAAAATTTAAGACCATTCGAGTGCATAAGTTTGAAGACCAGTTGAAACTATAAAAAAATACGTTAATTTATCATTAACCTTACCGCTCCAAACTTTTATAAAACCCATTAAATAAAACAAATACCAAATTTAACAGCATTCCAGTGGGTGCAAATCATTTTAAGACCATTTTAAGAAATAACCTATTTCATACGAAAAACAGCAAATAACTATAAATTTGGTTCAAAAATTCATTTAATTAGTACAACTCATAGACATAGCTGCATGCATACTTGGATGAATAAATTAAAAGGATGGAGCATGCCTGTACAACCAACTGTGACTTGAATGAATGTGAACTTGTTTGAATGTGTGTATCCAGACGAGTGTTGCCATGTAGTACAAATTTTCCCAATTAAGAGTAAAGTATTTTTGAATAAAAAAAAAGATTTAACCATATATATTAATATATATATGGTAAAATGGAATTATTAAGCACTTGTTTTAATAAATTTGATGAAATATATTTCTGAAGACCCGACTAAAAAGTAAAATTAAAAAAATCTAAATTTACTATTTATTAAAAGCACACGACTACTGTTGAGTGTGGTCGCCCACAAAACAGAAAAAACTATAGAAACGTAACGTATGCGCGGCGCGTGTGGCAAAGGTAAGAGTAGCAACTCAAACCCTGACCACAGATAGCAGTCAGTTCGTCACGGACGGCACGAGCGGTTAAGCGAGACTGATGTGCATTGAAAAGTATAGAAAAATATACAAATATGCCTTATTGTGCTATTTTAGAGTACAAAAACGAGAGCCGGAGGTCAAATCTTGCCCATGGTGGCATTTCATACCATCGTTAAGTCTTATTTTCATTATTTTTTAAATATATATTACATATTTCGTTTTGCGGAAAACATTTCTTAATACGTTATAGAAACTTCAACTATATCTTAAAGAAATAAGGTCGATATCTATTTAGCATAACACTAAAGAACTTTCTCGAATGTCTCGACTATGGTCCGCTACTCAAGCCAGTGCGAGGAAAATGTTAGAAAAAACTTATCGATATCGATATTTATATATACGTAATGGTTTTTGATTGATGTTAACATTATGTGTTCCTAATAATTTATTTGTAACACTCACTGCATTCCAATAATTAAATAATTTGAAAAGAGGAAACGTACCAATAATAATAGTGTTGAATTTCCGTTCGTAAGTACCGTAATTCATTTATTTACTATGTATTTACGTATTTATTATTATTGTCATTCTTATTATAATATACTTGGAAATTGACCATGTCTTACTTCTACTTACGACAGGAGGTTTTTTTATTATTATTCTTGTTTTTTCTTACATAAAGATGTCGAAAAGTGGCAAAAATTGTCTTACGTATAATATATAAATATAAATGAACGCCTTCTTGTATACACCTTCAGAATGTAACAAATACTTTTTTGAAAACCGCGTCAAAATCGGTTCGGCAAAACACGAGATAATCGTGAACAAACGGACATACATACAAACATACAGGTCAGATTGAGAACCTTATTTTTTTTAAGTCGGATAAAAACGAAAAATCTTGAGTTGTGTTTCTGCCGGTGAGTAGGATTGCCAAAGAAAGAGCTGTAACAGGACGAGGGATCTTCTTGTTTCTTTAGTCGTCAACACAATGAAACTCCTTTTTGTAAAGGGTCGGCAACGCGCATGTTACACCTCTGGAGTTGCAGGCATCCAAAGGCTATGGAAGCTCCATATTACCATCCGGCGGACCGTATGCTTGTTTGCCTTCATCGTGGTATTAAAAAACGACAATATAATTTATTTATGATACATAACCTTTTTGAACAAACAAGTTTATGCTACTTATAAAAAAAATATTTCACACGTCATGTCGAAAGTCGCAACTATGTATTGTTGTATGTATTGATAAAAAAATAAGTACCTAATTTACTTGGAAAACTATACTAATTATTATTTATCGATATGACACCGACTCTTCTACATCACTATTGCATCCTACGACGTAAAGCCCTACCTCCATGTTATCGCGCTTACTCTTACTAAGACCACGCAATTGGAAGGGAGAAAGAATATAGACGAAGATTTTGATATTTGTGACATCTGTTGTTGAGTTGCTCAACTGGAAATACCGTAGGTCAAGCTATTCGACGCTAGATGACGCTACTTTGTATGAAATAAGTATTACGAATACAATTTCGACTATGTGGTATTAATCATAAAGTTCAAATTATATAACCGGTCATGGCTCATATTACTTTTTAAACAAGATAATTTAGCCAATCATCTTTAAGTTACTGATGTGTTTGTGTTTAAAGTAGTGTGCGTTTTGGCGACACTGGTTCTCGTACTAATCACGACGTAAGCCGCTTCTACCGTTTTTTCTGTTTTGTGTGGTCGCCTCTCTTGTCGTCCCAATACTATTATTTTAAGCATATTTTATACGTTTTTAATCTGGAGGCACGGTAGTTGCCCCCGCTAAGACGAACACAACACAACTAAAAGTGTTATTACGTATCAATTTATTACGTAACATGATTTGTGGGGGGGGGGGGGGGGGATTGACCATATGGTACTTCTACTGCAGATAGGAGGATTATTATTTTTTTTCTTACGTAGGGGCGGAAGGGGGTACGGGTCAAACTGAGAACCTCCTTTTTTTTTGAAGTTGGTTAAAAATGCTCCTCGATCGATCAACACAATCGGTTTGACTTAACAGCTAACCTCTCATTCTAACTATAGTTCCATCTCGTTCTAATCGCTTGACCAGTCGATTACTAAAGCGACTAGTCAGCCGCTCAGAGTGAGAGGGAGCGCTAGTTAGAATGAGACGAAAGTTTGACAGATCAGTAGTAGTGACATAACTTCGCGCGTTCAATCTACGATTAGATATGGGTTTTTTGTTTTACGAAGTTTTTGGAATAATTTTAAGAAATATATAATTTTGTTTATTTAGAAATTTTATTCCAAAAATAATAAAGAATATAATTTTCTTACAAAAGCATAAAAGTTATTAACTATAGGTAACATGTTAATATTCGTTGAAAACGTGCGTGAAATAAAACGTCTAATTGGTAGTGGTGACGTCAATATCGTATTGACAACATATCGCGGCGATTATAGACCCCCTTACGTTCGGGAAGTTTCCCTATTCAACCACCTGGCAATACCGCTACCGTGAAGGTAATAGTTTACGAATTTACTGATTTTTAATATAATTACGCAATGAATTGTGTAGCATGACGCTACGTATCGTACGACATCTGTCGACTTTCTTTAGAACTTCTGAACTTCTGTGTCTAAGGGAGGTCTAAGGCTAGGTCACGGTTGATATATAAAAAAGCGTACATTGTGATTCACGGCACTACAGGTAGATGGCGCTTATATCAGTCCGCATTTTGTAATACGACTGGCAGTTATAAAATTGAGATAATACTCGCGCTAATTTTGAATGTGAATTTTTGAGGTATTCCAGATTGTCAAAAAAAAAAGTTGATTTTTGATTGAGTGTGTCAGAGCTACGGGAGATTTTTAAAGAAAAACAGATATTCTGGTTTTGTCTGGGGGTTTTGCTATAATTTGCTTAGTTGCATCGTGGTGAAGTGCGATTTATTTCTCTAGATCTTTGCATTCAAACATTATATAGCACTTGCTATAATTGTTTATTTAACGGTGAAAAGTTACCCTATCCGTTTTTTTCTTTCGACCGGTGGCATTTTTTAACAGCACTTGACTGCATAGCCGTTTGGACACGACTGTCGGGGGAGCGGCTCATTATTGCTGTGCGTATGTGTGTGTAGTGCGTAACCACTAGGACACTGGCTCATTATAGAATCAGTTGTTAGCAGTACTCCATCTGAAGAATTATTAAATCTATGCATGCATATTCATATTTAAGTGTCTTCTAATAGTTTCATGTGCCTAAAAGTATTATGGTATAAGACGACGCTTTATTTTGGCATACATCTAACAATCTTTTGATGCTGCTGACACTGACAAGGCCACGCACGGGGGCTTGCAGCACCGCATGATCGTGTAGCTCTAATCCTCCCCTGCTTCGAGGAACTTTTTTCAAAAATAAAAAAAAATACGCCGCCACTTTTTGCATTGCAGCATCGGCATTTCGTGTTCCCCCATTAAAGACGTGACTAAACTAATTATACATATGTATCTCATCTAGGAGACTTATCGAACTAGGTTCAGTGTCGTGGGCTCTAGTTCTATTAAAGATTCTTCAATAAATTCGTCATAAGGATACAAAATAAAGTAAAGTGTAATAGGATAGGGCTTTAAAACCGATATTAGATATTGCAATTTTTAGGGCCCAATCTGTCATGTTGGGAGATGTAATAAGAGTTGGGGCGTTATAATTACAGGTTGGGGCCCGTAGGGAACTAAAGGAAGGTAAGGGAGAGGCTACCACAACAGATTTGGCCCTACAAATTGCTATGTCTAATACATGTCCTAGTTAGCTTCCTACATGATTTAGTTTCTAAATTTAGTCAAGTCTAACCGCATTTAGCAAGTAAATTTACTATTGAAATAGTTAGGATCCTAATTAGGATGCTAATTAGGACACTAAAAAAAGTAAAGTGTAACAAGGCTTTTAAGTAAAGGCACCGCACCATAAATAAAGGTCGTTCAGATACCTTTATCATTGATATTAGAAACCCTTTTTAGACGGCATTATAATGAATTAGTTAATTGCCTGCAACTGAATTTACAAATAGTTATAGTAAAATCGAAATTACTCAAAAAATATACAGTAAATTTATAATGAATAATAATTACCAGTGATTTAAGCAACTTACATTTTGTAAAATCCTCTTTATTTAATAGTAATTAAACGCAACTGCGATCTATCATGTCAATCAAAATCATCGATGTAAATTCAATACCAAACTGAAATTTGTGTCTGTTTCATCCGTTATACAGTTATACAGCTGTAAAAGCTTGTGTAGTTAGTTTATTGTGAAATGGATTTGAATGATGATATAGAATTAAGTGAAGACGAAGAAATCACAGTAGAAACAGTGTTAAAGACAGTTCAGTGCGCATGGCAAAACGAACGTTTAGCGCCAGAAATCCTACCTCACCGCAACGATATGGTAGAATGCATGTTAGGTCAAATACAGCACATGGAAAGAAACATCAACAAACTCCCGAAAACAGACCTACGAGCGTCCATTCACAAAATGGAATTAAGTAGAATTAAGTTTATAATATGTAATTACTTAAAAACTAGGTTACATAAAATAGAGAAGTTTTGTATTCCTATAGTTAATGAAGAAAGACAACGAATAGAATCAGGAACCAATTATCTTACACCGTCAGAGTTCAAATACGCCCAGGACTATTTATTGAATATGGAGAGTCATCTAAAAAAAGTTGTTTTGAATAAAGTGCCTGGCAACATGCAAGCTTTAGAACTGAGCAAACTGGCAGTATATCCCAACTTGCACAGTCACGTGTTCCTGAAGGCGAACGATACCGTCACTGGAGTAGTCCTAGAGGACCAGCCGGGGGACCAGGATGAGGAAATTGACTTGGAAGGTATGAGTTGCACTTGATAGTAATTATATTATTACTTACCTTGTTATAGTAATAAATCAAACAAGAATCAACAATAAAGTTGGCTACATAAAGATATGTTCACAACTACTAGCTCACTTAACATAGAACCAGCAGTGCTTAAGAATTGTCTTACACCTAAATACCTGTCTACTTGAAAGTTGCTCCAAAACTTGCATTGTGAGATTTAACACATTAACTGCCAGACGAAAAATGACGTTCTACTTCAGAAACCGGGCGTCCATAGCTATGTACAAAACAACCCGCCCAGCAAGATCTGAGCACCCACGAGGCGGGTTCTTGGCAGTGAATGTGTTAATCTGGCTTATGTTGTAATATGGTGGAAGATTTTTTTTGCAATCTATTTCTGCATTGTAGCCAAGATCTGAATAATATGAATTTTAGACCTGAAAGTCGGCATCCTCCTAGATATTGTCCCAGCTTTTTGTCAGACCTGAAAATAGCCATCTTTAAAATATGTTTTAATTTTACAGATGGGTCACAGCACATCCTGCAGTATAAACCAATTGCTGAACTAGTCAAAAATGGAAAGGTTCAGTTAGTGTGACACTAGAGAACAGTAGTCATTAATAAGTGGTTGTGTTAAGTGCAGGCTAGAGTACAAGCTTTCTAGATAACATAAGCCATATTGTCATCACAATACTATGCTACATCAGTGATTTTAAGAATAGCAATTATTCACATGAGTTTTGTATATACCAGGGACCGGAAAACCCCTTCATTTGATTAATTGTTTCAATACGGTAACCCTATTAAAGTCTTACCCTAATGATAGGGTTACCCTATCATTGGGTTAACCTATCGATATGGAAATCATTTTGAATAGGCTTAACCCTTTTCAATGTGGTTTCCGTGTTGAATGGGGTAAAGATAGCTTTAATATTTACCGCTTACCCTATAATAGGGCTACCCTTTTCCTGTCTCTTTTCCACGCAGGCAGGCGGTTCTATCTTTCTCATTTGAAATGGAACAGGAGAGGTGGGGGCGGAACAAATTGAGTGAATATAAGATTTGCTGTTGATTATTCATTCTGGAATAGTCACATTCACAGTCCAGTCCTCTGCTCGCATACACAACTTTAAATTAAATAATTTCTGTTAAAGAAATGTGTCTTACCTTTCAGTTTTTTTGCATAGTTCACACGTCAATAATTATTTTGAATAAGAATAAAAACAATTTTTATTCATATTCTAATCGATTTGACACAAACCAATACATTCATCCTCCTAGCTTTTGCCACGGCCAGTTGAGCCTGGGGTCCGCTTGGCAACCTAATCCCATGAATTGGCGTAGGGACTGGTAGTCCTTTTTAGCTAATTAGGGCACATACGATTTTAAGCTCACATGGTCATTCACGTTATAAATATTATTTGAAACGGGGTATTTACCATGTATATTAGCGTTTTTGGGCACCCGATATTTCGGCGCAGTTACAACGTGTGGGGTAAATACCCCGTTTCAAATAATATTTGTAATTAGGGGATGTAGATTTCGAAAATTATTTCTGTTTTATAATTATATACTTTTTACTGAAAAATCGTCATGGTAGTTATTTTCGGTTAATTAGGGGGTGTATAAATTATATCTGTTTTAAAATTCAAGATGGACTGGTTTTTTTTATCATTATTATTAATTATACACGGTGAATCTGAGTAACCCGACAGATTTTAACCATAAATTCCTGAGGTCATAAGGAGTATTCAATTTTATACGAATCTAGGTCAAATTCGCCAAAAAAAAATTTTTTTTTGTTTTTTTAATGCTTTTGAACATAAAAACATAAATGTTATATACGGTATTATACGGTAAAACTGTCGATTAAAATAAATTTGTACATTTTTGCCACGACCACTCTGTAAAGAGTGTAATGACAAAGAAGAAGAACTTTGAAACTAGGCCAATTCCAGAAAAGTTTATACGATATTTTAGTCTCCAATTATCAGGAATTTATGGTTAAAATCTATCGGGTTACTCAGATTCACCGTGTATATATATTATTTTTTTCATTTTATATTCATTTTATTTTCAGTTTATTATTATTATTATTTTTCATTTTCTTTTCATGTTATTTTCATTTTATTTCCATTGTATTTTCTTTTTATTTTCATTTTATTTTCATTTTATTTTCATTTTATTTCCATTTTATTTTCATTTTACTTTCGACAACCACTCTGTAAAGAGTGTAATGACAAAGAAGAACTGTGAAACTAGGCCAATTCCAGAAAAGTTTATACGATATTTTAGTCTCCAATTATCAGGAATTTATGGTTAAAATCTATCGTGTTACTCAGATTCACCGTGTATATATATATTTTTTTTCATTTTATATTCATTTTATTTTCAGTTTATTATTATTATTTTCATTTTCATTTTATTTTATTTTCGTTATTTTCATTTTGTTTCCATTTTATTTTCATTATATTTTCATTTTATTTTCATTTTATTTCCATTTTATTTCCATTTTATTTTCGTTTTATTTTCACTATTTTAATTCTATTTTAATCAGGGATCGTTACCGGTATTACTAAAAATCGAAATAGCGCCCAACTTTCACAATATTTACATTATTTTTTTTTAATGTAATTTAGTTAAGGGCCATACATTATCAGATTATCCAGAAAATATTAAGAAATATTAATTAAAAACCGAGATACCGAAAATGAATACCGGTTAATTTGTATGAAAATAATACCGGTATTCGATCCCTGATTTTAATTCTATTTTAATTTAATTTTAATTTTATTTCAATTTTATTTTAATTTTAGTTTCATTTTATTTTCAGTTTATTTTCATTTCATTTTTATTTCATTTCTATTTTTTTATATTATAAAGAGACTTATTATCTGACTACCTTGGATTTTAAAACAGACATAACTTTTGCTAGGCATAAGGGAAACTACGCCTTATTTTGATTAGGTCCAGTTTCCTCACTATGTTTTCTTACATCAAAAAACCCAGATTTTATTCTTATACGCGGAACATTATTAAAAAAAAAAAAATGATTAAACAATTCCGTTAAGAATAAATTATTTTTATTAAATTTTCCCGCATATGAATTAGTCCCGACGAAATTATTTTGAATAATTTTAACGGGAATAAAACCAACATAAGTTTGTTCTTACGATATTTTTTTCAAATAATGATTTTATTCTTGAGTGTCCAACACTGATTGATATTGATCGTATAGTCGCCATCATATATATCGGAGCGGCCAGGGTACTCAAAAATATCTGAACATGCACTTTATCGCCTTGACAATAGAGGCGTTGTTCAGATATTTGTGATCACCTTGGCCGCTCCGATATATCTGATGGCGACTGTACATACTAGAAGTACCGGTGAACGGCGTCACATTTTTCTGGAGCCATTGAAACAACCAGCAAGAATTAAACAAAGTAGTACCTATAACTAGAATAGAATAACTAGAATAACACAAAATTATATATTATAACATTTATAACACTTCACAATATGCATTTGATTTTGGTTCCTATGAGCTTGGGTCTAAGATTCAATCGACACGAGCCGTCACGTTCGAATGGCAAAAACAAAAACACCGGCACCACACAACGATCTTTTAGCGCACTAACAAGCAATAATAGCGTCTAGGTCAAAGGCGTAAGTACGAAAACATATGCATAAAGATTCTTGTTTGTTTGTAGGCTCGCTCGTGCCGCCATACCGGCAGCACTTAGCTCGTAGGGTGCTCGAATAATAAATAAGCCAAATGTATTGGTCGCAGAGTTTAAAATAGCTTAATCGCATTTGAAAAACCCTATCTGATAGGGAAACCATATGCTGGGTTGTAACCACTTACCCGAATTAACTGTATTGATATGGTTAGCCTTTCGTTCGGGTAAGTCAAACGATACGCTTACCGAATGTTTAAAAACAACTATCAAATACCCCTTTATTGGTTACCGGTTCCGGTCCCTGGTATACACTAAACAAATCTTGTACACCATGTTTTTTTTTACTTCCTTTAACTGCAAGGGTTGAAATGAAATTGAAATTATTTTTGTACTGAGATACGGCAATAAATGATGCACCTGTGTGTTACGTCAATAAAATATACTTCCTTTGTATCTCGATATATTAATGTTCGAAATTACATTGCAATGTCATAATTTTCAATTGTTGAGTTTATCATAATACCCTAGTTACATTAGTGACCCATATAACAATTATTGAATTAAAAATAAAATTGAAACATAAGGATTTTATTTAAACTAATTGTGCCAATTTGTTTCCTCAATCGTACATAACCATATGCTGAAATTAACAGAAATAAAAGAAAACTTGGTGTGTGTGAAATGTTTTTGTATACAATATAATGAATTGTGTCCCTAGAATATTTTGTATTGGCTGATTGAAAATGTATTAGAGTTACCAAAAAGTTTGTTTATGCCCTTTTGCCATGTAAGTATACAATTGTAATAAAATAAGTATCAATTTAGTATAAAATCCTGGAGCAAAAGATTGCCATTCATATAAGCATGGCCATCTTCCTCTCAAGATTTTCCACTCTAATTACATGTTTTTTATATAATGAATTCTTTGTAGTTTAATTTGACTTCAGGCAACTGTGTTTGTTGATGTAGCTCATGCCCACATTTTGCCTTGTGGAGTTAGCGTACCACTGGTCAATTTCCTTATTCGTAAATTTCACTAATTCACCAGTTTACACATTAGATAGTTTCTTAATTCGCCTATTTTTATTTGCCAGTTTCACTAAGCTGTCGGTTCCTGTATTAAGTCAGTTTCCTAGTTCGCTAACTTCTTTATTCGTCAGTTAGTTTAGTTTGTCAGTTTTGATATTAACGTCATATTCCCAACCCGTTACTTTCCTTTTTCGCAAGCTTCTCTGTTCGTCAGTTAGTTTAGGTTGTCAATTTTGCTATTTCGTCATGTTCCCTACTCGTTACTTTCCTTGTTCGCAAGCTTACCTGTTCGTCAGTTAGCTTAGGTTGTCAATTTACCTATTTCATCATGTTCCCATACCTCAGTGCCTCAAGACAAAAGTCTTTAATCAATGTGTGTTACCAGTGATGACTTACGGCTCCGAAACGTGGTCTTTCACTATCGGCCTCATCTCAAAACTCAAAGTCGCTCAGCGAGCTATGGAGAGGGCTATGCTCGGAGTTTCTCTACGTGATCGAATCAGAAATGAGGAGATCCGTAGACGAACTAAAATCACCGACATAGCCCACCGGATTAGCAAGCTGAAGTGGCAATGGGCAGGCCACATTGCACGCAGAGAAGATGGCCGATGGGGCCGAAAAGTGCTCGAGTGGAGAGCACGGACTAGCAAGCGCAGCGTAGGACGTCCACCCACCAGATGGACCGATGATATTATTAAGGTCGCCGGAACACGCTGGATGCGGGTCGCTTCCAACCGGTACGTGTGGAGGTCCAAGGGGGAGGCCTATGTTCAGCAGTGGACGTCTTATGGCTGAGATGATGATGATGATGATCATGTTCCCAACCCGTTACTTTCCTCCTAGATATGAAGAGGCAGCGCAGGGCATTAGCCCAGCATTTATGTACTTACATTTTACCTGGAAAGTTTACATTCAAATTGTTAACTAGAAGTCATTTATTAAAGAAATAGCTAATAATAATGTATAAAAAATAAGAGTAATAATTCACATCTCTGCAATGCACGGTCAGGCAGGTGACAGTTTAGTTAGAGTAATTGTATATAACCTGGAAAGTAATCTGACGACAACGGAACGCGTTGTTTGGAGGCATACTAAAGATTAGAAGACTTAGAAAGACTAGACTTAGAAGTGTTCGTGCTCGAAGACCCTGTGCTAACTTGGAGACGGGGCTAAAACCTCAAAATGTTTGACTTTTTTTTAGTTTTTCGCTTATATCTCATAAACTAAGCACTTTTTCTGTACACATTGTATGGCAAAGTGAAAGAGCAATTTTCCTGAAAGTCATACGACTCATACCAGATTCTTATTCTGAGGTGTGCAATAAAGACCCAGGCGGGCAGGGCAGGGTCGTCTAGTACCCACAACACAATAGTGCTCTCCCTTATGGGAGAGGGCCTAAGTAATAGTTCAGAGCTGGATACGGTTACCAACTTTTAGTATGTTGTTGGGCACGACACTAGGACCCCAAAACTGCCGAGAGACGGGGACATAGGTGTGAATGTCTCCCGAGTAATGACGTCATAAAAATGGCTGCCGCTTCGAAGATTGCGAAAAGTGAAAAGCATGAGCCTAATTATTGAGTAGTTTTTTTTATACATTCTGTAAGTTTTTAGGGTTCCTTGTCATTATAGTAAATAAAAAAATCGGCCAAGTGCGAGTCGGACTCGCGCTTCGAGGTTTTCATATTCATCACACAATTTTAACAATGTTTATTATTAAGATCGACTTACGCTTGATCGCGGACTTTTTACTATTTTTTCTGTAATCTACAGGTAAATAACGATTTTATGTTTATTTTTCTAAAATGTAGGTTCATCGGTTTCCGAGAGACTGAGGGGAATGGTCAAAATTCGCCTTTATTCTCGAATAATTTCAAAACAATAATATTATACATAGATTTATATAATTTATTCATCCAAGGTATTATAGTTGTAGTTCTCACATCAACCCCTTTAATTTGATATTATAACAAGGTAAAGTGTGTAGGTAGTTTAACAAAATGGCGAAAATTGACCATTCCCGTTGCTACTGGAATATTACAGTCGCCATCAAATATATCGGAGCAATATATCTGAACATGCACGTTATCACCTTGGCGCTGGAGGCGTTGTTCAGATATTGTGACCACCTTGGCCGCTCCGATATATCTGATGGCGACTGTACGTAATATCATTTGATATTTACCAGTTGCTTTTCGGTGAAGGAAAACATCGTGAGGAAACCGAATCTAATCCCAATAAACTAGACCCCTAGTTTCCTAGCCTCTGGTTTGGAAGGTCAGATGGCAGCCGCTTTCGTAAAAACTAGTGCCTACGCTAATTAATGTGTTCAAAATGACCTTGACACGACTTTATTGTTAAGGGAATAAGAGCGTGTGATGGTCATTTTGAACACCTGAGCTGCTGAGCTACTTCTGCTGCTGAATATACCAATAATATTAAATTTATTGTTTGAAATAAAACCAATCTTTTGTTAAAATTTTCTTAACTCAACAACATAACTCTTCTTCTTTACTTAACAACAAACTCTTCTTCTGAGAAATAATAAAAAACGGTCAAAAGCCATAGTTTGTATCTTTATAAGTAAATCAGAAATCATTATATTAATTTTATTCGCGATAAACTTATACAGCAACAGCATATAAAAATAGAAAAAGAGTACCTACTTTTTCGTGTCAGGTTGCCGGACACGATTACCAAATAAAACCTAACGTTGCCGACGTGAAATGCCCATGGTTGCCGCATACAAAATGAGTTTTTGTAATGTACAGGCTGTCCCTAAAACCAACGTCGAGACTTAAAGGGCTGGTAGAACAGCTGATGGGCTATCAGGTTCAGCAAATCTGGCCTGAATGAACATGACATAGTTTTCGAGATATTGGCACTTGTATACCATTATAACTAGTAGTCCGCCTCGAACTGAGAACTCGCGATTTCCTTGCAAACGAGGCGACCAGTATAACAAGACCCTTCTGATGATTGTTTTGCGCCTTCAAGCTCCATAACCCCCTTATCATTCCTGCTCATATACGAACTCTCAAATAGTATATATCTCTGCTAGAACCCCAACAAATTTGATAAAGATGAGAAAAACGTTGCTAAAGTTATCGCGGAACAACTATTCAAAATCATAAAGCCATCGAAATGCAGGGACGTCGAGGTAGCCGGCTGCAGTCCGAAGTTGTCTGTGAGAACTCACTTCGCTTACGCTCCGCTCGTTCGATGCCATTTTCATTAGGGCCAAATTTGCCTAATCTGATCTGATAGTTCTACCAGCCCTATAAGTCTTGACGTTGGTTTTAGGGACACTCGGTATACTTATTAGACAAAACTGATGTTGTTTTGTACTATTTATGTTTATTATAAAACATTGATCTATGAGGAATAATAATCCTGGCAACTAGTGAAATAGGCGAATATGGGAACCGACGAATAAGTAAACGAATACACAAGGAAACTAGCAAATTTACAAAACTGACAGGAGGAAACTGAAGGATTTACGAAAAAAGCAAACTGGCAAAATTGTCTACCTAACGTAACTGACAAATAGGAAAACCGTTCAATTAACGAAAATGACAAATAACGAAACTAGCGGATTGCAAAACTAGCATTTTTACGAAACTGATAGCCTGGCTAAACTAGCGAAGGAGGAAACTGAAAAATCAGTAAAATGCCTAACTAGCTAAATTGTCAACCTAGTGAAACTGTCTAATGTGTAAACTGGTGAATTAGTGAAATTGACGAATAAGGAAATTGACCAGTGGTACGCTAGCTCCAGCTTACTTTGGAGTTATATCAATTTGCTATTTGGAAGTAAGAATCCTCTGGACTTGCAGGCGTCCATAGGTAACTGCTTACCATCAGGTGGGCCGTAAGCTTGTTGCCAAGTAGTGGCATTAAAAAAAAATTGGACAGGGACATAATGAATAATAATGATCGCCTGTTACCCCTGTTAATATTTTAAGGGCATAGTACCATCAACTCTAGATATACTGAAATTGAACCCATTTTAAGTCTATTCTACCTTCTACTTGTACACAAACTTTGTATGCAGGGGGGGGGGGGGGTCCTTTTCTCTGCAGCTGACACTGTACATGTCATATGTTTTGCAACGAATTTATCACATGTATACTCTGCAACTAAGTGTTTAAAAAATTACCGAAGACCTCTTTCTTCCCAATCTACACTACTAGGCTCAGTAGGTCAGATTTTCTATTAGTGGTACCAATAAAAGAAAAGTGCGTAGTGGAAAATTTACTTTTGTGTGGAAAATTTTGGGCCTTTTTATTATCAGGATCGAATATGCTCGTAATTCTGAGTAGAATGAGTCCAGAGAAGTCTAGGTCTAGAATAGTCAGGTTTTTTGGATTTTATTTTAATAAACACTTAAGATTTTCATGATTACCAATTTCAGCTAATTCTCTTTGGGAAACAGTAAACTGTGAGAAGTTGGGTGAGACAAATATAACTATTTTCAAATGACTTGAACTGCTGAACGCCAATGGTTGGTGACAACCATTGTGAGGTTATCACGCGCCCGCCTCCGACTTTAAGATCACGCCCGACAGTAATTTTTTATGGTTTTGTATGGTTGGTACATTTTAAACTGTAACCCTTTGATTAAAGTAAAAAGATTTATATTTATCAAAGCTGTAACCTCAGCATTACAATTCTATAGTAGCAGTCCGTAGTCTTATGTAGAGCCGTTTATTACTATTTGTTTCGTGAATAAATAAACGCGTAAATAAACAAGTGGACCGGGCGGCCACTGTTTGACCAGTTGATCACGTGGGGCAGTTTTAGGTAACAAATCACTTGGTCGGCCTGGGCACAACCTGCTCAGTTCCTTTTTCGGACACTTTTAGTGGCATTGATTTATACAAAAAGGGAGATATGGTACCAGGCGCTCCATTGTGTGCCATCAAATATAGGTTCTGGGACCTATATTGAATTAGTCGTGTGGCAGAGTCTCTCAGTCACACTTTGTGCAATGCTCAAAATATGGAGATCTCCCTTGCATACCCGTGTTAACTATATAGGTTTATCGTCTCTTGCCCATGATGCACATACATTATAGCGGTGTGTAGGTGCTGGACCACATTTCAGTTTTGTTTACTATGAACGTCACTCATCTTCCTTTTTGTTTATGTCTATGTTTAGTGGTGTAATTTTTTGGGTGTTTCTACCTCATCGAGTAGCAGGATGAAACCAACCTCATTTGATAGCCAAAGTCATGCTCTTTCAATATTTTTTGGTCGGACAGCCCTCAGCCTGGTCCGTTCCGTTTTCGGACACTTAGTGGTGCAATTTTTGGGGTGTTTTTACCTCATAGAGTAGCAGGATGAAACCAACCTCATTTGATAGCTAAAGTGATGCTATTTCAATATTTTTTGGTCGGACAGCTCTCAGCCTGGTCAGTTCCGTTTTTGGCAACTTAGTGGTGCAATTTTTGGGGTGTTTTTACCTCATAGAGTAGCAGTATGAAACCAATCTCATTTGACATCTAAAGTGATGCTCTTTCAATATTTTTTGGTCAGACAGCCCTCAGCCTGGTCCGTTCCGTTTTCGGACACTTGTAGTAGTTGTAGTGCTGTATTTTTGGGGTATTCTTACCTCATCGAGTAGCTGTATGAAACCAATCTCATTTGACATCTAAAGTGATGCTCTTTCAATATTTTTTGGTCGGACAGCCCTCAGCCTGTCTCCGTTCCGTTTTCGGACGCTTTTAGTGGTGCAAGTTTTGAGGTGCTTGGCCGTATATTAATAAAATTTGGTGTGTGAGTGTCTTTCATAACTCGCCATATATTGGAGTCGATAAATACCTTCGGCTTTGGCCGCGCTCCCCTAAAATTCTTCGGAGCTCAAGCACAGACTGTACAAAATATATGTACCTAGACTATTTGATGAGCTTTGATTTCATACCCCAACACCACACAAATAATTAATCGGATTGATTAGTCGACTAACAATTTTGTCGTTGGAAATAAATCTAAGATTAATTTAATCGTAACTAAATTATTCGTCATTTTAATCTTCTTCCTTCTAGCGTTTGTCCCAGCTTTTTTGCTCTATTGAGCCTGGGGTCCGCTCGGAAACCTAATCCCAGGAATTGGTGTAGGCACTAGTTTTTACGGAAGCAACTGCCATCTTACCTTCCAATCCAGAGGGGAAATTAGGCCTTGTTGGGATTCGATCAGATTTTTTCACGATGTTTTTCCTTCACCAAAAAGGGACTGATAAATATCAATGATATTTCGTACATAAGTTCGGAAAAACTAGTACGAGCCTGGGTTTGAACCGGCGACCGTCACCGCGAAATTAATCGTCATTTTAATCGACTAATTAAATTGATCGTTAGTTGATTACATTTTGCCCATCTCATATTTTGAATGCGAGGGGCTTCGCCCCCCAAACCCTCCTTTACCCGGCTACACTGCATGTAATTATATAAGAGGTAGTATTTCTTGACCGTTTCGGAGTAACGCGGGTAGCTGCATTAAGTCTGCAAGGAGTGCAAAACAGGATTGTAAATAATTGCTAATCTTCAATAACATCAAAAATATGTATTTATTTAATCTTTCACATGAAATCACAATAATATTTGGATTCAATCACATTCAAATGTCTATCTATAACTTTTTATGCTTATACCTATACCTAACAAGTATAAGGCTTTTTAAAAGCCTTTTTCTACTCCAGCATTATTATCAATAAGATGATTGACAGGTATATTAAAAACCGGCCAAGAGCGTGTCGGGCCACGCTCAGTGTAGGGTTCCGTAGTTTTCCGTCCGTCACAGTAAGTGTCCCCACTTAAGAGTTAATAACACCGCCATGTAGGATATGATATGAGAGTTCCAAGTACAGCGACATCTATCGGCAAATTAAGTAAACTATTGCGCGCGAGCTTAAAGTATGGAAGATGATTTTTATGGAATAATTCTTTATTGCGTGAACCGATTTTCACCGTTTTTACTTTATTTGAAAGCACGTCATTTCATTGTAATTTTGTAGAAATTACAGGTACAA
The DNA here is from genome assembly GCA_947086415.1 of Pammene aurita. Lineage (NCBI taxonomy): Eukaryota > Metazoa > Arthropoda > Insecta > Lepidoptera > Tortricidae > Pammene > Pammene aurita. Next base: position 20,179,634 of record OX352289.1, read on the forward strand.
TAAACACCTGCTTATACGGTTAAATTACAAACTTAGTTCAGAAATTATTTTGTAATTTTTTTTCAAAAACTATTCATCCTATCAAGTTCAAAATAATTTTCCTAGAAAGTTTTTATAAAGTTCTACTTTTGAGATTTTTTTCATATTTTTAAAACTTATGGTTCAAAAGTTAGAGGGGGGGGGGGGGGGGACGCATATTTTTTTACTTCTGGAGCGATTATTTCCGAAAATATTTACATTATCGAAAAATGATTTTAGTAAACCCCTATTCATTTTTAAATACCTATCCAACAATATATCACACGTTAGGGTTGAAATGAAAAAAAAAATCACTCCCCACTTTACGGTTAGGGGAGGTACCCTAATAAAAAAAAAATTTCCACTTTTTATTTTACCACTTTGTCGGCGTGATTGATATACATATTAGTACCAAATTTCAGCTTTCTAGTGCTAACGGTCACTGAGATTATCCGCGGACGGACGGACGGACGGACGGGCAGACATGGCGAAACTATAAGGGTTCCTAGTTGACTACGGAACCCTAAAAACGTTTATAAACGTTGTTTATAGTATTCCATAAGATGATCGCTAAACGATGCTCTTACGGATTTATAACATTGCTGCCGGTCCCCCCAAGGCGCCGGTGGGGAGATTGCAGTTACTCAATTAAGAGGCAGCAGGTTGTAAAGCATTCGTTCAACTCAATTCTTAACGGCTTGCCTATTTTGAGCACTCGTAGAAAAAATATTGTATACAATAGTGACATAGTTAAGCTATTCAATCTCGTACCTTTATACCTTACTTAGGCCAGCCAGGAACCTTCGTGGCCTAAACACGGTACTCGAATGAAAAGCTCATTGCCACGATTGATAAAATACTATTCATCTTAAGTACATTTTTAGGCATACAGTACATATATTAAGTGCACTCAAAAACAGTCGTGTATTTACGTCATTTAAAATCAGAATTTTTCGAATAATCTCATCAGTATTATAACGTTTGTGACAATAAATGACATGTAATTCTTTTTAACATTTAGCATCCTACCACTCTACATACATCATATAATATATATATATATATATATATATATATATATAGCACCGATAATATTAAGTACGTTTTAAGTAAATAGGTTTTTGGAGGGAAAGCATTGGTCCGTAATGAATTTAAGTAGGTATTCTTTCGTAAGCTTAAAATAATAATATTAATATAAATTCAACCTCGCAGCGGTTTGTCAGTAATAAAATATTTCACATTTATAAGAATTATAAGTGAATAATTTTTCAATAGAAAAATGTTATCATATTTTAACTCAGAGGGCTCACTGGATGACGTTTCTCTATTACGTATGTATCCAAGATCTCCCAAAGTGGCGCCATCTACAACAAAGTATGGCAAGGTTTATTATTAGCCACTGGGTTTAGGTGAGACGGCAGCGTGTTGCCTTTGTTCACCGAGGCATGTAGTGTAGCACGTCTCCGCCGCGGAACTGCACCCGCACTGCACTCTGCGTAAGATTAGACAGAGTTGTACTTTGTTGAAGCCGAGTGTTCTAACGAGCATATCTATTTTACCGCGTTCGTTCCACGATTTCACGAAACAAGTGTAATTTCATACATCGGACAACAGTTCCGCGGCGATGTGGTACAGGCGTAAAGGGGTTTTAAGTAGTTTTATGTGCGTCGTCGGCGTCGACGTAGCGGATGTGTTGCGCGTGCGCGGCGCGGGCGATCTCACGTAGGCTCTGCTCGGAGCCGGGGCCCAGCTGCTCGACCATGCCCGAGAACTGCCCGTCCTGGTTCTGCAGCAGCTCGTGAGGGTGCCCCATCTCCACGACCTGACCCGCCTCCATTACCTGAACAAATTAACAGATAAATATAGTCCACATTTTTTGGAAACTAAATTTTACTCTCCTGTATTTAAATCATATAATACATAGAATTACAGTCAGCACAGAAATAGGGACCATAATACGAATTAATCTTTTGTAGAATAATCTTTAGTTGAATGTGAATGAAATGAAAATGATTTAGATTCATTTGAAGAGGATGTTCTTACGAAAGACAAATGAGAGAGCGTCAGATCCGTAACTCACAATGACTCTGTCAGCGTCGGCGACAGTGTGCAGTCGGTGAGCCACGGTCAGCACGGTACAGTCCGCGAAGTACTTGCGGATGGACTTTTGTATCAACGCGTCAGTGCTGTAACACATATCAACATGTAAACTTGCCTTTCCTCATTCTTCATAATATCTAACTGTAAATGTTTAATTTATAATCTGATAAATTGTCGTCGTCATATCATGATTCAATTAAAACTTAGGGTGCTTATGTAATAAGTGTAGTTAGGATGCCGCAAGTCGGGAGGTGTAAACTCGACAGTATATAATAGTTGTATATAAAGGAAAATAGGTGTCATAGGTAATATCACAAGTCCCCATCATTTCGGTAGGTATGCACACGTTTTATTAATTGTAGTAATAGAATCGTAAATTAATACTGACACGGTATTAATTTAAATTAGTCACAACCAGAAACTATACTCCATTATATTTTAATTTCGGGAACCAATGTTTTATAGAAAATATGAAATATGTATGGCATAGTATGCACGTGATGTGTGTATTGTGGAGGGGGTGGTGTAGCTTCAGATAAACACACGGGAAGAGGATTTTATTTTAAGGAACAAGCGCGCGTGGCCACGAGGCTAGGAGCCTCGATGGCAACAGATTTTCATATTTGATTAATTATTTACATTGACTTTTAATTTTTATAAAGAATATTTGACATAAAACAACCAGTAATGTAGAGGTTTCTATCCAACCTCTACAGTATGCATCAAGTATGGTATATAATGTAAAGAGCCTCACTTGGGGTCGACGTTGGCGGTGGCCTCGTCCAGCACGAGCAGGCGGTTGCGCGCGAGCGCGGCGCGCGCCAGGCACAGGAGCTGTCTCTGTCCCGCGCTGAAGTTGGATCCGCCCGACGCCACCTCCGCCGACAGAGACGTCACACTCTGCTTCAGCTCCACCTAATAAGCAATATTTGTTTATCAAGGCATGTTTTTTCGTCATTTTAGAGCTTTCCAAGGCACTTGACACTAGACTTTAAAAGAGCCCTGATTCTCATTTAGGAACTATGTAATTCTTAAAATTGGCACTGTCACTGTTACGAAAACTATACAGCCTTAATCTACCCAACCAACTACAACAACCATAAGCAAGTTCCAAGCAACTCGTGCACTATTTAGATAGATATAAATCATTTACGCATAGCAAAGAAAAAAACAATGGTGGAAGATATTATAGTTCCTATAATCAAGATAATTAAAAACACCAGGGTATTTCACGGTAAGGTTACCTGTTCCAAAGCTCTCCAGATGTCTGCGTCAGTGTACTTGTCGAATGGATCCATGTTGTAGCGCAGGCTGGCCGAAAACAACACTGGCTCTTGCGGGATTATTGCTATCTTTGCTCTCAGCTCCTGTTCATAATATAATATTTACACCATATATTAGTACTTAACAAAGGTACTTGTAAAACAAAACAAGATTATTCAGCTAGATTTAAAAACCTACTAAAAAGCATCTCTTGAAGAATTAAAATAGAAGAATAATATCTTGAATAGAAGAATTGTCCTAGTGAGCATCTAAGACATAAGTAGCTACTGTCTACCTCGGAAAAGAATTAGATATTAATATTATAGTTAATTCTAAGTAAATGCGAGACTGAAACCTGACTATAGTCAAACTTATTTCATAGTTTTATAGTACTTATTTCATAGTAAACAAAATTTCATCCACTTCTTGGTGATTGTGATAAATTAACACGATGCTGATCTGGGTGCGTAGCCAACGTGCCAATCGTTAACGCTCCGTTGCGAACGATAAGCAATTGTCACTGTCGTACTAACATGGAAGAGTGACAGAGAGAGGTGAATACGATACGCTACGAGGCGTTTGAACTTCTCAAGGACGGAATGCAACCATATCGAGTGAGGGCTCATTAGAAAGGTCTCGAGAAGTAATTGATAAGATAAACGTGCAAAGAACAGGAGCAACAGAAGTCGGTAATCAATAAAAGTGTGTACAAAAATAAATCGGGAGCTAGTTCTGTATAGACATTTTTGAAAATGAAATAGAAATATATTTATTCGTGACATTACAGAAAAAAACAAATAAATTACAGATAATTGTAGAGTAAGACAAGTGTCACGAAATGGCCTCTTCTCAGCATGTTGCTAGCGTTAGCCAGCGCTGATCTTCCGAAAAGACCATCCGGTGAAAAATTCACGGCAGGTAACAAACATATGTGGCTAAGTAGTACAATCTATGACAAAAAACATCAGTAATAAACTATAGAACAGTAGAAATTAAAAACGTAATAAAATAAAAATAAGATTAACTTAACGAGGGTTGCTACTTATATATCCGGAAACAAAAAAACAAACAAACGTACACGGCTGAAAATGGTTTTATTGTTTTTCAAAGTATTCCCCTTGATGATCTATGCACTTTTGCATTCGCGTGAACCAATTTTTAAAGCACTTCTGCCACTCCGCCTGAGGTACCTCCATAACGTGTTGTTTGAATGCGTCGACAGCATCTTCAGCGGTCGAAAATCGTTGACCGCGTAATTTATTCTTCATATTTGGAAATAAATAAAAATCGTTGGGTGCCAAGTCAGGGCTGTACGGCGGATGACCCGTTAATTCCACATTTTGACCCTCCAAAAATAGAGTTGTTTCGCGTGACGTATGACAGCTGGCATTGTCATGATGAAGAATGATTCTTCGTCGCTGGTTAGTTTTACGAATTTGTTCAAATATTTCCGGTAAGAAAATGGTCGTGTACCGCTCTGAATTAACCGTTCTACGGTTTTCTAGTGGCACTGTAGCTACATGGCCATTAATACCGAAGAAGCAGGCCACCATTTGTTTCAATGTTTTTTTGCACGAGTAACTTTCGGCTCATTTTGAAACACCCATACCGTTGATTGTTGCTTCGTTTCGGGATCGTATGCATAGATCCAGGATTCGTCACCTGTATAGATGTTATAAACGGCTTTTGAGTCACCACGGTTATATTTTTTTAACATTTTATTGCACCATTCGACGCGAGCATCTTTTTGCTCTTTTGTTAAGTTGTGGGGTATCCAACGCGAACAAATTTTTTTTACAGCCAAATAAAATCTGTAATATGCTATTAATGCTGGTCATAGAAATAACCAGAGTCGCCTCTATCTCGCGGTACGTAACATGTCGGTCGTCCATTATAAGTTTTCGCACAGCCTCGATATTTTGTTGTACAACGACCGATTTCGGGCGACCTGCCTTAACTTCGTCCGTAAGCATACTACGTCCACGATTGAACTCACTAAACCAGTGATACACAGTAGTTTTAGATGGGGCTTCATCACCAAAAGTTGAAGTTAGTTGATCTATGCACTGTTGTTGCGTTAAACCACGCCGAAAATCATAATAAATCATAGCACGAATATTTTCACGAGTGAGTTCCATTCTTGCTGCGAGATGACATTTAAAACCCGTCAAAAACAAAACACGAGCGTTAATAAGAAAGAAAAAATATACCGGCCAGTACTTAAAAAAGTTCAAATTTTACCATGGAGGTCAAATATGCTATTTAAGAAGATTGTAATCCCGGTTTCCGGATATATAAATAGCAGCCCTTGTATAACTACAACGCAACAATCTGGTGACCACGTTTTCAGTCCAGGTTTTATAATGTGCAGCGTACCTTGAGAGCGATGGCTCCGGTGTCGACGTCGTCGATGCAGACGTTGCCGTCGATGGGCGCCAGACGGAACAGCGCCGAGATTAGCGAGGACTTGCCCGCGCCCGTGCGCCCCACCACACCCACCTGCGGGCAACTAACGTTTCAGTAAACACTCGAGTGCAATCAAATCCACGTGTCTGATTATACTAACGTATGCGGAATGAAATCTGGACAAAAGTTTGAAGACGTAAAAAGTAAGTAAAGAAATAAACTCAAATTTTATATAAATGCCAATTGAAAGCTTATACATCTGTTAATTAATCCCGTACTTTTAATGGGCATTGGATTCTTTATCTTAAAATTATGGTTAATCGAGGAGAACGACGTCGCGAAACAGTATGTAATTTCTACAGTATTAATTCCCTATGGCTGAAAGCGAAGACCGTGGAAAATTTTGTGGAAATAGGATAGAGCTAAAGAGCTATTTATAATAATTTTGCGTCCTTTTTAGGGTTCCGTAGTCAACTAGGAACCCTTATAGTTTCGCCATGTCTGCCCGTCCGTCCGTCTGTCCGTCCGCGGATAATCTCAGTGACCGTTAGCACTAGAAAGCTGAAATTTGGTACTAATATGTATATCAATCACGCCGACAAAGTGGTAAAATAAAAAGTGGATTTTTTTTTATTAGGGTACCTCCCCTATACGTAAAGGAGTGATTTTTTTTTTCATTTCAACCCTAACGTGTGATATATTGTTGGATAGGTATTTGAAAATGAATAGGGGTTTACTAAAATCATTTTTCGATAATGTAAATATTTTCGGAAATAATCGCTCCAGAAGTAAAAAAATATGCGCCCCCCCCCCCCCCCCCCTCTAACTTTTGAACCATAAGTTTTAAAAATATGAAAAAAAATCTCAAAAGTAGAACTTTATAAAAACTTTCTAGGAAAATTATTTTGAACTTGATAGGATGAATAGTTTTTGAAAAAAAATTACAAAATAATTTCTGAAGTAAGTTTGTAATTTAACCGTATAAGCAGGTGTTTATTGTACCTGTAATTTCTACAAAATTACAATGAAATGACGTGCTTTCAAATAAAGTAAAAACGGTGAAAATCGGTTCACGCAATAAAGAATTATTCCATAAAAATCATCTTTCATACTTTAAGCTCGCGCACAATAGTTTACTTAATTTGCCGATAGATGTCGCTGTACGTGGAACTCTCATATCATATCCTACATGGCGGTGTTATTAACTCTTAAGTGGGGACACTTACTGTGACGGACGGAAAACTACGGAACCCTACACTGAGCGTGGCCCGACACGCTCTTGGCCGGTTTTTCTTTACAAAAATTGCCACAAGAAGGCTTGGTTCAGGGAAATATTCCAGCATTAGCCAGTTTGCAGAGAGAGTTCGATTAAAGAAAATGACAGCCCGCTGAGTCACAAAATCTTATAGAGAACTAAGGAAGGCATTCAAATGTGGCAGTAAAACTGTTTTAAAATATCTTGAAGACATAGGTATCAGTTAACAATAAGAAAAGTTACGCCCATCGTGTCCAAATTTTTTTAAAAATTACCGAAAATACGGCCACGTCGTTTGGTCAAAAAATGTAAAAACAGGTGTTTTTTTCATTTTTGGATTTTTGAATGACTAATATTATAATTATTTTACATTTTTTAAAGTGGGTATTCCACTCATACATTAGTATGTTATTCAATCAAATACAAACATTGAAAACATTGAAAAAATAATCAACCCAGTTGGACTTGAACCAACATCGATACGCCTTACCGGGGCTCGATATCGCTTTATCAATTAAGCTATGGGTTCAGTTACCGAGCTGACGAAATTCTCAATGCCTTCAATCATCTTTTTGCATTTCTTTGTACATCGACTTTATAGCAGCCGTAAGCGACATCTAGGTGCCAACCACTAGAGTTAGATACCCTTCCCGCCGACCCTTTTACAAGTGTCACAACGGAAATAACAGATGGCGCCTGCTATCAACTCATAATTATTTTATTTTACATTTTTTAAAGTGGGCATTCCACTCATACATTAGTATGTTATTCAATCAAATACAAACATTGAAAACATTGAAAAAATAATCAACCCAGTTGGACTTGAACCAACATCGATACGCCTTACCGGGGCTCGATATCGCTTTACCAATTAAGCTATGGGTTCAGTTACCGAGCTGACGAAATTCTCAATGCCTTCAATCATCTTTTTGCATTTCTTTGTACATCGACTTTATAGCAGCCGTAAGCGACATCTAGGTGCCAACCACTAGATTTGATTGAATAACATACTAATGTATGAGTGGAATACCCACTTTAAAAAATGTAAAATAATTATGAGTTGATAGCAGGCGCCATCTGTTATTTCCGTTGTGACACTTGTAAAAGGGTCGGCGGGAAGGGTATCTAACTCTAGTGGTTGGCACCTAGATGTCGCTTACGGCTGCTATAAAGTCGATGTACAAAGAAATGCAAAAAGATGATTGAAGGCATTGAGAATTTCGTCAGCTCGGTAACTGAACCCATAGCTTAATTGGTAAAGCGATATCGAGCCCCGGTAAGGCGTATCGATGTTGGTTCAAGTCCAACTGGGTTGATTATTTTTTCAATGTTTTCAATGTTTGTATTTCATTGAATAACAGGCTAATATTATGTTGTTTAAAACGGAAATTCGTGGCAAGGTACGAGGGTTGCTACTTATATATCCGGAAACAAAAAAACAAACAAACGTACACGGCTGAAAATGGTTTTATTGTTTTTCAAAGTATTCCCCTTGATGATCTATGCACTTTTGCATTCGCGTAAACCAATTTTTAAAGCACTTCTGCCACTCCGCCTGAGGTACCTCCATAACGTGTTGTTGGAATGCGTCGACAGCATCTTCAGCGGTCGAAAATCGTTGACCGCGTAATTTATATTTGGAAATAAATAAAAATCGTTGGGTGCCAAGTCAGGGCTGTACGGCGGATGACCCGTTAATTCCACATTTTGACCCTCCAAAAATAGAGTTGTTTCGCGTGACGTATGACAGCTGGCATTGTCATGATGAAGAATGATTCTTCGTCGCTGGTTAGTTTTACGAATTTGTTCAAATACTTCCGGTAAGCAAATGGTCGTGTACCACTCTGAATTAACCGTTCTACGGTTTTCTAGTGGCACTGTAGCTACATGGCCATTAATACCGAAGAAGCAGGCCACCATTTGTTTCAATGTACTTTTTGCACGAGTAACTTTCGTAGGGTTCGGCTCATTTTGAAACACCCATACCGTTGATTGTTGCTTCGTTTCGGGATCGTATGCATAGATGCAGGATTCGTCACCTGTATAGATGTTATAAACGGCTTTTGAGTCACCACGGTTATATTTTTTTAACATTTTATTGCACCATTCGACGCGAGCATCTTTTTGCTCTTTTGTTAAGTTGTGGGGTATCCAACGCGAACAAATTTTTTTTACAGCCAAATAATTATGTAATATGCTATTAATGCTGGTCATAGAAATACCCAGAGTCGCCTCTATCTCGCGGTACGTAACATGTCGGTCGTCCATTATAAGTTTTCGCACAGCCTCGATATTTTGTTGTACAACGACCGATTTCGGGCGACCTGCCTTAACTTCGTCCGTAAGCATACTACGTCCACGATTGAACTCACTAAACCAGTGATACACAGTAGTTTTAGATGGGGCTTCATCACCAAAAGTTGAAGTTAGTTGATCTATGCACTGTTGTTGCGTTAAACCACGCCGAAAATCATAATAAATCATAGCACGAATATTTTCACGAGTGAGTTCCATTCTTGCTGCGAGATGACATTTAAAACCCGTCAAAAACAAAACACGAGCGTTAATAAGAAAGAAAAAATATACCGGCCAGTACTTAAAAAAGTTCAAATTTTACCATGGAGGTCAAATATGCTATTTAAGAAGATTGTAATCCCGGTTTCCGGATATATAAATAGCAGCCCTTGTAAGTATTATTTTGAGAACACCAATAATCTTACGGTCAAGAATGTGAAAAATGTCAAGTATACGAAGCCTCCAAAGTTATCCGATGGAAGATAAATTTAGATCTTAAAAAATCTGTACATTGTTGTTGTCGACAGCGATGGACATAAAGTACCACAACTTTCGTTTGAAACCTCACATTGGAGTAAACTTACTCTGGCGTTTAATATAAATACATTATTAAAAACCATGAAAAGATTATAAAAATAACTATGTTATATTTATTTTATAAGAAATTGAATGTTGTCCAGATTTCATTCCGCATACGTTATGTATGTACTTAAAAATTGCAAACTGTCTATCGGCAGTAGCATGTGTTCTATTGCATCTGTTGAGGTAAATGCGCTTTTTCTTTGTGTTAGCCGGAATTAGGCCATCACACTGATGAAGGTTCATTTTAAATATAACTGCCTTCACAACACACTACCATCTTGTTATACGTTTGTGTCAGGTCCTTGAAGACGAGTCTGGCGCGCTGCGACCAGGCCGCGGGTGGCGAGGGTCCCGCTATGTCCTATGACAAGTATATACCTTCCAGCCGCTCTCGATGGTGATGTTGAGGTTCCTGAGCACGGGCTCCGACTCTTTGTCGTAGCGCAAGTACAGGTCCTTGAAGACGAGCCTGGCGCGCTGCGGCCAGCTCGCGGGCGGCGAGGGTCCATCTGTGTCCTATAACAATTACGCATAGATTGGTTTTACACATGGTTTTTCTGTCTTTTTGGAGCATACATTTAGATGCTTTTTACTATAAACCTTTGGCGCCCAACCCACTATACATAAAGGCAAGCGAAAATTAATTAAAAAATAGTTGATAAGCCTTTGTTTCATATTTTAAAAATACAAAGGAAATGCACTTTATAAACCCAATGATTTTAATTCCATTACAATAAAATGTACATGCTATTTTACGTTGGGCGGCACGTGGATAGAGAGTACATATTGATTTGGAATGTCCAACCCATCCAAACAGACGATTTAATTGAAAGCTTTGTAGCTATTGACCGTAAGCCAGGAACAAATTTCGTTGGTCATCGCGTCCCAGGCGATAACTTGTGAAATGGTTAAGGGCGATGTGTAATGAAGCCTCGTGAAGGTCGGCTGCCTCTCCGTTGGTGGGTTGAGGAACGGCAGCGATTTCATCAATTAAAAATAAAATGGTCATCGTGTCCCGATTGAAACTTTGTCAGACGATAATCCTCACTATAATTATTTATTGCAGTTCTCGAAACACGTTTTTCTATTTATGAAAAACAATAAAAATGGTTAAAATTATTATCATGGTAAGGCATTAATAGTGGTTGGACAGATGCTACATTGATACTTCCATATATGTAGTATGTATATTTTATTTTATTTTTAGCCAAAAAAATGGCTCACAATAGTGCCGCAAGAACGACTCGTGGAGCACTTTCTCTGACAGTCTTATTTATTACGGTATAAGACTGGCCGGTTACAAATTTTCATGAGCCATGTTTTCGGCAAATCTTGTTTGAGTCTCTACCTCCTTTACACTGTAGCCCGAAGGCTATAAAGTTTAAAGCCGTACCCAGATTACGTATGTAATCTAAGGCTAGCGGTACTTACATATATTCGCAGCAGTCGCTCGCAATGTGGACTTGTTTGCCGCGCGAGGCAGCTCGAACATACATGTATGTGAGTTGCCTGGTTTGGCGCGCGCAATATCGGCTTTAAGGATCTAAATCCTAAAAGGTACGTACCTCCTGCGGTAGCGACGTGTATTGCGTGACGCGCTCCACGCTCGTCATCTGCGATATCACCTCGGTGATCTGCTTCACGCCGTACTGCACCATGTTCACTAATATCAGCCCCTGGCTGATGGCTAGGCCGACGTCCCCTGCTTTCATTGGTCCCGAGTCTTAAATCAAACAAATAATTTTGTGTCAAAAATGTAATGTCTAATAAATAACTTCCTTCCGCAACTGTGTGCCCTCGTTGGTATCGGAGCAGGACTATACGTTTTCAACCGACTTCAAGATTTCGAAGGAGGATGTTATCAATTCGTCGGGATCTTTGTTTTTTCAACCGACTTCAAGATTTCGAAGGAGGAGGTTATCAATTCGTCGGGATCTTTGTTTTTGCTATGCTATTGATTGTATTGTAATCTGGATAAAGTATATATAATGGCAGTTTAACTATTAGAAATAAAAAAGCTACTACAAAATGCAATGGAATAAGTATACATTTGATATTGATTATTTACAAGTCGGTTTTACTTACTACTGAGGAACAGGAACGTGTAAGCGACCACTACCACGTAGGTCGCAGATATAAGGGACAGCCAAATAGAAAACGCCGTGTTCGTGACTAACGTCAAGTACCTGAAACGGATAAAAATAATATGAGCATATGTTTTGATCACGTAATTCGCAATTCGTTCTACTAACATCAAAGTCAACGTTTAATAATGCCTGTAGTAAACTACGCGATTATTCGGACTAGTGGCCTATAATAAAGCTACAAGTGACAATTTACAAGCGGTACCATAACCTCCCAACTATATTCCAAAGCTCCTAACTATGGTCCGAAAATTCACTTGAATATCATCGTTCAGGGGCCGTATTCTAACTTAAAACACGTATAAGTAGACACGATACAACTACAATGCATTAACAACGCAATACAGCTACGCCATAAACATCTGAATCAGAAATATCAGAATTTGCTCGAGAAATATTCCAACGCAACTCCAATACAACTTCAATATTGGTTGATAGTTTGTTGTGTGTTGGAGTTATGTTTGAGATAGGTTGTGTTTTTAATGTAGTTTAAAATTAAAATCCGGGACCAGGTGTGTCTTTTATTTATATAACGCAGTGCTATGACTAAATATGTTCATAAATGAATAGAAAAAAAAAATATATTGAAAGATAGTTTATTACATCTTGTGGATCGTAGTTCCGCTTGTGAATTGTAACTGATGTACTTATCGAAGTATCATGATTTTTCCGTGTACTCTGCGATGTATGCACACTATTCCCTATCCGAGAAACGACTCCGGAGGGATTGCGTACTCTAATAGGCGTAACGTAACGCCTAATCCTAGTTCATAACTTGGGTAGAAGAAAACCATAAAAAATTTAAAATGTAATCGATTGTCCCTTTTCGTCATATTAATATTTGTTTGTTAGAAAGGAGAGAGGATGTTAGGAGGAGACAATTCAACAGAGGTTTACAAGAGGCAAGTATTATTAGGCAAGGGGGCAAGATAGTTGGACTGACCAGGCCGCCGTGTGCACGTCCTGCTTGTCGTCGAAGTGTCGCTGCAGCATGTCCTGCGCGTCGCTGGCGCGCACCGTCGTCAGCCCCGCCATGCTGGCCGACACGTGCGAGAACACCGGGCTGCGCGTCACGCCCTCCACTCTACAAAATAGACACATATTTTTTTCAAAAATGTCCCGCAAGGTTAACTTTTATGATTTAAAACAAGGCGGCGAAGTGCCTAGTTTATGGTCAAACAAAAATTAAAAAGTTTCAGAAATTGTAAGCTCGATTTCGGGACATAATGTTTTTCATACAAATTCAATTTTTGTCGAGGTACAAACTTTTAAAAAAGTTCAACAGAAAAATAAAAGTAAAGGCAAAGGTCCCAAACAGCCGAAACACAACATCGGTATTTGTTATTTATAACGTTGGCACCGCGACTTTTTAGTTATCTCAAATAGCGTGCGGTAAATTCAGAAGAAAATACACTTTGTATATATATAGCAAAATATAAAGGCGGCAAAGCTTAGCGTGTACCGCGAACATAGAAAATTGTAGATTCGACTATATCTGTCTCTCTCAATCAAAATAACAAGCGATGGAGATGGAGATATAGGATTCGAATGGAAATTCGATGTTCGCGGTAGCGGTCATTCTGTTAACCTAGAAGTTATCCATTATTTGTTAATATTGTTTGCTTGTTTATTGTTGATAAACGTGCTGGTATTTGGCTGTTTTGCATCATTTTTTGAAAAAAGTACTCGGCGCGAAGGGCCATTGCTGACTCCGTATAAAATTAAACGGACTCCTAAAAGTTGTCCGTTTAAACATAATACTCAGCCATCAATGTGCTACTTCGCCTCCGCGACAATAATTTACTAATACCTCGTATATCAGAGAATTACAGTAAGTATAGTATCATACAACTATAGTGACGAGCGGGATCATATTACGATCTCTTTCACTCTTGCTGTGTCCGTGTAAGTGTGAAAGATATTTTTTTCCCGGTCGTCAGTTTGGTTGGATGATGCTACAATATGACGTTTTTTTTCCCTAAATTTAAACCAGATGCAATGCAACTTCCCTTACATCCTCAGTTTTTGGTCGAAGTCTACAATCCGAAATACCAGCTAGAGCGTCGTCCGTTAGATCTTATGTAAGTACATTTGAATTTGTAAGATACCAGAAAATTCTTTTTTATGTCTGTTGGACTGGCATAGCCTATTGTGCCAATAAATCAGCAGGTCAACTCCTGTGACATAAAGTTAATGGCCCTAACTTATAGCGTTTTAAGTCTACTTTAGTTGGTCTCTGTTCCTGTTAGCATCACGCACTTGCACAGCTTTATTTGTAACAAAGTAGGTATAGCTGCAGTATTGGGTGGACGCTACAAAGAGCATTATTAATGATATTTCGACAACTCAAACAAGTCGTACCTTTTAATAGCCTGCGCCGTGCTGAGGTAGATGATGGTCCAGATCCACATAAGCACGCCGCACACGAGCGTCGTCACCAACATGAACGGGTTCACAACCGCGACCATCACCAGGATACCAGTCATCACCATCATTACCTGATAACAATCATAAAAACATCTTTTATAAAATATGTACTCGTATTACTTAATTGTTAAAGAATTATTTATAATTATAATAATTTTAAACAAAAAAGAACCGACTTCACTAAGCATCCACCTTTCCACCAAATGCTCGATCTGCTGTAAAAAAATATTCAAATCACCATAGGTGTGCCTATAATAGTTGAAGAGTTCCCTCGATTTCTCCAGGATCCCATCATCAGATCCTGACATGGTTACAATGGGACCAACTGTGAAGTATACTCTTTCAAACAAAAAAAGAATTTTCCAAATCGGTCCAGCCGTCTTCGAATAATCGGTGAACATACATAAAAAAAAAAAAATAGCAAAAACAAAGATCCCGACGAATTGATAACCTCCTCCTTCGAAATCTTGAAGTCGGTTGAAAAGAATAATACTTTGCTGCTGATTGTTAAGGTTGAGATCGCTTAATAGCGATAAGACCGCCTGTTGTTACCATTATTTACTCTGTTAAATCTGTTTTCAACCGACTTCAAGATTTAGAAGGAGTAGGTTATCAAGTCGTCGGGATCTTTGTTTTCAACCGACTTCAAGATTTCGAAGGAGGAGGTTATCAATTCGTCGGGATCTTTGTTTTTGCTATTTTTTTTTTTTTTTTTATGTATGTTCACCGATTATTCGAAGACGGCTGGACCGATTTGGAAAATTCTTTTTTTGTTTGAAAGAGTATACTTCACAGTTGGTCCCATTGTAACCAGGTCAGGATCTGATGATGGGATCCTGGAGAAATCGAGGGAACTCTTCAACTATTATAGGCACACCTGTAGTGATTTGAGTATTTTTTACAGCAGCTCGAGCATTTGGTGTTGGAAAGGTGGATTGCTTAGTGAAGTCGGTTCTTTTCAACCGACTTCAAGATTTCGAAGGAGGAGGTTATCAATTCGTCGGGATCTTTGTTTTTGCTATTTTTTTTTTTTTTATGTATGTTCACCGATTATTCGAAGACGGCTGGACCGATTTGGAAAATTCTTTTTTTGTTTGAAAGAGTATACTTCACAGTTGGTCCCATTGTAACCAGGTCAGGATCTGATGATGGGATCCTGGAGAAATCGAGGGAACTCTTCAACTATTATAGGCACACCTGTAGTGATTTGAGTATTTTTTACAGCAGCTCGAGCATTTGGTGTTGGAAAGGTGGATTGCTTAGTGAAGTCGGTTCTTTTCAACCGACTTCAAAATTTCGAAGGAGGAGGTTATCAATTCGTCGGGATCTTTGTTTTTGCTATTTTTTTTTTTTTTTTATGTATGTTCACCGATTATTCGAAGACGGCTGGACCGATTTGGAAAATTCTTTTTTGTTTGAAAGAGTATACTTCACAGTTGGTCCCATTGTAACCAGGTCAGGATCTGATGATGGGATCCTGGAGAAATCGAGGGAACTCTTCAACTATTATAGGCACACTTATAGTGATTTGAGTATTTTTTACAGCAGCTTGAGCATTTCCTTTTGGAAAGGTGGATGCTAAGTGAAGTCGGTTCTTTTTCAACCGACTTCAAGATTTCGAAGGAGGAGGTTATCAATTCGTCGGGATCTTTATTTTTGCTATTTTTTTTATTTTTTTTTTATGTATGTTCACCGATTATTCGAAGACGGCTGGACCGATTTGGAAAATTCTTTTTTTGTTTGTAAGAGTATACTTCACAGTTGCTCCCATTGTAACCAGGTCAGGATCTGATGATGGGATCCTGGAGAAATCGAGGGAACTCTTCAACTATTATAGGCACACCTGTAGTGATTTGAGTATTTTTTACAGCAGCTCGAGTATTTGGTGTTGGAAAGGTGGATTGCTTAGTGAAGTCGGTTCTTTTTTGTTTAAAATTATTATTATTTAAAATTATATTTTTTAAAGAGCGCATGACAGCTTACGTTTTCATCTCTGTAGATAAATGTTAAATTGAGGAAGGAGAATCTTCTGTACAGTCAAGTGCAAAAATACGTATCGAAAAAATCGTCTCATAAATATGGTAGTACGCACTTATTACAACGGAATAAGATACTATGGGACATATTTTTGAGTAAAATGAGTACACCCATATTTTTAGGGTTCCGTAGTCAACTAGGAACCCTTATAGTTTCGCCATGTCTGCCCGTCCGTCCGTCCGTCCGTCCGTCCGCGGATAATCTCAGTGACCGTTAGCACTAGAAAGCTGAAATTTGGTACTAATATGTATATCAATCACGCCGACAAAGTGGTAAAATAAAAAGTGAAATTTTTTTTTTTATTAGGGTACCTCCCCTATACGTAAAGTGGGGAGTGATTTTTTTTTTCATTTCAACCCTAACGTGTGATATATTATTGGATAGGTATTTAAAAATGAATTGGGGTTTCCTAAAATCATTTTTCGATAATGTAAATATTTTCGGAAATAATCGCTCCAGAAGTAAAAAAATATGCGTCCCCCCCCCTCTAACTTTTGAACCATAAGTTTTAAAAATATGAAAAAAATCTCAAAAGTAGAACTTTATAAAAACTTTCTTGGAAAATTATTTTGAACTTGATAGGATGAATAGTTTTTGAAAAAAAAATACAAAATAATTTCTGAACTAAGTTTGTAATTTAACCGTATAAGCAGGTGTTTATTGTACCTGTAATTTCTACAAAATTACAATGAAATGACGTGCTTTCAAATAAAGTAAAAACGGTGAAAATCGGTTCACGCAATAAAGAATTATCCCATAAAAATCATCTTCCATACTTTATGCTCGCGCGCAATAGTTTACTCAATTTGCCGATAGATGTCGCTGTTCATGGAACTCTCATATCATATCCTACATAGCGGTGTTATTAACTCTTAAGTGGGGACACTTACTGTGACGGACGGAAAACTACGGAACCCTACAGTGAGCGTGGCCCGACACGCTCTTGGCCGGTTTTTACACTTGACTGTACTTGTACCTTGTGCCAAATTTTTTTAAATGTATGTTCACCGATTATTCGAAGACGGCTAGACCGATTTGGAAAATTCTTTTTTTGTTTGAAAGCGTAAACTTCACAGTTGGTCCCATTGTAACCATGTCAGGATCTGATGATGGGATCCTGGAGAAATCGATGGAACTCTTCAACTATTATAGGCACACCTATGGTGATTTGAGTATTTTTTACAGCAGATCAAGCATTTGGTGTTGGAAAGGTGGATGCTTAGTGAAGTCGGTTCTTTTTTGTTTAAAATTATTATACTTATTTTTCTTTGTGTGGTGCAATAAAGATTATTGTATTGTGTTATGGATATGGGGATACGTACCGTAATTCGGGGTGAGTAGGTTTCGCGGGGGGAGTTGGCTTGCGAATCCAGAATTTCTTTTTTGAGTAGTTACTTTAATTTTTGGGCTTATGTTGCTCTCAAAGTAATTTGATTATATTTTTAGACATATTTTTTCTTCTTTTCGCAACACTAAGCTCCCAAATCATACAATTTTGAAACACAAATTCACTCTCAAAGTTGATGCTCGAAATCGGCGGATTTTTAGTTGATTTTAACTTTGATTTTAAGTGATGTTTACCAAAGTAAGTGTTCATATACTATTCGGATATCGTTTATATACTTACATGGCTTATTGGAAACAGAAAAACATATGTTATATTTTCTTTAGTTATAATGGTTTTAACATAGAAAACAATCCAACCGCATTTGATGATTTTTATGGGGTGAGTAGGTTTGTACTGTGGGGTGAGTTGGCTCGACAACGGGGACAGTTGGCTCACGAATGGGGAGAGTTGGTGTTACGAACGGGGTGTACCGGCTTGGTAGAGGGGGGAGATGGCGTTCGTAGTTCAGGGTTGTCGATTTACATAAGTAGTCAAAAGTGTCTTACATTATAATGAAATGGTAAATATTATTTTAAAAATCATTGAAGTAGCAAAGAAATTAAATAAATTGCAAATTAAATCAATACGTTAAATTTGCAATTTATTTATTTCATACAGTAATACAGGCTATTACCTACTGAGTGGTTCATCATTATCATCATCATATCAGCAATAAGACGTCCACTGTTGAACATAGACCTTCCTTTTAGCTTTTTTCCATATATATCGGTTGGAAGCGACCTACATTAATCGACTTTAATTCAACTCGTGAGTTTATTTATTTTTATTTTATTATTAATATTTGAAAAGCCGGCCATAAACACCTCCGATCCTTGTCACACTATTAGCCCACCTTCCCTCACCGCACTCGCCATATTTTAGTTCGCTGCTGCGCCACGATGCCGCTAGTCGTATTAAAGAAGATTTGAACGGGCATATTTTTTCTAAGTAGTGTGTAGTTAACCTTCTTCCTTAAATTCTTAGGTTGACAGTAGGTATCTAGACAGTCTTGTTTTTATTTGTTGCGGGTGACAAAATAGGGAGTAGAAGACGAATGTCGATTGTCGAATAATATTTATCGGAGTTTTCTATGTTTGGCTAATGCTGTATACGCTACTGTTTGGTATTAAATAATAGAAATAGCATAATTGTAATAAGTAATACTCGTGCACGTAATAGCTATGTCTTTTATTTGTCGACTGTAAAATGTTTTTGTTAGTTATACCTATGCGTAACATTTATATTTATACAAACAATATATTTGTAAGTTTTATTTGATTCATAATGATCAAATTTTAGAGATGATTCTTAAAACATAAAATTGAGCTTGGTATACCCAATATTTCAAGAAACGGTCATAAGTAACACTAAGCCACCTGAATTTAAAGTCGATATTTGGCTAGTACGAGTAGGTACCAAGGCAAATATCAGTCATGCCAACGTTTCATTTCAAACAAAACAGAAAGATCGCACTGCCGTTTGCAATAGGATGCCAATGGACTGATAGTGTCACATACAGGTCAAGTAAATTACAAGAGTAAATAGGGTAAAGTCGCCATTGGCCGGCCCGCACCAGTGGCCAGCCTTTTGCACCTTCTTTTGGTGTAGCAAACTCTTTCGAAATGTTATACTTTATTTATTCTTTGATTACATATTATCAAAAAACATCGTTAAAACCTTGATGAAATTGCCGATCATTTGTCAAAAATTCAGTTTAAAACAGTTCCGCGTTCAATCACGCGGAGTTGTCCCGTGCGCCATATTTTTTTCGTACTAGGAGAACTGATCGTTTGTCCTTGTTTCACCGATCAACGGAGCGACAGATTGACGTGATTTTTTAAGTGGAGATAGTTGAAGGGCTGGAGAGTGACATAGGCTACTTTTTGTCTCATTCTTACCCCCCACTTCCCTAAAAGGATGATGATGATTCCGCAATATCCAAGGTAGGAAGCTAAAAATTGGTATGCGGACTATTTGTGACTAACAAAAAAAATCGGTTATGTTCGTTGGTTATTTTTTTGAAAATTGCCCCCAACCCTTAAAGGGGGGGTGAAATTATAACGCGAGCGAAGCCGCGGGCAAAACCTAGCACGTCATAAAAATAAGGGTCACTACTTATCGAAAACATTAAGCCGGTTCAAATAGGAGCATAAATAAAACATAAATTTGCTACATTCATATAAAAAATCTCTTGACAAGTCGAGCTATTGTCTTAATCCAAAAGTGGCAACCCTAGCAATTTTTCCAACTCACCCCTTTGGTAAGCCATCTCACCCCAACTACGGGGTGAGCTGGTTTTGCCTACTATTATGCATTTTTCGTAGAAACTATGCAATGTAGCAACAAACTATCATTGACAAAATAAAATTCATACCTCCGGAACACTTTTTTTGTATATAAATCAATGTGCCACATATAAAAATAAACTTTTATCTAGGTTTGAACTTCGATTTCGCGCCAACTCACCCCGAATTACGGTATGGGATATGGGAAACTATTACACAATATGGGAAATCAGATGTCAAATACAACGATTATCAAAGTACTCTAAAACGTGTACTGTGGAGAGTATCCACAATGAATACTCCGAAATATAGTATAGATGTTTATTCTCTTTTTTTATCTTTAGCTAGTAACATAGAAATCGAATCTCTGTTTAGGCTGTCCCTTTGAGACTCCCTGAAAGAATCCCGATCGTCTGACATGGAACGTTGGAATTCCTCATTTAAATAACACCGTGCCAGACAGTGATCGAGAAGAGAGGTTGTAAAGGTAGACAACCTTTACAGTACCATACCATGCATAGAAGCACTGTATTAATGAACTAATTTAATTTGTAGTTTGTCCGGCGGCTTAAGGACAAATGATGGACCATTAATAATTTAAAGTATGGCACATTTATCCTTAAGTCGCCGGACAAACTATACTTATAAAATCTGAATTGCCTTTGCTTCAGTTATTTTTCCCGCTAACGGGGTCTGTTTTGCAAACTAATCTATTAGAGTAGGCACTGTTCCTACTCAATAAACTTTATTATATCCAAGGGAAATGTAAAAGGTTTATATTGAAGTACAGATATCGTAAAGATATTCTACGATTGCTTGTACAAACTTCAAACAGCCGCAATGTACATTTACTAACAAAGTATAATCGGGTTCGGATTATACATATCAGTTATACAGTGATAAATTTTACTGCTGCATGTTTGCTTAATATATGCATCGTTGCACAAAGGCAAATTGAAACAAGATAAAGACCGGCATGGTCTCGTACTCAATTGTTTATCACAATACAAGATAATCATGTCATTTGGCCTACTTTATCGTTATTATCTTTATCGGTGCAGTATCTTCCAATTTTTTCCCTTCACTTTCTGATACAACTTCAGAAAACATTTTGAAAGAAAGAAAGAATCTGTTATCTTGACTTTTACTAGGTTCTCCGCGACGGATTGAAAATAGTATTTTGTGCAACAGTAACATAATAAGGGTTCTTAAGATCTGACGCTCGAAGTTTTAATATGAGGCGAACCCGAATTTTGTAATAACAGACCCGAGAATTTTAAGACCTAATTATGTACCGTTGCACACCATATTTTTTCTACGACAGTAGCAACAAATTCAATAATAAATAATTTCCAAAATTATTAAGTGTTACATAAATCAATTTTGTTTTAAGATTTGATTTGATTTAAAACTGTTTAAATATTAACTTTTTAAATGTCATATACTAGACAAAATCACACAAGCCGGTTTTCAATTGCATAAAAATATAAAGTTATTTCTAGTAACTCTCAGTGTAAAAGTTTAGGTTAAGGTACAATTTCGCTATTCATTTATTTATTTTTTAAATACTAATACATTATGATGATCTATTTATTGTCCTTCCCAAAATGAAATTTGAGTATTTATCTGGTAAATATTTCGATTTTTTTTACCATTTCGATTTTTAGTCATACCTGTAACGATTCCTGCTTGCAGCGAATCCGGGCTATTGATGTACCGACGGAATTCCAAAATTGAGGAATTTTTGTCAAATGGGAGGAAACTTCTCATAATTTGTATAATGTGGAAGAGGGGATTGAAACTTTTCGTTTCTTAAATTTAAATTTCTGTAGGTACTTACTTCTTGTAAACTTTCTGGAAATTTCCGAGAACTTTTCAAACTTTTTTGAAACTTTCCGTAACTTGCACATGAGTAGTCCGGGCTTACCTGTATGCTATCCAGGTACATCCTTGGCAGGATCTCGTCAACGATGCCCATGTCCTTAGAGAACCTGTTGAGGATGCGCCCCGAAGGATTGGTGTCGAAGAACCGCATGGTGGCCGCTAGGATGTTACTGAAGATCTGGTTGTGCAGCTTGATTGAGCTCCTCATGCACACCCACAGGAACAGCATCGATCTACGACCACATGCGTAAAGTCACATTGAAGTTTCGAAGAATGTAATCAATCAATGGCCAACGAGATCATCTATCTAAAGAAAATTGAGTAGGTATTTTGACAATGTCTTATAAAGGAAATTAATGAGGCGACATATGCCTCTAGTGCGGTTTTCATTGCAGTAACGCGAATTTGTATAGACAATACAGTCCAGGACTCCAGGTATAATAAGGTCCTTGATCGTACATGACAATCCCCTTACTTCCTCACGCTGTCAGATTTCCGTCTTGTAGATTTATATATATATATATTTCGCTTCCTTAACACAAAAAAAAATCCATGACGAGCGTATCGCCTAAATTTTCGTTTATTGTTTAAAAAAAAATAGGTTATAGGGTTAACATTTTGGCATATAATTTATAGAGCAGTGTAACCTCTTTATTTAGTTAGTTTATCAACTTTGTCATACAATATTTATCGTCTAATTTGACATCGACGGTACACTAGGCAGCCAGCTAAATAGTCTATATTGTATCGATATCGATGGATTTTTTGCTCATAGGTGCTGAATTTGAGTAGGGGCCCGTTGCGCACTATAGAATAAGGCAACACCTAATCGGCCGAAGTGTATGAAACAGTCAAAAAAATTTCACACGATTTCGGTGTTGGTCCCATACCATAATTAGAAAAATTTATTGATTACCGATTAAATTTCACCGTGTATAAAGTCATTGGCGGCGAAGAGGTTAAAGTCCTAAATATAAGCAACGAGTGATATTATATAGTTTCATTTAGCAAGTAAATATTGATTAAGTTTCAAGTCTTGTTTTTTTAATATTTAAATATTTTATCTTCTAACGTACCAACCTTATTCGGATGTTTCGCTCATTTCATTTGGCTCTACTTATTTAACAACTCGCGTCGCAAGACAATCGATTCTACTTGCTAATTAATAGTTTCAACATTTACCTGCCGGTAGTAAATAGTATACATCCTATAATGCCAATAGCCCATATGTAGATATAAAAGCTTGACTCTTCAATTGTCATCGCCGGCAGGAGGGGATCTGAAGCATATGTAAAGTTGGTGGTGCTAACGTTGGTGGTCGTGTCGTTGTTAAAGTTGGCGGATGAAGAGTTGGAGGTACTGCTACGGTTCTTTCCCATTTCCACTACATTAGCCTCAACATTGTTCATCCTGAAATAGTAATATTCGATTTTAGACACCGTGAAAAAGAGCTGTGTAGAATCAGAAGCGTTATATTTGAAGGCAACTTTCATTCCGAAAGTCGCAGGTTCGAACCCCAATTCGTACTGCTGAGTTTCTCGGAATCGTACGGGGTTTTATTATAAGTACTGCTTGTACTTGTAGCCCGACACGCTTACCTGTGTAATGTAATGTAATCAAGTCTTGTAATAAATGCAATAAAATAAAAAAAACATATCATCTACCAGTCACTTTTTGATGAAGGAAAACATCTAGTGATGAAACTCGGACCTAAGCCAAATCAGGCCTTAACTGTTTGAATTAGAAGGCCTGATAGTAGTAGGTAGTTGTTTTGCAGAATTTAGTGCTTACATCACCACAGCCGCGACATAAAGCAGGGGTAAACGCTAGTCAGATGATAAAAAAACTGTCTAAAGGATGTGTCGCTAATCCTTGTTCACTCGCTTACCTACCCCTGTGGCATTTACGCAACTTCATAATTGAGAGAGAGATAAGAAATGCCTATCTATATCCTATCTATATACAGTGACATGTAGCCATACGATAAATAAATAAATAATTATTGATGAGCCGTATTTGGACAGACGACTGCGTTTTCCTCCTTAGCCTCTGCTCAAGAAACGATAACTGTGCCTTAAGCGATGCGCAGTAAACATACCTACGGCTATTTTGGGATTATGGACACCGTAATAGTAATAATATAAGAACATTTATTTTTATACTTTAATTATAGTTATATATAGTTATACTCTATATATAGTTATATAGAGTTATACATATATAGTTATATAGCTTATGATTATGATCATGATTCAGCAGCTACATCGACGATAAAGCTAGTAGCGATGTACTATTTTCTCGCGCAAAATACGTACGTAGATAGATCGATGTAAGTACATTTGGTAGCACATGTGGCTAGGCGAGGTATTTGTTGTGTTGGATCGCTGGTTTTTCACTGCATGCGAGCAGTTTTTGTAAGTAAAACCCTGCGTGGCAAATTGTTATATGCTAATGGCCGCTGTTTAGGCTATTATCTACCATGTTCGTTTTAACAGTCTCGCCCGTTGGTATCAAGCTACGTACCAGTGGGTAAGCCAGAGGTCGCTGAGGGACGTGACCAGCTGTGCCAGTAGGATACTGAACAGTGTGAACAGCAACAGGCCCCAGCCGCCGCCCGCGCGGAAGTACTGCTTGTACACGGAGCCCGACACGCGACCTGTGTAATTTAATGACGCCTTGTAATAAATGCAAACAACCAATGCAACGTTTTACTTTGTTTTGTGTTTTGGAACCATACACACTTTAAGAGACTTCTTAACATGGATTTGACATATCCGATGTTAAGAGAATTAGATTTTATTAGGGTTCCGTGTAGCCAAAATGGTACCGTTGAAAACGGATCCCTTATATGTCCGTCTGTCCGTGCTATACCTATAACACATAAAACATATATATTCAAATTTCGGACGCAGGGTTGTACAGTCAGGTGACTGCAGGTGCAGTGGTACCTTTCTCAACTAAAGCCGCAAAACTGTGTGACACGCTCTCATGGCCCTATACAAATAGGATTCTATCATATGTTTTTGCGGCCTTCTTGATGCTATTACAGGTTACTGTACCAAGCATATTTTTTTAATTGATCCAAGACTTATTTTTTACTGGTATGGACAATGGATCTGTTTCGGATAGTCATAACTAACTACTTTGGCTCAACGATCCAAAGAGAATCTTGGCCTCCGAAATGAGAGCACGCCACCCGTCCCCATCCTGCGCAACTTATCCTTGCCAGTTATTGACGCGAAGCTGAAGCACATCCGCCGCCACACCCACCGGACGGCGACCAGTCAAAAAGTCAGTCAATATGAACAAATATTAGACAAATTTTGACATAAGTTGGCGGGGATACTTATGACAATTATTTTCGCAAACCATTAATCTGCCGCCGGTCACGGATAAAATGATACCCTGGTCATTCGTGACTTAATAAGCTTACAATAGTATTTTATACAATCGTGAAGAGCTTTTTAGTCGAGTACCGTGTTTAGGCCACGAAGTTTGCCTAGTGGCTTAAGTAAGGTCTCAAAATAACTAATAGTACAATACATGTACAGAAGATAATTCTTGCTGAATTTGACATTTAGCTACAGAGATGCAAACGTTAGCTGTTAAGCGCATTTAAATCTTAGTTCTAAGGTTTTTTTAGTTTTGTAGCATTCTCTGTAAAATTGTAATTCCATGTGATGTTAAATATAAAAATTCTGTCTGTTTAAAATAGGGTTTTCAACGTGTTTCAAATATTCGTGCCGTGTTTGAGATATGTCATACACATATCATAAACACTGGCTGAATTGATAATATTTTCGAACGCACCCATAAGGTGATGATAACCGATGTGCCAACCCTTCCATCATTAGCTTTTATATGCAACGGCAAAAACGGGTATAATGGAGAGAGACATAGTGAAAGCCCCCTGGTAAGGTACGAGATTGAAAAACTTAATTATGTCGCTATTGTATACAATACTCTTTCTACGAGTGATAGAAATAGACAAACCGGTAAGAATTGAGTTCGACGAATGCCTTACAACCTGCTGCCTCTATAAAATGTAGTAACTTCAATCTCCCGGTGGCTTGTGGTTGTACCGTATTATAGCACACACAGCCGGTGCCCGCCCGGCGCTGAGCGGGCACCGGCTGTGTGTGCTATAATACGGTATGAAAAAACTATAGTCGGCGATGCTAAAATATGAGACTATAAAAGCTCCATCGAATCTAGTAGTCTTAATTCAAGCATTATAGTCGAGTAGAAAAAAGCCAATGATCTAGGTTGAGGACCAAGTGAAATATAATTTTATTTTGAATTATACATAAAGTTCATAAGCCTTTATCTTTTTTTTTTATAGTTAAATTTTTGTAATGAAAAAAAAAAGACTTGCATTTTACTGAAAGTGACTTTAGAAATGGAAGATATGAGACATTAGCGATGACACAGTCACAATATGTCTTAATAAAATGAACTATTTATTATGTTCTCCACATTTAATAGTAAATATAGTCGATGTGCGGAATTAATACATTTGCTGGCGCAGTAAGTATTCTATTTAAATGAGAGACCTTGAGAGTAATT
Source organism: Pammene aurita (assembly GCA_947086415.1). Classification (NCBI taxonomy): domain Eukaryota; kingdom Metazoa; phylum Arthropoda; class Insecta; order Lepidoptera; family Tortricidae; genus Pammene; species Pammene aurita. The sequence goes on from OX352289.1 coordinate 20,206,283, forward strand.
GGACGGGGGACACAGGACAGCAGTTAAGTATCGCAAGTGTCACAACCTTAAGGTACCTACCGCACAATTTTAATCACAGTGAAACCATCGATACAAGCTGAAGAAAACAGATTTTTTTAATTGTTAATTTGTATTATTTTTCCGTTTCTATTCAATAACTGCTTAAACTATAATATATACTCACAGAATAAGTAATAAGCAGTACTAAAGTACAGTGGTTTCTGGCGCCCAACGTGATCCACATTATTTTATTATCTATTTAGGATTTTAAAATAAAACTACAGTAATTCAAATATTGCTAATTACGATCGCGACCGTAAGGCGAATCTTGACAGACTAATCGATAGTTGTCTAATCACGCATGGCGTACCACTTATATCAATACAATGTGAAAAGCGGATGTACCTGGTAACGGCATAGATACTTAACATAAACACAATACGAATAGGCCAGATATAAGCGGTTTGATAATTAAACTAATCACAAGCACTTGTAAGCATTTATCTAAACATCGTATGTATTTGCTTAAGAGGCTGATGACAACAGATATGACCTTGAAATTGATATAAATAGATAAAAAAGTAAGCTTTAATTCTCTTTGACTTTACCTAACAGTTTATTTAGCAATAACTATTTATTGAGAGAGTTTACAAACATATACCTATATGTTAATTTTAATTCTATTTTGAAGAGCTTTGCTGCTTTCGATACATGATCAGAGGAAATCGGCTTGATAAAACATAATTACGAAGTTACGTCTTAAAAGTAACTTTATAGTACATTATTGCAGAGGACGGGAAAGATAAATTCGTGGACGAGCGATATAAGACGAGTCCACGAATTTCTATTCCCGCCGAGGCATATATAACGCTTTTCTCCAAATGTGCGAGGAAATAAAGTAAATTTAATAAATTACATATTTAGGGTAGCATTTAATATCATGAATTTATGAATTAGGTTCCCTTTACAATATTTTTTTTTAGTATAGAACACTACCTATACTGCCAATCATCTCCCAAAGTTCATTCAAATAATATTTATCTACACTCATATTGTAAGTTCTCTAAAATGTGTTCGAAAACGGTAGGCAATGGCTAGCATTACCACGACCGATTTTACTATGATAAGCTTTTTATCCGTGGCAGTAACGTAATTTTAACTTTTCATGCTCGATTATTGATGTGCTATGAGTTTTGATAACATAATGTACACCTGCACCCTGCAGCCCGACACGCGCCCGCGCGACCGCCGGCATAATCGAGTTGGCCATGGTGGCGGTGCAATGGCGGCCATTCTATGGTTTCCGAATAAGGCATTTAGAATAAATAATATGAGTGTAGATAAAGCAGTGTATGCAACTGTACGTAATTAGGCCTTAAAACACTCTTGTGATCTTATTATGAAATTCGCCTGCGGCTCATTTCATAAAACCACACTCATGTTTTAAGGACCCTTATTACGTAACAGTTACATAAACTACTATTATCTATGATTATATGAAGCCGTATTCGCACGATCAGACGCGGTGGTCCCGCAAGCTATGGACACAGAACGAGACAACCAAGGTTTTTGATCTGACCATCTCGCTCTATCCTATAGTTTGAAAGGATTGCCGTTCAGACGGTTGGCTGTTTGAAATGATATTTCTTAGTCGAATGAAATGTTTAAAAGGTAAAAAACAATGCGGACGGCAAGTACAACTTGTCGTCCGCTAAAACAGGACAATAATGATTTTTATTTTTTTAAATTTGTATTAGTAAATAATGACGAACTTCACGTACTAATTTTACTACAGTAAGGTGAACACTTCCGAGCACGTTGGAGAAAAAGAGTTTTATGGCTCTAAAGTAGTAGGTATTTTTAATTCAAGACAGTATATAATCTGACAGTTCCTTCCATTCTAAACCTATGTATGGCAAGAGCTGCCGGATGACCGTCTTGAATTAAAAATACCACTATAGTTTCTTGACTGCATAAGTCTGTAATTAAGAACGAAATTCCAACACGGTCATACTAAAAACTTAAGTACCCCACTTAACATACATAAGTAAAAATGTAAGTTAACCAAGCTCCAAAATAAAGCTCCTTATTACTTGAAAATCACCGTGCACCTTCCTTACCGATTTCGCAGACACTCGTCAAATCCTTGATTCGTCAAGTTAGAGGTTAGCCAAATCCTTTATTCGTCAAGTTGGAGATTCGTCAAATGCTTGATTCGTCAAGTTAGAGGTTAGCCAAATCCTTGATTCGTCAAGTTAGAGATTCGTCTAATCCTTGATTTGTCAAGTTAGAGACTCGCCAAATCCTGGATTCGTCAAATTATTATCTGAGCACACGTAAGCAAGAACAAAATGATAAATTGATAATAAAATAATAAGCATATAATATTATAAGCAGAATCTGATTATCGCCACCTTCAACCACCACCAATGACGTGACTACTTGTACCTAGCTACAGCTATAGCGCCGTGCGCGCAACCATCATCCCGACCGCCCGCCATTGACCTCGTGGCGCTTGCAGCGAACGGACATCTCTGGAATCTCTGTTTATCGTAGGATCGCGTGAGCCATATACAAGGATGATATAGACATGGATGGACAATATCCATACAAAATCGCGTTCCCTTATTTCAGGATAAAGCACTAGCGTCATCTATCGGTCACACCAGACACTAAATCCTGGTTTCTAATACTTTGTTCGTCGCTAAATGCTGACAGAATAACTCGACTACAGACTCGACAGATGGTGTTGTGGCACTTAGTACCGAAACAGACGTATAGCCTGAGCGCGATTTTGTATAGGCATTGTCAATCCATGTCTTAATCATCGTTGATGCCTATACAAAATCGCGTTCCTCGAACCTTCAGTATTACCACGTACCACGAACAAAGTATTAGAAACTAGGATTAAGTGTCTGGTGTGACCGATAGATGACGCTAGTTCTTTAACCTGAAATAAGGGAATTTTTCTTGGTTACGTGTGCTCAGATAATAATTTGACGAATCCAGGATTTGGCGAGTCTCTAACTTGACGAATCAAGGATTTGACGAATATCTAACTTGACGAATCAAGGATGTGGCTAACCTCTAACTTGACGAATCAAGGATTTGGCTAACCTCTAACTTGACGAATCAAGAATTTGACGAATCTCCAACTTGACGAATCAAGGATTTTGCTAACCTCTAACTTGACGAATCAAGGATTTGACGAGTGTCTGCGAAATCTCCTTACCCAATAGCCTTATTTATACGTATACTATACTTCGTTTTTTTTTTAGATTAGAAAAATAACGGTCGCTTTCGCCAATGTATCTTTATTTTTTTCAGCCATATCAGGGACAATTTTAAATAAGACTACTTTTTTCCATTATTAGTGATACGCTTAAGCCAATATGATGCAAAATTGCGAAATATAAAATCGCTTCCCTAAAAATCGCACGATTTTTTTAATCTAAAAAAAAAAGAAGTAGGTAGAGGAAATCATAACCATAAAGGTTCGGCCACGACTTGGCACGGAGACGGCAGCGGCGACCGTCGGCCACTGAGAGTGAAACACCGTGCCCCGCCCTTTCGTTCTCACGCGCGTAGTCCTAGCAGAGTTTCTAATGTTGCTTTTATCATTTTACTGTAAGTAAAATGTACCCACCTTTTTCCATCAACTCGGCAGTTTCTTCGGGTTCTTCGTTTTCCTCCAAATTCGCTTCTGGCGTTGAACTGACCGCGCTAACTTGAGACTGAAACAAAGTTTTATTTAATGGTGTAAGTGATTTGTGTTACTTGGCCTGTGTTTTTAGTAGGTAACACGTGAAACGATGACATTTTTAACTCGTATCATAGACAGGGTTAATTCCTATCCTGGCGCTGACCACCATACATATTTTAGCTGGCGAGAATTAAATTAAGTAGGGAATAGAGTTGATTTTCCTTTGTTTCAGGTTTTAAGTAAAAAAAGGAAAACCCTCAATCAATACCAAATTCGAGTTTGTACGGGATACAATGTAGAAAATTTCGAGCAACTAGGAGTAGACCCTATTTTTAAACCAGAATGTGGATCATTCAACTCGCAAGCATAGTCGTAAGTAAAAACATACCATAGTGCGTTTCCGTTGGCGCGCCGGTCCCTGGGCCAACTCCTCTTCCTCAGTCGGTTCGTCCTCTTCGATAAGTTCGTCGAATAATGGCGACTTGGATACTTCATCGAATCTGCCTTCGAGCTCCACTTCTCCCTACCCAACAATAAAACAAAAATTTATAAAATACCTACTTACTTATTATAGTCCACAGTCTTCATGTTAAGAGCGTAGCTATTGACTTGTATTGTAAATCGCGGAGCATTAGTGACGTTTTTCTTACCGAGATTCCCCGAGAGCCTCTGATTATATTATGTACATCGCGATATATTTTAATTATATTTGAGAGCTCATTATGTATTAGGGTTACAGACGTCAGGGAACTGTAAAGCAGTGTCGTGTTAAGTGAATGCATTTAGTGAAATTTGTATTGAGGACAGGTTTGTGTAGATAAAGAGTGAGTTTTTGTTAAGCATTTATGTGTCTGCTGAAGAGCTAAAATTTGAGCGATGACACACAATATGAACTAGACATATCCGATCTGAGCTACTACAATTTGTTTGTGCCCTAAAAAGATTATTATTTGCAGCGCCATGCATGGCAGATAACCAACTTAGAATCCTACCCAACCAGTCTACCAAATCGATTTAAGTTGGTTGGTTAAGGGAGTTGCTATAACAGCGATAACGATAACAGTTGGGAGCCCCTAACAGTCGGCAATGAGTCAACTGCGTTTGAAACTGATTATTATAAGAATTAATTTAACAATGCCTGTTTTATTGTATGTGTATAATAGGTGCAGTTACAGTACCTAATGAGTACCTATTTTTTAATCACACTCATATAGCGAGGTTAAAACTGCAAGCGTAGCGAGACCGGGAGAGTAACTTTAAAAAATATTATAGAAAATAGAAAGGGCAGTAGATGAAGTAGATATGCAAAGGCACGAATGACATAAGTAATAAAGCGGACATTATAATACAACGCCCTCCTAATTATAATATGTATTAACGTTTTGAAATTTACAACAAACGCCTTAGACAACGATGTATTACGTGATCCGAAACAATGCTTTTATTACAAACAGCCGAGTAGTGGAAAGAATGAGTGGTTTCTGAGTATATCAGACTGCTGCGTTGTGTGATAACTGCTGTATAATGGATTACGATTTATAAATGTTCTGGTCACCGCAATGGCGATAAACGCGCAAATCAACGCGCAGCAAACTTAAACCTATTTTTTAAAGATTTATCTATTTTTTCAAATTTCCTTCATTACATCATTACAGATGCCGTTTGAAAAAATAAATACATTTTCCTTAGTAGTATTTAATAATATATAAGCAATTTTAATCAGTTGCCTAAAAGACAATAATTAATTACAAAATAAATAATAATACCAACCTACTTACTACTACTTATTTTCATACCACAACACAAGGAAGTATACATAAAGCATCAGGTATGTGGATAGATAGCTATCACCATTTATCATTTAAATTAGAATGATAAATATAGAAACTTAGCAAACGTAGATGCCTATCTGTTATACGCGTACAGTACAGACGGAAGGCACAACGATAGACTTGATTACCATTAAGAAACTGTTAGTACATACTGTATTCATATTGTACATAATGAAAGCATTTGTATTGAAAGATAAAAGGGCCAATAAATCTGATAACCCAAAGCCGTAGACAGCTACATTGTAGAAAGCGTATGATAAGATAAGTGATTCCTAAATGTAAATCTTAGTCATTTGACTCATTACGCTGATATATGTGGACGAGTTTAGTGAAAGGTCCTGCTTTGTCGGTTCTAGTGTCCGGGTTACGGAAGTAGTTTAGTGAAAACTGGCAAAACTTACCGAAAATCGGTTTTAATAGAAACAGATAAATCATGCTTGAAATTACCATCTTACGAGTAAGCACCTATTTAGAGCCTCAAAGTTTAGTGCCTCGGGCAGGGTTCCATTTTGTCGGTACATATAAAAATTACCATATCATATTTTAGGCCAAGATATTATTAACATAGAGCCACTAACGGCAATCGATAAGCCAACAGTCATCGACCAATCAATTGATCGATCAACGATAACGTTGTTTGGTTATCAACTGATTTTTTTTTAATGCTCTAACAGCCGTTTACTCGTATCACAGACCAGCAATGCGCATGTGTGAGCGGTAGGACTAGACGTGATGTTTGACCTAAGAAGCTTGTATCACTCTTGCGCTTTGCGCCCCGTTAGCGCCAGTGTCAATTTGAGATTTGCGGAGTTAACATTATCATATAATTTTAAACAAAAAAGAACCGACTTCACTAAGCATCCACCTTTCCAACACCAAATGCTCGATCTGCTGTAGAAAATACTCAAATCACCATAGGTGTGCCTATAATAGTTGAAGAGTTCCCTCGATTTCTCCAGGATCCCATCATCAGACCCTGACATGGTTACAATGGGACCAACTGTGAAGTATACGCTTTTCAACAAAAAAATAATTATCCAAATCGGTCCAGCCGTCTTCGAATAATCGGTGAACATACATAAAAAAAAAAAATAGCAAAAACAAAGATCCCGACGAATTGATACCCTCCTCCTTCGAAATCTTGAAGTCGGTTGAAAATAGGTTCGAAACACCATTTAGTGCCATAAATTGGTGCAATCATTAGAGAAAATAGGGAATAGTAACATATACGAGCGTATTATACCAAAAATAACTAACTAAAATAATAATTATTATTATTCAAAAATGCAGTAAAAAGAGGGCAATAGTAATGTGACACATAAGGCTTAAGTTATTATGTGTAGCATTATATTACTATATGTGGCAAGTCGATATGAGATGTACGATTCAGAGGCGAATTCTATGAAACTCGTGTCATGTCTCTAGGTCCTATTTTCCGTCTGAACTGAAGTTAGTCTATCATGCTCTAACCTAACACATATGAATCGCTCAGTTAGTAAGCTCAAGATAGGAGTACCTATACCAATTGTCAGATAAGTAAAGTGTCTAGACAGATAAAAGAGAAACACATTCATAAGAGACCAGACAGTCATCTGACTGAAATCTCAGAGTACCTACATATAAAATGTATCACGTGAACAAATCCTATTGTAGGCAAACGACAGCAGGGCTGCAGTTGTAATTGTTTTACTTTAGGAGTTAGTATTATAATAGTAGTTTATGTAACTGTTACGTAATAAGGGTCCTTAAAACATGAGTGTGGTTTTATGAAATGAGCCGCAGGCGAATTTCATAATAAGATCACACGAGTGTTTTAAGGCCTAATTACGTACAGTTGCATACACTGCTTTATCTACACTCATATTATATATATTAAATTAATTGTTCGGAAACCATAGAATGACCGCCATTGTACCGTCATGGCCTACTCGATTGTGCCGGCGCTCGCGCGGGACCAATCGAGTTGGCCATGGCGGTAACATTATGTTATCAAATTCGGTGTTCCAAATTTGAAACTCATTGCTTAACAATATTTGAGCATGCATAGTTAAAATTACGTTACTGCCGCAGATAAGAAACTTATCATAGTTAAATCGTTTGTTGTAATGCTTGTCATTGTCTACGGTTTTTGAACGCATTTTAGAGTACTTACAGTATGAGTGTAGATAAAAACAATTCTTCGAAAGACAAGGAGAAACTTCGAAGGACGATAAAAATAAAAATAGATCCCTAATTCAGCAAATGTAAGTGTTCATATATCTTCCCTATGCCTACAGGTAGATATATGGACACTTCAATCTGCTTAATTAATCAAAGTACACACGAAAGAATTGGTAACTGACGTTACAGTCTCGTGGAATTACCCAAACTTAATCAAGGCTACATTCAATTCAATTTCTAACCTCTCGTACTAATTCAAGTTGGACATATGTTGAAGTATTTAGGGCTACAGCTTGGCGAGATAATAAAAGCTTGGAAAATTACGCCTCTTCCAAGCCGGGTCTATTCTAAGGATTAGGAAGTGAGCGGAATTTGTCATTGAGCTACACAATGCGACCGTCGCTGTAGGTTCGCAGTTTTTAGTTCGGATAATCTGAAAACTAGAACAGAGTGAACTGACTTACGTTGCGCAGGATGATGATTTTGTTAGCAGTCTTGAGATGGTGCAGCTGATGTGTGACGAGTATGCGCGTGTTGTGCCGCAGCAGCCCGTTCACGCACTCCGACACCAGGTGCTTCCCGACGTGCGTGTCCACCGCCGACAGCGGGTCGTCCAATAGGTAGATGTCGGCCTGGGTAAACACACATTTGGGTTTAGCTTTAACCAAGGATAACTATAGAATTTTGGACACGTGCCCGCGCCCAATTTGGAAACACGTTTCAAAATGGATTTCAGCATACCATAAACAATGTACAAAACTTAGTCGATTTATCGTTCTTGCCCACCCCGCTTTGGCGGGGAGCGGGGAATAAATATAATACTAGATTGTGTAACAAGGTCCAACATGAAATATTTACGGCGAGGGCGTGTATTGAATACCCCGCGTAGCGAGGGATTCTAAAGTAGACTCCTGAGCGTAGTGAGGGATTGAAGTGTTCACGCCCAAGGTGAAAATATTTCATTTTGGACCTTGTTACACAAACCTTGTTGTGTCAAACTTAGACTATGACAAGTTGACAACGATTTTTCTGGCACACTTATTAAAGGTGTTCTATAAATGATCGCGTCTAGTATATTATTCTTAAATATACAGGTATCTCATCTATCTATACTTTCATTCTAAGTCTATGAGATTCAGTTATTTATTTTGTTCAATGAGACATACCTCAAATTTGATGGATAATAGCTACATCAGTTAAAAGTGCCATAACTTCGATACGTGTCAGAACGACGGACGTCGACATGCTATTGCACGATGATTGCACGGCTATTGACTGGCAATAACTTCCTTTGTACAAGATCTACTAAAGTAAACAACCCAGTAAAAAGGTTTCTTTGAATGTAGGTAGATTAAGGAATACGCGAGGATTTATCACGGATTTATTCACTTTGCTCGTGATGAGGCTACTGAATGGCTATTTAAGGTAGATTAACAATCAATCAAGCGTTTCGCCGGCACGCATTCGTGACAAGCTAATTTACTCGTAGTTACAATGGACATTAAATAGGTATAAATAAAGTAAGTGGGTTTGTTTATTTCTCATAAAAAAAATAAAACTAAACACTACGACTAACTGTATACTAAACTATAACAATAAAACTACACAAAAGAAAATTAAAATATATAACTCTACCTAAGCATTGACTAATTATCTCTGCCAGAAAGCCACCCCACGAGCCTCCAGATGCAAAGGTGCCCATCACGCTCGCCGCGTTGCCACGTTGAACGGCGATAGACAACATTTGCATCAGGAAAGACCCGTAGCGAGGGTCCAGACCTCTCTCTCGCAAACGTCTCCCGACTTCCCTTAAAAATATTTTAGCCTTTTTTATTAAAGTACTAAGATTTTTACGACTTCATTTAGATAGATATATAGATTTATCATTATTTTCTCTATATTTTCCATTGAAGAGCAATAGAATGTGCATTATACTTAATTATAAACACTATAATGAAGCATTAAGAATTATTAATGGGATAACAGGACACTAAAATGTCCACCTGTAGGTTGGTTACATATGATTACAGCAAAACAGCGTATATACATTCGAAAAGTTTAATTAAGAATAGTACCTAAGATACACTACACATACAACAAATAAAAAAGAACTCAAAATTGTCCTCAAAGGCAAGGCTGAATTTGTTGGTTAAACATTAGGCGAAGAATTGCATAGTTTACTTGATGCATAGATCACTTTAAATCTAATATCCACAATTAACGATTTTTATTTTCATACACCATTTTTGAGAAAAGCGCTACCTATATTTGTCTCGACACGAAGGGCCATTGCGGGCTTAATATTCAATTAAACGGACTCCCAAGGCCGACCATTTGAACATAATAAATACTTAACCGACTTAACTCGACAATTATATGTATTATTAATGGTAACAAGTTTAACATTAATTACGAGTAAATTTGACGTTTATAGGAAAAAGGCATCACCTCGAATTTAATCGTCCTAAAATAAATTACCATTTGCAGTTGAATTAACGATTTTGTTTCGCAAATTGAAAGATAATGACATTTTAAATTAACTAACTGTTTGGCGTTTATAGGAAAAAGATATCACCTCGAATTTAATCGTCCTAAAATAAATTACCCTTTGCAGTTGAATAACAATTTAGTTTCGCAAATTGAAAGATAATGACATTTAAAATTAACTAACTCCGTTTACGTGCCACTGTTTTCCAAGCGTAGTTTTCAGCTGAAATACAGACTAGTGTGTGTATACTGTGTATTTCCTTTGAAAACTGTAGATGTTGTATCTACTTACTTATAACAATTTAGCAGTTGAAGAACAGCCGAAAGAATCTGTCACCCTTACAGAAACATATCAACATGAATGTTTTAAGTTTTTTTTTGATATTACGGTGGTCACCCCAATGTTCTGTACTTTTCTTTGTACAATAGCTAACTGCTCACCCAGACCATAGCGACGAGCCAAAACACGACGGGATAATGTTGCATACATAGTTGAGGAGTTCCTATGGCCACTTTCCAGCTCCATCATGAGATCAGATCCATGTCATCATAATATTACATTGCGTGCAAAATTTCAGCTTTATCGAAAACCGAGAAGTCGGTCAAATTTAATTTGCAAGATTTGATTACAGACAACGGGACAGGTGAAACTAAATAAAAGCTTGTAAAAAACCGTAGTACCCACCTAAATATAAAATCTTTCAATCGAATGTGCGACTTTACTTGAACAAGAAAAAGAGGAAGACCAAGACGGAGGTGGCGGCATGATCTGGACACGTATAGTAAAGAATGGCGGGAGTGGGCGATGGACAGGAAAACATGGCGGGAAAGGCTGGGCCTTTGCCCAGCAGACATACCTACTACCAGGCTAACAAAAAAAAACATGATTAAATTTAACATAAGTGGCCTTTTGTGTGAGAGCGCTAAGAGATAAACATCCGAGTATAGTTATTATATCATATTATGACTTGGATTAATTTTATGGTGATTTCATATCATGTGTAAAATGTTTATCACAGCAGCAGTCCTATCGGTTAATTCCTTGTAGCACATAATTATTGTCTAATAAAAGCTTATTAAAGATATGTCGGACGTAAAATAGTTTTATTTATGATAACATATCTGTATAACACTTGCTCGTGCTACCTGATAAAGAGCAAAGAAAGTGAGCCACATCGTTACAAACGTAGGTACGTCAGAAAATTTTTCGAAGGGCTAAAAATATAATATAAAATTTAAAATTAGTAATAAGTAGTTATTTGAACTAATTATTCTTAGATAGGAGTGAGAAACTGGTAAACAAATTGAGGCAATAAGATCGCCATCGACCATCTAGAGTTGAATAATTTCTAAGAAAAAAAAACCGACTTCAATGGGGAGGCCGGTGAAAGATTATTGTCTTCGAGCAACACGGGCTTCCGAATTATTGTAGATGCAAGAGTGCACCACTCTTAGATTCCATACAATGAAATGAAAAAAATTGTCTCAAAAAACGAACTTGCTTAACAAACACAGCGAAGAGTAGTATTCGACAAACGTGTCGTTGAAGAGTTCCGTTCTAATCATCATCAGAAGTTCCACTTCATTAAATGTCACTTTTTTTTAATGAACATGCTTCATTTGTTGATAAAAACACAAAAATCACTATGTGTAATGCCTTTAATATTTGAAGACTTCCCTCGATTCCTCATGGATCCCATCATCAGAACTGCGTTTTGACAAAAACTTAATTAATTAATTACAATCAGTAAAAATATTTTTCAAAATCGGTTTAGATATGACGGAGTTATGGAGTAACAAACATATAACTGAATTAGGATTGTTAACTTTTTTTTACCCTTATTTTTATTGTATTTTCTGAAAATATAGGTTAATTTAAGATACCAATTTGAATGATTTTGTATTTCGTGCCTCAGTTAGTTATTTATGATTTATTAAAAATATGAGATATGATGTCTCGTAAATTACATGGCTTAGCTGAATTGATAAAGCACAAGCATACAAATTCATTAAAAAAATAGTTGTCATTTTCATGATGTCGTCTGTCAGTATTACCGTGTCAAGTGAAACTTCATGTAAATAAACATAAACATTGTTATTATTTAGAACATTTCGATGGAAATACCTTTTATTGTGCTAAAAAGGTATTGATGCATTTCTTATTGTTACAATACACCACAGGATAACCAGTACCACCAACAATGTAAGTTGTATAAAATACTATTTTAACAGTTTCCTACCAATAGTACTAATATGCTTTGGCTAGCTAAAATACGAAAACTATGAATAATCGCAGTGAGATAACGTTGTATTACAAGATATATATCATTAATATCATTTTGATAACCCCAACACGTTATTTGTAATAATAACTACGAATATTAATTAATATTTTTCAATTCATCTTGACAGTAAACATAACCCTAATATTATTGCCACTTTCAGCGAGAATTGAGGTCCAGAAGCTATAAAAGGACCAAAATACGAAGCCCTCATTTTGTAGGCAGCGAGAATCCCGAAAATCCTTTACATTATATGTTCCTACAATTTTTATGACAAAATAAATCAAACATGAAAATGATATTGAAGTGGTGGTAAAACTGGAGGAATAAACATCTTTGAGTGGTCCTGCTCAGAACACAAGAGGTGAACAGTGAACATTGTCTTCAACATCAAGCAAGAATCACCAAACGTTCATGTCCAAGACCGCTATCTCATGGACCAGCGGGTAGCAGTTGTAATTGAAAATGAGATATCGTAGTAAAAATTGCATACATGTACAAAGAAACATGTTTGCGGTTTCGGTGAAAATGGTAAATAAAAGTGTCATGCTAATAATTCCTTCACACAAAGGTTTGAAAGGTTTTCTTCAATTAAAACAACTGTTGAAAATAATAAAGCAATTTTATTTAATTATGTTGCAATTTCTTTATATGTGACGTTATCATGGTTAGGGTACCACTTTGTCGCTTATGAATTCCGAGATATCACTGATTTTGTTAATCATCTCGAAAATAGTGAAAATTGGTTTTGATTAAAAATAGCTTCTACACACTTAAAATAATACGGTGTATTGATAAAAAGTTAAACGTTTCAACTAAAAGTAGGAAAAAAACACAGTCAAAGTTTACCGACTAGGGTACCACATTGTCGCTCATAAGCTTGAAGTAATATCGGGGCCATTGGAAAATGTGTTGTCTAAATCTCAGTTTACTACCATCCATTTGCTTGACAGTTCATAACTCAGCTGCCCGTCACGTTTACTTAGCTTTGTTATGTTACCCTTTAAACAATAGTGGTCAATAAGCAATAATTATTAAGACAAAGCAAAACTCTCTATTTTAATCTGGCCTAAATCAATCAACTACATACAAAATATATTAACAAAATTCATATTATGTTAGTTTATTCAATTGGATTGTTAAAAATAAATAAATAGATCACATAGGATAATAAAATTATTTGCAATTTTAAAGTGCGTTGCGTCCAGACCGTCTTGATACGCCACGAATATGCTGCTCGTACGCTGCGCACGCGTTGCTCTAGCCGGAGAGCTAGCAACGGAAATAGGTTCGCTATTATATAGAGAAATGAAAATTTCTCTAGTTAGTGTGCCATACTATCAATTTTAATAATCCGGGTGCCTGGCAGATGCTTTGAATACTGATTAATTACATAACAAAAACTTAAATATAAATAAGGGGAGAGATATAAGTTAGTGACAAATCAAAACTTTTTAACAGAAAATATAGTCGACTTATATTTAACAAGCTTCTGAGGGACAACCGTATAGATAATCAGTTAATACTCGTACAAAGTCACCAATCTCTCAATCAGACGTAAGAATTTAAATGACTTGGCGTCAGCACTTACGTACCCCTAGGTGCGAGGTTGAGTAGTGTAAATCATTTTCATAATGATGTTAAATGCAAATGATTACTTTTATTAGTAATAATTTTATTATAATAAGTCTCAATAATAAGTTTGATCTCAAAAGTCATAAGGCGACAATGTGGGACCCTAAGGAATGTTAAACTAACAAACTTGATCTAAATTAGTAAAGCTGACGAAGAGACTGTTATTTTTTATAAAATAAGTTACGTTATTGATTCATAATAATATTTGTATTAGATATATGCACTTATAGTGCGGACACTATGTTAAATAATGGAAGTAGAATTCTTATTTCTCTAAACTTATGAATAGCGACAACGTGGTACCCTAGATCACTTTACATACAAAAAATCATGTTAAAAGTCTAAACTTTGAAGTCACTTTTTTGATAGAAAACTACATTACTTTTGTGTTTAATTACACTTGATAGTTAGTTTTGTTCCTAAATTAACGTAAACTATGAGAATTAAAAATTATAATGTTGATTTTGTATATTTTTTATGTAAGTGTTCATTTTTTTTATTTTATTATTAAAAAAAAATGCCTTGAGATATGGTTGTTTCATTATTTTTATTAATTTTATTATAAACCTTACCTACATCATATTCAGAAATCAACATAAGCCAGCTGAAAATCTGTTGATTTTGAGTTATATTAAATATTTTATTTTTGATTCTTGACTCTACACCCTACGTGCATTATTATTGTATTATTTCTATAAAATGTTAGAGACTACATATGATTTGTCGAGTAATATAATGTATGTGGAACATTTTAAAACTGCTATCTCCATAACTTCAACCTATAACTAGGTTTTTTAGGCTTTCAAACTTTAAACTCGAATATCTCAAAACAGTACAAAGATATGTTGAAACTTCAAAAAAATATTAAAAATAAAAATACTCAACATAGCGAGCTCGTTCTTTTAGCTAATGAAGGAGAATGTTTTGAACTATAAGGAGGTACCAATAACTCAATACCGACAATATATTACCTTTACCATGACAATGTCACATATGCTTACCTGTAGCAATATTTTTTGATCATAATCCACCATCATCATTCATTGCACCATGTTAATATAATGATATGTTACTTATAAAGACAAGATATTTTATTCACTACTATGTGAAACATAATAGACGGAGAGCTAGCCACGTCAGTTAAAATATAGGCCCTGTCATTTATCACTGAGGCAACTTCGGCAGTTTTGACCTATTTTGGTATTATATTACTATTACCCAATTCAAAAATTTTGCTTGTCTGTCACTCTAACCTATAAGGATAAGTATAGCAATCTAACCGAACGGGTTTTGTTGCTCTCATTATTGTGTGATATCTGACGTGGCCAGCTCTTAGTCCATAAGCATCTTAATTCACAAAACATAAAGACTCTCTGTCACAAAACTATCAATGAGAAAATATGTGACAGCAAGGAACAATTTCTATTTTTGGCATATGGTGTCTTTGTCCTCTGGCTTTCTGGTATAAGTTTAAGTTAGGAGGTGATTATATAATTTTACTGCTGCATGCAAATTTGTCACGAGAAGTTTGTATTTTAATCTTCTATTTAGTAACACTCAGAACAAATGCATGTTTTTTCCCACATGCTTGCCTTCTAATTTATTTGGTGGAGCTGAAATGAATGAGAAATCATTAGTAATAAACCACTAGATTGCCTACTAGTGACTAGGTATCTAAACTGTACAGACATAAGAATGGCGATAAGTCCACCCTCTAGCTTGCTCCCGTAGCTATTCAATATTCATTTATATCATACAAAGTGAAATTATTATAAGCTTAGGTATAGTGTTATTGTAAAGCGCCAGTGAAGTCGCGGGGACAGGTCTTTTACTACCATAAATGAATGACTACTAGTTTCAAAGTATACTTACTGCAGTCATGGCATCATAAATATTTGAAATGCAGGTTTGGGCGACGATTTCGCCACTAATTTCCGACAGAGTTGGGCATAATCAATTACTTTTGGAATTAATTACACGATTACATTACAGTAATCGTGATTCCTCGGTAATCGATTACTTAGGTAATCAAAATTACTGTAATACTGTACTATGATTACATCTGTAATCCATTACCTAGGAATCAGTATTGTAAACCACTACTGTAATCTTGATTCCTCAGTAATCAAGTACTTAAGTAATCTGAATTACTAAATTACTAAATTCCAGACTGGATTACTCCGTGAGTGTCATTGGCATGGTTGTCAGGGGTGATTTATAAACAATGATGGATATAATCAAAGATTGCTTGCGAATGGGTTTTCATAAAGCCAGCTATGTGCGAGTCGGACTTTCACATGGAGGGTTCCGTACAAACACACGAAAAATAACACGTTCCTTGTATAAGGATCCCTTGAATTTATATCGCATTTTTTACATTCTTTGCTTAATCCTCGTGGCTGAGGGACGTGACGATGTGGACACTTTTCCCCTGTGCTCTTCTAGCCGATCAATGCTGGGCTCGATGCATTCTTGCCTAAAGTGTGGCTTTATTCGCGGACTGATTTTGTGGCTGACTGTACTGTTCTATAGACAATCATCTAAATCCTTATAATTTATTCTAATATCGGTTAGGAGGAATTAGTTCTAAATCAGTTTACAAGTTTTTTATATTATACGATTTTACGGCTGACTGTACTTTTCTTCAGACAATCATCTGATACTTAGGGTATTGAGACGATTCTAATATCGGTTAGGAGGAAGAGGTTCTAAATCAGCTTGCAAGTTTTTGACAGTTTATGATTTTATGGCTGACTGTACTTTGTTTAGACAATCATTTGATACTTAGGGTATTAAGACGATTCTAATATCGGTTAGGAGGAATAGTTTCTAAATCAGTACAAGTTCTTGACATTATACGATTATATGGCTGACTGTACTTTTATTTAGATAATCATCTAAATACTTATTAATATTTATTCTAATATCGGTTAGAAGGAATTGGTTCTAAATCAGTTTACAGGTTTTTGACATTATACGATTTTATGGCTGACTGTACTTTTATTTAGACAATAATCTAAATAATTATTATTATTTATTCTAATATCGGTTAGAAGGAATTGGTCTAAATCAGTTTACAGGTTTTTGACAATATACGATTTTGTGACTGACTGTACTTTACTTCAAGCACTGTGAGTTAAATAAAAGCTTGTAAAAAATAGCTTTCTTAATATACTTAATCACACAATTGAGCGGAATTCAGTCGATCATAGACAATAATCAGCCGGAAATAGGAAACAACCCAACTTCCGGCTAAGTTTTGTCTATGGCAAGGACGTCTTTGGTCTATGGTGACTGATTTTTTGTATGGAGTCAGACAAAATTCAGAGGTTGGGTTTTTTCTTACTTAGAGCTGATTTTTGTCTATGATCGACCGCTACGATTCCGCTAATCGATGCCCAAAGCCTGAATCCGAACTGATTTATGTAAAAAAAACATCACAAGCATGGCAGCTGTGCGAATTTAATATATATATGTAGAAGTAATCTGGTGGTAATCAGTCAACAATTCCAGTAATTTGGAATCAATTTTGATTCCCAATTAATAGTAATTGTACTTTTTCTATAGATGATTCCTGATTCCTTAATATGTACTGGTAATCACCGTTTCACTTGATTACATTACAAGTAATCTGACAACCGGTAGTGGATTACAGAAGTAAAATCAAGTAATCGTGTAATCAGGAATCGATTACGAAATGCCCATCTCTGATTTCCGAAATTTTGTCGTTGTTTACCATTTCGGTCATTTTCGTAAAATGGGCTGCCTGGAAACATTATAGGCCTTTTGTGTTGTGTTGGTCATGCCGGAGGTCGTTTTACTCGTACACCGGAACAACACAATGTTTTATCACTTTAATAATTTTGTGAATAGTTTTTACTATTTTTCCATTTCGAAATGTGTTGAAGGACAGCTTGACACTGAGTCTTACAACATGTTCATCCGCACGATGTTTCTAGTCAGTTTGTGTACTGTGTGTCTATAGTTCACGCACGGTCCCTTATACCAAGGACCCCAAATTGCTCAACAATCGTGGAGCAACTTTTGGGAAATATTTTTCAAGAAATTCGTCGTCAAATTCGTTGTGCCCGCTTTGCAGTACAATTCATTCCTGGTAAACGGTAAGCTTGTATGTAAATACTCTGGCTATACATTACCATATAAATACAATAGGTAGTGATCCACCAACATATCAATTTTATACTTGGGTACATCGAAGTGATACTCGCAGCAATACTATGTGTAACACTTAAAGTATTCCACATTTACTTCACGACACCATTTTTCACGTAGGTCTTTGCGGATTGGAACTATTATTTTTGTGCTATTACTGGAATCATTCCTACACGTAGGAACAAAACCATTTCATTTCTTGGTTTTGATATACTGTTGAAATATACTGTTTATTAATTATAACATTCAAATCGCAACAAACCAACGATTTAAGTTTAACTGAAAAAAATTAAGATTTTTTTTTTTTTGTATAATATGGCTTTTGCTGCTAGGGCACTTTGCCAATGTCAAGTATTTTAGGTACTGTTTACCTGAAGAGTGCACCTATAAATTTTGCCCAAAATTTCGACTAATATAACTAATATACATATATAATGAATTGCTGTTATGAGATAACAAATATTAAGAATACTTTTAAATATAGTAATAATTAAGTATATGTAATCATATAGAAATAAACAAATCATAGAGCCATATTATTTTTATCAATAAAATATGCTAGTGTTTTAAAAACTTTGGGATCGGGGTTGGTTAGTAAGGTTTTGACATTGTATGGGAAATCGACTTTGAGTTTGAGCAACAGGTCATGAAAACAGAGGCGATTTAAGGGGCATTCTAAGAAAAGATGGTCAATTGAGCCGACTTCATTCCCGCACTGACACTCTGGGCTATCTTTAATTTTGATCTTAAATAAAAACTCT
Source organism: Pammene aurita (assembly GCA_947086415.1). Taxonomy (NCBI): domain Eukaryota; kingdom Metazoa; phylum Arthropoda; class Insecta; order Lepidoptera; family Tortricidae; genus Pammene; species Pammene aurita. The sequence continues at coordinate 20,225,316 of OX352289.1, forward strand.
GGGGAGCATACGTGACCTAGCCTTAAACGTATTAAACAGCTCGTTACTTTTTTCTTGAATTTAAATTTAAAAAACCAGGGTTTGGGATAGATCTTTGGTTGGATTTGGAAATACTGTAACTTATTATTAAGGATCCAAAGATTTGACCAATCAGTAAAAAGTCTTTCTGAGGAGATTGGATCCAGGTCTCTGCTAAAATATTGGAAGCATGACCTGTTACGATTTGTGCTCGCATCTCTAGCAGCTTTATCAGCTTTTTCATAGCCATGTATGCCTTTATGGCTTGGAATCCACGAAAGCAACACTTCTAAGTTTAACAAATGACAGGAAAATAAGGCTTCTTTTATAAGGCAAATTATTGGGGATTTAGAACAATTTTTAATAGAATTACAAGTAATGGCCTGGATAGAACTTAGGCTGTCTGAAAAAATTACCGATTTAGGTATTTTGTGTTCAAATATATATTTAACTGCCTCCATAATAGCAATACATTCACCCGTGAAAATGGAGCAAATTGATGACAGTTGAAATTTGTGAGTGGAATCCAAATTGTCGTGAATAAAGGCACTACCAACAAGACTGTTGGGAGTTTTTGACGCATCTGAGAAGATTAAATCCCAACCCTGCCATTTACTTCTCACTGTGACCAGGAATCTGTCATTAATGTCAGATGAGTTTCGGTCGACACCAATGTTAGCAGATTGCTGCTGGAAGGTAAGGGCTGCAAAAGGAACTGTATATATAGGAATCTTTGAGAATTTTTTTAAAGGGGCGTCGATATTGTTTAGTCTTACTAAACTAGTAACGAGATTCGGGATTGTCTTTCTAAGCCAGAATGGGCTTAGGTCTACATAGTCTTTTAACAATTGTAACTTAGGGAATAGGGGATGGGATTCTAACTGTGCGATACGAAATAGGTATCTATCTGCTAAATATTGACGACGAATCCTTAGAGGAGGATCAGCGCACTCTACTTGAAGTGCTCGAATGGGGGACGATTTCATGGCACCAGTAACTATCCTGAGAGCTTTTGATTGGATCCTATCAAATTTTCCAAAATCTTTTTTAAAACATGGTTCAAAAATAATAAATATCATTGTCATAACATAAATTGAGATTTATGTTATGACAATGATGACTTTGACAGTTACGTGAGTGACGGATAAGAACTATGGTTCAGTAACTTTTTTTATCGATTTTTCGATGACATTACATATTCAGCCACGAGTAAGGTCAAACTAAGGTCATTCATACATTTATGGAAATATCTTCAATCATTGATTATTATATAGTAGCAAATGTCGGAAACTACTTGAAAACCTTATATCTCGAAATGGTTTTCGAAATACATCATTTAAAAAAAAATTAACAATGCTATTTGAGAAACTTTTGAAATCTTGAAGTCGGTTAAATATAGAATGGATATATGTAGCTTATACGAAAAATCTAGGAACTATAGGTAGCTACTAAATAGGTCTATAGATTGGCCAGATTTTGTCAATTAGATAGAGCAATAGACAAAAATAATCATACTATGTTTTTCTTATGGCAGTACCATCCCATTCAATAATTTTAAACAAAGAAGAACCGACTTCACTTAAACTCCACCTTTCCAAAAGGAAATGCCCGAGTTACTATAAAAAATATTTAAGTCAATATAGGTGTGCCGTGTGCCTATCCAAATCGGTCCAGCCGTCTTCGAATAATCGGTGAACATACATAAAAAAAATTGCAAAAATAAAGATCTCGCTCCAACTTCGAAATCTTGAAGTCGGTTGAAAAAGGATTAGTATAGCTTTTTACTCTTACTGCGAATTTAAGTTTGCCAGTAGTTGTCTAGTCGACAAACATCACAAAGCAAAGGGGTGCCTGCGCGGCGTAAACTTGGCGATTCGCACGTGTATCACGCGCTTCAAAGGAGTGCACCGCTGGCAGGCGGCGAAATCTTACCCCTGTCTGTACCGTACACCCCTGCCCCGCCCCGTACAAACGGATCACGAGCGTGTGATACTCGCATATTCGCGTGCGATTCGCCCGGTCGCTGTTATGTGACGAAGCCTTTACTCATATGATGCGGGGAATAATTTTGTTGTTGTATAAAACATAATTTATTGTGTATTTTAAATATTTCCTTGCATTGAAGCATGTCAGCAGCCTTAAAAGATCCCAGTTACGAGCAAGTACGTTGAAAATGTAATTACAACCAATTACTACCTACTTACTCACGTAGTTTTAATTAATTAATGTTGCTAAAGCGATATTTATAGTTATTAATAAATGCATGAGTTTGTTTTCACGTGGTCTAGCACAAGTACATACATTTGTATGGTGTAGGTACTTACCTACACTCTAGAATCGACGTCAAAGATATGTTTACACTTTTACACCTTATTTCTTTGTAATAGGGTGCAAAATTGAAAAGATCTTTTTGATGTCGACTGTACTTATTTTGGTCTGTGGTAATTATAACTTCACTTGCGCAACGGGCGTGTAGAAACTGAGCTACAATTACATTCATTTCATATAAATTTCCAATTCACGTGAATGGCGGTTATATACAGGTTGGATTAAAACTACGGGCCCTGGAGGGGAACTAGCTTAAAATAGCTTATTTTACGTAAAAGAAACATTTTTTTATTATTGATAAGAATCATACTTCATTCGCAGATTTTTTAGATTTACTTATAGAAAGTAAGAAGTCCTAAGTCCTTGTACTATATATTAGAAATAATTGATATCAGATGAGTGCATGTTTATTTGAGAAAAAAGATTGACTGCATCCCATAGACTAAATAACCCAAGACCCCGCATAGCCGGGCGACCCCCGCTGCCACGCTCGAAGTAATTTCACCCTATAGTGAGACACTAATTTATTGTAAGTGACAGTAAACTTAGTACGTCTCCATGGCAACCATTAATGTCTGACTCTCTCCTACGCCCCACGGAACAATGGCGCGTTCTCTGTCTAGCATTACGTGTTCCCCTCCCGCACTCCTTCTTTTTGGCAGCTTAGGTTTCAAAGAAATAACGCGCTAAGCGGAGTATAAAGATATCTTGTATATGCTGCATCCATTAGTGGAATACAATAGCGAGCATTTGTTTTCATTAGCAGGTTCGATTTTCAAAAAAAACTGTGAATGCCAAGATGTTCTACTAGGTACGTTTAGTTTACAAAAACATGGAATATTTCACAGGTTTTACTTTTGCTGTAATTTTATTAGTCATGTATGTCATGTCTAATCTAAATTACCATTGATCGTCATTTGTTCGTGTTTGTTTGAAAGAGACAAAATTTAACATATAATATTAGTTTACTTTTATGAATAGGGGCGTTATACATTACACCGTTCCCTAGCAACCTAAGCTCTTTGGTGTGTATGTATTGTTATCGAAGCGAGTCATTGCTGTGTTGCGAATGCATATTTTGCATTGTAAGCTGATAACCTATTTTCCTCCTTTGTTTGACGTGAATTTCTCGGGACGCAAACCGCACTGCTATATTCTCAGAAGTACGATCGTTTTTAGGGTTCCGTAGCCAAAATAGTAAAAACGGAACCCTTAATCCAATTGAGGTTTGTTAGAACTTTTTTAATTTAGGTAGTGAATATTTTCAGAAATCATCACGCCTAAAGTCAAAAACAAAGTGTAACTTTTGAACCGGTGATCCAAAAAAAAAAATTGAAAAAAAAAATATTGTATATTCATTTAACGAAAATTATTTTGAACATTATTTAAAGGTAAAGGCGTTTCTGAATTATCTCCAAAAAACTTATTTCATAGGCAGATAAGACCATTTGAAATTAGTATTTTCGATAGTAGGTACGGAACTCTCCATTATGCGTGGTCCGACACGGACTTGGCCGGTTTTTCTTCGTTACTTAAATACTGATATGTGTGTATAAATAACGTTCTAATAATATCGTTTTTTTTTTAAATAAGTCAATGCCAAGTTTTTTTTTGTTAAGAGGGAGGCCCGCATTGACTGTGTTGTGTAGATGCTAGACTGTGGTGGTAAGAAGAGGTGACTGACCTGTCTGTAGCAGGCACGCGCGAGGCCGATGCGCGCACGCTGCCCGCCACTCAGGCTGATCCCGCGCTCGCCCACCAACGTCGAGTCGCCTTGCGGTAGCAGCTCGAAGTCGCGCACAAGAGCGCATGCTGTCACTACCTACGAAGAAATATACTACATTACAAAACGAGTAGGTAATTAAACAATAAGTAGTAGTTTATATGTCTGCTACATAACGCCTAATTATTTACAGTTACATACACTGCTTCATCTACAGACATATTATGTATACGGTATACCTGGGGCCCATTTCTCAAAAGCTTGTAACTTGTAATACAAGCGGAAGTCCCTTTCTAGCAAAAGATTTCGAAAAGTGACATGACAGTTACAAGCTTTTGAGAAACGGACCCCTGGACTACTATGTCAAAACAAAATGAGTTCCTGTAAATTAGGTAAACGCACTAGCTAATCTCTATTGTACCTATATATTTCCTTCGGCGATTTGACGCTGTCCAAAAAACTCTACTTCCCTTCAAGAGATGGCACTGCGCTGCGACACCTGGGGGCCGAATTTCGACTTCCGATCGCTCGAATAAATATAGCTCGAATTCCATAACATTAAGGTCGAGAACGGTTTGTCACCTTTATTTTATATAGTCAACAGTTGTAAACCACGGTTTTAAATTTCTATAGCTTATATTTCTTAAATACCATTTCATCGTTTCTGACAGTTTAAAATGTGAGAATCGAGCGCTCGAATCACGTAAAATTGCTTTCTTGGTAATAACTACTGATAACCAACTACTCAATGGAGTAACAGGCGAAAAGTTGTAGTGAAAATCACTACAAGTCTATATACTACTCTTTGCTTCAGTCACAGCAGTAAACCGCCAAACATGGCGCACAAAAATGGTTGTAGATGTCACATCTAGTACAATACCTACATAATAAATCAATGTTCCGGATAATGAAAACTGGTCTTCCAATAAGAGCGGGTCGATTTTAAAATGGAATAAAACAGGCTAAGTATGCGTATTTCTTTTATGTCTCATTTGAAACTCATCCGTGGATTGCGGCGTGTTTGAGTAGACATGCGATTTCAAAAAACTTCACAAAGAAAGTTAAGCGGGGTCAAATGCACGGATGTCTTTAAAATCAATACATATAATATAACCCAAGCCATCACTCAAATTCAGATTGATCTGTGCGGCAGAGTTATTGGAAATTGGTCTTCAGGGATATGTGCTACCAGAAGAAGCCGAGGCGGACATTTGAACGATGTCATATTTCTCAAATAATGGTACATACTCGTACCTATATACGCCTTTCAAATAAAACTAACAAGTAAATAAAATTTTATACATAGCCTGTTTTATTGCATTTTAAAATCGACCCGCCCTTATTGGAAAACCCTATAGTATCTATAAGAGGCTTGATTTGCAAGTATAACACCATAAATATAAATTCTTGTAAGTATAGTAGTGCGTTAGTAACAAATACTGATGTTACTAATCTATCAGTTAATTAAATCGCACTCCATTTTCCTACAAAGTGCTAATAAAAACAAATGAACCATAAACAAGAACCATAATGTTAATTGCTTTTTACGTAAGGTACGGGTGTAAAAAATATATACCTTACAGCTATTAAACAATCATCTACAGCCATAACTATAAGTACCTAGATACGTCAATCTAGTTATCTATAAGTGCCACTTCAACGTCAAAGCGGAATCATATTGTGGGTATTAAGAAATTATCTAGACACACGGCAGTGTGTCCGCCAAGTTCGAGCAAAAAAAAGCGACACACCGGCCGTGGGTTATATTACACGAACCATTTCGGGCCAATTTCGACCACCCTATAACTCAAAACATATTTTATCTACGCATATGAAATTTCGAGTGTCTGTTGACATCCCCTTAATTGTCTAGAATACAAAATTTCATTATTCTACCTATAGCAGTTCTTGAGATATTGACGTCAGAAAATCGCTATTTTTACTATACACTCACTCACTGACTCATCAAAAACCTAGACCACTTCCAATGGTCGTACTGACTTGAAATTTGGCATGGAGATAGGTCTTAAGGTCAAAGTAAAGGGAAAAATCTGAAAACGGCCAAGTGTGAGTCAGTTTTACAAATAGCGAAGGTGTAACTTTGTTCTACTATAAATGAACTAAATGGGTCTATCTTCCAATGGTCGTACCGACCTGAAATTTGGCTCGAAGGTTTGTCTGTAGGTCGAAATAAAGTAAAAATCTAAAAACGGCCAAGTGTGAGTCAGTTTCGAAAACAACGAATGTGTAATTTTGTTCTACTATAAGTAGGTATGGAGTGGAAATGAGATAAGACTTATTTAAATTTAGGTACATACCAATTTAAGACAATACATGTTTGTCTTAAAGACAAGAACAATAAAATTGTTCACCACTCTGTGTGTGTCTGTTGCGGGAACCGAACCCACGATTTACGAAGTGCAAAGCAGGTCACTAGGTACACTAGGTGCGCTAAATCAGTCAAACAAAAATGAAAAGACTATTTTTTCTCGCATAGTCTAAATAATTTCTAATTTTACAACTAATAAAATCGCAGATTCAAGAACATGGAAATCATATATACTCTAAGATGGAATTATATATACTACTGCCCATCTCACCCTCCGATACGCCACGGGATGAGATGGGATGGTGCACTTCTAGAGCTACATAATAGGCCACCAATTATAATACCTACTGGTAGGTAGGTATTACCAAGTTATTAATTATCTATGTAGGTAGCGTACTTACAAACAGAATAAAGTACGTTATTGATGTATGTAATTATATGTAAGTAGGTACATTTTATAGGTGTAGGGAGCCAGTTTATTTGTAAAAATCACCTATAAATAAATAGTAAAATAGAATTAGACGCTTAGTATAAAGGGTTATAGTATAAAGTATATACCTAAGTGGAATGAGACATTTCCTAAAGCAAAAGTGATAAAAAAATAATAAAGAACCTACACCTAACAAAAATAAATGAAATCCCATCAAAAACATAAATGTGAAAGGCTGCCAAGTTCGATACTATAGGAATGCTTCGCCTATAAAAAAGAAGTGAGATCTGAATAAGTACCAAGTTCCATAAAAATACCTCAAATCATAAATAGTTATAGGAATGCACACTTGATTTCCAGCAGTTTTTAAGGTACATTTTGAATAAGTATCACGTTACATAGAAATACCTAAAATTATAATAGTCAGAGAAACGCACACCGGTTTTTTTAGCAGTTTCCTGATAACATTTATTATTTTCAGTACTTTTTAATGATGTAACTTGGCAAGTTTTAATAGAAAATTATATACTTGTGCAGTCCAAAGGTGTCGATTCATTGCATTGAAAAGGTGTGTGGTGTGTGAAAACTTGCCAAGTAACATCATTAAAAAGTACTGAAAATAATAAATGTTATCAGGAAACTGCTAAAAAAACCGGTGTGCGTTTCTCTGACTATTATAATTTTAGGTATTTCTATGTAACGTGATACTTATTCAAAATGTACCTTAAAAACTGCTGGAAATCAAGTGTGCATTTCTATAACTATTTATGATTTGAGGTATTTTTATGGAACTTGGTACTTATTCAGATCTCACTTCTTTTATAGGCGAAGCATTCCCATAGTATCGAACTTGGCAGCCTTTCACATTTATGTTTTTGATGGGATTTTCAATCTCACTGCACTGCAATATATCGAAGGAGTAAGAAATATTTTCTTAATAGTTACGAGTAGGTACATACTTAGTAAAAAAGGATGACATAAAACAATATCACTTTTCGATAGTATGAGCAATGATGATTACGATACAAACAGTTATGCTCATCAAAAATATGTTTCAAAATTATCTACGACCCAATATAAAATAAATAAAATAAAATAAAATTTATTCAGTTTCTTAAAAACCCATAAAAAATATGGACCCAAAAAATAACCAAATAGGTACCAGCAGCGAGGCGTGTGTATAGAACTCTACTCCAATCAGTCCCATCGATTTGCCCAATCGCAGAAAAGTCGAACACCATATCTACAGGCATACATTTGCTCGGGCTTCTATGCAAGTATTCGGTCTGGTTCTACGTCCTGTCATTCCTAATATCCTTGACTGCACAAACCGTCGGGTTGTCCCATCCTGTATTTATTGGCCCACCGGTGTCTCCGGCAGGAGGGCCAGCTTAGCATACCAGGGAGACGACGGGAAGAGCACACGAGGAAGCCCGAATACACGCCCTATCTCGGAGTGGGTACGCGGACAGAGGTCGTTAACCCGCCGTACTCTACGCCTCTGACCTACACGTCCCTCCCAGTCTTGTATGACCAACGCCTCCGCGTCCTTGCAGCAGTACTGCTGGATGGTGGTGTCACTTGGCGGTGACGGATTAATTATTGAAGTAATTTTACATGTAATAAAATAATTGTATAAAATCAATAGCTTACCAGATATAGCGTAAAATTACATGACATTATTAATTATTGTGATGACTTTATTTTAATGCACTATTGTTTTATTTTTACAAAATTTGCACATCGCGATGAAAGCGGAGTTAAAAGGGGTGAGTTTACATAAAAAGACGCGTCATTGATTGATTTACTCAGGGGACAACCAAATCTCACTAACTGAAAAATAATTATTAACCGAAAATCAACCTATTTTTGTTACTCATACGGTTCATTATGGCTATGAACTTTGTGGTAGTAATTTGTGCAAACCTCTTTAATCTATATATATATAACTCAAAGGTGACTGACTGACTGACTGACTGACTGACATAGTGATCTATCAACGCACAGTCCAAACCGCTGGTTCTAGAGATTCCAAATTTGGCACGTAGGTTCCTTATAAGGTCTAGGGGTGCACTAAGAAAGGATTTTTCAAAATTCATCCCCTAAGGGGGTGAAATGGGCACAGAAGTATTCCTAACAATAAATGAGTAAATACGAGTACGTGTTGCAGGTTTTTTGAGAATTCAACCCCTAAAAGGGGGAAATGTGGTCAAAAAGTCTGAAAATCAACATGGGTATTGTTTCTATGGTTTATCGGGCCGTTGATTACGAAAACAACAACGATTTTAAAATCCGACGTGGCGGACGTGAAATACCATCTCCCCTGTTAGGGTACAATGGGGTTGAAATGTCTAAATATCCATATGGGTGTCGTTTTTGTGATTTTTTGGGACGTTAATTAAGAAAATGGAATCGATTTTGAAATTTAATATTGTGGACATGAAAATTCTTGAAAGTATTTGTGCCAAATTGCAATCTTCTTCTAAATATATAAAAGAAGAAACTGACTGACATATCAACGCACAGCCCAAACCGCTGGTTCTAGAGATTCCAAATGTGGTACGCAGGCTCCTTATAAGGCATAGGGATGCACTTAGAAATAATTTTTAAAAATTTACCTCCTAAGGGGGGAAATAGGGTTCAAAGTTTGTATGGGAAACGAGATTTGTTCAACTATTTTATTCGAAACTTTACAGGAGTATTCTTAACGATTAATGAGAAAACAAGTGTTTCAGCTTTTTTGAGAATTCAACCCTTATGGGGGAAATGTGGTGACAAAATTTAAATATCAACATGGGTATTGTTTCTATGGTTTATCGGGTCGCTGATTACGAAATCAACACTTAAGGGGGTGAAATGGGGGTTGATAGTTTGTATGGGGAATTTTGAAACGTTGAACCAATTTAGATGAAACTTGGTATAGAGATAGTTTGTGTACCGGTAAACGACATGGGACAGTTTTTATCTCGAAAACCAATCTTTAAGGGGGTGAAATGGGGGTTGGAGGTTTGTATGGAGATTTTTTTACCGCGAACCGATTTAGATAATTTTGTTGTGGATATAGTTTGAGTCCCAGGAAACAATATAGAATATTTTTTAAGCCGAAAATCAATCTTAGAGGGGTAGAAAACATGTTGGTAGTTGGTATAGCGAATTATTAACCGCTGAAAAAAGATTGAAATGAAACTTGGTACATATTATATATATTGAGTCGCGGTAAACAATATAGGATAGTTTTTATCTCGAAAATCAACCCTCTAGGGGGTGAAACGGGGGTTGAAAGTTTGTATGGGAAATTAATAACCGTTGAACCTATTTTGATGATTTGGTATGGAGATATTTTGCGTTCTGGGGAAGGATATATAAAAGTTGGTATCCCAGAAGTCATTCCTTAAGCGGGTAAAAAGGAGGGTGGATTACTAATTCCATGCAAATGAAGTCGCGGGGAAAAGCTTCTATTCAAGAGTAGACATCTGTATTAATCATAATCTCTCAGCAGTAAGTCGTTGATGACGTAACAATTAAACAATTATTGCAATAATTTCTTTAAAATAAAAAATGAGGGAACCGCCGTCTTCAAAACGTGGTATACCGAAACCTCCAGAATGTATCGAATACTTTTCCGAAAACCGCTTCTAAATCAGTTCAGCGAAACGCAAGATGATCGCGGACAAACATACATTCCTACATACAAACATACGAGTCTAACTGAGAACCTCCTTTTTTAGTACTTTTAGTACGGGGGCGAAGCCGCGGGAAAAAGCTAGTTTATTCATAATCATAATACCCTGGGCTATGACAATCATTTCCTTATACTAAGCATATGTAACATATCTAATGACAAATTATCTATACTCATAATAGTAGTTTATGTAACTGTTACGTAATAAGGCCTAATTACGTACAGTTGCATACACTGCTTTATCTACACTCATATTATTTATATTACTTAAATTAAGTGCTCGGAAACCATAGAATGACCGCCATTGCACCGCCATGGCCAACTCGATTGTGCCGGCGGTCGGGGAGGCGCGTGTCGGCGGATGCGCGGGCTCGTGCCGTTGGTCAGGAAGGAGCACAGGATTTACATTATGTTATCAAAACTCATAGCACATCAATATTTGAGCATGTAAAGTTAAAATTACGTTACTGCCACAGATAAAAAGCTTATCATAGTAAAATCGGTTGTGGTAATGCTAGCCATTGCCTACCGTTTTTGAACACGTTTTAGAGGACTTACAGTGTGAGTGTAGATAATAGTAGTTTATGCAACAGTTGTATAAGAGGGGTCAAAAAACCGGCCAAGAGCGTGTCGGGCCACGCTCAGTGTAGGGTTCCGTAGTTTTCCGTCCGTCACAGTAAGTGTCCCCACTTAAGAGTTAATAACACCGCCATGTAGGATATGATATGAGAGTTCCACGTACAGCGACATATATCGGCAAATTAAGTAAACTATTGCGCGCGAGCTTATAGTATGGAAGATGATTTTTATGGAATAATTCTTTATTGCGTGAACCGATTTTCACCGTTTTTACTTTATTTGAAAGCACGTCATTTCATTGTAATTTTGTACAAATTACAGGTACAATAAACACCTGCTATACGGTTAAATTACAAACTTAGTTCAGAAATTATTTTGTAATTTTTTTTTCAAAAACTATTCATCCTATCAAGTTCAAAATAATTTTCCTAGAAAGTTTTTATGAAGTTCTACTTTTGAGATTTTTTTCATATTTTTAAAACTTATGGTTCAAAAGTTAGAGGGGGGGGGGACGCATATTTTTTTACTTCTGGAGCGATTATTTCCGAAAATACTTACATTATCGAAAAATGATTTTAGTAAACCCCTATTCATTTTTAAATACCTATCCAACAATATATCACACGTTAGGGTTGAAATGAAAAAAAAAATCACTCCCCACTTTACGTATAGGGGAGGTACCCTAATAAAATAAAAAATTCCACTTTTTATTTTACCACTTTGTCGGCGTGATTGATATACATATTAGTACCAAATTTCAGCTTTCTAGTGCTAACGGTCACTGAGATTATCCGCGGACGGACGGACGGACGGACGGGCAGACATGGCGAAACTATAAGGGTTCCTAGTTGACTACGGAACCCTAAAAAGGTGAGTGGCGTGGGTAACAATTTGAGCCGTAGGCGAAAATTGTTAAGAAAAACGCCACGAACATTTTTTTACCTACTTATACGACGTTGCATACAATACTTTTTCTACGAATACACTTACTTTTACATAAAATGCGAAATTGAAAACTTCATGGATATCGCAGTTATTTTGTCAACATAATCAACAATCATTTAAGTTTTACCGTTTAAAATACTATTTTTCAATAATACTAACATTACTAACACAAATACACACCGTCGTTATTTGATCAATTATTAAAGAGCTACAGAGATTAGTAAAAATACCTAAATTACTTTCAAAGTTTGCAATTCGCCCCAACAAACGAAACGTAAAAAACTACGAAGTAGGTCTGTGGTTCTTTTATTTTTTAAAGTTATTTTTTTCTAAAAACGCTGCGTTTATTTAGGTTTCTTAGGTTGGCAGTAATTTATTTTATATTAATAGTCGTGTTTGCACGCGATTACGCGATACTATTTTGGCGCTTTTATAGAACAAGTGTTATTTTGGGGAATAGACTAGATAGACTTTTCATCGAGTGTATTATCTAAACGCAGCGTTTTTAGAAAAAAAAAACTTTAAAAAAGAAAAAATTATAAGACCTACCTACCTACTTCGTAGTTTTTTACGTTTCCCGTTCGTTTGTTTGGGCGAATTGCAAACTTTGAAAGTAATTTAGGTATTTTTACTAATCTCTGTAGCTCTTTAATAATTGATCAAATAACGACGGTATTTGTGTCAGTAATGTTAGTATTATTGAAAAATAGTGTTTTAAAAGGTAAAACTTAAATTATTGTTGATTATGTTGACAAAATAACTGCGATATCCATGAAGATTTCAATTTCGCATTTTATGTAAAAGTAAGTGTATTCGTAGAAAAAGAATTGTATGCAACGTCGTATAAGTAGGTAAAAAAATTTTCGTGGCGTTTTTCTTAACAATTTTCGCCTACGGCTCAAATTGTTACCCACTCCACTCACCTTTTTTGACCCCTCTTATACAACTGTTGCATAAACTACTATTACACTACAATATGTGTATTGTAAGACTTATAATTAATAATGTCAAACCTAAGGCACCCGAGCATCATATCTTAGTTCACAAAACTATCTGTGAGATTTCTGTAAGTTATTTCAATTTCCTGGCATATGCTGCTTCTCTGTCCTCTGCCTTTATATAATTTGGAAGGTGATTATATTCTTCTCGCAATTATAAATAACTGATTCGGAAACATGGATTTATATGAAGTGGATTTTATTCTTCGATCACAAAGTGAAGCGGAAAGAGAAGGTTATCTAGGGGACTGTGTCTTGTTTTGACTAAGGGAATGACGTAATCAGACAATCAAAATGTCAAGTCAAATGTGACTATTTTGTAACGAGTGCGAGTGAGACACCGCCTCCTACTATTATGCACTCTATCGGACCGTTTTTACTACGTTTAGGTTCAACTATGGTTAGGAAAAAAGTGTAAGAATTAGACCCACTTCATATATATCCATTTTCTGAAAGAACTCAAGTCATATTATTTCAATCCACGAAACAAACATTTAATTATATTTATCTACACTCACATTGTAAGTCCTCTAAAACGTGTTCAAAAACGGTAGGCATTGGCTAGCATTACCTCAACCGATTTTACTATGATAAGCTTTTTATCTGTGGCAGTAACGTAATTTTAACTTTACATGCTCGAATTTGATAACATAATGTAAATCCTGTGCTCCTTCCTGACCAACGGCACGCGCCCGCGCGACCGCCGGCACAATCGAGTTGGCCATGGCGGTGCAATGGCGGTCATTCTATGGTTTCCGAACACTTCATTTAGAATATATAATATGAGTGTAGATAAAGCAGTGTATGCAACTGTACGTAATTAGGCCTTATTACGTAACAGTTACATAAACCACTATTTTTTATACAATTGTAATATTTCTGAATACACAACAAGACTGCTGCAGAATTGCCTATTCAATTTATTGATGCATTTTTGCAGTCAACCGGAAATAATATTTTTTTATAATTATCGAATAAAATTGTAGAATATGCGTCTTTGCACTACCGAAACGTAAGGTGTAGGTCAGCAACATCGTTTACTATTTTCGTTGTTATCTATGTAAATACATCAGTTAAGTCAGCTGCAGAATAATCTATAGCGCAGAGCAACAACTTATACATGTATACATCACTACATAGTATAAAACAAAGTCGCTTTCCGCTGTCTGTCCCTGTGTATGCTTAGATCTTTAAAACTACGCAACATATTTTGATGCATTTTTTTATATAGAGTGACTATCATTTAAGGATTTTATAAGATTACGTGCTTGCTTTATTACTTTCGTCATGTCCGTCTGTCCGAATATCACAGCCATTTCCACTCGTAAAATTATAAAGGCATATTGATGATTTTTTTACAAAAGGTGAGTTTTCGTGCCGCTACGTACTTTTGTAATTAATTCATAAAAAAAATATTTTTTAGAACAAGCTTTTAACGCGGACTTCACTTTTCTTGTAAAAGTTATCTACTGCTCAACGAGACGATTCTAACAAACACAATGAGCTTCCACTGGCGTGGTTTGATATCCACTTGGCCGATTTTAATTATTAACGGAGTCGTCATTTGCGTGTCGTCGGTATCGACACGCGCACGCCGGCCAGCGACACCGTGCCCCGGGACGGAGGCAGCCGACCCTGGATCACTCACTTACCTTCTTATAGCGAATGCGGTCGTAAGGCAGACCGAAGAGGATGTTCTGTCGGACGGTGGCAACGAACAGCCACGGCTCCTGGCTAGCGTAGGACACGCGCGCACCGCCCAGCGACACCGTGCCCCGGGACGGACGCAGCTCGCCCAGAATCACTTGCAGGAGGGACGTCTGGAAAAACACTAATTCGTTAAGGGTAATGGTAGCTTCATACTAAATGCTAACATGTGTCACAACGGCATAGTTAAGACAGTTAAAAATAGCTCGTGATTCTCAGAAACCTAAATAGTGATCGTCTATAAACATAAGCTCATTTCCCGTATCATAATCTTTTAACTGTGATAGTTGCGTTACCTTTCCTGCTCCGACCAGGCCCGCGACACCCACAAACTCGCCGGGCTGAGCACTGAAGTTCACGTTCCGCAGAGTGTCGACGATGGGGTCCGGCTGCCAGCTGGCGCATACTCCCGCCACCACCAGCCCCGTGTGCTTCCCTCTCTCCTTTTCCACTCCGTTGCTGATCACCACTTTATCGTCTTTCGTGTTCATCTTTGCTTCTAGAGCCTTTTGTGACTCCAGCTCTTCCAACATTAAGAATTCCTGTACAAATAAACCGTTACTAATCACTTTACCAGTATAAACATTCGATCCGATAAAATTATTATGAATATGTCCGTAAGTACGAGTAGGTACATAACAAAACTCGTATCTCTTTTGTTTTAAACGATACACATAACTGAATTCGATACGATTACTGATACGATTTACATAACTGAACTAAGATTTTCATTTGACGGAATGTGAACAGACAAAATCACTGGTTACAGTCATTCAGCCAATGATATTAGCACATAAAAGAACGGACTAAATAAGTGTTAAAAAGGACTTATTTCTACGGGTTCTAGTAATACTTTTTAAAATTCGGAATCGGCATGGAGATTGTCCATCGTGATACTACAAATGCTAAGCAATTACCTCAATTCGTCTCACTGAAACCTTAGTTTCAGCCAGAAAAGCTAGAGCCAGAGGGAAGAAGATGTTAGCAGCTAGTTGCAGGAGGTTGAAGTACTGCACCAAGGAAAAGGTGATCTCTGCGCGGATCGGCCCGCCCAGGAGCACGAACGTGACCACCGCCGCGAACAGGATGAACCGCTCCGTGAACACGCTTAGCGCCGTCGAGAACCCCTTGATCATCGAAGTCGTCATTATAAACTTCACCTCCATCCTGCATCATGACGCACTACTCAATCAAATGGGTTAGGAATAGAGGAAACTGTCGATTTACATTTTAATATTATCATAACATAACATTATGTTATCATACCTGTTATTTTAATCAGCATAAATATATTTGCCAAAGGCTCAAACAATGGAAGAAACAGTCAACCTCTTGTTTTGTACACTGTTTAACTATTATGTTATCTGTTATTATAATCACCTATACATATTTGCTAAAAGCTCAAACAATGGGAAGAATAATTAACCTCTTCTTGTGCAATGTGTGATTATTTACGTAGACTTAAATTTATCATGTATACGCATTATAATAGCATGAAGCGAGGTTCCAACGACCCAACTACAAGCAAAAATAGCTCTTAGCAGACTTTGATCTATTGACATGGAAAAATATGGTTCAAATAATAAATTTACACATAATATTTGCCATATGTTTGTACGGTCGACTACAAAGAGATGTATCCACTTTTTCACCTTATTACGTTGTAATAAGGTCCAAACTGTACTAATGGTTGTCAGCGAGCAATACGCAATCAGCCTCTTAGTCTATTTAAGTTTAATAAATAGTATGGGTTTGACTCAGTACAAAAGTAAAAAAAAAAATTGTGCGCATCGAGAAAAAGTTGTAATTTTTTTACCATAGATAGAGTGCCCCATCAGGATGAATATTTTTAGTCTTGGAGGTCCGTAAATATTTTGTACCTTTATGTCTAAATTAGCTCTGGTTAAGGCTGAAAGAGGTTGTGTGGTATCATATCCGTATAAAATAGACATGCAGAATTCATTTTTGATATTAAGAATGTTAAATTCCATATTAAAAAAAATGTTCGACGGGGAGGAAGAACATAGGGATTTTTTGAAGAACGTCATTAAACCAATAAATATCATTCTTTAAATTAAAAAAATATAACGAGGATGAATTTTGAATGTAGTTTTTAAATATATACAATTTTGAGGCTCTTACTAAACAAAAGACTAAGTGAAAAAAAAATCTTTCGCGTCGTGGAGTATAATGTTCTCTCTATAGTAAGTATCGAAAATCAATGTAACCGTGAACATCCGTAGCGTATTGACCTTAAAATGTATGTTATTGCTTATTAATCTTATTATTAGTCAATATCGCACATGATAACTTCTACAAAATGTAAAAATGAAAACAAAAGAATAAAAAAACATTTTTCCTTACTAACATAAACATAAATCGATTCTTTTTTTCCATTTCCTGATATTGCATGGGACTCCTGTTTTAGACGTGAAGGTCCAAAAATTCGAATAACGTTCTAAAAAAATCTCTGAGTGTTTTTCCTCTCTGCAGAACTTTTTTTATATGGAATTGTACATTTTTAATATCTAAAATAAATTCTGCATGTCTGTTTTATACGGGAATGATACAACACAATTCCTAGCAGCCTTAACCAGAGAGCACTAACATATTGCAATGGGACCTATTTAGACATACATAGACTAAAAATATTGATCCTGGGGCACTCCATCTATGGTCTATATTGTCTCGTCCGTACTTGTGGCACGTAAGTACTATCCTACAATTCAAGGGACGGATGTTTGCACAAAAAAACATAAATAACATTTTAGACGGATTTGTGTTTTTGATGTCATCATGTTCGTCTCCAAAGAGCCTACGAAAGGTGAAAAAATGTTTGTAAACAGTTATAAATGCAAACATCAAATCTGTACTTACTTGCGCAGTTTATCAACCAGTTTCTCAAAAGGTTTCTCCCAAGCATACATTTTAATGACTTGGACTCCGTTCACCAGTTCGCTCATCACTTTAACCCTCTCATCGGTTCGAGTGGCTATCTTACCACGCAGCACTCCCTGGCGGCTACTCAAGTAACCTAAAAAAATTAAAGACAGTTTAGATACATTGCGATGGTCCTAGCAGTCCTCAAGATGAACTTTATCTTATCAGTCAATATCGACCTCGCCAAACAGTTAAAAATCAATCATTTATGACTCCACGAATATAACCAAAAGGGCATTGAAGGTCGGCCACCAGTTACGACACCACCTACGTTACCCACAGATAATACACGAACAGCGTCACCATGTGGAACCGTTCGTCATCAGGTTTATCACTAGCAAACTAACCCGTTAACCTAATTTAGATACTCAATCCCTTACTTTGAACTAGTAATGTCTGCACGAAGATCACCAACAAGGCAGCGAAGGTCGCCCACCGCAGTTGCTGCCACACCAGGTAGGATACCACAGGCACCACCACCGGCATCACCCACAAATAGTGTAGATACAGCGTCACCATGTCGAAGCGCATCACGTCGTTCGACATCAGGTTTATCACTTGACCAGGCTCAGTCTTACTTAGGCCGGTTCGATCTAGTTTCAATATCTGAAAAGTTCGTTACATTGTGAATTGAACGTAAGATAAACCATGACATATATTACTTTTCATTTTTTATTGTGCCTATCATTGGGACCCATGAGGCCTCTTCCCGGTGGAATTTATTTTCAAAGGTAATGAATACACATGACCTTGTTTTTTTATTTAAAAGTGGGGTCCAATAACGATACGACGACAATCGACATGTATCTGGTATCTTAATTTCGGTATATTTAAATCTAATAACAAATGGGAAGTTTCAGCATCAGCAGCAAACAGCAGAAATTTGATAGTCGGCAAGGGTTAGGGTTAGGCTTTTGCTGACGAAAACATAATCTGTTTGCAGACCAATTAAATCATCCATCATCACCCACAAGTAATTAATAATGCTAATTACCTTTCGATATAACAACGAACAGCAAGCTATTCTTATTCGCATCCCAACAGCACCCTGGCTCAATTGCAGATGGTTCAACATCAATGCCGTTACTATACTACATAAATTCATCAAAAAGTTGTATATGTGCGCATTCCTGTATGCCTCCGTCGTTGCTTCTCCCGAAAAATAATTTATAAATAGCGCTAAAGTATACGGTATCAATGGCCTGAAAAAGAAGAAAATGTATACTTTTTCGTCTGCTAAGCTACAATAAAAAACAATAAACATGAACCTGGTTGAAATATGTCATTCCATACAGAAGACGTGATTGTCTAGCTCTAGGAAGCGGTTTTGAATGTGATACTTCTATAGTTTCGGATTTCATTCATTACCCTATCCCCCAACAAACAGCCTGTGTGTTTGTACATGGGTTCATTGTATATTTGTTGTAGCTTAACTAAGACCTTATTCTAATCTTTTTAATTCACTTGGTTACGAAAACTAGTTACTTATAAAATGGTTAATTTTGGTGACATAAATAAAGCGAAACCTGGTGCCGCCGACCATACGTAATTATAACCCGCGAAATATGAACCATGTGACTTGGAGAATAAAATTGAGTTTCCTTTGTCTGGAAACTTCAATGCAATAAAAACTTTTAACAAAAAGAAGATAAACCGACGTAAAAAAGGATGAAATAAATCATTATTCTTAGTAGGGTCTTAATTACGTACGAAAAATTTGCAATTCACCCACATCGTTATTATCTAAGAATATTTAACATTTTATTTATTTATAGCATATCGTATGAACTGTTTTCTTCACAGTTCTTGAAAAAGTAAACATTTGTACGTAATTCGTGAAATACCGCCTTAATTAGTGTAGTAGCAATAACTTACCATAAAACTATAAAAAGTAAACCAACTAATAAACCACAGAGCATATACTCGAACCAGAAGGTCCGTACGATAGCTTTGGTTAACGAGGGCTTGCAGCCCTTTCGGTCGGCTTCTTCCACCTCCTTTTGCCAGGCTTGCTCGAGTTGGTCTCCCAGCCGGCCCGAGTGGTCCTTCTCGCGAGCTTGCCACAGTTGCTCTACGGTAATACCATGTTTGTAGCCCTTACGGAATAAATCGAAACTCCACCTGTGGAACAATATAAACATTGCTTTTAAAGTAAGAGTTAGTCGCAGGAACTACCATCAGCAAACGATTAACTTAAATATCGTCGCTTAGAAAACTCTAATATTTAGCTACTTTTAAAATAGAGTGCCTTACTAAGTACTACAATCATCATCGCTCAAATAATTAAATTAATAATTAAGTCAGTGACTAGGCTACATAATAAATAACTACTAACTACTTTACAATACCTAATTAGTTGTTATTGTGACACGTCTAAATATTAACCCCAAGCTTGAATAAATAGTGTGACAGAAGTAGTACCATGGCAATTAGCCAAAGCTAGTTTTCAAGGTTAAGACTGGGCTGGAAAAAGCGCAGGCGCTTCTTAGGGGTGTTTTTGCCAATTCCTGCAACTTTAATATTGTCCTTGATTTCCTGTATGGATGTGATGTAATGGACTGCACTATATCCTAACTAACTCAATAAGACATAACATACACACGAATCAAATCTTATCTTGAAACGGTCCGGTGATATCGATCACCGACAATGTTCATGATTTAAGAATATTTTAGTGTTTAAAATCCATTACCTAACACATTATGTATTAGGTACAAACGCATTAGATGCACAAGGATACCTGTTATTGAGCATAAACATAAATCAGATCTAATCATCTGAATTCATTTACGATTTTTAACGGCCTCCATACCTAGTAATAAGTGACCCTGCCTGGGAAGAAGAGAGGGCCAGCAGTTATACATACCTATAACTAATTGTACATTTTTTTTGTACCAAATATCCACATACTGCACTTCAATCGATAAATCTTTACAAAAAACATTGAGGTTTTTGAGATTTTTTTTTACTTAGTGAATATTTTCAGAAATAATCACCGGAAATATGAAAAAACTTGAGAAGATACATCTTTGCATATTCTTTCAACAAAAAATATTTAGAATAATAAAGGTTAAAGCGTTTTTGAGTTATGTCACTCATCCATAGACAGCTACGACCTTTTGATATTTTTTTTCTTATTAATTTGAAGGTACTAACTACGGAACCCTTCATTTTGCGTGGTTCGACACGCACTTTTTGCTCCTGTGGTGGTGGAATACGTAAATGCATTTAAAGAAGTATGGATGTTTTCTATGTATCGGAAGTGTTAATTTATCGTCTATTTATTTAGTTTTTACCCACAACACGAGCCTTATTGAGCTTATTGTACAAGTAATATTTATTGATTATACACGGTGCCCGTGAGCATTGCGAGAGATTTTAACCCCGCATTTCTGAGGTCAAAAGAAGGAAAAAACATTATGTGACTTTAGTTGTAAAACTCCAAAAAAAATATGTTTTTCTTTTTTTTTTCACTTATTTGGAATGCTGTTCTACATAAAAAGTAAATGTCATTGGAAAAAAGTAACGGATAAAATAAATTACTAAATTTTTTCACGTAAAAACTAGTTCATGCAAAGTGTTTCTTAGGTCTTTGATATCTGTCAATAAGAGATGTCTAGACTATGCCCCATACTGGTAACATCGAAATCAAAAAAGCATTTTACACTGAGTAACAATTAAAAAATATTTTTTTGTTAGCAGTATTTACTCTGAAACTATGGCGAATTTCGGAAAAGTTTTTTCTCTAAATATGATCATGAATACACTGTTAAAGTCTCTCGCAATGCTCACGGGCCCCATGTATTTTTATTTAAATATTTATAGATACAATACAGTTTATTAGCAGGATGAATTCACAATCAAGATCAAGTCATCATGTTCAGTGAATAGAGCACGGGCAACGGGCAAGCGGTTTAATCAATAGCTATTATAACCTACATAGTTGTTCGAGTCGCAGAACTCGCAGACCACTTACCTGTTTCACTTTACAACGCTTCCAATGGCCCAATTCGGCCACCGAAAACTGACAGAAGTACTAAATAACCTCGAAATATGGGCAGCTGTAATCCTTTTAAACAGAAGGTCGTGGAATTGCAGTTTATAAAATTTGTAAGTAGTTAGATAGTAGACACCTAGGCAGTCCTGCGCGGAATAGGTATTTTTACAAGCTTTTATTTCTAGTTAGACCTGGGGCCCATTTCTCGAAAGCTTGTAACTTGTAATACAAGCGGAAGCTCCTTTCTAGCAAAAGATGTCGAAAAGTGACATCCGCTTGTATTACAAGTTACAAGCTTTTGAGAAACGGGCCCCAGATCCGTCAGGGACACTAATCAAATCTAGCAAATAAAATTTTACCCACTTCTCGGTTTCCGATTGAGCTGTAATTTAGCATACCTACGTAACTTGGATAACAATACAATGATCTGATGGAGACCGAAGGTGGTCACAAGAACTCTGTGTTAAAACTTAAAACAATGGAAACTCAATGTGTTTGGGTTTGTTACAATCATCTGATTCCGCAGTAGATGACTTTTGCAAGAAAAGTACAGCTTGTATTAAAATATGAAATTTTTGCCAATTATTATTCGACATTTATTTATATTTTTCTTTAAAATAGTTAAAACCGTTAAAAAGATTGTAGTTTTCTTTTTCAAAAGTTATTTCTTATATATATGCACTAAAATTCAGCAATGAATCGTGCGAATACGAATAATCTAAAAACCCTCGAATGTGAAATCGAATACTCGTTACATCCCTAGTAGGTACCCATGGAAGCTCTCTACTTATACGATTTTTGGTCATCTACATGATATATATTATTATGCTATTTAAAGCTATAATCAAATAAGGCCGAGTCCATGGGAGATAGTCTATGACGTGGTTATGCGCGACCTTATTCTTCATAATTTTAAGTCATTAAAATACTCGTCCAATTTAATAACCGACTTTTAAAAAAGGAAGTATTCTATAGTTTTTTCGATATAAAAACAAAGCATAGATTTTATTAATATGGAATTTGTTCATTAATTTGTTTTTTTCTCAAGTGATTTCGTGGCCAATTTTATGTGTAAGCATCATATAAGGAGTGGTCCTGAAATAAAGTAGCAGTGTACAATCTTGTGTATTTTTTAATTTAGTGCTAATTTTGAAGCAGTATATTTATTTTATTAATCCGTAGATACAATACTAATAAATAAAAATACAATCAATAATAGAATATGTGAGCATATTTAAGTTTTCGCGTTTTTAATTCAACATACTTTGTAACCTTTTGAACAACATAATTTGACAATCTTCAATCGACATCCGCTACAATGCCACAATTGTATTTCCATTTTCACAACCCGTTTTATGCTTTTCAGAATTTCATCTTACCAAGAAGCTACATTAATTAACTGTATTTCAGCTAGGATAGTCAGGAAGACTCTCTAATCTAACCTCTGACAAAGATTTTTCTATGGGAGATAATTTTCTATGAAAAAAGGCAAATACATTTAATTAAAAATTACTGTAACTACCTTAAAATGAAGCCAGATAAAAAAGTTTACTATTGAAGAAAGACAATTTATTAAGGTATAAAATAGCTCATCAAATCAAACTATAAGAACAAACATGTTTTTGAGAAACACCTGAAAAATTCTGTCAGAAGACGCTGTACAAAAAACTATGTGTATGATGGAATACAAAAGGCGAAAACTTCCAAACGCTGTTTTATTTAAGTATGATTGTATTTATGTTTTGTATGATTGTATCTAGAGATTATTTAAATATAAACACTGCTTCTAAATCGGCACAAAATAAAAAGATAAATCAAAAAAGGCACGGCTACTTTTTTTCCGGACCACTCCTTAGTTAGTAGCAGTATATGTCGCCCAATATATAGTCGTCGCCATCAGATATATCGGAGCGGCCAAGGTGGTCATAAATATCTGAACAATGCCTCCATTATCAAGGAGATAAAGCGCATGTTCAGATATTTTTGGGTATATTGGCCGCTCCGATTGATTTGATGGCGACTGTACCCACACTGCCATACAAATAGAGATGTGTACCGATACTCCTAACTATTTGACGCCGACTGTACCTGTGTTTGTAGTTAGCACGAGTAGATATTGTATTTAAGAGGATATGGTTTGTAATCATTTAATATGCAAATATTTTTTTACTCATAGGTAAGTAATGTAGGTATTACGCGTACGTATAAATACATAGTGATTTTCCTGTTTTCAACCGACTTCAAGATTTCGAAGGAGGAGGTTATCAATTCGTCGGGGTCTTTGTTTTTGCTATTTTTTTTTTATTTTTTTTTTATGTATGTTCACCGATTATTCGAAGACGGCTGGACCGATTTGGAAAATTCTTTTTTTGTTTGAAAGAGTATACTTCACAGTTGGTCCCATTGTAACCAGGTCAGGATCTGATGATGGGATCCTGGAGAAATCGAGGGAACTCTTCAACTA
Source organism: Pammene aurita (assembly GCA_947086415.1). Taxonomy (NCBI): domain Eukaryota; kingdom Metazoa; phylum Arthropoda; class Insecta; order Lepidoptera; family Tortricidae; genus Pammene; species Pammene aurita. The sequence continues at coordinate 20,249,456 of OX352289.1, forward strand.
TTATAGGCACACCTGTAGTGATTTGAGTATTTTTTTTTTTACAGCAGCTCGAGCATTTGGTGTTGGAAAGGTGGATGCTTAGTGAAGTCGGTTCTTTTTTGTTTAAAATTATAATGAATTCATTTTTACGAAATAGGTACCTATTTGGTTAAATAGAAAACGAGCTTACTAAGTATGTTTACTTTGAAACCCTTATAACATTATTATATCACGCTCGCTACCCAATTTTTTATTGTGCCCCACTGCTGGGCATAGGTGTCCTCTCTGTTCCACTTCCACCACTCGTCACGGCTTGGTGCATGTTCACGGCAGTCGCAAAAGGCATCCAGCTTGTTCCGCCATCACATTATTAATCTGCCTCAGCTTCGGCTATCAAAAATAAATTGTTAACATACCAGTGACGGCGCATCCATAGAACTCTATTCCCTCCGGCTTGCCAGCTAAATACCTCTACTATGAAGCCACTGAAACATCGTCTACAACGAAAGGTATTCGCCTATTCGGTGAAATTAAACATGTTTAAAACTACTTCCTTCTACGAAATAGAAGGCCAGAAGGTGACCAATTTTTCAAGCTAATTGTAAAGTAAACATCGTGGGCGGGAAAGTCGACTAACTAAGAGTAAAAGTAAAACATCTGATTGGTCGGATCCGATTTCAGGACTTCGGCCACCCTTGCCACATGAGGAGTGTCTTTTCAAAAGGGCTTATTTCCATTTCGAAGTTTTTAAAACTATGAATGTAGTTTTGCTTAAAATTGAGAATCTAAATATATAAAAGAAGAAACTGACTGAATGACTGACTGATTGACTGACTGACTGACATATCAACGCACAGCCCAAACCGCTGGTGCTAGAGATTCCAAATTTGGCACGTAAGTTCCTTATAAGGTCTAGGGATGCACTAAGAAAGGATTTTTCTAAATTCACCCCCTAAGGGAGTAAAATGGGGGTCCAAAGTTTGTATGGCTAGTCAAGATTTGTTCGACTATTTTAATCGAAATATAAAAGAAGAAACTGACTAACTGATTGACTGACTGACTGACTGACATATCAACGCACAGCCCAAACCGCTGGTGCTAGAGATTCCAAATTTGGCATGTAGGTTCCTTATAAGGTCTAGGGATGCACTAAGAAAGGATTTTTCTAAATTCACCCCCTAAGGGAGTAAAATAGGGGTCCAAAGTTTGTATGGCTAATCAAGATTTGTTCGACTATTTTAATCGAAACTTCACAGGAGTATTCCTAACGATAAATGAGTAAACAAGTGTTTCAGGTTTTTTGAAAATTCAACCCACAAAAGGGGCAAATGTGTTCACAAAGTCTGAAAATCAACATGGGTATCGTATCCTTTTTGAGTACCGTCGTGTTGCCTATCTTCGCCTGTGCTACCTATGTTCGCCTATTTTTACATAAATTGACTTTAACAAAATGTTTTTAGTGCAAGCCTTACACAAAACTACTAAATACAAAGTATTTCTTACGGGTGTCAACATTCTTCGAACGATCTGTGGCTAACTTCATATAGTTGACATTCAGTGAGGTTTTTGCGCGACACCGACCATACGTTTTTTTAAGCCAGTGTTTTAACTTCAGTTTTAAACAGTGATACAGGCCAGGTAATGTTAAACTTTTTACATGATTATATCCTGTAACTATTTCTTTTTAATATGTAACTATTATTTAATGGCTAGCTTACGTTTAGAAGTCACAATTGGATAAAACATTGGTGAGGGTATTTGGCGGCCATCTTATTACCGATCTTCGCCTACCCCTAGGGTTGTCAAATTTGTTTCCAAATGTACTTATTTTCTTATGTTTGGTTTTTCGGAAATGGGATTAGCGATTTGGAGGAAAGTTAGTGGGATAAAGATATATGTAGATGTACCCAGTAGTACTAGTAGATACTTGGTATGAACAAGGGACCCTTAGAAGGCAATCATTGTACGGTTGTACGGTCTCACTTTGAAAAGGTAATTATGTGTAGAAGCCAAAGGTTGATTTGATCTCAATTACGAAAATACTGATAAGCGAAAAGAGATACGTTTTTTGTTTATATAATAAACATTTTTTTTTTACTTATAAACCATTACTCTCCTTTATTTGTCATGTTGGTTAATTTTTGGCAGCCCTAGCATCATTTTAGAAAATGTATGTAAACAACTTCAGACTGTTGCCAATCTTCGCCTACTACACATTTTTTTAAAAATGTGCCTAGTCTGGTGTAGTTAAGGTTCATATTATATTAACACGTTCCAGGGGGATAAGACTTGATAGGTGTAAGTCCCAGAAAAGTTAATAATTAGCGGTAAGGCATGCCATAGGCGAAGATTGGAGAAAACACCCAAACTTCGCCTATTGCCTTCGGGGTCATTTATCGCCAAGTTACCCAATGAAATTCAAAGCTTTAATGATATATACTGATAGTCAGGAGTACTAAAATACGTTTTTTGGCCATAAAGGACTAAAATGCTTTCAAATTTGAAAGATTTTTTGGGAAATGTGTCTAAATCCAGGCGAAGATACGGAACTCGACGGTACTTATAGTACGCGGGCGAAGCCGCGGGAAAAGGCTAGTTAAATATATTCTTTGAGTTCCAAGTCTCTTCTTGTCCTCTAAAAAAAAGATTCATATTTCAAAGTCCGGATCAAAAGGGCCTATTTCTTTCTTATAGTTAGTATGAAACTGAAGACAGCAAATTAGCTAAAACAATATTAAAACAAAGATAACGATTCCAATGGAAATTGAGACAGCAGATATGACAACTCAGCCTCTTTCAGTGAATAAAAAAAAGGATGTAAGTAGACAATTTGTTAACAAAACAGTTTGGTGGTTACCGGAACTGGCTTGGTATACAACCATATTAGATAAAAATAATCAGTAGATGAAAATCGAGACGAAGTCGAATGCGATTATTACGAAGACGATGTAGACGAAGTTCACGTTTAATAACTAAACTGAATATTATTTACTAGTTTAGTTTAATTTCACAATAAAAAGTTATCACTTTCTTTATCTCTGTAATGTAAAAATAAAAACAAGGTTTATTTCTCACAAGGCGGCAACAAAACGGCTTATTTCCAAAAGTTCGCATCAAAAGGGCTTAACTCTGAATATGTATGGTAAATTAACATGATAATTTAGTTAGATAAAACAAAGTATGTAGTGCCATAACCTTTATGTCAACGTATGTACTTAAATACAATATAGAAAATAAAGTAATAAAATCGAAATGGGAACCGTGGATTTATGTATTCCTCAATTTCCCAAAAAAAGTACAAAGTGGAAATAAGCCCTTTTGAAAAGACACTCCTCACATATATCCATCCCTTTGCCTATCCCCTCTATCCACGAACACATCTTATTCTTATTCGCTTTCTAATTTGTCATTCAAAATACAGCAGGCCCTGGAGGAACCTGGGGAGGGTTGATCCCACATATTGGTTTTGGACTCTATCTTTTATTTTTTTCCAATATTGGCGAACTTTTAAAGTCGAACGATTTTCAATTTATCTAGCCATCGATATGAATGAGAACTAGATTGTGCTGCAATTCAGCTCATTATTTCACAAATTGTCTACCTACACCTACCTGAACATATAACATTTTTTGCCACTGTTTACGAATTATTTACGAAACACTAAAGAAGGTACCTTTACACCCCCCACCCTACCCATAAGCTTCACCCCCAACAAATCAGTACCTTTAGTATGTTATTTAAAACAAGTAAACCGAAATTCGCTTATACACGGATTATTTCCCCTATTTTTCATACATTGCGTAGGCTAATTATGACCAGTGATCGTATCGACAGTGCAATTTTGGGTAAATGAACTTAAACGTTATACTAAACATAGTACCTCGGGATTCCGGAAATGGGTTCTTGATGGCGATAAATATTTTTATAGAAGTTTAATATAAAAGTTATTTTAGTTTTTTTATAAATAATTAAATTTAAGCACAGGGATTGCTAGTCATATCAATGATGGGATAATGAGCCAAATCTCTGGCCAAAATTGCACCATTCTAATCACTGATTATGACAGTTATATGAATCGTCTGGTTATTTGACAACAGGCTAGACTTGATCCCATACTTACGGGGACACATGATCCCGGGAGCATTTCATCCCCAAAGAAAAGGATAAAGTCTCCCTATACATAGTGAGTTTATAAAACTATTAGTACGCAAAACGGATGATTCCGTATTTCAATTTAATCAGGGTAACAATACACTTAACTTAAATAAACATATAAAAAACTAACATAATAAACATTATAGGGTTTCCTTTACATTTTATATATAAATTAATCCAGCTAAAACTTACCAAAATTAAATACGACATGACGCAAATATTTCACTGTCCGCTGTTTGCAAACTACCCTCATTTGTCAGTGTGCCATGATACGAGTATAAAGTCAAGTTAAGGTACGAATGAATCAGTGTTGCTACAGTAAAAAAGTGTATCACGTTTGTTAATATGTAAAGGAGTTTACCAAGTGTCCCCTAGGGATCAACCATCCCCAGGTTACCCTATGTGGATGGACATGATCCGCATGATGGACACTTCCACGTGTCTTCATGTTTTATACATGAAAGAAAAACGATCGATAATCACAAGGACGAGACCGTCTCTATGTATGGATATCGACCTATTTACGGACACAGTACAAGACAGCAGTAATAATGGTGCTTATAAGTTAAGGTTAATGGATTTTGGGTGTTATGGCCTCTTGTTCACTAAGATTGCTTTATCCACCACAGAGTTAAAGGGGGGTCGAAAATGGCCTGAATGGTTTTGCTCAACTTGGCGGGGCCAGCTTGCCTGATAGTAAGCAGTTACCGTAGCCTATCAATGCCTGAAACTCCAGAGGATTCACATGCGCGTTGCCTACCATTTAAGAACTTATTTATATACACTCCTCTTTCAAGAACCTCATATCATAAGGCATACTGTAGCCCTCTGGGAAAACCTCGGCAAGGAGCTCCGGTGAACGAGACACCGCTATCTATACACAATTAATTACACATACAGAGCGTTATCTTGTTCGTACACCGTCGCCGCATGCGGAAACAGCAGCAGTGTAACCACAGAGTAACCGCCTAACATTGTCCATACAAGTCAGTCCAGGTCTCTCTTAATTCACTATTACCAGAGTCACTTATCAAAAGTTAGCGGTAAAAGCTAAAATACTAATAATAATAGTAAGTTGCTTTAAGAGGGGCACCAACTGGAAGTGTATACAGGAATATACTTATCACCAACTGGTGGTGAATACAGTAAAATTGTCTTGTATTTGAAGAACCTAAGGTTGTATTTTGTATAGGATAGCCTTACGCGTAGGCGATGATGATTTGATGAATTCAGTAATGATTCAGATCAATTGTGTGATGTTGATGTGCCTAGCGTGTAAAAAGCACCTTATAGACAAAAATCTGCTGCAAGGGGGAAATTTTAACTATAAAACTTTCGTGAGACTTACATATTAAAAATATTTATGACTTTGCTATTCTATTTTAGCTATGGACTTACAACCTAAACCAATATTGATAGACTAGAAAACATGCAACTTATATTTTAAAAATTATAGTTAAAAAAAACACAAATACAAAAATAACTATAGACAACTATATCAAATATTACGTAAGCTTAAAACTATTTACTTGCTTTAAATAGCCATAGCTACCTTGATCATAATTCTGTCAATTTTCCATTGAAACCTCCCGATCATACATAGTACGCACTAAACCAACGACTTCTGGTAAACTATTCGTTCCAAGAGTTAATATTTATGGGGACAGAGCGCGTAAAAACCGCATCCCATATACATAAATATATAATATACTCAATAGTTTACCGGAAGCCATTCGATGCGAGAAAAACCGGCCAAGAGCGTGTCGGGCCACGCTCAGTGTAGGGTTCCGTAGTTTTCCGTCCGTCACAGTAAGCGTCCCCACTTAAGAGTTAATAACACCGCCATGTAGGATATGATATGAGAGTTCCACGTACAGCGACATCTATCGGCAAATTAAGTAAACTATTGCGCGCGAGCTTAAAGGATGGAAGATGATTTTTATGGAATAATTCTTTATTGCGTGAACCGATTTTCACCGTTTTTACTTTATTTGAAAGCACGTCATTTCATTGTAATTTTGTAGAAATTACACGTACAATAAACACCTGCTTATACGGTTAAATTACAAACTCAGTTCAGAAATTATTTTGTAATTTTTTTTCAAAAACTATTCATCCTATCAAGTTCAAAATAATTTTCCTAGAAAGTTTTTATAAAGTTCTACTTTTGAGATTTTTTTCATATTTTTAAAACTTATGGTTCAAAAGTTAGAGGGGGGGGGACGCATATTTTTTTACTTCTGGAGCGATTATTTCCGAAAATATTTACATTATCGAAAAATGATTTTAGCAAACCCCTATTCATTTTTAAATACCTGTCAAACAATATATCACACGTTAGGGTTGAAATGAAAAAAAAAGTCACTCCCCACTTTACGTATAGGGGAGGTACCCTAATAAATAAAAAAAATCCACTTTTTATTTTACCACTTTGTCGGCGTGATTGATATACATATTAGTACCAAATTTCAGCTTTCTAGTGCTAACGGTCACTGAGATTATCCGCGGACGGACGGACGGACGGACGGACGGGCAGACATGGCGAAACTATAAGGGTTCCTAGTTGACTACGGAACCCTAAAAATGTGCTATATTTAAGAAAAGATTAAAAGAACATTTCCTAGACATAGATTTGTAGATAATTACGTATATGAATACTTGTTTTAAATGAGACTGCGGATCCCACAGTCAAACTATTATTATAGTTTTGTGGGACAATGTAATAGTTTTTAAGTTAAACATTGTGCATATTAAATAAATTAAATAAATAATAATAAGTAATCGAGATACTCAAGTAATTTAATCAATTTACGATGTAGGCAAAAGCAAATAAGATCTATAAAAAGTGTTTTGAGGAATTAATTCCCAGCAGGCTGGAAATCGCTTTAATACCTTCATGTGGTCCTAAATGCATGTAATCCGAGTTTGCCCAATTCCAAGAGGTGTGCATAACTTTTTAGCGAAATTTTTGTTCTTTGTCAGTTTTTAGGGTTCCGTACCTCGAAAGGAAAAAACGGAACCCTTATAGGATCACTTAGTTGTCCGTCTGTCTGTCTGTCTGTCTGTCTGTCTGTCAAGACCATTTTTCTCAGGAACGCGTGGAGGTATAAAGCTGAAATTTATATCAAATACTCAGGTCTATTGTCCCTTGGAGCTGTGAAAAAATCAAACTTAAAAACCAACGCAATCAAAAGATACAGTCGTTTATGCTGCAAATATTAGAGTTTTTCGGCACTCGCAAAACCTACGGGGTACTTCCCGTAAACTCAGAAACTTGAAATTTGGCACGAAGCAACGTCATATAGCATAGACAACGGAAAAATTACAAAAAGTAGAATTTTTTAGTAAAATCATACAAAAAATATTTTTTTTAATTTTAAACTTACTTTATTTTTCCTCGTAAACGCGTGGAGGTAATAAATTGAAATTCATGTCAAATACTCAGGGCTATAGGACCTTTCAGATATAGCAAAACCAAACTTTTATGTCAACGCAATCAAAAGAAATAGCAATTTAAGTTGCATATTTTGAAACTGAGTACTTGCAAGAAACTCAAAACCTAAAGGGTACTTCCCGTAAACTCAGAAACTTGAAACTTGGCACGAAGAAATGTCATATAGCACAGACAAAGGAAAAATTACGAAAAGTAGACATTATTAGTAAAATAATACAAAAAATATTTTTTTTTAATTTTAAACTTACTACCTTTTTCCTCGTAAACGCGTAGAGGTATTAAATTGAAATTCATATCAAATACTCAGGTCTATAATACCTTTCAGCTGTAGCAAAATCAAACTTCTACGTCAACTTTTACTTATATACCTACAGGTTTGTACGGAACCCTCGGTGCGCGAGTCCGACTCGCACTTGGCCGGTTTTTTTTGCTTGTATCTCGAAAACGATACGTCCGACGGAAAATGACATTCATTTCAATATTAAAGAGGGTTAAATTTTGCGTCGATTGAGCATTTTAACTTTTAATTTGGTTCAGCGGTACAGCCGAAATCAAAAGTTAATATAAACCGGGAAAATGTCTCATTTAATTGAAAAACTCATATTTTGACTTCCATACCACATATCTTTGAAACAGATGACTCCTTTTGAAAACCTTATAGAATAAAAGTTGTAGAGAATATAATTTCACGTTATATCGACATCTCAATTTTCAAATACAGTGATTTTGAAATACTGAAATTGGCATGAATTTAAAATCAGTTTTTTCTAAATTCTTCTTAGTTGCATATTTTCTATAAAATATGATGTGTGAGGCCTATATTTAATGCATCGTTACAACTAAGAATATTTCAGTGCAAATTTCTAAAACGTACCCGATCAGAAAACTATTTATACACCTTGTTTTTTTTTATTTCTAGTAATTCCAAGGGTGCATACCTGAGCTTAACTTAAGTATATTTCTTAAAGACGAGTACCCTAATTTGCTCCAGTTCTGTGGTAATCGATATTTCTTTTTTGTCTTTCCGATTGTGTAAACCTACATTTCATTATTCTTTTATTCTGAGAACCCGCTATAAAATCATGTAAATGTGTGTTAAGTCACTACACTATGGTTCCTTTGTATCTCGGATTGTTAATGTTCGAAATTTCATTGACATGTCATAATGTTCAATTGTTTGGTTGAGTTAAAATACCTTATTTACATTAGGGACCGATTGGGGAATCAATAGCCGGGTCCACACCAGACGCACCGCCTCGCGAGGAAATTGCCGCGCGAAGCAAGCGACTATTCCTCGCGCGGCAGCGTGCTCGTATACATTTTTAGTAGGGAAGTTTGCCTCGCGAGGAAAGCCCGAGCCAAATTGCTCGGCAAGATGGCGGCCCTCTGTCAGCTGTTTAAATTGTTCAAAATGGCGTCACATGTGATTACTGCCATGGTTTTTGTTACGTTTATTTTGCTTTTTAAAGCTATACAAAAGAAAAGGCGAAAGTAAAGTAAAAGAGATTTTGGGTGAGCCCATTAGATCTAATAACTATAATAATCTAGATCCCAATACGGAAACCGGGTGTACAGAGAATTAACAGAAACTGGATTAGAGACTAATATTGGACGCATTGAAAAAGAACAACTAGAGTTTTTGTATTTACAAAACTAAAAAGGCAAGATACAAAGTTTAGAGAATCGATCACCAGGGAGAAAATGCTTGTAACATTACGATACTTGACAACAGGGGACACTTACATCAGTCTTCAATATTTATTTCGAATATCAAAACAATCAATATCAAAAATTGTACCAGAAGTGAAATGTGATGATGCCATTACAGAACATAGATAAAATAAAGGATTATGTAAAGGTAATAAGTAAAGAAATGAAAGTTAATCTAATCAGCTTGATTACTTTAATATCTTGTTGCTCAATGTTTTGCACGGAATAAGATAACCACGCGCACCAAATAAACACGTCCAGACCCTCGCGAGGCAAACGACTGAGGCGCCTTTGAGCGTGCCGAAATACCGACACCGAGCCGATCGGCCGCGGCCGAGGCAAACATGCACGCCGCCTCGGCCGAGGCACGTCCATACCAGCCGAGCCGCCTCGCGCGGCAATTTCCTCGCGAGGCTGTGCGCCCGGTGTGGACACGGCTAATCAATAACTGCTGATGAAATGACCTATTTAGGTGAAACTTAGTATAGAGATAGTAATCCACTCCCCTTTTTACCTCTTAAGGGATAATTTCTGAGATAAAAACTATTCTATTTCCTTTTCCAGAACTTAAACTATCTCCATACCAAATTTTATCTATGCACTTAAATCAGTTTAGTGGATACTTTTCACACCCTTCAGGAATGGTTTCTGGGATAAAAACTCCCCAGAACTCGAAACTATTTTCATAGGTACCAAATTTCATCTAAGTCGGTTTAACTATATTAATAACTATTCATACTAACTTCTTACCCACTTTTCAGCCCCTTAAGCGTTGGTATTTTGGGATGAAAACTACTTTTTATGTGCTTTTTACGGACTCAAACTATCTCAATCTCAAGTTCAGCAGTTACTGATTGATTCCCCAATCGGTGCCTAAACCAAACAATTGAAAACTAGACATGTCAATGTAATTCCATTTCAAACATTAACACCCTGAGATACACAGGAAGCATATTGTATTAACTTAACACACAGGTGCATCATTAAGTAGTGCGGGTGCTCAGAGTAAAAAAATAATTTAATGTTGCTTTACACAATTAGAAAGACATAAATGAAATATCGATTGCCTCAGAACTGGAGCGAATTATGACTCTGGCGTCTTTGAGAAATAAACTTAAGTTAAGCTCAGAAATATACCCTTGAAATTACCGGAAATAAAAAAACATGGTGTATAAATAGTTTTCTGATTGGGTACGTTTTACAAACTTGCACTTAAATGTTCTTAGTTGTAACAATGCATTACATGTAGGCCTCACACATCATATTTATGGAAAATATGCAACTTAAATAGAAGGATTTAGAAAAAAACTGATTTTGAATTCATGCCAAATTTAGTCTTTCAAAGTGACTGAATTTGAAAATTGAGATGTCTATATATCGTGAAATTGTATTCTCTTCAACTTTTATTCTATAGGTTTTTCAACAGGAGTCATCTGTTTCCAAGATATGTGGTATGGAAGTCAAAATATTAGTTTTGCAATTAAATGAGACATTTTCTCGATTTATAATTTTTGATTATGGCTGTACCGCTGAACTGAATTATAAGTTAAGATGCTCATTCGACGCAGAATTTAACCATCATTAATATTGATATACATGACATTTTCCGTCGGACGTACCGTTTTCGAGCTAGAAGCAAAAAACTGACAAAGAGCAAAAATTTCGCTAAAAAGTTATGCACACCTCCTGGGATTGGGCAAACTCAGATCACATGCATTTAGGACCACGTGAAGGTATTAAAACGATTTCCAGCCTGCTGGGAATTAATTCTTCAAAAAAATCTAATTTTCTTAGCCTAATGATCATTCTCACGAATTAAATTACGTTATAAATATTTTTAATAGGGGGAAATTTGTTTATGGTGACTGAAGTTTTGTATGTCTATCTCATATCGATACTGAACCCACTATATAGGGTAATTGTGCTAGTTTCCCGTCCAGGTCCAGTTTACCGTCCACTTGATTAAACTGCTGCAAATAAATGGGGAAAACTTTTTAAGGTCAACATAGTTTATATTTATAGTTTATTCTTTAGTCGATTTTTTAATTTTAAGGTTTTATTTTGGTAAATACTTGAAGATAAACATAAAAATAAGTATGGACGGAAAACTGACAAGAGTGGACGAAAACTAGCACAATCACCCTATGGAGCCCATACACAAAATTCAGGAGATAGGGGAACCACACATTAGAGCGGGATTTAGTTTTTGGGAATTGTCTATGGTAGCGGAACTTTGTCTATGGTAGCTGAATTTTTGTTTTGTATAGGGCCATAGACAAATTTCCTGTACCATAATTGTCAATGAAAAGCTGAATTGCGCTCAGCGTGTGGAGCTCCGTCGTTGTATTTTTCCTCCTTCGGGCAGATTTTTGTCTATGATAGGGAAGTAGCTGAATTGCGCTCATGAGGTAGCAGGTAATTACCTACGTACACTGGATGTAAGTACCTACGTACGAACGAAGATTTGATGACAAAGCAAAAATAATTACCTACCGTTAGTAAACATACTCGTCGTTTCAAACGTGACATGAATGACATGATTGCCATCAGCGGGTACCGCGAACTTCGAAATTCAAAATTTCGTTATCTCCGTATTTATCGCTCTTGCGTATTCGAAAGAATGATGCAAAATCGCAAATATACGATTCGACGTACGAAGTGGTTCGCGGTTATAGGCCCGGTTATTTATTATTGTTGAGTTAAATTAAAAATAAGGAAATAAACAGTTACTTACGTTAAAAATATTTTTGACAAAATGTTAACTTTGTCATGTGGATTTTTCTCATTAATAATAACTTTCGATTCCATGTTGCTCAGGCACTTTCAAGCTTCACTGGTATAGTTAATGTATATTTTTGTGTTCACGTCTAAAGCTCTTACTATTACAATTTAGCGCGGTAATGATGTACCTAGTGTTTTTTCATGTCTTTCTTGTTTAGTTGCATAATGAATTCATCTCATGTTATTTTGCAAACACAAATTGTTGTTAACTCGTAATACGGTTAAACTATATTCAACAAAAGCATAAGGTTTCGATGCACTAAAATACGTATATTTCAATTGGACAAATGCCGAAATATAATTATTTATTAAGTATTTACTCCGATTTAAGTACACTTGTAAAAAAAAGTAGAGCGTCAAACGTCAAACCAGCGCTGAGGCACGCCGCTGGTGAACTGAACTGGCAAAGTGGGAGTAGGAGGCGGGAGGCGAGGCGGGCGAGTCGAGTGTGCCGTCGCGCGGACGACGGATCGGGACGCGGTGCGAGTTTTTATGACGTCACGCAGCCAAACGACGTACTATATAACTAGCGGAATCACAAAATAAAGATGACGTATCTCAACGAAAAAGCAGATTCTCGATACCGAGATAAGGCAGGGTTGGCACAAAAGAAACACATGCCTGATTACCGCCCGGTCCGGTAAGACTTGTAGACCCCCCCTTCATCCCTAAATACTTAAATATTTTTAGATAATATGTAGGGTGATTGTGCTAGTTTTCGTCCACTCTTGTCAGTTTTCCGTCCATACTTATTTATATGTTTATCTTCAAGTTTTTCCCAAAATAAAAGCTTAAAATTATAAATCTATTAAAGAATAAACTATATATAATAACTATATTGACCTTCAAAAGTTTTTCCCATTTATTTGCAGCAGTTTAATCAAGTGGACGGTAAACTGGACCTGGACGGGAAACTAGCACAAGTACCCTAGCTACTTAGATGCAAAAAAATTGCTACGCATCTCAGCTAAATTTCGTATCAATTTTTTTAATACCACGACTGTGGCAAACAAGCATACGGCCCGCCGGATGGTAAACAGTTACCGTAGCCTATGGACGCATGTAACTCCAGAAGATTAGTAGCTTTATTAAATAGGCTACTGATGAGTGACTGATGAAAAACCAATACCTGTACAAAATTTATAACACATTGCTAAATTTAATATTTTTTTGGTGTGCTGAATTTTAGCTTAAGCCTTTGGGGTGGCGTCCCTTAGATGACTTCTAGATACTTATGAATTTATGATAAAGCAAACACTTTAAAACAATGTTTACTTCTTCACCTTTCTACAGATTGCCTCTGGATTTGTTATGTAATTTTGTATGCGGATGGAAGTCGCTACAATATTTTGCTATCATGCTGACTTGCAATATTACAGAGTAACTAGAAGGTTAAATTACACGTTATCGTCAGTCCGTCAGTCGAGTCATCCATTGTAAGCAAAATTAATTTGAGAAAACCATGTGAATACCGAATATCAAATGTACGTAAAATATTGAATGATCTGTGTCACACACATACTTATACGGTGTACGGTTGCGGAACAAACGAATACACCCGAGAGGCTGCCAAGAGATGGTTCGCTATGATACTAGGTCAGGGGTCGACAAACCGCGGCTCTAACAAGGGTCAGTGGTGGCTCTTCGAGATCCACAGAAAAAAAATTCAATCTAATATTACAGTAAATAATTTTTAAGAAAAAAAAACCGACTTCAATGGGGGTAGCCGGTGAAGGATTAAAGAAAAGAAGAAAGAAAGAAAGAAAGAAACATTTTATTCTCAAAAAGCACACATTACAGAACAAAGAAAGGTGAGATTACAAAACTTAAACACAAAACAGAAACATTAAAAATTGTAGATGGTGGTAGATGGTGCACTTAGATTCCATACAATGAAATAACTCGCTTAACAAACGCAGCGGAGAGGACAAATCGCCAAACGTGAACTATGCGTCGTTGAAGAGTTCCGTTCTGATTATCATCAGCAGTTCCACTTCATCAAATGTCACTCTTTTGAATGAAAATGCTTGATTTGTTGATAAAAATACAAAAGTCACTTTATGTATGCCTTTAAGATTTGAGGAATTCCCTCGATTCCTCGTGGAACTCATCATCAGAACTTGAGCTTGACGAAAATTGGTCCTGACAATCTAACTTGCTTAACAAACATAGCGGAGAGGAAGAATCGCCAAACATCAACTATGCGTCGTTGAAGAGTTCCGTTCTGTTCATCATCAGCAGTTCCACTTCATCAAATGTCAATCTTTTGAATGAAAATGCTTGATTTGTTGATAAAAATACCAAAATCACTATGTGTAAGCCCTTAAGATTTGAGGAGTTCCCTCGATTCTTCATGGATCCCATCATCAGAACTTGTGCTTGACGAACATTTGTCCTGACAATTAAACTTGCTAAACAAACACAGCGAAGAGGACGAATCGCCAAACGTGAACTATGCGTCGTTGAAGAGTTCCCTTCTGATCATCATCAGCAGTTCTACTTCATCAAATGTCACTGTTTTGAATGAAAATGATGGTTTTGTTGATAAAAATATAAAAATCACTATATGCATGCCTTTAAGATTTGAGGAGTTCCCTCGATTCCTCATAGATCCCATCATCAGAACTGCGTTTTGACAAAAACGGGACCAATCTGTATATATATACTTACAATCAAAAAAAGAATTTTCAAAATCGGTTCAGACATGACGGAGTTATGGAGTAACAAACATAAAAAAAAAAACATATACGCCGAATTGAGAACCTCCTCTTTTGAAATCTTGAAGTCGGTTAAAAAACATAAAACAGACTATTACTGCGGCTCTATGAGCTTCCGAGCATTCCATATTTTTCCGCCAGCAGGCTCTTTGTCAAAAAAGTTTACCGACCCCTGTACTAGGTGGTCATACTTCGTAGAAAAGTTGCTAGTTTCTGGTGCAATATATATACAACGTGTTACACCCAAGACTAAAAATCTGAAAAGTGTTTGTTCAGAATCGAGGGTGGAACAGATTGCAGTATATCTTCACATGGGTTGGGTATACTTTTTCTTTAATTTTCAAATTTTTTACGTGTCGAGTCTAAAAGTTTCGAATACTATTGAGGATTGGAGGTTGAATATTTAATAATGGCTGGCAGCTTTGAAAAAAATGTTTTTTCACTGTAAATAGTGTCATGTAGGTTGTCATTGTCCAAAGTATGTCATCTTATGTCATGTCATACAAATTGACATAGTAGGTTGACATGACAACACATGTAGAGATGTGACAACAACGAGTGTAGAGTTAACAATTGAATAGAATTGCAAGGAAAACTAAACATACGAATATCTTTAGAAATACTGATACAACCAATACGATTAACTGATTGAAAAATAAATACTTTAGATTAATAGCTATAATAAAAATCGTTTGGGGTGTCTGAGGTTTTTAGTTGGTTAAGTAACACGTTGTATATGCATTTCCTATAAATTTTGTGTATGTGTATCTATAGTATCTACCTTTCTCGTACCTTGTTGTACATGTTACCGCATTCACACCTCTTTTCACTTCTAAAGGTTATCTGGAAGAGATCCCTTAAAGGGATAAGTTCGCCTTTGTACTTGTGTTTTCCTATTATTATATTGTTTCTGTACAATAAACGGCGACTGATGATATATCTAGACGTAGAACTTCAAACAAACCGTCAGCGTGAAATTGGGAAACAACTCGATATACGCATGCTCACTACGCTGCCAATGAAACGCGTCAAAATATTAGTCTGTTTTCAATTACAACAATTACTCAAAATACGATTGGTCAATCGCAAAATGATTTTGCTGTGATTCGTCGTAGCACTGACACTTGAAAATGACAAGGCAACAGTGACATTGGAAACGCATTATTGGAGGACGGTTTCAGAAAATAGAGAGCAATTTTCGAATGAATATTTTTTGTTGTAAGAGGTTTGAATTTTATTTTAACGTAAATAAGCAGATACTTGGTCACTTTACTGGTTACTTGCTTAATACGTTTGCCGCAAGACTTTTAGGCGATTGTCACACCTCCTCCTTAAAAAAATCTTGCGGTCCGCACCTATGGTCGCCGTAGTACAGGAGGTTTACGTGTCAGGGGGAGGCAAATGCCCCTGTATCCGCGCCTGTGTCAGATTGTGTTTATATTGTCCCATAATATTTTTTTTATTTTTATAAATACTATTTCCTTGTACAACATCCAATGAAGCTATTGACATATCCCCCTGTCACACTTCAAAAACTGATGATTTTGCAGTAAACTGATGCCCAAATAAGTCCTGAATTGTATTTTTAGGGTTCCGTATCTCGAAAGGAAAAAACGGAACCCTTATAGGATCACCTTGTTGTCCGTCCGTCCGTCCGTCCGTCTGTCAAGACCCTATTTCTCAGGAACGCGTGGAGGTAACAAGCTGAAATTTATATCAAATACTCAAGTCTACTGTCCCTTGGAGCTGTGAAAAAATCAAACTTCTAAGCCAACGCAATCAAAAGATACAGCCGTTTATGCCGCAAATTTACGAAACTCGCAAGGGAATCAAAACCTACAGGGTACTTCCCGTGAACTCAGACTCTTGAAATTTGGTACGAAGCAACGTCTTATAGCACAGATAAAGGAAAAATTGCGGAAACCAATTTTTTTGTTACATCATATAATAAAAATATTTTTAATGATTTTTAAGTTACTACCCCTATATACCTACAGGTTTGTACGGAACTCTAGGTGCGCGAGTCCGACTCGCACTTGGCCGGTTTTTTTTACAAATCCAGTTATTTTCAAAAGTTGTATTTCCATTTTATGAGCAAAATCGATTCTTACATTTAAAGCCCGTGATCAGAGGCATACTGTATACTATTACCTTTATCTGCGTGTTATGAAAAGTGAGATGTAAACATGTGCATTTAACTTAAATCAAAACATTGTATTTCATTAAAAAGTAATAAAAAAAATATCGTAAGAAATTTTAATGGATGTTCAAAAGTTGGCATAGCACCATCCCCATATAAAATTATCCGGTAAAATAAATTTATAATAATATGTTTTCGGCTTAACTTACCTATGAAAAGTGAGCCCGTCTTTTTTATTATGTTTTCCAGTTCTACTCTGACACCATTTTACGGCGCAAGAAGGCATGTTTACTAAATTATTTAATTTTCTAATAAACTTCACTACCACCGTGTCACTGAACCGCCATTTGTAAACTAAACGGCTTGGCGGCTCAGTTTGTAAGCCCCGCCCCCCGCGGCTCACTTTTAGTGGGGTCATTTTGCAGAGCTACTTCATTTCATTGTCTATATTTGTCGACGTTTGGAACGTCAGATGTCACACAATAATGAGAGCAACGTAATCCCTCTAGTTTGCTATGCTATCCTTATTTCTAGATCTGGACATCTGGCAACTGTTATTTCTTGTTATTTGGTAGACGAAAAATAATGACTTCAAGAATACAAATCTTAAAATTCTGGATTATGGTGCAATTCGTGGGAAATTATGTAATAGTTAAAGCAATGGCGCGTAGTTACAGTGTCCGAGAGGCAACCGGATAGCTCGCGGTATTTAAGCTCCCTACGCGTTGTAGAACCATCCTGTGCAACACGAACTGACCCACGTTGGACTTGGTTTTTAACCCTCAATTTCCAGTAACTTTATGGGATGAAGAACGAGCATGCAAATTGCCATTCACACCGGCCGGTCGGTTGTCGATCAGTTAGAGTTGGAAGCCGGAAAAAAATGAGGGGAGAGGGAGAGAACTGTAACTACACGCCATTGCTTTATTTATATGTATGTCTATGATCACGTCAGCGTGCTTATGCTGACGTCGCCGGTCAGCCAGTCACAGCTAACCGGACATCCTTGCCTTCTCTAAGTTCTAAGGCATGTGTAGTACGGGTTCCCGATAACGAAAACTCCTCCCGCACCAATGTGGATAAGGATGGATTCACAGTGGTGGAAAGAAAGAACAAGGCGCGCATGCAGGGCGCCCCGCAAGACTGTGATGTGAGGCACTGCCGAGCCGGCTAATTCTGGTCTTCGCATTGTGATACAGAGTAAGGCTCGTAAGAACTATTATATAATCTGTGGTAAGGCGCTCTACGTGTCGCGCTTGCATCACTCCGCCGTGACCGACGATGTGGTGGAGTACGTCCGCTGGAAGACTGGCTTCTCGTTGAGGGCGCACCAGCTGCGGTCCCGCCATTACGTGCACTTCAGCTCGTTTGTGGTGCTCGTGCCGCGGACGTTGCAGGACACAGGATCGCGAGTGCAGACTTCTGGCCGAAGGGTGTCGTGTTTCGGCGGTACCGGGGCACTCCACCGAATCCTACACCAGATCAGACGACGCGACGTCGCCTAAATAAACTAGTTTTAAGTATTTTTCTGTGTATATTTTGTAGTTTACAGTGCCTTGGTTTTATTACTGTAATACTGTGTAACTTATTTGAATAATAAAATAAATACGTGTCCCGTTTTTTCGCCGAAATGGATTCTTAACCATAGATAATATGGTTCGGGGATAGATTTGAGACCCGGGGATGATCAAAGGATAATTCTTATAGTCCCAAAAATCACATTTTAAAAACAGGTCACTGAGGATTAATAAATAAAGCAATGTATAACTGTACATAATTATCATTAAAACACTATTTCGATATTATTAAGCCCACACTCATGGTTAAATCTAATAATTGCCCTTCATAATTTTAAGATCACACGAATGTTTTAACGTCTTTACGTACAGTTGCATACACTGCTTTATCTACACACATATTATAAATCCTAAATGACGTATTCGGGAACCATTACAATGATCGCTATTGCACCGCCACGTGCCGGCGGTCGGGGAGGAAGGCTGGATTTTCATTACGTTATCAAATTCGATGTTCCTTTGAAACTCATATCTTAAGAATATTTGAGCATGTACCTAATGTTAAAATTACTTTACTGCCACAGATAAAAAGCTTATCAGAGTAAAATCGGTTGTTGTAATACTTGTAATGCTGGGGTATTGCCTACCGCTTTTGAACACATTTTAGAGGACTTACAATGTGAGTGTATAAATACAAACTTACAAAGTGGGAGATGGTTGGAGTATCTTACGCCGAGATCGTGCCAGTGGTCGACATGGTGGAGGAGTCCTGGTTGCCGCGAGGCCAGGCATTGATCTGCGACGGCGACCGGAGTTTGAAACTGCCGACGGGGAGGACCTGTGGACGTCTTTCGTGATAGACGAAACACTTTTTCATTTGTGTGCTGTATACATTCCACCAAACTCTTCTGATAATGTTTATATGCAGTTTTTTTCAAAAAATTGAATCATTCATTGACTCTATCGGTGCGGTAGTAATTGTTGGTGACCTTAACCTTAACCCTAAATATGCCTCGACTAATATCCTTAGTTACTATTGTTATTTTACCACGGTCTGTGATTTTATTGAGATGAATGAGGTATCAAATGCGCATGGAGGAGTGCTAGATGTGATGCTGGTGCGAGAGCGCGTCCATGGTGTTTCTGTTTGTGAGGCCTCGGATGGTGGCCTGGTTCCATTTGCCGACTCTTATCATCCACCTCTTGAAATTTCTATTCCGCTTAGAAAAACTGTAATTATTCCCGTGAAGATCGACCCTAGTAATCTTGATACGAGGCGTGATTGGAATTTTTCTAAGGGCAATTACGAGCTTCTTTGTCAGCTGATCGCCGGCGCGTCTTGGATAGACGTCTTTGAAGCCCGAGATGCCAATATTGCCGTAGACCGTTTTTATAATTTGATGTATGGCATTTTTGATACGTGCATACCCAGAAAGACAAGGTCTAGCAAACCCAGTCGACAGTATCCAATTTGGTTTACAGCGGACCTTATTAGGGACATTAAACGGAAAGCTTCCCTTCACCGTAAGTGGAAACGCACTGGAGACAGGGAAGTATACGCCAACTTTTCTAAACTCAGGTGCGATATAAAATCTAGAACGTCTAGAGCTTACGATAATTATATTAGCAGAATCCAGACTCACATCACAGGCAATCCTCGAGCTTTTTGGCAACATATAAACAACCTAAAATCCAAAGGTGGGTTTGAGAATAGGGTGTTATACGCTCAGGCTTTCGCGAATTTTTTCTGGAGCGTCTTCCTTCCTGGCGTACCTTTACTTGACCACACTAAAACGTCTGAATCTAATGAGCAGGATGGGACGAATACTGCAAATTTAATTCATATTGACACAATATCCCCTCAGGATGTCGAATCAGGCATAGCTCGTCTAAAGCCCCAAAGCTCTTTGGGTCCGGATGCCTTTCCAGCGTATATACTAAAGGGCTGCAGAGACTGGCTAGTACTGCCTTTAGCTCATATTTTCAACCTAGCTCTACGCACTGGGGTGTACCCAAATCAGTGGAAATTAACACGAGTGCGGCCGATTCCTAAGTCGAGCGATACAACTAAGGTTGAAAATTATCGTCCCATAGCGATTCTCTCCTCGATTGCAAAGTTATTCGAATCAATCTTAAACAGGCATGTAGGCTCAAATACAGCCCTATCTCTGTGACTCCCAACATGGTTTTAGGCCAAGAAGATCAGTAGAGACGAACCTTTTAACCCTGGTAGACTATGTTTCTGAGCATTTGGATAAAGCGATACAGGTGGACGTGTTGTACTTCGATTTTAGAAAAGCTTTTGATCGCGTAGATAACGACATACTACTAAGGAAGTTATGTAAAATCGGGTTCTCCTCAAAACTGCTTAAATTTTTTGCCAATTATCTACGCGATAGGCAGCAGTACGTGCAGCACG
Organism: Pammene aurita; assembly: GCA_947086415.1. Taxonomy (NCBI): domain Eukaryota; kingdom Metazoa; phylum Arthropoda; class Insecta; order Lepidoptera; family Tortricidae; genus Pammene; species Pammene aurita. Next base: position 20,270,328 of record OX352289.1, read on the forward strand.
GATGCTTTGTTTCCAATTCCTACCACACTCGCTCCGGAGTAAGCCAGGGTTCAATTTTAGGCCCTTTTCTGTTTGGCGTAATGATTAATGACTTGGCGTCTCTCTCTAGATATGCTCGATGTCTCCTTTACGCTGATGACCTAAAGCTTATTTATGGCCTGCAGCAGCTATCTGACTCTGAATCGCTCCAAGATGATATTAACCGGATCTATGAATGGAGTATCACAAATAAGCTGCTCTTTCATCCTGAGAAGTGTTCCGTGATGTCCTTTAGCCGTGCTCGTAGACCCTTATCTGTCAATTACCGGCTTGGAACGGAACTAATAAAACGCGTTGACACTATCAAAGACCTGGGTGTCACATTTGAATCCAACTTAAATTTTCATGACCACATAAGAACCCTATTAGCTAAGGACTGTTATCGGAGATTGGGGTTCGTCATTCGCAATGCTCGTGAATTTGACAACCCCTTTGTCATTAAACTTGTCTACACCGCCCTAATTAGGAGCAAACTGGAGGCAGCGTCTGTAGTGTGGAACCCCCACGAGGTCACTTATGCCCTGCTCCTAGAGAAAATTCAAAAGGCGTTTTTGCGATTCTTATATAAAAAAATCTATGGGTACTATCCCTTCCTTTATCCAACGAAATTTCTGCTTGGCACCCTGGGCTTTAACTCCCTGGAAGTGAGGCGCAATTATGCTCTCGTGACCGGGGCATGCCGAATAATACGTGGGGATTCAGACTGTCCACAGCTGGTCTCACAACTGGTACGCCTTCTCGTACCCCCTCTGTTTCAATCAAAGATAAATTTTAGGCCACGTAATCGCAACTTACTGGCAGTTCCTAATGCGCGCACTGTGGCGTACAGGAACTCGCCATTAGTTCGCACCTTACATTAGCTTAACGCACTTCTCGAGTCAGCACCGGACTGCGATGTTTTTGCCAGTAGTTGGAAGACGTTATATGACGAATGTAAGAGGTTATGTGAGGCGATGGATGATCGGCCGTCTTCAGTTAGTATTTAAGATTATTGTTATTGTATAACACAACTCTATGTTAACGTTATTCTAATATAATAATAATATTGTATGCATACCACAACGCCTTAGTATCTACTGTAATACTGTGTAATATGTTTGGAAATAAATAATAATAATAATAAACTACTTACTAGTTAAAACAGTAAGTAAGTAAGTGCTACATCACGTTAACTATTGATTCTATTAATTTCGTTTGTTTAATTTCACGTCACGGGTCTTATCCACTATATTTCATAATATTTTGTAACTAAAATATTAGCACAGCTCTCCTTCTAATACCTATAGTAAGAAAAAAGTTACACTGTTACAAATTGTTATGAAATACTCGTAGGCATCATTATCTACCCCCGGACCCGGAGTATGTCCTAAAACTACGGCCAAGACCACCGGGGGATGGGCAGCAGCATCCTCGGAGTGCGGTGGAGATACTGCGATCGCCAACCCGCATGCCAAGCGTGGCGATTACGGCATTTACCCCCCATGGAAAGAAGACAAAAACCAGGGCCCCGAGTGTCCGGCGACCCCCGATGCCCTGGTTATGGTAGCGGCCAGGGTACTAGCAGGGTCAGGGGTGCTAAGAATCTCCGGCGAAGATCCGGCTACCACCACCGACGACTTCTGGCCCTGGCAACTTATAACACGCGTACACTGCGGACCGACGAAAAGATAGTGGAACTGGAGGAAGGATTGAGCAAGTTGCGTTGGGATGTCATAGGGTTATCTGAAGTCCGAAGAGAGGGGGAGGAAACGATAATCCTAAAGTCCGGCAACTTGCTTTATTTCCGGGAGGGCGACCAACAGTCCCATGGTTCATCGTCCATAAGTCCCTCGTGAACAACGTGGTGAAGATCGAGAGTGTGTCGACTAGGGTGGCGTACCTTATACTCAGAGTATCCAAGAGGTACTCGTTGAAGGTCATACAGGTGTATGCGCCGACTTCGGCACACTCCGATGAAGAGGTGGAGGCTATGTATGAGGATATATCGAAGGCCATGCATAGCTATGCATGGTGCTCCAAAACCTACTTCACCGTTGTTATGGGGGACTTCAACGCGAAACTAGGCAAGAGAGATGGTGAAGAGCTGAGAGTGGGGCAATTTGGATTTGGAAGTCGGAACCACCGGGGCCATCTACTGGCTGGCTTCTTGGAGAAGGAGGGACTCTACATGATGAACTCCTTCTTCAAGAAACGTGAGCACAGGAAGTGGACCTGGATGAGTCCCGACGGTGCAACTAAAAACGAGATTGACTTCATCATGTCAACGAAGACGCATATATTCAATGATGTCTCTGTGATCAATACGGTTAAAACCGGAAGTGATCACCGTCTGGTGAGAGGCACATTGAATATATGTGTTAAAACTAGCACAGCCCTGGACGGAAAACTGACATTTATGGACGAAAACTAACACATTCCCCACTTTTTCAAATCATATTTTTTATACAATATCTCGTAAGTATGGATAATTATCGCGTAATATTAACATAAACTAGACTATATACGCTATAAAATGAAATATAATACATTTAAGTAAGGGTATACTTTAAGATATTATTTTTGCTTCACAAATCTGGGAAAATCGATAAGTGGACGAAAACAAGCACAATTACCCTACTCACTCTTTAGGAATAGACGGACCCTATGATAATTTCAAATACATATAAAATGAAATGAAAATTTATTAATAACATAAGGTTACACGTCATAGTTCGACATATCAATATAGAATATTACAATTGTAGGTACTTATATAATATGTACTTGTTTATTTAATTATTAATATTTGTAACATTGTTGGAAAAATATTCGTCTAAGTCATAGAATTGTGATTTAAATAACCATTTACATACATCATGAGCTTATACTTACCTACGTAAACTGATTAAGGTGCGATAGGGATGGTGTACCGCATATAGTATAAGAGACCACGACACTGAACCTAGTTCGATAAGTCTCCTAGATGCCATATACATATTTAGTCACGTTTTTAATGGGGGATAATGAAATGCCAATGCTGCAATGCAAAAAAATGGCAGTGTATTTTTTTTATAAAAAAATCCGGCTTCTAGTATGATAAGTCTCCTAGATTTCCTTTGTTCCTAGAAGCAGGGGAGGGGTAGGGCTACACGATAATGTGGCGCTGCAAGCCCCCGTGCGTGGCCTTGTCAGTGGCAGCAGCATCAAAAGTTTGCAGATGTAAGTACTTATGCCAAAACAAAGTGACTAATTAATAATTATACATATCTCATCTAGGAGACTTATCGAACTAGGTTCAGTGTCGTGGGCTCTAGTCCTAGTATGGCTTAGGTTGGTAAAGCGAATTTTCATTTTGGAAACTATCAAAATGTCCGCAACGTTCATTATAGTTGGGACTCGTGGATCTAGGATTCCATACATCGTAGGTTTTTTTATGCACCTTTCCGACTCCGCTTGATCGTATATAGACTTGTTTGCCAAGATGTGACAGGGAGGCGAGTCTCAAACTTTGTGACGCCACATTAACGAAAACTTGCGAAATAAACTCTATGGTGTACTTATGGTATCTGGATTTGGGTAATTTTGTTAACCGATATTGGGAAAACTCTGCGTTGAATGCATACTTATAGTCTGGCAAACCATTTGTCAGTAGAAAAGCGCGGCAAATTTAAAATGCGTACATGTGGCAGCCCTTTGTGATGAGACACCGTATTTCGTGACGAACATTTCAATTCACATTTATTTTACATTGAATTTGTTTCACTCTTTCATCTTCAGCGCGAGTGAGATAGAACTCCTTCAACGTTCTACATTGAATTTAAATTCGTTTTTAAGGCATATGTCAATTGCCTCAATCAGATTATCTGTTGCAGTTGATGACAGATCAGACAAAATATATCTGTCTCCTTTTTACACACCGTAAATGTCACCTAATGAAAGGGGCGGAAATACCAACTAAAATTAAAAACACCAATTTGATGACCATTGCTGCTTTTTTCACTGATTCTTAGTGTTGTCATACTTTTGTTCGCTGTACATTGCTACTGCGTTCGTTGGCTGGCCAGACTATATAAGGAAAAACGCTGTCCTGGTATGCGTAGGTACATATCAATATTTATTATTGTAAAGCTCTTTGCACCTTCCGAACGTGCTGTGTTTTTGATTCTTTTAACGCCAAGTCGAGCTTGTTAGTTAAATGCAAGAGGTTAGCTAAGTTACACTGCAGCAATATATGTTGAATTGTATATTGACACTGACGGGCGGTCTTGGCTCTCTGGATGGACATATTTGTAGTCTTCTGACAAACTCTTAGATTCCTATGCGCATCCTGGTCATTATCTTTATCGTCTTGATTGTTTCCAAATCGTTTAGGCATTGATACCACGAAATCCATTAAAATAGTAGGCTTCACTTCTTCTTTGCTAATCCTTGATGCTACCTGAAGTAATAATGTAACAAGGTAATACTTTTTATTAATAATTCATCAATTTATTTGTTACAATAAGGCCTTGTCCAGATTACGCACGGGAGTTAGTATGTCCGCAGCAGCAGCGTGGCGCGGTGGACGTGTGGCCACTTCAACATACGTATAGAGTACATACTCAACTAGTATTTTTAATTCGAGACAGTAACCTGACAGCAAAAGTAGCTAAGCAGCTCAAGTGTTCAAAATGAGCTTGACACGTCTTTATTGTTAAGAGAATAAGAGCGTGTGAAGGTAATTTTGAACACCTGAGCTGCTTAGCTACTTTTGCTGCTGACTGTACTTACATATTCGTTGATTTGCCGCGGTTTAAACGCCGCCTACTTTGCCACGCGTAATCTGAGCATGACTTAATACAAAAACTTTAATTACCTGTATTTCAAACCTCCATATTAAATCTTGATAGCTGGGGTCCTTTACTTGGAGCAAGTAAAGAGCGTCTGATAAGTCAGTTTTCTTTGTACTATAGAATTTAATTAATACCTCACTCTGTTCCTCCGTAAAACCGGCTATTGCCAGTGACGACTTGAAGTCTGTCTCTAATAACTGTAAAGAAATAAATAAAAACTATTTTTTGTCTTTTAACAAGATGGTAAATAAAGAGGAAGGAACCATGTCATGTTTTTCTCTTTGAATGATACATTTCATAGAAGGTTAATAAAATATACCTATGTTGATATGCCATAAATAAACTAGTATCTATTTACCTGCCTATTAAATAACGCTTCATTTAATTTATATAGTCAAGGCCTCAAATTAAGGACAAGCTAATTTTCCCCATACAACTGCCTACAAATAATAGTGTTTCAAATTTGACAGGAACAAAAAAACACATGTATTGATAAGAACATGAAAACACTATAAAGAGTTGTGACTACATATTTCGTCAATAATTATTATAGTATTAGCTTTTCCCAAGCTTACATGAATCAGCCTAGTCCCACAATAACCTCATTAAGAAGTTAGGGTTGTGGGCACTAGACTATAATGTTAATAAATACTTATACTTAAGCCAGTAAACTTTGCGGCTTAAACTTAGAAAATATCATAATTCAACTCGACAACTATGGAATCAAACATAATCATACTATAGTAATATACTTACATTGTGTTTACAGCCTTCGACAATCAAACAAGTTAATGCATGGACAAGATTTTGTATGGCTGTTGAAGATACATTAAGTTTTTCTGAAAAAAAAAACTTTTTGTTATGTATAAAGCTGACCATCAGGATAGCAGATAGGTATGGTGGCTTTTAGTCCCCAAATAATGTTGAATGTAGGTACAAGTCTTACCTGCAGCAACACTGTATTTTTTGTTATTAACCCCATTGTTTAAGAAGTCAATGGCAAGTTTACAAAAGTCCACCAACACTGAAAAAGAAAATCTTTATTACACTTACTATGTAATGATTGTATATAAAATGTTTACGCTACCAAATCATGCAAAATGAAGAGAGCTTGCAGTCTCTTGTTGTGCAGTCAACAATAAGTACAGTCGCCATCATATATATCGGAGCGGCCAGGGTACTCAAAAATATCTGAATATGCACTTTATCGCCTTGACAATAGAGGCGTTGTTCAGATATACCACCTTGGCCGCTCCGATATATCTGATGGCGACTGTACATAGCGCTTCAATATTGATGATGTGATAATGTGTACAACAGATTCATGGTTAAAAGTGGGTGGTATTACATGAATAAAGTAAACATATACTAATTACAAAAACTACAGAAATAATTGGAAAGTACAACTGATAAAACTTTGATCATCAAGCTTTTTAGTTGACACGTAGATGTTGGTCAGAAATATTGTAACTTCTTAAAATCCAGAAAATCATAACAAATCAGGCTAATCAGAGGCCATATGTATAAGTAGGTAATATATTAAGATATTGATTCATACCTTGAGTTGAATGTTGATGCAACAACCGTAAATGGTCCTTTTGCAGCTCGCTAAGAAATATAATCATCTTCACTTAATATTTACAAGTTTTTAATGGAGAAGTATATGCTTAAAATTCTAACAAAATTTGAGTATGATGATACAAAACATTGTTCGCATTAAATAATCATATCAATCGCTATTCGTTTCAAATGATATTAAATATGTATTCATTTCCAAATTGATACAACAATAAAATTACATTAAAATTATTAGATGAAATAATACAGTTTGAGGCTCACACTTTGAGCCATTCCATTTAGTAATTTAGTATTTCAGTTTCAGTTTCAGTTGTCAAATTTGTCATTGTTGTCAAAAATGTTTCTACATTTCACTATATCGGCTATGTACACACAATCTAGTCTAAGTAATATCAATGCTTTTTGTTTGTACTTAATTTGTTTACATTTAATACGCATTTAGATTTGTGTAATACAATTTGCTTCATTATTGTAATGTGTAAATTTTTCATTGTGAGACATTTTTGTACTATTGTAACATTTTCTACGCCACGCAAGAAAAGTATGGAGACTCGAATTGACTCGTCAAATTAGTGACGTTTAGAACATAATTCCTGATTTCTATTTTACTACAAGATATGGAGCTTCATTAAAAATTGTTATTCTCTAGATAGATAAAAATACTTTCATCGCCATGGCTTTGAAAAAAGTTAAAGGCAATTTCGAACGTATGTTTGATAAAAACCTAACAGATTTAGTTCGCGGAATCAGAAATAACAAAGATAATGAGGTAAGTATCTATTTATTTCAATTAAGTATGAAATATTAAGTTCTGTGAACGTTCGCTGCAGGATCACTGTATTTTCAGGCCAAGTACATAGCTCAGTGCATGGAGGAAATAAAAGTAGAGTTACGACAAGACAACATTGCAGTGAAAGCTAACGCCGTCGCTAAGCTCACATACGTAAGTACATGTTATCAGTTATGAATACATGTGTATATACCATATAATATTATTTTTCTATTATCATAAAACATACAATATTAATCTATAGTAATGTATTAGCCCTAACACATTGTGTCCACACAAAAAGTAATATAGGTAATAGATATATTAAATCCAATTGAAAAGCAAATAGGTATAAAACTTACTTACATTTTAACATTATACATATATTATTTATTTCACTAACTGCTCTTTTGGCTGTGTTGAAAATAGTTTACAGTTTGTTAGGTTTCTAAAATAATTGAAAAATGTGTCATTTCATTACTTGTATTCACCATAGGTATAATAATTAACTAACTTCTGATCGTGACATTTAATCTAGTATTTTTATCTTTCAGTTACAAATGTTAGGATATGACATATCATGGGCAATATTCAATGTGATAGAAGTGATGAGCTCAAACAAGTTCACATATAAAAGAGTGGGGTACTTAGCTGCTAGTCAATCATTCCATGCAGACTCGGAACTGCTTATGCTCACCACAAACATGATCCGCAAGGACCTGAACGCTCAGAACCAGTATGAAGCAGGCCTTGCACTCAGTGGCCTCAGCTGTTTTATTTCTCATGATTTAGCAAGAGATCTAGCCAATGACATCATGACCTTGGTTAGTATTAATTTTATTTTCACACCACCTGCTCGACAATGCCAAATTATATATCATGCAAACCTCACCGAAAGCAAATCATTATAGCCCTTGGCTTTAGCCGGGTTATAATGTTGTACTAAATCTCATTATAACCCGCTGGTTAATAATGTGATTTCACTTCCCATAGTTCTTATTGTTATGTACTTAAAGTCTAATTTGGTAAAGTCCGCACGGTGCACAGCCCCACGACGCCAGCCGGGGCCCGCCCGCGCCGCCGCGTCGAACTGATTTGAAAATCGAATTTATTCGGAAAATCGTGCTGGCCACCTCAATTTTAAATACCTAAAACAAATGCCGCGAGTGTCATAAGACGCTGCAGTATATGGAGTAAAACTGCAGGTTCTATAAAAATTGAAGATAAAATTCGAATAAAATGGACTAATGTATCAAGAATCAATTTTTAGGGTTCCGTAGCCAAATGACAAAAAACGGAACCCTTATGGATTCGTCATGTCTGTCCATCCGTACGTCACAGCCATTTTACTCGGAAACTATAGGACGTATCTGAATAAAATTTACACATAAGGTGTATTTTGTATGCCGCTACTTGGCTATGTAGATTAAAAAAAAAAATTACGGGGGGGGGGGGGCGGGCCTCCATACATGTCCTTAACAATTTTTTTTTACTAAATATCAACATGTGACACATCAATGATAGGTCTTTAAAAATAACATTGAGGTTTCTTTTTTTTTTTGACGCTTCGAAAGTCAGAAAAATTGTGCCCACCCCCGCTGTAACTTTTGAACCGTAACTCCAAAAAATATGAAAAAAATTGAGGAGATGCGTCTTATCATATACTTTCTACGTAAATTATTTTATTTTGAACATTATCGGTTTAGCCATTTTTGAGTTATCTCCAAAAAGACATAGGCACCAGATACGACCTTTTGGTATTAGTTTGGTTCTTATTCCACTGAACCCTCCTATGTGTGGTCCGACACGCACTTGGCCGGTTTTTACTTTTGAATTGATTTACTTTAATAAAAATCCGTTTCTAGTAGCCTTAGCTATTTTATTGTCTCGCAAGAGGTGAGAAAAGTAGAGTATACTCTAGATAAAGCTGTTTTTGTCACGGGCGCGCTTAAACCCCTCACTGCACTCAGGACTCAGTCTTAATTCCCTCGCTTCGCTCGGGAATTAACTCATAACCCCCTCGCTGCGCTCGGGAGTAAAATCTGGAGTCCTTCGTTACGTTCAGGATTCAATATTGCGGCCGTGACATAAAACAGTGCTTTATCCCCTTGGTGTACAATCTACTATTAATCTCTTAAGAAATACATTATTCAATTAAAAAATAATTTATTTTTTACATTTTAGATGAGTTCAACAAAGCCTTATTTAAGGATGAAGGCAGTACTGATGATGTACAAAGTATTCCTTAGGTATCCAGAAGCACTTAGACCAGCGTTTCCTAAATTAAAAGAAAAGCTGGAAGATCCAGACCCAGGTCAGTAAAGGCAATATGAAAAATACTGCTAAATGAATACTTGACTTTGGTGGTGTCCATCTGTATTCATTACTCATTCCTAAAACCAATACCAACGTTTTTGCTAAGGTCGTAATTTCATTATCAAGTGGTTTGTGAGCCATCCTATCGGCCGTCCGTTTTATCTTTGGTTTCAAGGATATCCTGTGTCTGTATTTTGTATGTATCCCACTAATAGTTTCCAAATGTGTATTTCCAATTTGTTCCTAATATAGCTTACTAATTACTCTGAAAGTAGTTTTGACTTACCAAAATTTAATTATAAAGCTAAATTAAAGCCATAACTTTTGTGATACAAATATAGATATAATAAAGCAATGGATTATTTCAGGAGTTCAATCAGCCGCAGTGAATGTTGTTTGTGAATTGGCAAGAAAAAATCCAAAAAATTACCTCTCTCTTGCTCCTGTGTTCTTCAAGCTAATGACTACGTCCACCAATAACTGGATGCTGATAAAGATCATCAAACTGGTGCGTACTTCTCTATCTATAAGAACATTGTGTAGAGGTTACCTTAGTAAATAAGTGTTAATTATTACCTTATTAGTTATTCTAAAAATTTTATCTATGTCTGAATAGAAATCGAAAAGTGAATAAAAAAGGAAAGCAAAGTAAAGTGAATTATAATTATAATAGCTTCACTTTTTCCCATTTAATAACCCAAATAAACCTATAAATATTATATTTAAATACAGTTTGACGTTACTACTTTAATTTGACCTAATGAAACAGACCTGATGAAACAGATCCGTTGCCTAAAACTAGTAGATTAGGTTAATTCTACAGTGTTTAATCTGAAAACAGTATCTACTACCCAGGGCTGTAGCTAGGGAGGGTTATATGGGGCAATGCTTTACCTTAAAATCCCAATTCACTACATTGAAATACCATTGACTATAACAATAAAACGCCTTACTTGTAATTAAATGCCCTACTTTAAGTTCAACTCTGGTTACAGCCCTGCAGTACCTACATCTGCATGATTACGAAATTTGCTTTCATGTATGTTCACAGTTCTAAAACAATAAGGCAATTATGGTTAAGAGTAATCAATAAGACAACAGATACATGACAAACATGAATATGCTTTATAAATATGTACCTAATTGGATATGTATATGTATTTTGAAACTGATTGCAATAGAACAATAACATGAAACACACTGATAATTTATGTTAAACTTACAGTTTTTGGTAATTCTTCACAGTTTGGTTTAATGACACATTATGAACCTGATATTGGAAGAAAAATATCACAAAGCCTCATAGATATTATTTGCAGGTACAAGTAGATGAAACATGTTAACAGCTGCTAGTCTCATCACCCCGCCACAATGATTCAATACTATTTTGTTCTAAATATCACAGATGAACACTATATTGACTATGAATGAAATCACTTTTATGGCACTTTTTGTATTATTTTGTTGCCGTGTAAGGTGAAAAATAAACAAATATTTCAATACAACAGTTTAAAAGAAGTAAAAACATTTTGGTTAAGATGTGTGTAAACGCTAAGTTCGCGAGTGTAGTCATCACAGTAGACAGCCGCTTCTGCATAAGCTAGTCTTATGCAGTGTCATTGTGTTTGTTGCAGTTTGGTGCCTTAACCCCATTAGAGCCCCGGCTTGGCAAGAAACTGATAGAACCATTAACTAATTTAATTCATAGGTGAGTTGGTCACTTTTCATTTTCGAGTAAATCTTACCATAAGAGGCTAAGAGGTAATATAAGTCTGTTATTTAGGCTACTTGTAATGTGACCATAAATTATTTTTGAAATGACACGGTTGGTAATTACTGTAATTAGGTTCATCTAAAGGCTTTCATTGCTTCTTCTGCTAACAACACCTCATTTTATTTTAGCTAAGTTTTTTTAATCACCACTTCTTACTATGTACAGTCAACCAATTTGATTCCTAGGCCACTCTAGAACCTTGTCACAATAGCTAGTTTGGTAGCGAATAAGTTACGTTTATAAGTATCCACGGGCAACTGTCATTACAACAAGGTTCTACAGTGGGGCTAGGAATCAAATTGGTTGACCGTACCTACACCAGCTGGCGTAGGTTCTACACGTTTTTTATTAACACTATGTGGTAATGACAGTAAAGTCGATTCCCATCTTATATTTTTTTCGTAAGACTCGAGAATATTTTATACCCAGTGGATGACGCATCTCCTTCGAGCTTGACGCTTGTTGAAATTGCAGTCTCTGCACGGTTAACACAAGAGTGAAGCGACAGTATCTCGCGTACACGTCTCTTTTTAATTGATACAGTTACAAAAGTACAGATAGACTTACCTAGCGCGCGAGATACTATCGCGGCACTCTTGTGCTAACCGTGCTGCAGGGTGATTCTCTGGAAAGTAGCTGTTATTTTGTAAAGCCTGACCAGAAATATATAATCACGCGCCATGTTGCGGAATTTCATTGGAACTAATTTCTTACACTGGCAATAATTTTAATGACAGGATGATTATGCATGTGTGAGTGCATGATAGGCTGTCACTGTCATTGCGGCAAAACTGTCACAATGACAGTTTATTATTATTCAAGTAAACACTTGAATAATAATAAAGTGTTGAATATTAAATAATAAACGAGAAAAAAATCCCAAAATTATCCATATTAACTGTTGTAAATAATACGCTCGGGAAATGAAACTATTGCGCCGTGAAACATTTTCAAATTAACATCATAGCTGACACGTAAACAAATCAAGATGTCACCATACCATAGATAATACGCTCTATGATTATACTGAACTGTTGCCATATAAATGAGAGTAATAGCGCCCTCTTGACAATAATCATATATTTCTGGTCAGGCTTTATATGCTTGAAAGCAGCTGATGCACCTATTTCATGTGAATCACCTGCAAAGAATATAGTAAACGTCTTGCAAGTAGGAAACTGTATCCATCGGGTGAAATATCCTTGGTAAGAAAGACCATTCTTAATCTTATCACAGCCATTATTAGGGGGCTCATCAACTTTACATTACCGTATGTTACATTACTTGCTTTACTGTTAAGTGAATTATTTTTGGTTATGGTCTAAGAGCTGGCGACGTCAGATATGACACAATAACGAGAGCAACGAAACCCGTCTAGTAATATTGCAATACTATCCTAGATACGGGCATCTGGCATTTCTTAATGGGTGGAGGTCAGAGTGACATAGTAAAAAAAAAAATCAGTTGGTGAAAGTAATACCAAAATATGTAAAAACTGCCGAAGTTGTCTTATTTATAGAGGATGGGACCTATATTTTAACATTAGTTCAAAAAACATTGCGTATTATTTCGGAAGCAGTAACAGTAGCCGACCAACTATGAATAACATTATACTTCGTTTCGACTACTTTCTCCCATCAGAAAGTTTTGGCAATGACATAATCTAATTATATATTTAATTTCTCATAATGCTGCATCAAAACCAGAAGTCTAGGATTTGTATTCTTAAAGTGGTTTGCATTCTTTGACCTCCGCCACTTTACAGCTGCCAGATATCTTACGTGGCTAGCTCTCCGACTATTAGCCTCTGGATACGCTTTCTATTTATTATACGTGCATTCTTATTATAACCAAAGAAAAAAAGTTAACGCAAAATATAGAGATCTAACTTTTGGCGTTTATCTTGTTTTGTAATTGAGCTAGGTATGTTAAGTCTACATCATCTTTCGCATATTAAAAAAGGTAAGTATTTTATAAATTCAGTTAATGTGTACAAACTCAATAATATAAATTAGACGTGATTTACTTTTTGTCAGGCATTTAAATTTTGAGAGAGAGATTTTAAATTCGGTGAATAACGCACAGCGTACTACCACCAATAAATAAATAAATAATAAATAAATAAATATTATGGAACATTCTTACACAAATCGACCTAGTCCCACAGTAAGCTCAATAAGGCTTGTGTTGTGGGTACTAGACGACGATATATATAGGTAATAGATAGATATGATTAAATACTTATATACATAGAAAACATCCATAACTCAGGAACAAATATCTGTGATAAACACACAAATAAATGCCCTGACCAGGATTCGAACCCGGGACCTCCTGCTTCGTAGGCAGGGTCACTACCGACTGGGCTAGTAGGCCGTCGTAGGAGGCTGGGGTAGGAGGTAATAGTATGACGCTATTTGTGCTTCATAAGTAAAAAGCAAAAAAGTTAGATTTATTATTCGCCTTCACAGCCTCACTACTTGAGCATCACGAGCCTAACTAGCCATTTAAGATACTAATTTTAACATTAAATAGTCAGATTATTCCTATCTTTAAACCTAGCCCAATTAGCTAGATTAAATTAACGGTTGGTAATCATCATATATTTAAAAGCTAGGCTCTTTTCGGTGGAGCAATTTCCGTGGATGTCTGTCATTTGCATTATCTTTTACAGCTTGATACAACACGACGTTTTACGGTTGTAACGAAGTAGCTATGGTGTGGCTAAACGTCTTGCTACGTGCATTTCAAAAAAATAAATTTAAAGTAGTTTAAGTCCCATATATCTACTAAATTGCCTTTTATTAGGAACTGCATAACACAACTATCGTACCAACCGTCCAAGTTCAGTGGTAAATAGGTTTGAAGATAGCGAAGACAAGAGAGGCAGATGCAGATAGCCTCTTGCTAACATTATCGTATGTTGCAGTACTTCGGCGATGTCGCTCCTGTACGAGTGCATCAACACGGTGATCGCCGTGATCATCAGCATCAGCAGCGGTATGCCGGGCCACGCCGCCTCCGTGCAGCTCTGCGTGCAGAAACTGAGAATACTCATCGAGGATAGCGATCAAAACTGTAAGATAACAACATGTTTCAAGGACAAGAGCCAATTCACGACTTTTGTTTTTAGTTTTATATTACGTATGTATAGTCGGTGCAAATGATTTGTTGAAGACTTTTTGTTTTCTGGTTTACATCACGCATTAAAAGAAACTAGATCAATATGTTACGGGTAAACTAAGGGTACTATGTAAACATTGAGTTGAATAAAGTTTCACGCGTGAATTAGACGTTTGTAAAACTGATATATCGGCGCTTCGTTAGGTAGTGTTACAGGTACAGTCGAGGACAAAGAGATGTATACACTTTTGGACCTTATTGCGTGTACCAGGCCGTGATACATTTCACACTACCTTATGAGAGTTCCTAATGTGACCATAATATGTGTAAGTAACATGTTGCGGGACCTGACCATTTATAAGTGAGTTTAACCGAAGTCGCATAAACCAAATAGCTGTAGTAGGATGCTTACCTAAATATTTGTCGCCAGTGAAATACCTCGGTCTGCTGGCGATGTCGCGGATCCTCAAGTCGCACCCCAAGTCGGTGCAGGCCCACAAGGACCTGGTGCTTGCCTGCCTCGACGACAAGGATGAGTCCATCAGACTTCGAGCTCTTGGACTACTTTACGGAATGGTTAGTTTAGTTATACTTTTAGTATATTATATGAACACTCTTTCTGAAGCTTATGAATGTATAGAAAACGGTCATCAATTATTATCTGAAAGCGGCTGTCATTACATTATGGTTCTCGTTTGCGAGGGAAACCGCGAATGTTCCCTTGATGTCCAAATTATCCGGTATGTCGCCGGTCAAAAAGTATATTTTTTTATACCCTCACAAACTATTTCTTCACAGGTATCAAAGAAGAATCTAATGGAAATCGTGAAAAAGCTAATGCTACACATGGAACGCGCGGAAGGAACGCTGTACCGAGACGAGCTGCTCACGCGGATGATCGAGATCTGTTCGCAGAACAATTACCAGCACGTGGTCGACTTCGAGTGGTACGTCGCCGTGCTGTCGGAGCTCACCGAGATGGAGACGAGCGCCAAACACGGTGATTATTTAACATTTATTTGATGAGGTTTAAATGTCTAAACCAGGTTTTTCTCTCGGTGTATCTAATATGTACTTTTAATCTGTGTACTGTTCTATTTTATTGAGGTGTGATATAAAGAATACTTGTATGTGTGAAACTTTAGATAGCCTCTTGCTAACATTATCGCTATCACCCGTCACTTGACATTTGAAGTAATAAGTTCGTTAGTACATGGTCAAGAATTCAAGATAGTGTTGTTTCACGACATATCTCTGTTATAAGAATGATGTGATGCGGTTTATGACATATTTCCGTGTTAGTTTTGTTTATATTATGGTTGGATTTGTCTACTGATTAGCCTTAAATTTTAAATCGAAATAACATGCGAGTTCTGTTTCCGCACAGGCATCATCCTAGGCACTCAGTTGCTCGAGGTGGGCGCGCGTGTGGCAGACGTGCGCGCGTGCGCGGCGCGAGAGTGCGCCGCGCTCGCCTCGCGCGCCGCCGCCTCGCCGCCGGGGCCGGCGTCGCGTGAGGTGCTCTACGCAGCCGCCTACGTGCTAGCTGAGTACTGCCAGTGAGTGTTCATATGCGGTCCGGTATCTCGTCGTAGAATAGATGCGTAAACTTCCTAGAACAGCGGCAGTTTGTTGAATTATTTCGTTAAAGACGTGTGTTTAAACTTATGGCTTCTATTTTTTTTATTGAAATAAGTATTTCATTGAACTAACTTCTGACTTATCGTGACAGGGAAGAAGAGGTGATGCGCAACGCGATCTCCCCGCTCCTGCTGTGCGCGGGCGCGGGCGGCGGCGCGATGCGCGCGCGCGCGGTGTGCGTGCACGCGGCGCTCAAGCTAGTCACGCGGCTGCTCGCGCGCTACGAGGCGCGCCGAGACCACTCAGCTGGGCTAGCGGTGAGACTTTCATCGTCTAAACGAACGAAAACTCGGGGCGCGCGGTATCTTGTTCTCGCCAATGACCATCGGTCGCCGCTGCGCATAGTTTTGACCGAGTCCTAAGAGCTGGAGCTCTTGTTGGTGGAGCTATTTTCATGTATGTCTGTCTTTTGCCTTCTCTTTGACAGTCTGACATGATAAAGAGGTATTACGTATATAGATACCTAGTATATAGATAGAAAGGTTTTTAACCTTTTGAACGCTTATCCTCTCGCGACAAGACATGGCTTACACGCCAATATCTCGACTAGTGAATAACGAATATAAACCTTATCTGTCAGCAGGACAATTGCTTTGACAGCGTCCGCCATGACCACTTTAGTGGTCGCTGGCGTGGCAGGCACGACAGAACACAACCCATTTAGTTTTTCCGACCCTTTTCGTCTAAAGGGTCAACAAACTTCTCTTGTATATTACTCTGCATAGAACTTCTTCCATGGTTTTCTTTCATTTTCAGCGATGCCAGCACAACAAATCAAAACTCCTCTAGCCTCTCCCTATTATGTACACTTTTATGAGCCTTTTACTGAGAATAAATAAGTTTGACGTATGTTTTGTGCAGGTGGTCCGCGAGGCGGTGGCAGGGCTGCGGCCGCTCCTCTGCAGCGAGGACATGGAGGTGCAGGAGCGCGCGCACAACGCGTCCGCCATGCTGATGCTGCTGCTGCGCCGGCTCGCGCCCGAGGACTGCAGCGACGAGCCCGTGGCACAGCTGCTCGACCACGAACACAGGTAACTTGGCAATCCATCCATCCATCAGGCGAGCCGTATGTTTGTTGCACCGTCGTGAAAAACGTAGCATCTTCGTGGCAATAGGACCACGAAGAAGTCGAATTTAAACTGCATTGCTGTACTGTTATGTTAAATTACCATTTTTAATTTGCTGAAAAGAAAACATTAACCCATAAAAGGCAGACTTAATGCCATTATTCCAGCACGATGACCTCCCGAGGAAGTCACCGCGTCCTAAGTGAAACGAATCCGACTAAACTTACGTGTTACGGCCTTTAGGGCATTAGCTGACGGCCTTTCTACTGCGATACAGCCGGCTTTTATGACGATTTATAATGTTTATAAGAGCATATGTATACTATCATCTGACTAATTTTAAATAGAGGCGAGTAGCTTAGTAAGCTTTCTCTAACGTGTTTGGATTATGGATTAGGTGGCTGCCGTTCTTCAACCCATTAAATGGAACGCCAGCTTTGTTATACATCCGCCCTTAACCACTTCACGAAGTTTCGCCGGGAGTCATCATAATAATCTGTTCGCTGGCCAATGCGATGTATGTGTATTGCGTAGTCTGTGTGTAAATGTCAAGTTAAACATTTTGTTTGGTCGCAGTAACGGAGTGGAGGCAGAGACCAGCGCGGCGCCCGCCTCGGACGTGAACGGCGACGTCGATGCCGGCTTCAGCGGCGGCCTCATCGCCGAGCTCGCTGACCTGTTCGATGGCGAGCTCAAACCTGTTGCGCCCAAGGCACAGAAGAAAGTGCCCATGCCCGCAGAGTGAGTACACACAATACCATACAGAGATAAGTAAGCTATTAGAGTGCTTATTCCATACAACTGGTTATTAGCCGGAAAGCTTGACATTATGAAGGCTTGACGACAAAGGGGACTGAGGGAGGAGCGGGCAGGGGGCGTGAGTTTTACAACGGGCGCCCTATTGTATACTTTTACTGTAGTGTCTCATTAAAATCAGTGTAGACAAGGTATGAAAACTTTAAGCCCGAATAGGCTTATTAATGGCCCATTGACCTATATTTTCAGACTTGGAAATTTAATCGTATTTAAAAGGGGTGTCATTGTTTTTATGTAGCGTTAGCTTACAAAATGTTAAAGTTGTTAACTAACTGCCACTGTGTACACTATACACGGCAACAAGTACAGTTCATAAAAACCTGATGCATTGCTAAAGAAGTTACGATTGCGAGTTATTTAAAATAGTCGTCAAATCTAGCGAATTTGATTTTCATGTTCCTATTTATATGGCCAATCATTTTGACTGCCTTATGCGAATATGAATGCACTTATTGAAAATAATGCGAATGGTTTTTTTTTTGTGTAATTATTATTTAAGTACTTGCTATGCGAAATCTTAATTGCCATTTATTTACTCATATCATATTTATTTTACTAACGACAGCACACTCAACAGAACAAACAATCCATTTTCTCTGTTAAATTGACATAGATGATAAAACAGGGATCAGTTAAAGAGTGTTACTGATGATACATGTTTACTGTCATGATCATAAACAATCTCAATCATAACAAACAATACATGAAATACGAGCAGCGTTATCTAATTCCAAACAATAAAATCCTAGTATTTAATAATGCCTAGTTATATTTGCGGTACATTTTAATACTTATTACGAGAATATTCTGTAAAATGGTTACTAATATAATAATATGTAATAAATAAGAACCAAAGCCCGGACGACGGGAGCAAAAATGCACTTATCACTAGTGCTTAATTAAATATCGACTATTCTATCGACATCCATACGAACAATTTTTGAATCAGAAATGTATTGGTCAAACTCATTATCTTACATGTCAGCTTGTTACACAATATTACATCAGGTACCTAGGTAAGCTTACATTATATATTATTTCAGTCAACTAATTACATACTACAATTATTATCAATAATATGATACTCAGGTGAATGATCGTAATAGTAAAATAAGAGTGACAGTTCTTTTAAATCGATATTTTTCTCATAACTTATGATCAATAAATTTCTGATTAAAAAATTGTTCGTAGGTATGGATGTCGATAGAATAGTCGATATTTAATTAAGCACTAGAAACAAGTGCATATTTGCTCCTGTCATCCGGGCTTTGATAAGAACCGTTGAGTTTGCCTCGCGCCATGCAGATAAAATGACCAAACCTGATAACAAATCTGAAAGCTTTTTACAACTGCATGCATGCTCTCCCTGTTTCAGATAAATTTATACGCTATCGCAACAAATCAATAAAATTTCTCTACATCTGTCAAATAACAACAGATGCGAAATGACTTATGTATATTGTGAAACTATATAGAATCATACACTGATTTAAACTTTCACGGTTTTTACACATATCTATTTGTAATAACGGGACTTAACCGCGTATATATTTCTAATAGTCTAGCCAGTCTTTCTTCGGTACCACAGGGACAATGTCGTCGCCGAAACGTCGAAGGTAAATTTTAGAAATATATACGCGGTTAAGTCCCTTACAAATAGTTTATAGAATCATATTACAAAAAACGCGTTTTACCAATTCCGACGACCGAAGCGATTACGTAAACTAAGTTTGGTACGAATCACTAAAAACACACCTATTTATTGTCTGCAATAGCGACTTTTGCTGCGAGTTTTATGAATGATTGTCTTGCTAGACGATAAAACAGAAAATTAAAATAATCTCAGCTATGCAAATTTATTCTAAAGCACCGTAATTATTATTTAAATTATCCTTTTTTTTACCGCAAGGCTTTCAATGGACAGATATTACTATGATTGTTATCTGTAATACAGAGTGTCACAAAAACACTGGCGATCCGTTTAAGGGCATAATTGGTAACGTATTGAGAGTAGGAAAAAGATATTTTCACCTCAGCAGCAGGAACGAGGGTTCTTTGATACCTAAAAACAGTGAGCAAAACTCAATTTTGCTGCGAGCGTGAGACAAAATGACCTTGTTGACCTTGGAATTACAATGTCAATCCGCGCGCGAGGTCTAATACAAATTCGAAATACTCGGAAGCTGTTCGTGTTGTCTTTTTCACGTCATTAGTAAATAGAGAGAGAGAAATATTTTAAACGTCATTCAATCAAATTTTAATTCGTATTCTGAACTTTCGATTCGACCCCTGAAACAGAGTCAGAACGAAAGGTTCCGAAATGCGCAGAAGTACTAATTTGTAAATATAATTTAAACAAATTTTAATTTTGAAATGTTTAACCATACAACACCTAAAATAATTTACGTTCTTTATTTCAAGATCAAATAAGTATAAACGGAAAAATTATAAGATTATCATGTGAAAAATATTATTACTATTACCGAACGCAGATAAAAAAAGTTGACAAAAGTCAAAATGGCGGTATAGATATTTTAAAAATATTTAATTTATTTTGGTATTTTTTGTGTTATTAACTTATAATTGAGGTTTTTGAACTCAAATGTAAGAATATTATAATAAATACAAGTGAAAAAAGTGATAAAGAAGGATTAAGCATCACCCAGGTTGTATTTTCCCATGTCTTCTCACTGCTGAGGTGAAAAATAGTGTGTTCAACATGAGAATAAAGTTATTTACATCTTGTGCTTTTGAGTCCCTCTCTACGCTCAAGATTCGCTTGCTCAGGGCTCAAAATTAGCACTCGAAGTAAATATGAACTTTCTTCTCTTGTTGTACAAATATCTATTAATGGGACACGTCGTCCCAGCCGGCCAACCCTCCATACAAAACCAATATTTTTTACGCGCGAAAAATTGTTTTTCTTAGTTTTTCATAATTAGAATAAGACACTAATTATGCCCTTAATCCATTGACCGCCACAGTCGGCTGTGGCCGACATCAAAAAGTTGTCGCATGGACGCCAACGACGGCTACAGCCGACAGGCTTTGTAACGCAATAGGGACCTACGCGGGCTTCCGCAAAGTTCAATTTCGCTTGACAAAACGCGGTTACGTGGCGTCGGTGGCGCGTCATTTTTGTTCAATACTTGGCGGTCAAAAGGTTAAAAGGATCACCAGCATTTATGTTACAACTTGTATAGGCTTTTTATTTCATATTTAACACCCGATAAAAAAGCCGGGGTTGATGTTTTTTGGACGTACTTAATTTACTTACTGAGGTAAATTTATAAAAGCTGCCGCTGAAAGGCTATGAACATTTTGACAGTTTGATACAAATCTCGCGTCAAATTTCGTGGATCAACCTATATACTTATTATCTAGACACACGGCAGTGTGTCCGCCAAGTTCGACCAAAAAAAAGCGACACACCGGCCGTGGGTTATATTACACGAACCATTTCGGGCCAATTTCGACCACCCTATAACTCAAAACATATTTTATCTACGCATATGAAATTTCGAGTGTCACAAAATTTCATTATTCTACCTATAGCAGTTCTTGAGATATTGACCTCAGAAAATCGCTATTTTTACTATACACTCACTCACGGTCGTACTGACTTTTTAATGATGTAACTTGGCAAGTTTTAATAGAAAATTATATACTTGACACATTGCAGTCCAAAGGTGTCGATTCATTGCGTTGAAAAGGTGTGTGGTGTGTGAAAACTTGCCAAGTAACATCATTAAAAAGTACTGAAAATAATAAATGTTATCAGGAAACTGCTTAAAAAACCGGTGTGCGTTTCTCTGACTATTATAATTTTAGGTATTTCTATGTAACGTGATACTTATTCAAAATGTACCTTAAAAACTGCTGGAAATCAAGTGTGCATTCCTATAACTATTTATGATTTGAGGTATTTTTATGGAACTTGGTACTTATTCAGATCTCACTTCTTTTATAGGCGAAGCATTCCCATAGTATCGAACTTGGCAGCCTTTCACATTTATGTTTTTGATGGGATTACTTATCACGCAAATGCATTACGTATGTAGTTCAAATAACTTTAAGGATTTTGCGTAATGGGATGATAAGTAACATTTATTTTATCTCAATATAATTTGTAATGTGCATATTAGATGAGTGGAAAGTCTTTCATTTTTCGCTTTTCGCCGACCACATCACCATATTGATATTTCCTCGTCATTCGAAATTATCATTTGTCGCTAGGCAAATCATGTTTGACTGGCTTTAAAAAATTGACATACTTTTAGACCTTGCGCTTAGAAAACCGTCACAACATTGTCTCGGATATTTAAAAGCACAGCGATAGCTACCTATACAATACTGGAATGGCTATTGATTAGTACATGATCGAATAAAAGCTAGTGTTCATTATTAAATGCCGAGCATTACACAATAACAATAAAACAAGTGACGACAAAAGTGAATAGCGAAATTGTGGGAAAGAACAGTTGAATAAATACAAACAGAAAAAAAGAGGGCTCCTGCACAGGCGTAATTATAAAATTATTGGTAAACTAATAGTAGTTTATCTTTATCTACACTCATATTGTAAGTTCTCTAAAACGTGTTCGAAAACGGTAGGCAATGGCTAACATAATGTACACCTGCACCCTCCCGCGCGGCCGCCGACAGCCCGACACGCGCCCGCGCGACCGCCGGCACAATCGAGTTGGCCATGGTGGCGGTGCAATGGCGGCCATTCTATGGTTTCCAAATAAGGCATTTAGAATAAATAATATGAGTGTAGATAAAGCAGTGTATGCAACTGTACGTAATTAGGCCTTATTACGTAACAGTTACATAAACTACTATTATGTAACTGTTACGTAATAAGGGTCCTTAAAATATGAGTGTGGTTTTATGAAACGAGCCGCAGGTGAGTTTCATAATAAGATCACACGAGTGTTTTAAAGCCTAATTACGTACAGTTGCATACACTGCTTTATCTACACTCATATTATTTATTCTAAAAGCCGTATTCGGAAACCATAGAATGGCCGCCATTGCACCGCCATGGAAAACTCGATAGTGCCGACGGACGCGTGGGCGCGTGTCGGGCTGTCGGCGGCCGCGCGGGATGGTGCAGGTGTACATTATGTTATCAAAACTCATAACACATCAATAGTTGAGCATGTAAAGTTAAAATTACGTTACTGCCACAGATAAAAAGCTTATCATAGTAAAATCGGTCGTGGTAATGCTAGCCATTGCCTACCGTTTTCGAACACGTTTTAGAGAACTTACAATATGAGTGTAGATAAAGATATTTTATTACTGTATGTGTTTTTTTTTCTTCATATGTATTTTTTTGGCACACTCTACAGACCAAACAGCAAAACGAATATTGACGTGTAATGGTTTATTTCCTTGTATTTTATTTATTTTAGGTGTTTTGATAATTTACTTATGGCTATAGCAATGTATATACCCTCGTAAACCTCCCTAGGGCGTGGCTTATCATCCATTAGAAAACAAAAGTATTAAAATTGTATTTTCAACACACCTGCTCGTAACGAGGTTCTTATTCCACCGCTTTTATGCTCATAATCCTAGATATTAAACACGCGTGCATTTCACAATAATTATCCAACTAGTGGAATAATTTAATAATCCGATCAAGTGACGTTTGTACAGTCGCCATCAAATATATCTGAGCGGTCAAGGTACTCAAAAATATCTGAACGTGCACTTTATCGCCTTGATAATAGAGGCGTTGTTCAGATATTTGTGACCACCTTGGCCGCTCCGATATATCTGATGGCGACTGTACTCTAGTACCAAGTTGTACGTACGCAGACGAATCGTTGTAATTTAGTCGGGTATTACCTTTACTTTTTTTTAACTCTTTATGAGTTTACATTCTAAAAAAGTAAAAAAAAAACCGGCCAAGTGCGAGTCAGACTCGCGCACCGAGGGTTCAGTACAAACCTGTAGGTATATAGGGGTAGTAATTTTAAAATATTTTTATTATATGATGTAACTAAAAATTTACGGTTTTCGCAATTTTTCCTTTATCTGTGCTATAAGACGTTGCTTCGTACCAAATTTCAAGATTCTGAGTTCACGGGAAGTACCCTGTAGGTTTTGATTCCCTTACGAGCGAAAATTTGCGGCATAAAACGGCTGTATCTTTTGATTGCGTTGGCTTAGAAGTCTGATTTTTTCACAGCTTCAAGGGACAGTAGACTTGAGTTTTTGGTATACATTTCAGCTTGATACCTCCACGCGTTCCTGAGAAAAATGGTCTTGACAGACAGACAGACAGACGGATAACAAAGTGATCCTATAAGGGTTCCGTTTTTTCCTTTCGAGGTACGGAACCCTAAAAAAGTAAATATATTAAAAATATGCACATTTACGATAGAATACAAATTATACAATCCTGATTGTGAATAAGAATCATTTCAACTTATTATATTACTCGTAATACACAATAAATTACGTTTAATCACGAATTGTCTGTTTTAATATTGGCTGTTTGGCATTATACGTCCGCGCCTTTGCCTCAAGCTGCACGCACATCCAAAAAAGAAATTTGCGCGCCATTTATAATATAAGTTAACCTCAAATCATTGTTTATTTGTTAGATTTTTCTCGTAGTGTTTTATTAATTTAAACAAATTATATTGTCAATGAATAAGAAGACAACTTTAGCGTTAATTTAACCTCTGGATATATTTCAAAATTGTGATACATACTAGTAAAATGTCATCATAAAAATCTAGTGAGCAATACGTAAGAAAAATATACTATAATTTATTGCACAATAAATGTGAAGTCTTTAATTTTATGAAATGATTTGAAAAAGAGTTCCAGATACTCAATAACATCACAAAAAAGGTTAGTTAAATTTAATTGTCTTAGGTTCGTAAGTACCTCTATCCTGTAAACATTCTGACAATTAATGTATTTATCAAAAGTTATTATTATTAATTGAACTATTCTGTTATTTCCTCGCAAGTGTGTTGAAAAACGTCGTATGAAACGCGTGTGCTTGATCATTACATAAGATCAGCTTCCTTATGCGCACTCACATACGTTCGTGCGCACAATATCGCTTCGTATGTAATGATCAACTTAGCATACTTGTATCATAATGTACTATTATAAATCTGCGAGTGTAAAAAGCTTTAATCATGATTGCATATCCAAACAAAAAAAATCCATCACATAGATACGTCACCTCATCAGATTCATGATCTAATTATTAAAAGATAGTTTACTCAGTACCGACCCTCGGTTGTCGAATTTATTCACAGGGTTTCTTTATCATTGGTTTGTGATGCTCTCATACAAATGAATTTAACATTATGTCGTGCAGTGAAAGACTTCTTACTTGCATTAATACGTTTAATTTTGACGACAAAGTAAAAATATTTAATATTAGCAAAAATTATCAATTATTTAAAATTTAGCATTTCACGTAAAAATCACAATAATGGCATCTAAATAAGGGTATTTCACATTCAATAAGTTCCCTAGTGGTCAGAATACAATTAAATTATAATAACAAAAATATTTAAATTTAGCACTTCACTTAAAAATGAAGAGAACTGTACCTATTTCACTTTCACATTCAACAACCTCCCTAGTGACCAGAATGTAATTAAATTACAATAATTAAAAATATTTAATATTAGCACTTCACTTTAAAATGAAGACGACTGTACCTAAACAAGGACATTACAAATTCAATAGTTAGCAAAACCGGTAAGTAAAAATAAAGACTCGGCTAGTAATAATTTGGCTGCAGGAAAATAATGGGTTAATGAGGCGGGTGATATGGATGGTGACAGATGATGCGCTGGCTGAACGTAGCCTAAATTAAAGAGCCAGGTCTTTATACGCCCGTCAAACGAGGCAATTGGAATTTGGGAAATTTAGCAAAACAACAAAAAAAACTATTATGGCACAAAAATACTGGATACAAAAAAGGAATCCGATTTGTAACGTTTTTTTAACAAAAATATAAATAATTTGATGTTCTCGAAAGCAGGATGCAAAAGCTGTTGCTTAAATTAAAAAAGAGTTCGTGGGCCAGTGTCCGCTTTGATACGGCGGACCCAATAGCTCGCTGAACTCCTTTTCTCACTTGCGAGAGCCCGCTGGATGCGGACTCTAACTCTCCGATGATGTGGCGAAGAAACCCGCGGAAATCGCGGCAGCTGCAGACTGTCCCGCCGGCCCGGCATCCACAAGGGCCTTCCGGAATCAGGCGGTTTCAGGGTATAGCACTTGCTAAATAATTTATATTGGGCCTCTTCGCCCGGCAAGGGTTTCGGTTTTATTTCTGCTCCAACAATGCAACAATAGCACTTGCCATACAATGTTTGAAATAAATCGCACTTTATCACGATGCAGCTAAGCAAATTATGGCAAAAAAGACCAGAACAAATCCAGATTATCTCTTTTTCTTTCAAAATCTCACGGCGCTCTGACAGACTCCATCAAAAATCAACTTTTTTCTTTTGACAATCTGGAATACCTCAAAATTCACATTCAAAATTAGCGCGAGTCTTATCTCAATTTTATAACTGCCAGACGTATTACAAAATACGGACTGATATAAGCGCCATCTACCTGTAATGCCGTGAATCACAATGTACGCTTTTTTATATATCAACCGTGACCTAGCCTTAGACACAGAAGTTCAGAAGTTCTAAAGAAAGTCGACAGATGTCGTACGATACGTAGCGTAATGCTACAGTCGTTGTTAATATCGTTTTTCTACTCCTGTACTTTTATCTGTCATTTATACATTCGTCAACACCTTTATAAGAACATAGATAATATATTTGATGAAAAGTCTATCTAGTCTATTCCCCAAAATAACACTTGTTCTATAAAAGCGCCAAAATAGTATCGCGTAATCGAGCGAACACGACTATTAATATAAAATAAATTATTGCCAACCTAAGAAACCTAAATAAACGTTTTTAGAAAAAAAACTTTAAAAAAGAAAAAATAAAAGAACCACAGACCTACTTTGTAGTTTTTTACGTTTCCCGTTCGTTTGTAGAAGCGAATTGCAAACTTTGAAAGTAATTTAGGTATTTTTACTAATCTCTGTAGCTCTTTAATAATTGATCAAATAACGACGGTGTGTATTTGAGTTAGCGTATCACTGGTCAATTTCCTTAATCGTAAATTTCACTAATTCACCAGTATACACATTAGACAGTTTCTTAATTCGCCTATTTTCCTTATTTGCCAGTTTCACTAAGCTGTCGGTTCCTGTATTAAGTCAGTTTCTTAGTTCGCTAACTTCTTTGTTCGTCAGTTAGTTTAGTTTGTCAGTTTTGATATTACGTCATATTCCCAACCCGTTACTTTCCTTTTTCGCAAGCTTCTATGTTCGTCAGTTAGTTTAGGTTGTCAATTTTGCTATTTCGTCATGTTCCCTACTCGTTACTTTCCTTGTTCGCAAGCTTACCTGTTCGTCAGTTAGCTTAGGTTCTCAATTTACCTGTTTCATCATGTTCCCATACCTCAGTGCCTCAAGACAAAAGTCTTTAATCAATGTGTGTTACCAGTGATGACTTACGGCTCCGAAACGTGGTCTTTCACTATCGGCCTCATCTCAAAACTCAAAGTCGCTCAGCGAGCTATGGAGAGGGCTATGCTCGGAGTTTCTCTACATGATCGAATCAGAAATGAGGAGATCCGTAGACGAACTAAAGTCACCGACATAGCCCACCGGATTAGGAAGCTGAAGTGGCAATGGGCAGGCCACATTGCACGCAGAGAAGATGGCCGATGTGGCCGAAAAGTGCTCGAGTGGAGACCACGGACTAGCCAGCGCACCGTAGGACGTCCACCCACAAGATGGATCGATGATATTATTAAGGTCGCCGGAATACGCTGCATGCGGGTCGCTTCCAACCGGTACGTGTGGAGGTCCAAGGGGGAGGCCTATGTTCAGCAGTGGACTTATATCTCATAAACTAAGCACTTTTTCTGTACACATTGTATGGCAAAGTTAAAGAGCAATTTTCCTGAAAGTCATACGACTCATACCAGATTCTTATTCTGAGGTGTGCAATAAATACCCAGGCAGGCAGGGCAGGGTCGTCTAGTACCCACAACACAATAGTGCTCTCCCTTATGGGAGAGGGCCTAAGTAATAGTTCAGAGCTGGATACGGTTACCAACTTTTAGTATGTTATTGGGCACGACACTAGGACCCCAAAACTGCCGAGAGACGGGGACATAGGTGTGAATGTCTCCCGAGTAATGACGTCATAAAAATGGCTGCCGCGAAGATTGCGAAAAGTGAAAAGCATGAGCATAATTTATTGAGTAGTTTTTATACATTTTGTAAGTTTTTAGGGTTCCTTGCCATTATAGTAAATAAAAAACCGGCCAAGTGCGAGTCGGACTCGCGCTCCGAGGTTTCCATATTCATCACACAATTTTAACAATGTGTATTATTAAGACCGACTTTTTACTATTTTTTTCTGTAATCTACAGGTAAATAACGATTTTATGTTTATTTTTCTAAAATGTAGGTTCATCGGTTTCCGAGAGACTGAGGGGAATGGTCAAAATTCGCCTTTATTCTCGAATAATTTCAAAACAATAATATTATACATAGATTTATATAATTTTCACACCACCTGCTCGACAATGCCAAATTATATATCATGCAAACCTCACCGAAAGCAAATCATTATAGCCCTTGGCTTTAGCCGGGTTATAATGTTGTACTAAATCTCATTATAACCCGCTGGTTAATAATGTGAATTCACTTCCCATAGCTCTTATTGTTATATGCTTAAAGTCTAATTTGGTAAAGTCCGCACGGTGCACAGCCCCGCGACGCCAGCCGGGGCCCGCGCCGCCGCGTCGAACTGATTTGAAAATCGAATTTATTCGGAAAATCGTGCTGGCCACCTCAATTTTAAATACCTAAAACAAATGCCGCGAGTGTCATAAGACGCTGCAGTATACGGAGTAAAACTGCAGGTTCTATAAAAATAGAAGATAAAATTAGAATAAAATGGACTAATGTATCAAGAATCAATTTTTAGGGTTCCGTAGCCAAATGGCAAAAAACGGAACCCTTATTGATTCGTCATGTCTGTCTGTATGTCTGTCCGTCCGTATGTCACAGCCATTTTACTCGGAAACTATACGACGTATCTGAATAAAATTTACACATAAGGTATATTTTGTATGCCGCTACTCAGTTATGTAGTTAAATTTGAAAAAAAAAATTTTTAGGGGGGGGCGCTCCATACATGTAACAAAATTTTTATTTTTTATATTTTTGACTAAATATCAACATGTGACACATAAATCGATAGGTCTTTAAAAATAACACTGAGGTTTTTTGACCATTTTGTGATTAAGTGAATATTTTCTGAAATAATCGCTTCGAAAGTCAGAAAAATTGTGCCCCCCCCTGTAACTTTTGAACCGTAAGTCCAAAAAATATGAAAAAAATTGAGGAGATGCGCCTTATCATATACTTTCTAAGAAAATTTTTTTGAACATTTAGGTTTAGCCATTTTTGAGTTATCTCCAATAAACTTTTTCCATAGTCATCAGCTACGACCTTTTGGTATTAGTTTGGTTCTTATTCCATTGAAGGTACGGAATCCTGCTATGTGTGGTCCGACACGCACTTGGCCGGTTTTTACTTTTGATTTACTTTAATAAAAATCCGTTTCTAGTAGCCTTAGCTATTTTATTGTCTCGCAAGAGGTGAGAAAAGTAGAGTATACTCCTCGGGGATAAAGCTGTTTTTGTCACGGGCGCGCTTGAACCCCTCACTGCACTCAGGACTCAGTCTTAATTCCCTCGCTTCGCTCGGGAATTAACTCATAACCCCCTCGCTGCGCTCGGGAGTAAAATCTGGAGTCCTTCGTTACGTTCAGGATTCAATATTGCGCCCGTGACATAAAACAGTGCTTTATCCCCTTGGTGTACAATCTACTATTATTCATCCAAGGTATTATAGTTGTAGTTCTCACATCAAACCCTTTCTTTTGATATTATAACAAGGTAAAGTGTGTAGGTAGTTAACAAAATGGCGAAATTTGACCATTCCCGTTGCTAGTGGAATATTACAGTTGCCATCAAATATATCGGAGCAGCCAAGGTACTCAAATATATCTGAACATGCACGTTATCGCCTTGACAATAGAGGCGCTGTTCAGATATTGTGACCACCCTGGCCGCTCCGATATATCTGATGGCGACTGTACGTAATATCATTTGATATTTACCAGTTGCTTTTCGGTGAAGGAAAACATCGTGAGGAAACCGGATCTAATCCCAATAAGGTCTAGTTTCCTAGCCTCTGGTTTGGAAGGTCAGATGGCAGCCGCTTTCGTAAAAACTAGTGCCTACGCTAATTAATGTGTTCAAAATGACCTTGACACGACTTTATTGTTAAGGGAATAAGAGCGTGTGATGGTCATTTTGAACACCTGAGCTGCTGAGCTACTTCTGCTGCTGACTATACCAATAATATTAAATTTATTGTTTGAAATAAAACCAATCTTTTTTTTAAATTTTCTTAACTCAACAACATAACTCGCGATTTCCTTGCAAACGAGGCGACCAGTATAACAAGACCCTTCTGATGATTGTTTCGCGCCTTCAAGCTCCATAACCCCCTTATCAATCCCCCTTATCTCAAATAGTATATATCTCTGCTAGAACCCCAACAAATTTCATAAAGATGAGAAAAACGTTACTAAAGTTATCGCGGAACAACTATTCATAATCATAAAGCCATCGAAATGCAGGGACGTCGAGGTAGCCGGCTGACAGATCTGTTGTGTCCGAAGTTGTCTGTGAGAACTCACTTCGCTTACGCTCCGCTCGTTCGATAAAGCTAGTCTGCCAATATCTCGAAAACTATGCCATTTTCATTAGGGCCAAATTTGCCTAATCTGGAGTGCGATTTTTGAATCTCACCAAGTGACTAATTCTCACCGATGTGAGTGATTTCCGAAAGTAAATCACTCACATCGGTGAGAATTAGTCACTTGGTGAGATTCAAAAATCGCACTCCTGATCTGATAGTTCTACCAGCCCTATAAGTCTTGACGTTGGTTTTAGGGACACTCGGTATACTTATTAGACAAAACTGATGTTGTTTTGTACTATTATCTATGTATGTTTATTATAAAACATTGATCTATGAGGAATAATAATCCTGGCAACTAGTGAAATAGGCGAATATGGGAATCGACGAATAAGTAAACGAATACGCAAGGAAACTAGCAAATTTACAAAACTGACAGCTTAGCAAAACTAGTGAACGAGGATTTACGAAAAAGCAAACTGGCAAAATTGTCTACCTAACGTAACTGACAAATAGGAAAACCGTTCAATTAACGAAAATGACAAATAACGAAACTAGCGGATTGCAAAACTAGCATTTTTACGAAACTGATAGCCTGGAAAAACTAGCGAAGAAGGAAACTGAAAAATCAGTAAAATGCCTAACTAGCTAAATTGTCAACCTAGCGAAACTGTCTAATGTGTAAATTGGTGAATTAGTGAAATTGACGAATAAGGAAATTGACCAGTGGTACGCTAACTCGTGTATTTGTGTTAGTAATGTTAGTATTCTTGAAAAATAGTGTTCTAAAAGGTAAAACTTAAACAATTGTTGATTATGTTGACAAAATAGCTGCGATATCTATGAAGTTTTCAATTTCACTTTTTATGTAAAAGTAAGTGTAGTCGTAGGAAAAGTATTGTATGCAACGTCGTATAAGTAGGTCAAAACATGTTCGTGGCGTTTTTCTTAACAATTTTCGCCTCCGGCTGCGCCTACGGCTCAAATTGTTATCCACGCCACTCACCTTTTTTGACCCCTCTTATACAACTGTTGCATAAACTACTATTTTCTACTCCCGTACTTTTATCTGTCATTTATACATTCGTCATCACCTATATAAGAACATAGATAATATACTCGAAGAAAACTCTATCTAGTCTATTCCCCAAAATAGCACTTGTTCTATAAAAACGCCAAAATAGAACGCGTGCAGTCACGACTTTAGAAGAAAATAAATGACTGCCAACCTAACAAACCTAAATAATCGCAGCGTTTTTAGAAAAAAAATACTTTAAAAAAGAAAAAATGAAAAGAACCACAGACATACTTTGTAGTTTTTACGTTTTCCATTCGCTTGTGGTGGCAAACTGCAAACTTTGAAAATAATATATTTTTACAAATCTCTGTCGCTTTTTGAAAATTGATTGAATAACGACTGTGGGTGTGTTGTGTTAGTATTCTTGAAATACAGTGTTTTAAAAGGTGAAACTTAAATGATTATTGTTAATTATGTTGACAAAATAACTGCAATATCCATTAAGTGTTCAATTTTCCATTTTATGTAAAACTAAGTGTAGTCGTAGAATATCGTTATCGACATCACCACCAATGATATGGTTAAGTGTTTAAATGTATGGGGGTCCATGAATAAAACGACTAATGTTGATACCTTTGAGTCCAAATTCGTTCACGCAATTCTTGTCTCTGAGACCTGGTTAAAGCCTACCCTAGACTCAAATTCATATGCTCTGCCGGGTTATGTTTTAATCAGAAATGACCGTACTGGCAAGGGTGGTGGTGGCGTTGCCATTTATCTTAGTAGTTCTATTCCGTATAAAGTCTTAAATGCCACTCCTTCACTTTACTCAGGCGCAGCGGAACGGTTATTTCTCGAGGTAAATGTTAAGGGAGTCAAAGCTGTTCTAGGAGTTGTCTACAGTCCCCCGACCATCGATTATTTCTCCGACTTAGAACGTGTTCTCGAGTCCCTGAGCTCGGATTACACGCACCATTTGATCATGGGTGACCTGAACACCGACCTTTGTAATGACTCTCCTCAATCCCGTAAATTGAAGTTGTTACTGCAGTCAGTGAACTTCTCTCTTCTTCCCTTGGCGCCGACGCACCATACCGCTACTTCTGACACTTGGCTGGATGTCATTATTAGTTCGAGCCCTAGTCTGGTCGTAAATCAGGGTCAATTTTTGGCTCCTGGGTTTTCCCACCATGACCTAATATTTGCGTCGTACAAAATTAAGCCCCCCAAGTGTAAACCAGCTCTTATCAATATACGAAGTTTTTCCAACATACATGCAGACTGTCTTTTGAAAGATGCTGCAGCCATTGATTGGACACCTGTGCTCTCAGCCTCATCGACCAGTATTAAAATCTCACTTTTCAATGCCTCTATTCTGAAACTCTTTGACAAGCATGCTCCTGTACATACTGTGCGAGTCAAACGTCCACCGGCCCCTTGGATGACTGAGGGCGTTCGCATGGCGATGAGAAGACGGAACCGCGCCTTCAGACTATTTAAGCGTGATCGGACTGAGGAGAGCTGGATTTTTTTTAAAACAGCACGCAATCGTTGCAACCAGATGGTGCGGACAGCGAAGCGACGGTATATTCACCACAACGTGTCCTCCTCCTCCATGGCCGATGTCTGGAAATTCCTCAAATCGCTCGGCCTAGGAAAACCTGCAAACGGTTTCGATGGCAATTCTTTCTCTCTCAACGATTTAAACAGACATTTTTCCTCGGCTCTTTCTGTTGATAGTTATACTAAGGCCATTACCATCTCTGAAATTTCGTCATTCCCTCCCTTAGCTTTCGACAGCTTCTCATTTTCTCCCGTTTCTGTTTCGGACATACGCGCCATTATAAAAGCAATTAAATCTAAAGCTGTAGGTTTTGACGATGTCAGTCGTTTCATGATTGTGTCGGTCCTGGATTGTGTGCTTCATGTGATAGCTGACATCATCAACTCCTCACTAGTTAATGGCGAATTCCCCTTACTATGGCGTAAAGCATTTGTCGTGCCTCTACCTAAAATCAGCAATCCCACTTCCCTTAGCAACTTTAGGCCGATTTCGATTCTCCCTTTTCTGTCGAAGATCGCTGAAGCAATGGTTCATAAACAACTCTCGTGCTATATTCACTCGCATACCCTGCTTAGCCCTTATCAGTCTGGCTTTCGACCCAGTCACAGCACGTGCACTGCTCTTCTTAAGGTGACGGAAGATATTCGTCGTGGCATGGAGGGTCAACTGGTCACAGTACTTGTTTTAATTGATTTCTCCAACGCCTTCAATACTGTGGACCATGACATCCTTCTTGCTCTTCTCAAACATTTAAACGTGTCACCTTCAGCCCTCAACTGGTTCTCATCGTATCTGGGTGGTCGGCAGCAAGCGGTTCGAGTTGACCGATCCTTGTCTGATTGGTGCGATCTTGCGACGGGTGTACCTCAAGGTGGAATTTTGTCGCCTCTCTTATTTTCAACTTTTATTAATTTCATTACGCCTAATCTCCGCTGTCCATACCATCTGTACGCCGACGATTTGCAACTCTATGCCCAATCTTCAGCGACTGACTTTTCATCAATTGTTGACAGACTTAACCAAGACCTTTCACACATACAAAAATGGTCTGAGAAGTTTGGCCTTTTCGTCAACCCATCAAAATGCCAGGCTATTGTTTGTGGTAGCAGTCGGCAGCTCGCTAAACTTGACCTGAACTCACTTACACCGGTTGTTTTCAGTGGTAAGCCTATACCTTACAGTCAGAGTGTCAAGG
Organism: Pammene aurita; assembly: GCA_947086415.1. Lineage (NCBI taxonomy): Eukaryota > Metazoa > Arthropoda > Insecta > Lepidoptera > Tortricidae > Pammene > Pammene aurita. The sequence goes on from OX352289.1 coordinate 20,304,889, forward strand.
ATTTAGGTGTAATAATAGACAGTACGTTAAGTTGGAGAGCACAGGTTGCTGAAATCAGCCGTAAGGTCATGGGTTCCCTGCATTCTCTTAACAGGCTCAAGATGTTTTTGCCCATCAGTACAAAAGTGTTATTAGTCAATACCCTGATTTTACCCATAATCGATTACGGTGATGTGTGTTATCCGGACTTAAACGAGGAACTTCTTGATAAGTTGGATCGCCTTCTCAACAACTGTATCCGTTTCATCTTTTGTCTTCGCAAATACGATCATGTGTCCTCTTATCGCTCCCAGCTAGGGTGGCTTCCCATCCGTCGACGACGTAACATTCGCATGCTTTGCACTCTCTTTTCAGTTCTTAATGACCCACATTCCCCCGGATACCTTAAGTCTTTCTTTCAATATTATGGCGTGTCTCGCGACCGTCAACTCCGTTCTTCTGGCAATTTGTCTCTCTCAATTCCTCTGCACCACACCGGTTTTATGTCAAACTCATTTTCTGTTCGCGCGGCGCGCCTGTGGAATACACTTCCCCGTAATATTAAGAATGCTCCCAGCAAGTTTGCTTTTAAAAAAGCCGTTCGTGCCTTTTTCGCTAGTGGAATGAAAGATTAGTGTTTTCGGTTGATGATTTTCGTCTATATAATATATATATATATATATATGTATGTATATATCATGATATATGTATTTTTATATAATAATATATGTATGTATGTATTTTTTTGTTATATATCGTATATTATGTATATATTGTATTGTATATTGTTTTATTCATTGTTTACTTGTAGTTAACTCTTCACCTTTTGTTCTCGTAAGCACCGCCCACAACTTCTCTGCTTTGCCTTAAGGTTGACTGGTAGAGAATGCCTACTGGCATTAAGTCCGCCTTTTGTACATCAAGTTTTTCTTTTGTGCAATAAAGTTTAAATAAATAAATAAATAAAGATTTGAAACTATTATAGCATCATAATACTTGTAAACCGTACCTGACGCAAGTCCCCTTTGAGCAGGAAATGTATTCCGGGTGACGTTGGTTTATATTTTTTGAGAAATATATTAATAACAGTAAAAAAATAATGTGCTGAGTAAAAGAAAATAAACAAACAAGGTTCTCCACGTGTTTTTCGAATAGGCTTCACCATATTCATGTTAACCAGGTAAGTTTCGACAGAACTCAGCAGTAGAACAAATGCATGCCTGGATCGATTTGGACAAATCATCAACCAAACTCCTCAGCGGGATTAAGTTCGGGTTGTAGCCTTTTAAACCAATAAAGACTGTATTGACAAATATAAGGATAACTGCAACAAGCCGTTATTCTTGTTTTATTTGCTTTAAAAACATAAATTATTTATTATGTTGTAGATGATATGATGTTAAATCAATTACTAGAATTATTTTTTCGGATCACTTTTGATTTCATAAACTGAGAGGCCATACACAGGAGCAACGAAAAATACTCTTGGACAAATACATACGAGAAAACGGTATGTCCATGAGAAAGATCGCTAAAATCGTGAGGGTGTGTGTTTCTGCGATTTAAATTGCATTAAACTCAGTGCTTCAATAAGATATGTGGAAAAAAGTAGAGAACTTCTGTAGGAATGGTTCAAAGGGCCAAGAATCGCAACGACTGGGTAGCCCTCGGAAGTAACGGAAGCCAAACCAACTCCAAAATAGGCTGCAAAAGTTAAACACCGTTTACGAAATTTATATGACACAGTTTTACTTAAAAATGAATAGTGCATAATTCTAAGCGACGAAAACCCCTTCAAACTGGATTTTTTGTTCTACCGGGCCTGTAGTACTCTACTATTCGCAAAGGAGAACACCTAAATAAGAACAAAACGTAAATTTTTTCCGAAAAATTTGGATCTAAGACAATGTGTGGTAGGTAATATGCGAATGCAGTATGAAATCTACGGCGTTCGTCACTACTTCCACGATGACTGCCAATCTTTACATAAAGAAGTGTGGACAAAATGAATTTTGTCACTGATTAGACGCCACAGGGGCTCTACTTTATATTGGCCCGATTTGGCTAGTTGCCACTGTGCCCCCTGCATCAGAGAGTGGATGGAAACCCACGCCGTGCGTCATGCTGCTAAGAATATGAATCCGCCAAATTACCCTTAGGTACGTCCCATCGAGGACGTGATGGGCAATCATGAAGAGAAAACTTCGGCAAAGCTTCACGGAAGCGGATTCCGTAAAAAAATAAAAAAAAAAACTTGGCTCAAGCGTCGAAACTGGTCACAGTAAACGTTGTCCGAATCTGATGAGAAACGTCCGAAGCAAACGACGAAAAGTCGCCCGAAAGCAAAGGTTACAGGTGTCTTAGTCAACACTAAAACGTTTAAAAAGGCCTTCCTACCAAATGCCCAAAACATACTTACGCAAAATAATAAACTTTTAAAAAGTTATTACACATTTCACTTGTCCTTATAATTGTCAATACACTCTTTAGGCCGTAAAATGCTTCAAGTGTGGCTACCAAGTACTAAAATACATAAGACTTCACCGTGCATTGCCCTACATAAGCCGAATTCTGCTACTCGATGTGGTAAGGTTGCTTACTGCCTAGTCTTGACCTAAAAGAACCTACTTCAAAGTTAGTAAGTATACTCGTACAGAATTCACCCTTACTTGTCTTATCATGCAAACAAACGTGTGTCATTTATTTTTTGTGGTTATTCGTTTTTCACTTCGATTATTGACTGGTCGATTGGTTTCTTATTAGATGAGATATTGTAGTGGTTACTTGGTTGAATTCAATACTTTGTAAGTATACAATAACATTACCGTGGTACATTGTTACGTATTTTAGTACCTAGTAGCCTGAGCCAAAGTTGGACCATTTTGTCAGTCAGTAAAATATGACAAGATTGACTAGAAGCACGTGGCCCATGCTCATCTAGAAATGTCAAAATAATGGTGGCAGTAACATGAAAAGCGCACATTTTAGGATAATTGTCATTTTTTGCTTAATTGTCAACAGAAAATACGTGTCTAATATTACTTGACATTCTAACTGACGGACTAATTATGATCATGGTTATTCCCCCGGGATATTGAACGACACCATTGTCACTTTTACATAAGATTTCAGTCGTACACGCTAGAAAGTTAACCGTTTTTGGTTGCAGCCTAAACCTGGAGGAGTGGCTGTCGCGTGACCGCTGGTCGTCGGAGAGCTCGAGCTCGGAGGAGGAGGGCGAGCCGGTGTTCGCCGCGCCCGCGCCGCCGCCCGACGCGCGCCCCACCGCGCAGTTCACGCAGGAGGAACTGCACATGGTACAGTCGCCATCCATACTTAATATTATAAATGGGAAAGTGTATGTGTTTGTTTGTTTCTCTGTCTTTCACGGCAAAACGGAGCGACGAATTGACGTGATTTTTTAAGTGGAGATAGTTGAAGGGATGGAGAGTGACATAGGCTACTTTTTGTCTCTTTCTAACCCCCCCCCCCACTACCCTAAAATGGGGGGTGGAAGTTTGTATGGTTTTTACCCCGAATTTAACGCGAGCGAAGCCGCGGGCAAAAGCTAGTCATATATATCGTAGCGGCCTAGGTGGTCACAAATATCGGAACAACTCCTCTATTATCCACGCGATAAATTGCATGATACGAAATTTTTGATTTCGTTGTCCGCTGTGGGGGCTTAGCCAAGATGACAATCGTTTGCAGAAAACGAAACGCGTGCAGGCATACTCTTCCAGATTAGTACGATAGAGAGATGAATAGCTTTTCAATTCGTTTTGTACAAACGATTGTCATCTTGGCTGGCCCTGCTGATATATTTGGTGACTACTGTCGTCCTGTTATTACGATTACAGCAAACCAAATCCCAATTGCGGGATAATATGTAAGAGTGCAGTTTATCAACCAAATAAAGTACCGTATGTATAAACGGAAATAACATGGGCCGTATTCTAACTTTAAGCCTTTATAAGGGAGAAGGAATGTATTTCCCACCATTATTTGAACTTTATCTCAAAGTGATAGGGTTCAATTTCGCCTAATTTCTGACACCCTTTTGCCTTATAAAGGGTTAAAACACGTATAGAAACGATCCAACTTCAATACAACTCCAATGCATTAACAACGCAATACAGCTACGGCATAAACATCTGAATCAGAAATATCAGAATTTGCTTGAGAAATATTTCAACGCAACTCCAATACAACTTCAATATTGGTTCAATGTTTGTTGTGTGTTGGAGTTATGTTTGAGATAGGTTGTATTTTTATTGTATTGTAATGTAGTTTTAAATTAGAATCCGGCACCTTGTCTAGTCACTTTAACAACATTTTAGAGCTTTTTATAGTTTAGAACGAGTCAATAATTAACCATACTATTTGCTATTTTCGTAACTAGATTGTTTTTATGAGTTAAAAAGTGGATTTATATTAATATTTACAGCTGTATCAGAAGTTGTTAGTAATAGTTCATTACAAGCTCTACATTTTGATAAAAAAATCTCATTTTACAAAAAAAGTGACTAGACATGTTCTTTTCGTGTACCCTTTATATATGCTTTCGACAAGAAATCCCAAAACGACTGGAAATATGTAACTGTAGTCTGTTATTTCATTGTTTTTCTACTGTGATAACCTGATAACAAGGATCGGTGACATTAATACAATCTCTTGATGTCCGCAATATTACTCCATTTACAAATAAAAAGCACTGAGTAGGCCACCAGACACTGTCAGTAATGATGTCATTATTTCTGTACCCGTCCTTTTCTTTGTATATGAAGGATGAAAAGGACGAGTAGAGAAATAATATCATTATTACTGACAGTGTCCTGTAGCCTATAAGGCTATAAATTCTCGCGAACATTTTGTGTAAGCGTGATAGCAGAATGGTCGACGAGCTAACGTGAATCTAGTTCTGATTATTTCTTCGTCATTAAAAATCTTGTTGTAAAATAATGTTTACGTCACACCTGGCCATAATGTGAGTTTTACCGCTCGCTACGCTTACGGTAAAACTCGCATTATGGCCAGGTGGGGACGTAAAATTGTGTACTCACCACGGGCAGTAAAAAAGAAAGCCCTCTATCGCATATTTACAACCCTCGCCTGCGGCTCGGGTCCCAAATACCTGCGATTTCGGGCTTTCTTTTTTTTACAGCCCTAGGTAAGTAATGTACTATTACGGCCTCCTAGTCTAGTTGGTAGTGACTCTGCCTATGAAGCAGGAGGTCCCGGGTTCGAATCCTGGTCAGGGCATTCATTTGTGTGTTTATCACAGATATTTATTTGTTCTTGACTTCTGGACGTTTTCTATGTATTTAAGTATTTATCTGTATCTATCTATTATACATGCCGTCGCCTAGTACCCACAACACAAGCCTTATTGAGCTTACTGTGGGAATAGGTTGATAATAATAATAATAATAATAAATACTCTTTATTGCACACCTCATACAGTTACAAGCACAAATTTTACAATTAGATAAATTTAGGTAGAGGTAACAACAGGCGGTCTTATCGCTAATGAGCGATTTCTTCCAGACAACCTTTGGGTAGTGGAGACTAGAGAAAAACAATAAGCAGTAGGTGGTGCATAGAAACAAAAGAGACGAAATAGATAACACAGCACATTCATATGAATATACATACTTAAATAAATACAAAATAAACATACATATACGTACATATATACATATATAATACACACAATAAGAAACAACAGTGTCAACTTAAAAACCTAAGGAAGAGATAAATAGTATTCCTTAAGTTGCGATTTAAAGCTACCAATAATTTGATTGATTTGGTTGATTTGTGTAAGATTGTCCCATAATATATATATTTTTTATATTATTTATTTTAATGTATAATATGACAGTTGCGCGAGGCGCGGCGACAAGAGCAAGCGAACAACCCGCACTACCTGAAGGACGACTCGCCGCGCTCCTACCAGCAGGAGGACGTGCCGGTCGCGGAGATCGCGCTCGAGGTGCCGCTCGTGGTGCGCGGTGAGTAATTCACGCTATTTATTATCCATTGTAAACGACACATGTGCACTCCGCGCGATTGTCGCCAACAAAATGATAGAGAAATTGCGCCAATCGCGCTACACATGCGGCAACCTCGCAGGGCTGCAGATGCGTTCTAGGGAGCTAGGAAGATTATGCGCTCCTGCCGCTCTGCCGCAGGCCCAATCTAAAAATTGCCCCTTCTTGCCTATACACATAACAATTAAGGAGGCAATTACGGCCCAAGTCCAATATTGCCCCTGCGGCAGGTGTGTGAGTAGCCGCCTTACCTTGCGCACGACATTCATGGCCGGCCTAGGGTAGAGCGAGTCGAGTGCTCGCTCTTTAGGGGTCAAATGACGAAGGGGCGACCTAGGGTGCCAGTTAACAGGGTCGCTAAGGCTCGCAGTACTCTGCTCAAGGGCTAGGTTGGGTTGGCGCTGGCTACATTACTCCGAATCAGTGGCGAAAATTTAATGAAAATGCTAGGGTTGGCATTACACATTAATATTTTTAACATCACATATAAATAATTTTATGTCTGCTATATATTTATTTTATTTATAGGTATATTTTCAAGTAGCGGATATAACAATTTGGTACATATTTATACTCCATAATAGAGGAGACCATGATACTCATTGATGTCATATGTCATATATATACTTAATCACTTAATTTTTTATTCAGTGTAAATAAGGATTTCCTGAATCATGTTGATGAATTTTCTCAGTTAAATTGGAGCTGGTAACAAAATTGAAATAAACCGAATGCGACGTGGAAATGGTTCGTAAATGTAGTTTAACTGTATAAAAGATGCCATTTTTTTTAATACATAAGCGTATTCAATAAAGTTGTTTTCTGATAAATTATCTTTTTAAGTTGTTTTTTCCTACAGGTTGTTAACATGATATGTGCAAATGCATTATAAATTTTAAAGTGAGTTTTTTCTTAAATTATTTTAAGTGGTCGCAGTATTCAGAAAATTTATGACAAATGGAAATTAATACATAAAAGATGACCACAGATTCCACATGCAATAACCAGACATCAGACTTTTGGAACGAAGATGTAATAAAAAAAGTATGTTTTATAACGAGCTACACGAAATATATATTGTGTGACAACCCTGTGATTCGATTTTATTGAATTTTCGCCACTGATAACGGGGTCTGCTCCGAATATACTACATGTATATGTTTACCCTTAATGTAGAGAGGTATAAGATAATCCTGAAGAAAAACTTAACTCTCTGAGTAATAGGGAGGCCGATGGGAGTCGAGTTTATAGACGCTCTGCCACTTAGTTACACGTTTTATACAATAAATTCTGTGTTATATGTATTAGTTTAGCTTACATATTATGTTCATATTTCAGCCAAGCGATCCGACGCTTACCTGACTGTCTCAATGAGGGACAGCTCAAAGAAAAAGAAGTCGAAGCGAACGAGCAGCAAGCGGAAGAGCAAAAAGGAGCAGTCCTCGGAGTCGGAGAGTGAGGGGGAGGTAGTGGCGCGGCCCGTGGTCGCGGAGGGGGGCGAGCTGCCGGAGGGCGCGGCGCCGTCCGACGACGAGCCCGCGCCGCCCGCCGACGACCCGCACCGCGCGCTCGACCTGGACCTCGACTTGTTAGTTGACACTCACTATTTTGCCCTTTTTCTCATTCTTTTATTTACGCTGTTTACACATCTCCGCGGCGGAATCAACACCGCCGCACCGCTGCTCGATTTCACTGAGTTATTCGTAGTATGAAGTGGGAAACCGACTGTTCGGTATGGTTTCACATTCGACCCAAAACAATGGCGAACACTCGGATAAAACGGTGCCGAGGTGTCCGCCGCGGTGATGTGAAATAGGCGTCACACATAAAAGCCGTTATTTTGTGTATGAAGGCAATAATAATCGTGAAAGAATTAGGATCAATTGCACTGTCTGTCACCGTTAAAACAAAGAATGCTTATTACCTTGAATATTATCTGTAATTCATGTCGATGCATATCAATATTGCTTAAGTTTACGCAATATGGTAACTTCCATAGGATTAAATTTTTGACGAAACTGAATAAATATCAGCATACTAAATATTGAGAACTTGTAATTTTGACTAGACTCGTCATGTGTACTTTGTTTCAGACCACTACGCGACGACGAGCTACTTACTTCTAGAATACATCAGTACCCCTCGCCAGAGACAGGCCTTCTCTATAAAAAGACAAAAGAAAGTAAGAAAGCCAAGTTCGAAAAGAATACTGAGAAATCTCAAAAGAAAAAGAAGGAGAAAAAGAACAAACACACCAAAGAAGGCGACTTAATTATACCTGACTTGGACAAATACGTAGCACCGGAAGATGAAGTCACAGAGATCGTGAGGGCAAAGGAGAAGAAACGATCGAAGACGAGTAGCGGGACGGGGGAGCGGGACAAAACTAACAAGACTGAAAATCACAAGAAAAAGAAGGAGCCGAAAGACAAGGAATCTAAGAAGAGGTACTCTAAAAAAGGTAATGACGATAAGGCTAACATATATATTATCACAAAAAATGTCCCGCAATGACGTCTTTACTGCGGGGAAGTACATAGCTTATGGTCAGACAAGACAACCAAAAGTGAACATCAGTACCTATAATGTTGGTATCGAAACTTATATCTCACATAGTTTGTGATCATTTCAAAAGTGAACTTTTTTTTTTTATTAATTCAAAAGCGACTAAGCGGAATTTCGACCACCTATATCTGTCTCTTATCACCAGAGCCCGGAATTTTTGCGACAAAACTAAAAAATGTCGCAACCTAGTTAGTGGTACATACCTAAAAAATATGCTAGATTTGGATATTACATTTCAATATTCTCCTCAAAAACAAACCACACCACAGATCGCGAAAATCTCAAACAAGCAATCAAACGCATTTACAATAAACGAGCTATCAGTCGCGTTTACAATAAACAAGCGATCAGTCGCGTTTACAGTAAACAAGCGATCAGTCGCGTTTACAATAAACAAGCGAAGCGATCAATCGCGTTTCGATGTTCGCGGTTCTCCTAGAGACTTTTGCGATCTGTGATGTGGTTTGTTGTTGAGGACAATATTGAAATGTAAAATCCAAATCTAGCATATTTTTTAGTAAAACGCTACATTTGCCTCAGCATTTGGCTTTAAGTACTTGTAATTTAGTATTAATTAGCAATTTTCTTTTCAGATAATCACGAAACGAAAATAGGATATGAAGAAGCTTTAGGAATTTCTACACCTAGCAAAGAAGTTCTATAGAAACTTTTGTAGGACGACATACTTACCTACACCACGTTTTAGAAAATATGTCCTTGATTCTTGTCATATTACTCATGCTATGTTTCAGTGCAATGTTGAGTTGAACAATTAAGTAATAATTTTATTATTGTTAGTATATACGGCATTGTTTTCATTAATATTTAGAAGTAAACATGTCCATTTATGTAAGTAACATTTATATAAGTGTAGTTGCAAATGCAAGAAAATAAAAAACCTTATAATCATGTACAGATTTATTAAAAATATTTATATGCGAATTAGGCTTTTCCCTGCACTACTTAAAAAATTGAATATAAAAAACACTTATATATTATACACAATTTACGTTGTTTCTTTATACTGGTAAAAACATGAATCATAATATTTTCATACTTTAGGTAGGTACATAATGACACTGGCTTGTTGACTGGCACTTGCTAAAAGGGTAGAATCCGGTTAACTGGGCGACAGGGTTCGGCCTGGGGTGGCCACGGCGTTGAACATTCTTCTCGCCACTCGTTCATTTCTTGTAACTCAAATTGATCTGTAAAGTTAATGCTATGAATATTTTTGCGTATACATACTATTAGTACGGACGTTTGCTAATGAGTCCAAAGCCCGGATGACGGGAGCAAAAATACACTTTTCCTAGTAAATAATTAAATATCGACTATTCTGTCGACATCCATACAAACAATTTTGGAATCAGAAATTTATTGATCATCTTACATGTCAGGTTGTTATACTATATTACATCAGGTACGCTTTATAGGTATATAATCCAGTTAACTAATTAGTAATTAGTTAACTGGAATAATATACAGGGTGGAAAGATAAGTCGGACCCTGGAGGAAAACTACCTTAAAACGTTGAGATAGCTCAATTCACTGAGAGGAAATTCTTTAATTTCTTTAAAGGGACATAACTGCATTTACAAATTTTTGGAAAAGAGTAAAGTTTTCAAAAAAAGTATTTATTTTGTAATTTTTGCCATAAATAATTTTTATGACACTTGATGCCAATCGATCCTGTTACCAACGAGGATAAAAACTTCTTAATACCAACCAAGTTTAGGGCACAAGAGAACCCATAAATAATAATAATAATATTTTTCATACAATTAGTATGGAAAAAAGTGAAAATTAAGAAAAAAACTGTGAATGCAGTTTTAGTGTTTAGGAAAATAAAAGAATGTTTCCTTTGAGCGAATTGAGCTATCTCAAGGTTTTAAGGTAGTTTCCCTCCAGGGCCCGACTTATCTTTCCACCCTGTATAATATACTGTATAAAGTTTTAGTATGACATTACGTTTTGGTATGGGCGAATAATCTAAAGCATCTTTTTATTTTTTTAAGATTCATAATTTTTCATAAGTTATGGATTTTTTCCCTTGTGAAATTGGGAATTTTAGAATAAGTAATTTTTTGTGTTATATTGGTTTGCTTCGGCAAAATAGGAACTCAAATCCATTCTTGGGTTCTAAGGAATATTTATTTATTTTAGTTAAAATTTATTACACAATAAAAAAGAGCATAAAAGGCGAACTTAATGTCAAAAGGCATTCTCTACAAGTTAACCGTCAGGCCAAACAGAGATTGAAAGAAGGTAATTATTAGGTAGGTGTGGGAAATTATTACAAGCATGGGAAATTTTAAACTATATAGCTGCTAACTCTAAATATCTATGTTAAATAATAATCTAATTCATAAATAAATAAATAATACACACATATACAGGGTTACATCTGAGAGGTGATCATTTATATGTTTTTGTAACTCAATAAATAACTACCTATTGATTGAGTCCTACTAATATCAGGTATTTTTTTTATTTTTTGTCATTTATTTTTCTTTCAAATGTGATAATATTAATGTAAAAAGTTTTATAAGATATTTAAGGTAAAAAATATATTAAATTACGAAAATTGTTATTAACGACAGTTCCATTTCAAAGAGGTAATTCAATTTTCTTATTTAAATATTCTAATAAGTAAATTATATAGCGAGGCAGCAGTGGAGGAGATAAATTATAACAAGATGACGAATGAAAGAGAGATTTAATTAAAATATAAAAATTATATCTAGATCTTAACCTAAGGTGTTGTCCTAAGACCCGATGTTAGGTGTCAAAAGGCACAGTGGATGCGCACTCTGGTTTTATCAATACGACGGGACCGATTGCCCAATATCGATGATGCGCGGCGCGGGCGGCTGCAACGTAACGTGATGACGTAGACGCATACGCAGGCGTGATGCAGTGCTGATGACGCGACGTTGTGAATTATACCGGTGACGTAGCCATGCTGTGGTGCAGTGTGCGAGGTGCGTATATAACAAGTAGTTTCAATATCCCGAAAACCACGTCAAATCCATACTAATATTATAAATGGGAAAGTGTATGTGTGTGTTTGTTTGTTTGTCCGTCTTTCACGGCAAAACGGGGCGACGAATTGACGTGATTTTTTACGTGGCTAATTGAAGGGATGGAGAGTGACATAGGCTACTTTTTGTCTCTTTCTAACCCCCCACTTCCCTAAAATGGGGGGTGGAAGTTTGTATGGAGCATTCCGGGGGGCAATCAGGAAAGGGGAACCGTGTTACCCTGAATTTAACGCGAGCGAAGCCGCGGGCAAAAGCTAGTGAAAAATAAATTACAAAAACATGTAAAAAAAAGTGGGGGCATTCAACTGCTAGTTGTTTATGGAGTTAGAAAAACATAACTAATCATTTCTCAGATGTCACCCTGTATATACAATGTGTGTATTATTTATTTATATATATATATGATACGGTTATGTATTATATATAATATACATATATATACCTGCTACTGCACTCATGAATTCTAGCTATAAGATTTTTCTAGAAGATGTTTTCGCAACTTGCTCTTAAAAGAGGATTTGGTTTGAGCTTGGCGTATTTTAACCGGGAGGGCATTCCAAAGACGAATAGCGTGTAAGGTGTAAAAATGTGACATAGAACCGGAGCGGTGATAAGGGATAGAAAGTATTAGCGTACGGGAGGAACGGAGCTCGCGGCCTGGCTGTGCCGTAACATTGAAATTTGGACCACATGTAGTCCGGTGCAGCTGGATCATTTAATATGCTAAAGAGCGTACACAGAACCCTGAGACAACTACGTTCACGAACACGAAGCCAATTGAGTTTTCGTCGAAAGGAAGAGACATGGTCATACAAGATATCTAAGAGTCCTTGTGAGATATTGGTAAAGCATATGTATGAGCCATAATCAATAACTGGCAGCACCAGGGCCTGAATGAGAAGTCTGTACTTGTCGGTGGAAAATGTTTAAATCTGTACAGTGGCCTCAAGGTATTAGTGACTACGACACACGTCAGAAACCTGGGGTTCCCACGTCAAGCACCGGTCAGAAATCAGGAACAATCATGCCGAATGAAATATTTTGTTCAGGAAAAGCCGTATGTTTTCTGCTATAACGGCCAATATAAAATCATAATCCGTAAAATAAAAACAAAAGATACGATCCAAAGTGAATAACCATGATCTTCAGGTTGAAAGATGGAAGCTGATTTTTAGGCCTTAGGGTTCCTTTATAGTTTCGCCATGTCCGTCCTTCCCCGGCTTTACTCAGTGATGAGTAAGTATGTGTTTAAATCACGCGTAAAGGTAGCAGTGGTAAAACAAAAAAAAAAAAAAAAATTGTACCTCCTGTAATGGTGCGTACACACCGGGCCAACGAAGGGCTATCTATCTCATTCTAACAAATAGCTGCTGCCGCATAAGTGCTTCGCGTTCGTTGGCTCGGTGTGACCCACCTTCACACATATGGTGGTGGGTGATTTATTTTCGCTCCAACCCTATCGTATGGGGTGTCGTTGGATAGGTCTTTAAAGATAAGAACAAGGGTCTTCTAAAACAATTTTTGGATAAAACTAATACTTTCGTAAACAATAGCTCCAAAAATTTAAAAAAATAATCGAAGTGAGGTCTGATAATTACTTTCAGTGAAAACTATATTGAATAAAATTGGTTATGCCGTTTTTGAGTAATAACTCAAAAGATGCATTGTAAAAGGACTTACGTCCCGCAAAATATCCCTTGAAAAACGACCTTTTGAACGGATGTATGGTAATAGGCCAACAACTACGAAACCCTACACCGACATTTTCTTGTCCGGTTTTTCTGTATTTGATCTGTCTATTCAAATGTAAATTACTGTTATACCATCTAACGGGACCGATGGACATTTCCTATACGCGGCCCCGTTGTGACACAGATAAAATAAGTGAAACTTAAATAAATTTCTATTATATCACTTATTAGTCTGTTCTAACTTTTGTCACGACACGGCATCGTTGTAGATGGTAAATACTTCTCAATCAATAGGTGACTACAATAAGCGTTCCGATAGAGAGCATAATGTGGGGGACGGTGTCTTACTCGCACTCGTTACTCATAACGAACCGCAGGCGAGTTTCATAATAAGATCACACGAGTGTTTTAAGGCCTAATTACGTACAGTTGCATACACTGCTATCTACACTCATAAACCATGTTCGGAAACCATAGAATGACCACCATTGCACGCCATGGCCAACTCGATTTCCGCCATACAAAAAGTTGTAGAATATGAAAAAACCTTTCCAATGATATATGGCTTGTCATTATTGGTTTCTAGGCCAGAGTCCATACAAATCTGCCCATCCTCCTTTGAAACTCATAACTTAACAATATTTGAACATGTAAAGTTAAAATTACGTTACTGCCACAGATAAAAAGCTTATCATAGTAAAATCGGTTGTGGTAATGCTGGCCATTGCCTACCGTTTTTGAACACATTTTAGAGGACTTACAATGTGAGTGTAGATAAAATTATATAATTTTATGGCAGTTAACGTCTTATTGACAAACGACAATGATGTGTACTTTTAATTGAATACGTCACGTATTATAATTTCAGCCGTGTTTATGACATGTTTCAAACCTGCACGGATATATGTGTCGCTTAACTTCAAGCTCGGATAGGATAGATCCATTCGACCCTCTCAGCAAATATCTACCCTATTAAGTTTTCATAATACCAAAATCGCATAATCTGGCAGATGGGTTTATCCGAGTTTGTAGTTAAGCGACACATATGAAGCACGTTGAAAACCCTATTTTATTTTTTAAGAGCGCATGACAGCTAAAGTTTTCATATCTGTTGCTAAATTTCAAATTCAGGAAGGAGAATCTTCTATACTTGTACTATAACATAGTATGTGACATATTATGGGACCAGTGCCTAATTCGTAATTATATGTAACACCACCTCACACGTCGTGATCCGTGAATCCGCGGACATGCAAATGATAGACATACTTTCGAAAAACATTTATAATCCTCCTTCGGATGTCGAATACCAAATGATAATAATGTGATGGGGTTTTTAGTGACAGAATCAAATAAGGTATTCCTACGGGTTTACAAGAGAAAAAAAACTACAATACAGATCTAAACCAAAATGTATTACAACAAGTGACCTTTCAAGCCAATAAATAATAATTACTCGTGGTTTACGGTGTTAATACAACATTGTACTTCAATTACTTTATTCCCAATAAATACATGAACATAACAATTGTATCTATTTACAAAGAAACATTTTACAAAATACTTGATTATTGCATATTACACGTTTCACGGTAAGCCGTTCAGGGCTTCCAATTAAACAATACTTACTAACTGTATACTTGGCGAGACAAAGTACAGTACGGGTACATACAGAAGCATTACATTACTACACAACGACGGTGCTAACCATAAATTCAATAAATATAATGATGTAATAGTTACTAATAAATCTGACCTTAATATTACTAATGGTTGGCGTACAACCCATGTCAAGTTCGTAAGCTTCGTCGACTAATATTATGATTACTATTTTAATTAGTTGAATAACTCTTAGTAAAAGGCTTAGCTTAAATAGGATCGACTTTTTAACCGTGACGTCACCTGACTATCTGAAATTAATTCATCGTGTAGTAGTGAAAATTTAATATGTAAAGACGCATCTGCATAATTCCGTTGTTATGCTTGTCTCAGGATGTTGTTTTATTATCATATGCAGTTACTGTGATATCAAAAGATTTTATCAAAAGTAGTATAAGATACGCAATCAAGCATTTGTGTGGTTAACTTTCTTCATATGAATAAGTCTCAAAAGCTAGACACGATGGTATCAAAATCTCAAGTAAATGAGATAAACAAAATGTAAAAGGACCAAAAAATAAATAAAACATTTATAATTCGTACCTATCTAATCTACTATGAATAGTCATATTTATGCAACTACTTCTACAGTAACTCTTAAAATAACTATAACAATATCTATAATATGATAAACTTCGCTAGTAACAATGAATCAACTGACCGCGTACAGTTTAACAATAATATTCGAAGAAGCAAACAAAACTTTGACGGTAAAGACGTTTTCGTATTTCTAATTGAAGTGCTCAAAGGTCATTCTTGAAGCTTATATAATAATAAGGAATATGGTTAACATTAAATAAATGCGTAATACTTTAACATTACACAATATAGGTATTTGCGAGATTATTTACTGACGTTTCATAAATAGTGACATTACGGCAATAGGTACTCCTTAGCAGTCGCTTTAAGATAGTTAAAAATTATATAGACATCTAAATTCTGTTTTGTTATGATTTAATAAAAATCACGCGCAAACACTTCGCGCAAATGTCAGATAACGTACCTATAACCGAACTGCAAGGTACTAAGCCGTAAAGGTTATCTCGCGTTTCACAGACGACGATACTACGAGGAACAGATCGAATGACCTTTGGACCGGTGAAACATGATAGATGAGTGTAAACAACGGCAAACTGACGAGTTTGCCGAGGTTTGGAGCTAATACTGCTTTACTTCTCGAGCATGTATCTAGGGATGTCGAACTTGACCTCTACTCCGGCCTTCTTGGCGAGCGTGACGATCTCGCTGAGCTGCACGGCGAGCGCGGCCGCCTCGTCCAGGTCGTCCCGCGGCACTATGCGCAGCCCCGACTCCGCGATCAACTTGCGCGCCTCGTTCACCTTCGTGCCCTGCCCAACCACAAATATTATGTTATCAACACCCATATTCTAAGTGCTCAATTAACCTCTTGAACGCCAATAACACTTAAAGGTGTCCATAAGTAGTCGTGCCCTCAAAGCCAAGAACAACTATTAAGCGTTATGGCGCTCGCAGTTAAACTAACCTTCATATGTAGGTAATTTCAAGTAAGGCTGCGTTTCCACCAGAGCTGTGCGAGGATGCCTCGCTCGCATTTACAGCTCAGCGGAGCGAAGTTTTTGTACATACAAAACAAGGGAAGCATGTGTGCGAGGAATGTGCTGCTAGCTACTAAACTATCAGTTACTAGACGGCGTTTGTCAGAGGCTACACGCCCTCGCTACGCATCCTCTCACCGCTCAACAAACCTTGCAGCGTATCTTTGCACCGCTCAGCTACCTCGCACGTCTCTGGTGGAAACACTCACAACACAACGTTCCACATCCTCGCCACGTGTCCTCGCACCGCTCAGCTACCTAGCACCTCTGGTGGAAACGCAGCCTAAGGTTGCTCGAGTCCCGGGATTTTGGTGTGTGAATGGAGTTTTTGTATATGACGTATGGCGTTCAAAGGGTTAAACTATTTTTAGTTTGCAATGCAAGCTAAAAAATATCGTAAGGTAAGTTAACATTCAATGTTAGTATGTTCGACAATGTTCTATTTTGTCAAGCGTAGATTTGATGAATTTGTACATTTTGTCGAATTGATGCGCAAAACACGTCACCTTTGTCATGTTTTGGATACACAGTATCCTTACGAGTATTACGTTTTTTCTTACTTTACATGTCATAGCGTCGTCAGACAGTAATACTTTTATCATCATATTTGCTCATAAAACGTGGCATTTTACGAAGTTATAGTAATCCCCGGACGCTATTGACTTATGTTACAAAGTAGAGTCATAAAAGCCCTCTGCTTTCCGCTGGACTCTCGTTTTAAATATTTCTGTAACTACCACGTTGCATAATATATTACATTTTAGATTGTGGTATTATGAAGCAATTATGAGACAGGACTGGTGGACTGGCGATGGCGTTGCGCGTACCTGGAGTCGGACAATGACTGGGATCTGAATGTTGAGGTTCTTGGCGGCGGTGATGATGCCCTCGGCGATAACGTCACAGCGCATGATGCCGCCGAAGATGTTCACCAGGATGGCCGTCACTTTCGGGTCGGACAGAATGATCTTGAAGGCTTCCTGTACAAAAAAATAAACTAACGGTAATACGCAGGCTCAGCTTCTAGTGCCAGTAGCATTGTAAAGGAAATAAGATTGTGGGAATGGCGGCATCTTATTCTTTAGATTAAATTTACCATTTGTTAGAAAGCGGTGGATGGACGTCCGCATCGACCGGTACTACCAGCAGGTATGTCTATGTACACAGGTTTTTATTGCTAGCCATATTGCGCTAGGTGATTAGGTAGGCCAAACTAAAAAACTTTTACGATGGGACCAACTCCGAAATCATAATTTTTTTTTGGCTGTTTCATACATTTCGGCAGATCAGACGTCGACGTTTTCTATGGGGAAGGCAAAATTGTTTGTTTGGGATTTCGGGTTTGGTACCAAAAAAAAAATCACCCCTCACAATATTGCTACCCTGAATTAAAAATCACCCCAAATACCTATTAATTACTTTGAAATTTAATAATATTAAATTCATATTTTACATACAGCTACTGTGAAGGTTTTAATAGGTTTTAGAAAACATGTCATTATATTATAGTTCTTTACATTTTCGTTTTTTTCGCCACTGGTATGTACGGTCCACTTGACAAACTATAAATAATAAACGATAGGTATGTCGCATCAAACTTATGCACGTAATGCAACATCAATTATAAACTACCACAATGTATAGTTCGTTTATATTTTTATGATT
Organism: Pammene aurita; assembly: GCA_947086415.1. NCBI lineage: Eukaryota > Metazoa > Arthropoda > Insecta > Lepidoptera > Tortricidae > Pammene > Pammene aurita. The sequence continues at coordinate 20,323,119 of OX352289.1, forward strand.
AGAAATTGGGTAATAATATAAGAAGTAGTCGCCAACCTGCCCTTTAAATGTTGATTTAAATACACCGCACGCAATGACGCAAACCACCAAACGATAACTAACATGATCAAGAGTTCATTTTCGTAAATAAAAAATAAAAATACAGATTTAATAATCCAAAACAACAATTAAATCACAATTTCCTATTAGATTTTCGTCCTATTTCGTATATACAGTGACATAAGGTACGTTTAAAAACAGAACCCGTGTTTCATAATGATTAATGTCTGTCTCTGTAGGTTTTTTCATTGTGCAGCATTCACAGGAATCATAAAATTGTTAACAAAAACAATGCATTATTAATAAATCTTAGCAAATGTATGTAAATGTAATTGGTTTCCTAGCAAATTGTTGTGAAAAAATAAGTCCCGCCGTTCTTGCCGGTCATAATTCTTCTCGGGTCAGAGGTGTAGGGTTAGAACCGGTGTAGTTTTTTTTTCTCTTTTACTTTAATAAACCATCTGACGTGTAAAAGTGCCCTTGTGGCCTACTTACTGAACAAATGTTTGAGTTATAGTTTTTGAACATAAATTGACAAACTACCCTAAAAACGTGACTGATAGTGATAACAAAACCTCGTGCTGTCTTCTGTGAGGTTCTTTATAAATAATGCTAAATAAAACGATCTATAGTGTAGCTGTAGATACAAAGACGGCTCGTCAATATAATCATTAATCAGCGAATGGACAAATCAATACGACTTAATTCAGTAAAAAGTATTCCAAGGCTACACGTGCTGTGAGTGTCAAAAATTAATCAAATGAGCATCAATAAAGCTATTAATATCCTGGCGACCGCACGTGGCGGCGATGCAAAAACATTCTATGTGTGAATGAACTACATCACTCAACTACATATACATAGTTTCCAAAAATATTCTAGGTCTCACCAAATTGAAGTGAGGCACAAACGAAATGACAGGCAAAATGGGTCGTATTAGGTTAGGACCCCTCAGTCTGTGGAACTTGCGCGATGACTGTAATTCTCTGGATAATATGTATGCATGAGCAAAGATTTATGTATGGTACAAGGATGATTAAGACATGGATGGACAATGCCTATACAAAATCGCGTTCCTCGAACCTTCACATACGTCTGTTTTCAGTACTGAGTGCCACAGCGCCATCTGTTGAGTCTGGAGTAGAGTTATTCTGTCAGCGTCAATCGCCGAACAAAATATTAGAAACTAGAATTTATTTATTTAATCTTAATTGCACAAAATAAGATGGTACTAATGGCGGACTTAATGCCATAAGGCATTCTCTACCAGTCAACCAATGGGCTTAACATAAAGGTTAAGTAGGAATTTAGCGTTTGTGGTGACCGATAGATGACGCTAGTGCTTTAGCCTGAAATAAGGGAACGCGGTTTTGTATAGGCATTGTCAATCCATGTCTTAATCATCCTTGGTATGGTATGAGTAGTTGTATGGTGTGAGTAGGTAGTGTGAGTACATACGGAGACGGCCTGCGCGGTGGCGCCGCCGCCCACGTCGAGGAAGTTGGCCGGGTCTCCGCCGTACAGCTTGATGATGTCCATGGTGGCCATGGCCAGCCCGGCGCCGTTCACCATGCACCCGATCGTGCCTGACAAACAAACCACACATCTCAATATTGCTCCCTCGAATAGTACATTGTTGTAGAGGCTTGAAAGTAAGCTATAGGTGGATCGAGTTAGTTCGAGATACGAAGATACGAGTCCACCTATAGCGCTTTCGGCCGAGATATTACATAGTGCTTTTTCACGACTACTGTGAGGAAATAAAAAAAAACATTTGTCATAATAATATAAGTGCTTTAATAGAATATCCAATTCAGTATTCCATTCCCGCCTTTTCACTTTCAAAAAGCGTTTTTCGGTTGTTTGCTTCAAACCGACTCATTACTTAGAGGCGTTTTTGATAGAAAACCACAAACGGCTAAAAAAGTAAAAACGCCTTAAGGGTGAATAAATGGTTTTGACGTTTCTTTTTTTTTAAACAGGTAGTTGGCCCGATAAACAACCTTATTTTATTTTTGAAACATAAAGTTGTGCCAAAAAAATACCTTTTAATGTTTTTAATTTTTTTTTTTTATACCACGACGGTGGCAAACAAGCATACGGCCCGCCTGATGGTAAGCAGCTACCGTACCCTATGGACGCCTGTAACTCCAAAGGAGTCACATGCGCGTTGCCGGCCCTTTACAAAAAGGAGGATTCACTGTGTTGACGACTAAAGGAACAAGAAGGTCCCTTATCGTCAACACACTGGGTCCTCTTTGAGCTCTTTGGCAACCTTACACACCAGCAGCAATGAATGCAATGACACAACTGGACAATTTACTTTCCAACTAATGACATTTCATCGCTACAATAACATTGCTGTAGTGGTGGTTCAGGTGCTACAGCAAATGCTTACTTTCCAGCTTGGATTTTGACCATCTTTTGTCACATTTCCGAACAGTAGCGTGAAAATGTACATTGTACTATAGACACTGTCAAGTAGATGCAAACTTAGCGTACACGGATTTGTATATCCCTTCCCTAATTAATATCATAGAAATGAGACTCTGTTACCTCTGGTCTGTTACCTTTTCACGCTTATATCGTTGAATTGAGTCCTGGGGAAGGACATAGTATAATTATTACTATTAACCATTCCTTAGAGTAAGGTGAAAGGAGGGGAGTAATTTGCTAGACTAAATCTACGCTCCGTGACTTTGTGCGTAGAATCTACGAATCTTATAGTTCACAATTGTCATAAAGTACTAGGGATATCTACAATTGCCAACAAGTAAAATGCTATCGGAGTGTTATTACCGTCGAGAGCAATGTAGTTGAGGTTGAATTTAGCGGCCTCGATTTCCTTGGGGTCCTCCTGCGTGATGTCGCGCAGCGCGAATAGCTCCTTTTGCCTGAAGTCGGCGTTGTCGTCGAATCGGAACTTGGCGTCCAAACAGAAGACTGCAAACAAAAATAAATACGGTATACTTACATTTAATATAATATATTAAAGTGAATTTTAGCAATTTACTACATAACAATAGTAAAATGGAAGTGTTTATTCGTTTGTTCATAAAACGGTTTAATTTAGATTTAATAAAATAGTCCTCAACAGCATGCCTTATCATCAATCGTATTTTACAAATGGGAACAAGTGACTTAATCCTAAACAGTCAAACAGCAACACATTAATAAATTTAGAAAACGATTGATACTATAAAGTTCTATGGGAGGTTTACATTTTGACGTTGCGATATATTACGATGAATGCTTTGTATGTTTAGGCCAATTTTGAAATCCGACCCGGTTATCTTCAAAAATGATTTTATGACTGCTACGGGACAATTAAATTTATCTAAACGAAAATAGCGAATTGAGTTAATAGCAATATTTATGCGTAAACAAGTAAGAAACCTCAAAATACATACATTTACATTTGTACCTGTTGTAATATTATTAATAAGCGAACACAAGAGTAATAAGTTCTTACAGTTGCCAGAGAGGGCGTCCTCGGCGTACGGGTTCACCTCTATGAGCAGGGCATCTTTTTTCAGGAACAGCTCATACATTTTGGCGATCATAGCGGAAGCTTCTTGTTGTCTTTCTTGAAGCCCAATCTGTGAAAAAGAAAAACATATTTAAAGTTCAGCCTTAATAAAAAATTACATCAGAGACGAGTTTTAATAGGATCCTAAAGTTATTAAAAAATTTGTACTACCTACAAGAGACGATTTATAAGAACTTGTTATAAAAAATGTTACTTACAACTTTTGATTTTATTGTTATTTCCAATACGCGACTTATGTCTTAACTTAACATTACCTTCGCTGCATACATAATTTTGGATCGGCAATAAGCGAAACTGCGATGTTTGTTAACATTATATTTAGACATAAATAGGTAGTTATGATAAAAGTAGACTTGCATTTTCAGCACTCTGCGTTAAGCGTTTATAAAGCAACAGGACTCTATTTCCCACCATTATTTGAACTTTACTTCAAGTGATAGGGTTCAATTTCGCATAATTTATAACACCCCTATGCCCTTAAAGAGTTTAAAATATGTGCTCGTATTGCTCCAAAATGAATGATAGTTGGCACCTTCTCGACGACGCGGTTGATCTGCTCCGCGGTGATGCCCGTCATGATGTCTATGGGCTCGTAGGTGATGGCCTCCGGGTTCTCCGCGGCCACGTCCTCGATGTTCACGCCTCCTTGCGACGACGCGATTATCACGGGACCCTGAATTACACGTACTTTTTATTACGGAGGAAGTAGAAATGTCGCCTATATCCAGACACACTGCAGTGTCTTAGCCGAGTTCAAAGAGGCCATTCGACACTGAAGTATGTGTACATAATATTCGATATAATAAACTAGACACTGAAACTATGTATAAACTGAATTAAAATATAACAACCAGTGTTTATGGTATCTACTTATATTATACCCGTGAAAAGTGTACTGTATGTTTGGCTTCACAACATTTTCTTTAACTCTGTTTCTTTAACTTATAATCTTGAAGAAAGGGTCGCGTCCAGCGCCCAGATATGGTAGATCCGCTTGTAGTGTGTTATATGTGAACTATTTGCGAACGGACTTCTAACTGCTTGAGTGGATTTCGTAGTAAGTTTTTCACTAAAAGTTACCGTAACAATCTAACATTGCAACCCGCTTGCGCGTTTGTGGAACGTGGTCTACCCATTGCAAATCGTACTGATTCATTTTAACAATGACCTATGAAACAATCAGCAATGGTTTGCCATGCACACGTTCCATAAAGCGGCTGCGATTGAAAATTCAACTCATTTAATTGTCACGATTAATCGTTATAGTGAGAAGTCATGTTAGTGACGCGCAAGCGGCGCCTTGGTTTATCCCCATCTGTCCCTAATCGCTCCGTCGGTACAAGGGACACATGGGAATGATTCGTGAAAAAAAACCTATTCTCATCTGTCCTCCCCTCCCGGCTGGCACATGTACACCGGCGCATTCGCGAGATTTGAACGGACCTTCGAAGAACACATTCGGCTAACTCACGTTGAAGCTGCGTTCCATCATGATGGCGACGTAGAACTCGCGGCGCGGAAACTTGCGCTCCGTGACCATGACCATGTTGCAGATGCGCCCGCCGGCGCCGGTCTGCTTCGTCACCAGTAACTGGTTGAGCATCTTGCCCGCCAGGTCTGCGGCCTGCTCGGGTCTAACATCAAAATTACACTGTTAAGAGTTTTGAAACTTTTAGAAGTCTTAACGTTATTAAGAGTCGATTTAAGCAAATACGGCATTTCAAAAGTGTGTTCTCACTCCAATTAGTAAAAGTAATATTTAATTGCCATTTTCGAACTGTAAGCACAGATAAGAGTTATGGAATATTAACTTCAACATTTTTTAAAGGTTTGGTGTAGGATCTCTGACTTCTATTAAATTGGATTTGTACACATTTCCTTAATATACATTGCATATATAATGAATGATAATAGTAGTACATAGTGTAAACGCGTTAAACCGTCCCGCGGAGCTATTTTAAAGATAATGAATAGTCCAAGGTCCAAAGTCAACGACCAATCAGCCAATTAGACGGAGGCAAGGCTCCCAATGCAGTTCACTTAATGCTAAGCCGAAAGGGCCTAAAATGATAGGTGTACCAATGCTAGTACCGACATTTTAGCTAACAGAGCGCAGCACGGGAAGCCGTCCATCAGACCTAATACAAACAAATAACAATTCACGGACGCTGCAGATAAGCCAATGCCTCGTAGGTATTAACGAGATTGAACGGCAACTAAATCCTGACATATTTTCCAACATACTAACTATAAAGGTACGGGTGCTAAAATTCACCAAGCGTGTTGTTTGATTAAGTAATCGGGGCTACACGTAGCAAGCAAGTGACGTCTTAAAGCGTGTTACCTACTCGTATTACATACGCCCAGAACAATTATTTATTACAACGAAAATGTACAATTGATTATTTACTATTTACATAAAGATATAATGGTTGCGTGCGAGACTAGGGCACCCGTCTGTCATATATGGGACGTAATAGATATTTCACAGCCAACAAATTTTAAAGTAGTTATAACATTTTGTTCTTTTTGCTACGTCTAGTGCGATCATCGCTTTTTAGTCTACACCACACACTTAGGACATAGGCACACCAACTGGAATTTATTTTAAGACGTGTTTATATATTTATTCGATACGAGGAGTCTGTTATTGGACTCCAACAAAAACACGGCAGCCAGTGAGCATTTGTCTCTTTGATCAGGTCAATCTTGTTATGACCATGTCTCGGGCACTTCAGACGCGTAATTATAGATGACATTGCAGCAATAAATTATCAATGAAATGAATGATTTATAGTTGTTTCGCTACAACACAGCCATCAAACTGTGCTTTGTTTACTTATTTTTAAACCTTGTGGTATTGCGACATGCTACTTTTTTTTAGACCTTGCGGCTAGGTATTGCCTAAATGTTTGGGCAGTGTGCGGTTCTAGAGAAATGTCTTCTCGTGAACTCTCCGGTTGTAGGATAAGGGAGCTCACCCTTGTCGAGGAATACTCGAGGGTTTTTCAAAAAAGAAGTGTACAGGTCTATATAGCTCTGGAGTTGTAGGTATTCACAGCGTATGGCGACCTCATACCATTAGAGAAACTATGCTTGTTTACCAACGACGTGACATGTTTTGTTAATAGCCTGAATAGAAATTGTAAATGGGAGGCGTAATATTGAATATTTAACGACATAACCATATTTGCTGCATATGTATCTGTCCGTGCAACTTGCTTTTTCATCCTTATGTCAAGTAGTCTTTACAGTATAAAACTTACGTGGAAACCATACGGACACCGCCTTTGAGACCATTCTTGAAAGATCCCTTTCCTCGTCCTCCAGCCAGTACCTGCGCAAAAGATAATCATAACATTCATAATGTTGTTCCGATCAGTATTTGCAACGAGCAACAATATAAGGGAGGTACAGACTAACAAGATTTACTGAAAATATGGCTAGTGAAAATTTGTAACCGACTAGCCTTATACCGTTATAATACTGTCAAAGAAACTGCTGCACGAATCGTTCTTGCGGCACTATTGTGGGGCCATTTTTTGGGCTGATTGTGTATGCCTAGAACTATTGATCGGGGAGTATTTTTATAGGTACTACTTGTTTGTATAATACTGAGCAATTAAATTCTGTAATATTTAATAAAGTGGAAAGGAAATGTCTTAAGGCACACCGCAAGCTCGACCTGGCTGAGGACTTTAATCAGCAGATGCAGCGGCAAGTAAATCAAAACAACGCAGTTTGCTAAAGAGTCGACGCATGGAACCCTGCTCTAAGGCTAAAGCAAGGTTGGTTATAGCAAGCCTTGCCTTGTGTCGTAGTTACACAGCTAATTCTTAAAATCTCGAGGGATCTTCAGACTCTACAGTAGATACGTCTGATATAATCCACGACATTAACGCAATGCCGTCTTTGTGACTAAAGACATCGAGTCATCGGAGTGCTTGGTATCGTCACGGTACAAACCTGGGCACTAAGGACGATGTCGTCGCTGTTGAGCTTCTTGGCGAACTTGAGTGAGTTATCCTTGGACTTGGCCACGTTGAACTTGGGCACGGACGGAGATTCCGGCGTCGCGCAGCAGCGTCTAGCTCACGTATGTACTTTGGTAACGTAACGGTACTAACCTGGGCCTTAAGGACGATGTCCTGGCTGTTGAGCTCCTTGGCGAACTTGGGCGCGTCGTCCTTGGACTTGGCCACGTTGAACTTGGGCACAGGGATTCCGGCTTCGCGCAGCAGCGTCTAGCTTGCTTATACTTTGGTAACGTAACGGTACTAACCTGGGCCTTAAGGACGATGTCCTTGGTGTTGAGCTCCTTGGCGAACTTGAGCGCGTCGTCCTTCGACTTGGCCACGTTGAACTTGGGCACGGGGATGCCGGCGTCGCGCAGCAGCGTGTAGCTCACATACTCGTGCACGTTAAGGTTGCGGACCTGCTGCTTGTGTGGCACCGCGGTCGCTGCCAGAAGCTGTCGGCCGAATCAGTATAAAGCTTATAATATATTTATGTAGAAAGTGGCTTTAAAGACATAGTGATTTCTAGAGTGGGAACGGATTTAAATTTAGTCCATTTTAACCCTACCAAGACACAGGTTTGCGCGTTTATCGCAAAAAAGCTTGCGTTTGTCGCTTCACCTCGTTTTGAGAGCACTTCCTTAACTGCCACTGCCAGTGTCCGAATCCTTGGCGTCGACATTTCGAGTGAAGTCCAGTTCCGCGGCCATTTAGATGGTAAGGCCAAGTTGGCCGATCGGTTAGACGATCGCTATACGAACACTAGTATAAACTTTAATGTATTATATGAAATTTGTATAATGAGATAATAAAACTAAACTAAACTAAACTAAACTAAACTATTTCCGGACCGATACGACCTTCAAACCTTCAAGAAAAGAGCGTATTCCCATCTTAAAGGCCGGCAACGCGCTTCTGACCCCTCTGGTGTTGCGGGCGTCCATGGGCGGCGTTAATTGCTTACCATCAGGCGATTCGCATCTGCTTCCAATTTCATAAACAAAAAAAAAAAAAACAGAATAAAAAAAAAACTTTTAAGGGCACATAACATCAAACAGGTTTTATTAATACTTTTTTTTCGTGTCAACTTCTGGCACACTTTGCAAAAACAAAAAGTGCCCTTAGATTCGCTCCAACCCTCTATATTTAAAGACATACTCGATACGAGTTCACTAAGTTACTTAAACATGCATCCACTATTATTTAAAGAGCAGTTAAAAGTTTTCCACTCTGCATTTTACAGTTTCGGATTCTTAATTCTTATCGTGTCGAGGTTCATAAGTTTCATACTTGAGATGGTCAATATGCAGCGATGTTGACGCCCAGGGGCGTGGCGTCCGTCAGGTCGAGCTCCGAGCAGTAATATGGGTAGGCGGGACAGGCCAGCAGGTGCGTCATGGTTCGCGATGCCGTGCCGGATCACCGGATTAAACGACCTAGCTACCTGTGCAGGCGAGCGGTGAACTACCCACGTGGCGTCCGAGTGTCTGTTCTTAATTGCTACTTAAAAAACAGCTCTGCTCTGCCAAGTGGGTAGTCCACCGTTCGCTATGCTTGTAGATAAACTAGCGTGCCTAGGTAGTAGCAGGCAATCAATAACGCATGGATGTGTAGCTATAATTACAGTGTGTGCAATATGAACATGGAAGTGGACATGCAATCAATAACTTCAAGCTCTCCCCCCGCGCCGTCGGTATATGTAACAAAAGCATCATCTAGCTACATATTATAGGGATATCTAGCCACTTCCATGAGTACTAAAGCATTATTAAGCGTTGCGCTTTAACTGTTCTGAACCAAATATCATTTCATCATCCCCGACTGCCTTTTGTTTTTCAAATTACGATTCGATTACGATGTGTGAGGTGTCATTAGATTCGTCTTGACTTTGTAAATGATATAGGGAATATTAAAATAATTTTAAACAAAAAAAAACCGCCTCCACCTTATTTACTGGACTCAAAAAAAAAATGTATGGGACACGTGGTCCCAGCCGGCCAACCCTCCATACAAAACCATTATTTTTTCGCGCGAAAATTTTTTATTTCGTTTTTCATAATAAGAATATGATACTACTTATTCCCTTAAAATGATCACCAACATTTTTATTACACCTTGTAGGTGTGCCTATAATAGTTAAAGAGTTCCGTCGACTTCTCCAGGATCAGGACCTGATGACAATGAGGCCAACTGTGAAGTCTCAACCTCAACTCTTTCAAAGAAATTTCCAAATTGGTCCAGCCGTCTTCGAATAATCGGTGAACACACATAAAAAAATAGCAAAAACAAATATCCGACGAATTGAGATCCTCGCTCCTTCGAAATCTTGAAGTCGGTTGAATAAAATAATGGATTGCGGCACCAAACAGTAAATCGCTTGCAAATTCATAGTCGAGGCTAATCTACAGACCAGTTTTTTTAACTGGACTTCTTTTAACAATCGCTGCGGCTTCTACCCATATCCTTGAGCTGTTTATCCTCATTGTGAATCTTATTGTAGTATTGTAATTAGGTCTGCTGCTGCTCAGTTTAATGAGTAGCTGTTACTGTAGTAACGGGTGACGACAAAAAAATGAGAATCATTTTCTGTAGACTTTTACAGAATTAATTAAAGTGGGTAATGGGTATTTGCCGTCATTCGACTCAGACATTAAATTTTTTTCCTCAATAAACGCGGTAATTAATATAAATTTTAGTTCGCATTTGAGAATATACCTACTCGTACCAATCTACGAAAAAAAGAAAAGCTGATAAAAGTTATTCCATCTCTTGTAAAATGTTAATTCTTTGGCAAGATCTTAGATATTTTGATATTGCCTACTTTTGTACAAAAATATCTATGAATAAAATTGTTTACGCTTGATATTTTTGATAATCATACTCATATTTCAAACGTCAAATTAATGCCCTTAAATATTAAAATAACATATTTTATAAAATAAAGTAAATCCCTACAAAATTTCAGTCGCTCTATGAAAATTCGTACTTTATGACATTCATTGACCGACAATGGCAAACGTATTGCCGTCTTGTAGCTTGGAAATTACAACAGATGGAAAAAATTATTCTCGCTTGAAATTAATTTTAAAAAATAACCTAGATCGTAAGGGTTAGTAATTTTTTAAATCTATGCTAAAAAAATAACAGTTAAAGGGTTAAACTCTTTACATAGAAGAAATAGTTTAGTCATTGTGGCGATGTCTTACAGGTTTTTTTTATGTTTATTTTATTTTTTCAAGCATTTGTATTTGTAAAACTGGCGTCTAAACAAGAAACTATGCGAAAATGTCTTGGACATTTTTATATTTCAAACTTGAACATAGAAAATAACGGGTGATTTTAATAAAAAATTATGGACCTGTATCTATTATTTGTAAAACTCTTATATTAGCGGGAGAAAGCTAACAAGGGAAGACTAAACAAATAGAATTGCACCTTTAATCTATGATATATAATAATGAATTAATGACAGATGGGTTATACACGCTCCAAAAGTGAAGCACTTAAAATGAGTGAATTCAAACAATTGTCGCTAGTCGCGCACCGGCCGGCGTGCGATGCGGACGTGCCAATGAGCACCCGCGTGAGATCTAGAGTCTGTAATTTCTTAATAATGAGAGAGACAAAGATATAATGATATTAATGATTGTCAAAATAGACAAACAACAGAATCGTTGCTAGGGTATGAAATAACTATGGAAGCATTTTTTCTGCTCATTTTGTTAAGAGTATAACCCATCCATAGTAAATATCATTGCCTTTAATGATAATGATTCCACCAGCCAACGAGTTGCCTCGAAAAAATTCAAGCCTTCCAACGCTACCTACGGGAGAACAACTAACAAGGGAAGACTACACAAACATAATTGCACCTTTAATGATAATGATTCCACCAGCCAACAACGGGTTCCTCGAAAAGATTCAAGCCTTCCAACGCTACCTATATGTATATTTTATCGATGTTTAAAAAAAATGGTCTAGAATGTCTAGAATGCCGCAAGAAGATTGTTTTACCCCTCTAAAAGAATTCTAATTTTTTTGTTATCACCCGTCAGTATGTTCCATACGATTTTTTAAAGAATGTAAGCAAGCAAATGCAAGCAAAATCACGTAATAAACTTGGTATTTTCAATTTGACCAATGAACCATTTTTATTTGTCATTGGTAAAACCCCTGAATCGGTTCGTTTTATGTATTGTTTTACATTCTTTGAAATTGCATTCATAATGAAAAGTTTTATTCTCTAAAGGTTAAAATAGGTTCAATTTAGTATTCTGTCGGCAATAAACCAGATTTCTATAACTAACCAGTTTATATTTAGCAAGGTCATAGAGACTAGTGAAAATAACCCCTTAAGAATTTAAGGATAATACGCTGGCTATTGTATGACAAACCTCAACCAAATAACAAGAGTCACAGGTATATTATTTAATAATAGTATTTACAATATGTAGACTTGTAGAGGGGTCAAGACCTAGTTGATATATGTAGTTTTCTTGTGTTGATTTGTCCCTGAGCAATTCTTAAGAGCAAATGCATGATTATAATTTTGAGAATGGGACATCATTTACATTTATTTAATTGTATGCCTAAATACATTTTTCCTATAAGTACATTAGAGTCACTCTGAAAATACAATTATCAATTAATTAGAGAGTGATATCCAGATTCTTTGCGTGCATAGATAGACTTCAATTCAATAGCTTTTGCATGTAATGTTATGACTTGTTAGTCACAAAACATAATAAATAAGTATTGGTCTCAAGCAAGAAGAACTATGATGTCATGATGAAATATAGACAATTCCCAATTCGATTCTCATGTTAATAGCCATGAACCATAAAGTAAAGGACCGCCATCTTATATAGGGGAAAGGTCGAAAAAGTGTCCAGTTGTAAGCGTAAACAATAGTTCCAAATCTCTCCGGGTGGCGCTAGGGTATAGTTGAGGGTATGAAATGAACTTTATATTGTAAGTGTCTAAAGGAAAAATATAAGCTAATACCTATAAAGAAATCGAAGCCAAATTAATATTTTCAAATTATATAATTCGAAATAATCTCTTTAAAGTCAATCCTGCCACATAACGTTAAAAAACAACTCAAAACTTGTACCAAATTACTTTCCCCACATATGGATAAAATACGTTTTTCCCCATCGTTTGTGTCTAAATATGAATATATTTAAGAACTGCATTAAATACGCTTACTTATGATATTTTTTAAATTTAAATTATCGATATATGACGTTCTATATAAAATTAATATTCAGAGTATTTTTCTTCTCCGCAAATAATTATTTTATAAATATGTATGGATTTTTATGTTCTTAATCTCAAAAATCATAATATACATAATAACAAATATCCGTAAAAAAGTATAAAAAAATAATGCCCTTACCGGGTTTCGAACCAGGGACCCTCTGCTTCGTAGGCAGGGTCATTACTGACCAGGCTAGAAATGTATGCTCATGCTATTTGTGGCGCCATCAGTTTAGCGCCTTTTGACAGACACTTTTGTAACATAGAGATTGCTATCCTTACCTTCTACCATCCATATTAATAGCAATCAGCCCGCAGATAAATCAATATATACTGAATGTAACTCAATATCCACATATTTATTGCCGAATATTCATCTGCTTGCGCACTTGGAGGGGCCATCCTAGATAATGTGAGAATATTGTTATGGTACATATCTGGACCTTTAGGCCAAAGTTTTGACCCTGCCAAACTCCGACATCATAGCCCAGTACTCTTGCCATTTGGTTTACAGTTCATGGGTATTTATTTATGTACCCATGAATGGGTTCAAGCAGGTGTGTTACATAGCAATATTCTCCAAAGGGCCTCTACATGTTGGATCTATATCCCCATGTAAGCCTAGCAATTAGCGGGATGTATAAGCTTGAATTCCTAAAAATTTATGTTTTTTTTTATACCACGACGGTGGCAAACAAGCATACGGCCCGCCTGATGGTAAGCAGCTACCGTAACCTATGGACGCCTGCAACTCCAAAGGAGTCACATGCGCGTTGCCAACCCTTTACAAAAAGGAGGATTCACTGTGTTGACGACTAAAGGAACAAGAAGGTCCCTCATCGTCAACACACTGGGTCCTCTTTGAGCTCTTTGGCAACCTTACTCACCGGCAGGAACACAACACTATGAGTAGGGTCTAGTGCTATTTGGCTGTGGTTTTCTGTAAGGTGGAGGTACTTCCCCAGTCGGGCTCTGCTCCAGATTTGAGCGATGACATTCGCTGAACGTGCCCTACCACACTTAGCGAGATGCCATTCGCAGTGCCCATACCTCTCGTTTTGGCGTAGTTTAAGGACATACCCAGGTCCGGACGTAGTTTAAGGACATACCCCGGGTCCGTAATAGAACGAAACCAAAGTAGCTCTTCTTTAGCATTTTTGCATGTTTTTCCCATAAACAATGGTGTTATATATTTCAAAGGCACATGCAGAGCCAAAGTCAACCTTTAGATGCACATTAAGTGTCTGCTTAAGTTGTAAGTCTTTGCAGAAACATAAGACAGATGCTGCTGCAGCTGCACCTAACATGAAACACATGCTGAGACAGTCACTATTACTATTGAGAGGTAATGAAATCTAACATTTAGTATGCTATTAGGTAAAAAGAATGGACTAACTACTGTACAGTATAGACTTTCCAAGATCTAACCACAAAATATCCAATATCAATAAACAGAATGTCCAGTAGCGCCGCATCAAAGACATTTGGTTAGCCGTTTGGACAGCCGGAGCTAATTTGTTTTACCACTTTCTCTATAAACTGTAAGAGTAGTACATAACTGAATGAAAATTTAGCCAGCCAGTGTTAATTGAGTTGTATGAACTCTTTGCCACTGTATCCTATTCATACTGACAGCAAAGTAGACAGAAAAAGCCAGTGTTGCCTTCTAACAACGTATGTATGTGCAATAAAATATTTTACCTTGAACTAGATTTAGCTGCCAAATCTTTATTTCTATTTCTAATTTATCCGAATAAAACAAACCAACAATTTTATGTTAACTATATTAACATTTCTTAATTTAAAGACTTGTCATGAAAATTTTAGATATATTACTTGCTTTTGCAAACTAACATTTAATATATTTAGTCAATCTTACTGTACAATTCATTAATGTATTTGGCCTTGTAAACAATCATGTAATAAAGTTGTACAAATAGAACAATGAATAACAATAAAAATGCTAAATTATTACCATCATATAATATTTCCAACAAATAAATATAAAACTTTTAATAAATCTCTGTCTGTAACACAAATGATATCTTTTTGTCTCTATACGGCTTGAATAAGTGATCGTCAAATCTGTTATCGTTCGAGTTGTATGTAATCAATAAATACACAAGTCATCTTTAAAATATTGCTCGGAAAAATGTGGGAAAAATGAATCTAATCTAAATTATCAAAAAACCGAATGATGACGTAAGATTCACAATCGTGTAGACGAAACTGCAAGGTCAAATTTAAAAATAAAATTGTAATTACATAAATCGAACCTATCTTATGGATAGGTTACTCTTGTTAAATTTGTAAAAACTTACGGTCAGCTGCGGTGAACAAAACTTAAATCAATCCAGTCGACCGATGAATATGATTTTTCTATACTCTGATACACAAAAGTGCTACTGACACAGTTTGATTGAAACGAACCCAGTAACACTTATTTTACATTATGCGGATTGGTGGTTTATTTACCTTAGCTCCATTATTCCGAATTACTGTTTCAGCAAGACCAAGAGAACGAGGAAGGAAAGTCGCCATTTTTACGGGTATGAGGATGGATGGAGCAGAGTGAGGTGAGGTAACTGGAATGACAATGACAGTGACACATGACAACGGTTTGACGTTTACAGTATAAAAAAAATGGTATTAACACATGTCACGATTTGGCATGACGCCAGGGTCAATCTGATATGATTATTTTCAATATAATTATTACATTTATTACCAGAGAGTTCTAAACCAGGAGAGGCCCTGAGTATCATTTCCCCTCTGTCAAAAGTATTGGCGGAAAATCTAGTACATCTATAAAAACTATTTCAATAATCGATGTCACGCATATTCGTCATCGCTGTCAATGGATAACAAGCTCCGTGAAAATGCCCTTATGCGCTGTTTTTGGATGTAAAAAATTTTTATATTTCGTCTAGTTCACAAAAAGATGAAATACCATTTCAGATGTAAGTACAGTTTTACTTTATTTATCATTACTTTCGTAATAAAAGATTTAACCTAAATCGAAAATCAAGCTTCGTTTACAGAATCGATTCCAAGACAATCGTTTTCTTTCTGACGGGCAGTAACTATTTGACGTTTGACACTTCTCCATATTTAACGCGCTTAAGGATTGCTGTCTTCTATATTTTGTTTGAAAATACAATCAAAAATGATCCTTGGCTTTTTTGTTTGACATTTCCAAAGACTGCATCCAATAATGAACCATATGTTAACATTTGTACAGTCGACTATCTATTGCTCCATTTAGTGTTATGAAGTATAAAAAGAATATGTCAAATATGTTTGGTGTTTTCAAGTCAAAGGTACATCTTTGTCGGTTGTCAATAAAGCGTTGCTGCCATAAAAATTCATTTAGAAATAAACTGTATTAACAACCGACAATGATGTACCTTTGACTTGAAAACTTCACATGCGTGCTACCTCGCCCCCCTCAGATTTTGGCAGACTTTTTTGTTTGGAAAGATGAGGCGAAGCGTACTCCATTTATAGAGCTTTATGTTTATTACGTTAACAAAATTAGCTATTTTATGCAACTGGCAACATATGCACGCTTATTTTAGAGATAAAAAAAAACTAAGTAAGTAATTCTATTCTATACACTCGGAACCATCCCAAGTGGCGCTGCATAGACTTTGTAGTCCCTGACCGGAGGTCTATTGAAACTGCTAATGAAGTTTTTATCAAAATCCGTTTTGCCATTTTCACGCCAACTTTTTGCATCTAAACAGATAAACAGACAAAAAAAATTTAATGGTTTACCATTAAAATTTTAATGTGTTCAGTAAAAGCGTTGGTATCCTGGCGGTATTAGTATCGTTTCGAGAAACAAATGCAAATCTCAGACTTTTGTGTGACTTTAAAGCAATTGGCCCCATATAGACATTTGAATTGCCCACTAATTCACCGGGTCAGCTAACATATATATATACACCGTGGGCTGGAATAACCCGACAGATCTTAACCACGAATTTCTAAGACCAAAAGAAGGAAAAAATATTATGTGATTTTAGGTCAATTTCGCCGTTTATTGCACATGAAAAACAAATGTTATTAATAAAATTATCGCCTAAAACAAATTGGTACATTTTTTTTTTGAAAAAATTGAGTTACTGCAAAGTTTTCCTTGTTACTGTGATGTGATATCTGTCAATAAGCTCGTGTAAACTATGTCCAATAGTGGCAACAACGCCATTAGAAAGGCGTTTTGTGATGAGTTATAATATAATAAAAAGTGTATTTTTTTAAAATTGGTATTAACTCTGAAACTAGGCGTGTTCCAGAAAAGTTTATAGGACATTTTAGTATCTAAATATGATCAGGAAATCTAGTTTATATATATATACTAACTGGTAATAAATAAGAAACAATTCATTTCAACATTTTATTGACAGCCTGATCAAAATTATGTCTCACATCTACATAATTTAAGATTTCAATATTCTTGCATTTTTCTTCAGTCCACACACCATTACCAGAAAAGTAGTGATTCTTCTCTAAATGATATAAAACTAAACTTAATTTTTGGGACTTTTTTAATTTTGTGAAGTCTAGTAGTTCCACATTGTGCAATAATTCAGGAGGATTTCTCTTTGCCTCAAAAATATCAAGTACTTTCTTAATTTTAGTCCAAGGATATAACAAAATCGGGCAGTTTTCGTATATATCTTGAACACTAAACATTCTTGAGAGTTGCTGATAGACAAATTTAACTTGCACCAGTGGCACATTAATCCAAAATGGATGTCTTTTGACCATATTCCTTATCTGAGTGGAACTGTACATGCCACCAAGGGATTGTGAGACGCAGAATACTAGATCCTTCCCCTTGCCCAGCCTGTCTCCAGGGGCTCTCTCAAAGGTCTCATATTGAGCTGAACTACCCGAAAGTATATTAAGACTCAGACACTTTTTCCTGCTGGTATACAATCTTCTTAATCTGTGCATTGCTGTATTTTTATAATATATCATTTTAAGAAATCTAGGATGATTCAAGAAGGTTTGAAACTCAGGAATTGACCTTGCTTCTTCTAGTCTTGTTCTTATAGTATCAGAACCCAAGGTGTATATATCAAAACACCTTCTCTGAGCCTCTTCACTGATGCCATATTCCTGAAAAATTTTCCTTATTTCTACCATCACTTCATATCTCTTAGTGGCTAATTTGGGGTGAAGTCTCAAAATTTCTTTGATGTCAATGCCACCTATAGAACAGAACTTATGTATTATTTTTTTCAAGTTTTCAGGGTCAACATGAACAAGATATAAGTTTGCCTTGATTTTTCTATCAGGTATTTTGACAACTGATTGCAGTATATCAAGTGTTTCATTTATAACTTCTAATGGCCGATGCCTTATTGTTGGGTAAGTTTTTAAGCCCCGTAGGAATTCATCTTCATTTAAATCTAATACTAATTCCAGGTAACGCTGTAATATTTTCATTCTTAAACTATACATTGTTGCCTGATTAATATCTCCGTATATTAAGGTCGTCAGAGACGTCGGCCATTGAGTCATATAACTCGCTAGTCTATTTTCTACATTCAACATAGTCGGCAGATCTCCAGATTTCTTTAATTGTCCAATTGTTTTTTGTTTAATTAATTGCAAATATGACAATATGTGTTTGGGCATAATGTTCTCAAAGCCACATTCAACCAAAACTTTGTGTCGAAATTTCATAGTGATAGGCATTATACTGAACATAACTGGATCCTTTATAATAACTTCTTTTGCAAATCCTAGATCCCGGACTGTGTCAATTAGGCACTTTAGGGTTAATTCGTCTAATTTATTGACGTATGGTTGTTTTAAGCATATAAATTTTGCTTGTTCTTTAGTGATATTAAAGTATTTAGTTAGTTTGTCAGAACCGATATTACTTGCGGCTGAAAGATAGCGGTACGTGTGGGGTCTCCAATGTAGGAGACCCGCTCTCTTTAACTGCAGAATGAACATTCAGTTATTACATAATTTACACTTTATTAGTGATCTTTTCTAACACGAACGTAAGAAGTGTAAGAACACAAAGTCAAAATAGAGTTTTTAGGTTAAACTAAAGAAAATAAATGCTCACTTGTCATAGTTGTCATTGTCAATCCATTTCCATGGTCAATCATTAACTCCTGTTACACTTTACTTTTTTAGTCTCCTAACTAGTATCCTAAATAGGATTCTAACTAGTTTTCATACCAAATTTACTTGCTAAGTGCGATGCGGTTAGACTTTTCTAAATTTAGAAACTAACTCATTTAGGAAGCTAACTAGGACCAGTGTAACAGGGCTTTAAATCCTCTCATTCGTATATTCGCGTGTAATAGAGAGCGGTTAAAGCCCCGTTACACTTTACATTTTTTAGTGTCCTAACTAGCATCCTCATTAGGATCCTAACTTTTTCCAATAGAAAATTTACTTTCCAAATGCGGTTAGACTTATCTAAGTTTAGAAACTAAATCATTTAGGAAGCTAACTAGGACAAGTGTAACAGGGCTTTTAGGTTGCATGGAGGTGGAGTACGAGTTTGTTTGAATTACAGATTTAGATGCTAGAAATTGCTCTAAATCTAATAGTAGAAAATAACCATTTTGTAAAGTATTTCTTATATAATGTCGTTTTTTTAGGTATCCTAGATGTAATTTTATGATAACATAACATCATCATAACATAAAATGAAAATTATTAACGCTTTCACTTCAGTTGAAACCACGCGATTTTACCCAATCCTTGAACACACTAACGGGCTGTATGTTTACAATCTGTGCCAATGGCAAGTTTAGGGCGTATTAAATTTTTTGACGTTATTCATTTAGTTTACGACATACAATAGCAGCATTTCTTTAATTACAAATATTAACAATGGTTTTTAAATCAAAAACTGGCTTGTTTGCCCTAGGTTTTTATGTTTTAGCTTCCTTCTTCATTATATTGGCTTTTGTAAGTCCATACTGGTTGGTCACAGACGGCAAACTTAAAAACCCAAAGTTTATTCAAATTGGTAAGATTTCATTATTCTTTTTTTGTAAATCTTTTATATATGTTAAACACGTATTTAAAATTTGTTTAAAAATATCCTAAAATTGGAAACAATGTGCAGCTAATGCCTAATATTGTTTTACTAGACTACAGTGTAATGCAAAATTAGTATTCGTGATTTAACTACTTTCCACGTAAAAATGAAATGGGATCCCCGAAAACAACCTAGCTAATTAAAGAGTAGGGTTTGCAACTCGCACTAGTTTCTGCAGCAATCCGGCTTGCGATGTGGGGGAGACATAGAACTACTACATAGAGCAACTAGAAATAACATAATTGTTCCAGGCTTGTGGTTAGTATGCTTCAATGGATTTCAAGAGCCGCACCACTGGTACGACACAGTGTTTACTGGTTGCTGGTGGGTGTTTGAAGAAGAGTACTATATTATCCATGACATTCTTCTGCCGGGATTCTTCATAGCTACTCAGTTCTTCTTCACTATATCTCTGTGTGCCGTGCTGGTGTCCATGTTCCTGACATATCTCTTTTTGAAAAAGGACAATGATGATGAAAACTACTTGACTCTTTTGGTGACACTGGGAACAATACTCGTCATCGGAGGTATGTAATTTTTAAATTCACATCACAACCAAGATATATATTTTATTATTTCAATAAGCTCCCGTGTTTTTCTTTATTTATACATCAGTTTTCATTCTTGTGTACCTGTTCATGCCTAATTCTTAAAATTATTTTAGTATAGTATATTACATGTTTTGTTTTCATTTTTAGGTTTTTCGGGTATCATATCAGTGGTGACATTTGGTGCGAGGGGAGATGGGCGCGACTGGATGCCGAATTGGGAGCACAATGACCTGGGCTGGGCATATGCCATGGGTGTCATTGGAGTCATCATGCTGTTCCCAGCGGGCATTCTGTTCTTGGTTGAAGCCAGAGTGCACAAGTATAAGAAACTGCATGAAATGCAAAGTCGTGAACCATCCTCATACACAATGCATGAAAGGAAGTTTGCTTATGCTGGAGGACACACAGATATTTAATTAGTTTTAACTATACATGTGTATGAGTTGAATTTAGTCCATTAGTGATTATTCATTATGAGTTGACTAAATAATTATGAGCTTAAAGTAATTAGTTAATAACATTAGGCTAATGTAATTTTTTTCATTACTGATTCCGTCCTTTTTTTACAAGAATCTCACTACACAATAAAACATAATTATTTATAAGTAAAATAAAAGAAGACTGTCATGTCATTCATTATGGCACCAGTGACTTAAATAATTGCCAAATAAGTGCAAAAAAAATAGGGCATATTATTCAATGTTATACACAATCAAGTTTATTTTATTAATTTTTTGTCATATATTAATATGACCCTAACTCATGAGAGTCATGAGTTGAATTTGACTTATAAAATAAGGAGACGTAATCCCACAAAGATAAAACTGTGATTCTTTAATAAGCCGTGGTCTTGTGTGCACTCACTCACTTGTTAGTATGTGTATTGTGTATTGTGTAGGCTAGGCATGCTGTAATGGCAGCTTCTTCTTAGTAAAGAAATATCATTTATTTCCAGGGTGCCTTTAAATCAGTGGTTCTCAACTTTTTAGTGATACTGAAATTAGTTTTCAGCAGGGATCAGCTCTTTAGTTGTGAATAAATATGACAAGAATTTGCGGGCCACTTTAGGTGCCCCCAGGGACCACCACTGGTCGGTGGACCACCAGTTAAGAACCACTGCACTTTAGATTTTATAGTGGACTGTTTATATGCATTTTTTCCTCTTGTAGGCTTTATAGATAATAAAACATTTTCACATAAATTATCATGTTTATTATTTTTCATATCAATTATTTTCATGTAAGTAAAGTTTCAAAACTTGATTCTTTAATGTTTGTGTGTATCTCAAAATTAGACGGTACAGTATTAGATGAAAGCAAAGCATATTTAGCAGAATCAAACCCAATTGAAACACACGATTGTTCGTTTAGATTTGAAAGAACTCCATGAATAAAGCCACTTGCAAAACAATCTCCAGCTCCTGAGACATTTACAATGTCTTTTATTACATTAACTGGATAGAGCTTTGCTTTCGTGCTGCGTTCATTTTCGTGAACGTCTGTGTTTCGTACAATAACAACACCTTCGGCACCTAATGTAATAATGAGGCAATCAACAAAACTTGAGACAATTTTAGACAAATATAAAATTTCTTCAATATCATTTGCATGATCAGGAACTACGCGAGGCTCCACGAATCGTGCCATGGCACGTAGTTCGTTTAAATTTGGTGAAGCATAGGAGATACGTTGTCCGCTGCGCAGAACCTTGGTAGCTTTTCTTCGATCCGTTGGCTCGAAAAACACTGGAATAGAAATAAGATATTTTTTACCCTTTGACCGCCAAGACGCCAAATCACGGGCACGGAAAGTCGTGACCTCAGCGCCAGCCCGTGATATCACGTCCAAAATATTTTAAGCGAGTTGCCTTGCGGGCTGGCTCAGAGCACGACTTCCGTCCGATGCTTTGACCACCAAGCATCGGACGGAAAAATCGCGAGCAATAAACGCAAATTCACAAGGCATAAAAAAACATTCTCCTTACTCCTATTTAATCCTAGCCTGTTCAAGTGTCCCGGCACGAATTTAAACAACCGCCAATAATGTCTTAACCTTTCTTAGTTTAGTTCATTACCGCTAGAGGCGCTAGTGCACTACACCACACCCCACGCCCATTCAATGCGTGGTGGTTTTGGGCTTGCATTCGAGCATGAGCATAGACTATAGAGTGCGTTACTACGTTGTGTGTGTGGTATGAAGCCGTTACAAGATTCACTATTTGTGAATGTGAAGTGTGAGAACTTAAGAAGTCGACAGGGCGTAGGCAGCTATGAACTATGAAATCTAAAACTTAATTTTAACATAACTTAATGTAATGCTATATTGATAATTACGTGGTTGTGTCCCTAAATTAGTACCCCATATTGTTGAAAGTTAGCAGCTCGGCGCTAGGTAAGTACTGTCATACTTAGTTTTACTTACAAGTGATGAAAAACAAACAAATATTTCAGACGCGTTATGACTGTGTTTATAAATGAAACCTGTGCTTTTAAAAATACCTTTAGTAGCATAAAATTTACGAAACCACAACATTCTTTACAAATAATTCTAAATTAGGATTTATCGAAAAATGGTACATATTTGTATAAGAAAATTATATAGTTGATCTCACAAGATATTAATTTGTTTACAATCGGTATTTGTTATTCTCAACATTTTTGTGTATTTATCTTGGCAATATATAATTATATTTGTTGCACGGGTGCACGGGTATTACTAGGTGTTTTCTTTAATTCAGCATTTGTCACGTCCAGTCCATCACGTTTAAGTCGACTCTAAAATTGATGTCATAGTTAAAATATCGTAAAGTTAGTAAATTAATGAGATCTATGCGGATTGAATGAAAGTACACGAACTATTGATATATCCCTACTAATTAGATTTAGTAATTTTTTCATTTATTTGGGATTGCTCTCCCTTGTTATTGCGAATTTCAAGGAAAGCACTTTTTTATAAAGAGGTAATGTTTTAGCATTCGGAGTAGTGGTGGCAAAATTCACACAGAGGGAAATGGAGTCGCCTAAGTATGTTTATGATTAGACGAATAACGATTAAATGATTAATTTTGCATAATACTGCTTATAATTATCTTACGCGCATTACCTATAGGTAACTAAGTTTGTGAAATGGTAATATGATTTTTTTATCAAAATATTATTCACATTTTTTTTTTAATAAAATAAGGAGCCATATATATTCTTTTCTACGCCATTGAACTACAATTGGTGACTGGAATTAAGTGTTTGAGGTCTTCCTCACTGTCTTCAGTTAAGTGCGTATCCATGTTATAAAATGAATGGACTATGGCCACTTAAAATGAAAAGAAATAGTTTTAAGTACTTGCAATTTACGAGTAATGTTATACTACTTCAGTTAAATAGATAATTTATACATTCAATCTTAAAAAGTTAGTAATAAATAACGACTCCATTTCCCTCTGTGTGAAATCTGCCACCACTACTCTGAACGCTATTAATGTTAGTAAAACCTACCAAAATTAATCATAACACCAAAATGGTCTACACTAGTATCGGTAGATAAACTAATACAAGTTCACAACTATCAGATCACACTATACAACAGACTTTGCAATGTGTGCTGAGCCAGCATAAAGTGTCTAATTTATATATATATTTGTTTTATTTATGGTGGTAGTTCCGCATTTTTTCCGCGTTTTGGCCATTAAGAGTTTGTCTGTTTAGACATCTGTCATTTTGTGTCAAGAAGGGATTAATGTTACTCTAGCTTATTGTGCGGTGACCTAACGAACAAGTGTGCAGCTAATGAAAAATTTGTCCCAAAACGCGAGTTACCACCCTTTAGTTGAACAAACGGTTATCCGGGGTCCCGGCCACCCATGTGTTTGTAAGGAGGCTATCACTTTACAATCAACAAGGCCTTAACCGAACAACGTTGCTTTTATTTTATTTTACGAAAATGAATAAAATCCTAAGTGTACCTTGACATTGGCAGAATTCACCTTGCTAAAATAGGCGAGGAGTAAAAGCCATTAATAAAAAAAAAAAAAAAAATGTTACTCTGTGTCCGTAGGAAACACCTTAGACAACTCTACACGTGATCCCTGGGTGGTGCTGAAAGAGTAACAACTTGGCAGATGCACTGTCCCATCTGGACCTTGCAGCACTCACTGTATTTTCTTCATCATCTGCTTTCCCGCTACTTCTACCCCCGAGAAGAAATGCCTATCTATCTATATCCAGTGATATGTAGCCATACGATAAATAATAATAATAAGGAATTATGACACTCTTTAAGTACTCAGTTATTGAAAATATATTACTATATTCAATGGCCTCCTAGTCCAGTCGGTAGGATACTACCTACAAAGCAGGAGGTCCCAGGTTCGAATCCTGGTAAGGGCATTTATTTGTGTGTTTATCACAGATTTGTACCTGAGATATTGATGTTTTCCATGTATTTAAATATTTATATCTATCTAGTACCCACAATACAAGCCTTATTGTGGTTACTGTGGGACTAGGTTGGTTTGTGTAAGATTGTCCCATAATATATTTTTTTAAATTGTTATTATATGAATCTCCGTTCTTAAGGTTAGACATTAGGTCTTATTTTTGTAAATTTGTCTATACCTCAATAAAGTTGAAAACGGCCAAAACCATTACAGGGCTGCAGGGGCCACAACTGAGGCATCTGCCCTATTTGTTGCTAAGTGTCAATGGGTCAAAAAATCCCATATAATTCATATATGATAACAAATCAATTCAATGGCTCCAGCGTAGTTTCTAAAAATGATGTTAAGATTATATTATTGCCTAACCCCTTATTCATAAACGTAACTCAGGCTACAATTAGTCAAATTATGTTTCGTCTGTTTCTAACAAACACAACTGTCAAAGTGACAGATAAGGACAAAACACAAATTAAGTAATTTAGCCTGAGAGGCATTTATGAATAAGGGGTAAGTGACCACTACAAGTATGGTACCTACACTACTCTGTAATCATAGACTTGCTGCCATTAAAATCTAGGTATGCATAATGAGTCATGGTACAGCCGTAAACCATAACTGTGTAGTGTAGCTAAATACTTTTTCACCTTGTTCAAATGCCCTAAACGCCATTATTGGCAATCCATAAATGACGTCACATAAATTTTGTGATTTTTTTATTTTTATAAATAAATAAATATTATAGGACAATCTTACACAAATCGCCCTAGGCCCATAGTAAGCTCAGTAACCGATAGATGACGCTAGTGCTTTAACCTGAAATAAGGGAACGCGATTTTGTATGTCTATATCATCCTTGCTAAGAAGCTACTTCTGCTCCTGACTGCACCTATGACTTAATTCACTGCACCGAGAGGTCCCAGTCCCCATATGACGAGCTACCACAACCGTCAATACCTACCTCTACCTACCCGGATTATGAATCTCAAAGTTCCCACAGTCAGCGTGTGTGAACTTTTTGGCATTGTATTTGGAGGTGAATGTTATGTTGTATGCGACACGCTAAGTAGTCACAACACCGCCATTCATTTAGCAGGGATTGCGAAACGTTTTACTCACTCGTTCGTTATTCATCTCAGCCTTGCGCGTTTGGGGTAATGTTACTCAACCGCACATGGAATCGCTATTCATACAGTGCTAGCCATCACACACAATTTTGTACGAAAATTGTGCTAAGTGTTCTAAAGAAAGCATTGGCGGAGGTCAGCGGTGATGCAAGCATCCATATAGCAAGAATTGGAACAGTTGTTTTTTAGATCACTATAGACGATGGTCTATGAACTATTGAACTCTCGACATTTCTTTTCCCGCAACAAGTTTAGGTAGTTGTTATAGTATGTAGGCACATACATAACATATGTATGATTGTATGACATATCTTTTTCGAAGCGCTAAATTATTTATATGTACCACGAATCTTAAATCTTGATAAATAAATACCTACTATAAGTATATTCTCTTGAATATTACAAGCGTTGTTTCTAACGAAAATCTGTAAAAAAAATACTCTGTTATTTTAACTGAATCCTACTGTCCTACTGTCTTCCGTGACAATATATATCCCCAAGGGTCCGCCAAAGGCACTTTGAGAATAGCGTCCGGAGAACGATAAATAAGTTTAGATGTGATTAGTATTCTCTAGAGCTCCCACGCGTAATAATTACATCGTACATTGACAACGAGAACGTCTAGTTATACTGGCCGTCCTTGTCTAATAAGGTTTGTCCGGTACATAAAGCTTGCAGGACAAGGGCAGGTAAATTGTATACTAGAGCATTATTAGGTAGATCGTATTAAATACTGTAATTCACCGGTCTCTACTAGCGAAATGCAGCAGTCAGTTATTGGTTAATCAACTTAATTAGTCGAGTGACTCTCGGTTAATAAATTTGACCTACTTATTTACCGCATTATCGTGTAGCCCTACCCCTCCCCTGCTTCGAGGAACAAAGGAAATCTAGGAGACTTTCAGACTTGAAACCGGATTATTTTTTTCAAAAAGAAAAATTTTATGCGGCGCCACTTATTTTGCATTGCAGCATCGGCATTTTGTGCTCCCCCATTAAAGGCGTGACTAATTATATATATATCTCATCTAGGAGACTTATCGAACTAAGTTCAGTGTCATGGGCTCTTACTATACTACTAGGTATCTCATTAATCGTTGGTTTATAGCATTTATTAATTGTAACAAGGTTATTACGTAATAAACATGACATTTTTTTACCTTCAATGATCACCTGCATTTGTATTCTTTGGTAGGTACGAATGGTGCAAAAATCATAGGTAGGTCGGGGCATTTATTTGTGTGTTTATCACGGATAGTTGTGCCCTAGTTACGCATGTTTTCTATGTAATTAAGTATTTATCTATATATATTTATGATATATATCGTTGCCCAGTACCCACAACACAAGCCTTATTGAGCTTACTATTGTTTTACGAATCGGACGAATCCATAATAGCCCATCGATATATAGTTTTTCATACTAACAAAACAATAATATACCTTCCTACCTATAAGTTTTTCTACTATACATTTATTTTTGGGATATCGAACTCTATTATTGCATATTACACAGTGTATAATGTGCCTCCTAAGTACATTATGACTCAAATGACTCATCAACGTCAAGTACAAAGATCTAATGTGCAGTGCCCATTTGATAAATGAGATGACAATTGAAACAATAGCTAGGAAACATTACGTCCTTATACCTAATTAATTGCGAGGTGTGTTAAATGCCGTAACTTGTTCCAGAAACAATGAAGAACAGAAGTTTGGCCGGCAATTGTGCCATTGGAGTGTTTGTTATTGCCCTTGTGACGGTGGCATTGGCATTCGGCACGCCCAACTGGCTGGTCAGCGACTACAGGATAAGGGGCTCAAGGCTGGACAAGTATGTACTTATCTTAGAGTCGTAATTTAAACATAGTCGTCATAATTTAAAACATGATATTCATAAAATTCTTGCATAAATTTGCTAACTTTCTTATTGTCGAATAACATTTTCCATTTCAGATTAGGCCTATGGAGCCATTGCTTTAGATCTCTCCCAGACCCATATGACCAATACCAAAGACGATTCTTTGTGGGATGCCGCTGGGTGTACGATCCGTTTACAACGGGTTACGATAGAATACGAGGATTTTTATTGCCAGGTAAATGCGCGATATACTTAGTAGGTATACGTACATTGCCTAGAAATAGTAGAAACATTATTATAGGTCATATCTTTACCCGACCGAAGCAGGGTCTATTTCTTTGGCACTTCCGCGCCCTACAGCCAACCTCGTTTGAAGGATTATTAACCATCATTAGTTCGTCTTGGCTGTGGGAGTGACCTGACACTGGTGGATTTACGCGGCAAAAATTAAATCGCTTGAAAATTATAACGTTGCAAACATTAGGGTTGTTCATTGACTCAGTAAAAATCTCCTTAAAGTTTAAGTTTTAAATGTCATATTTATACAAATTTTACAAGAACCCTAGTAAAATAGCTACATTATATGAGTGTCACTAAGTAACAACGTGCCCTTAAAATAATTAGGCGATTATCACACTGGCGCCGCAAGCGCATGCGGCGACGGTGTGCAAGCGTGACAGCACTATACACATGCAGAGCGCTATGTCGTTCACGCACCGGCGCCGCCTGCTGAAACCGCAGCAGTGTGAAAGCCGCCTTAGAGCTGCCGCTCTTTGTATCGATACGCAACTGGGCACTCCTTAACCTCGACCAACACTCCAATGCACTGATTCTAATTTGCAGGTTTCATGATTGCAACTCAATTTTTCTTCACATTATGTCTCCTTGGTGTACTGATATCAACCATCCTGGTGCTGATATTCTTCCTCTGTTGCGGCCCTGATCAGCATCGATTTGTAAAACTGATAAGGACTATAGGATACATCATGTTGGGGGCAGGTAACTTGACATTTGTTTTCCTACATATACCTAACTGAGTAGACGTACTTATGTTTTTGTGTAAACTTATTATTTATTTTTAGGAATTTGCGGAGTAATAGCAGTGATTGTATTTGCGTCGCTGGGGAACGCGGATGGGTGGATGCCGAACCACGAAAATAACTATTTAGGTAATAAAGATTTGTCAAATAGCTTAGAAAATTCATAAACATCAGTCGTTTTTAACCTGTAAATATAATTGATTGGATTTAAATGTATAACATTATATTGGGCATTTTAATTTTTCGTTTACATCTACTGATTACTATCAGTGATTTAACTTTGCGGGGGCCATATTTAACCACAATAACGTTTTTATTTTCAGGTTGGTCATTCGGCTTGGGAGTGGTTGGCGCCGTGTGCTGTCTCATCACCGCGGCGCTCTTCCTGACGGAAGCTAACATTCAGCACAAGAAGCGAAACAAGCTCAAGGAATCGCAAGCTCAGTTCGAAATGGAACAGGATTCCAAGGCATAACAATTTACTAACATACTAAATTTAATCTCCGTCCTTAATAGGAATCTCACAAACATCACACATACATTTGGCAGGTTAAAACGTACAAGAAATCTCACTGAACGCACATTTACCAGTATCATATATTAGCGTATAAGTTTTATTCCGTATACAAACAAGGCATCCGACTGATTTGAATCGTCCGTGTTTTTAATCGTTTTCAATTAATTTTACTTTCACACGTGCCTTTCCAGTTTGTATTGTAAGCGTAAATGTTCATGTTAGAATGAATTGAATCGGTGCGAGGGAATTATTTGTGTACCCGTCTGATACTGACCCATTTTGATTTATGTATCCGTCCATGGTTATATTTAAGTAGTGCATAGTATGATATGAATGAGCAGCTTTTAATTGACATCACACCAGTCTTAACATGTAGAGACATAACAATTTATACAAATAAGTTTATCACCACACTGTAACTATAAATCTATCTTTGATATTAATCTCATTAGCTTAAAGATCGAGCCTGGTATCATACATCTGGAGTGCCTCAACGCCTCTCGCTGGCTAAAATAACTAGCTAAAAAAATAGACGATCTTTAGTTAGCCCCTTAAGTTAGGACCAGACGGCATACAACCACAGCCCTCTGCCACGAGACCTTGGCAGAAAACAGAGATTTTAAACCATGTAGCCAGTAGTTGGTGCCAAATTCTACATGACCTTTAAACGCCCTTGGCTTGGCTAGGCGTACTTGGTTGTGCGGTTGGTTGGTTGGCAGCCATGTAGACGCTCGCTTCAACCAAGGTCAGGTGGCAGAATCTACGGGTATCTGCCGTCTGGCCTCAACCTTATGATCTTGCCAACTGTTGTTTATATTTCGCCGATTTGCGCTAACTGGTGCATTCGAGCAGCTTCCAAGAGCCAGATGCGAAATTTTGAGGTATGCTCTCAAGCTAAGAGTATGGCTTTAAGTGAAAACTACGTAGGTGTAAATTTAATAGATGTTGTCCACTGTGTATTGTATTTAGAGTGTATTGAACCAATGACGTGCCGTCCATAGTAAATACGATATTTTATATTATTGTTTAAGCTTATGTATGTTTTTTTTACTTATAAGGTTTTCTTAATTTCTTCTACTACTGGACCGTAAGCCAGGAACAAATTTCATGACCAATCGCGTCCCAGGCGATAAATTGTGAAGTGGTTAAGGGCGATATATAATGAAGCCTCGTGAAGGTCAGTTGCCACTCCGTTGGTGGGTTGAGGAACGGCAGCCATTTAACCACTTGGAAAAAAAACGGTCATCGCGTCCCGATTGAAAATTTGTCAGATGATAGTTTACATGTTCTTACAAACATGAAAAATCGTCAGCCGGTTGTATCGAGGTGGAAAGACCGTCAGCTGATGCCCTGAAGACCGTATATTCACATGACAAGCTGACGGTCTTTTAACTGCGATACAGCCGATGACTGATGATTTTTTTATATATTTATAATATAAACTATCATATAATATAAACTATCATTTGACAAAGTTTCAATCCTCCAACGTTCCTCAACCCACCAACGGAGCTTACCTTCACGAGACTTCATTAATTCATTATACATCGCCCTTAACCAGTTATCGCCTAGGACGCGATCATCAACGAAATTTGTTCCTGGCTTACGGTCTATACCTTGTACTTTATGAAATACATTATACATTTTATAATAAATAAATAAAATATTTCTAAGTGGCAATGGTTTTATTCAGGTTTTATTGGGTTTTATACAGGTTTTATTCGATGTCAACTATGGAGTTCTTTTATAAAACTACAACCTCTCCAAAGAGGGTTTCCGAGATCGAGTTTTTCGATCGTGCTGGCGAGAGGTCTTTTTGACAGCAGCTGTCAAAATCCAACTTAAAGCAAGAATTTAACTAGAGACTGCACACGCGTACTACCGTAAGGGATAGACAGATGACGATAAAATCACTTTATAGCACAAAACATATCAATTTACCATTGTTTTCCTTAGCCGACATAACTTTCTAAGAGAAACATCAGGTTTTCTCGTAGTAAACACAGAAGTTCTTGAAGAAATCGCGAATTATAAATGTTTGTTACCCTCCACTGATATAAGTAATGGGTGGATCTTAAAAAAACGAGGTATAAGGTAATGGTAAAATTTTGGAACAGTCAGCATAGGGAACCATACATCTAGCCGTTTTAAGTTTCAAAGAGGAGTACGGCAGGGCTGCGTAATATCTCCCATTCCCTTCAATATATATGGAGAATACGCAGATCACTGGAAGGATTAGAAGGTGGAATTAAGGTTGGAGGCGTTAAGATATCCAACCTTCGATATGCCAATGACACCACCCTGCTAGCCGAATCGGAAGCTGAAATGGCGTAACTTCTCCAACGCCTAGAGCGGGTCAGTAAGGAATTCGGCTTACGCATAAACAAAAGCAAGACCAAGTTGATGACCGTCGACTGTTTTGAATGCATTGCAGCTCACCGATTTACTAAATGACTATGAAATCGTACAAAGTTTCCAATACCTCGGGTCTGTCTTTACCAATAATGGAGGTTGCGAACATTAAATCCGTAGACGTATCGGCATTGCCAAGTCCGCTGTGACTTAACCTAATACGATCTGGAAAGACCACAACATCAGAAGGAATACCAAAGTATACATAATCCGGACCATCGAAGACCAGCGTCTTTCCGATTTTTCTGTATGGTTCCGAGGGCTGGACTCTAAAAGCGGAGGATAGTCATAATCATAATATCGTTTATTGCACCATGGTAAAAAACAAGCTGTTACAATTAAAATAGTGTCTCATGGACCCCAGTAGGGTATGGCAAGAAGAGGAATAGAAGGAGAGTTGACGCGTTCGAGATGTGGTGCTGGCCTAGGATGCTCCGTATTCCTTGGACTGCACGCCGTACTAACGTCTCAATCCTGAAGGAGCTTAAGCTGGACGCACAACGGCGCCTTTCTGCAACATGTCTCCACAGGATACTACAGTATTTTGGCCACATAGCACTTCGAAGTGAATTTAGAAAAAATAATTATAACTGGCAAAGTGGATAGCAGGCGACCAAGGCGACCCAGTCTTAAACGCTGGTCCAACTCGGTGGCCGATAAACTGCAGAAGCCGATGTCTCAGGCCCTTCATCAAGCAGAAGACCGCAACAATTGGAGGGGCCTATTGCAACGTTTCCGTCGAAGCCACGATCCTCAGCAGTGAGGGAGCGACTATAAGGAAGGGAAGGTTAGGTAACAAAACGTCAAGTTGAAATGTCGCGGCGTCGTGTTGACGCTAAATCTAGACGTGAGTAGACCCCATCAGGTTGATTGACACAATGACGTTTGCTTCTTCTCTCTCTCCCTCCACTTCCACATTGTTTAGTTTGTCTGTGGCTCAATTTAGAAGTTCAAAATATCGTTAAGAGTAGAAGCTTTGTTTTACTAATAATTTTATTGCGTTGTGTGAGAAATAATGTTTTAATTTTAGTATCATAGTTCTAAGAGCTACTGTGAATTCAAAACTTTCAATATGACTGCCGACAACGAGTATCCAAAGGCGTCGAGTAAGTGTACCGGGCACGCCCACCGCTGTGTATAACGTTTGTTTTGCACTCAATTACTCAGATATCGAATAATTATTATCATGAATTACATACAATACAAAATATTAAATATAATTTAATATTACTAACAACTCGGTTATCGATATTAGGGATAATCACATATTTTATAATAATGATTACAGTGACCTGTTTTCTTTTCTAATATTTCGGCAATCTCTACAATACAATACAATCTGTAAGATTCCCAAAGAAGTCTGAATTTTTTATTATGTATCCATGTAAAGTAGCCACAATGCATAAAAGCCATATGTCAATGGATAAGTAAATTTTGTTATGTTAACACCTACATTTAAAAAACACGGTTGGTACCTTTTTTTCTCATGTTATGACGAGGTAGCACAGTAATCAAGTGATCTGTGACCCCTGTTTTGTTTTTTTAGATGCCACTTTGATTGGGGCAACAATCACCTATGTTGCCGGTCTGTTTCTGCTCTTCTCATTTGCGAGTCCATACTGGATAGAGTCGTATCCAGAGATGTTTGATTCCTTCAAGCGCATGGGCTTATGGGAATATTGTTTTGATCGTTTCCGCCTGCCACAGTATCAACTGGACAAACTCTTTATGGGCTGTCACTACATTTTCAGTCAGGTGGGTGTTTTTCTGCAAATACATAGTACAATATTATATGCTATATAAAGTTTCCAAGTATGGGCTTATAAATATTTACCAAATAATTTAATTTGGGAGGCTACATAACCATGGTAATGTGTGAAAATAGACTAAAATTGTTGACAGATCCTCTTAAAGCATACACTTTTGTTGTTTGATTGCAGGAGTACTATGTGATCCGTGAGTACCTGCTGCCCAGCTGGCTCATGGCTGTGCAAGCATTTGTCACACTGGCACTCATATTCTCTCTCAGTGCTCAAGTTGTACTGGCCTCTGTCATTGTGCGCTGGCCTCTGCGCATAGTGCTGCAATATGAATGGATTTTTGTCTCACTTTCATTTCTCCTTGTTGCTGTATCCAGTAAGTATATCAATCTTTTGGAACTTTTATATTGAGATAAATATAGACATGTTAATATGACAAAATAGTTCTTTTTTTAAATGATTTAAACTGGTATCAACAGTACTAAAGTATTGTGTTTATCTTTCAGGTGTGTTTTTGTTCCTGGCAGTGGCTGTGTTTGGTGGAAACTGCTACCGTCGAGACTGGCTCATGTACCCCTCATTCCATGTAGTCTCATGGTCATATGCTTTTGCAGTAGTGGCATTTATATTTTTTGGTAAGTCATTTATATTTTGTACATTTCAAATTATTTCTATAGGTATTGTTTAACCAGCCTACCATGAAATGTGTAATTCTGTCAGCTTTCTGACAAAATTATACAAATTGTTTACTTGCATTATCACAATGAAATGCTTTTCCTGCAAGCTTCAAACATAGAAGGCTAAAGCGAGAAACATAGAAGGAACAGTAAAGATTGTATCCTCAAATTCCTTAATTATAAAGATATCTTCCTTACTATATACTTACTTAGCATATAATTATTATATTTTCAAGCATTTATCAGAATTTATACATCAGTAGCTATATCTCAGTTTCAAGTAATTCTTAAGATTTTATTTCTTGTTGATGTTTTCAAGGTACTTTTTTACATGTTCATGGGTCATATAGTGATTTAGGTTCATTTCCTTCCTGTGGATACAGAGAAAGCTGAGGGTTTAAAGCCAAATTTTTGGTAGCACTCGTTATCAACTTAAAAGCCATTAACACACACACAGTAAAGCCGATTTTTGTTTTAATCAATCCGCATAACTCTTATATGTACACTGTCTGTAAAAAAGGCAATAGGAATTCGTATAAAATAAGTTTGATTGAATGTTTAAAAAACAAAAATACCCGTATGACTACATTTATTCTTAGAAAAGAAAAAAGCGTAATAAATTTAAGATGAAATATTTGGACGTGCCGTTGTAGCGTGTGTGGTAATTGTTTTAAGAGAGCAGCCTATGCGAAGTTAGTTCATTGGAGATATACTAATATAAATATGCCTTACATGCACGAAAATCTATCTGCTTGCAAACATAAAAAAACGATAAGTATTCCCAGTCCATAAATACATTTCCTGTTAGGCCGTACCAGACCATTTGACATACTTTTCCCTGTAATCATCATGGTAGTTCTTGTAATTCGCTTGTATCCAAAGACCAAAGCTGTCGACGCCGAATTCTGTAATTAACCTTCGTCGTCGTGTTTGGTGCAGTAGAGTCCCTCTACCCTAAAGTGTGGCGCTCTCATACATTGTTACTGTCAAGTCGGTGCCGATCTAGCGTGGACGGACGTAAAAGTGGCAGCACTTTCTTCGTCCGATCGCTTCGGCTTGTCGCGATCTTAGGAAATATTTTGTTTTTAGGTGTGGCAGCAGTGTTGCTGTACTTGGAGTCAAAGAAGCTGTACGAGCTGCGGCTGGAGGCGCGCAACCTCGTGGCGCAGATGCAGCACAGCCAGCCCGAGCACGCACTGCACCAGCTGCGCGACCAGTTGCACCACCAGCGCCAGATCGGCTGGAATCACTAGATCTAGTAACCTGACACCATTCAACTCTTATTAATCTTATTATACAGAGAATTGCAGTTAGCATTCGCTCGGCTCTCGCCGGCAAAAGACGATCCCTTTTGCCTCCTTTGATTCGGAACCGTTATTCTCTGCTACTTCTGCGTGCAGACTGTTAGGCTCTGCATTATATAATTTCAATGCCCAGCACTGATTTTATCACTTCACTAAAGGGTACAGATGTCGACAACTAATGTTTCATCGGCTAAACACCGAAATAATGGCGATAATAACCATTCTCTACAGAGTGCTCTTTAACAATTCCGTTAACTCCGCGCTATTGTCGTGTATATTTACAATAATCTTATTCAAACACATTTAAAACCGTCCAGGAACAGAAAGTTGAATTCCTAAAATGTTGAAATCCCGAAATGTTGACTTTCTCAGAATGTTGATTTTTTTTTAGTTTCGCAAAATGTTGAATTCTTATAATGTTGACATATTAAAAAGTTGATTTCTCAAAATGTATACTTTCCCGCAAAGCTGATTTGTTTTAGTTTCGCAATATGTTGAATTCTTCGTGTTTTAACCGTGGTACCACGGCTTTTGTACCACAGGGGACCACGGGTTTTTTTTTCCCCATAGACCCACTGCACCAAAATGGGTTTATCTTTACGTTAGCGATGTCGACGGAGCCCCGCTGCCGGGGCTCCTATTTCTGTGCAGTTTGGACTTCGGCCATTAGAAGATAACTAACGAACCTAACCTACCTATGAGCAAAATCAACTTTATGCAAATTCAACATTTTAACATTCAACATGCTGCAAATTCAACTTTATGCAATTTGGACTTTTAGAGAATTTAACTTTATGAAATTCAACATTTTAACATTCAACATGCTGCAAATTCAACTTTTTGCAAATCCAACATTTTAGGAATTCAACTTTATGTTCTTTCTGTTCATATGCATCTTAGCATAGGAAAACATTGTAAATATGACGCGATGCTGAACTAAATTCGATGTTGTTTCTTTGTTGACTACATTTATGTTTCGCTTATTCATGTTATGCACTCGGCTTGCAGCTGGTTTTGGCAGCTTGATTAGGTAATATATAAAATATTTTTTAAATATTTTTGCACCTCTTCGGGAGTAATTTTGGATTTTATATAGCCTTTACCACATTAGACGTCTCTTT
The DNA here is from genome assembly GCA_947086415.1 of Pammene aurita. Classification (NCBI taxonomy): domain Eukaryota; kingdom Metazoa; phylum Arthropoda; class Insecta; order Lepidoptera; family Tortricidae; genus Pammene; species Pammene aurita. The sequence goes on from OX352289.1 coordinate 20,359,861, forward strand.
TAAAATATCGCCCAATAACTCTTCTTTTTCTCATTATACTGGAGGACTTATTTAGTCAACAATATCCTATTTATATATCAATCACTATTTCAAAAGTATGTCTGATCTGATGTTAACTAAGAGTTATATTATTAACTAAATTTGTCTTAGTAATAATATTATATATGTTCGACTGCTCGTCATTATTAAGCTTATTTTTAACATTCCTTTGTCGCTGAATATACCGAATAAAATATTTCTGACATTAATTATTAACCTAGTTACTAGTATGTGCCTTGAATGTAGTCATAAATGAATGGTATTTTTTTGTTAACCAAAAAATGAGAATCACAAAAAAATAATCACGTTTTAAACAAATGTATTCGTACCTATATAATTTTTATATAAGTTTAAAATTAGATTAGAACTATATTCTTAAGAACTCAGCCCATAGTATTTGTTTTATTCTGTAATAATATAGGTAGTTACTAATAAGATATTTATCTACACCCATATCATAGCTTCTGTATCTGTGGTGGATCGTAACGTATCATAGGTACTTTTACTACTCCTGTACTTTATACCTTATCTGTCATATATGTAAGTACATTCGTCAAAATCTATATAGGAACATAGTTAATATGCTCGAAGAAAAGTCTATATCCTTTTCCCCCAAAAAGCACCTGTGCTGAAACTCCGCCAAAATAGTATCGCGTGTAGTCACTACTTTAGGATTAAATAAATTACTGCCAACCTAAGAAACCTAAAGAAAAAGTACCAGAGACACACTTTGCCGTTTTTAAGTTTCTCCCACAAATTGCAAATTTCTATAACCTCTTTATTGATATCTATCTCTCTCTCCACATTTGAGTGAAAGAGAGACGCAGATAATCGAATTTTTATTTTTAATTTACCCCCTGGTTTTTTTTGTTTTAGTTACATTTTCGTTATATGTAATTATTTGTGTATTAGTACGTACTTAAAATACAGTGTTTTAAAGGGGCTAGCTTAAATTATTGGTAATTACTTTTGTTGATGAAATATCTGCAATAGCAAGATGCGCGAAAATTTATTGTTTCTTCAATTTTGCATTTTACTAAAAAAATGATTGAGTATGTAGTCGTAGAAAAAATATTGTATGCAACGTTGTATAACTGGCGCAAAAAATGCTCGTGGCGTCTACCTTTACGACTCACGTAACTCACGCCACTCGCCTTTTTTTACCTCTCTTATTTTACCTCTCTTATAGAACTCGCATAAAATACTTTACAATGTCGATGACCGACACTTAAATTATTTTCAAATTTCGGACGTCTTGGTATTCCAGAAGATGTCGAGATTTGACTGTATATTTTAAAGTGAATGACAATCTAGGTGATCATGATTTGAAATCTAGTTAGCCCAGGGGTGCAATGGCGGTCATTCTAATGAATCTCAACACGTTGATGAGTTATAATATGTGTGTAGATAAAGTAATGTACCTAACTGTACATAATTAGTAATTATGTAGCAGTCACGTAAACTATTATTTTACGACTGAAACATAACGTGATTTCGATTCTTACTTTTGAATCTCAATGCCGTCCGTTAGATTTATTTTTATTTGGGCACATTCACTAGAAAGTACGATAGATTAGTTGAGTTTTTTGTTTACCCACTTTCTTAAAAGGGTAAATACATTATAATGTCACATTATGTTTGATCACATTAATCTGGTGCAGAATGTGATACTCCTTCAGTATTTTTACATTTCTATTCTACTCTTATATCTAGCTTTGTGACGCCGTAGTACCTATAAGGAGTTTAATACGTTCATCAATTTGTTGTTACTGTTGCTTACGATGCCTTGAGTAAAGCCTGAGATATACAGTCTGATTTTTTTATGTGCCTTTGTTAGTTAAATTGTGATTAGTTGGATTTGATTCACTGTAGGAGTTCATCAAATAAGATAAGGCTAAAGTTTCGATCTACTGATAAAGCTGAATGCAATGCTTACTCGAAATCATGAAGTTGGCTAGATATAAAATGCAATCAGAAATTCCACTAATTATTCACCACCATCACCTAATTGTTTCCTTATTATTTTATTTCTATCCTTATCTTTATTTTGTTATCGTGAATCAAATCCCATAGAAATTTACATCCGTCCAAGTATAAATTAAGTTTTATTTTAGGTACTTATTGTAAACTTAATTGATACATTAATAAAATATCTATATTTCTGCAATTAGTGTTATTTTCTTTAAATCACTTTATTTCCATCCTAGTGATTACTAATGATTTTAGAGTGTAGCAGCAGAGCAGCAGCCTATATGGCTCAGATAATAACTGGCGTACAGACAGGCCACCCGGCATTATTAGGAATAGAGAGCAATTGAGTCGCATTAGGTTTTTAATTACATATAATACATTTTATAATTAAATTACTAATTAATAAATGATTTTATTCTCTAAGACAAGAGTAAAAAAATAAGTAGTAAATAATAATACGTCGAACTATATGTTGATTCATTCATTGATCCATATTAATAATTTTTTTAGAAAATTTTCATAATGGTGGAAAAAAGCACAAGCGACCTAATTAATACTATTGGGATCTATGACGCTTAGGACCATTGTGACTACGCTGTGATAAAGTGTTTCTTTATTTTTTTACATCATTTTTAAATGTAAAATATGAGTAGGGTTATACATTGTACAGTTAAGTGAGGGCCGCGGGCCGCGAGGTCTACAACTCACAGAGCCCACTAGCACGACGACCAAGTAGGTAAGTTGATGTAAGGTGACCAAGTATAGGACAATCGGGTTAATTAAAATAACTAGTAGTCCGCCTCGAACTGAGAACTCGCGATTTACTTACAAACGAATGGACCAATACAACAAGACGCTTGTAAAGATCGCCTATTCGCCTTCTAGCTCCATAATCCCTTGATCGATCCTGCGCATATAAGAACTTTCAAATTATATCTACCTCTGCTTCAACCCTAAGGCCGTGGTCGCTTTCACCCGCCGCATGCGGCCGACAGCGGCCCGCCGCCCGCGGCCGACAGCGGCCCGCCGCCGTGCGGGACGCCGCACGCGGCGGGCGAAAACGACCACTCCCGAGCATTCCCGAACACACCATTCAGACGCCGCGGGCGGCGGGCCGCTGTCGGCCGCGTGCGGCGGGTGAAAGCGACCACGGCCTAACCAATTTCATAAAGACCAGGAAAACGTTACTAAAGATCATCTATGAAAATCAAAAAGCCATCGAAATGTAGGAACGTCCCGGTAGCCAGCTGCTGACAGTTCCGTTGCGTCCGAAGTTGTCCGTAAGGCCCTGGGTTTTCTGACCACCCGTCGCCGGCGGCCGGCGACCGACCCGAACAAAACATCCGAACGTCGTCGGCGGCGGACACGAGTCGGTCGCCGGCCGCCGGCGACGGGTGGTCAGAAAACCCAGGGCCTAAGAAGTACGCTTCGCTGCGCTCGCGCGTTCGATAATTGTACATAAATTAGCTTGAGTAACTACCTGCATGTCTAAAACGCGCAAAAGACCAGTTTGGTTTTCAAATAAACATTTGTCATCATAATACATTTTTTGGCTGACTATCGTAAATATCTCTGATATCACGAATTCGTCCACCGCAATCCTACTGGCGACATTTGCATTCATTAATGCACCATGCAGTCTGTGTCAACATCCGATTTGCACGACAGCGCTTTAGAGTTAGGTAATTTACGTAAATGTATTTATTTCCCCCGGGTATTCTAGCCGTTTCTTATGTTAAATTTACACTCACCTGGTTTGTTTATTTTGCTGCAATGTTGAATCACGTACTCGATAGTGGATTGTGGCGAATTCCCGTCTAGTACTACGACTGGCGCCTTTTCCAAAACATCCATATGCCTGTTCACCTACGAAAATATTATCAAAATTATATACTCGTAATACGAAATTATATCAAATTCGCCGTCAACGATAACGCGTAGGGTGAGCTTAAAACATACCAACATTCCTTGTAAAAAAAAAAGGTTTATTAATGCGTGTTATATCAGCCACTATTTTACAGAGTTCCGTTTCTGAATGCAGCATTGATATCAACGTTACTAGCTGTGCAAACTTCTGCACGTTATCCAAAGTAATGTTGTGTGTAGCCACGGTGTAGCGTTAATTCTATTGTACAGTTTGAACAAGTTGCAATTTAGGTACCGACCGACGAATTGTTTGTACAGTTTGAACTAAAACACAGCAATTCTGCAATGGTCTAGTATGTAGTGTACTTAGATACGAATACATACTTGTCTAACCGACATTCCTATTTGAGAACAGGTACCGAGTTAAGTAGGTAAGGTTAGCATACTTATAGAAGCGGAAAAATGCTTATTGATGTGGGTTCATTTTGGTTTTTAAAACAGTAGGTAAGGTAGGTAAATTGTGTGACATGACGGTGATTTCACAAATAATACAGTAACAACTTGTCATGATTCGGAATACACTTGACAAGTTACTAGTAGTCCGCCTCGAACTGAGAACTCGCGATTTATACTTGCAGACGAGATGACCAATATAACAAGACCCTTCTGAAGATTTTTTTTTCGCCTTCTAGCTCCACAACCCTTTGATAGATGTTGCTCATATACGAACTCTCAAATTATAAGCATCTCTGCTACAACCCCAACAAACATAAAGGTCAGAAAAACGTTACTAATGTTATCGCGAAAAAAACTCTCAACATCAAAAAACCATCAAAATGCTGAGACGTCCCAGTAGCCAGAAGTTGTTTGTAAGAACTTGCTTCGCTTACGCTCCGCTCGTTCGATTAGGCAGTAGGTATGCCAGTGCCATCGCCACTGTGACCAAAATTACCGCACCTCACTACCATATGCCACGAGTTATTACTAAAACGAATCAGATTGGGTCTCCATTAAAGGAATGGCTTCATTACCGAAGACTATCTGGAGATGAGGATACCTAGTCGATCCTGAGCTCTGAACATGAATAAGGATGCATCCGGATTAAAAGTTAAAATACTAAAGAGAGACAGGAGGGGGGGAGACAAACTCACAAGTTCGATAGAGATGCAATTGTGGAGAGTCATAACGCCCAGTCCTAGTTGACACTCTCCTCGAGCGTCCATGATGGCGGCGTATGTGGCCGTCCGGGCGCCTGGCACCACACATCCTGCGGGATAGGAAGCATAACGCGTTGCTTGGATGAGCTGGCTGTTGGTTTATTACCTATCAAGTATTATTAAGTTGTAACTTAAGCTACATCGTGTCCTGTGCTGCAAGTTTTTCTACCATAGGTATATAAGTTCACTAATTTCTAAAAAAATATTGATAGTAACCATGCTTGCGCCATACTTGTCCTAGGTTCGAATCCAGGTAAGGACAGTTAAATGTGTCACGCATACCATACGGTTTTTTTAGGGTTCCGTAGTCAACTAGGAACCCTTATAGTTCCGCCATGTCTGCCCGTCCGTCCGTCCGTCCGCGGATAATCTCAGTGACCGTTAGCACTAGAAAGCTGAAATTTGGTACTAATATGTATATGAATCACGCCGACAAAGTGGTGAAATAAAAAGTGGAAAAAAATAATTTATTAGGGTACCTCCCCTATACGTAAAGTGGGGAGTGATTTTTTTTTTCATTTCAACCCTAACGTGTGATATATTGTTGGATAGGTATTTAAAAATGAATAGGGGTTTACTAAAATCATTTTTTGATAATGTAAATATTTTCGGATTTAATCGCTCCAGAAGTAAACAAAAATGTGTCCCCCCCTCTAACTTTTGAACCATAAGTTTTAAAAATATGAAAAAAATCTCAAAAGTAGAACTTTATAAAAACTTTCTAGGAAAATTATTTTGAACTTGATAGGTTGAATAGTTTTTGAAAAAAATTACAAATTAATTTCTGAACTAAGTTTGTAATTTAACCGTATAAGCAGGTGTTTATTGTACCTGTAATTTCTACACACTCACAATGAAATGACGTGCTTTCAAATAAAGTAAAAACGGTGAAAATCGGTCCACGCAATGAATAATTATCCCATAGAAATCATCTTCCATACTTTAAGCTCGCGCGCAATAGTTTACTTAATTTGCCGATAGATGTCGCTGTACGTGGAACGCTCATATCATATCCTACATGGCGGTGTTATTTTAACTCTTAAGTGGGGACACTTACTGTGACGGACGGAAAACTACGGAACCCTACACTGAGCGTGGCCCGACACGCTCTTGGCCGGTTTTTTCTGGTTGGACCACGGAAGTGCTAAAATAAAAAGTTGATACCGTGAAACTGTACTTTGCCTTTTCAATATGATTTAGCCCAACGCGTCCCATTTCAATAGAAGAGAAATATCAACTAGTAACACATACAATTTCGTATTAATCTGTGTTTTATCCTCTTGTTGGCAACACTGACAAATTGATTTTCGCGTATGTAACTTCAGTCACGCGTGAGCCGGCTGTAATTGCGGAAGTGTTTTATGGGGGCCCTAAAGGACCTCAAAAAATTCGGTGGCATATCGGTCTAGGAAAGTCCTACAGCTATGTAGTTTTAACTGTAACTACGAGTATAATGCAGCTCAGAAACGATGTAGAAGAAATTTTAACATCATGTCTCGATTATTTTCGCAATGATGAAATGAAATGAAAAATATTTATTTGGTGCAAAGCGAACAGAAACATAACATGAAATATACAAAAAATATAATAATTTACACCAAAATGGTTGCCACTCAGCATGAGTCATGGCAGTGTAGCCACAACGCTGATTTTCAGGGCAACCAGAACTTAAAACTATACTTAATCTAACTAGTGACAACAATATTGCCAGATGACATTCCTGTCACTACTGGCAACCCCACTTGACCGGTTTTGAAATTTTAAGTTTAAAAAATAAAAAAGCTTAAGTATAGGAAAAATTACAATTACTATTAACAACAATTTGTTATTGTGAAAAATGGCGGTAGTCGAAATAATAGTGCCGAGACTTTTTAAATAACTGACACATACAGTTGGAATAAGTAATTAGTATCCACGACAGAGAAAATTACATTCTAAATACTAAAGACATGTACAGACAAAGGTTAAATGAGGAAAGCTAAAAAACATAGTCAATTTAACCTATCTGATCCGCGAGCAAGTAAGCCCGACATTTATTTTTAAAAGTGTAAATAGATTTCAGTGCACGAATCGGCTGCGAAATTGAGTTCCAGCATTTCGTGGCAGCATACCTAAAACAACCACGAAACGCTGCTGATTGGTGTGAAGGACAGACAAGCTGAAGAAACCTTGAAGGCCTAACTTCAGTGGACCTGGAATTACGCGACCATATTAGCTTGCTGTAGAGGTAGGATGGCAACTGTCTGTTCACAACACCGAACACCAAATTCGCCAAATGAAGTTTTTGACGGGTGGACATTCTCAAAATACGATTTGTATTTTAAGTATGGCGTCACGTACGAGCGCGGTGGGATATTAAAACAAAAGCGTTCGCAGGCATTTTGAACGCGTTGAATTAAACGCTGCGTGCGCGCCAACAATCGCGGACCGTACACTACGTCACCATAGTTTAGTGTTGAGAGTAACAGTGTGTCACAAAGTTTAACTCTTAGCGTGACGTGTAGGAATTCGCGTATTTTGTACAAAACTTTCAGCCGGTAGAAACAGTTCCGCACCGTATTTTGGATGTGACTTTCGTAACGCAATTCGCCATCCATGACAATTCCCAAGTTACGACATTCATGTACGCGTTCTAGTGGTTCATTGTTTATTTGTACACAGATTTTTAGGTTGTAAATGTTTTCTCTTTGATTCTTAGAGCCAAGGGCTAAATATTTTGATTTTGCAGGATTTAACAGAAGTGAGTTTGAGTGTGACCAGTCAGCTATACGTTGCAAATCATCATTAAGTGTTTTAGTTTGAACAATAGCATTTTTACCAGTAACGAGATATAAATTTGTAGGATAGTGCATAATGACATTAGTTAAATCACTGCAATACAGGATAAACAATAAAGGCCCCAGAATTGAGCCCTGAGGTACACCTCTCGAGACCGTGCAAATTTCAGATAGTTTCTTCGTTCCATTGGTTCCAGGGATTTCCACTAACTGTTTCCTATCCGTGAGATAACTCGCGAACCATTTCAGAGTATTATTTCCAAACCCGAATAACTCAACTTGGAAAGCAAAAGTGAAATATTAATTGTTTCAAAAGCCCTCGAAAAGTCTAGGAGCGCGAGGACTGTGCCCTGACCCTTGTCCTGAGACGCTAAAATATTATCGGTCACGTCTAACAAGGCAGTTGGCAGTTGTGGTACTATGGTTTTTACGAAATCCAGATTGTACAGCTGGTAAGATGTTATTTATCTCTAGGTATTCTGACATCTGTTCATAAACCAGCCTTTCCATTATTTTGGATAGACAAGGCAGAATACTTATTGGACGCAGGTCTTTCATAGTTACTGGATTAGTTACTTTAGGTAGTGGACGTACAAGGGCAGTTTTCCAGGCGTCCGGAAACGTGTGTGAGGTGATCGACCTATTAATTATGGCAGTTATAACACCCAAAGTACGCGGCAACGTAAGCAAAAACATATCGAGCGTGACACCATCTACCCCCTGTGCGTTTGATTTTAAACTTTTAATAACTTTAAAAACTTGATTTTCAGTAACTAGTAGTATTCTTAGACAAAATGTTAGTGGGAAATATCATAAATATATTTGCGTATCACTTTTTACGACTTTGCCCAGTACAATTCTACCTCTAGGGTTGACAATAGTATATTATAATTCACTTCAGAGGAGGCATTTTGCATAAAACATTATTAAACATTGTGAAATGCAGGAGAAATGCAAATCTAAAAATAATTACAATAACTACAATAATATTTTCGCCTATAATGTTTTTTATAAGAATAAACATTTTGTTTCTTTGTTAATTTATTCATGTATCTCCATATAATTGTATTTGAACCTTTTTTATCCAATTACTGTATGATACAAGATGTTAACAAACATGTGGTTTTGTATTGATAAGAGTTTTAAGCAACTATCATTTACCTTCGTCTAGGCATAAATTAATCACCATTAAGCTTTTGATTTCATTACTCCTACTCATACTACACCTAACTCATACTATATCTCAATCATATTACTCATACTACACCTTGTTTAGGCGTAGTCGGGTACAAGCTATAAGTAGTTGACCATCCTAGAACCCTACCACATTTAGGATTTTGTATGAAAGCATATTAGCACAATTTTTTTAATGACTGCCCAAATAAGTGGGAGGTGAAATATTACAACTATAGCACTTATAATAAGATACAACTATGCCATGCCTATTGTAGATTATATTATTTAATAGTTAATGACCAAAAAGTTAATCATTTTATAGCTAAGTGTAATGTACGCAAAAGTGGGCAATGTTGAAATTTGTTTATGTCTTTGGCCCGCATGTTTAAAAACCCTATTTCTAAACTACTTTAACTGGTTTTTACTGTAGTTTGCTCACTTACACAAATAACTGTATGTCAAGGTGTGAATGGCACAGATAAGTTATAATATAATTATAAGTACAATATGGACCATGGGCAAAGTTGTCATACGCGTACTACAAACAGTTATGTAGTTATCTGTTGAAGATGTACCGTCCAGTAGCAGACCCGGTGCGATCTCGTTAAGGTAGTGGCCGTCGGCGTCATCGCCGACGGCGGTTAGCAGGCGCACGCGTCCTCCGCGCAGTCGCCACAGCGCCTCCGCTATGTTGCGCGCGACCCCGCCGCCGCACTGCGCCGTCTTGCAGGGGTGCGTGCTGCCATCCAACTGTTAAAAACGTGCATAATTAATAAAAATTGGATGTAAAGCTAAAAAATTAAAACATGGTTCGCAATAAAGTCAGGGTTCGATTAAAAAAATATATAACAACGGCTGGCGGAAAACATGAACCCAAACACTGACCGGTTATACACGGTGCCCGTGAGCATTGCGAGAGACTTTAACAGTGTATTCATTATCATATTTAGAGAACAAAATGTCCTTTAAACTTTTTCGAAATTCGCCATAGTTTCAGAGTAAATACTACTTACAAAAAATTGCATTTTGAATTGTTTCTCAGTGTAAAATGATTTTTTGATGGCGATCTCACCGGTATGGGGCATAGTCTAGACATCTCTTATTGACTGATATCAAAGACCTAAGAAACACTTTGCATGGACTAGTTTTTACGAGAAAAAATGTAGCAATTTACTTTTTCCGTTACTTTTTTCTAATGACATTTACTTTTTATGTAGAACAGCATTCAAAAAAAGTGAAAAAAAAAAGTAAAAAAAAAAATTTTTTTTTGGCGTTTTACAACAAAAGTCATATAATGTTTTTTCATTCTTTTGACCTCAGAAATGCGTGGTTAAAATCTCTCGCAATGCTCACGGGCACGTTGTACATAGGACTGGTGGAGTAAAGGATATAATTTCTCGGGTAATTGTATTAATTTGCAATCCAGTTACTATAGGCATAGTGAATTTTTTTCATGTATGGTATCAATCGATTCGTTTTGTTGTGAGGATCAAATGTCTTCTCATCTATCATCTTCATCTATATGCGGCCAATTGCGTTAAAGCAACACAAAAGTCAGAAAAGAGATTTTCATTTGTTTCGTGAAACGCTCCTAACAAAATGACGTGCAAAAGTGACGTCACGATCATATAGTCGCTCTGTAAAGTATGGAAAAATTATGAAATTGCTATTTTTACAGTGAAATGTTGCGTTTAGGTATATGGTTACCATACAATTTATTTAACAGTAAAAAATCGAATGGTACCACTGCTTTTTTTAAATTTCGGATTTAAAAAAAATTAAAAATTTTGATATTTTTCACTTTATTTGGATATATTGGTAATTCTGCATCCTATCATCCCTATTCTACGAAATAGTTCTCCTGTACCTACCTACTTCATACTTCTTAAGTCGTAAAGAGAACTGAGGGGGGAACTGTAGTGTTTTAAAGGCACATAAACAAGGTGCCCATAAAACTTGATTCTTATTTTCATGCCTGATTTTGACGCGGTTAAGTAATCAACATTATTTGTACATACCTATATGTATATTACAACCATGGTACAAGTATAAAATGTTATGTATGTAAATTGACCCTGGATGGATGGGCACATCGCATAATAAATGAGAATTGGGATATTTATTTTTTAGCGTAAGTTATTCATTAAATAATATCTAGTTAAAACGTTAATTCATTAAGTAAGACATTTTTAAATATTACATTTACTAACATGGTAATAACATGCAACAATTAATGAACTGCAGGGCTATTGTTTGTTTATTCTCGTTATTAGCTTGTTGTTCGAGTTATTTACCTACTGGTAAACATGAAGCAAACAAAAAATTGTTAGTTAGGTCACAGAATAACTAATAGTACTACCGTAGTTAGGTGATAAAATCTGCATATTATAAAAAGTAGACTGTTTAATAAAACTTTAATGATTATACAGCACGCACCGCTTATCACATTTCGTAAAATGTAGTTAAAATGAAATACATTTCCACTATTTAAAGTGGAAATCCACCTAGTACTCATCATGATTGTGGAGAAGCAATGCTACATTCTGTCAAGTTTTTAAAGTCGAATACGGGTCCGGGTTCTCACGTATCTGTGATGGCGAAGCAAAATACACTCGTATGTAGTGGTAGCAATAAATGGGAATGCAAGTGCTACTATATATCATCCGGATAATCTCCGGGAAATACTGAGCTTAATTGTCCATTTTAGTCCGCTCCTATAAAACGAACGAGAGCCTAGATACATAGGTACTCATAGAACAGCCGCGATAACTTCATTGGCGATAAATTTTACCTAGTGTCCGACCGAAACATGTTTTTTTGCCGAAACCGAAACCTAAACAGAAGGTCCGGCTCTGAATCCAGTATTGGCCGAAGCCGAAACTGAAACTTTGATGGACACGTTTAATTCGTACATATCAGTTACAAGTTGATATTTGGTAAAAATAGAATTAGTTTAGTTACATGTATGGAGCGCCCCCCCTAAAAATATTTTTTTCTGCAATTTAACTTACATAACTAAATAGCGGCATACAATATACACCTTATGTCTGAATTTTATAAAAATATGATTTATAGTTTCCGAATAAAATGGCTGTGACATACGGACGGATGGACGGACAGACGGACATGACGAAACTATAAGGGTTCCGTTTTTGCCATTTTGGCTTCGGAACCCTAAAAAGATAAGAACTTATGGACAGATTAAGTTATTGAATGTTTCGGCGCGGCCGAAAGGTTCGGCCTTTTTTTGGCCGAAACCGGACCTTGGGCTGAAACACGTTTTTTGGCCGTAACTGGCCGAAACCGAAATCGAAACCGAACCTTTGGTCGGACACTAATTTAACCCATTATAAGCCCAGCCGCTCAGCCACGCAGCGTAGCGAACCGCTGATTTGCTACGTGAAAGCGCTAACAGTTACAGGGCTTTCGAGTATAATGCCCTATATGTATTGACATATAGGTACTTACTTATACAGGATGATATCGGGATAGTGTAGCAAGAGAACAAGGCATGATGCAGAACTTAAAGATGCACCTAATGATGTTGGTCGTTATTTTTATTACCAATACTGATAATTATTTTTTAGATGATAATTGATAAGTATAAAAACAAATTGTTGTATACGATTTGCCACCCTACTAAGTGTGACATCTTGTCGCTTTGCATACAACGTACGCACAACGTACGTCAAAAGTATAGGGTGACCATGATTTACTCGGTTAAAGATTAATTTTGCTCTAAAACAGAAAATACAATCTGTTTCGAGGAAACAATACCGTACGATAATGTTGAATAATTACAGAGTTAGATACGGGATCTACTAGCTGCTAGTACTGACCCATTTAGGAAATTCACAGTTAGTCATAGTAAAGGCGATATTAGCTTCATTCAAAAAGTAAAACATGGTTTATAAAACAATTTTTTTCATAACATAGTTAGGAGGCAAACGAGCAGACGAATTGTCTAATGGTAAACAATTAACGCCGCCCATGGACACCTGCAACACCAGAGGTGTCACAAGTGCGTGGCCGGCGTTTAAGATGTACAGTCGACGTCAAAGACATGTTTACACTTTTACACCTTACTCGTTTGTAATAAGGTCCTAAACTGGATATATCTTTGATGTCGAGTGTACACCTTGAATTAGGTACTACAGTTATAATATAATAGATTAAGAGTAGGCCGTAGGCAACCTTACCTCATCGTGTATCAGAATTCGGCGTATGTAGGGTAATGCACGGTGAGAAGTTATGTATTTACACGTACTGTGTAGCCTGAGCTATACTTGAAGCATTTTGTACAGTCAGCAAAAACATCATTACAAAATATAGCTCATCGAGTAGCAAGCCTTATGCCATTAGAAAGAACTAATCACTGGTAATAACAAAAAATGGAAGCCGACCTTAAACCTGGAGCTTTAGTTGTTCAGCCAAATTTTAGTTTTAAAGTGAAATCGACTGACTAATGCAAGTACCTACCTACGCCGTGTAAATGAGTTCACAGGATTGTTTAAATACAGTGTTATGCGGTACATTAGATACTGTTTATCAACAAGTGCCAAAAAACAAGAAGTGGCATTGCCCAAAACTGGCAACTTCATGATTCTTTGTGAAATTTGAAAGTCTCATCAACTATTAAAGAAAAAAAATCCCATAAATGTCAGGTTTTCGACAAAAAAATATAGTTTCCAAATAAGGGTAATTTTTTTGCTGACTGTACAAAATGGTCTAAGTTTGGCTCAGGCTACCAGGTACTTAAAATACATAACCTTTTACCCTACATTGCCCTACATATGGCGGGGAATAGCAATTTAACCCTTTTTTCCAATTTCAGTTTTATTATTAGTACCTACTAATTAGTACCTACTATTATTAGTACCTACCTACTACATACAAACAAAGTATAAAAGTGCAAGGTAGATTCCATGCTTTCTCCCTGATGGAACCACATTTCTTGAGCTATGGATTCGTACCGTATCGTGTGTTCCTATAGGCAGTGTTGGCCGTTAATTTCAATTAGAATTGAAAATTGATCAATAAGATTGAAGATTAATTCCGTAACTAATCAATTACACTAACATCAATTTTTACTAACGTTAGTTCGCATTGATTTTGTGACGTCGTTAATTACACTAACCGTCAATTAGAATTAACCTATTAGTTACACTAACGTCTCGAAAATTTAATAAGAATTACAGTTAATTAGATTAACGTTAGTGTAACTAAATTAATCCTGTCTTACACTAATAATTAATTTTAAAACTGCATCTCGGGTTCGGAAGTTGGGACCAATATCACAAGATGGAGCTCATGCTGGACCCTAGAGCTACCTACTGGATCTCGGGTTTGGCGCATCATAGACTCATGCTGGTTGGGCTCATTCGACTTGTACTGATGAGCAGATGGTACCGGTATCAAAATCTGGAGCTCATGCTGGACCCTGGGGATCCCTACTGGATCTCTGGTTTGGCGCATCATAGACTCATGCTGTTTGGGCTCATTCGACTTGTACTGATGAGCAGATAGTACCGGTATCAAAATCTGGAGCTCATGCTGGACCCTGGGGATCCCTACTGGATTTCGGGTTTGGCGCATCATAGACTCATGCTGTTTGGGCTCATTCGACTTGTACTGATGAGCAGATGATACCGGTATCAAAATCTGGAGCTCATGCTGGACCCTGGGGATCCCTACTGGATCTCGGGTTTGGAGCATCATAGACTCATGCTGTTTGGGCTCATTCGACTTGTACTGATGAGCAGATGGTACCGGTATCAAAATCTGGAGCTCATGCTGGACCCTGGGGATCCCTACTGGATCTCGGGTTTGGCGCATCATAGACTCATGCTGTTTGGGCTCATTCGACTTGTACTGATGAGCAGATGGTACCGGTATCAAAATCTGGAGCTCATGCTGGACCCTGGGGATCCCTACTGGATCTCGGGTTTGGCGCATCATAGACTCATACTGTTTGGGCTCATTCGACTTGTACTGATGAGCAGATGGTACCGGTATCAAAATCTGGATCTTTTTTTATCTTTTTTATCTTCTTTCTTTTTTATCTTTTTTCTTTTTTATCTTTTTTAACTTTTTTATCTTTTTTATCTTTTTTTATCTTTTTCATCTTTTTTATCTTTTTTCTTTTTTTTCTTTTTTATCTTTTTATCTTTTTTATCTTTTTTATCTTTTTTATCTTTTTTATCTTTTTTATCTTTTTTATATTTTTTATCTTTTGTATCTTTTTTATCTTTTTTATCTTTTTTTATCTTTTTTATTTTTTATCTTTTTTATCTTTTTTATCTTTTTTATCTTTTTTTATCTTTTTTCTTTTTTATCTTTTTTATTTTTTATCTTTTTTGTTTTTTATCTTTTTTATCTTAGATAAATAAAAAGATAAAGAAGATAAAAAAGATAAAAAAAAGATAAAAAAAGATAAAAAAGATGAAAAAGATGAAAAAGATAAAAAAGAAAAAAAAAGAAAAAAAGATGAAAAAGATAAAACGATAAAAAGATAAAAAGATAAAAGATAAAAAGATAAAAAGATAAAAAGATAAAAAGATAAAAAGATAAAAAGAAAAAGATAAAAAGATAAAAAGAGATCCAAACCCGAGATCTTGTAGGGATCCCCAGGGTCCAGCATGAGCTCCAGATTTTGATACCGGTACCATCTGCTCATCAATACAAGTCGAATGAGCCCAAACAGCATGAGTCTATGATGCTCCAAACCCGAGATCCAGTAGGAATCCCCAGGGTCCAGCATGAGCTCCAGATTTTGATTCCGGTACCATCTGCTCATCAGTACAAGTCGAATGAGCCCAAACAGCATGAGTCTATGATGCGCCAAACCCGAGATCCAGTAGGGATCCCCAGGGTCCAGCATGAGCTCCAGATTTTGATACCGGTACCATCTGCTCATCAGTACAAGTCGAATGAGCCCAAACAGCATGAGTCTATGATGCTCCAAACCCGAGATCCAGTAGGGATCCCCAGCGTCCAGCATGAGCTCCAGATTTTGATACCGGTACCATCTGCTCATCAGTACAAGTCGAATGAGCCCAAACAGCATGAGTCTATGATGCGCCAAACCCGAGATCCAGTAGGGATCCCCAGGGTCCAGCATGACCTCCATCTTAGGATACCGGTCCCATTGCTTATTAATACAAGCCCCTGAGTTCAGAGTCAAAATCGAAACAAAAATCAAAACCCTCGTAGCTTAACCTAAATTCGCGTTTAGTTAGGTAAATTATTAATGTCAATTACCAATTCAATCTACACTAAAAATTATATTAATGTTTCAATTTTTGAGAAAGACTAAAAATTAAATATCTTCAATTATTAGTTATTCGCAAAGGATTAACACGTTAATTACAATTAATTTCAATTCTAATTGAAATCAATTTGCATTAAACTATTAGTGTTCAATTTTAACTAACGTGTTTCAATCTTCAATTTTTAATTTTCAATTACACTAACGTTCGGCCAACACTGCCTATAGGTACATATATGAAACTGACACAAAGACATTAATGGAATTGATGGCGATGGCGTGCATCGTTCATCCTTAGTTTCTTTAATAAGCTGTAGTGGTAATGTATTTTTAGCACAGAACGTGCCTAGGGAAATAAATGTTTGCATATTAATGTTGGTAGCTTCCTGTCGGGATTGCATGGCGACATGTGGCCAGCGGGGCGGTGAGTACTAGCGGTTTTATTATGATCACTAGGCAAGCACGGGTCACTCGCAGTCGCAGCGCCGCTTGGCCTGACAACAGCTAGATTCCCTCCCTATCTTTTTCAGCACGAGTGAAAGAGAAACACTGTGTTACGATTAGTATGGGAGCTCATTGAAAATTTTGCAAAGTTTTTTTTTAAATACATCATGTATTAAAAAAAAACTACGCATTAATTGAGAAATATAAAACAACGAAGTTTTTAGTATTAGTGTGGTGGAATTTTGTCTTTAGTTACAGACGTATAAGTCAAGAAACTAAAGACGTACAACTGTTTAAAGCTAATTTTAAGAGGTAACTTGGAATTATGTTCCATCGAGCCGATTTTGTCCAATCGTGTATCGGAATTAACAAAGTTCTTCCAAATATAACGAATATATATATTTTTTTTACATTCTTAGTTACTTCGTCTGGAGGAGCGGGAGGTCACGCTACTCTAGTAAGCTAAAGATCTCTAGTCGATGACTCGCGCAACCATGCAGAGAACGATGGCAGCAATCCTCGGCGCCGATCGTATCAGTGCGTCTCACGCGACCTGCAAGCAATATGCTCCTGTATTCTGCCAACCACTTGTTTTTGCACAACTATAACTTATATTGCTATTTTATAGTTTTTAGCTTACTCTAATCTAGGGCACTGGTTATGCGCTCGCTTATTGCAGATACGTTCAATTTGCATAGAGCCAAAACTGATTCAGAGCTATTGATAAATGATTGTTCTGAGTTCTTAATCTTAAAAGGGAGCGT
This sequence comes from Pammene aurita, assembly GCA_947086415.1. Classification (NCBI taxonomy): domain Eukaryota; kingdom Metazoa; phylum Arthropoda; class Insecta; order Lepidoptera; family Tortricidae; genus Pammene; species Pammene aurita. The sequence continues at coordinate 20,377,382 of OX352289.1, forward strand.
TTCTTTTTCTATGTTGACCAGTACTTTCAGAAAAAGAAAAAAAAACAAGAACTTAATTTCAATTCGTTTTGTACGATGCGAGCTTAATGTTTATTATGAGCCAAAAAATAAAAAAACCGGCCAAGTGCGTGTCGGACCACGCATAATGGAGGGTTCCGTACCTTCAATGGAATAAGAACCAAACTAATACCCAAGGTCGTATCTGATGCCTATGGAAGAAGTATTTTGGAGATAATTAAAAAATGGCGGAACCGATAAATGTTCGAAACAATTTTTGTATAAAGTATGTGATAAACTGATAAGGCCTTCTCAATTTTTTTCATATTTTGTGGACTCAGGTGCACAATTTTTCTGACTTTCGAAGCGATTATTATAAAAATATTAACTTAACCATAAAATGTTTTTAAGACAGCTCAATGTTATTTTTAAGACCTATCGTTTGGTGTGCAACATGTTTATATTTGATAAAAAAAAATATTTATGTACACTCACACTGTAAGTCCTCTAAAACGTGTTCAAAAACGGTAGGCAATGGCTAGCATTACCACAACCGATTTTACTATTTTAAGCTTTTTATCTGTGGCAGTAACGTAATTTTAACTTTACATGCTCAAATATTGATGTGCTATGAGTTTTGATAACATAATGTAAATCCTGTGCTTCTTCCTGACCAACGGCACGCGCCCGCGCAGCCGCCGACACGCGCCTTCCCGACCGCCGGCACAATCGAGTTGGCCATGGCGGTGCAATGGCGGTCATTCTATGGTTTCCGAGCACTTAATTTAATATACAGGATGGAAAGATAAGTCGGGCCCTGGAGGGAAACTACCTTAAAACCTTGAGATAGCTCAATTCGCTCAAAGGAAACATTCTTTTATTTTTCCTAAAAACTAAAACTGCATTCACAGTTTTTTCTTAATTTTCACTTTTTTCCATACTAATTGTATGAAAAATATTATTATTATTATTTATGGGTTCTCTTGTGCCCTAAACTTGGTTGGTATTTAAAAGTTTTTACCCTCGTTGGAAACAGGATCGATTGGCATCAATTATCATAAAAAATATTTATGGCAAAAATTACAAAATAAATACTTTTTTGAAAACTGTACTCTTTTCCACAAATTTGTAAATGCAGTTATGTCCCTTTAAAGAAATTAAAGAATGTTACCTTCCAGTGAATTGAGCTATCTCAACGTTTTAAGGTAGTTTTCCTCCAGGGCCCGACTTATCTTTCCACCCTGTATATAATATGAGTGTAGATAAAGCAGTGTATGCAACTGTACGTAATTAGGCCTTATTACGTAACAGTTACATAAACTACTATTTTCTGCAATTTAACTACATACTCGTAAGTAAGTAGCGGCATACAAAATACACATTATGTCTAAATTTTATTAAGGTACAATATACAATTATTACGATACGTAATTAATACGATATTCTTCATTGCACCACACAAAGGAAAAGAAGTACAGAAACAGATTTAACAGAGTAGATAATGGTAACAACGGCAATGGCAATGGTAGCAACGGTAAAAGCGGTCTTATAGCTATTAAGCGATCTCTACCAGATAACCTTAGGGTAGCAGGAGATGGAGAATAGAGTTTCAGAAACAGGTGGTGCTTTAAACAATAAGTGAGTTAAGAGGAGCTACACAATGATTGAAGCGGTCCACAGATCTAGTATAGTAAGATGGCTTGACAACGATCAAAAGTGCGACGAAAAGTGTGTGTAAATTGTCTATGTGAGCGTAAAAAATAGTGATGCCAAGTAGAACAGGTCAATTATTTATCGATATTTGACTTTCTTATCGATAAGTTGCAACGTTAAATTTATATTCATGTTTTACACTAATGGGCATATTAAAATTCTAGGAAACTAAAATATATTTAGCTAATAAAACTCGTTAGCGGCCATTAGTGGCACATAAAAAAACACCTCCATCTAGTTAAAATTTCATCAATAAACGTTTTTAGGGTTCCGTACCTCGAAAGGAAAAAAACGGGACCCTTATAGGATCACTTTGTTGTCCGTCTGTCTGTCTGTCTGTCTGTCTGTCTGTCTGTCTGTCAAGACCATTTTTCTCAGGAATGCGTGGAGGTATCAAGCTGAAATTTATATCAAATACTCAGGTCTATTGTCCCTTAGAGCTTTGAAAAAATCAAACTTAAAAGCCAACGCAATCAAAAGATACAGTCGTTTATGCTGATAATTTTAGTTTTTCGGCACTCGCAAAACCTACGGGGTACTTCCCGTGAACTCAGGAACTTGAAATTTGGCACGAAGCAACGTCATATAGCATAGACAATGGAAAAATTACAAAAAGTAGAAATTTTTTGTAAAATCATACAAAAAAATATTTTTTTAAAATTTTAAACTTACTACCTTTTTCCTCATAAACGCGTCGAGGTATTAAATTGAAACTCATGTGAAATGAAAAGATGTTATAGGACCTTTCAGAGGTAGCAAAACCAAACTTTTATGTCAACGCAATCAAAAGAAATAGCAATTTAAGTCGCATATTTTGAAACTGAGTACTCGCAAGAAACTCAAAACCTAAAGGGTACTTCCCGTAAACTCAGAAACTTGAAACTTGGCACGAAGAAACTTCATATAGCACAGACAAAGGAAAAATTACGAAAAGTAGACATTTTTAGTAAAATCATACAAAAAATATTTTTTTAAATTTTAAACTTACTACCTTTTTCCTCGTAAACGCGTAGAGGTATTCAATTGAAATTCATATCAAATACTCAGGTCTATAATACCTTGTAAAGTAATAAGTTGTAAAGGTTTGTACGGAACCCTCGGTGCGCGAGTCCGACTCGCACTTGGCCGGTTTTTTTATATATTTATGGCTGTGATATAGGGACAGACTGACATGACAAAGGTATAAGGATTCCATTTTTGCCGTTTTGCCTACGGAACCCTAAAAAGAGAATATAGATCGTGTCTTACGAATAAGTAAATGTAATAAATAATCCCCTAAAATCGGGTATTACAGTTTAAATTTACTAATTCACTACTTATCTTTTGTCCGAAAAGAGAAGTGCCGTGTTTTATATGGGAGCGCCTACATTCTACGACAATTCTCTTTCCGGACAGGCTCTATCATGCAAGCTATAATTATAATTTTCATATCGAACTGTTATCGATATATGTATGTCCCTACGATATTTTGTCAAACCCAAACGTAGAATAACAATTTCGATTTTTACACAAAATAATCTTTAATATTAACTATTATGATATAATATTCACATGCAGTAAAAGAAACATTAATATTTAATGGTATTAAACGGTTACTTATATGATTTATTTGGCATATTTGATAAAATCTGGTTAACATCGATCGGAATATCATATTTACCTGTGAAACGAGTGATTACCTAGGTTTTTCCTTTGAGTAGTTGTGCAATACAGGACGCAACACGATACCATTTTTTTTAAAATTCTAAGTGATTTAACACCGGATAATATTATATTTTTCACGATAATATATTAGCTCTCACGACGCGGGTGTTTGAGTGTAAAGAGGGACGTCAAAAGTTGTCCTACTTGGAGAATGATCGTGTATCTCTTTCGCACTCGCGTAATGTTCATATACGTGTTGGTTTCTCTTTTGCGCACTTCATTTGTCTTTAGCGTAAGCGCCATTTTACGTCTGTGAAGCGGTCAAATGCAAATTCCAAATACTTCAATTCCAAGGTACGTGTTATAGTTTCCGAGTAAAATGGCTGTGACATACGGACGGACGGACGGACAGACGGATATGACGAAACTATAATAATAATGCTTAATCGATATTGGTCTGATATTATCGGAAGCGTAAATATAAAATACCTAAACAATACATTTAAAACACAATCTATCTCAAACATAACTCCAACACACAACAAATAATAAACCAATATTGAAGTTGTATTGGTGTTTGTTGCATCGGAATAATATTCAAGCAAATTCCAATATTTCTGATTCAAACGTTTCGGCGCTAGTTCAGCTGTTCTCAAACATTTTTGGTGACAGAACCCTTTTGGAAAGCGAAAATATTTGACGGAGCCCCAAAATTAAAAGTAAATAATTTATATGTGCAAGCTAGCAGTTCATATATCTGTCTATGAACTGCTGTCTATGAAAATTATCAATATAAAAAGTATGCTCGCGGAGCCCCCACAGAGGCTTTGCGGAGCACACTTTTAGAATGCATTGGATTTGTATTGAAGCTGGATCGAGTTTAAACGTGTTTAAAAGTTAGAATACGGCCCCAGGTGATGTTATTTTATTATATATGTAGAGTTGGACCACGCTAACTTTGTACAGACTTTACAACAATAAAATTTATAATTGCCACCATGCGTGACAATTTTAAGGTTCCTTACTCAACTCTTCGTTTCGCCATGTCTATTTACCCGTCCGTCTGTCTGTCCACGGCATGCCTCAGTGGTACAGAAATTTGGTATGAGTTAATGATGTCGACAAAGTGGTAAAACAAAAAGGATTAAAAAATTTTTTTTGGTTGATGTCCTGTAACATAATAAAGTGACGGTGAATTTTATTTCGCTTCGACCCCATTGTGTGGAGTGTCGTTGGATAGGTCTTTCATAAAACATAAGACTATCATAATTTTTTTTTTGATAAAGTCAATACTTTCGAAAATAATTAATCCAATTTTTTTTTAAATGTCCCACCCCACTAAATTTTAAAAAGTATGAAAAAAATATCATAAAACTGGGGGGCGATTTTTAAGATTCGAGCGCTCGAATATGACATTTAAAACTCTGAGGTCTGAATAAAACGAAGAAATTATGTTTTAAAAATAACCGATAGTAATTTAAAATCATGATTATTTATTCTATTAATTTCGTGCGTAAATAATGGCGACAACTTTTTGTGTGCGGTTCATATTCGAGGTTAAATTCTTTAAATAGGAGCGTTCGATTGTCAAAAATCGACCCCCTGAGGCTTAGTAAGTACTTTCAATTAGAGATGCAATTATGCAATGGATAGTGGTTTGCCGAATACCGGATAACGGATAACAGATATCTGGCGGACCCGTTGGCTGGATAGCCGGAAATCCGACCGAAACTCCAAAAGTTTAACTCGATCACGTGAGACTCATTCCATGCAGGTTTCAACCTATGATGTATAATAATTACGGATGGGTTATGCACGTTCCAAAAGTGAAGCACTTAATATGAGTGAATCCAAACAATTGTCTCTACTCGTGCACCGGCAAGCGAGAGATGCGGACGTGCTGATGAGCTCCCGTGACCCACGTGAGAAAGAGGCAAACTGTAATCTTCTAACAACGAGAGTGACCAAGATGTAATAATGATCGTCAATATAGATAAAAATAACAGAATAATTGCTAGGTTATGAAATTAATTTGGAAGTATTTCTTGTGCTTAATTACGTTAGAGTATAACCCATCCATAGTATTTAAAATATCTTTGGTTTCAAGTAGTTCAAGAAATTGTAAGCTACCTAAAGTTATTGAATGGAAGAATCACAGGACGTAATAGACTAATATTAATTATTGGCTTTATTAATTATGCTACAATACCTATAACGTATGCAGGGACAGATAAAGTATAATTTTAAACAAAAAAGAACCGACTTCGCTAAGCATCCACCTTTCCAACACCAAATGTTCGATCTGCTGTAAAAAATACTCAAATCACCATAGGTGTGCCTATAATAGTTGAAGAGTTCCCTCGATTTCTCCAGGATCCCATCATCAGATCCTGACATGGTTACAATGGGACCAACTGTGAAGTATACGCTTTCAAACAAAAAAAGAATTTTCCAAATCGGTCCAGCCGTCTTCGAATAATCGGTGAACATACATAAAAAAAAAAATAAAAAAAAAATAGCAAAAACAAAGATCCCGACGAATTGATAACCTCCTCCTTCGAAATCTTGAAGTCGGTTGAAAACGGTTATTTTCTCTATGACCTTTGGGAGACCGTGAGGGTACGGTAAAATGTCAACCTTACAAAGACCACAGCCAGAATAACCTTACTACGAAGTACCTACTTAGTCTAAAGATGTTTAGTGTTGTACTTCTGATGGTATGTGTTCGTCCCTTAACCTGACAACATGATTAAGATAATTATCAGCTTCCGACAACACTTGAGGTGTAAACGTCCATAGACTACCATGGTCGCTTACTATTTTATGGTATGGTATGAATATTATGTACCAACTATTGTTCCATAATTAGTTTGTAAGTGAGTGAAGTTAATAATGTAAGTCTCTCACCATAAATGCATATACCGTCTCCGGTCCGACAGGGAAAAAGGGGTGATGGGTGAACAGTCTGTATAAATAAATTCAAAAGGAGGTTGGATATATGTATATTATGATTAAAGTAGATAAATGAGCTGAACTAATAAAACAATGGACTGTAATAATATGTCTCGAATTACATATTAACGAGGAGGTTGACGAGTGCCACTTTACTAATCGTCGAATGATTAATTAACGTGTTACCTAAGTGTTTTTAGGGTTCCGTAGCCAAATGGCAAAAAACGGAACCCTTATGGATTCGTCATGTCTGTCTGTCTGTTTGTCCGTCCGTATGTCACAGGCATTTTACTCGGAAAGTATACGACGTATCTGAATAAAATTTACACATAAGGTGTATTTTGTATGCAGCTACTTAGTTATGTAGTTAAATTTAAAAAAAAAAAAATTTTAGGGGGGCGCTCCATACAGGTAAATAAAAAAAAAAAAAATTAACCAAATATCAACATGTGACACATCAATCGATAGGTCTTTCAAAATAACATTGAGGTTTCTTTGACTATTTTGTGATTAAGAGAATATTTTCTGAAATAATCGCTTTGAAAGTCAGAATAGTTGTGTAGCCCCCCCCCCCCCCGTAACTTTTGAACCGTAAGTTCAAAAAATATGAAAAAATTTGAAGAGATGCGCCTTATCATAGTTATCATATACTTTCTACGAAAATTGTTTTGAACATTATCGGTTCAGCCATTTTTGAGTTATCTCCAAAAAACTTCTTCCATAGGCATCAGATACGACCTTTTGTTATTAGTTTGGTTCTTATTCCATTGAAGGTACGGAACCCCCCTATGCGTGGTCCGACACGCACTTGGCCGGTTTTTTTTATTAATAGGTTTCTAATCATAAAAAGGTTTAGGGATAGAAAACAGAATTATGTTTGATGTAGTACCACATCGTGAGTACTACAATGTGGTACATTGCACCTACACAAGTATTTAGGTACCTAAATGCCTAAATATTTATAGGCTGGACAGATTAATTTGCTAAAAGCGTCCTTAAGTTCAGTCGTTAAAATAATCAAATCGAAGAGCACCGCATTGGCCTCAGCATACCTCAATTTACGTAAAAAGGCAACATACAAACCTAGAAAGAAAAAAGGCAACATACAAAACTAGACATAACATACTTTTATATAAATATCGCCTTGTTCAGGATCTATAGCGAATTCTATTTTCGTCGAGCGTGGATTAGCACGTTCGTTCTTAACAATCCAATAGAATTGTTTACTGTTGTAGTCGTTTTCACAATGAAATAAACCGAATGCATATAACCATTATATTATCTGTTATAATAATGTAGTTGCAACGTGGGAGGGCGATAGGAAGGCGGCAGTATCGAGCGTGGGCGCGCCGCCCTAGCGCCACCGAAGCCCTACAGTTCAGTCCGCCGGGAGGCAAGACGCGCACGCCCGTCGCTGCTCGCCGCTGCCGCTCGCGCTCGTCGCTCGTCGCTCCGCTCGCGTGCCCTGCGCCCCCGCGGCGCCCTGCGCCCCGCCGCCGCCCCAACCCCCGACAGCTAGGCGGAGGGTGACTCGCCGGCAGCGACTCGCAGTCGCTTGCCACATTGCCTCGCGGAAAACTGCATACAGATAACACTCTATTCATTCACGCGAACGGTAACGCACGTGCACTGATGCACGTGACCGCGATCGTTACGATCAACTTATTTGAAAAACGCTCTGCTTATCGGGTCTTCGTCAGAAATATTGGCCAGTTAAACCTTTCTATTCAAAGTGTGACTTTAAGTAATAACATGTTTTGTGGAACAAAATTCATGTTTGACGATTAAATTGGGCGGTGCCACGTCTACGTCATGCTACAGGGTAAAGTATTTTATTAATACTAATATTTTCTAACTTTCTTGCTTGATTGAATGCTGTGTAATTTATGTTTCTTGCGTCTTCTATGTGTTTATGGATTTTACATTACCATACCTACACATTTTAATATCATTAGGTAATAATGTTGTCGTTGAAAGAAATCATATGGTTAATAGTTATTTCAGATTTCTTGTTTATTTACACTCAAGAATATCTAAAGAATAGCCAAATTTATTGACAGAGGTACTTATTTTATATGTCACAGATAACATGAAGTATTACGATTATATGCATGCTACAATTTAGTAAGTATGTATTTTGTGCTAGCGCTCTGTGTAGGTTATATAAAAGTTCGACATGTAAGGGGCGTGGATTAGTGCTGCGATTTCATTCGTAAAGTACGCCATTGAAACGGGTTTATATTTTGATATATATTTGTATGTATGTAAAGTGTAACAAATGAAATTGCTTTGTGATTAAGAGCACTTCTATAACAATAAATCACTTCATAAGAAATGGATGTTTAAAATTCACTGGTTGCCTCATTTGGTAGGTGTTATTTAGAATTATTTAGAAAAATGCTATGCTTGATCATCTTCGATTTTATGAACTGCAGTTGAGAATTTCATTATTTATGTTTATTATATTACTAATAATTAATAATAAATATGAATTCGGGTAAAATATACTGTTACATAAGGTCACGATATTTTGTTCGAGAGATATATTAAGTTACCTAATGCCAAAGCTAATTTATTTTAGCTGACTATAAACTAAATGACGCCTATAGGTTAGGTAAACATCCCAGTGCTGACACTCTTATGCCTAATAGTTGACACCCTGACGTTAGCTTTATTGCTAATGACTTAAGTTTAATGATGACATGCACACTGGTGACACTGATGAGCACTCTGATGTCTTCTTTACATACTATACTATTAGGAAGTGGAGAGTTGTATTATAAAAATAAGTAGATTTTGTACACAAACTGCTTCGTTCGGATAACTAACAATCACTGGCGCTGTAGCTTACCTAGGTACCTACTTTATTTACATATCTTTTAAATATTCTTTAGGTACCTTTATAATGAAATTTACAATAATATTTCACTACCGTTCATTCTTGTTTACGTCAGAGATGAAGGCGACTTTTCATATCAAATATTATGTTACATTTAGAGATTACAAATTGAAAATGTACCCTCCAAGTAATGAAATTGTGCCAGATTTACCTATAGAGTTTTTTTATAGAAAGCATTCTGTTTTATTGCTTTTGACTATGATGCCAATCCAGGTTTTGTTAATTTTATTAAATGTTTATAGCACAAATGAAAATCTCGATGTAGAAACTTTTTGTCATAAAGGTTGCTTACTATTTGATCATATGAACCTGCATTTTAAAAGTATGTAAATACTATCGACTTGCAATATTTTCAACCGACTGCAAGATTTCGAAGGTCGAGATTCTCAATTCGTCGGGTTCTTTGTTTTTGCTTGTTTTTTAGGGTTCTTAGCAAGAATGGTAATAACGGAACCCTTATAGTTTCGTCATGTCCGTCTGTCCGTATGTCACAGGCATTTTACTCGGAAACTATAAGACGTATCTAAAATAAAAATTGAACTGGATGTGTATTTTGTATTTAGTTATGTAGTTAAATAGCAGAATATTTTTTTTAGGGGGAGCGTTGGCTTGGCGTATGGAGCATACATGTAATGTAACTTTAAAAAAAAATGTCAACATGTTGCACATCAATCGATACGTCTTTTAAAATCACATCGACGTTTTTTGAACCTTTTTTGATTAAGTGAATATTTTCAGAAATAATCGCATCGAAAACTTTTTAAAAAATATGAAAAAAATTGAATAGGCATACTTTCTAGGTACATACATATTACATACTGTCTACGAAAATTGTTTTTGAGTTATCTACCTTTTGCTATTAGTTTGGTTCTTATTCCATTGAAGGTACGGAACCCTCCATTATACGTGGTCCGCCAGGCACTTGGCCGGTTTTTTTTTAATTTGTTCACCGATTATTCGAAAGCGGCTGGACCGATTTTGAAAATTCTTTTTTTGTTTGAAAGGGTATACTTGACAGTTGGTCCCATTGTCGTCAGGTCAGGATCTGATGATGGGATCTTGGTGAAATCGAGGGAACTCTTCAATTATAATAGGCGAACCTATAGTGATATGAGTATTTTTTACAGCAACTCGGGCATTTGCTCTTGGAAAGGTGGAGCCTAGGTGAAGTCTGGTCTAAAATAATTTTATTCATAAATTTAATAATACATGTAAGTTTACGTGTTAACTATTGCTACTTACTCTAGTTATAATAAATAAGTCTGTCAGTGCTATGTAGATGCCGTTTTGTGGTGATCTAGACCACTGATAAGAAAATAGTTCCAGCTATTCTTTGAATGCGAATAAAACGAACCCATTAAATATTTATGATAGGGACAACAATGGGAAACAAACGGCTCTGTCGAGGCTGTTTTGTGCTGGTTTGTAACTTAACTTCGCCCAGGGGGCTGCCTCGGAATTACGATCAAAGTAAAGGGACTTTCGGCGATACTGAAGAAAACAATAGATACATTTGGGCCAGTTCAAAACACGACACTTGCTGAACGACGTTCTTTGTAAGACTAATGTGATAATCAATAGTGTGGATCTAGCCGGTCAACTTAGGGCCAGTTGCACAAAACAGTCTGCTTGTAAATTTTATTAGAGGGGGTGCTAGCAGCTTTAATACCTATTTAGGTACATTTAAGGCGAGCGGCTGTTTCTTAGTTTACTGGCATAATAGTGAAATAAGTAGGTACCTAAGTACCTACATACGTCACGATTCAATACATGATACGATTTAATCGTGTACCGCGAGAGTTCAATGTTGAGCACATAAACGGCATAGTAATATTTAACTTTGTATATGTGCGTAGATCGGTAGATTTAAACACGGAACGTTGCCGTTGGCCATTTGCCTTTTAACGGTTAAAGCAGTCTAGACGTGTTAGATAACGTAGTAGTGCTATAATTCGAAGTGAGTGATAGAAGATACCTAGTGCGAGAACTGGACATATTACACACAACTGGACATAGTACACTGTGATGCAACAGCTAAGTGTCTTACTGGTTATGTTGTATCAAACTCTACTGACTAGATACTGACTTCCATATCATAATTATTATAACATTCTATTCTTGGTAACTACTAACTAACTATAAAGATTATCTATTCTATACGTTTGACCCTTGTAACCCTATTCTAGAATGATCTCCTCTGTAATCGTATATTAGAACGATAAAATCCATGCTTTGTTTAACGATTGAATTGATCCTATTTTACATCCATGGATGAGTTTATCTATATATTTATCAATTTGAACCCGAGTTACTGATAACGCTTAAATTATTTGATAACTAGCTTTTGCCCGCGGCTTCGCTCGCGTTAAATTCGGGGTAGCACGGTTCCCCTTTGCCCCCCGGAATGCTCCATACAAACTTCCACCCCCCATTTTAGGGAAGTGGGGGGTTAGAAAGAGACAAAAAGTAGCCTATGTCACTCTCCATCCCTTCAACTATCTCCACTTAAAAAATCACGTCAATTCGTCGACCCGTTTTGCCGTGAAAGACGGACAAACAAACAAACAAACAAACATTTACTTTCCCATTTATAATATTAGTATGGATAAGATGAGGTACCGGTATAGGTTATTAAAAGCGTTTTCAAATGTGGGTCTACGATAAAACACTCTAGTCGTTAGTGTACATTAACAAATTGTTTTAGCCCTGGCTCACGTGGAATAATTTCGATCGCTATAAAATGACGTGGCATGTTCGCTGTCTAACTCTTAGTCTATAGTTGCTTTCTTAATCAATACGGTTTACGTTCTTAGAATTGCATGATTTTCATCCTTCTGGGAATGATTGCTCCGGCGTATACAACGAGGTCAAGTGCAATCCGTGCAACCTTGGCGGTATCCTTTGAAGTGTCTATAGACTAAGAGCTATCCCCGGAAAATGTGACACAATGACGAGATGAACGAAACCCCTCGTTTGCAATACTATCCTTATTTCTACATCCGGGGATTGACAGCTGTTCATCGGTGGAGGTAAGAGAATGCAAACCAATTTAATAATACAAATCTTAGAGGTCTGGGTTTGATGTAGCAGATGAGTAATTATGTTATTAATTGAAATATATCATTGCCACGCGTTTCTGTCGAAGGAAACTAGTGCCAAGTACAGTATAATTTTATTCATAGTCGCCGCAACTAAAAGCAATGTTTTTATTGTAATGTTAAAATATAAGCCCTGCCCTCTCATTTATAGAGGGCAGGGCTTACTTATAATATGACTTCACCAGTTATATTATACGTACAGAGTATTCCTCTTTTCCAACTAATACCTGAATCAAGTACTAGGGATAGTATAGCAAACTAACTAGAAGTTTTTCATTGGTCTCGTTATTGTGTCATATTCTCCGAGACTAGCTCCTATCGCGGCCTGCAGTAAGATAATATTGCAGCAAAGCTGCTTCATTTTTCCATTCCATCGTAGTCCCTTGAGAACCGGCCTTGGAAAGAAAAAGCTAACTAATTATGCGCCGCGGGGGAGACGGCATTGAAATTTATGATGGTTACTTACTGAAGAGCTGGATACAGCACACTTGCACCGCACAATGTACGAGTAGATAGGTAATGTTAAGACAATGTAAATAAATATGTTCACATGACGGTTCTAATGGTTCTAAGTAAGGCGATATTTTTTTGTCCGAGTGTAATTATCGACTTTAAAAAAAATGAGGCTCTCAGTTTGATCTGTATGTTTGTCTGCGATTATCTCGTGTTTGGCTGAACTGATTTCGATGCAGTTTTCAGTATAGTATTTGTTACAGCCTGGAAGAGGTTATAGTATACCGTCAGGTGGTCGACAGTGCAACACTTTTTTTGAGTGGCCATAACTCCAAAACGAATGATCATAGGATGTTGCTATTGAGAAAGATAGCATATTACATTTTATAAGGGTAAAAAAACAAACAAAGTACCTATATATAGAAAAACGTCAAATCTGAGCCTAAAGTTTAGCAAAAAATATACAGAAAATAGTTATTTACAAATGTATACTATAAAGTTTATTTCATAAAATAGGTAGAAAAGAACCCCCTGTAGAATACAGGAATAAAGAAAGAAGTCTTCAGTCAAGCGCGAGTCGACCTTTATTTTTTTATATAGCGATGTACAGAGCGCGAATCCGACTCCCGCTTGGCCGTTTTTATTTATATTTTCATTGTACCTACTTATAAAAAATCAAACTGTTTGAACCGGATAGGTACCTACTTACGAGTAAGAAACCATATGGACTAAGAGCTGGCCACGTCATATATGACACAATAATGAGAGCAATACAAATCGTCTGGTTACATTGCTATATTATCCTTATTGCTAGATCCGGGCATCTGGCAGCTTTTAATGGGTGGAGGTTAGAGTAACAGACCAGCAAAGTTTTTAAATTGGAAAATAGTAATACCAAATCAGGTAAAAACTGCCGAAGTTGTCTCAGTTATAAAGGGCAGAGTCTATATTTTAACATTAGAACAAAAAAGATTGCGTATTATTACGGAAACAAAAACAGTAGGCGACAAACTATGAATTACATTATACGTTGTTTGGCACTACTTTACCCCAACAGAAACTTTTGGCAATGATATATAATCTAATTAATTACATAATATTGCATCAAACCCCTATGATTTGTTTTCTTCAAGTTATTTGCATTCTTTGACCTTCACCACTTTACAGCTGCCAGATGTCCGGATCTAGGAACAAGCATAGTAAAGCTGGCATATATGACGTGGCTAGCTCTCCGTCTAATATATAACAACATAATCTTAACATAATTGTGGACAAGTTTAGTGAAAAGTCCGTCTTTGTCAATTTACGTGGACAAGTGACAAGTCATTCTTTCACTTAGACAGTGCACTCGTATTGTGTAGTTTTAAGTAGAGCTAATAACTTCTTATCGACAAAGTGGGACCTTAATCCTGACACTGGACATGTTGTATTATTCTCTGCTCAGGTGTTCGGTCTGTCGCTTCACTGCTACAGAATGACTTCTGCAGGTGTTCATGTGAAACAACTAAAATAAATAAAATAATTAATGAACATCTAGAACAAATTTCGTGCGCCATGTTTGGCGGTTGACAGCTGTGACTGAAGCAAAGAGTAGTATAGACTTGTAGTAATTTTCACTACAACTTTTGGGACAAAAAAGTTCTTAGGGATGTCATCTCCTGTTACTCAATATTAATGAAGTGAATATAGGTACCCACGTAGACTTTTTAAGTACATTTTTCATATCTCCTAAGCCATGTATATGACTTTGCAAAATATCGACTATCACGCAAACCTACACATTTTACATCGCGATAATAAATGTTGATGTCTGATGTTCGTGACATTTCAGCTGATAGTCCGCGCACAGTAATTGCCTCTACGAGTATATGTACAAGAATCGTAGAACTACGTAGTACTATTAGTTATTCTGTGGAACTACTATGCGATGGTTCGCCCAAGCTACCTTTACTTTCTTTACCACTGTTGTGACCGCTGGTAGCGTTTTTAGAGTTTCGAGTGAGCATGAAAATAAAGGCTTGATGGATTCTATTAATAGACAATTATACGTCACGTCAGATATGATATGACACAATAATGAGAGCAACAAAACCCCTCTAGTTAGTCAGTTTGCTATACTCTGCCTATTTCTAGATCTTGACATCTGGCAGCGGTAAAGTGGTGGAGGTCAAAGAATGCAATGCATGATCTGGGTTTGATGCAATTTTATAAGAAATTATATAATTAATTAGATTATATCATTGCCAAAAGTTTCTGTTGGGGGAAAGTAGTGCCAAACGACGAATAATGTTTTTCATAGTTTTTCGCCTGCTGTTTTTTTGTTGTTTCCGTAATAATACGCAATGTTTTTTGTTCTAATGTTAAAACATAGGCCCTGTCCTTTATAACTGAGACAACTTCGTCAGTTTTTACCTATTAAGGTACCACTATATGTATTTTCCGATTCAAAATTTTAACTCTGACCTCCACCCATTAAAAGGTGCCAGATGCCCGGATCTAGCAATGAGGATAGTATAGTAATCTAACCAGACGGGTTTTGTGACTCTCATTATTGTGTCATATCATATGACATATCTGACTTAGCCAGTACATCATAACATAGGCAGGCATCATACCCCTATATAATATGCTATATTTTTTTATTTGTTTTGCTATTTTTTAGGGTTCTGTACCTTGAAAGGAAAAAATGGAACCCTTATAGGATCACTTTGTTGTCCGTCTGTCAAGACCCTTTTTCTCAGGAACGCGTGGAGGTATCAAGCTAAAATTTATATCAAATACTGTCCCTTAGAGCTGTGAAAAAATCACACTTCTAAGCCAACGCAATCAAAAGATACAGCCGTTTATGCCGCAAATTTCCGCAAATTTTCGAAACTCGCAAGGGAATCAAAACCTACACTTTTATTTTTTTTGTTTTACTTATTCATATCGTTTCATGTGTTCCTTTGATTCCATCGAAACGAATCCGGAATAACAATGTGTTATGTGAGGCTTACATCTACGTGAAAGCGGCTTGACCTGAAAACAGTAATGAGGTAACTCATTGATTGTACCCACATACATACTTAACATACTTGGTCGATTCCTGAAGATTTTTCGCCCGAGTATGTGCTTAATGCAGCTACTACGAGTATGTCATGTAACACTTTTCCAATTGATTCTATTATGTGAGTTTTGATTCTTTGCCTTCGTAGTCCTAAGGAGGTTTATTATTATCTTAGTGGTATCTAATATTAATTCTTATGCATATTAGGTACCACTAAGATTATAAGAGTGTATATGCATTATATAACACATAGGATTTATTCCCATTTTGGCATATTTTGCCATACTGGCATAACGCACTATGAAAGATTATCTTATCTGACAAAGTTGGCATAGCTAATTACCTAATTAGCGTTTATTTAGCTAAATTTCCTAATAAACTCGCTCCAAAACTAAGTCGGTGAATAAATAAATAGACGTTTTTGACTCCTTTAGTCTGTGTTTTTAGGGTTCCGTAGCCAAAATGGCAAAAACGGAACTCTTATAGTTTCGTCATGTCCGTCTGTCCGTCCGTCCGTATGTCACAGCCATTTTATTCGGAAACTATAAGACGTATCTTACTTATTGAACCGTTTGAAGTCCAAAAAATATAAAAAAATTTAGAAGATGCGAAGACTTTTTAAAAGTTGTATTTGTAAAATCATAAAATATGTAATGTGTGTATCTATGACGAAAGATAAAACATGCAACATTGTAGAATATTCGGAATTTTCGGTAGCATGTATAAGAGCTAAACAGGTAAACATCGTATAATTCATCCCAACATAACATTACACGATAAAACTAGACAAGCTAAAAAGATACGTACTTCTTAAAATGTAGTCTATTTATAAATATTTATAAGTATTTGCGTAGGTTACATATTTTAGTGAAAGATAGATAAAGTTGGCGCGGGGAGGCGTGAGTCTGCTCCGGGGTGTTATTTATTCACGTAGCCATGCTTCCTCTCGCACGAGCTCGGGATGGTTTAGCATTGCGATGTCGATATAGTCTATACTACGTATAGGTACTTTAGGTTTATTTATTTACTCCATTAAGCCATGATTAAGCTAATTTAAACTTACACGATTTTCACTCATTATTTTGACAATAACGGGACTTAATCGTGTACACTTACTTTTATTATTTTCCTGACGTTTCGAGCGTGCCGTAACGCTCGTGGTCGCAAGCAGACTGGCGAGGAATTGTATCAGCATCTCCTAGCTGCGCGGGTTTTTGAACTACCCGCAGTTGGTCTCGATTATGCACATTCACGCTAGGGTTGTCACTTTGCCTCATATACAAGATATCTCTATACTCCGCTTAGCGCGTTATTTCTTTGAAACCTTAGCTGCCAAAAAGAAGTGGTGCGGGAGGGGAACACGCAATGCTAGGCAACGTGCGATTATTCCATGAGGCGTAAGAGAGAGTCAGAGATTAGTGGTTGCCATGGAGACGTACTAAGTTTATCGTCACTTCCAATATTTTGTGTCTTACTATAGAGTAAAATGACTTCGAGAGTGGCAGCGGGGGTCGCCCGGCTATGCGGGGTCTTGGGTTAATTAGTTTATATTTTGCCTACACACAACACTCACGATATCTAGTGGTTTGGAAATGCAAGTATTTTCACGCTTACATTTGCTGATCACTGGATTCCACGAAGACGGCGTCCCCTGTCCCTCGTTCTGGTTGAAATTCTTATGCTTCCTAATTTCAATAGCCTCTCGTAATTTCCTGGTACTAGTGTGTGTAGTGTACGCTATTAAGTCCCGTTTTTGTCAAAATAATGATTAAGCTAATCGCTTAGGAGGGTTCATACTATTTAATACCGATATGTAATAAAATAAAGAACGGGAAACACAATCAGTCCAAAAAAACGGCCCCACTATTGTGCTGTAACAACGACTCGTACCGTCGTACCACAGTGTCCCGATACGTTTTATTAGACTTTAGTAAGTGATACTGATAAATGATAGGACTGGCCGGTTACAATTTTCAAGAGCCATATTTTCGGTAAATATTGTTTGATACTGTACCTCTACTAATATTGTAGCTCAATGTCTACAAATTAAATTACATCGAGTTGATTTTATGAAGTTGATGAATCAAATCATGATCCATGACGCTCCTTAGGCCTATTATTAACAAACAGCACCAGATAGGCATAATAAAAAAAGCGTTCTTCTAATAAATAAAGTTATATTCCTGGTTATGGTAACAAAATATTAACTCCGTTATATAATAATCTCCTACGATCACCTAAAAATCATCCCGTCTATTACAACCGTCTTAATTATTCCTAACTTTTTTATATTTCTGTAATTTCCACCATTATCTTCTGGCGTCTAATTCGATGGGAGATTAATTGGTTAGTATATTGCAATTGCTATTCGATTCGCATCAAACAAATGAAATAATATAATAATATCAATCATAATTGTTACTGGACTATTCACACTTTAAAATATAAGTCGATAAAAATTATAAACTCTAGCGTCTAATTGCCGCCATATTGGATAAATTTACTAGATTGCTATTATGTTTTTTGTGACACTCGCGCTTTCAAGATGAATCGATTGACACGAATATCAAGATGATACGAATCATCTAAATCGGCTCACACATTTTGCCTCTAGAGTGCCACAAAGGAACAAACATAGCTATTTACATACAAACATATACTAGTATACTTTTTAAGTTGGGGCCAGAGGGCAGATAGCCGCAGATTCTACCATGTAACTTAGGTTGAAGCGAGTTGTTGAAGCGAGCGTCTACATGGCTGACAACCAACCAACCGCTTCTGCCAATGGTTGGCAGAGCACGCCTCGCCACCAAGGGCGTTTAAAGGTCATGTAGAATTTGACACCAACCACTGGCTACATGGTTTAAAATCACTGTTTTTTGCCAAGGTCTCCTGGCAGAGGGCTATGGTTGTATGCCGTCTGGCCCTAACTTTACCCTCCTTTGCATCGCACAGTCGGTAAAAATATATGAATAGGTAGATATAGGTATATAATATTATAGATAGACCGAGATCTATTTATATAATTATTACGAAATTAACGTTTGTTCGAACAACAAATAAGTCATGCTCTATTCTTTTGCCCACGGCTGCGGCTGTATGAGGGTATTTGAAGAGCTTACGTGACACGCAAGTTTGTTTCTTAGCAACCAACCAATGAATCGCTTTCATTTACAACGTTTTACCAAAATGAAAGGTCAAGATAAGACGTCTTCGTTGCCTCAACGTCCTTTCTGATTGGGTAGCTAAGTGGAAACTTTTACTAACTTATGCGCTTATTAGGAAAATTGAAAAAAAAAACCGTATTCATCGTATTCTCCTTTTTAGGGTTCTCTATCCAAAAAGTTCCGTTGGTTGGTCAATAAATGGCTTTAATTTCTATTTTATTTTTGTTGAATGGTTTCTAATTTATAGCTTTGAAGCATTATCCTAAATTAAGGTTTAGGTGCTTTTGAATTACATAAGCATTTAAATTAATTATTTACTATACGTAAATTTTCTTACGAAGGTTAAAACTAGGTAAATAAGGTTGCACCGAATTGCCAATGACAAAGTACTGCCGCGCCATATATGTACCTACTGACGTGCAGACGTAGATGGAACACTCGTCGGACGTACTTTGTACAAGTTCAATATTGTATTCTAGCAATCATTTTCAATCGACAGCTTGTCAATATATGTTATCAATTTTTTATGACGGGGAATGCGGAAAATTTCCCTATTTAATGGGGAACCAAAAACTCTTTTGCTGGAAATAGCCTCACGATTCTCACGAATCGTCCTTTCGGATCTCCCAAATCGCTATTTTTCGCTGCCTTTCTTCATCGATTTTATTGATAGGTTTTCTAGAGTTCATTTGGCACTGTCAAAAGTTCACACCACATTAAGTCCTGACTGGTGGTTTTGGCCTCCTGCCATAGTACAGCGATCTATTCAGATATTCTTTTTCATCGCTGCTTTTGAAAATGCACACTTGGCTTTAGTGGATGGTGCAATATAACAAAAGTAGCTCTAAACAAGACATATCGAAAGATATCATGTGCTAACTAGTTTAATGAGAGGTGCATTAATATTGCATCACATCTCACGTTATGTTTGTAGCCGTCATACTTACTACACCTACGTGTGGAATTTATCCATCGTTTTTCTCGTGCACCGTAACTCCAATTTACTTACAAGTGTTGAGAGCAATTAGTAGTAGTAGTAAAACACTTTATTGTACAAGAAAACACAACGAAACAAAGGCGAACTTATCCCTTTAAGGGATTTCTTCCAGTTAACCTTTGAGCAATTGAGAGAGAAAGTTGGAAGTGCTAGGCAGACTTAGGACAATTATTAGCAATTATTACTGACTATGATACAAATAGCGTAATAGTAGGCATCTATTATAGTTTTTACCGTTTACGGATAGCGTTAAAATAGGTACTTACAATTGCTTAATTATCCCGATAAATAGTTCAGTTGCTAAATAAAACTATACCTAAACCTTACCCTACTAAAATATCCGCACCGAACTGCTCCCGGCGCAAGAGTACCCATCGCTCTCGCTTTAATTACCTAAGTATAAACCTGCTTATGGTAAGGTATTCATGTCGAGCCTTCACAATGGCAAGCTAAATGGAAAAAAAGAAACATTTTAAAGTAAACCAGAACTTGGAATAAAAGTAAATACAAATTCCAGAAAAGTCCGACAAGTTAAAGTGTTCGTGCCAAATTGACCTCAGCGTGACGGAGTGAGCGCTTTCTGTTAGACACTTCCACGCAACTTAGCTTTTTTTTACAATTTGACCTACTTACAAATGCTTATAAACTGATTTCATGACAGTAAAGCCATTGTAAAGACTAGTTTATGTTTATTTTTAAAGGGAATTAATTCAAAACGCAATTTTGTTTGTGGTTTTAACTTTAGTTAATCGTCAATCGTCATGCCTCTTTTAGTGATTATCATGATTATCACACACTACACCTAACGTATATGTATATCCTAGGATCTAGAAAGTTATAATAGCGTACCGCTTATGACAGAACGCTCAGTAAGCAGTAATTAGGTATAATGTACAGTGCATGCATGCATTGTGGCCATTTGTGGCGAATTACTGAAACGGAGTGAGTGGGATGTGGTCTGGCGAGGTGCCACGCCGCCGCCCGCTGTCGCAGCTCGGTAATGCATTACCATTAAGCTATATTGTAACTGTAATGTATTACAGTCTGTCTGTAGCAAATACATTTACTGCTATTTAAAATCATGTGTTTATATTTTTTAAGCTTTTATTTACCTCACACTGTTTGTGTGCTAGTTTGTTGTTTTGTGAGACAGATTTGATTGAACCAGTCCTGATGTCCGATTGAGCGGAAATTTAGCATACCTGCATAACTTGGATGACAATACAATATTTTGGTACCATCGAGCTGGTCTGATGATGGAGACCGAGGTAG
This sequence comes from Pammene aurita, assembly GCA_947086415.1. Classification (NCBI taxonomy): domain Eukaryota; kingdom Metazoa; phylum Arthropoda; class Insecta; order Lepidoptera; family Tortricidae; genus Pammene; species Pammene aurita. Next base: position 20,398,620 of record OX352289.1, read on the forward strand.
TCATATCATAAGAACTCGGCGATGAAACAATGGAAGCACATTGTGTTTGGGTTTGTTAGAATCATCTTGTTGGGTAGTACATGACTTAAGATGACTTTAGCAAGAAAAGTGCAGACGGCGTTAAACGCTTGTATTCAAATAACGATATTTTTTAAACTTTGGCAATATTGATCGACGTTCACTTATAACAATGAAGGCAAGAAGAATACACTATAATCGGTTTTATTTAATTATTTGTAGTCTTTTAAAAAAGAAAACATGGAATAATTGTTCAGCCTTAAACACAAACTAGTTTATGTTAACTAAACATACATTATACCATAAGAAATAAAAATTCAACCCGAGTGACACAGTGCGAAGAGTATTAGGCACTATAATAATTAATATTCTTTGCTACGGACAAAATATTGCAAGAATGTAGTAATTACGGCAAAATATGAATGTTAATGGGCCTGATATTAACACGGAAATGGGCCAGGGAGCGCCGCTGCCGGCGCGGCCCGCGGCCCTATGCTGATAATAAATATGTATTATATCCGGTGTCTTATCTTGGGACCGGCCTTAAGATTTAACCCACTAGGTAGCTACCATTACTTGAAAAATATTTTTTTATCGGATCTCCACGCGAGTATGACTGTTAACCAAGTGAGCTGGACCTCTATTCGACATGCCAAACGATGCACGTTGATATTCATGGCAGATTCGTTCGACACATGAACTAGAATATGTCTTGAAGTGGTCTCACTAGCGATTGCCAGTTTTTGGTTGTCAAATTGGGACCAAGTCAAGTAATTGTATGCTCAAGAGCAATGAAAACAGATCACAATCTGTGTTATATTTAATACAAAATCCCGTCCCGTTTCCAATTCCATAACATTTGTAAGTACCAATACAAATTTAGCATTCGCGGAATAGTGGTCAGGGGCAATTACACGAGTGACAGCAACAGAAAAGGACATAAAATAAATCATAGGTATAAAACGAGCGGTTTTCAATCTATTCAAAAGCGAGCGACTGGTAACTGGCATTTTCAATAAACTCGGTCGCTGTAGCAATCTCTATAAATTGCTATTCCGTACGTACGTATAGAAACGTGTGTGATGGAGCATTGTCATAACTAGATTTTCTGAAGCAGGTTATATTTATGAGGCCATTCTTGCATCTGTCCTGTCTTTATTGGAAACTTGGACACACGGAATCTAAGTATCTACCTATTCCCGCGTGGAAATTATGTCTCAGCGCTTCTTTATTCGATCAGCGCTTGTTAATTGATTAGTGATTGATATAGATAGAATACATAGGTATACGAAATATACATATTAGACCATGACCAACTACATATGAGCCTAAATTAGAGGAGATTACTAGTAGCTACTTAGCTCCCGAAGTTGCATGCCTACAGTGCTGAGTACTGCCCAGTGAGTGTTAAATTGAAAGAAGACGTGCTCTGAGTAGGTCGGGCATGTTTATCGCCTCTTACCGATAATTATGCGGAAGGCTAGGTCGTCTTTTATGGTAAAACGCCAGTAAAAGGAAAGTATGTTTTTAGCGTGTTACTGTTGAGCCAGTTAGGGTCAAACACGACCCCAAGTAATGGGAGCAGGCAAGGAAGAAGAAGAAGAGACTGTTAAGGTAAAGGTCCGAGTGCTCGACACTGTTCCAGCAAATGTTGATATCTTTTAACTTAAGTCGTCCGCAATGAAGGTGACAGCAGGGCATAACTATCAGGCATTAGCGTGACGAAGACTAGTTTGTTTTTACCTCAAATATTGTTTGCAGAGCCATTGTGGTACGTTAAAGGTACAGATAGGAACATGTAGGTAATAACTATATCTTATGTAGGTATATAAACGGCCTAGCCTAGTCGGTATTGACCCTGCCTATGAAGCAGGAGGTCCGGGGTTCAATTCTGGTCAGGGCATTTATTTGTGTGTTTATCACGGATATTTGTTTCTTAGTAATGGATGTTTTAGTAATGGAGTATTATATGTCTCGTCGCTTAGCCCACAACTCAAGACTTATTGAGCTTACTGTGGAAGTAGGTTGATTTGTGTAAGATTGTCTCATAAGATCTTTTTTTAGGGTTCCGTATTTCAAAAGGCAAAAACCTGTACATATATCCTCACATCACTTGTGCGTCTGTTTGTTCGTCTATCAATCACAGACAATTCGCTTTAAAAGTACTCGACCGATTCAGTTGAAAATTTTGTACACACATGCAAGTGTGTTTTTTACTGAGGTAGGTTCGAAGAGCATGCACCACGGTCTCACAAGCTTCTTTTAACCCAAGAAATAATTGACGGGGTTTAAATATTTCGTAATGTTTGAAGTTGTGCTGCACTACAATTCTGAAAGGTAGGCGGACACTGGTTCCAATGCAATATATCTAATAAAACAATGAACGTTTATTTTTAGCTCTTATTGACACTTTAAGCATACCTTCCTCCCTTGTACCTTTTACCTTCCTTCTAGTAGCTTTTATGTTCTTTAAAAGGGTCATATTTAGGGTCAGTCTCAGTTAAAAAAGTAAGTCTTAGTACGTAGGGTGACAAGACAGACAAGCTATGTCAATTGGACGGATTTTAACGTACATTTTTAAGTTATATAGTTTGAGGAGAAGAATCTACGTTTTAATTTTTTGCTCGGGTTACAGGCTAGATACTGTATACCTAAACGTAAAAAGCTTCCGAGTATTAGGTATGTCTTAAAAAAAAAAGAGTTGGGATTAGGGTGTTCTCCTTACACTGTTTATTTGTTGCATATTTTACTCGTATTAACAAAAGTTAGTTATTGATTCCGAGAGGGATTGTATTTTTTTAAACAAAACTGTTGAGACTTCCACCTTACGGTACTTAAATAAATTATTACCGCATCGGTTGTGTTTAAAGCTTTCTTAAATTATGTTTTGGATTTGAAATTAATTACCATAATTAATAATGATCTAATGATGTTTTGTGTTCGGATCGGAATTGTCTTAGAAGGCGGGGTGTGCCCATGCCCTTGTTTGCGGGTGGGAGTGGGCGGCTCGGCCTCGTTAATTTGGGTCCGCGACGAGCACCGTGCGAGTCCACGGAATCTTAGACAGCTTTTAATTAACGCGCGCTTCAACTTCACAGAGCATTGTAGACTCTAGTTTACTTGGTTGCCTTTTTAGCATAATTTACTAGTAACCTTCTGTGTCTTTTAAAGCCATAAATATTCTGCACACGTTCCTGGTGTAGGCATTGCATATTCTCTAATATCTCAACAGTGCAATGCTGTTATCCTGCCGATATCTACCCGCACTCTAGTTAATTACCAAATCAAATAGGCCCCTAAACTTATTAAACACTATTTTGACAGGCACTGCATTAATGCAACACTACATAACAATACCAATAAACTCTCAATACCAAATACCATAGAGTGACGGAAAGACATATGGTAAACACAATCAGCGGAGCAGGAAATTCCCTCTAGCTATAAATACAATTTAATATTTTAAGTCATCGTAAACTGATCATAACTATTAGAAAATGAATATCAATTTATTATGTAGGTAAATAAAAAACAGATATGCTCAATACTTGTGGCCTATTTCCTTAGGGAGCACTGTAGGCACTCTTTCGTTAATGAGCATGGTATATTCAAGCAGGTAGGTACCTACATACATAAATAATTACATGTATCTTCATTCTTTATTGCCATTCCACGTTACCTACATGATTGTTGTTTAGCGGTCCAGACACTATCAGTAATAATGTCAATTAATGTCATTATTTCTGTACCCGTCCTTTTCTATTTATATCTTCTTATCTTCTTCTTCTAAATATATAAAAGAAGAAACTGACTGACTGACTGACTGACTGACTGACTGACTGACATATCAACGCACAGCCCAAACCGCTGGTTCTAGAGATTCCAAATTTGGCACGTAGGTTCCTTATAAGCTCTAGGGGTGCACTAAGAAAGGATTTTTCAAAATTCACCCCCTAAGGGGGTAAAATGGGGGTCCAAAGTTTGTATGGCGAAACAAGATTTGTTAGACTATTTTATTCGAAACTTCACAGGAGTATTCCTAACGATAAATGAGTAAACACTTGTTTCAGGTTTTTTGAATATTCAACCCCTAAAAGGGGAAAATGTGGTACATACAAACATACCAGTCTAACTGAAAACCTCCTTTTTGAGTACTTATAGTACGCGGGCGAAGCCGCGGAAAAAAGCTAGTGAAGGATAAGAAGGAAGGGTAGAGAATTAATGTCGTCATTAGCATTACTGACGGTGTCTGCTTTTGAATTGATGCTTTTGCGAATGATACAGTTACAAGTTCTTTTTTAATATCTTCTTTGGTCAAGTTGTGTTACTTGGTTAAAGCAGAGACTATACATATATAGACAGCTAAAGTCTAAGAACTTTTTGAGGCTCCAAGTCTGAACGCCATCTGAACGAGACCAACCCAAAGTTTCCGTAGTAATACCGTTATAATATTAACGCTATTATTTACTAAATGGCGCCGAGGGGCAGAAAGTACTAGCTTTGGTTGGGCTCGTTCAGATGGCGCTTCAGACTTGGAGCCTCGAAAAGTTCTTAGACTGTGGCTGTCTATTAAAATGTATAGTCTTTGGTTACACTTATGCGAGCCAGGCGAAAGTGATCGCGAGGCAGTCCAGGTCGATCTGAGGTATTTATTTGCAATTCTACTGTATTAGTGTCTTATATTAGTGCCTACTTTATGAAGGTACTCGTGTAAAATTAAAAATTATATTACTACTATTGCCGGTAATGGTGTTCCGAACACTCGACAATACTACTAGTACTACTACGTTATCGAAAATACCACAAATCGGCCTGTACATTCCTCGCCTTAAATTAATTACCATAATTATGTTTTTTTCTGGATTATATGATACTTACGTCATATCGATAATTCTAGGGGCAGATACTCACTTCATTGAATTAATCCTTACTTCTTCTAGGTTATTTTTGAATGAAAATATTATTATTGGTCTTTCTAAAATATTTTTAAATAGGTATGCACATACTCGCACATTATCTAAAATCTCAGTTAGTAATGTAATAAATGCATCAATTTTCTAAACAACCATAGTAAAGAGATGCATATTGTAATTGTATACTGTGAAATGGTCCTTCTTTGCCCGCTTATTTAATTAATTTGCTATTTTCATGGTGGGCGAGGTTTCCTTCACTTTCGTCCATATTTGCCAAACCCCATGATTTGCTAAACTACAGCTCTTAGAGGATTCATGTATAAGGCTCGCAAAAAGTTTTGCGGGACTATTCCCGCAAACATTAAAACCTTATAAGCAAATAATAATATTTTCACCTCAGCAGCAGGAACGAGGGTTCTTTGATACCTAAAAACAGTGAGCAAAACTCAATTTTGCTGCGAGCGTGAGACAAAATGACCTTGTTGACCTTGGAATTACAATGTCAATCCGCGCGCGAGGTCTAATACAAATTCGAAATACTCGGAAGCTAGTCGTGTTGTCTTTTTCACGTCATTAGTAAATGGAGAAAGACAGAAATATTTTAAACGTCATTCAATCAAATTTTATTTAATTTTAATTCGTATTCTGAACTTTCGATTCGACCCCTGAAACAGAGTCAGAACGAAACGTACCGAAATGCGCAGAAGTACTAATTTGTAAATATAATTTAAACAAATTTTAATTTTGAAATGTTTAACCGTACAACACCTAAAATAATTTACGTTCTTTATTTCAAGATCAAATAAGTATAAACGGAAAAATTACTAGATTATCATGTGAAAAATATTATTACTTACAACAATCTTTCGTATTGTGATCAAACAGTAGTTACGGAACGCAGATAAAAAAAAGTTGACAAAAGTCCAAATGGCGGTATAGATATTTTAAAAATATTTAATTTATTTTGATTATTTTTTGTGTTATTAACTTATAATTGAGGTTTTTGAACTCAAATGGAAGAATATTATAATAAATACAAGTGAAAAAAGTGACAAAGAAGGATTAAGCATCACCCAGGTTGTATTTTTCCATGTCTTCTCACTGCTGAGGTGAAAAATAGTATGTTCAACATGAGAATAAAGTTATTTACATCTTGTGCTTTTGAGTCCCTCTCTACGCTCAAGATTCTAAATTAGAATCACGAGCGTAGCGAGTTATAGAATCTTTCGCTTGCTCAGGACTCAAAATTAGCACTCGAAGTAAATATGAACTTTCTTCTCTTGTTGTACAAATATTTATTAATATATTTGTCTAGAAAGACATGGACAAAGGACCATGGGCAAAATGTCCCCACCCACCAACAGAAACGAAACATGTCTCATTTAGTAGATCGTGTCAACCGGATGATTTTTTACTATGACGAGGATCACCATATGTATGGGGTTTTCTTGGAAAACCGTATTTTGTTTTCATATATATTTTGTTAAATTCTTTGAAAGTTACAAGTAGAAGGTTACAGAAACATTATATTACTAGCAATAATAAACAACAACATTTCTTTAAAAAAAATACAGACGATTTGAGAACCTCCTCTTATTTTTGAAGTTGGTTAAAAAAAAGGAAAACAAAAATTCGCTTATAGAGCTATATATTATTAGATCTACAATACTACTTAACATATGATACATATTATCAGTGTTAACTTAAAATTATTAATATTTTTAGCCAAAACTCTTAAAGAAAATTGAAGATGTCTGTCCTAAATATATGTACGTGACGTATATATATATAAACAAAATACGGTTTTCCAAGAAAACCCCATACAAAGGGCAATCCTCGTCATAATAACAAATCATCAGGTTGCCAAGATCTATTAAATGAGACATGTTTCGTTTCTGTTGGTGGGTGGGGACAGTGCCCATACAAATTTGCCCATTGTCCTTTACCCACTAGTTTACAATTGTTTTCATACAACCAACTGTTAGGACTGTCTTGAGTAAAGAAAGTAAGAAAAGTAAGTTAGTAAGAATAGCAAGTGATTCGAGTGCCAGGGGGAAAGTGGTGGGTGTCGCTAGGAGGGGGAAGGGACTAGCAGCAACGGGGTGAGAAATAGTGCAAATAGGTGCTAAATTGTGTGGGAAATAGTGGGAAATGGTAGGGGACATAGTGGAAAGTGGCGTAGAAATAGATCGATAAGGTATGGTGTAGAAAAAATTAGGAAAGAGTTGGAAAAGTGTGGAAAAGGCGTAGGATAGAGTGGGATAGGTGTGGAAAATGGTGTGGGAAGTTAAATTTTGGCCCTATGCGTTTGATAGGTATATGTTATTAATGTTTATACAGGGTAACAAAAATAGTGGTGATCCGTTTAAATTCATAATTGGTATCGTATTAATCTAAGAACAAGTAGAAATAAAAATGTTTTGGACGCGATTTCTTTTTCTTTTGTATGTAGCCGGCCGGTCCTCCATACAAAACCAAATTTATTTTTCGCGTGAATTTTTTTTTCTTAGTTTTTAATAATTGAATACGATAACAATTATGCCCTTAAACGGATCATCAGCATTTTTGTTACAGTTTGTATAGGTAGGTCATCATTGTCATCAAGTGCCTCGCCTTTTGTTTGTTCCTCACCCTTCATCTACTCAGATGTGGTTAAAGTTCGATAACTTTGAATACTGAATTTGGTTTTTTATATCCATTTGACCAATGACCACACTGTAGGCAATCGCGTAACCAAGACACATTTGTCCGTCGTTTACAGTGGCTACTTGTGCGATGAAAATCAATACTAATTACTTTATGCTTAACTTGTAGGTATATATGTAGATACATTTTGCCCGAGCTCTGGTAGAAACTTTCTGTAATTGATTTACATATAAGACAAAACATGAAACCCTTTACTTTTTTGTTTTGTGGCTTTTCTTCAGTATATGAAAAATATATTGATTAAAATGAAAAATAATTAATTTATTAATGTATTAATATTTGCTTTGATTAAAAAATATTGTGCTCTTGCTAACACTTGGTCGCAATCTCAGTTTGGCAAATGGCAAACCTCAGTACTTTCATTTGTTTTTCCTCGATGTGCCGGCACTGATACTTTCAAAATTACGTTGGAGTTATGAAAAATGAGTGTCCATCCATTCAACGAAATAATTCATAGTAATTTTCACTTAGTACACGAAGGCTTTCTTAACTTGCAGTTTACTCTCAAATCCAACTTCATGATACTTACGATACCTATGTATAAGATACGATAGGTACGTATAATTTTAAGTTGAATGCATGAGATGCTTTTCCAAATACTATTGGAACATTATTCTGCGTTTTTTACTCTTTGCTAAAAGGTTCGCAAGTCTCAAAAAATAATAAACGAACACTATTCGTGCAATGTGATACTGCCGTCGCATCGGACGGGATTGACCTTGTCAGCACAGAAACGAGAATTAGGAAAACGAAATGCAAAATAAACAAAACGAAAACGCATCGCCCAACTGCATAGTCAACCGTTGGGTTTTCATTTCTGCGCTCACCGGAAAACACCCCTCAGCAAATTGCCCGTTTGCTATTTGCAGTTGTGTCAATAAAGTGCCCGAGGCGCTCAATATTTTATTGTCGTAGATAAATCCGACCACTTGGATACTCTGAAACAATTTCACAATGTAGAAAATTATTAAATAATACGTAAACTGTTACTGAACTGTTTTACTGCTGGCAATGAAAGTACTAAAGAAATAATATCCTTATGTATAAGGTTATGTAACAAAAGGTACGTCCAAGGCACAACAAGTTTAGGCACAGGTAATGGCTTATTATCTCAATAAAAACAACTAATACAATTGCAATTCTTTTCCTTATCTGTTTTATCTAGATGCAAAATATGGTAACCGAACAGTTACGAAATTAATTTCCGTGTTTCACACAAATCTAATTGAGAAACGTATTTTTTGATATTAATACAAATAGACGTACAAAAGTAACCAAAAAAAACGGAACATCTTTAGTATTTTTTGATTTTATATAAAATTCAATATTAATTATAGTATTACCAACGATCAATTTACCTTAGGGTGCACCAATAGGTAATCATTACCGGAAAGTAGGCGAAATTCGCGTAATGCGTGTGCTACTTAACCGGAAGGTTCATGAAAACCCTACTTCCCCTTAAACAAATTATTTAACCGTTTCACAATATAAAATATATTATTTTATTACGTGATTGGCCTATCATTCCCGACAGTATAACAAGTGCATAAAAAACTATTACTATTCGATTATTGTGTGGGATTCGGGCAATTTGTATATAACTTTATTAGTTTCTTTTAAGTTTCGAATATCTCTTCTTTCGCGATTCTTTAATTTCGAAAAAAAAACCATATTTTTCATCAACACAAATTCGTAAATTAACTTGCATTGTAGCCTTGCGTGTACATAGGAGTTTCGTCTGTTGGTTTATTTTGACTTAAGACTCTATTTCTAAGGCAATCCGATCCGATTGGGTCCGGTCAGGTTCGGACCAGTTATCCTCATTGCCACTTTGTTTCCTCTAAGCAGGGAAGAAAAATCGCTTATGCGGTGGGAAAACATAATGCTACGAGGTAGCTACGAGCTATGGCGTAGCACATCTAGCATTGCTTGGCCTTGAATGATGGGTTTCAAAATATTTTACGAATTAATCAAACATTTTAAAATGATCCCACGCAACAATATATTCGCGGTAAATATTTTTGACGATGTATACGAGTAATATGTGAATACCTTACCATGCTTCGATTGTAAAATTTTGATTCTGCATAGCGAAGGAATATGTGTTAATGTGGTAAATAGGTCGAAAAAATATTGTTAAACTAATCGGTCTTTGTAATTTTTGCAGAGTTGCCGTCCTATTTGGACGATCATTGAGCCATGACGTTGGTAGGCCAACACCGGTGTACTTCGTTGAACGGTAAGCTCCGTGTCGTATCTACTTTTAAATTTCGTACATACGAAGAAAGGTGCCTATTAAATCATTTGTTAACCCTAAACAAACTAAAAACTAAACAAACTAAAAAACTTTGGAGAGCAACAAAACTTATAACTAGCAAGAAAGGTTCGTATATTTTAATAAGCTGTTGGATATCAAAGGCTGTGGAATTAAAATAACTAACAAAGCATAAATGATACAAAATGGATTTATATCTTTATGAGGCGACGACGATTGGACAATTACTCACGCCTTGATAATCCTCGCCATATTTATAGACAGGTAAAGGGCAAGCAGGCATTTTAATATAAGTATAAGGAGTTGCTATGCGATTGTTTTAACACCATTTGTGAGAAGATGTGATGAAAATGTCATATGTAAAATGTGCTTAATTAGAAGTAGACACACTTTTATATAAGCGAGTAGTATGTATCAAAATCGCGTTTATCACCTAATATGTTATATACAGAATTATTCGTTAATCAGTTATCTCAGTAGGGCGCGTCGTTAGCAGCTAGTTAGCCTTTAAGTACGTGACATCAAGTACCTCACTGGTGCGTGACATGTGCTCCGCTCAAGGATCAATACCTCGCGAAATGGACAGTTGCCAAGGTGCTAATTGCATTACAAGTCGCTACCGAGTCGTTGAACGAGCGTGTTACTACATCATGAGCACGTGCATACGTAAACTGTACTCTTAATCCCGTACTATTGTACTTGTTGCGTAACATCTATACGTAACTAGTTGTAGTAGCCGTAACACTCGTAAAATTGCTCTTTTTTGAGTATCTATGATTTTTTTACGGGTCCATAGTCAGAACGGCAAAAACGGAACCCTCATCGGCTTAGCGTAGTGACCGCTAGTACCATGAATATGAACCGCCAAATGGAAAGCGTCCAGTACATAGGCTTAGGCATACATACATGGCGGCGGTATTAAGTCGAAAGTGAATTGCGCGCGGCGGGACTGAGCCGGAAAGAGGCTAGAAGGGTCGCTGAAGATTAGGCGTGGCGCGAGTTTGTGAAGGCCCTCTGCACCTCTGGGCTGCCTTACGACAATAACAACAACAATACTATGAATATATAGTAATGGGAAAGAACAAGCACAAAATAAAACAAGATACCTTCCGTATAATAGGTAAACTGGGGGTGATGATAATTTTCCTTTGTTCAACTTTGTAGTGCGGGATATCATTGAATAGTTCTTTCAAAAATGATTAATAAGGACGTCAAAATGAAAACTATTTTGAACATGATTGGTTTAGTCGTTCGCAGAATATTTAAAAATACTCTCATTTGCCGGTTTTTTTTTCTTAGTACCTACTAAATACCAATTTCGATGGCCGAAGTGATTCCATAAGTGATTCGGCCATAAACCAAGTATTGGTACGTAACACTAATAATTTTTAAGAAAAAAAAACCGACTTCAATGGGGGTAGCCGGTGAAGGATTATTGTAGATGGTGCACTTAGATTCCATACAATGAAATAACTTGCTTAAAAAACGCAGCGGAGAGGACAAATCGCCAAACGTGAACTATGCGTCGTTGAAGAGTTCCGTTCTGATTATCATCAGCAGTTCTACTTCATCAAATGTCACTCTTTTGAATGAAAATGCTTGATTTGTTGATAAAAATACAAAAGTCACTTTATGTATGCCTTTAAGATTTGAGGAATTCCCTCGATTCCTCGTGGAACTCATCATCAGAACTTGAGCTTGACGAAAATTGGTCCTGACAATCTATCTTGCTTAACAAACATAGCGAAGAGGAAGAATCGCCAAACATGAACTATGCGTCGTTGAAGAGTTCCGTTCTGTTCATCATCAGCAGTTCCACTTCATCAAATGTCACTCTTTTGAATGAAAATGCTTGATTTGTTGATAAAAATACAAAAGTCACTATGTGTAAGCCCTTAAGATTTGAGGAGTTCCCTCGATTCTTCATGGATCCCATCATCAGAACTTGAGCTGGACGAACATTTGTTCTGACAATTAAACTTGCTAAACAAACACAGCGAAGAGGACGAATCGCCAAACGTGAACTATGCGTCGTTGAAGAGTTCCGTTCTGATCATCATCAGCAGTTCTACTTCATCCAATGTCACTGTTTTGAATGAAAATGATGGTTTTGTTGATAAAAATATAAAAATCACTATATGTATGCCTTTAAGATTTGAGGAGTTCCCTCGATTCCTCATGGATCCCATCATCAGAACTGCGTTTTGACAAAAACGGGACCAATCTGTATATATATACTTACAATCAAAAAAAGAATTTTCAAAATCGGTTTAGACATGACGGAGTTATGGAGTAACAAACATAAAAAATAAAAAACAAAAAAAAAAAAAAAAAAAACATACACGCCGAATTGAGAACCTCCTCTTTTCAAATCTTGAAGTCGGTTAAAAACTGCCTTTTATGGTGACCTATTTTCACCTTCGACAACTACCTACTTAAAAAAATATTATATCTGTAGCTCAATTAAACGTAAGGGGCTCCCTGGCACCAATGACCTTCGATCTGAATCCCTTACGTTTTCTAATGTTTTTTATAGCTTATCATATTATCAGTAACAACCTTAAACAATATAGTATCTTATATTTACTTCAATATTCATTGTCTTCGAGATATTTTACATCAAAGTATCAATTTTAGACAAAAAAGTGGGTTTCTGGTCATAACATTCGTGTTAATTAGTTTAAAATGAAAGTCAGTTTTTAGAGACGTCAAAGAGGAACCCTAATATGTTAATTTTCTTATATGTAAAATCTTCACAGCATCCGAATATAACTGCTCATTTATTTCAAAATCTGGCTCTACAGAATGGAGATAAAAGATTCAAGAACCGAAAGCCGTTTGCCTTATAATTCTATCTGTAGTGCAAATGTTGGAATATCGACTGAAAACTGTGTGGAGCCCCTTAAGTAGTACAATTATGAACAGGTTTAACGATTTAATTATTGGCGCAATTGCTTTTTAATTTTATTAACCTCAGTATCCTTCCCACAATCGAGACGAATCTAATCTCCTACCTCGACCTCGTACATCGTAATTCGTCAAAAGATAGGGCTTGCCAAAGAAATAGACAAACATACATACACACTATCGAAATACATATAGTCCTCCTTCGACAGTCGGCAGTCAGAGTTTACAGCCAGATGAGTTAGCAATTGAGCATCTAAGCCGTCGTTGTATCTACAGGTATACTTACTTACACATATGTATGTATGCTGATAGATAGAAAGCTATACCTAGGACAAATATGTGTTGGTGACAAACACCCGCCAAGAGGCGTGTACTTCCGTTAGCACATCTCGATAGGCAAGCTCCGAGCCATTTAAGCCGATAGCCTACTCCGTGTGCGCTCCGTGTAGCTATTGTGCTCTGCTTATGTTCCTGATTGTACTGAGGTTGGTCAGCCTTTGAGGATTACAAACCACTTTAGTTGAATATTCTAGTAAACTTGCTCGGTTTTCATACAATGTTAATATACCTATACATATGTATTAATGTGTTAGATGCATGCTTTTACCGTTCGTGTAATCGATGCCCTGTAATGCTGTTGCAAACATTGTTTTTATTTTTTTTGAGATTAAATCTGAAAATAGATTTTCCATTACACTTTTTATTTTTTAAATTCGGCATATGTTTCTGTAAGGGAAACGAAACGACAGTATTAGTAAAAAAAAATTATACAAAATAATTAAATGTTTCGTTCAGTCTTTATTGTAACCAGGGCATAATAATTAAATTAACAAAACAATTGAAAATCATGACTTTCCAACGTCATAGCACATTAGGCGGCAACAAAGAAAGCCCTCTAGTTAGTTTGCCGTACTATCCTAATCAAGTAATCAGATAACAATAAAGTATCAATCGGTTTAATTCTTAACTGGAGCTAATGGGGAAGGCAACTGTTAAAGTGACATCTCCAACATTGGTCCTTAGAAAAGCTAAATGTATCCGGCGCGAAGTAGTTTTTATTTATTTTTGCGAAAATTACTCATTTTCTCTCGAAATGTTCCGAAATTGAAATCTACCGGTTTCTGAACACTAGCTGAAACACTAGCTTTTTGACTGCATACTAATTAAGAAATACTAATCTTCTGTCTCTTTCTCTCGTTGTATGTGTCTCTCTCTTATTGTATGGAATCTGGAACAGCGCCCTCTACAAAAACTTTTCACCGGCCTTCCCCGTTATGTCGTATCGGATCAAAATTACTACCTCTACATATCTATAAGACCATCCCGTTCGGTCTTGGTATTATTATTAGCTTGCTCGTCTATATCTATATAATATCTTAAATCTATGGATTAAACTTTTTTAACATTAAAAATAAATGTGCGAACGGTCTGAATTAGACAAGGAAAACTTATGTAAGATAAAATATTATTTTCAAATGATTAATTATATTGCATTTTTATCAGATTAAAAAATAAATAATATAATACAAAACCAGGATATTTAACATTATATTTACTATGTTTTTCTTCATTTTTAATTGAATTGATTAAAAAAATACAAATACCACGACGTTATTTTTAAACATTAGTTTGGACCGGAACGTTACAGCATTCCACGGTTCGTACGGGACAAATCGTACGCATTTTTGAAGATAAAATAAAAAGTATTTAGCAAACCGAGTGTTATCCTACACAACTTGCAACAAATATTAATAAAGGACTAAGGGATGTATACTACACCGTTTTTTAATTTTCTAAAAGGTAACACATTTATAAATAAATCCAAAAAATAGTAGCGTTTGTACGGGACATGCCTAGTCTACCGTGTTTCCATTTTTGTCCAATCTTGTCTATGTTTTAGCGAAATAGGAGTATTTAATCTATAAACAAAAATATACTATTATAGACACATGCATACATGTTAAATAAAACGAAAAATATGTGATGAAATATTTATTTAATAACGAGAAAAAAATTAAATCTCAACCGTTTGTACGGGACAAAAAATGTTTGTACGGGACTTGTACGAAATGTAGTTTTTAATTACAAAGTTATACCTACTTTAAACTGAAAAACTTAACATTGTCGTCTCCAAAAGCGTGTGTTTTGCATTTTATTTCACTGCCATTGACAAATATGTCATGAAATTTTTATATTCCTGGTATAGGTTTTACAGCTTCCCAGGGGTCGAATTTCTGAATATTATCAGCTATTTGGGCAGCTGATATGTAGGAAATTGTTGTAGCCGGTATCAAGGTGGATGCTAATGCAGCAAATTCTTCTGCATTCTGTATAATGGCGACATTACCTTGGCTGCGAGTTTTTTGACGAACTAGTTTTTTTACGTTCCCACCAACTCCATCAATAACACCTTTGCCATGAGATGTGGCGAAATATTTCCACTGAAATGGTTTTCTATATTTTTGAGAAAGTAGCATCAATAACTTGACCATGAACCTATTTTTGAATTCAGATGAGGGTCCGTCACTCCATATGATTTCGTTGATTGCATTGTCACAATCAGTTTTGAATATCTCGTCGTATAAATGTGCCACAAATGTAAAGATACAGTCTTTGTCCTTTTGTTTTGTATCGGAGCAAATTAAGAAGGTCTTGCACTTTGATTTTAAAAAAAACTGCAACGGTAAAAAGTGTCACACTTGATCTACTCCATAAAGCAGATTGGACTTCATTTTGGTATTCACAAGAATACGACATCGCAAAATCGATTTGGAGGATTCTCACATTTTGATTTTGTGTGTCATTGTGAAAGTCTTGTGCCTGTATTCTCTTAATATTAATATGTTTTATAGCTTGAGGAAACTCAGATATGAAGTTTTCGTGCAACTCGCCCAAACATATTCCTGATGTTTTTAACTTAATCTTGTTGTCCTCATTATTCTTCCACTGTTTGTAGATTACAATTTTATTCAATTCGTCAGGTGGTTGGACTTTACTTCCATTTTTGCATTCTTCATACAAATTATTCCAACAATTTGAGTTCAAGGCCGAATCATACACTACTTTATCCCAATAAGTAGAATCATAATTTAATTTCAAGC
Organism: Pammene aurita; assembly: GCA_947086415.1. Classification (NCBI taxonomy): domain Eukaryota; kingdom Metazoa; phylum Arthropoda; class Insecta; order Lepidoptera; family Tortricidae; genus Pammene; species Pammene aurita. The sequence goes on from OX352289.1 coordinate 20,414,540, forward strand.
TTTTCAATTTTAAGATGAAATTCTCATGGATCATGCATTTACATTGCTCCGATGGAGTATTTTTGAGCAGTAAAACGTTTTTAGGCTTCACATGGCAAAATTTAGAAAACCCGATTTTAATTTTAGGATACTTTTCTTTAAATAAATGAAAACATTCTCTTAGAAACATCGTGAGATAATATTTCCGTAAAGTTGTTTTCTTACCTTCTATCCAAGTCACCATAGAATCGTTCATTCCCGGGCACGTGTAAACGATATCTGGACGAAACTAAAAATTTTCCACAGCACTAACCACCTCATCATCATGGTTTCCCGGTGCAAGTGACTTTGTCATTTCTAGTTCCATATTTAGTCCAATTTTTCTGGCTACACCCATAACAACTGCCCTTTGCTTACTAGGAGATGCAGGTAATGCTTTCACACACTTCAATACAGCTTTGCAAAATGTTTGCTTACACTTATATGGTGAAAACTCGCAACAATCCGCTATAGTACTAGTGCTGGTATTGGAACTATCCATTTTTTGTAGCATTTTTCTAGCTCGTTGAACTTTTTTCCGTTCTCTTTCATGTTTTTTTCGCTTCTCCTTTTGTTGAGATGATAACTTTTCAGCCTTTTTCTTCCTCCAGGCTTTGACTCGTTCTTTTTCTGCCAACTTAAAGTCTGGGTTACTTTCTTCTTGTCTTTTTCTCCATTTCCTATAACGATCCGAGCTAGTATTTGGTTGAGAATCATCCATCTCAGTCAGAATCGTCGGTAATTGAAATGTCGTGTTTATACGGGACACGCAATCAATTGATAATTTTATTATCTAAAACCACTTATATTTATACGCTTTCTAGACTATTCGATAGCTCACATAAATCTAGCTTTAGGGTAAAGGTGCCTGTGATAAAATAACTTAATGTAAATAATTGCGTTTGTACGGGACAGAGCGCACTGCGTTTTCATGTCAGTATTTTTGTGACAATACGTAAGTGATATTTTAAATTGAAATGCATGTCAGTAACAGAAGAGGTTCTATTTTAAGATAGGCCTAGAAGTAGCATCGTAAATAATTAAATCGCTTAAAAAACGTCGGTTCAATATGACTACAAATAGGTAGTCTGTTATAAACAATAACGGGTCTTGGTTTTAAATGTGAAAATGTTCTGTTAGCTTGTTTATACCAAAATAATATTGAAAAGAGATAACTTTAGGGTCTTTAAGAATATTTCTGCATCAATGAAATATTTATTGGACTACATTTTTTCATGCACTAAAAGTTACCATTTTCCGTGGAATGCTCAAATAAAAAAAAATAAAAAATGCCGTCTTTTAGTACCCACAACACAAGCCTTACTAATTAATTGCGTATCTTGATATCCCTAATATACATATATGCTTATTAAATTTATTTATTCAAAACATAATTATCTCCACGCATAAGTAATTATTGATACAAAATATTATTGATATCGCAATATAAAGAAATGCTTAAGAAAGTTTGCAATTAATAGCAGCTAGAAACTTTTAGATAAGCCTTCGTTGATTAATATGATCGTTTCGTCCAGAGCTCACCTTTAGAGCGGGGCTGCGAGGCAGGTTCAAAGATAAGGCACGGCCTGGCGATATCGGAGATAGGCTTTACTTTTTGTCCACGTGATCCGTCGTGTTCAGCCGGTGACCTCGTAAATATCATATGTATTTGGGCGTGGAGAAATAAGTAAGCTTACCACGGATAAACATTGAAAAGTTATGCGAAAGTACGCTCTATTGACTAAACGGGAAAAGGGACTGAGTTTATTTTCGAATATATGTTATTAGATTGTATATTATTGTATATGGTACAAGCCGAAACGCCATTGCTGATGGGTCGGTAGAAAAAAAACCGAAGTTATAGTGGTAATTTTTTAAGATGTCGTAATCTTACTAAGGAGTTCTACAGACAAGTCCGACATCTTAAAAAAATCGTACTATACCTTCCTTTTTCTCCTTATTTAACTTAGCTTACGTAAACTTTAAGATACAAATTAATATAATGTAGTCAAGAATATTGTATTGGGCGACATATTCGTTTATCGAAAAAGCTCCTTAATTAATGAAAAAAAAAATTGTATTCTGGTTTAAGTATCTAAATTGGACTAACTATATACAAATTTAACTAAATGTAACTAATTATATATACAAGCTAAATTAGACTAACTTTACAGATTCGTCACTTATCATAAATTTGTACAAAATATCTGATTTATGCACGCGAGCCATAAACGTATCTATAACGTGAGGGCGTGGCTTGTAAGGATTGAGGAAGGGTCAGTCAGTAGAATCCACAAATGCTAGTAGGTACTCCGCGTGTCATTTAGTTGACCAATGATCAATGTATCCAAATGACAAACTCCTGATGTTCCAATTATCAGGCATTGTTCTCTAAAATATAATTATTCATCCAAAAAATGGTACAGAGAATCTGAGTACAGAGTAATAAATGGTGATGTTTTCTTATAATTTTGCTATAAAAATACGTATCAAGTACCACGCATAATGGAGGGTTCCGTACCTTCAAGGGAATAACAACCAAACTAATATTACCAAAAGGTCGTATCTGATGCCGATGTCGTATCTATGGAAGAAGCTTTTTAGAGATTACTAAAAAATAGCTGAACCGATAATCATCAAAACAATTTTTGTAGAAAGAATAAGGCGTATCTCCACAATTTTTTTCATATTTTGTGAACTTACGGTTTAACTCGATGTTATTTTTAAAGAACTATCGATTGATGTGCAACATAACGATATTTTGTAACCTCACCTATGAATATTGTATTGCTTTCCTAATCGCAGAGAAGCTATAAACTAAGTTTTCTAATAAATCGGGCGTTATGCCTCATTACTGTTTAATTTAGCAGAATAAGGAACACACTTTTATAGTCGAATTAGGCACCTGAAACTCGGAATCTAAAGGTGGTCTGATTATCCATGGCATCCTTGCCTAGGTATTATATTAAGTCCAAGATAAATAATACATAAGTTATGGTTCACAATACAGTAGTGACCCCACACCCACAATGCAGCCATTTAGTGGATCAGTTAAAATAAGAGAAATGTTTACGCTTTTGCATCTCTTTACAAAGGATTGAGGTACGTGTAAATATTCCTTTGATGTCGACTATGCCACTAACTAAACGATTACAAACTGCCCGATTGTTAAAATTGTGAATTCCATTCACCCGTTCAAGTCACTGAAGTATGTATACCTACTTGTATGTCGACTATCTATTACGTACTCATAAATTTTATTTTTAATTTACGCTTTCAAATAAGTTATAGTTTAGGCACATTGTATTGGTGATAGCGAATATGTATTTGCAAAAATAGATTTCATAGACTATCAATATAAGATGACATTTATACCTAATATATAGTCGTATATATGTCGCAGCTGTTAGCTAGTTGTTATCAAAAACAGGGCCGTTTTGAAATGCGACGGTTCAACGATTAGCCGGATTGTCATTGCGATACGTTTTTCAATAAGGCGGCCCGCGTTTAGCCGCATCGTTATCGCTTTCTAAATAACCAAAACCTATCTATCGTATTAAAAAAAGACTAGTATTTAGAGGCGCATCAAAAAAAACAAAACCAAGTGTTAAAACTGTCAAAGAGGCGGCTAATGACACGCTGTATTACATTACGGCTAGCCGAAACTGTCAAATCGGCGGCTAATGACTCGCTGTATTAAATTACGGCTAGCCGTGTTGAAGAACGTATGGCGCTAAATACATTCCGGTGGATTTTCATTCAGCCGCATTCAATCCGATCCGGCTAGTCGTTAAACCACCGCATTTCAAAATGGCCCTGTTTTTGAAAACGCCTAACCATTACATTACGGCTAGGCGTTTTATACGGCGGATTATAGGATCCGACTGCCACATAAAAGGTTTTTATTATGAAATTAAGAACAGTTAGAATTACATTACAAAACACTAAGTAACATATACCTTAAAACTACTCAAACATAAATAAATCAAAAGCTAACGCTGGTCTAAACTAAAATATATCTAAATAAGGCTCCCGCGGCATCGTGCCAAAGATGCTAGCAGCATTCCCTCGCTGGGTGGCAATGCTGATGCGCTGCGAGAGAAAGCTGCCAGCTCTGGTGTCTCCTGAATCACCCTGTATATTAGGTACGTACGTAGGTAGGACATTTAATTCAAATAGGTACGCTGTATAAAAATTATGAACACGACCATTCACCGTGGGAAGGCTCGTTGGGAAATAAATTGCCATATACACTCAATGGCAACGAAAACGTGGCGCTTAGTATGTAAAGTAAAGATAGTAGAAGAGAGTAGTGACCTTTTTGTTATTTTGGAATATATTACTTATCACATAAGTACAAACGTGCATGGCATGAACCTTCATTGCTTACCTTTGATCAGAAATACAGAGGGTGAATAAATAACCTGACAATCGTTTTCCATTTTTCGTCTCGTAGTTTTATCCATTTGAAATTCAGAATGATTTTCTTTATTAATATCATATGCATTATTATTCCAAAGGTATAAAAAACATACATAGTTTGCCAAATCAAAATTCGCAGTATTTACATACCTAACAGTAGAAATAATACGCAATATTTAGCTACTCATCCCTTTGTCAGTGGTAATGGTAGATACTAGCTTAATTTTAATTTCAATTTATTTATTCTCCTTGATAAGTAATACAATTTATAGAGCAAACAGCATGGTATCAATAAGAGTAGGCAAGGATTCCCCCGTACTAGTAAAAAACTGTTTGACGGCAGGAAGCACCACCTCTCCCGGACTATAAGCTACTTTAAGTCTAGACGAGATTTACACAAAAACAAGAAAATGTTTAACAATTGTCTTTATCTTGTTGAACCCAGGGTATGTCCTTAAACTACGTCCGGACTTGGGTATGTCCTTAAACTACGCCAAAAAGAGAGGTATGGGCACTGCGAACGGCATCTCGACAAGTGTTTTAGGGCACGTTCAGCGAATGTCATCTCGCTCAAATCTGAAGCAAAGCCCGACCTCCACCTTACAGAAAACCACAGCCAAATACCACGAGACCCTACTCATAGTGTTGTGTTCCTGCTGGTGAGTAAGGTTGCCAAAGAGCTCAAAGAGGACCCAGTATGTTGACGATGAGGGACCTTCTTGTTCCTTTAGCCATCAACACAGTGAATCCTCCTTTTTGTAAAGGGTCGGCAACGCGCATGTGACTCCTTTGGAGTTGCATAGGTTACGGTAGCTGCTTACCATCAGGCGGGCCGTATGCTTGTTTGCCTCCGTAGTGGTATAAAAAAATATGTCTATGATCTAAGTAAGGAAGGCACTTGTTTGAACAATCCTCTATTGTCAAAGGAGTCACGAGAATGTAATTTCGACCATTCACTTTACATACGACCATTCCTGTAACCTACCCAACGTTCACGTATCCTGTCAATATTACCTAATGTAGCATGACGCTACGTTTATCGTACGACATCTGTCGACTTTCTTCAGAACTTCCGTGTCTAAGGAAGGTCTAAGGCTAGGTCGCGGTTGATATATAAAAAAAGCGTACATTGTGATTCACGGCATTACGGGTAGATGGCGCTTATATCAGTCCGCATTTTGTAATACGACTGGCAGTTATAAAATTGAGATAATATTCGCCCTAATTTTGAATATGAATTTTTGAGGTATTCCAGATTGTCAAAAAAAGAAAAGTGGATTTTTGATTGAGTGTGTCAGATCGCCGGAGAGATTTTTAAAGAAAAAAACATATTCTGGTTTAGTCTGAGGGTTTTGCTATAATTTGCTTAATTGCATCGTGTTGAAGTGCGATTTATTTCTCTAGATCTTTGCGTTCAAACATTATATAGCAAGTGCTAATACATTATTGAATTAAGGCGCTAGGCGCTAATTGTGGCCAAAAACTGTTACTTTCTAAGGGATATATCTCAATAACGGGTCATTCAAAAATTAAAAAAAAATATATGTTAATTACCATTTCATGTACAACATTGTCAACGTTTGAATAACTCGTGTAACGTATAGTTTCTCCGCTTTTTAAATGTAACGAAATGTCGTTTTACGGTTAATTTTGCTTATATCTACTGATCGGCTTATTCGATTTAAAATATTGTTGAACTAAAAAATGTGTACTACAGAACACTACAAACTCAACGTAGGATATTTAAATTGATTAAATTTTCTTAAACAACTTGATCATAATTCCACATTTCGTGCGTTGGTAGCTCGAAAACGGCGTTGCTGGCAGTCGTGAGCTAGCTTTGAGACGAGGAGGCTGTGTCGCTCGTCGCTCCGTGCTTCCCTTGTACTACAAATACTTGTGCTTGGCCCGTGAGCAATAATATCGGACTTACTGTGCCTAAAGACTAAATAACTGCAGAGGGTTCATGCGGTGCGGGCATAACGTGTCTTGTCGGAATCAATAGCGCATAGACGTTTTATCTTTTAAGATAATATACCCGTATGTGTGTTCATGTATTTACGTTCTTATAAAAAGTGTATTTTATTTAGATGACCTATATTACAAATTAAATAAAGATATGAAATAAAAATGGAGAAAAAACAGAACTCATGCATCTTATAATGCCCTGAAAACGAACGTAGTCTTGTAAGTACAATTATTATGTATTAGTACTTATTCTGATGAGTCACGCAAAACAGGCGTTAGTTGTCGAGTTGCGGAAACCTGCTATTGCTACAATACAATGGACTAATAAGTAATTTTCGGAGTTATTATTTACGAAAATATGCGTTTTATCCAAAAGTTGTTTAAGACTTATTCTTTTTGGAAGACCTGTCCAATAATACCACACACTATCGTGTATCGTATCAATCGCGTGGGTTGGAGCGAAAAAAAATCACCTCCACTTCATTTTATTTTTCTGATTTTGATTTACCATATTGTCGGCGTGATTAAAACACATACAAATTTCAGTGTACTAACTATCACTGAGCGAAGCCTGATCGAGATTCTAATTAAAAATTGCTGATATTTAAGAGTTTAATGTAAGTAAGAATAAAGGAAAAAAAGCTTTACTATCTCGCTGAAATACAAATTTATATTAATTATCAAGGGGGCGTCCATTAATCGCGTCATATTGTATAGGGCGGGGAGGGGGTCAAGAAAAAATCACCAATGATCACCACAGGGGAGGGGGGGTATGGACATATATCACGTGTAATTTTTGTTGTTTCTCCGTGCTACTGTATTATATTCAATAAAATAAAAATTATCAACTTTTAAATTAACCAACTGTCGAAACCAGAGTACAATTTGCGGGTGGAAATTTGCCTCGCAGTTGGCACTTCAGCGTTCATTTGAGCGGGCGTGGCGTCGCTATGCTTTATGCACGGCGTCTCTTAGATTGATCTCATTTTTGTTAAAATCCATTTCTAATGACGGGATCCACGAGGAATCAAGGGAACTCCTGCAACCTTAAGCAGACGTATAGAGATTTTTTTTTAAATCTAAAAACCAAACAATTGCATTTAAATTGTGCTTTTTAGTGAAATAGAAACTGCTCGTGAAGATCAGAATGGAACTCCTCCACGACAAGGTTTTTTAGGTCTTGGGACTAATTGTTATGACTTATGATATGATGAGATATACCATGGTTGTCAATAATTTTAATGGCATTTGAAATATTATTTTGTGAAGTAGGTTTTTAGGGTTCCGCAGCCAAAATGGCAAAAATGTAACCGGTTTCGTTATGTCCGTCTGTTCGTCCGTATGTCACAGCTATTTTACTCGGAAACTATAAAACATATCCTAATAAAATTTTAACATAAGGTGTATTTTGTATGCCGCTACTAAGTTTTGCTGAAAAATATATTTTCAGGGGGGACACTCAAGACATGTAACTATTTGTTAAATAAAATAAATACCAAATATAAACGTGTTGCACATCACTCGATAGGTAATATAGGTATTTAAAAATAATTTTAATCAAAAAAGAACCGACTTTACTTAGCCTCCACCTTTCCAAAAGCAAATGCTCGAGCTGCTGTAAAAAATACTCAAATCACTATGGCTGTGCCTATAATAGTTAAAGAGTTCCCTCGATTTCTCAAGGATCCCATCATCAGATCCTGACCAGGTTACAGTGGGACTAACGGTGAAGTATACTCTTTAAAACAAAAAAAAGAATTTTCTAAATCGTCCACACGTCTTCAAATAATCGGTGAACATTTTTAGCAAAAACAAAGATTCCGACGAGTTGATAACCTCCTCCTTCGAAATCTAGAAGTCGGTTGATAACATTGAGGTTTGTTTAAACATTTAATCATTTAAGTGAATATTTTAAGAATGATCACCCGTAAGTCTAAAAAATTGTGCCCCCTGTAACTTTTGAACCGGAGATCCAAAAAATATGAAAAAAATTGAGAAGATACATCATGTATATTCTTTGAACGAAAATTATTTTGAACATTATCGGTTTAGGAACTATGGAGTTATCTCCAAGAAAACTTCTTTCATAGGCAGATACGACCTTTTGATATTAGTTTTTCGATTGTAGGTACGCTCGATTATGCGTGATCCGACACGCACTTGGCCGGTTTCTTTTCTATTAAAGATAATTTTAATTAAAACGGTGAGGTATCCATGTAGTTTCATTTTTTTACCCTTCACGTGTACGTACGTTACGTAGGTTCATGTGCTAGAAAACTGTACTTACTTTAGTTAGCAAAAAAATTACACGTCATATTGGACGGGGGGGGGGGAGGGGTCCTGAAAATATCACCAAAGATCACCATGGGGGAGGGGGGGGTCTAAAACAAGCCAAAAACGTATGACGCGATTAATGGACGCCCCCCCAACACAAGTAAATAAATAAATTACTACTAACGGTTAATACTACATATCAATAGTAGTTTATGTAACTGTTACGTAATAAGGCCTAATTACGTACAGTTGCATACACTGCTTTATCTACACTCATATTATATATATTAAATTAAGTGCTCGGAAACCATAGAATAGCCGCCATTGCACCGCCATGGCCAACTCGATTGTGCCGGCGGTAGGGGAGGCGCGTGTTGGCGGCCGCGCGGGCGCGTGCCGTTGGTCAGGAAGGAGCACAGGATTTACATTATGTTATCAAAACTCATAGCACATCAATATTTGAGCATGTAAAGTTAAAATTACGTTACACAGATAAAAAGCTTATCATAGTAAAATCGGTTGTGGTAATGCTAGCCATTGCCTACCGTTTTTGAACACGTTTTAGAGGACTTACAATGTGAGTGTAGATAAATATCTTTAAAAGACCGGCCAAGAGTGTATCGGACCACGCATAATGTAGGGTTCCATAGAAAGTAGTTTCTTGGCGATAACTCAAAAATGGCTCAACCGATAATATGTGAAATAGTGTTCATATAAATAAGTACTAAGCCGTATCTTCTTTATTTTTTTCATATTTTTGGACTTACGGATTAAAAGTTAGATGGGGGGGGACTATTATTTAGAATTTCGAAGCGATTATTTCTAAAAATATTGACTCAATAAAAAGGTTTTAAAAATCCTCTATATTTACTTAAGATATTTTTAAACCCGTATCGATAGATGTACACAATGTTCATATTTGCAAAAAAAAAATTGTTTTGACATTTAGTTCGGCATATGTATGTATGGAGTGCCTCCCCTTAAAGTTTTTTTTCAGCAATTTAGCTAAAAACTAAGTAGCGGCACAAGACACACCTATGGATAAAATTTCATCAATATATATATTATAATAAAATGGTTGTGACATACGGATGGACGGACGGACAGACGGACATGTTTCAAAAAACTTTTTTAGTTTTGTAAATTTTTCGTAATTATATAAGTGATTTTTACGGTTGATATTCAAAATCGCTACAAAACAATAACCATCTATTAAACTCACTTGCGCAGCAAAAAAACTTAATTCACATGAAAACATCGCTTTGATGTGCATTCAGTTTTTTTTTCTGATATGCAGAATATTTTTACCAATATTTTGCCGCTGACTGTACTTCAAATTCAAAATCTAGGTTTTATTATATTACATAAAAAACTACTAATTGAGATCGTTATTACTTATCTTATTTAATAGGTAAGTAGCATTCCTAAAAATATCACCATTGCAGTACTTAATCACAGTATTCAAATCAAAAAATATCCGCAAAAGGATTATAATTATTATAAAGCTGCCCGCGCGCCTCTGTGTAAAGTCATATTCTTTGAACATCGTTCCGTTCCGGTGCAGTGTGGCGGATTTACGTACGATCGCAATGAGAGGGTAAAGCGGGTAGCGCGGGTACACAGCGCCCAAACGCTCAAGGACACTCTGGCGACAATCGTCTTAAATACAAATTCTTTTTAAACCAAATACGTTGCCGGACAAAAAGGCCACCAGTGGGACCGCCTGAGCCGGAAGGACTCCGGAAGGCGCTTGTGGGTGCCGGACCTGCGAGACGATCTGCAACCGCCGCGTGTTCCGCGTGGTTCTTCACCGTCGTCGGAGAATTAGAGCCCGCATTTAGCGGGCTCTCCAAGTGAGAAAGAGGGTTCAGCGAGCTGTTGGGTCCGCCTAAACCAAAGGGGGCGCCTGCCCACGAACTCTATTCAAATTCAGCAATAGTTTTGACCATTTCCTGTCTTTCGAGAATATCATTTTATTTACATTTTTTTAAAAACGTTATAAATCCGATTCCTTTTTTTTGTATCCAGTGTTTTTGTGCCATAATAGCTTTTTTTTGTTGTTTTGCTAAAATATTCCCAAAATTCTAATTGCCTCATTTGACGGGCGTACAAAGACCTGGCTCTTTAATTTAGGCTACGCTCAGCCAGCTAATCATCTGTCACCATCCATATCACCCGCCTCATTAATCCATTATTTTCCTGTAGCCAAATTACCAGCCGAGTCTTTATTTGTACTTACTAGTTTTGCTAGTACTCCCTCCTTTTTATTTTCCTTTTGTGCGGAAAGTAGACGTTTACGATACTATGGTAACTATCGAATGTGAAATATCCTTATATAGATACCGTTATCGTCATTTTTATGTGAAGTGCTAATATTAAATATTCTGATTATTGTAATTTAATTACATTCTAACCACTAAGGAAGTTATTGAATGTGAAATATCTTTATATAGATACCGTTATCTTCATTTTTATGTGAAGTACTAATTTTAAATATTCTGATTATTGTAATTTAATTACATTCTAACCACTAAGGAAGTTATTGAATGTGAAATATCTTTATATAGATACCGTTATTGTCATTTTTACGTGAAGTGCTAATTTTAAATAATCTGATTATTGTTGCTAATTTTAAATAATTTACTTTATCTTCAAAATTAAACGTGTTAATGCAATTATTTATAAAAGTGTTTTACTGCACTAAGTACTACCTACTGGTTAAATAACATAATATATTTGAAAATATACAGCTACTGCGCGTTCCTCAATGAGTGTGCAAATTGAGCAAAAATTCGAGCGCCGCGTCCGGGGACGCGAATTACCCCAAAATTTAAGGTTTGAGAACCAACGAGGTGTTGTGACGTAGTGATAGTGGATATCTTGTTTTATTCTACCATGTGGTAAACATCACTGCACTAGGCCCTAGTGGCCTCAGTGCACGGTGCTCGCAGCTCAAACTTCTTGGAAGTTCGGCGCTCTGGCTGGACGCGCCTCCGGACCTTCGCAACTGAGGCCGTATAATACATAGTAGGTAAGGTTGAACACGCCAAAACCTGGGCATATAAAAATAGCTATAGTTATTCGAAAAATTGAGATATTTAAACTTTTGAAACAACAATTTTCTCACAAGGAACTGGGCTATAAAATGATGATAGTTTTATTTTCTTTTATTTATTCGTTGGCAAAATGTCGAGCGTACAATATCAAAAACGTGAACGCATTTTGCACGAACTTGTAAAAAATCCCATGTTAAGCTACATAGATATCGCGAAAAGGCTGAAATATCCACAATCTACTGTTGGTCACGTATTAAAAAGTTTCCGTGAACGCTTGACAATAGATAGAAAGCCAGGAAGTGGTGGGTTGCAGGGAGTCAATAATAAGAAACAGGAAAGAGTATTTTAAAGATTTTTGCCTCAAATCATACGATTTCATCTCGTGATGTTGCTAAAAAAGTGAAAATGTCTTAGTCCTATGTCCAAAAAGTGAAACAGATGGCAGGACTGAGGAGTTATAAAGCCCAGGTCGCACCAGATCGAGACTCAAAACAGAACTTATCCGCAAAGATACGGTCGCGACAACTCTATGAAGATTTTCTTACAAAATTTAAATGCGCGGTGATGGACGACGAGAAGTATATAAAATTGGATTGTAAACAAATACCTGGTCAAGAGTTTTATACTAGCAAATCTCGAACAGATACTCCTGAAGATTTTGAATTAAAGAAATGAGGGCAATTTCCAAAAAAATACCTTCTTTGGCAGGAAATATGTAGCTGTGGTAAAAGAAGTCGCTCGTTTATCACCACCAGGACAATAAACGGCGATTTCTATCAGACAGATTGTTTACAGAAGCGTTTGCTGCCTTTTATAAGACAGCATGCCTCACCACCGCTGTTTTGGCCAGATCTAGCCAGTTGCTAATACGCAAAATCAGTTATGGAATGGTACAACGCTAACAGGATAATGGTGGTACCCAAAATATGCAATCCGCCAAATAGTCCGGAACTGCGGCCTGTTGAAGAGTATTGGAGTATTATGAAAGGAATTCTAAAAAAGAAAGGCGGAAAAGTAAAATCAGTCCCTGAGCTACAAAAAATATGGACCTGGGCGACAAAAATCTTTTCTAAAGAGATGGTGCAAAGTCTTATGAGCCGTGTGCGTAGAAAAGTTCGATCTATGGCTTACTGTGTAAACATTAATTAAAATTAAAAATGTGATTTTAGAATTCATTAAATTTGTCATTAAATGTGGTATTCATAATGTAGTTATTTATTTTCAAACTGGTTTAAAAACAAATTTTGCGTGCCCAAGTTTTGGCGTGTTCAACTAGTAGTTTATGTGACTGCTACATAATGAAGGGCATTAAAAATAAGTGAGTTTTATAATAATATCACAAGAGTGTTTTAATGCTTAATTATGTATAATCATTAGAATGACCGCCATTGCACGGCCATGGCCAACTGGATAGTACGGGCGGTCGGTCGGGTAGGAGGATACCGCGGTCGGGGAGGAGGGCTAGATTTTCATTATGATCGATTTCGTAATGAATTTTCATACATTATTAATTACGACATTGGCACAGAGAATACACTGATGTTACATTACTGGTTGCAATAATGGTGGTTATTATTTATGGTTTCCGAACGCAGAATCAAAGATTTATGATATGGGTTTAGATAAAATACTTCCCTGTATTCTGCAATAAAAATTAACTACCTACATAAAATATGTATAGTGTACATATAATTCATAACATTTTTGAAATAAGTGCTTCCAAGTACAGTGCATTTAATCCGGCTTTCAGAATTTCAGACTCAGAAGCCCCATCCATGCTTGAGGTATGGCTATATAGCTCTACGTTTACGAACTCTCATCAAAACCGGCACAGATAGAGCGGCACGAACTTCCCGAGCGTTCGCAATTCAACAAACTAACTGTAACACGAAAACTACAAAACTACCTAGTGTACTTACAGTCGGCAACATACAAGCTAAGAACGAAGTATTCAAGATTATCTATATACGCTCGTTGTTCTCATAACATTGTCACATAGCCCATACTCGTAACAATAAAAAAATGTTGATCAATTAAAACGAATTTCTCGCTAGATATGTATACCTACTGCTTAATCATTTACGAGTCGTGAAGCAAAACATACAGTTGTGTGTAGGTATACTTAGTATTAAAATCGTAAAGTAGAACTACACAAACCCTGGGATTTGTAATCCGGATCCAACCCACGGATCTTCCTATACAGTTTAGATCCGTCGTGCATACCCTAACGTTCTTATACAGGCTACGCTACAGCCTCTATGTTGATTGATTGTTTAATTTGAACTTCGGTATACGCAGATGCGCGCGTTCCGTCCTTTACTTTAAGTAAGTAAATAAAATAAACTTACAGACCATCGGGTATAGTACTTATAGGTAGATGTCGTAGTGATTTGTCACCGTTGTAATGACAAAGGGTTGCACCAAACCGTCTATTACACGTGTAATGTCATCGTTAATAAAATCTATTATGAAAAGTTTGAAATTTTTCCATGGGATGGCAGCTCCGTCGCCATATTTAACGTTGATCAGTTTGTTAGTTATGCCTTATCATCTTATCAACCAACCCTTAGTTCACTATACTACGGACGGCGGTCTGGTGTAAATGGTAGCACGGAGAACCAACAATCCAGAGATGTCGTTCACAATTCATTTTTCCATGTCAGTGGGTGGCAGTATGTTCAAATAAGATATGTAAGTACTTCTTGATTTGTATTTTAATTTTTGCAAATATCCAATTAGCTTGAATTTTTTTGCTTACATAGTTACAAAATAATGTGAATGCAACATTCGTAATTAAGGTCAAGGCACAGGTTAAGTTAGTTGAATAAATTGGGTTTAGCTCGCCGTAAGCCAAACCAGTTGTCGCGGCTGAATAAACCAACAGTTTGTACGTACCCACTATGGTAACTATGTTTAACGAGCAGATTAATGAGACGGGTGTGATCGCGTGCCGAGCGGCGGTTACGGCGATACGGCGGGCCGGGCCGGTGACGCGGTGTCTTGGGGCGATAGCGCGATGCATGCCGTGTGCCGTATGCCGTGCCACCCCACACTAAATCCATTTTCACGATTGCAGGCAGTGCAACTCGACCACAGGTTCTAGAGTAATTAAACTAAACAAACTGCTATTGCTTTCGAGCTTCATTCCCCTCTTGTTCGAATTTCGTAAAATCTGTGCAGGATTATTTTTCCATTTTTGCGAATCGAACCAATCCTTTTACGATACGTAGTACTTGAAGTAATTGAGCTACATAAATAATAAATAAATAAATAAATAAATATTATAGGACAATCGTACACAAATCGACCTAGGCCCACAGTAAGCTCAATAAGGCTTGTGTTATGGATACTAGACGACGATATATATAATAGATAAATATGGATAAATACTTAAATACATAGAAAACATCCATAACTCAGGAACAAATATCTGTGATAAACACACAAACAAATGCCCTGACCAGGATTCGAACCCGGGACCTCCTGCTTCGTAGGCAGGGTCACTACCGACTGGGCTAGGAGGCCGTTAAACACATGAAGTAATTGTCTTGCCTTACTTTAAGTTCTATATTGTACTGCCTAATTTGGGACTGACAGCTGCTTGTCGATTATTTATTTATTTTAATAATAACTATAATGTTTTCACCAGCGCAATCAGTCAACGCAGGGCAGGATTACACAAACCACGAATATTTCACAAAAGTTGTTGCATGTTTCGTGTGTTCACGTTCATAGTTTGAGGATTAAGGTATCCGACATGCTTTGCATACGTCACAGGGTTCTTTGTCGAGTATACTACGAGTTTGCATTTGCACCAAGATAACAAATGAAAGTAGCTTACGGGCCGGGGCCAATGAACCGAGTTTATATTTATATTCAAATGTTGAAAAATTAGACATACCTACTGCCTCGTTGTACAAGCTGAAGTATATTCTCATCTGTTTAGGTTAAAAGCCCAGTACCTAATGTACAGTGAGATTCAATATTGACAATATATGAATTAATTAATTCATAATGTGTTCATGCAATTTTGAATATAGGTGTACCTATGGCAATGGCGGCGGCAAATGGGAGTGATTCCTAAGAAAAAACCTATAATTTTAGGGTAGGGCGGGCGGCGTACAACACAATGGGAGTGAACTTTTCTTATCGCTTCAACTCTGTTATGTAGATTGCCTATGGATAGGTCTCTCACAAAGAATAGTGACTTCAAATATCTTTTTTTATAATGTTTAAAACTGTCGGAAATATTCGCTCTAGAATTAAAAAAAAATGTGACCACTGTAACGAATTGAACTGGGCCTCGATTCGACATGCCAAACTGTGAGACGTGGATGTCACACTTGATCGCTAGTGGATAGAGTGAAATCCATTTGTCCACACGTGTCCACACCTAATTGTCAAGCTGTCAGTAGGTCTCGCTAGAGCGTTTTGTCTATGGCTATGGCCACCATTTTAGATATCACTCTTGAGTGATTCCACCCCAAATTTCAACTGTCACAAAAGTGTGATATCATAGTTGTCTCCCAAGCGACTGTCAGTTATGACATGTCGAATCGCGGCCCTGTGTGTCCACAAATATAAAAAAAATACCATAAAAGTGAGGTTTAATAAAAAAAAATAAAAAAAAAAATAAAAAAGCATTTATTGTCGCAGAAATAAATAAATAAATACAAAAAGAAATACAGACACGTAGACATACATACACCGAAGTAAATAAAAAAACATAAAACGATACACAAGAAGGGAAAGGAAAAAAAATACAAGTAACACACAACTTAAAAACTAAACTAAATTTCGCGACAATAGGCTCGGAGCTCAGCATTTGCCGCGAGCTCGGTCGGCTGCACAGCGCTGTTTTTCAGCCCGCGCCTGTCTCTTGGTCTAGGTCTCTTAAAAGTACTTTGAATGAGAACTACGAGTCCGTTTTTGAGTAAGTAATCACAAGTTATCCTTTCAAACACGTAAGGTAAACATCCGAGTGTTGTCATTGTCCCAGAACTTCAGTCACTTCCTCTTAGCATGTGTCCTGGCTTATTTAAGCCTCGGGTCCGCTTGGCAACATAATCCCATGAAATGGCGTAGGCACTAGTTTTTACGAAAGCGACTGCCTTCTGACCTTCCAAGTCAGAGGGGAAACTAGACCTTATTGAAGGTCCAATTTCCTCACGACGTTTTCTTTCACCGAAAAGCGGTATTTATATCATTTGATATTTCGTACATAAGTTAAGAAAAACTCATTGGTACGAGCGGGGGTGAACCCAAGACCACCGGTTTGAAAGTCGGCCGCCACACCAGGCTACCAGCGCTTCCCAGAACTTCCTTGAACTTGAACTCATTCGCAATAAAGGTGACAGCTGGGTGACATCTATTAGGCATTAGCGTTTCAAGCACTAGGACGGTTTCCTTAATTGCTGCAAAAATACTTCCTTTTCCTTGTTTTGTCCATAGTATCCATTAAAAAGCCCTAAGCGGGCAACTACGGAACCCTAAGTGATTGGACGGATTAATCCACTTTTGCACCATACTATTTTGTCATACAGCACAAATTGTAAACATATCTTTGACAGTGACTGTACAATAAAGAGTATTCCATCTACTCGTATCTATCTAACTCTCATTTAAATATTGTCAGTCATTGAGCTTCCCGCGCGAAAGATCTCTACGTTTTTAGCTCAACGACCAATCATCCCAACCCAAGTCCGGCGCGGACAAGTAGCTATGCGCAAATACCTAGATAAGGTAAAGTTCTCTATGATGTACGAGTTCTCTATATGTAGATGACTGACGCCACAAGCGCCAAACGATGGTCGTGTCGTGTCGATCATGGTACAGTGTAACATGACGTGAATGATCCTATAGAGGGAGCAGCAGCACGAAACGGAGCACTGGCGCTCGCTCCCGACGTTCCAGATCGATATACGCAAAGTATATTCTGCAAAGATTTTAGACGTTTCAGCGAATTAAAATACTTTGTTTGTGCAAGCTTGAAGTTTTCGTTTCTATGCACGTTTTGAAATCGCAGCATAGACTAAGTAAATATCTGGTATTGATTTGGAACACGTTCGCTGGATGATTGTAATTTCTGGGATTAGGTAAAATGTTAGGATTACAGAGATAATGTTATGGGTAGATATGTAGATGTTCCAGTAATTACGTAGTTACGTGGTGCAAACACTTGAGTTAGCTCTAATCTATTTAATAAAACAGCGCCGTAGTTAACAACCGAAAAATTAATAACAGGCGTCACGGATCTAACACGATGATTGCTTGTAAAAGTTTCATCAAAATGGGTTGCCCTGTAACTATGTATAATATTAAGTACTACTCATTATCTTTACTACGAGTTCAATAAGACTTTTTCACGTAAGAGAATACGTGTATCTAAATATATTACTGTTGTTGTTAGGCACCTATAACCTGAGAATTAAAAAATCTTGAACCATATAGGTGGCCTGCAGGGTGGTGACCCATTAACAACATGATGCTGGTGAACAATTAAGAAAATGTATAGGTATACTAAAAATTGCACCAATTTTAGTAGAAAAGAGATCCTCCGTTTTTCATAGGTGATATGGTCCAGATTATTTAAGACCGTTTTGGAATGATTATTACCTTAAAAAAATAGCCATAATTTATATATCAGAACGGTGGTAAAATTGTAATGCATTTAATATGTGAAACGATTCTATTACCGCGGCGTAAAGTTGGATACATGTTTTTGGCATATTAAATATTTCCGTATTTTCAGACGTGACCGTACCAGTTTTTGTATGAACTAAATTAGTTTCAACTAGGTAGGCAGTGCTAGTAGGAATCCAAGCTAATAAAGAATTAAGTAAACGAAGCGTCCGAAGCGAGGCTATGGGTGCAACTTAACTCTGCAGCAAGAAAAGTTAGCGACTAAATACTTGAACGATGCTTTTTGTATAAACAATGTTTATAAAGCTCTCGGTAAATACCAGTAAAAACGGCAGCGACAAACAACTCATTTTTTGGTCAAGGTATTCACATTTATAACAAGTTACCCGTCGATGCTTTAAATTCATCATTTACCTCAAAAAAAATATTTGAAAAAAAAATGTCAAAGGGTTATTACAGGGTCGAGGAACTCGAGGACTATATGAACATAACCAACTTAAATAGATACAGGTCAAATGTATAAACTGTCAAATATGGTGGTAAAATTACCCCCTTATTCTTAATCGTCTCTCAGGCCTCAATAGTCGGTGGTGTACACTTATTTATACGGAAAATGATGATGATGGAATTTCCATTTGCAGAGCTAATCATTTAGGCTCTAAGATTAATTTAAGAAGGGGAGCCAATCAAATTTTTGATGCAAATTTTTGACGAAGTGGGGGGTGCCCCGCATAATTAATTAAAAATTAAATAAAGCTATATAGTCAAGTTTGATATCATTTTCGTGTAAAGCAAGGATGTCGAATTCATTTTTGGTATTTTATTTATACCTTTCCATACAAGAAAACTGAGAAAACATAAAAAATATGAAATCAGCGTATGATATTTTTTTGAATAAATGCCTATATTTTTTTTATTTATGGTCGTAACATAAAAAATATATTTTCATAATAAAGTCCTGTTATTCCCCTTTATAAAAAGTATATCAATCCTATATTGGTTATAATATCTTTAAAGAAAAAAAAAAAATAGGCCTGTTATCAACCACAATCTAATTATGTAGGAAAAACGATGTGGTTTGAGCTCTAATCCTTGCCTAATTATATCTTTCACAACTAAATGGACATCAACCATTTCAAACGCTATTATTTACCTTGCCTTTGTATGCTTGTTATAATCCATAAGTGAAATAAAGAGTTCGTTTAGAAGATACCGGAACCGGCACCAATAAAGGGGTATTAGATCGAGTATGTATTTGGTAGGGTAGTTTATAAAAACTATCAATTAAGTAAGCACATCATTGAGTTACCCAAAGGTAAGCGCTTGGCGGGTACGCATTGGAGGAGGAGAGCAGAAGATCGAGCACAGTGGTGTGCCATGGGAGAAGCCCATGTCCAGCAGTGGACTGATAATGGTTGCTGTTGCTGCTGCTGATAATGATAATGTAGCGCTTACCGAAATGAAAATCCAAAATGACGTTTACCTATCAAGCTAATTTCATCTCTATTGCTAAGACATTAGACAGGGACATAACATTGGATACAGGGTAACGATATAATTTTGTGACCAAATAATAGCGTTATCAAATAGAGGGGTTATCCAGTCCCTGTTAGCCAGTGACGTTTTCAAGTGAAATGTACATCATTGCGGGGTTAAGGGCCCGTTCATTTTTTTAGAGAGAAAACTTAAGCGGTAGGTATACATCTTCAACTGAGGACAGTCTGTTGGCGAATAGTGCGCTCTAAAATAAAAATATCAATTCTGTGTTGTACCTACTTAGATATTACACAAACTTATTTGAAAATTTGTTAATTTATTTATTATAACCAATATTTACATAACTAAATGCAAGTTTGCATATCTACAGCTACATGCTTCATCCCACATCTCCATAATTTTGTGGTTGAAATTATACCCTCCTTCTGTTGACAAATTGATCCGATATCTGGTGCACACCTTAAGTTCTGATGACATTTTACAATTTAATAGATTCGGTATCATTGTAAATCCAAGATATCTGCCGCTACAGAATGCCTTACACATTTCTTACACATTTCTTAACAAACCTCTAAATCAAGTATAAAATGAAAGAGATTTATTAGTAGAACACAGTGCATTGCGGATCATAAAGTGCGGGTCATAAGCGGAGTTTAAACAGTTTTAGTAACATAACAACTTGAAAAGAAAATAAGTATTGTTTAGGTAAATTCAAAAGCTTTTATTGAAAATAAACAATGATATAGATAATGTACAAAAAGCTATAAAAATAATTCGGTAGGTTCTAGGTACCAGTCATCACACCACTCTTCTCATCAATGTAGCTAGAGCATTGAAAAGAAAAAATACTAAAATCGTGGGGCGCTTGAATCTTTTATCAATTTTATCATAATTATCAACGGACAACGCCTAATATCATTATAATATAAATGAACTTAGGTAAGGTACGCTACGCTAGTGGTGTCATGAGTGGTACCTAGGACCTATCACATGCACCATGCTGAGTCGGGACCATTTCGTGGCAACTATATTCATGCGTTAATTATAATTACCTAGTTATTATTCTTGATTAAGTATGTTTGTTTGCATGTTGTTGTTGTCGCGAATAAATGTTTTCTATTTCTATTTCTATCGTATATTTTAGCCTTGAGTACATTACCTGCATCATTATTATCATTATTTTCAATTGAACCGTTTAATATACGATTTTTAACATACTGATTTAACTACTATTAGAAACGGGATGTTTACCTAACTCAAATATACACGGTAAATACTATACCTATAATAATATTTTAATAGTATCTAGTCAAAATAGAATATAATTATTTTACTTATTTTATTTATGGCCTGGATATGAGACTTCCAAGCCAAATCTTTATTGGATAACTCTGCACTATAATGTGTTACAAATATAACAATTGTTTTCCCCACTTCCCACAAAAGTAGGAACATTCATATATTTTTTGCAAAAACGATTGAAGTTACCACAAAACTTTCAATGAAGGAAATATTCTTCATAAAATTCTCTACAATTCTTGTTTTTGAAGTATGTTGCTAAGACTTATAGTTTTCAATCTATGTGTCGCGAAAATTTTAACCCCCCCCCCCCCCCCTTTTTACCCCCACTGCACCATAAATTTAGGTGGCTCTGCTTCCTAAACTGGCCTATGGGTCCTAAAGTCTCACTACGCAAAAGGTGATCCCATCATCACTAAAATCCGTATAATGCCCTTTGTTGTCGTGTGCACCACCGACTACAATTAGTTAATTTATATTTGGTTTGTTTCTAACAAACACAACTGTCAAAGTGACAGATAAGGTCGAATCATAAAGGAGATCGTCAATTTTTGTTAGGTCATCTGGCCCAGATAATTTAGGACCGTTTAGGAATGGATCTTACCTTTAAAGAATCGTCATAATTTCTAGATCAGGATGGTGGTAAAAATAATAATAATAAATACTCTTTATTGCACACCTCATACAGTTACAAGCACAAATATTGCGAAATCTAATGGGAAAACTGAAAAATCATGCATTTAAAACTTGAATCTGACAAGGACAATATTTGGAAGCGTGCTTGCCTATGATTTATATATTAATGTAAAAAAAGTGCCGTTTTTTTAAAGAAAATGTACAAAAGCGGACTTAAAAACAAAACGGGAATCATGATGAAATAATAAAAAGTAATATTTAGATCGTATTTATAGTTCCTGTATTTCGGTAAACAAAGACGGCTGTCAAACCATTGTTGATACTATTAACCAGAGAAATGGGATGATAAAGAATGCTTGTCAACGATCAAAAGTGTGGCAAAAAAATGAAATCCATGTATGTGTCTAAATTGTCTGTGTGAGCGTAAAATAGTGATGCCAAATAAAACAGGTTAATTATCTATCGGTATTTGACTTTCTTATCGATACGTTCTAAAGGCCTCTACAGATTGAGCGGAATCCAGCCCAGCTATCATAAATAAAAATCAGCCGCAGCAAAAAGTCAGAAATTTCTTTACGGGATTTGAATTTTTGTATGGAGCCCATGTACAATATTCAGCCCGATTTCCGTTTGCGGCTGCTTTTTGATTATGGTAGCGAATTCCGCTAAATGTGTTGAGCGCCATATTTGAATGAAATAATACAAGTACTGCAAGGTAAAAAAATCTTTATTAATAAAAAAACCCGTTTAAAACTGGATATAATAAGAACCTAACTTAATCTTCTTACGTAATGACGTAATGTGAATATAAGATTAATTTATTCATTGGATTTTTTTGAAGCAATAATTATAATTTTCATATTGAACAATTATCGATATAAGTCCCTAAAACTTTTTGTCAATCCCTAGCGTCGAATAAATGTTTCAGTTTTTACACAAAATAATCATGAATATTAACTATAATGATAAAATATTGGCACACAGTATAAGAAACACTAATAATTAATTGTATCTAGTAAATACTTACACGATTTATTTAGCTATTTTGATAAAATATTGTTTCAAAGACATCGATCAGAATATCATGTAAACCTGTGAAATTAGTAATTTGTTGGGTTTTTCCTATGAGTAATAGTCCAATCTGGAACACAACACGACACCATGTTTCTCCTTTTTCATCCCAAGTTATTTTATTCACGATTGTTTTATATTTTCCACGCTAAAATATGAGCTGTCACGACGTGGGTACGTAAGCTAACTACCCAAATTCAAAAGCTGTCACTCCTTCAAAATGATCGTGTGTCTCTTTTGCACTCGTGGAATGTTCATATACGTGTTGGTTTCTCTTTTGCGCACTTCGTTTATCTTTTAGCGGCAAGCGCCATTTTCAACCGACTTCAAGATTTCGAAGGAGGAGGTTATCAATTCGTCGGTATCTTTGTTTTTGCTATTTTTTTTTATTTTTTTATTTTTATGTATGTTCACCGATTATTCGAAGATGGCTGGACCGATTTGAAAAATTCTTTTTTCGTTTGAAAGAGTATACTTCACAGTTGGTCCCATTGTAACCAGGTCAGGATCTGATGATGGGATCCTGGAGAAATCGAGGGAACTCTTCAACTATTATAGGCACACCTATAGTGATTTGAGTATTTTTTACAGCAGCTCGAGCATTTGCTTTTGGAATGGTGGATGTTTAGTGAAGTCGGTTCTTTTTTGTTCAAAATTATATATCTATGCTATTAACTGAACATTCCTAACACCTATTGCGAAGGGATAAGGTTTACCACCGTTAAGTGCGATACCACTAGTATCTGACATTGCAAAATTGAAAAAAATATGCGTTTCGTTATCGAAGGAGCATGATATTATGCCATTATAAAACTCACTTTTAATATTCAAACTCTGATCAAAAATGCAAAAATACGCATTTTCAATCTTTAGGCATTTTAATACAGTCTATTTCTAATTTAAACTTCCGTATTCTTAGGCTTAAATATTATTTGAATGTAACAATGTTCTAGCTTACCGAACAGTATCAAAACTCAGATTATGTAACGGTAGACATTGACAGTGTCAAACCAAAAAATAAACCCGTTTCAATCCGTGAAGTTAAACTTTATGTCAATGCCAAAAGGACGTTAACTGTGACGTCTTGCTGTATTTTAATCACGGAAAGATCAACATAATGTTTATTTATTTAATATTTCTAATTCCTGTTTCATTTTTTAACCGACTTCAATTTCATAGAAGGAGGAGGTTCTGTATTCGGTTTGGGCTTTTTTTTTTATGTATGTTCACCGATTACTCCGAGACGCGTGGTCCGATTTGAGTAATTCTTTTTTTGTTTGAAAGGGTCTACTTCCAAGGTGGTCCCATATCAATCTGGTGCTGTTCTGATGATGGGATCTATGAGGAATTGAGGGAACTCCTCAATTTTTAAAGGCATACGTATGGTGATTTGGGTGTTTTCTTAAGCAACTCGAGGATTTTCTCTCGAAAACCACCAATTTGATGAAGTGGACCCTATGATGATGGTTGTTTTGATCATAATGATGATGATTTTTTTTAAATGTAGGATGTTCAGCGATTACTCCGAAACCCGTGGTCCAATTTGAAGAATTCTTTTTTTGTTTGAAAGTAACTACCTCTAAGATGGTTCCACATTAATTTGGTGCTGTTATGATGATGAGATCCATGAGGAATTGAGGGAACTCCTCAATTTTTAAAGGTACGTGTATGGTGATTTAGGTATTTTCTTAAGCAATTCGAGGATTTTCTCTCGAAATCCACCAATTTGATGAAGTGAACCTCATGATGATGGTTGTTTTGATGATAATGATGATGTTTTTTTTTAAATGTAGGATGTTTAGCGATTACTATGAGACCCGTGGTCCGATTTCAGGAATTATTTTTTTGTTTGAAAGGAACTACCTCTGAAATGGTTCCACATAAATCTGGTGCTGTTCTGATGATGGGATCTATGAGGATTTGAGGGAACTCCTAAATTTTTAAAGGCACATGTATGGTGATTTACACAGACCTAAAATTGCGCTTTGCTAAAAGACAGACGAAGTGCGCAAAAGAGAAACCAACACGTATATGAACATTCCGCGAGTGCGAAAGAGATACATGATCAGTCTCCTAGCAGGACGACTTTTGACATCACTCGTTACACTTAAACACCTGCGTCGGGAGTGCTCATATTTAATCTTGAAAAATATAATATTATCCGCTGTTCATTTACCTGGAATGAAACAAAAGAAGAATGGTGTCGTGTTGCGTCCCGGATTGCACAACTACACAAATAAAAAACCCAGGCAATCACTCGTTTCACAGGTAAATATGATATTCCGATCGTTGTTTTTGAAACCATATTTTATCAAATTAGCCAAATAAATCATGTAAATAACCGTTTGATACCATTAAATATTAATGTCTCTTTTACTGCATGTGAATATTTTATCATAATAGTTAATATTAAAGATTATTTTGTGTAAAAATCTAAATTGTCATTTTACGCTAGGGTTTGACAAAATATCGTAGGGACATAATATCGATAACTGTTCGATATGAAAATTATAATTATAGCTTCGAAAGAATTATAATAAATAATAAATCTCGTATTAACATTATGTCATTCCGCTTACTTTTATCTATGAAAGTTAAATTCCACTCTTAAGTGTGTGCTGCGCCTACCACTTCGACTTCCACCCAACTTCCACTCCACCAAGATTGCATTGATGCAAGATTTTATTAGCGTCACAATTAATTAGCGCTATAATAAAGAAGTATGTAAAAAACAAACTATCACGTATATAAACACTCCACAAGTGCGAGAAAAAAAAATGACAAATCTAAAGGCGTGCCAACATCTTAATTTCTGTAAAATAACATGAACCCGCTTTTTAACAGATCATATTTAATCGTGTGAAATATAAAATAATTCTGAATAAATATATTTTAGTTTTCTAGAATTCATGTACGGCAAACGGCATAGACATCATGTTTCATACAGACATTTACTGCTTAAGACCTACACAATCGATATCTAAATAGAAATATTGTAGGTTATTTTTTTTCAAAACAACTGGGTTCGATTCCCGAACGGAGTACAGATGTTTTTTAAAATGTATGAATGCAGTTTTTCTTGTTATTAAAATCGATGACATGGTTCCTCAGAACAGATCTTCGTATGTCTTATAGTTTCAGACTTTCCCATACTGACCGATTTGAATGAGACACCCTGTATACTGTTATGAGTGGAACAAGCTCTTACAACAAATCGATTTTTTGAATATTTATTGCTACAAAATTTAACGGCGAATGTGTTTTTGGAGCGAGTACGTAGGCCCGAACACATAAGTGATATGTTACTCAGGAGGTTGGAGAATCAACAACATTGTTGATAATTTTGTATAGTAAAATCTGGTCCTTGTGTTCCCTACGTTTCTGCAGGGGAACAATATCGTTCAGTGCAACGTTCTTAAATTTATAATTAAGGCGTTTTATAAATTTGTGTTGAATGCATTCTATAGAATCGATATAACAGTGATATTGTGGATTCCAAGTTTCCGATGCATATTCAAGCTGAGGGCGTACTAGTGCTTTATATAAAAGTTTAAAAGTGTTAATATTTTTAAAATCGCCTCCTTACATAAACATGAATCCCATCATTTTATACGCTTTCGCAGTAATATTCTGAATATGAGATGAGATTATCTAATATATTATTATTAAACCAAAATAGTACGTAATAACCAGTTTTTTTGCAGATTTGAAATTTTGATATTTGCATAATGCAATAATATACCACATAAAGAATTTATATACCACATAAATATTTGAATATTGAAGAGGTATCTTAGGAGGTAGGTTTTTATGACTCTTTAATTAATGGAACAGGTTTTGCAGGTATAGGTACGGAGATAAAGATGTATTTAGTACTATTTCTCAAATGTTTATTTGCTAAGAAAATAACCTATGTTTAGTGGAAGAGTCATATCAGTGGTGATGATGATGATGAGGGAAGGCCACTAACATCATCATCAGTATCATCACCATAGTGGCTCAGGGCCACGATTCGACATGCCAAACTGTGAGACGTGGATGTCACACTTGTATCCCTAGTGGATAGAGTGAAATCCATCTGTCCACACGTGTCCACACCTAACTGTCAAGCTGTCAGTAGGTCTCGCTGGAGTGTTTTGTCTATGGCTATGGCCACCATTTTAGATATCACTCTTGAGTGATTCCACCCCAAATTTCAACTGTCACAAAAGTGTGATATCATAGTTGTCTCGCAAGCGACTGTCAGTTATGCCCCTGAATTACTCGTATTTGGTTTTGAGTTTTTTGTTCACCAGCCCATTTGAACTACTAAACAAGTTGTTTCGCCGTTGCTAGTAGGGACATATAGTAACTACGAAATTATGTCATAACCGCTCTTATTAGACGTCTTAACAATATTCGAAGTCGGACAAAAAGGAATTTCGGGATATAAAAAAAAACTGATCCGTATGTGTGGGCTCGTAAGTGGTGGTGCTAACCCGAGGGGCACTAGGGGTCTAGCGTGGGGGTGGGGGTGGGGGTTGGGGGTGGTAAGGCTGGCCGGACCCGCACCACCACTCCAGCATACTCGTACTCGCACACTCTCGCGCCTCGCGAACATGATTTATGTTCGTAAGGATTCCAATTGGAGTTTTGGATTTAACCAGGTTGGAATTATACAACAGAAAGTTATTTTTAGGGTTCCGTAGCCAAATGGCAAAAAAGGGAACCCTTATGGATTCGTCATGTCTGTCCGTCTGTCTGTCCGGATGTCACAGGCATTTTACTCGGAAACTATACGACGTATCTGAATAAAATTTACACATAAGGTGTATTTTGTATGTAGCTACTTATAGTGTGGGAAATCTACCGAGTCGTTGTATGGAGACCTCGCATTAATTCCTCAGTCGATGATTCTTTTGCTGAGATGTAGTATAGGTCATAACAATTTTTCAAAAAAAAAAGTAATGTCAATTTTGGTATTTTTACAAAAATGTCCAAAAAGCTTAATAGTTTGTACTGGAATTTTCCTCAGGTTATATTTTTTTCACTAAACAAATTATTTTGATTACTCACAGATACTGTCAAAAGTAAAAAAAAAAAATTCAAATAAAACTGTCACTTTTGTTCAAAAATAATTGGTAACACTCGTCATTTTGTTTGGAAAATTTCTCAGTCAGGTTTGTAACAGTGGGTTTATGTTAATCTTATTTTAGCATAATATTTACGAATATCCAAAAAAAAAATCTAAAAAAAATAATGTTATTACAGTATATTTCATAAACTTTATGGAAAATTCCTCAGCCTGGTTTCGTTTTTTATTCACGTTAGGTAGTCAATTCAACTGCCAAAACCGAAATTTCCAAAAAATAATCCACATACAATACGTCAAATCTCGAAATGAAAAATTTGTCTAGCCTTTTAAAGCGAGTGAGCATATGTCGCCGTGCTTCAGTTATTGAGTCCAGTTTAGCATGCGCGGTTACGACTCAGCTATGCTTGCGTCATAGTGAAAAAAGTGTAGTAAGGTACTTCAATTATATAATTGTCTAATTTCATATTTGTACTTAACTCGTATCATTATAATTTTAATTAATATTTTGATAGCGTATTATTAATTAAACAATTTAGTATTTAATTGAAGCATCAGAGTATCATTGTCTCACTTAATAGAACACCATCACCACTACTCGCCAACAGATGACGCTTGTAGTGTCACAATGCACACAATGCAGCCGCTAGCACCGATACAACTACGCTTCTACACTAGTCATGTCGCCTACCAACAGATGGCGCATTGATGGAGTTATATAGATGCCGCTAACGTTTGTTCAACGCAGAAACATGACGCTCGGCGCATTGCCGAGGACTTTTTGAGAAGCGCGGTAGGTACGCACGCTATATGCCTCAACCAAGTTTGAGCATTTTAGTGTTGTGATGTGACACTAAGCCACTAGGCCAGTAATTTGTCCTAAAGGTGTGCCCTTAGGACAAATTACTGACCTGGTACACATCTACATAGCTGGGTAGTACTCGGCAAGTAATCACTAGAGAGAATAGAGCACATGTAAATATCTAAAGCAATAAATTGTATCCCACCAAAAATGTACAATAATGCCAGCCTCGCAACACAGTTCTCCTACTTCAAAAAGTAATGAGATATAATGTAAAACCAAGCCTGTGTGCCGGAGTTTACTAACAACATGTCATTGTAATCCTTTGAATATCAGATGTTTATATTTTTATAATAAAAAGAATGACCTCGCCATCGCATGGCTAAACATACGTATAGCACAAGCCGGCCTATTAATGTGTACATATTGTAATATTATTAGATGATTTATTTGTGCTGTGCGATGGCCAAGTAATTATATTTATTATAAAAATATAGACATCTAACATTCAAAGGATCACAATGACTTGTTGTTACTAAACTCCGGCACACCGGCTTGGTTTTACATTAGATCTTAATACTTTTTGAAGAAGGAGAACTGCATTGCGAGACTGGCATTTTTGTACATGTAATGTTTTTGATCGGATCTCATTTCTTTTTGTAAGTATCTAACCAATACTATCTAATTATGTAGTGTAAAAAAAAAGCTAAATTTTTTGCAACAAAAAATATAATAATTTTGTTTTTGCATATATTTATATGGGATTACAATGTTAACTGTGCGGTTTTTAAAACTAGAGAACCCGACTGATATTGCGGTATGTTTTAATTTTCAGTGGCTTTATAGCCTAAGAGTTAACCCTAGAAGTTAGAAGTGTTCAAAATTTGGAGCTTGTGGGACTGCTAGAAGTATTTTAGATATACGATGATCGTAATCAGTGAGTCAGTGACAAAATTAAGGAATTTTGACTTGCAATTGTTCTTAAAGTATATAGTGAAATTCAACGATATTGGGAATATACCTTTCTTGTGTTATGGCCTCTTGGTCACAGAAATTTCAGCCTTCTAGCTTTATTGATAACAGAATTAGAGGGGGTCGAAAATGGCCTAAATGGCTTCGGGAAAAAGATGGTTCGGCCGTGCCTTTGTTTTAAAATATAAATATTAAATTAATATTATGGAACAATCTTACACAAATCAACCTAGTCCCACAGTAAGCTCAATAAGGCTTGTGTTGTGGGTACTAGGCGACGATATATATAATAGATATATACATATAAATACTTAAATACATAGAACATGTTTTGCTCGACTACTGTATTTTTTTTCTTTGTGTGTAATATTTAATTGTTTCTTTTGTTATAAGTCTAAATACGAGTAGATGTCATATGATTTAGCAAAACGGACCAAATCCTCCGGTATCCGAGGCCAGCAGGCAGCATCTTTTTTTTTGGCATCTACCTATGGTTGATATAACTATAAATATTATAAGACATTCAATGACATAACATGCAATAGAATCAACATTATTGTACGCCAAACACTGGCCATTGTCATGTGTTGTTTCGTAGGTACAATAAATTATTTGTATCTGTATGGATCGAAGCGAATACTTACTCCGAAGATCGGATAACCACTTATCCACATAGTCTCCGCTGGCAATCTACTGACAGTAGGATGTCGGGACGCCTCCCCAAACTCGCAATACAAAGAGGTGATAAGTTGAGACAGATGTAGCCTAAGCCGGTCTCGGCTAGAAGTTGCCGTTAAGATCATGGCAAGTGCAAAACTTTTATGCGAGCCTTATGTCCCTAATGAGGGACAACAGGAACAAATTTTCGTCACCACAGTTACATTAGTGACCGATCTAATAAATCTTTTTGTATTTTTTTTTTAACTAACTATGCCAGTTCGTTGACTTAATCGTACCTGGCTTATGCTTTACGTACATAAATAAAAAATCTGCCAAGTGCGAGTCGGACTCGCGCATGGAGGGTTACGTACCCTTATCTATAAAAACGGCAAATAAATCATCAGTCAGTCTGTTGTATGGGAGCCCCCTTAAATATTTTTTTTTCCAGTATTTGTCTATGAAAATTTCAACTGTCTAACTATCACGATAATAATAGGGAATTAGCTTTTACCCTTTGGGTACGGAACCCTAAAAACACGTCTCATTTAATAAAAACATCAATGCAGCTCAATAAAAATAGGCTACCAGCGTGACACTAAGAAAAATTGATCAAGATCTCTAGTGATTAGGACTACTACAACTACGGTCCACAAGTTCATTGCGTATGTGTTTTTAAAAATGTTATTTTAAGTGTAATTTGAGTTTTTTCTACCATTTGCAGTGCGTAATAGTTAGGCTGGATTCACACTTATAAGTTTTGTTTACATAAGAAGGGACGAAGATGAAGGGATTCTGATCTATAGCTGCGTTCCTACTTACGTAAGCAAAACTACACTAGCTTTGGACATTAGTTAGGAGCTTTTGTGGTACCTATTAAATTAGCTGTTTCAACTTAAAGAAAATCACAATTTACAAAAATTTACAAAATAGTTTTATTTGTTCCATAAGACTAGACCCCGTTTTCA
Source organism: Pammene aurita (assembly GCA_947086415.1). NCBI lineage: Eukaryota > Metazoa > Arthropoda > Insecta > Lepidoptera > Tortricidae > Pammene > Pammene aurita. The sequence goes on from OX352289.1 coordinate 20,445,893, forward strand.
GTGGTGAAATTTTAATGAAAATGCTAGGGTATATATTTTGATGTAAGCTATATACTTATTTGATTTATATATTAAGGCAAAGGACTTTAACGAGGTTTAATTTGGTATATAAACTCCATATTAATCACTTAATTATTTATTCAGTAAAAGTATGGATTTCCTGAATTATCTTGCTAAATTTTCTCAGTTTCTCAGTCTCAGCGACGTGGAAATGGTTACTAAATTTACTATAACTGTGCAATAGATACCATTTTTTTCAAATAGGTAAGCCTGATAAGCGTACCTAGATTATAGTTTTCTAATAAATAAATATTCTTTTATTTTTTTTCAGTAACATGATACAATTGTGCAAATGAGTAAGATGACTAAGATTCGTGTTAAAACGTGTTTAAACATATATATATGACGGTTTCTAGGATGAAATGGTTACAGTATTCAAAATAATTATGACAAGTGGAAACGGATGGCCAAAAAATGAATTGTATTGCACAAGCGATAACCAGACATCAGAGTTAAGGAAAATGTTACCTAATGAAAATACCATCTCAACGAATGGAAACTTTTTGTCATTGAGTGGTGATATAATAGAAAATTATGTTTTTTTTAATATGTCACATGTTGTACAGTCAACTACAAAGAGATGTATCCATGTTAGTCTTACAAAATGAAGGAACTTTTAGTATGCAAAAAATATTTACCCTTGCTTCGTGACATTTTCAGTATCCACCAAATCTTATACTATCATCGATTCATTTTAAGTGCTATTAAATATTATGTATCCAATCAAAGTTCCTATGAATGTAGTCCTGCATCTTTCATTTATTATCTATCAATATGTTATTACAAATATAAGTAATATTTCAATCTTCTATAGAAATGTATCCATTTTGAATAGTTTGCCACACGCCAACTAAGAAGTATTATTTCTCCAATAACCTGAGATAGATGTATGCAATGACAAGTCTGCACTGCTTTCGTGAGTTGTCAGTGTCAGTCAGACGTCAAAGCGATCCTTGTAATCGCATATGGGTCAAATATTCTTTATAACAGATTACCTAGGCACATAGTCAAAGGAAGATACTAGACTACTTGGCTACGGAAAAAGGCATGCACGAAATCCGTCTTATTAATACACCTTACTATCATTATCAATAAATCCAGGCGTTTTGGCAGCTGTTCAGCGGTGGGTGTGAGAGCTAGCTACGAAAATAAGTTTGCAATTTATATAGTTAGTTTTTTGAATTGCAATTTTTGCAATTTAAATTGCAAACCTATTGTCCTAGCTAGCTTCCACACCCACCGCTGAACAGCTGCCAAAACGCCCGGATTTATTGATAATGATAGTAAGGTGTATTAATAAGACGGATTTCGTGCATGCCTTTTTCCGTAGCCAAGTAGTCTAGTATCTTCCTTGGACTATGTGCCTAGGTAATTTATTAACCATTTCAAAAGCAAGATAATTCAGGAAATCCATACTTTTACTAAATAAACAATTAAGTGATTAATATGGAGTTTATATACCAAATTAAACCTCGTTAAAGTCCTTTGCCTTAATATATAAATCAAATAAGTATATAGCTTACATCAAAATATATACCCTAGCATTTTCATTAAAATTTCACCACTGAAAACGGGGTCTAGTCATATGGAACTATTTCGTAAATTTTTGGAAATTGTGATTTTCTTTAAGTTGAAACAGCTAATTTAATAGGTACCGCAAAAGCTCCTAACTAATGTCCAAAGCTAGTGTAGTTTTGCTTACGTAAGTAAGAACGCAGCTATAGATCAGAATCCCTTCATCTTCGTCCCTTCTTATGTAAACAAAACTTATAAGTGTGAATCCAGCCTAACTATTACGCACCGCAAATGGTAGAAAAAACTCAAATTACACTTAAAATAACATTTTTAAAAACACATACGCAATGAACTTGTGGACCGTAGTTGTAGTAGTCCTAATCACTAGAGATCTTGATCAATTTTTCTTAGTGTCACGCTGGTAGCCTATTTTTATTGAGCTGCATTGATGTTTTTATTAAATGAGACGTGTTTTTAGGGTTCCGTACCCAAAGGGTAAAAGCTAATTCCCTATTACTATCGTGATAGTTAGACAGTTGAAATTTTCATAGACAAATACTGGAAAAAAAAATATTTAAGGGGGCTCCCATACAACAGACTGACTGATGATTTATTTGCCGTTTTTATAGATAAGGGTACGGAACCCTCCATGCGCGAGTCCGACTCGCACTTGGCAGATTTTTTATTTATGTACGTAAAGCATAAGCCAGGTACGATTAAGTCAACGAACTGGCATAGTTAGTTAAAAAAAAAATACAAAAAGATTTATTAGATCGGTCACTAATGTAACTGTGGTGACGAAAATTTGTTCCTGTTGTCCCTCATTAGGGACATAAGGCTCGCATAAAAGTTTTGCACTTGCCATGATCTTAACGGCAACTTCTAGCCGAGACCGGCTTAGGCTACATCTGTCTCAACTTATCACCTCTTTGTATTGCGGGTTTGGGAAGGCGTCCCGACATCCTACTGTCAGTAGATTGCCAGCGGAGACTATGTGGATAAGTGGTTATCCGATCTTCGGAGTAAGTATTCGCTTCGATCCATACAGATACAAATAATTTATTGTACCTACGAAACAACACATGACAATGGCCAGTGTTTGGCGTACAATAATGTTGATTCTATTGCATGTTATGTCATTGAATGTCTTATAATATTTATAGTTATATCAACCATAGGTAGATGCCAAAAAAAAAGATGCTGCCTGTAGGCCTCGGATACCGGAGGATTTGGTCCGTTTTGCTAAAGCATATGACATCTACTCGTATTTAGACTTATAACAAAAGAAACAATTAAATATTACACACAAAGAAAAAAAAATACAGTAGTCGAGCAAAACATGTTCTATGTATTTAAGTATTTATATAGGTTAGGTTTAAAGATATTTATTCTCAAAAAAGACATACAAGTCACTTACATGAGAACAGCGTTTTGGACAGAAAAATTATTCTTATTATTGTTAAATCGGTATCAACAGAAATCGTCCGATAGGTACACACTCACACAATTTTTTTATCAGGGTGGGTAGTGGTTTAAAATGTAGTCGGCTAACTCAGTCTTAAATGTATTGTGTGAGCCTATTCCTTTCAAAACAGACGGTAAGTTATTATAAAGCTGTGCACCTTCATAAGTAAACATTTTTTTCCCCAATTTAGTTCTTGTATTCGGTAATACAATATAACTAGCCCGACGGGTACTTCGTTTGGTTATCTGTTTCTTCGTCACAAAGGCTAAGTTAGTATGGATTGAGCTGTTTAATATGAATGCACGTATGATAAATGTACAATTGCTTCATGTTCATAAGATTAGTTTCTGTATATATATCTACGGTGGGTGTTAGTCGGTGATACCGGAAAAGAATTTTAATTTATTTTATTTTGGAGTATTTGGAGATAAGCTAGTTTGGTTTTGGCGGCGCTGCCCCATAGTTCAATCAAGTAAAGTAGTTGTGGTTTAATTAAAGAATTATATATAGTATAGCGTATCTTACGAGGAATACAGTTAGAAATGCGTCTTAAAGATCCAGTAAGCGATGATAATTTAGACCTAACATGTTCAATCTGATTGTTCCACGTTAGACAGCTATCTACTCGAAGACCGAGGTATTTTTCATGTTTTTTTTCCTGTATGTTTACGTTATTAATCGTCAGTGGGCTATGGAGTGGTAATATTTTATTTTTGGCTTTAAATATGACATAAGATGTTTTAGATATATTTATTGTGAGGAGATTATATTGAAACCACGAGTGCAATGTATTTAAATCAGTTTGAGCGTTTAATATTATATGTTCTATTGAGGTTCCGAAGTAAAATAAACATGTGTCATCAGCATATAATGATATATGGCCATGTAACCCTATTTCGTGTATATTATTTATATATGTTAAAAATAGCAGAGGGCCTAGAATAGAGCCTTGAGGGATTCCACATGTTATCGGCAGCTTAGAACTTTGAGTTTTATCTATTTTGACTATTTGAAATCTGTTTACAAGGTAGGATTTAATCATTTTTAGAGCGTTGCCTTCAATACCAATTTGTTTTAATTTTTGAAGAAGCAAATTGTGGCTAACCGTATCGAACGCCTTTTTTAGATCTATAAAAACACCTAGCACTACATTCTTTTTGTCTATATTCGTTTTAATTTTAGTTACAAGATCAACCGTTGCAGTCAATGTATTACTTTTAGACCCAAAAACCATATTGGCGTTCAAATAGAAAGTCGATAGAGTTAAGATATTCGCTCAAACGGTTGTATATAACTTTTTCAATTACTTTGGATAGCACGGGCAAAACTGAAATTGGTCTATAATTACCCGGGTCTGTTTTAGGTCCTGATTTATGTATAGGGGTAACTTTGGCAATTTTTAAAGAGTCAGGGAATTCTCCTTTATGTAGTAACAAATTTATTGAGTTTGTAAGTCTATCTCCAATTAGATTTTTTATACATTTAATTGATTTGGTATTTATTTCGTCGAGACCTGGACTAGAGTTAGAATCAATATTATTAATAATGTTTATTACTTCATCGGTACAACATGGCTTTAAAGTCAGTAATTTGGAATTAGTTTGAAATTTTGGTAAGGCTTTTTTGATATCGTCATGGTATGATTTTGGTATTTCGTCTGCTAAAAGAGAACCTATGGTAGAAAAATATAAATTAAATTGTTCAACTATTTGATTAGCTTCCGTTATTTCTTTAGTTATTTCGTTATTCCGTTATATCTATTATATATATCGTCGCCTAGTACCCACAACACAAGCCTTATTGAGCTTACTGTGGGACTAGGTTGATTTGTGTAAGATTGTGCCATAATATTAATTTAATATTTATATTTTAAAACAAAGGCACGGCCGAACCATCTTTTTCCCGAAGCCATTTAGGCCATTTTCGACCCCCTCTAATTCTGTTATCAATAAAGCTAGAAGGCTGAAATTTCTGTGACCAAGAGGCCATAACACAAGAAAGGTATATTCCCAATATCGTTGAATTTCACTATATACTTTAAGAACAATTGCAAGTCAAAATTCCTTAATTTTGTCACTGACTCACTGCTTACGATCATCGTATATCTAAAATACTTCTAGCAGTCCCACAAGCTCCAAATTTTGAACACTTCTAACTTCTAGGGTTAACTCTTAGGCTATAAAGCCACTGAAAATTAAAACATACCGCAATATCAGTCGAACATACTTACACTAACTAGACAGATAAATTGCTCTATAAATTGTATACCTTTTTCCGTAGCTAGTTCTCCGTCTAAACGTTTTTTTTAACTTAATTTATAATAGGTAACGATTACTTTACTTAATATCGTTTTATAAGTTTATTCTTAAATGACAGAATGAAAATGCAACGAAAAGCTTGCAAGAAGAGGAAGATATTTATTTATGTATATCAATATTGTTTCTTTAACAATCAAATCAACAAAAAATCAATTCATTAAATTAACAAAAAAATACTTGAAATAATGTAATACTTAATTACTCAATTAATAATTCCGATTTAAAAACTCAAAATCTAGTATAACTACCGCCAGCATCAATCACCGACTGTAGTCGATCGGGCATTGAACGAACACAGTTTTCACAGAAATCGTTCCCTCGATAGTAAATAGTAATCCCATAACTGGAACACGTGTTCTTTTACATTTTCTTTATTTCTTATATCTTTTGGGTTCCAATTCTGCACCATCAATCCCCACAAGTTTTCGATCCGGTTCATGTCTGGGCTTTTGGGTGGAAGCTTAATTAGGTGGAGGTCGTCCTGGTCTTCAATCCAAGTTTGGACAATACGTGAATTGTGCACTGACGAATTATCCGGTATCAAAGTTATTAATTCGTCTCCGAATACAGTTTTAGCGGTGGGCATCAACACGTCTTTTAAAATTTCTTTATAATTTCTTGCATTCATGCGAGTAGGTATTTCAATTAGTTCTCCCGGTCCAGACGATGACATCCAACCCCAAAACCCTAATGTCAATCGGCCACTTTGTTGCGTCGGTAGTATATTAGGTTCCTCATAACGGGTATTTTCTAACTTCCAAAGTGATACACGCCCTTGTTCATTGGTAGAAAATACTTTTTCGTCTACGAAAATTTTGCGAAATTAAATCTGAGTATTTTATGGCGATCATTCAAAATTGGTTTTTTGGCCGGTATTCTATGTTGTAGTCCTGCACTTTTCAATATTCGACGTATTGTATTTTGGCTCACATTTAAGTCAGCCGCATAAGTAGGTACGCTCACAAAACGATTTACAAGAACATCCTGGACTAATCGCCTGTCTTCATTTGCCGTGGTCACGCGGTGACGTCCTGTAGATTTATGGCTTTGAACGGTCCCTTCTCCACGCCAACGATTCCACCATAAAGATACAGTTTTCCTCTGAAAAATAAAAATTGGAACTTGGATTAATTCGAGACTACATTTTGATATTCTACAAATATGAAGCAAGAAGACACTAAATTATTGCCAATCTAATATATAAGCTATGCTGTTTGTAACTTTCTCAGGGCCAAATAGAATCTTGTCAGGCTTTACCTGCTTGATGTCAAGTAAAGTAAATAAAAATTTTGTGTATCAATAAGTAAAACTCACCGTAACTCATATCTCTTCAGAAACGTCCGTCACGGATGCTCCAGTCTCTAACATCGCCACAATGCGATGTTTTGTGTGGTCATCGATACGGTATGTCATACTTATCGACAAGAAATGCCCTTGCGATTGCACCAATTAGGTATTTACTATTATTTTCTGATAATATTAATAGATGAAGTACCTATCAGATATGATAAGCAATGGCTAATTGAAGTATCAAACGACGTAAAGAAGACTTTTTTGTTTTCAAATTTGAAAATGTTTTGTTTGGATTCTGTTCTGAATTTAAAGATATTGGTTACATTTCTTTGTAACATTAGGAGTTTACCTTAATTTGTCAATACATATAGATATACACGGTGAATCTGAGTAACCCGACAGTTTTTAACCATAAATTCCTGATCATAATTGGAGACTAAAATGTCGTATAAACTTTTCTGGAATTGACCTAGTTTCAGAGTTACTACCAACTAAATAAAAAAAACATTTTTTATTGTGACTCAGTGCTAAACGCTTTTTTGATGGCGATTTCATCGTTTATGGGGTCTAGTCTAGACATTCTTATTGACAGATATCAAAGTGCTAAGGATTACTTTACGTAAACAATTTTTTACGAAAAAAAAATCACTAATTTATTTGAATCGACAGTTTTAACAATAACATTTATGTTTTTATGTTCAAAAGCTTTTAAAAAATCGAAAAAAAAAGAAAAAAATATTTGTTTTTCGGCGAAATTGACCTAAATTCATATAACATTTATTACTCCTTATGACCTCAGGAATTGATGGTTAAAATCTTTCGGGTTACTTAGATTCACCGTGTATAATACGAGTAAAAGAGGCTTGTAAGTGTTTGATTGCTACTAGAAATGTCACGAAACAAGGGTAATTCATTGTGGCAAATGAAAATTTACTTCATTTTGTAAGACTAACATAGATACATCTCTTTGTAGTTGACTGTACTCGAAATAAAATATTGTGTGACAACCCTATGATTCGATATCATTAAATTTTCACCACTGATAACGGAGTCTGCATATGACACATCTACACAACACGCATGCATTTTAAAAATGTATCAGATATATTACAACTGGCGTACTTTTTTATTTACACTGTGACTAGGCGTTTAGCACCACTACAAATTATATCAATTAAGATAAAATTACTAACAGTATGGGTGTATTAATGTAGTGTTAATGTATATTTTAGTAACGTGCAAAACCATAAAAGTAAACTTTTCTTTGAGTTTATTAAAGGAGATAAGTAAAAAAGTGTATAGGAAGTTGGAGAGCTTTGAGCGAGAGTAGTTAGAGAAACATTGTTCAGTCAATGTGCTTGCACACGCTGCGCATGGCCCCTCGCATCCCCGCTTTATTTGTGACATGATTTAACTTTTTAATACGCAGGATTTCTTTTTGGATTTTTGTACAGTCGCAAGAAAACTCCTAAAGGAAATATAATTAAAAAAAATAATTGACGGAGCAATATTATACTGCGAATAATAAGCAAATTTTTATACTGAAAAAGTTTGATGATGAAATTTTTGGATTTTTTTGTCATACGTAGAATACATACATGTAATGTCACTTCAGTAAAAAAAAAGACGGAGCAAATTTCCGATGTGAGTTCCACAAAAAAAATATTTTTTACAAAAAAATATGTTCTGTTATGGATTTTTTTTTTGATATTTTTAACATTGGTTACATACATCAAATCAATATTTCTAGTGAAATAAAATTAGACTGAGCATTTTTCCAAACGTAAATATAAATGATATAATAGTTTAGGTAAAAAAACCTAATTAGGACAATAGTTTTTTTTTGGAAAAAAGTATATTTATCATCTACTCCTGACACTTTATCATGCTGTAAAGTTTTTTTGGACTGAGGAGTTAATGCGAGGTCAATCCCTCTATTGCCTGGCCTATTAGTTATGTAGTTAAATTTGAAAAAAAAAAATATTTTTAGGGGGGCGCTCCATACAGGTAAATAAATTAAAAAAAAAGTTAACCAAATATCAACATGTGACACATCAATCGATAGGTCTTTCAAAATAACATTGAGGTTTCTTTGACTATTTTGTGATTAAGTGAATATTTTCTGAAATAATCGCTTCGAATGTCAGTAAAGTTGTGTAGCTCCCCCCGTAACTTTTGAACCGTAAGTTCAAAAAATGAGAAAAAATTGGAAGAGATGCGCCTTATCATATACTTACTACGAAAATTGTTTTGAACATCATCAGATACGACCTTTTGGTATTAGTTTGGTTCTTATTCCATTGAAGGTACGGAACCCTCCTATGCGTGGTCCGACACGCACTTGGCCGGTTTTTTAAATGAGCTAGCCAATTCTAGGTACCTATAACTAAAATGAGCTAGGTTCACATATTTAAGTTAGTTTTAATAACATATTTTACCCTAATAATTTTTCTTTAACAGGCTGGGGGCGTTATATCTATTTCAGTAGTACAACTACCTTTTTTATATACCCCGGCAGTGGTAAACAAGCATACGGCCATACCTAAATTAACTTATGTTTTACGGATCCTATCGCGATGCAAAAGTATTTACGTATGGCAAGTTCTCAACTCCTTTAGTGAACCAGCCGGCATGGTTACAGGATACAGTCAATAGTGTGCCTACTCGTCGGTATCTACTGGAGTCCAATCCAACAACTGAAAACTGCATGACAGCCGCTAATGAGACCACTTTGAATAATTCTAGTACATGTGCCAAGTAGTGATCTTGCATGGATATGAATACCTACGTGGCACGGATCATAGCTTGGTATACCAAATAGGGGTTTTGTTTCTCACGTAGGTAGGTTAGATCATTTGACGAAGCGTTCATTGGTGACGAAAATCCACCGGTTGACCGTGCTGGCTAAAAATAAATTTGTCCAATTACAGAGTCTCTCGGGTTCCAATCTCGTCAGACAGTTTCCGAGCTCTCATTAAATATGTAATTGCGAGATAGGCGTTTGTTCTACACTGTGGCTATCACCATTACGAAGTACATATTTATTCATCTAAATTAAGTATTAACTTATCTGTTACTCGTCTCGTCTGGATGGGTATATTCGTAAGAGCACTTTATACTTTGGAGTCTATAATAAACATTCACTTTTGTAATGAATGAACTATTGACTAAAACTTACTTATTTTACTTTTTAGTAAAGTACTACTACTAGTACTATTTAGTAAAAGTATTAGTAGTATTAGGACAATATACGCTTCATTTGACAAAATGTATCAGAATAGTAATACAGTCAAAATACGACAAATCCCGAAATCTCTCGGACAGTCCTAAAATTTGGTATGAATATTAATTAGAGATCCGGTTTAGGGTTTAGGTGTCCAGAATATTTGGCGTTCCAGGACCTCGAGGAATCGTCGCCATCTTGAAAAATGTGTTTTAACCTGAAGATTTTCGCCTTTAACTCTTAAACTTCGCACTCTATGGAAATATGATCTAGGGCAATATTAAAGCTAAAAATGTAAATGTTCAAGTCGGTGTAGCTCAGGTAGAATTCTTTAAAGGTAAAATTTGTAATCAAACAAGTTCCATATCAAGGAAATATGCCCTGGGAAGGTACTGACGAGACATTTAATTTTCTCTAAGACACGAGGCTTTTTCTAAGAAAATGATTTTTTTTTCAAAAACATATGTACGACTTTTCTGTCTGGAATTTAATAAGCTTTAATATTGCCCTAGGTCATATTTCCATAGAGTGCGAAGTTTAAGAGTTAAAGGCGAATTTCTCCAGGATAAAATACATTTTTAAGATAACGGTGATTCCTCGAGGTCCTGGAACGTCAAATGGTCTGGACATGAAAACAGGACCTCTAATTATTATACATACCGACTTCAAGACTGTCCGAAAGATTTCGGGATTTGTCGTGTTTTGATTGTATTATGATGCATTTCCAAATCATTATGATAATATATCTTATCAAAATTCGGGGTCATGAAAGTTGGAAAAAATATTTCTAATTACTGCTTTGAGGCGCAAAATGACAGTGGTATTAGCACAGCTTCTAAAACTCTTCCTTAGGCTGAATCAATAACACCAACTAACCCACTCATCTGCCGTACGAGAGTCTCTCTACAGAGTACGAGTAGGTACACTATTCTAATTAAATACAGTATAGCAGCTTTCGTGCAACATGCGTAGCCACACCACGCTACGTCGAGTCGCAGGAAGATTTCGCCTTGTCATTTTAATTAAACTGTGTTTTAAGTCCTTATTCATAACATATTAATAATTAAACATACATTAATATTGATTAAAAACATACGTATGTAGTAAAAATAAATGTGTGATGTACCTACAGTCACTAACACTTACAAAATATTGTTTAAAAATAAATATAGGAAGAAGAAAAAAAACCTTTGACGTAGTCATCGCGCCTCACAGTACAAACAACAATCTGTACCAGAGTACTTTCAAGACACTGGGATCCTTCATTTCTTTTTCTTTCCTTTCTTTCCTTTCTTTGCGGGTTTGATAGTTACTTCGGGTTCGGGCGGCGGTGTAGGCGGCAATTCTCTATCTGGCCATTTTCGTTTAATATATTCTGCTAATGCATTTAGACCTATTCCCTTATTACCTTTCTTCGATGGCTCTCCCGGCCAAAGTTCCTGAATTGCGAAAATGAGATCTTCATCCAAAACTACACCTAGCCCCTTCAATGTGGAGTTAAAATCTTTCGGTCCGATCGTCGTGACATTGTCTTTAAGAAACTGTAAAACCACAAGAGCTATGTCCACCTGATGTTTTTTATTTTTCTTTAAAAGAAACTCAACTCTGTTCAGCACCAGCTCTCTCGGATCCGGCCCTTTGGGACTAACGCCTCCTTGCAAGTACCCGTGCGTCACCACCACACCTTTTCTTATTTTCTTAATGTGTTCTAGTACATCTATAAACTTCTTATTAACATCTACACCCTCTAAATTAAGGGCCTGTATTTTACTGCGCTCAAATTTCTCGATAACTAGCTGAGCATCTTCTAGGCTGAGTGGATTGTATGACAGATCGAAACACTCCATTTTCTTCGGTTTTCTAAACCAGGCTGTCAAGTTTGTTATAACCGGCGCGTCGCATAACTTGTTGTTATTAAGATCTACATGGCGTAGAAGTTTGGACGCAAATACGGACTTAATGCTAGATGCTATTTTTGTTCCGCTGAGTGTGTTCCAGGATAAGTTTAAGTACTGAAATTCCGGATTCTTTCCCAGCAGCTCAAGTACGCTACAAAGACCGGACGGGAAAGAATATAGATTGTTGCGGGACAAGTTTATTGAAGTAAGTATGTTTTGCGTCTCTAATGCTTCGGCCAAATGATGGCAACCTTTTCCTGATATGCCATTATGTGATAAGTCTAATTCACAAATATTTGACAAACGAATTATGGCCTGAGCGATTTGTTCGAGTCCTTCATCGCCGATTAGGTTGCTACCAACATTCAGCACTCTCAGTGACCTATTCGTCACTAGGCCTTCGTATAGTCTGCGTATCCCACTGTGCCCAATGCGACATCCGTTTAAATTCAAGTACGTAAGCGTACAATTATTCGCCAGCATCTGGCCCAGATGAAAACAAGCGTCATCGTTTAGCCAGTTGTCAGTCAGGTCGAGATGTGTGACAATGGTGTTCCTCTCTAAAGCCATGGCCATGGCGCGGAACCCGTTGTTATTGATCCCATAGTAGCTCAAGCTAATATGTGTATTTAGTAATCGTCTATGAAATATTCTCACAGGACACTGGTTCATGTTCTTGCATAGTGCTATGTAGAGTTCTTGACCGTCGCTTGGATAGTTAATTTTTGGTGGGGGTTCAAGTAGGGCACTAATTATACCAGGATCGGGGATACTTGGGTAGTTGTAGTAGGGGTGGCAGAGAACTGCGCTGTCAGACTGTGAGATATAGGCAGTACATATCTCGCCGCTGCCAGGGTCGTATATTCCTTGTTCATACTGCTTCTTCTTTAAGTTCTCCTCTTCCACTTTGATGACAAGCGAAGACCATTCGGACATCGGTGGCTCTTCGGAGCTCACGTCCTCCGGAGCTTCATAGATAACCTCAGTTTCGGGCTCTTCTTCGACTAAACTTTCGTAAGACATATTAGCTTATAAAATAAACAAATTTAAAAACAAAGTGATTCACCAAGCAAAATATTTCAGCAAGTTAGTAAAGTATCAGTTTTGAAATACAAGTCACGACGGATGTCAGTGTCATTTTTTGCTTTTAAAATCCAAACAAAAAGGTAGTAGCCCGATTCAGTAAAGAGGGTAATTAAATGGTAATTTTAATTACATAGACTTATAAGATGCCAATTGGACGGATTTTAACGTACATTGATAATACTATTTTGTTTGTATGAAAAAGAAACAATCTAGACTCCATATTTTTAAAAAGTTGTTGTACAAAAGTTTTATAGTTTGAGGAGTAGAATCTACGTTTTATTTTTTTGCTCGGGTTTCAGGCCACATATTGTATATGGCATGTACTTCTGGGTACTTCGTAAAGACGGGTTTAACGGGCACTACGCCATTTAAAATAGGGCAGAGTACGCTCTACCCCTCAGCGCCATCTAATAATTGATACCGTTAAGTACTATTATTACGGCATTGGTACAGTAACTTTGGGGTGCTCTCTTTCAGATGGCGCTTCAGACTTGGAATATAATACTCTCTGCTTATAGTTAGACTAAGAAAGCCAAGCAACGAAACGTAACGTAAACGTAAGTTTGCTATAGGTACTATCTAGTATCTTTATTACTACATCCGGGTGCGGGTGTCTTATGGACATTTATATGTAATAATTTTAAGTATGTATTCATCTATTTAAGTATGTATATTGTCACCTAGCATCCATAGTATATAAGCTTTGCTTAGCTTGGGGCTAGAATGATCTGTGCAATATTATGCCATATATATATATATATATATATATATATATATATATTGATTTACAATCGTCGTCAATATACAAAGACCCGTGTGCCTACTTCACCAGAAAACTTGCATTGTGATATCGATAACGAAATAGATAAGTAGTACTTATTACTTAATAAAACGCTTATAACTGGCAAGCGAATTAGTTCCGGTTACTGTTGTGCTACAAATACTTACTTGAGACTGTAATTAATTACCTAGCCATAGTGCTGCAGTTCACGACTTTCAATCCGAAGGTCGTGGGGAGGTTTTCGGAACTTATCTAATATCATTTGATATTTACCAATCTCTTTTCGGTGAAGGAAAACATCGCGAGGAAACCGTTTCTAGGCCCAACAAGGCCTAGTTTCCCCTCTGGGTTGAAAGGTCAGATAGCAATCGCTTTCGTAAAAACTAGTGCCTGCGCGAATTCCTGGGAGTACGTTGCCGAGCGGACGCCAAGCTTAATAGAGCAGAAATCTGGGACAAGTGCAGCGTAAAGTACCTTAGTAGATTTAGATACTCGTAGAGGTACTTTTTGTACGACTTTGTAAGACCTTCGAGATTAGGGTTGCAAAAAAACGGTTTTTTTTCTGTCTTGAAAAAAAAAACCTGAAAAAAAAACCGTGAAAAAGAACAGTTTTTTTTCTGGAATATGTTTTTTTTCAAAAGTACGAAATCTCAAAATTTGCAAGGCAGTTAATACTCTTATACGGTTGTTTTAGACTTTATGTTAACTATTAAACTAATTTAATTTAACAACTTTAATTTCTAGTTTTAATTTCTGGTCTGGAGGATTTGAGTACGATGCTCGATGACCTCAGTAAAGCCTCCGAGCGAGTTGGTCTAAAGATGAACATGGATAAGACGAAGATCATGTCAAATACCCATGTAGCACCAACTCCCGTTACAATCGGAGACTTTACACTCGAAGTTATGGATGATTATATATACTTAGGACATACTGTCCAGTTAGGTAGATCCAACTTCGAGAAAGAGGTCAATCGACGAATCCGACTCGGTTGGGCAGCGTTCGGGAAGCTACGGCACATCTTTTTGTCCAATATTCCGCAGTGTCTCAAGACGAAAGTCTTTGAACAGTGTGTGTTGCCAGTGATGACATATGGTACTGAAACGTGGTCGCTTACAATGGGCCTCATAAGAAAGCTCAAAGTCACCCAAAGGGCAATGGAGAGGGCTATGGTTGGAGTCTCTCTGCGTGATCGCATCAGAAATGAGGCCATCCGCAGCAGAACCAGAGTAACCGATATAGTCCTCCGAATCGCTAAACTATAGTGGCAGTGGGCGGGGCATATTGCTCGTAGAACCGATGGCCGTTGGGGCGGAAAGGTTCTCGAGTGGCGACCACGAACCGGAAGGCGCAGCGTGGGTAGACCCCCCGCAAGGTGGACTGATGACCTGGTGAAGGTCGCGGGAGTCCGCTGGATGCGGGTGGCGCAGGACCGGTCATTGTGGCACTCTTTGGGGGAGGCCTATGTCCAGCAGTGGACGTCTTTCGGCTGATATGATGATGATGATGATGAATTTCTGGTTTTATTATAATATATCTGGTTCTATTATAGAATATGCTGCTGATAGTTCTAGTGAATAAGTTCAAAGTTTTTTTTGCATTTACTGAGAATAGTTTAGTTACATAACAGACATACCTACTCTAATGTACTTAAATTGTACTTAGGTTGTTTTAAGTTACTTATATGAATAAATCACGAAAAACCGTGTTTGTCGTAATATTTGTTCATCTGAAAAAAACCTTATTTAGAAAAAAAAACAATGGTGCCAGGTATTTTTCAACCGACTTCAAGATTTCGAAGGAGGAGGTTATCAATTCGTCGGGATCTTTGTTTTTGCTATTTTTTTTTTTTTTTTTTTATGTATGTTCACCGATTATTCGAAGACGGCTGGACCGATTTGGAAAATTCTTTTTTTGTTTGAAAGCGTATACTTCACAGTTGGTCCCATTGTAACCATGTCAGGATGGGATCCTGGAGAAATCGAGAGAACTCTTCAACTATTATAGGCACACCTATGGTTATTTGAGTATTTTTTACAGCAGATCGAACATTTGGTGTTGGAAAGGTGGATGCTTAGTGAAGTCGGTTCTTTTTTGTTTAAAATTATTCATGTTTTTTTTCATAAATTTGAAAATACGAGATACTATTATTCCAGTTCGTAACCAGAATCAAAATACAACAAAAACTCCTTTTTTGTTGCTGATTACAAAACTTAGCTACGTCGAAGGTCAAAAGGGTTCGAAGTAAATAATGTTCCTTATTGCTGGTACCGTACCACTCCTTCTCTCGATTACAATTTAATGATGCTGGTCGGCTAATGACATCATTAAAATATCTAGTCGTGAAATCGCAGAGAAACATTTAATGTAGGTACCATACCTACTCGTAAACGTAATGAACGTCGGACCGTGGTCGGGCCGCCGGCGGCTGCGGCACAGCTATCCTGTTTCAATGTATGCTAAGTACTGACCCTACATACATTGCATTGACGTTGTATCACTTTAGTGTGTAACATTTAGTTTAGAAAATGGGGTGGATTTAGGAATTAGGAACCTGTATGGTTTCGCCATGTCCATCTGTTTATCTGTCCGCGGCTTAGCTCATAGTTCAAGAGTAAACCGTAGGCAACCCTACCTCATTGAGTAGCAGAATTTGGCTTATGTAGCGAAGTGCACGGTAAAATGTTATGTATTTTTAGTACTGGTAGCCTGAGCACAGAAAATATAATATTAATAGTACAAGTACAGAATTATCTCCTTCCTGAATTTGACAATTAGACCAAAACGTTAGCTGTCATGCGCTTTAAAAAAATAGGGGTTTTAACGTGCTTCATATATGCGTGCAGAGTATGAATTAGTTTGAGACATGTCATACGCATGCCATAAACAATGGCTGAAATGATACTATTCTCGAACGCACCCATAAGGTGATAAGCGCTGTGCCAACTCTTCCCTCATATGCGGTAAGAGAATCGGCAAAAACGGGTACAATGGAGAGAGACACACTGAAACCCCCTGGCCTGAGCTAAACTTGGAGCATTTTGTAAAGTCAGTCAAGTATTATGTTTTAATCGAAAATCGACTAATAAAAGTAAGACGTGCAAATGAGTTCACGGGTTTATTTAAGTAAATGCCACTGCATTTACTTAAATAAACCCGTATACAGTACATAAGATACTGTTTATCAACAAGTGCCAAAAAATAAGAGGTTGCATTGCCCAAAACTGGCAACTTTATGTTATAATTCTACCTTTTTAAAAATAATTTTAACCAAAAAAGAACCGACTTTACTTAGTATCCTTTCCAACCTGTCCTAAAGCAAATGCTCCAGCTGCTGTAAAAAATACTCAAATCAGTATAGGTGTGTTCGAGTCGCGTCCCGTACGCATGAAGTAAGTTTCACTTCAATCTCATAGTATGGGGTGTCGTTGGATAGGTCTTCCAAAAACAACTATCCTTTTTTTTAATTCATGAATGTGAGGCCTACTAAAGTTATTTCAATGAAAACTGGGTTCGCAAATGCAGTACAAAGAGGGCAATATTGATGTAACACATTGATTGGCGGCATGTCGATATGAAACTCGTGTTCGCGTCATGTTTATAGGTCCTACTACGGTTTAAGCTGAGAGTGGTCTATCAGTTTCAGTAGTAAGTTACAGAAGTAGATCAAGTAACAGAATAATTTTATATAAATGGCCAAAAATACTCATTATTACTATACAAACCTTTGTTACAGTTAGTTCCTGCGTACCTTATATTACTGCTGATTGATTATAATGATTAATCAGATTCTCTTATCAAAATATCTATAAAAGTATCAAGCGCTAATACACACCTTGCTGATATTCATAAGCATTTTAATAGTAGTTTATGTAACTGTTACGTAACGTAATAAGGGTCCTTAAAGTAAGAAAGGATATGTCGCGATGACGTCACAATAGGGTAGTATGGGGTGTGAATGGAACGGTAAGATCGACTAACGCACTAAATATGTTGGTGCTCTGTCCTGTGAGCCAAGACAGGTATTACGAAGTCGCGTGTCTTGGCATTACCAAATAAGTCGTACAATTTTTGTACTTTTGTTTCTTTGCTATACTGAAACTCATTTTAAATCAATTACAACCATCTCAATGATATTGTAAGTTTATTATATACCTACACACTACAGACATTTTCTGTCACTGGAAGCGTTTTAAGGTATTTAAAATAAAACAGGAAAAAGAGAAAATACATTATCGCCTGCACAGCGAGCAAGTCATTAATCACTGATCTTATCGGTTGCTAATACATGTACTTACAGTCTATGTGGCTACATTTCATTTTGCCGATGAATGACTCAGAGCCAAGGTATTTATTTTTCACAGCCTCCGATAAAATAATACTAATGATAGACAAACAGCCCAAAAAATAGCCCACAATAGTACCGCAAGAACGACTCGGGCGGTACTTTCTTATTACGGTGTAAAACTGGCCGGTTACAAATTTTCAGGAGCCGTATTTTCAGTAAATTTTGTTTTCAACTCTACCTCCTTTACATTGTTGCTCGAAGTTCACACCCGTTCATAGTATGCTAAAAGTAGTTTGTTGTTTTTGCAAACCAGTAGGAACACGTCCACGTTTGTGAATTATTCACTTTCCTAAATTTAAATAAAAATATGTCCGGGAAGTTTTTTTTTTATACCACGACGGTGGCAAACAAGCATACGGCCCGCCTGATGGTAACCTATGGACGCCTGCAACTCCAAAGGAGTCACATGCGCGTTGCCGACCCTTTACAAAAAGGAGGATTCACTGTGCTGACGACTAAAGGAACAAGAAGGTCATCGTCAACACACTGGGTCCTCTTTGAGCTCTTTGGCAACCTTACTCACCAGCAGGAACACAACACTATGAGTAGGGTCTAGTGCTATTTGGCTGTGGTTTTCTGTAAGGTGGAGGTACTTCCCCAGTCGGGCTCTGCTCCAGATTTGAGCGATGACATTCGCTGAACGTGCCCTACCACACTTAGCGAGATGCCATTCGCAGTGCCCATACCTCTCTTTTTAATTAAGAAGAGTGAAAACGTGATACTTGCCTAAGCGAAGATTTTTTTTAGTACTTACTCTATGAGATGTGCCAAGTAAAGTAAACTCTAAATGGGTCAACAATTAAAAGCTGGTCTTGGATTGGATGTGCGTGCAGCTTGAAGCAAAGGTGCGGACGTATTATGCCAAACAGCCAATATTAAAACAGACAATTCGTGTTTAAAACATAATTTAACGGCCTCCTAGCCCAATCGGTATTGACCCTGCCTACGAAGCAGGAGGTCCCGGGTTCAAATCCTGGTAAGGGCATTTATTTGTGTGTTTATCACGAATATTTGTTCCTGAGTTATGGGTGTTTTCTATGTATTTAAGTATATATTTATCTATATAAGTAGGTATATCGTTGCCTAGTACCCATAGTACAAGCTTTGCTTAGTTTGGGACTGGGTTGATTTGTGTAGGTAAGATTGTCCCCAAATATTTATTTGTTTATTGTGTATTACGAGTAATATAATAAGTTGAAATGATTTTTTTTCACAATCAGGGTTGTATAATTTGTATTCTATCGTAAATATATTTTTTTAAATATATTTACTATTTTTTTTACTTTTTTAGAATGCAAACTCCAAAAAAGTTAAAAAAATAAAGGTAATACTCGACTAAATTACAACGATTCTTCTACGTAGGCTATGTACGTAGGTACATACAACTTGGTACTCGAGTACAAACGTCACTTGATCGGATTATTAAATTATTGCACTAGTTCGATAATTATTGTGAAATGCACGGGTGTTTAATATCTAGGATTATGAGCATAAAAGCGGCGGAATAAGAACCTCGTTATGAGTAAGTGTGTTGAAAAATATATAAACTAGAATACATAAAATACATACATGTAATATACATACACACAAATACGTATATATGTAATTTTATCTCGCCAAGAAAGGCCCTTTTGGAGATACAGAAAATTTACTTTGAATTACCAGCAAAGAAAGCTCGCACAGACCTTTTAAAAACGTAGCTCGACGGAACTTTCCTAATTTCAGTGGGAAGACCGTTCCAAAGACGAGCGACCTGAATAGAAAACGAATTAGAAATGAAACCTGTACGATGAAGCGGGATAGAAAGGGTTACATTACACGCGGAACGCAATTGATGGTCACGCGAAGTATAAAGAAAGTGAAAGAAGGATTTTTTCTTAGGATATGGCGTTTTAAGTATAGTTGTCATATACTCACATATATATAATTTAGTTGTCATGTACATATATTATATTCGGCGTCAATAGGAAAATAAAATAAGGTAAACAAAATGGCTGCGTTTCTAGGCAAAAAAAGCATTTGACACATGACATAATATTATTAAAGAAATAAGTTTTCACTGAAATATAAGTAATTATCGGGTAATTTTACTAAAAATGAATATAAATAACAAGTTTTTTGTGTATAAACTGGCAACGAAACCATGGTTGTTCTTTAAAAGTGCGTGAGTGCGAAATAATGAAGGTAAATGCGTTTGTTTACATTATTTCACCTTTCTATTGACCCCGAATAGTGTTTAAGTTTTCCAAATGGAAGTTCGGGCATGTTTTGATGCCCATTCTGTATTAATTTGACTACATTATGTTATTAAATACAACCTTACCGGACCCTCTCCCTTAGTATTCTTAGGTCACTCTTCTTATCCCAATAGAGATTTTTGGTGATTGTGCATGGTGTATACTTATTCGTGATTTTTTATTTCCAGGCTGTTTCCAGGGTATAGGAGTCCTTCAACATGCCACCTAAGTAAGCTTTGCAGCAGCTGTGTGTCTGTTCTGTGGTTGAAATTGCACCTGTTCGGCTAAGCTATGCACAGTTACCGTTATATGTCGCAATTGCAGCAAAAAGTATTTTTGCTTATAGGTACGCTTCTTAATGCTTCCTTGGTAAAATTACGACTTCTTTTTATTTGTTAAACACTAAAGCTATGCGTTTTGGAACTTACACTTATGCTCAATGTAATAATATTTTGTCGCTAAGTAGGTATCTAAGATTACTATATTGCAATCCTTAACTTAATCCTTTGCGATATTTAGAATTTTTAAACTGGTGGTAGTGACTCCTGACAGATCATGAAGCTTCTTTGGGCCACCGTCATGGTCATGGGGGGTTAGCAAAGACATAGTAAAAAACCGGCAAAGAGTGTGTCGATCATGCTCAATGTAGGGTTCCATAGTTGCCGGCCCGTCGACGCACTTTTTTAAAACTTTCGTATTTACGAAACTTTTGATTTTGTCCAAAACTTGTTTTAGATGACTCCTTATTTTTGAAAGACCTACCTAGGTTACCTATAAACCGCACACAAAGCGCATGCCAACGCGAACTTTGTTTTGATCTGTTGCTCCTAGTTAGTTAGTAAGTAAGTAATCGTATCAGTCAGTGCGCAGTACATAATATAAACGGTCACAAGTCAAAAAATATATTCAAGAGTCCTAGGGTGTTAAACAGATCATTTACTGCTGTACTTAGTCGGTTCATAAGTTCTGTCACAAGAGTTTTGAGTGATATAATATAATACAAAGCTTTTATTTAAAAAAATGGAGACATGATTAGATAGCTCATTTCATACAGATTTAAATATATTATGATTAACTTAAAATCAAGACCGCGTATTTTATAGTTCCTTGTAAACTTGTAGATTGTTGTCAGTCCCAAACACGCCGTGATTTCTGAAAATTATACATTACAAAAGTTGGTGAAAATCATTTTTGTAGTTGTCTAGGAGTTACAAATTGTTATTTTTATTAAAGTAGAAGATTAAGGCATTTTTTTAAACCTATATTTAGTTGACTTACAAGTCTGTGCTTTAGCTATTCTCCTCCTGAATGTAGTCTTCCAAAATTGTGTATACCAGCCTTCTTGTCAGACAGACCCACGTTAATTATATATTTAAATGAAGGTAAAAGATCAAGCTAATGCAGTATGCAATATTGTAGCCTCTTAAAATTGAATAAAAATAATTACGGTCAAAATCAACTTGAACAGGGCGCGTGTTTTTGACGTGGTTTTTATTGTGCTTTTTCGAATGTTACAAGGAATTGTGTAAAACTGCCACAACTATTTGCATTAAATAATATCGTAAATTGATCAATGTTAAATAGGCTTTTAAACCATAAATTGACATAGTAACCAATCTCTAACAGTACCTATTTTACCAATCAAAACCCTAGTGACAGAACTTATGAACCGACTAAGTAGGTAATATACCAAAAATATTTAATAATAATGTGGTAGTATATATCAACCAATTACAACAGATCCATGTTTTTTACAACCAATTACAACCAGTTTCCAGGTATAGTTTTCGTTGGTTTACATACTGTATAGCTTATTTCAAATTAATGTATATAAACATACATATATTATATGTCGTCGCCCGTTCGTAAAACAAACTGTAATGCCGCCATTTAATGATGTGCCTAGGAATTTCATAATATGTTTGGCCAAATTATGGGTATGAAACGCTGGCATTTCATACGATATGCCTAGATATTGGGCTAGGAATATCGATGAATAGGTACTTACTTCTCTTATCGATCTGCCGTATTTATAATTAGGCCTGCCCAAATATTAGCCATATCATGAAATGCCTAGGAATTTCATGATTTGGCAAATTTTGCGATCGGGATATGACAAATATATCACAAATACGATAACTTACACTTGTATGACCATAGTGAACCATTTCGTATTAGAATAATAATTATAGCTCAATCTAATGTTACATATTAGGTTTGAGCGTCTTTGTTCTTATTAAAAGCGAGAGAGGTCTCGCTTTTAATGTGAACAAATACTCCCTACCTAATGTTACAATATAATTATTATACTTATAAATACGAAATGGTTCACTCAGTAATTGTGAAAGTTTAAAGTTTCGTGTCTGTAGTCATTAACTTATATTTTTATCACATTTGACCTTCAGTTGAGTTTAAATAAAAAATGTGCTTTAGGGATCGGTGGGGCTGCGCAAGGTATCTAACAAGATTTATTGGCACGTCGTCGACTGAAACAAATAGTTTTTTGTTTTATCTTGGACTTTCACGTCGCTCTCGGCCTGACATACCTTGGGTTCAATTTAATACTCCATTTAGACTTGCGAGCTGGCACTCGCGTCGGCGTCGCGTCTTCGAAACGGTCGATGAATCATTCGCGTACGAGTGCCAGCGCGATTGTTCGCTCACTTATTTGGCAAAATAGTATGTAAAGTTGAAGAAAAAAACCTCTTGTCTATGATTCCTTTGACTCGCGTCAGTATACCGCTCGCCGAGAACACGCGCGACGAGGCGAATGGTGGGCCGTGTTGTGTACACAGTTCGTGCGCGCCATACCGCGTCATTCGGCTTGCCTGTCACACGCTGTATTTATGTTATACTAGCTGACCCGGCGAACTTCGTACTTACCACCAACCAACCAACTTCCACCAAGTCCCATCGACCTCAACTTAACTCCTACGCTAGTCCTACCGTCTCTTACCCGACAGCCGCTGCCTCGTACGCCAGTCCTACCTTCTCCCACCCCTCTTCCACTCTCTTTCACCGTTCTCCCACTCTCTTCCACCCCTCTCCTACTTTCATCTACCCCTCTCCTACTTCCACCCCCACCTATTCTCTTCCACCCTTCTCCCACTGACTCCTACAACAGGCGCACCATCTCCCATTGTCTTCAGCCACCCTGTTAACTCCCAGCCTTCTTTCTCTCAACGTTACTGTTACCTAGGTGCTTTACTTCCTTCTAGTTTTTTATAATTTATCCAATATATTCATAGTTATTCTGCTATTCGTGGCGGAGATAGATAAAAAAAAACCAATATCATTAAAATCGGGTAAGCCGTTCTTGAGTTCGATTTGGCACTTTACTTTCCCCGGCCCCTGAGTGTTTTATGGAGTAGAGGCGTATGGCAAATTTGCCTTAGAATCTCGTTATCAATTATTTACTTGTTTAATATTTAACTACTGTTTCGTTTCAATTGCTTCTTTTGAGTTTACACCAGAAATAAATTGCTGTTTTCCTGGTTTAAATGAAACAAAAAATACCTAATTAGTTAAAGTTTGATATTGGCTTGATATTGTTGCTTTATGCCAAATGAACTACACTACACTGTAGTCAAGTACTCTCTAACGTATAACATCAGAGAACCAACCTGGTTCAATTAGCAGCAGGTGTGTATAAATGAGTACATTGTCAAATAATCACGACGGCAGGCTTTACATCGAAATAAAGCGTTTGTAGTCACAAAGATTGGATGATACTCGTAGTATATTTAAAAACGATAAATTGTAAAAAGTAGGTACCTACTAAAGTAAATTACGCGTACGCGCACGTACAGACTAAGAGCAGAGCTATTCTCGGATAAAGGTATACATTAGTAGTTTATGCAACTGATACAAAATAAGGGACTCGCTGCGCTCGTTTCATTAAACCCCACTCGTGTTTTAAGGCCTAATTATGTATAGTTGCATACATTACTCTATCTACACACATATTGCAAGTACTCACAGATGGGTTCGAATGGATGGGCCGAAGGCAAATGACCTGCATTACGATGTAGATATACGCGCTGAAACATACCCACAGAATGCCCACAGGTGTAAGATTAATAAAAATAAATAAATTAGAACTGATAAGGAAACTATATTTATTTATTATAATATAGTTAATAGTAACACTTAAACATTAAACTTTTCGCAATTAAAAATGCTTCAACAAACAACTGACAAATTCATAGGAAAGGCGGCCGTACAAACTTCTGTCGCGAGTTTTTTTTAAATCATAGTCAAACGAACGAAGTCCATATTCTCATGTCATCCGAGATCAAAATGTCGTGCGATTTATGTTAAAAAATATATCGAACTGACGTTTCGTATCGACAATATTTTAATATCTATGGGTACTAGAATAGGAAACCGTTGACATTGTGTTGGGTTTGACAGCTGTTCTAAAATTGAAACTCATAACTTAGCAATATTTGAGCATGTAAAGTTAAAATTACGTTACTGCCACAGATAAGAAACTTATCATAGTAAAATCGTTTGTTGTAATGCTGGTCATTGCCTACGGTTTTTGAACGCATTTTAGAGGACTTACGATATGAGTGTAGATAAACAATTTTGAGAGCAACGGATTCTGTCCAGTTAGCTTATTATACTTACTAACCGTATTAGTTTTATTACTATTCTGTTTTTATATCCTAGATATTAAAATTACAGTTCGATTGTCCAATTCGTTACACAATTGACCTGGCACTAGAATGAAAACGAGACTTTGTTGGTCAGTAGCATACATGAAGAATATGAAATAAGAGATAAAATGCAGGCAGCTGTTCATAGGTGGAGGTCATATTAAAAGACTAGGAGTGGATTGTAAAATCAATGGAAGATGTGTTACTTATAGAGTTTCTAGAAGCTTACTTTTACCCGACTACTGCCATCTAAATATATAAAAGAAGAAACTGACTGACTGACTGACTGATTGACTGACTGACTGACTGACTGACATATCATCGCACAGCCCAAACCGCTGGTACTAGAGATTCCAAATTTGGCACGTAGGTTCCTTATAAGGTCTAGGGATGCACTAAGAAAGGATTTTTCAAAATTCACCCCCTAAGGGGGTAAAATGGGGGTCCAAAGTTTGTATGGCGAATCAAGATTTGTTAGACTATTTTATTCGAAACTTCACAGGAGTATTCCTAACGATAAATGAGTAAACACGTGTTTCAGGTTTTTTGAAAATTCAACCCCTAAAAGGGGCAA
The DNA here is from genome assembly GCA_947086415.1 of Pammene aurita. Classification (NCBI taxonomy): domain Eukaryota; kingdom Metazoa; phylum Arthropoda; class Insecta; order Lepidoptera; family Tortricidae; genus Pammene; species Pammene aurita. Next base: position 20,471,352 of record OX352289.1, read on the forward strand.
ATGCAAAGGGGTATCGTATCCTTTTTGAGTACTTATAGTACGCGGGCGAAGCTGCGGGAAAGGGCTAGTTATCTATATACAAATATCAGTAGAAGCAATCGTTGTCAGATTAATATTCTTTATTTATTTGATTGATATTCTCGTTCAATTAAATCTGATGGGTTTGTTGTACTCGTAATGAATATAGACATTTGAAATATAAAAACTGTTTTAATTGCTCTTACGCAGTCGCTCAACTGACACATGTTTCCGCATTCGAGTAAGTATTTTTAACTATCTAAGATTTTCCATACCTATAAGGTGTAGACTGTAGGTTCAGGTGACGGGGGCGGCGGGCGGCGGGACGGGGGGCGAGCGCGACTTGAAAACTAATTTCCTGTAGCTCAAAGCGATTGTCGAGATCGACATGTGCCCGTGTTGACTGATAATGTTAAAAACGATTGCTTCGTCTGGGGCCATTCAGGGGCCGTATTCTAACTTTAAAATACGTATGGACACTATCCAACTTCAATACGACTCCGATGCATTAACTACGCAATACCTACAGCTAGCGCCTAGACGTCTGAATCAGAAATAATATCTGAATTTGCTTGAAAATTATTCCGACACAACTCCAATACAACTTCAATATTGGTTGAAGATTGGTTGATTATTGGTTGTGTAGGAGTAATGTTTGAGATAGATTATATGTTTTAATGTATGGTTTATGTATTTTAAAATTATAATACGGCACCGGCTGTCCCAGTAAGATATATCGCGACGGGAACCGAATACCGCTGTAGGTAGGCGGATTGTTTGTATAGCCTCCTATGTTTTTATTATTTTATTTTATTTTGGGACATTGTAGTAGGTATTTATTTAGTTAGTTCCTTTTGTATACCACTAGTAATTTCATTTGACTACGAAGATAAATCTTGACTATTATATATAAAAGGGATCGTCGATTTTGTTAGGCGATTTGGCCCAGATCCATCGGGAGCGTACACACATATTACACATGAAAGAAACATTAATAAAATCGGCTCCTTTAAGCCTGGGCTCCGCTTGGCAACCCAATCCCATTAATTAGCGTAGGTACTCGTTTTTACGAAAGCGACTGCCGTCTGACCTGTCACCCTAGAGGCGAAATTAGGCCTTATTGGGATTAGGTCAAAGGAAAAGGAAGGCTCCTCACTATGTTTTTCTTCACCGAAAAGCGACTGGTTAATATCAAATACTATTTCGTACATAAATTAGTGGAACGGGCCGGGGTTTGAGACCAAGTCGGACGTCTTACCGCCATTGAGTAACAGGAGATGATATGATATCCCTAAGAAATTATTTGTACCATGAGTTGTAGTGAAAATCACTAAAAGTCTGACAGTGGCTGTTGGACCACAGACATGATTACACGCAACTGTCAAACTTTTAATAAAATCAAATACTAAACGTAAAGGCTTCTTGCATGATAATAAACTGTAAAAATAATTCTAAAAATAGTAATAAAAGACAGGGAATTACATTCCATAGGTAAGTAAGTGCAAAGTTTGGTGTTACATTAATTCAAAATATTAATGTTGGCGGTGCGACGCCATATTTATTGGCGCACAGATTAATGTCGCAGAAGTAACATCATATGTGCCTACACTTGATTTCCCAGCATTATTGTTTAATAGTACTCAGCATAAACATATTTACGTAATAAACATGTTTTAGATAAGTACGTTAGGTGATGTTTAGTTCATTAAACATATTTTTATTTTACAACAAGGGTGAATTTACTAGAGTTGTTAATGTGAGTAAAATACATACAAAAGATTTTTATGATCTGAATTTAAAACTTAAATATCGAAATTTTACCCATGTTATACCAACTTACACAATGTTTTTTCATCCGTGCAAGGAAATCAATGTCATTTTAAGTAAATATCAAGGCTCATTAACCCTCCAAGTTCGTATTGAAAGGAGCTTGTCGGCAAAAATAGTATTTTTCTCCATTCGTTCCTAAAACTCTAGGGTAAGGAGCAAAGTAAACATTAGGTAAAAATAAATCAATCATTCAGTTAATTACGTTTCCTTACAAAATTTGTTTAGGCAGAATATGAATTTTGTCAAAACCGTGTCACGTCTCTTTTGTTAAAGCTACTCTTTTATTCAGTGACAGCTGTCAACCGCCGAACATGGGACACAAATTTTGTTCTAGATAGCTCATCTAGTAGAATCAGAGAGTTCTAAACCAGGAGAGGCCCTGAGTATCATTTCCCCTCTGTCAAAAGTATTGGCGGAAAATCTAGTACATCTATAAAAACTATTTCAATAATCGATGTCACGCCATTTTCGTCATCGCTGTCAATGGATAACAAGCTCCGTGAAAATGCCCTTATGCGCTGTTTTTGGATGTAAAATTTTTTTATATTTCGTCTAGTTTACAAAAAGATGAAATACCATTTCAGATGTAAGTACAGTTTTACTTTATTTATCATTACTTTCGTAGTAAAAGATTTAACCTAAATCGAAAATCAAGCTTCGTTTACAGAATCGATTCAAAGACAATCGTTTTCTTTCTGACGGGCAGTAACTATTTGACGTTTGACACTTCTCCATATTTAACGAGCTTAAGGATTGCTGTCTTCTATATTTTGTTTGAAAATACAATCAAAAATGATCCTTGGCTTTTTTGTTTGACATTTCCAAAGACTGCATCCAATAATGAACCATATGTTAACATATGTACAGTCGACTATCTATTGCTCCATTTAGTGTTATGAAGTATAAAAAGAATATGTCAAATATGTTTGGTGTTTTCAAGACAAAGGTACATCTTTGTCGGTTGTCAATAAAGCGTTGCTGCCATAAAAATTCATTTAGAAATAAACTGTATTAACAACCGACAATGATGTACCTTTGACTTGAAAACATCACATGCGTGCTACCTCGCCCCCCTCAGATTTTGGCAGACTTTTTTGTTTGGAAAGATGAGGCGAAGCGTACTCCATTTATAGAGCTTTATGAGTAGAATACATAATACATCAATGCTTACCGCCAGCATATTCCAGCTGCTGTACAAGCATATGCCCCAGAAAGTAATCGGATCAATTATTTAATTAGCATCGAAATAATTCATTAAGTGGGGTATTTATAGGATCAATTAAAAATACTGTTATCGGTTATCAGCTTATCAGGTAGACAATAAATTCCGTTTATAGTGAAAGTTTCACGGGTGCCGGTGCCGGCGCCGGGCCGGGGTCGCGGCCGCGCGCCCGAACACGTCTAATTAATTGCGACTACTTCTATTTTTGGCATCGAAGGACACGTATAAACGTGACTCGAATAGCTTTACAAATAGCTTCACTAATTTATACAGGTAAACAAAGAACGTATAAAACGTAAAGTGATATTATTTTAAGTATAAGTAACTATGTAATTTGTACTCCTAGATCATTTACGACTTGACAATGTTTACGCCCGACTGCCTCCATTCCAATAATAAAATCGATTAGAATGTGATTATTTTATATTAATTAAGTTCTCGCACAAAGGATTGCCATTGCAATACAGCGCGGGGAATGCTGCCTGCGTGATGGGAACCCGACCAAAGGGTCCCGGATTAGTAGTAAGTTTTCAGTAGTTTATTTTAACTTTTTAACATATGTTTATAGTTTTAGTTAATTTATTTTAATAGTAGTATTATAGTAGTTTGATATAATTACCTTATAATTCCTACGTTAAATACGTTTTTATGAATAAACAATTATTATATTCCTATCAAATAGATATATTTTGATTTAGTTAAATGCATGAACTACGACTTGAAGTCCGTTTAATCCACCCAGACCACAGCGACCACAGACGAGTTTGCCCGCGGGAGACCACAGGTACCATTGTGGTTTGGTGCTCGTTGTCGGTACTAAATGCTACGCCGTAGAGCCGCGTCTCGTAGCGGGTGAACGTAGTACAGCATTTATTTCAACTTGTAGGGCCGCGATTCGAAAAATAAACATACACACTGGACAGACACAGCTCCAACCCAACTCAACTCAACGCTATAACGACATTGACATTTGCTATTCGAACAGATTTTCATTCAACATTGGTATCACATTGGTCTCACATTGGTTTCACATTGGTCTCACATTGGTACAACATTGCTACAATGTGCGACCAATGTGTGACCAATGTGAGACCAATGTGATACCAATGTTGAATGAATATCTGTTCGAATAGCAAATGTCAATGTCGTTATAGCGTTGAGTTGAGTTGGGTTGGAGCTGTGTCTTTCCAGTGTGTGTGTTTATTTTTCGAATCGCGGCCCTGGTATAGGTATAGCTTTATACGCTTCTCTTTCATCAACAATGATGTTTTATTGAATAAATATAAAACTAGGCCCAATGCACATCTGTGGTGGATCATAAAAAACGTTTTTTATTTGACACGCACAAAATGTTGTATCCTTCCCTAGATTTAGGTATTTTATACGGCGAGCTATTAAATATAAGGTACCGCAATCAATACGCCTTTATTATAGACTACAATAATAAAGTTATACAATCGCCTTCATTTACCTATAGTCATATTATTTATAACAACCACAGTTAGCAGACTCGAAAGGCGTCAAATGCTATTTTTAATTCTCTTGGGCAAATGCCAAAGACACTTGAGTAGAGACTCGGCGCTACTAAGTAAGTAGGTAGGTAGAACGATTCTGACTGGATTCAAACATTTACACTAGGTACCGTATTCTAATTTTAAAATACAAAAACAATACATTAAATAAACAATCTATCTCAAACATAACTCCAACACACAACAAAAAATCAACCAAAATTTAAGTTGTAATGGAATTGCATACGCTTAATATGCTTAACGAAATAATATAGCAACAACTCACACAGTAGGTAAACATTGCATTTCTTTACAACTAACTTTTATATTGACCACTTTTCGCGCGCTGTTTGGTCGCAGTTCTACTTGCCCATTTATATTTAAGTAGTATTATTTAGTAGGATGACAACTCTTATTTTCTACACATTTACTGCGTATGAAATTATAGGTATAAATTAATAAGCGGTAGAAAATGTCGATACATTTGAACTTCGAGCTCGCAATTTTAGTCATAACAACAAGTAAACATTAGTCACCATAAATAAGCACGGCTCATGTGTTTTCTCCAAGCTTCCTCCGTACTTTTATAAGATTCTGTTCCTGTGTCGGCCCTGCATCCGCGCCCGTGGCCGGCCGACCTTGATCCATTGACGCGCGCCAATTTATTTTTCTCTCATGAGTTTAATATCTTCACGCCCCTCTGAAATATGAACCGAGAAAAAAAATCTTACATTTTACGCGTAGGGGGAGGACGTTTTTAGGGTTCCGTAGTAAACTAGAAATCCTTGTAGTTTCGCCATGTCCGTCTGTCTCTCTGGTTTAGCTTAATACTAGAAACTTGAAATTTGGTGTGAGTACGTGACTGAATACTAGTGCCACTGACCTCTAAATATAATGATAAAGATAATTAATACGTCATAAATACAAGGGATTTATATTAAAAAGTTAACAGATGAAAACCACAGATCTAGTATAGTAAGATGGATTGACAACGATCAAAAGTGCGACGAAAAGTGAATTGCAAGAGTGTGCGTAAATTGTCTATGTGAGCGTAAAAAATAGTGATGCCAAGTACAACAGGTCAATTATCTATCGATATTTGACTTTCTTATCGATAAGTTGCAACGTTTTTTTTATATTTATGTTTTACACAAAAGTTTTACTAGAATACTAAAATATATTTACTAAAAAAAACTGGGTAGCGGCCATTAGCGGCCCATTAAAAAAAACACCTCTATCTAGTTAAAATTTCATCAATATACGGTTTTTTTATTTATGGTTGTGGTATAGGGACAACCTGACATTACAAAGCTATAAGGATTCCATTTTTGCCATTTTGACTACGGAACCCTGCTAAAAAAAGAGGATATAGATCGTGTCTTACAAATAAGTAAATGTAGCTCCTACATTCTACGAAACTTCTCTTTCCGGACAGGCTCTATCATACAAGATTCAAAACGGGTACAAAAAGACAATAAGAACACAATTTAACGTTCATACGTAATGACATAATGTTGATACAACATTTATTTATTTATTATAATTCTTTCGAAACTATAACAGATATAGACATATATCGAACAGTTATCGATATATGTCCCTACGATATTTTGTCAAACCCTAGCGTAGAATAACAATTTCGATTTTTACACAAAATAATCTTTAATATTAACTATTATGATAAAATATTCACATGCAGTAAAAGAAACATTAATATTTAATGGTATCAAACGGTTACTTACAATATTTATTTGGCTAATTTGATAAAATATGGGTTCAAAGACATCGATCGGAATATCATATTTACCTGTGAAACGAGTGAAAGCCTAGGTTTTCCTTTGAGTAGTTGTGCAATCCGGGACGCAACACGATACCATTCTTCTTTTTTTTTCATTCTAAGTGATTTAACACCAGATTATAATTATATTTTTTACGATTAAATATTAGCTCTCACGACGCGGGTGTTTGAGTGTAAAGAGGGACGTCAAAGGTTGCCCTACTTGGAGAACGATCGTGTATCTCTTTCGCACTCGCGGAATATTCATATACGTGTTGGTTTCTCTTTTGCGCACTTCATTTGTCTTGAGCGTAAGCGCCATTTTAGGTCTGTGATGAAAACACGGAACTTAAATCGAAAATTTCATATTTGGAGCTTGGCTATATCAAACGAGAAAAAAGAAAACATAGCTTAGTTTTGTTGTTGAGAGTCATCAAAGTAGGATTAAATATAAATCTAAGCAAGACAAAGACAATGACAAATAGCTGGGAAATACCAATAAGCATAAATGGCAACACACTAGAATATGTCGAAAAATATACCTGCCTAGGGAAGAACATCTTTAATATAAATAATAACGAAGTGGAAATAGATAGGCGAATACAACAAACATGGAATAAGTACTGGAGCCTAAAAGATATATTTAAAAGTAACGTGCCAATAGCAATTAAAACTAGAGTCCTAAATTCAAGTATCTTGCCATGTATGACATATGGAAGCCAAACATGGAAATTCACAGCAAACGCTAAAAGGAAAATTACTACATGCATTCTCATACAAAGCATGCTCAATATAAGAAAAAATTACAAAATAAGGCACTCAAAAATAAGAGAAAAAACTGCGGCAACTGAGGCCCTGAGCTATGCAAAAAGACTAAAATGGAAGTGGGCAGGTCATACAGCAAGACTAACAGACCAGAGATGGACTTTGAAAGTCACGAAATGGAGAGGCCCACTTGGCAAAAGAGGCATTGGAAAACGAATAACGCGATGGGAGGACGACCTAAAAAGAACAGCCGGCACAGACGGGATAAGAGTGGCGCAGGACAGGGACAAATGGTCATCACTGGAGGAGGCCTTTACACACCCTAGGGATTCTTGTGCAAGCTAAATATAATTAATTTTTTTTTAAATCTTTTTTTTCATTTTTTTATACACTGCTAGAGTCGTTGCAGACAGCATTTTAATTACGTGGTGTTTACATAGTACGAGTACTCTAGTTATACAGAGGTTTTAAGTTACCGAATTTCATGCGTTTTTTATTAGGTGCTATACGAGTACCTTAAATATCTGTGGGTGCTATATACATGCATAGCTTTATGGAAGGTATATGGAAGCCTATATTTATTTATTTATTTATAAGTTGTGTACCTGCCGGTGTGTAAGGTCGCCAGAGGGCTCTGATAACAGGTTGCAGTCTTCGAGAATTCAATCAACCGGAGTCGCCATTGACAGGCATTCCCCTCTGCCGAAAACATATGACCAGTGGTGATACACATGTATGGACTGACGTTTATCTGACGTAGCTATTTGTACGTTACGTACGAATAGCCATACATTTGACGTTCCCCTCCCCCCGCAAAAATTGGCAGACTTTTTGTATCGGAAATGACAGACATGGCTACTCCATCCGGGTTGAATTCTCCAAGGTTGCAGTGTATTGACGTCGTGGGACCCTCTTTTAGCTTTTTAGCCGTCAACACATTGAATCCTCTTTTCTAAAGGGTCGGCAACGAGCACGTGACTCCTCTGGAGTTACAGGCGTCCATAAGTAACGGTATCTGCTTACCATCTGATGGGCCGTATGCTTGTATGTCACCGTCGTAGTATAAAAAAGAAGAAATTTAAAGTGTAATATGTCATGTAATTGAGTCAAATATAAACCTTTTAGGCTTTCTTGGTATTAATATGTATTTACAGAGACTATACACAAGGTGCTCGCGAGGAAACCGCATAATTTTAACAGCGTACTCCTGAGGCCAAAAGAAGTAAAAAATATCATATGACTTTTGGACAATGCCGCCAAAAAAATTTTTTTTTTGTTTTTTTTTCTTGTTTTCTGAACGTATTCTTAAATTAAAAATAAATGTTAATGACAGAACTATGCCTAAAAACAAATAAAACTACTTTTTTTTTCTTAAAATCAAAGTTAAAGCAAAGTGTTTCCTGTCACTTTGATGTCTGTCAACAGGGATGCCTATAATGAGTTCCATAGTGGTAAAATTGCCGTTAAGAAAGCGTTCAGTCCTGAGTTATAATCAAAATATTTTATTTTTTAAATTGGTTATAACTCCGAAACAAGATGGATTTCAGAAAGTTTATTTGACATTTTAGTCTCTAAATAAGGTCGGGATAACGCTGTTAAAATTATGCGGTTTCCTCACGAGCACCGTGTATAGACAGACATAGTGTAAGAACTTTTTGAGGCACCAAGTCTGAAGCGCCATCTAAACGAGACGAACCAAAGTTGCCGTATAATGTAGGGCCGAGTACTTTCTGCCCCTCGGCGCCATGTAGTAATTGATAGCGTTACTATTATTACAGTATTACTACGGGAACTTTGGGTTAGTCCGTTCAGATGGTTCTTATTCTGTGGCTATCTATATATTCATGACGTATCTACGACCATTTTAAGTCAAGTTTGTATTAGGTATTGGAAAAGTAGTATATTCTGACGAAACTAACTCTACTCGGACTTTACAAGAGGCAAAGTGTGGAAGTGCGAGTAACCAGCATAACGTCGAATTTATATGAAAATGTGACGATTATTAGTGATCCACACACAAATCAAAGTGTCAAATCCACATAAAATCTACAGAGTTACTCTACGTGGTCTCTGTCGAACGCACATATATGCCACCTCTTTCTTATAAGTATGTAGGTACCTCAAAACCTATATTTATCTTTTTGTCATGTTTTCGCAACCGTACCACACGGATGTAATGTCATTATTTTCCGACCTAGTATCGAAAATGTATTATTACAGTTTTAATTATTCTGTGGTTTTCTATAGTATTTAGGCTATTTAGCTGTTAACGGTACTTATTAAAAACTTTTTGCAACGAAGTGCGTCAAGCTGCGCCAGGTGTACAGACTACTTAGTAGATACTGCCAGGTGCGTCAAGCTGCGCCAGGTTCGCTCTATCATTGCAAATCTGACCGAGGAAAGAGTAAAGTAACTACGGCACCCCCTGCTACGCTGGCCGTGGACTTCTGCAACATCAGGGGTTTACATTCAAACTTAAATGCTGTCCACCAACACCTCGAGACAGCAAAGCCGGCCTTGCTCTTTTTGACAGAGACGCAGATATCGTCTCCAGCAGACAAATCTTACCTCTTACCCTGGATACGGACTAGAACACTCCTTTATACCCAGGGCCGGGGTATGCGTGTACGTTAGAGATGATATCAGTTCTCGCCGCCTCAGCAATCTTGAAGGTATGGACCTCTCCATTTTATGGCTGCGTGTAGACAGCGATGACCATCCTCGCGTTTACTCGTGTCTGTATAGGTCCCATAGCGGTAATGCCGAAACTGACCGACTCATTGAGCAGATCCAAATGGCTGCAGACTCCGTGCAGCAGCAGATTCCCTCCGCCGAGATTGTGATACTTGGTGACTTTAACGCCCACCACGCCGAATGGCTTGGCTCCATCAAAACCGATCATGCGGGGAGATCTGTTCACGACTTTGCTCTGGCAAATGGCTTGACACAACTGATTACAGCGCCTACGCGAATCCCAGATGTGGAGATCCAGGAACCATCCCTGTTGGACCTTCTGCTGACTTCTCATCCGGCCGAATACCAAATATCCGTCGTAGCCCCACTCGGCTCTTCGGATCACTGTCTGATCCGGAGTACGGTGCAACTCATGGGCCCGCCGCGTCGGCGAGTTGCCTGTAGCCGCCGTGTTTGGCACTACAAGTCATCAGATTGGGACGGGATGCGGTCCTTCTTTGCTTCGTACCCTTGGCGGCAGGTTTGCTTCACGCCGGATGATCCTAATGTCGTCGCTGATTCTGTTGCTGACGTTGTGCTGCAGGGAATGGAGCTCTTCATTCCATCCTCTGCGGTCCCTATTGGTGGCAAACCCCAACCTTGGTTTGGTCGATCCTACAAAAAGGAATTTCGCCGTAAGCAAGAATGTTACCAAGCCTGGGTAAATGCAGCGGCGACTAAGGATGAAAAAACCAGCACATTAAAAAAGGAGTTCAACTTTGCCTCCCGGTCCCTCAAAAGAGTAATTGCCAAGGCAAAGTCGTTGCACATTGGTAGAATTGGTGAGAAATTAGAGCGCCTCCCCTCGGGAACTCGTGCGTTCTGGTCTCTTGCCAAAGCTATCCAAGGGAATTTCTGCAAGCAATCTTTTCCGCCTCTGAACATGGGAAATGACTCGTTGGCCCACGACGCAAAAGACAAAGCCAATCTTCTAGGCAAACTCTTTGCGTCCAACTCGACTTTGGACGACGGGGGACAGGCACCGCCGACCATACCGCAGTATGAGAGCAGTATGCCGGATATACAGTTCCGCCAAAGCTCACTGCGTAAAGCACTTCTTTCCCTCGACATTCATAAGTCGAGTGGGCCCGATGGAATCCCTGCGATTGTGCTGAAGATGTGCGCTCCTGAGTTGGCCCCGGTTTTAACGCGCCTTTTTCGGCTCTCTTACTCTTCTGGCATAGTCCCGATCTCGTGGAAGTCAGCTTTGGGCACCCGATCCCAAAAAAAGGTGACCGCTCAAATCCATCCAACTACAGGCCAATAGCTATTACCTCCCTGTTCTCGAAGATAATGGAATCCACTATCAACTGCCAGCTTCTTCGGTACCTAGAGGACCACCAGTTGCTCAGCGACCGACAATACGGTTTCCGTGGGGGCCGCTCGGCTGGTGATCTTCTAGTTTACCTGACACATCGTTGGGCGCAGGCGATCGAGACAAAGGGTGAAGCATTGGCAGTTAGTTTGGATATTGCGAAGGCCTTTGATCGGGTTTGGCACAAAGCACTTCTAACGAAACTTCCATCTTATGGACTTCCCGAGAAATTGTGTAAATGGGTCAGTAGCTTTCTTGCAGACAGACGCATCAAGGTCGTAGTTGACGGTGAATGCTCTGACTCCATGTCTGTGAATGCTGGTGTCCCCCAAGGCTGCGTGCTATCACCCACGCTGTTCTTTCTGCATATCAATGACATGCTGCAGATTAGCGGCATTCATTGTTATGCAGACGATAGTACGGGTGATGCCTACTACACCGGCCGAACCAACATTTCTCGGGAGAATGTCGTTGAGAGCCGGGACAAACTTGTGTCTGAAGTTGAGACTTCCCTTAAAGAAGTTTCAGAATGGGGTCGACTAAATTTAGTCCATTTTAACCCTACCAAGACACAGGTTTGCGCGTTTACCGCAAAAAAGCTTGCGTTTGTCGCTTCACCTCGTTTTGAGAGCACTTCCTTAACTGTCACTGCCAGTGTCCGAATCCTTGGCGTCGACATTTCGAGTGAAGTCCAGTTCCGCGGCCATTTAGAGGGTAAGGCCAAGTTGGCCTCAAAAAAGCTCGGTGTGCTCAACAGATCGAGGCAGTATTTCACTCCGGCCCACCGCCTCCAGCTTTACAAGGTACAAGTACGCCCACATATGGAATACTGTTCTCATCTGTGGGCGGGAGCGCCCCAGTACCAACTTCTCCCTCTTGACCGCATCCAACGGAGAGCGACTCGAATTGTCGGCTGCCGGGATCTTACGGATAGGCTTGACTCCTTGGCGCTGCGTAGAGATGTAGCCTCGCTCTGCATCTTCTATCGCCTCTATCACGGAGAGTGCTCCGAGGAATTGTTCGGATTAATCCCTGCCGCCTCTTTCCGCCATCGTCCTACGCGACAGCATTACCATCATCACCACTTAGATGGTTGGCAGTCCTCAACTGTGCGTTTCTCGAGAAACTTCCTGCCTCGCACAACAAAACTGTGGAATGAACTGTCGTCTGCGGTATTTCCGGACCGATACGACCTTCAAACCTTCAAGAAAAGAGCGTATTCCCATCTTAAAGGCCGGCAACGCGCTTGTGTTGCAGGCGTGACCCCTCTGGTGTTGCAGGCGTCCATGGGCGGCGTTAATTGCTTACCATCAGGCGATTCGTCTGCTCGTTTGCCTCCTTTTTCATAAAAAAAAAAAAAGGTTCAGAACGCGCTTTCTGAACTGAGTCGCGTCTGCACTTTCTGGGCACTGGCAATAAGCGAAACTAGAGTGTGGTCCTGTGGTCTATGATCAAGCTTAACTGCTGTGTCAACCGAGGTCACCCTTGTGCTGGTTTCTTGATATTAGTTAGGCGGAAGTGGTACGAGTGAGCCTACTGGCATGCAGCCAGCTGCCGTCGCCGCCAGCTCCCGCACATTGTTACATGCTCCCCTTGCTTGAACAAAACATTTCAATTTCGATGTTGCATTAAGCCGGTGTCTTTTTCTCTCGTGTAGAATTGTTTCGCATTTTGTTGCCAAATTTGTCATTGTATTAAATTTTTTTAAAGTTTTTATTTTTTCATAGGTGAGGATATGAAAGGCAATAGGTATACGATTTTTTCACTGTTACATCTAAATAATAACTTTTGGAAACAAAACAACGCTGATATAAAGTGAAATAATGATATTAGCCATCAAAAAAATTGACATAACAATAATTGTAGTCAGTCACTCGGGGGTCCGGGACCTGCCCTTGCTGTGGCACGCCGCGATGCTAACTTAAAACGATCCATTCCCGGGTAACTTTTTGACAAAATGAATTATTCATCGCTGAACTTGAATGCCCATTAACTGGTTCCGTGATTAAGAAAAAAACTACGAACGACCTACTTTAGAATTGTATTAAATCTTCATACTAAATACTTTCCGTTAATATTCTGATGTTTTCAAGGGTTCATTCTAACCTAATACGTTTAGATTTATTAGCAGTGATCGGAATAGGTAGTGCCATTTCGGGTGAATGACCTTAAACATTGTAATGGATAAGACTTGAGATTCTTCGACTCTTATTTCTCACAGAAAATTTTCTTCAAAACGCAAAATTAAAAAAAAATTGTCATTATAAATACATCATTCATTTAAAATTACTTTCGTTTAACAATTACAATTAACAATCATAAAATGAAACACGAAACATCAACATCATTAAATTAACATAATTAAATTACTACTTTCTTTGAAATTATAGTAGCAAACCATATTTTTAGGGTTCCGTAGCCAAATGGCAAAAAACGGAACCCTTATGGATTCGTCATGTCTGTCTGTCTGTCTGTCCGTCCGTATGTCACAGGCATTTTACTCGGAAACTATACGACATATCTGAATAAAATGTACACATAAGGTGTATTTTGTATGCAGCTACTTAGTTATGTAGTTAAATTTGAAAAAAAAAAAAAATTTTAGGTGGGCGCTCTATACAGGTAACTAAATAAAAATAAAAAAACATGTGACACATCAATCGATAGGTCTTTAAAAATAACATTGAGGTTTCTTTGACTATTTTGTGATTAAGTGAATATTTTCTGAAATAATCGCTTCGAAAGTCAGAAAAGTTGTGTAGCCCCCCCCGTAACTTTTGAACCGTAAGTTCAAAAAATATGAAAAAATTTGAAGAGATGCGCCTTATCATAAACTTTCAACGAAAATTGTTTTAAACATTATCGGTTCAGCCATTTTTGAGTTATCTCCAAAAAAACTTCTTCCATAGGCATCAGATACGACCTTTTGGTATTAGTTTGGTGCTTATTCCATTGAAGGTACGGAACCCTCCTATGCGTGGTCCGACACGCACTTGGCCGGTTTTTTCAATATTTTCTACTGTCAATCTATTTCTTTTGACGTCCAATATCTAACTGAAACCAATTTTTTAATAGGCTTTTTTTCATAGGTTCTTTAAAACATTTTTTAAACCAAACACAAACTTTAAAATTTTCATATCTATGGATATAGTTTTTAAACCAGGGATTGGGTTAAAAACTATATCCATACTAAGCTTACGCACCGAAGTCCCGCGAAATTGGCACTACCAATTCCGATCACTGTTTATTAGGCTATATAAATAACTTTGTATAAAAAGACCTTACCAACATTTTTATAATGCAAAATGGGTAAAATCAACGACAGACAACATCGGCGGCTCGTTACGGCTTTTTCATCAAGCTTAAGGCTGCCAATCAATAAGAAAATGGCGAAAATAGGGGAAAATACGAAAAGCGGGCGTCCCAATATTGTCTTAGTTCAATTTTGTCTCCGAGTTCGGCCCAACCCGCCTCCGCGCCGCAGCCGGAGTGCACGACCGAGATTCGACATGGTTACATTAACATTACTAACTTTTATTTGTCCTTTAAAAGCTATTTACATATTTCTATATTCTTTTTTTATTCATAACAATAATCAGCTAAGTTGAGTTTGGATTTACTGTATCTTGAATATAGTTGGGTTGGGATGTATGCGGAGCCAAAGAAAAAGCGCAGATGCCCTTTTGACAATTTTAATGAAATGTATAGGGTACACGAATGAACCGGCTCATCCGATTTCATTCGATGTAGTTTTCATTGAATCTACTTATTAAGTTTCACTTTAATGACATTTTTCATATTTTTTTGACCCATGGTTCAAATGTTAGAGGGGGATTTTTATTAACTTTCGTAGCAATTATATCCGAAAGTATTGACTTTATAGGAAAATAATTTAAAAACCTCTTTGCCTTTTGAAATACCTATCCAACGACATCTGAATCTAACACAATAAGGTTAAAGCGAAAAAAAAATTTGTTCTAACTTTATGTGTAACGAGGTACCCTAATTTTTTTTCAATTATTATTATTAGTCTGCACGATTAGTACACAATACACATACTCATACCAAATTTCAGCTTTCTAGTACTAACGACCACTGAACTAATCCGCGGACAGACAGACGGACAAAAACTATAAAAAGAGGGTTTACAGGTTCTACCTATTTATTTAGTAAGCAGATTTCTAGTTTTAAGGATGCAGTTGAATATTGATGTTTTTATGATCAAATAAATTGAATATTTCTCAGTTGACTGACAATATAACCCTAAAAAGAGATTATATACATGCTGCAACAACTAGTCAATCCAAATATCAAAATGAAATATTTCAGATTCAATAACAAACTCAGCACTATTTTTTTTTTAAATTTTAATAATATTCGAAACGAAAAGCAAGCTACAATGTACCTATAATTTTTGTAGAAATAGGCAGCTTTAAAGGATTAGACACTTTGGTTAAGTTTGCAATCGAATGACCTTTTAAGTTTGCGATTGCCTATACGAGTAGGAGGCGCACGGAACGGTAGGTTAGGTAGGTGCGTGGTTTATTAGACGTAACGGCGTGAAATGTCAGACCCCTCTCCAGCGCTTCGCTGGAGATACACAATTAATACCTACTCTTCTATCGGATTGTATTTACGTAATAAAAGCCCGCCCAAAAGACATGCATGACTAGAGAAGACCTCGTTGGTTGGCATAAAGGGTATTACTAATGGAGGTTGTTCTAAAATCAGTTGCAGCAACTGTTAGGCGATAACGGATACCTATCAATATTTTATTGCCATAATGTAATGAATGATTATCCTAAAACTCATAAGCACCATGGCATTTAAGCAATGTTGTTACTTAATTACTAAGACATAAAGAATACGAATAAATAACCAATTGTGTCCTTAAAACCACTTAATCTAACTATTTCGTCCGAATACATGAAATTTTTTAAATGTTTTTCATTGAACATTGGAATCGTGGTGCTGTATTCTAATTTCAAAATATAAAAAACACAATCTTTCTCAAACAATGACTCCAACTTACAATAAATATTCAACCAATTTTGAAGTTGTATTGGAGTTGCATCAGAATAATTTTCAAGCTTTGATATTTCTGGATTAGGTATCAGCTGTATTGCGCGGTAAATGCATTGGAGTTGTATTGAAGTTGGATCGTATCTAAACGTGTTTTAAAGTTAGAATACGGCCCTTGTTTACATGTTTAGTATTAAATATAGTAGTTAGTTGTTTATATGTTAAGTACCTATAAATTATAGTGACATTAAACCGAAATTTCCACAAATACTTAGCCTCGGGGGCAATTTTTGAGTTTCGAGCGCTCGATCTGCGATTATTACTACAACATGAGCGATAATAATTTTAAATTTTGTTTCTTAAAAGTAACTTCATGCGAAAATAGTTATAAGTCTGTTGTATGCGAATATTTTTGACTTTTTTTTAATTTCGAGCGTTCGGACTTCCAAAACTCTCCCATGGGCCCACCTCGCCTTGTTAGTTGTGCTAATGCTAATGGGCTAACCTATATCTAGTATCAGTAATCGGTGAACATTGTTCTGTATTGTTGTAGGCCGCGGACAGGCGTGCTAGGCGCGCTGCAGAGGGTCGCGCGGCCGATCCTGTGACTAACGAGAATCCTCGCCCAAGGCACGGGTGGCGGATTGTAAGTATACCTTCTCTTTTGTTTTCAATTGACGGAGCTTTTAGGCTGCGTTCCCACCAGAGATGAGCGAGGATGCATTGTGAGGAATGTGTTTGCTAAGCACCAATAGAATCACTTCATTTGTTTATCCTCGCACAGCGCAGCTCTATGATTGGTGCTTAGCAAACACATTCCTCGCAACGCATCCTCGCTCATCTCTGGTGGAAACGCACCCTTATGCTAATATTGAAATAAAACTTTTTGGTTGTAATAGTTAACGGGTAGTGTTAGTCAAAATTGTATACTGTTTTAAAATAATACCATGGATATGAATGTGACTACTCTGCCTGCGGTATCAGAAATAGCGGTAAGGGTGAGAGAAGAACTTAGTTTTTATTTTTGTTTTACTTTTACCATACTCGCTCCGAAAAGTTCTCATTATTCTTAGGAAATAGGGGATAAAATAAGCTTATAATTCTTAACAGCGCAAAGTAACATCGTCCAAGCAACGCTCAATCATGCCATTTAATTATACTCCTCCATCAAGTTCTAGAACTTTACCCTATTCGAGCACCAAGTTCAACAGCATAAGCGGTAGGACATCCCCTTGCTTAAGCTCTGTAACTACGACAAACTCATCCGTCAACTCGGCCCCCACCCTCATTCTCACCCTGCTGGAACGAGTGGCCTTGCGAATTAATCTAATAATTTTTTCAGGAATGTTGCACAGCCTCAAAATTCCCTATTAACACTATCATACGCCTTTATAAAGTCCACATATAAATGCATGTAGAGGCTGAACCTACTCCCACTTTTTCTCCAATAAATATCTGTGTCAAGATCTTCCATATATTTAGTTACAGTATACTGCTCCCGACGATTAACAACGAAACTTATGCCAGAAGCACTTTTATCATGGCTATCAAAGTTTTTAACCATTTACCCACTACTTACTATAGATCGACACACTTTTATTAGACCTCAAGCAGAATATTACTCAGTGTTAGATGGTAGCCTGTATTACGAGTATTAGCAACAGCAGGGCATCAATCTCCTACCTTAACGATAATCTAGGGCACTTCGAAATATGTAAATGGCTCCCTATACAAAATATCAACTTTAACTTTCTATTTCACAAGAATTTCCTTGTGAGATAGGCGTAGATACGAGTAACCAAGCGCTGAAAGTAGGTTATTGTTTGGTTACTGTAGTATTGGGGTATTGAATATGACAAACTCTACTGTAGTATTGGGGTATTGAATATGACAAACTCATTCTATAACAAAGGTTATAGAAAAAATATGCAGCTTCGTCAAAAGTGACGAAGCTGCATATTTTTTTAACTTTATATTATTTTTGGATTTAGGCTTTATTGTTTTTATTATACTTTTATTATATCGAATAATGTAATGATTAATGTATCAATAGTAGATTGTGTAACACGGGAGCAAAATGAAATATTTACAGTGAGGGCGTGCATTGAATCCCAAACGAATCTATGGAGTCTATTATAATTAAGTAGACTCCTGAGCGTAGTGAGGTAAACAATTCAAGTGTAAACGCCCAAGGTGAACATAGTTTTGCTCCTATGTGACACATACTGCTTTTCACACCACCTTAGAGGAAAATAAAAATTGTTATTGTTAAATCATATTTATTTTAATTATATATGTTATTAGTGTGCTTCCTGATTATAATAAATCGATTAATTTAATAAGAAATTTGTTTGTAATGACGGACTGGCTGGAAACAAAACTAATGCCCTAAAACAGAAAAGTGCCACTTCGTTCCCACTTAGCAGGGAAGAAAAAGCCCGTATACGAATAGCTGGTGTGAAAATAATATTGCTTCAATCATTTGGAAAAACACATATGTGGGAATTGGGAATAATATGGATAAATAGGTTGAGCGACATTCGCTACAGAAGAGAACTCGTAGATCACAAAGCTTAGATCGCAGTATGAACGGGGAGCGCCGGGCCCCGAGCCAAGTGGGATTACACCCTGTTATGAATCAAATTCAATTTGCATACGTTCGGGGTCTGAAAATCCGACAAGTTTGAGTCGTACTGGTAGTGAGCTGTCAATTGAAAACGAAGTCAGTAAATGGAGAGCTAATAGGCCCGGTAAAATATATATCTATGATTCACTTTTTTGTACCTACATAAGCCACCTTTCATCTTTTGGTCGTAAATAGTTAAAATCATCACATAAACGCACACAACACGTCCGTTCGGGGCCTGAAAATCCGACAAGTTTGAGTCGTACTGGTCAGTCAGTAAATGGAGAGCTAGGCCCGGTAAAAGATATACCTACAACAAAACATCCACTTGGTGAGATGATTCACTTTTTTGTACCTACATAAGCCATATTTCATCTTTTGGTCGTAGCAAAAACATGTAAAATAAAGAAATAACTTACTTTGAAATTCCCTATTTCACTAGGAAATAATTAATAGCTTGTAAACAATTAAAACTCTTGTCAAAATAAAAGGTGCTTTCGAGAGCCCTATTTATTTCTTTATTTATTAATAGTCTACATACAAGTTAACAGCTAACGCCAACACACTTATATGGAACTATCATATTTTACATTAGTAGTTTGCAACAAATCAAATGATGACAAAACAAAACAAATGTTTAGCTCACAGTTTCCGCCAGCACACTTGTATATGCGATTTAAATACATTTAGTTAAATAGCTTCGGGTGTATTGTTGGCTATATGATCTGGACCCCCTTAATGCCGGAAAAACATCTCTATAGTGCCTGAGGTCCAAATAATGACGTCACGAACGACCACGACGTCGACCACCGTCGCCATTACCGAAATTTGTAAAATGTAAATTAAAGCTATAACATGACATGACATGATACATACGTACACATGTGCGTAGCATCACTCGAAAGCTTATTAAATTTACTACAAACACATGCATACTTATCTTTTCAAAACAATTTATAGTTTAGGAGTTATTGACAAAATAAAACTCTGTTGTGGATAAAGGTCCAAGTCTGAAATTTCAGTGAATAAGAGGCCGGATAAGGAGGTCCTTGTGGAAGATATATTTCCAATATCATTTCATTGCATTCTTATATTTTAAGAATTATTGCAAGTTAAAGTTTAGATATATGGCGGGTTTTAGAGCTTTAAGGCTTACAGTGACAGTTGTAGCAGTAAAAATACGGCATTTCGTGAAAACGAGATTTTTCTCTGCATGATTTGAGAATGGATTTGAGAAGTGGAGCCACCAAGTTTTTAGATGTAAATTTTTAGGGGGGGGGGGGGGGGGAGGCTCTCAACTATATCTTGATATCTACATCAGTTAAGCTACTAGGCCAAGTTTGGTATCGTTTTCGTATAAATCGGGGATGGCGAAGTCATTTATGATATACATAATTTTGACACTATTCCGAAGCAAAAATATGTAAAATAAGAATACCTAGTAAATTATTTTGAAATTTCTTATTTCACAAGGAAAAATCCATAACTTATAAAAAAATGTTGAAAAAAGGAAAGGTGCGTTAGAGAGCCCTATTATTCGTTAATTAAGGAAAAATCTAATGTCAAAGTAAAATGTTTTATATACGGGGTGTAGTAAAAACAACTGTTGACGGTGCTAAAAAATTAAATGTAAAAAAAATCCAATCAAAATGTTTTTTTCGATCGTGGAATGATATAGCACACGGTATAAAAGTGAAATTTCCTTGGATATTATGACGCGAAATGGCATGACACGTAATGCACCACCATTACTTGTATTCTTTTACCACAATAAACGACTTCTTATTCTTATTCAACCTTATCATTTTTACTAGATTCATAATTGTTTATAAGTTATGGATTTTTTCCTTGTGAAATAGGGAATTACAATTTTTTTTATTATACATGTTTTTGCAATGGTGTCAAAACATACCATAAATGAATTCGGCATCTCCCATTTATACGAAAACGATACCAAACTCGGCCTAGTAGCTTAACTGATGTAGATATCAAGATAAAGTTGAGAGCCTCGCGCCCCTAAAATTTCATCAAAAATGTTGGAGCCTCCACTTCTCAAATCCATCCTTGGATCCTAAGGAATAATCATGCCACAGGAAATATTCTGTTCACGAAAAGCCATATTTGACCTTTTTATGTCATGTGGAAACGCAACTATTAATGTCAGTGCGTCTGAGGTGTATGTAAGTATAAGTAGTAGTTACATGGTTAGGATTTTCCTGATTTAGATGAACTACTCGATTTCTGTGAAGCTGCCATAACGCCCACTCGTCCATTCTTTTAAAACCAATATGGGCGTTCGGTAATAACATACTTCCTGTACATAGTGTACCTACCGTAAGTACCTACTGGGCTAAACGCAATATATATTTGAATGTTTCAGAGGCGTGGGGCGCGGCGCGTGGCGGCGGCGCGGGCGCGGCGGGCGGCATGATGACGCGGCGTCCGCCACCATGACGCTGCCGCCGCCCGCGCGCCCCGCGCTCCCCGCGCACCCCGCCCACCCCTCGGCGCATCGCGCAATGCGCTATTACCGTATCTGGATATATGCGTGCAACGGCGCGCTGCTTCTGGGTTCATTGGCCTTCTGTGCGGCCGCTGGGCGCGCTCTTGCCGACTATCGCCGCGCGCTCGTCCCAGGCCTCAACGCCGCGCAACCCGGTTTTCTGTACGGCTATGCGGCCCTGCCTGTACAAACAGGGCTGCTACAGATGCTCGGATGTGTCGCGGCGCTCCGTCTCTCCGAGCGATTACTTAACGCGTATTGGTTTGCACTTCTGGCTCTGCTCGTCGGTGACGCCGCCATCGGCGTATACTGGGCATTTCGATTTGAGCGAGTATGTCGTGAACTACGTCCTCAATTAAAGTTACGTCTCCTTAGAGATTACGAAACAGATATGGAATTTACGGAAGCCTGGGATCGCCTCCAAAGAGAACAGCGCTGTTGCGGAGTGACCGGACCGGCCGACTTCGCGCATCTGAACCGCACGTCTCTGCCTGCGAGCTGCTGTCGCATGCCGGCGCATACGCCCGCCACCACACCGGCGCTGTTTGCTGCTACGTCGAGTACGTCACTTGCCACCTTCACGCCTGCCCACTGCGTCCCGCACACTGCGGCGTGCGCGGACCGGTTACAAAACTGGACTCGAAGAACAGCAGACGCGTTGTTTGTGTTAGGTTACTGTGTAATCGCGTTTTTGAAGCTATGTTTTCTGGGGATTCTACGATACGAGATAAAAGAAATGATCCAAAAAATTAGGCTAATTAAAAGCGAGCTTGGAGCAGGTGAACTGCTAGATGGCAGCCCGATCCATGGCGGACCATTGTCACAGACAGTGATCGTGAACGCCGTGAACGCGAACGGCGGCGTCCGCGCGCACGGCGGCAGCCCCGAGCGAGCAGGTGAACGCGACGCATTGCTCGGGCGCTTGTCGGATACGTGTTCACGGCGCGGCACGCACGACGACCCCCTGGCGTCAAAAACTATAAACGGGAACAACAATTGTGAGATGCGCGAGTTGGCACGAGGAGAGTATAGGCCGTTGGCGGCGGACAGTGCCGCGACTCGGATCTGACTAAGATGTTACCTGGAGCGGCTGTTCGGGCGGCGCTGGCGCTCGTTTCCGGCAAGCGGGTGCGAGGCGGAGCTGCTGGCGGCGCACACTGCGGCGGGCACGCGCGCGCGCCGCGCCGGCGCCCGCGTGCGGCTTGACACCCGTCGCCACACCCGCTCCGAGTTCGAGCTGTGATTGCGCTAATGCGGCTGCCAACGCGCCCGCTCCCCGAGCCCGGATCTACTTCTAATCGCTCTGTTGCCGTTTTTATGTCAAGTGCCGCATTTCAGTAACTTTTGCAAGTTTATAGCGGTAGATAAAACGCAGACTAATAGTTGACACTCCACCAGTGAAGTATTTTCGGAAGAAGGGCGTTGTAAACTAACAAAATGGACAAGTGTGAAATGACAGTAGTATCATATATCGGTGAGTAAATCCACGAGCAAAGCTTGTGTTTAGTTCCTATATTTATGCTTAGCATTGGCAGTTCAATTATGTTAGTGTTAAATATTCGAACATTTGTGTGTATACTTTGTAATTATTCCTTAAGTCAGCTTATTATATGCAGTATAACTTAGTGAATACTACTAAGGATAAACTGATATCGTTTATAACCGCTACATATTCATGTACTCGTAACCGTTGACAATGTATAAGGGCGATCAGAAGAGCGCACATCAAGCGTTAACACCAACGCAGAACCCAACACTGTCGGGTAAGCAAATATTGTCTAACTTACATACGTACCTACTGAATAAATATTGTGTTTAGCAATAGGTTAGGTTTTGGGTATTGGTATCTATTATGTAGGATTTGTCACATTACTTTCTTGTAATTAAGTGAATATCACATTATTTTAATAAATTGTATTATAAAATTAGGATAGTGCATGGTTTAGATTCGATACTTTGATATTCAGCTTTACCACTTACATAACATAACTACCTAATTGATACCACAAGGAGATTCTCAACGAACAATAATATAACTAAATACGAAACAATTAGGCAATTTTCTACTGCATAGACAATAATGTTTCTAGAGTCATGTGTGATGATTGATGATGCACCAATAATACCAATATCCGTACCGCGTCCGCGGCCGCGTAGTCAGTAGCAGAACGCAGCGGCCGCACTGCACCGCTTATATGTAGTTCACGACCGTCGCAGAAGGCGGCGCGGCGCCCGGCGCATGCCGCCGGCTGCGGCTGCCGGCCACATGCATACCACACCGGTGACCACCTGTTACATTACTAGTAACATCAACGTAAACATTTACAGATTCACAGCTGTGAATGCCGACATGTATACACACTTCCTGTTTTCACGTCAATAACAAATATCATTTAAAGATAATTGGGAGACCAGAGTGGGTGACCATTTTACATTTGCAAGTTTTGTTACAAAAAACTTAAAAAATATAGATTTAACTTAATAGTAACAAAATGCGCGGCTAAACGTGTCCGGGCGCTCTCCATGCGTACATAAACGTAGCGATGTGCGTTTGTATGACGGGCCTAGATGTAATGACGTGAGCTTAATTACCAGCGGGATCGGGAGAGCGGGCTGCGCTCGCGCCGCACATCCCGGACTCTATTTATGTAAATAAATTATCATAATTTGTACATGCGTAGAATGCGAGTAAATGTGCATGGACAGATTGAAAAATAGTACTGATATGAGCTTAAAAGACGTAGTGCCTACGATTATGCTTAAAAAATGTTGAAATAACATTAACATCTTTTTTTTATGACAGAAAGATTTGTACGTTTCGTACGATGTACATCATAATAAATATGTACCTACTTACACATTTTTGAAGGGCTGAATCCCCGCGTACATATACATAAATTTATCTACATTACTGATTAAAGATGAAGTATCGCTTTCGGAAAGAGTACAATGTCTTGCGAAACGTAAGTTCCAGTAGGTATGTTAATAAGGCTGTGTCAGAAATAAATATTTAACGATGTGGTTAATAACATCTGTACTTTATGTGAAACTTGTTACAATATAGAGGAGCGTAAACACAGTAAGTTATAAGGAGAGTAACGCCGCTCAGACGCGCGCGTCTGCGCTCGGCGGTCGCGGCATCACCGCGCCTCATCGTGCTCCGCCGGTACTTCGCGTGAAAAACGTAATTGTTTTTGTCTACCTATTATGATAAATTGATAAACTTTATAGATATACACTATATTGTACCTAATAACAATTACGACATTATGTATTATGTTTGCTTAGAGTATAGTATTTTGTGCATTTGAGCAGAAAAATAGTTTTTTAATATTGGTGTCACATGAATGTACCAACCAATCTTATTTTATTATAAATTGTATATTCGGAAAGTTGAATAATTTGTAGCTAGGATCCAATCTAAATCCTACATCTCTTCCAAAAAAAAACGGTATGATGACATGTGCCTTGGCTTATAGAATCGTATACTTAAATGATGTTATTTTGATTGAAAAAAATCTGTTAAAAGTGCGACTTAAGACTCGTCTCTGAAGTGCTGCCTACTCCTGCATGACGTGGCAAAGCCAGCCGCGATACCTATCTACCTGTATATTAATTTTTACGTATAGAGTACTACTGCTTTTTGATTTTAGCTAATCCACCTAACCCATTAGCATGAGCAATCACACCAATTTCATAGTTGATGAAGAACTTTTCTCTTAGTTCATGTGTAAGTTTTTATTTTTCCTACTGGATTCTGAATACCTAACGACCTACAAGAAAAAAGTAATTTAACAGTGCGTGATGTTTGTAGAGAAACTTAGTAAAATTAACTATTTATTGTGACCATCGTCTGTAAATCGTTTCCAGCCGATGAAACTTGTTGTATGTTGAGTTGTACGGTAGGGTTGATCCAACTTTCCGAAGGTACGCGCTAGGCGACTGAGAGCTAATACTACTATAATAAATGCATTAAATAAACAGTTTGTTAAAATATCTCGTTTTATTGTTGCACATTACCTACATTTTCGTTGATTCAGGACGAGTAATCCAACTCTATCACATATGTATTGCATTTCTATTTAAGGTTGTTCAGCGAAGATGACAATCGTTTGTACTCGTAGAAAATGAATCGAAACGCTACATATATCCGTCTCTCTATCGCACTAAAATGGAAGACCGTTAGCGTTTCGTTTTCTACAAACGATTGTCATCTTGACTAAGCCCCCTGATTCGTTTTTTCTATTTAATATTGTTTTTTTTTTTAATAATTTTTCGACGCAGAATTTACGAGCTTTTTCGATTTTTATGAGAAACAAATTTCTCAACCATTTTTTTGTACATTTGGTTACGCTTTTCATTAAAAGCTGCTATGACTGTATCAAACAGCTGATTGTTCTACAACAATTGTTTTCAACAGACTTCAAGATTTCGAAGGAGGAGGTTACTTCGTCTTTGTTTTTGCTATTTTTTAGGGTTCCGTAGTCAACTAGGAACCCTTATAGTTTCGCCATGTCTGCCCGTCCGTCCGTCCGTCCGTCCGCGGATAATCTCAGTGACCGTTAGCACTAGAAAGCTGAAATTTGGTACTAATATGTATATCAATCACGCCGACAAAGTGGTAAAATAAAAAGTGGATTTTTTTTATTTTATTAGGGTACCTCCCCTATACGTAAAGTGGGGAGTGATTTTTTTTTTCATCTCAACCCTAACGTGTGATATATTATTGGATAGGTATTTAAAAATGAATAGCGGTTTTCTAAAATAATTTTTCGATAATGTAAATATTTTCGGAAATAATCGCTCCAGAAGTAAAAAAATATGCGTCCCCCCCCCTCTAACTTTTGAACCATAAGTTTTAAAAATATGAAAAAAATCTTAAAAGTAGAACTTTTTAAAAACTTTCTAGGAAAATTATTTTGAACTTGATAGGATGAATAGTTTTTGAAAAAAAAATACAAAATAATTTCTGAACTAAGTTTGTAATTTAACCGTATAAGCAGGTGTTTATTGTACCTGTAATTTCTACAAAATTACAATGAAATGACGTGCTTTCAAATAAAGTAAAAACGGTCAAAATCGGTTCACGCAATAAAGAATTATCCCATAAAAATCATCTTCCATACTTTATGCTCGCGCGCAATAGTTTACTTAATTTGCCGATAGATGTCGCTGTACGTGGAACTCTCATATCATATCCTACATGGCGGTGTTATTAACTCTTAAGTGGGGACACTTACTGTGACGGACGGAAAACTATGGAACCCTACAGTGAGCGTGGCCCGACACGCTCTTGGCCGGTTTTTTTTGTGTACCGATTATTCGAAGACGGCTGAACTGATTTGGAAAATCTAGACACACGGCAGTGTGTCCGCCAAGTTCGAGCAAAAAAAAGCGACACACCGGCCGTGGGTTATATACACGAACCATTTCGGGCCAATTTCGACCACCCTATAACTCAAAACATATTTTATCTACGCATATGAAATTTCGAGTGTCTGTTGACATCCCCTTAATTGTCTAGAATACAAAATTTCATTATTCTACCTATAGCAGTTCTTGAGATATTGACG
Source organism: Pammene aurita (assembly GCA_947086415.1). Classification (NCBI taxonomy): domain Eukaryota; kingdom Metazoa; phylum Arthropoda; class Insecta; order Lepidoptera; family Tortricidae; genus Pammene; species Pammene aurita. The sequence continues at coordinate 20,498,247 of OX352289.1, forward strand.
TCAGAAAATCGCTATTTTTACTATACACTCACTGACTCACTGACTCACTGACTCATCAAAAACCTAGACCACTTCCAATGGTCGTACTGACTTGAAATTTGGCATGGAGATAGGACTTAAGGTCAAAGTAAAGGGAAAAATCTGAAAACGGCCAAGTGTGAGTCAGTTTTAAAAATAGCGAAGGTGTAACTTTGTTCTACTATGAAGTCATAATGAACTAAATGGGTCTATCTTCCAATGGTCGTACCGACCTGAAATTTGGCTCGAAGGTTTGTCTTTAGGTCGAAATAAAGTAAAAATCTGAAAACGGCCAAGTGTGAGTCAGTTTCGAAAACAACGAATGTGTAATTTTGTTCTACTATAAGTAGGTATGGAGTGGAAATGAGATAAGACTTATTTAAATTTAGATACATACCAATTTAAGACAATACATGTTTGTCTTAAAGACAAGAACAATAAAATTGTTCACCACTCTGTGTGTGTCTGTTGCGGGAACCGAACCCACGATTTACGAAGTGCAAAGCAGGTCACTAGGTACACTAGGTGCGCTAAATCAGTCAAACAAAAATGAAAAGACTATTTTTTCTCGCATAGTCTAAATAATTTCTAATTTTACAACTAATAAAATCGCAGATTCAAGAACATGGAAATCATATATACTCTAAGATGGAATTATATATACTACTGCCCATCTCACCCTACGATACGCCACGGGATGAGATGGGATGGTGCACTTCTAGGGCTACATAATAGGCCACCAATTATAATACCTACTGGTAGGTAGGTATTACCAAGTTATTAATTATCTATGTAGGTAGCGTACTTACAAACAGAATAAAGTACGTTATTGATGTATGTAATTATATGTAAGTAGGTACATTTTATAGGTGTAGGGAGCCAGTTTATTTGTAAAAATCACCTATAAATAAATAGTAAAATAGGATTTATCATAGATTATAGGTACTCGCGCTGCCCGATCGATCCCGAAATCCCGATATATGTATGTATAGTGCTACTAGATAAAAATTCCGTTCCCCGCCTCGCGCACCCTCCGTCGCTGCCTACACTCGTCCGCCGCGCTCGCGCCGTCCGTGATAAAAAAATAATAAAGAACCTACACCTAACAAAAATAAATGAAATCCCATCAAAAACATAAATGTGAAAGGCTGCCAAGTTCGATACTATGGGAATGCTTCGCCCATAAAAGAAGTGAGATCTGAATAAGTACCAAGTTCCATAAAAATACCTCAAATCATAAATAGTTATAGGAATGCACACTTGATTTCCAGCAGTTTTTAAGGTACATTTTGAATAAGTATCACGTTACATAGAAATACCTAAAATGATAATAGTCAGAGAAACGCACACCGGTTTTTTTAGCAGTTTCCTGATAACATTTATTATTTTCAGTACTTTTTAATGATGTAACTTGGCAAGTTTTAATAGAAAATTATTACTTGACACATTGCAGTCCAAAGGTGTCGATTCATTGCATGGAAAAGGTGTGTGGTGTGTGAAAACTTGCCAAGTAACATCATTAAAAAGTACTGAAAATACTAAATGTTATCAGGAAACTGCTAAAAAAACCGGTGTGCGTTTCTCTGACTATTATAATTTTAGGTATTTCTATGTAACGTGATACTTATTCAAAATGTACCTTAAAAACTGCTGGAAATCAAGTGTGCATTCCTATAACTATTTATGATTTGAGGTATTTTTATGGAACTTGGTACTTATTCAGATCTCACTTCTTTTATAGGCGAAGCATTCCCATAGTATTGAACTTGGCAGCCTTTCACATTTATGTTTTTGATGGGTTATTTTTTTGTTTGAATGAGTATACCTCACAGTTGGTCCCATTGTCATCAGGCCAGGATCTGACGATGGGATCCTGGAGAAATTGGGGAAGTCTTGATATATTATAGGCACACCTATAGTGATTTCATTTTTTTTTACAGTAGCTCGGGAATTTGGTTTTGGAACGGGGGAGGCTAAATGAAGTCGGTTCTATTTTTAAACGACTTCAAAATTTCAAAACAAGTTCTCAATTCGGTGTGTATGTTTTTTTTAAGTTTGTTACTACTCCATAACTCCGTCATGTCTGAATCAATTTTGAAAATTATTTTTTTGATTGTAAGTATACACGATGATTCTTAATCCGTGAACAGGAACCATCTTTTCTAACTCAGTAATTGATGGAGATTACGTTAAAGTAGTAATTACGTGGAAACAAACTTGTTTTTTTTAAATCATAATTTTAATTTTGAGTTAAACTTTATCCTAAAATCCTTGTCACTCTACTACCTTATCGGTTTTAATGAGTTTGTAACCACTTTACAAACTTATTAGCAATTGACAATTTATGAGTAAACCCTGTCCTTGACATTGTCAATCACACACCCGGTTTACTGCCATACTAACTTTCTCATCATAGACGTTGACTTGACGTTTGTCAAATCGAGGGGAAAAATGAAAATGAAGGCTAGTAGCCTCGCTCTTTTTCGTACGCTACACTACCCTACATTTAGGGTAGTGTGATACGGATATTTCATCTTTCGAATTTTTTCCCCGCGGCGCCATATTGGTTTGTCTGTAATTGTGACTGACGGTTATTTTCAAGTGTTGGATAATTTCAATTACTTTAAATTGTATAACTGGAGACATAATGCGGACCCCAAAATGCTGTATTTGTGGTAACAAACGAGAGAATGCATTTTTGCATTTTTTTTCCAGTAAGTGACGAAAAGAGATTGAATCAATGGTTGGCCTGTGTAAACTTGGAGTCGCTAAAAGTATTACCAAAAGGCATATTGAGTACGCGCTCAGTGTGTCACGTACATTTTGAGAGACGGTTTATAAAACCAAATAGCCGACTGAAATATGGTGCCTATCCGACATTGTTCACACCTGATGAAATAACTAGTGGAGTACCTGCACAACAGTACCCAGATATTTGTAAGTATTTGGCCTAGTCTCTTATAAATTCACATTTTTCCTATACTAATTGTACATAGATTTTATTTTAATTAGGTATTTTCATTTCAGCACTTGAATATCAGAATTCGCGGAAAAGACATTTAGATCACAGCTATTTTAAAAGTGATCCGCCCGTAAAAGTACCAAGACTCACTGGTAGTAAGTATTTTTATTAGATTTTTCATCCATATTTAACTTATACCTATTTTTCCTTATATATATCATAAGCAGCGACCAGAAAACCGCTTCATTTGGTTAACCATATAAATTTAATGTAGTTTCCTTGTTGAAATTTCAATATTTACCACTTATATCGATTTTGGCTGCTTTGTGATACAAAAATAATATCGAACTATTTAATTATACAGTTTTAATTGTCTACTATAGGTAAATATTATCTACACGGTAATAAATACTACTTGCTGAGGGCTTTTTTTTATAAAAAAACATTTTTTACAATAGTTTGGTAGGTGTGAAACTACCCTACCAGATATAATATCCCTTTATTGGTAAACGGTTCCGGTCCCAGATTCGCAGGTCTTAACGATTTGATGTTATGAAATTTGACTTGTAGAAAGCGTATTAAGTTTTGGAAAATGATAGAGCCTACTGAAACACACACGGGCGAAGCCGCGGGTACCGCTAGTTATATTAGTAGTTAATAATCCCTATTATTGTCATTTCAGCAATTCAACACATGGAGAGGCATTTCGATCACAACTACTGTAAATGCGATCCAACTGCAAAAGTCAAAAGTTACTTAATATGCTCATAGTGGCTGATTATAATAAAGATCAGATTAATGTAAATCAAAACTTCATTAGAATATATTTTATTGTTAAATTATTTCTCTCAGGTACCTATACAATGTCAATTAATAAATCGTGTAAAATAATCGTTATTTTATTTTCATGACATTATCATCCCTTATATCGAGAATCACTTGATGGCCGCATTTTCTTGTAATTCGAATTATTATTTCAATTACTACATTTGTTTCAATGTAATCCATTAGATTCAAAATATAGATACATATTGTGTTCCTCTCAATGACACTAATAGAACTCATTCTTAATTGAGAAAATGTTATTGCAGTTAATATCTAATTTTGGAAAATGCATACAGCATGTTGTTTGTAATGTTTTTGATTGTATTTCCATGCATTACAAAGGATTACTTCAACGGAAACCGACAAGTCTCTCCCCGGCTACTTCCCCAGCTATTTCTTCAGGAATCCATGACTTTCCGTCCCTCGGCAATGTACTTTTTATTTTTAATATCCTGTTCTAAAATGCTAATGTTAAACTTGGGAGAATCGAAAAATCGTAAAAAAGAACAGAATGATAATTTCAACTGCAGAATTAGTATTCTTTTAATTGGCCTCAAATTACACAGAATACTTTTATAAAATCTTACAATGACAAAAATAAATAAATATAGGTACGTAAAAAATGAAAAAAGGGACCCTGATTTTCTGAAATACACTAAATGTTCACACCAGGATTTGAACCCGAGCCCCCGGTTTAGCAGGCAGGCTCACTACCGACTAGGCTAAAAAACTTCTATTTTGCCCCTGTCACATGCCTGCCACAGATTAAACAACGTGTTAAAAATTATATTAGACAGTCGGTCGTCTGATACGTAGTATCTACTAAGTAGTCTGTGGTCAATCACTTTTGTCATACGCATAAACAAAGTCAGAGTCGTGGATATTGAATGAGAAAATTATAACTAATTTTCCAAAAATCATGCCTCCACCATATCCGTACTCAAATATCGAGCGTTACGACATTGTACGTTTGTCGATACAAACGAACAGCACAAGACGAACCCAACAGTTATTTCACGAACTTCATCCAAACGTCCCGATTCCCAGACACAATTTGATAAACCGCATGCACCAAAACCTACGTGACTTCGGATAGTTTACAGTGCCGCAACATGCTCAAGCACCCGGACGACCTCGTCGTCATCCTGACGATCTGGATCGACGAATCTTAAGATTCTTTGCTCGGGATCCTCGAAGGAGCACTAGGCAAGCAACGAGAAGATTTCGAGTGAGTCAATCCTTAGTGTGGCGGTTGCTTAACTTGTCCGATTTACATCCCTTTCATTTTCGACCTGTGCAAGATATTCAACCAACAGATTTTGCAGGGAGGGTTGCTTTCTGTCAGTGGTTCGAGAGAAACATCGAAACCAATATCTTGTGGTCGGATGAATCGACCTTCACGCGTGTCGGTCAATTTAATGTCCATAATGAACACTTTTGGGCTGCCGAAAATCCTCGGCTCACCCGAAGAAACGCCTTTCAAGTGCGTTTCTCGGTAAATGTGTGGGCAGGGATAATTAATGAGACATTAATTGGACCCATATTCATGAAGAGAGATTAAATGGAGGTAACTACCTAAATTTGCTAAGGCATATGGTAACAGAGCTGTTGGATGAAGTGCCACTGCGGAATTTGAATAACCTGTATTTCCAGCATGATGGTGCCCCTGCACATTTTGAACATAGGGTTCGCGACTACCTGAACGCGGAATTCCCTGGGCGGTGGATCGGCTGCGGCGGCCCTATCGCATGGCCTCCACGCAGTCCAGATCTCACTCCATTGGATTTTTACCTTTGGAGTGACGTAAAACGAATTGTTTATGAACAAGAGTCCAATACTGTACTAGAACTCCGCCAAAGAATATGCAACGCATTTGACGAAATAAGGGCTAGCAATTCTCTTCGCAGAATTAAAAATAATCACAGGCGTCGAGCGGAGCTGTGTCAAGAACAACACGGTGGTAATTTTGAACACCTGTTAAATTATGTTTAAAATAATATTTTTTATGTTTTAGTTGGTCAGGTACCGTCGAGTTCCGTATCTTCGCCTGGATTTTGACACATTTCCCAAAAAATCTTTCAAATTTGAAAGCATTTTAGTCCTTTATGGCCAAAAAACGTATTTTAGTACTCCTGACTATCAGTATATATCATTAAAGCTTTGAATTTCATTGGGTAACTTGGCGATAAATGGCCCCGAAGGCAATAGGCGAAGTTTGGGTGTTTTCTCCAATCTTCGCCTATGGCATGCCTTACCGCTAATTATTAACTTTTCTGGGACTTACACCTATCAAGTCTTATCCCCCTGGAACGTGTTAATATAATATGAACCTTAACTACACCAGACTAGGCACATTTAAAAAAAATGTGTAGTAGGCGAAGATTGGCAACAGTCTGAAGTTGTTTACATACATTTTCTAAAATGATGCTAGGGCTGCCAAAAATTAACCAACGTGACAAATAAAGGAGAGTAATGGTTTATAAGTAAAAAAAATGTTTATTATATAAACAAAAAACGTATCTCTTTTCGCTTATCAGTATTTTCGTAATTGAGATCAAATCAACCTTTGGCTTCTACACATAATTACCTTTTCAAAGTGAGACCGTACAACCGTACAATGATTGCCTTCTAAGGGTCCCTTGTTCATACCAAGTATCTACTAGTACTACTGGGTACATCTACATATATCTTTATCTCACTAACTTTCCTCCAAATCGCTAATCCCATTTCCGAAAAACCAAACATAAGAAAATATGTACATTTGGAAACAAATTTGACAACCCTAGGGGTAGGCGAAGATCGGTAATAAGATGGCCGCCAAATACCCTCACCAATATTTTATCCAATTGTGATTTCTAAACGTAAGCTAGCCATTAAATAATAGTTACATATTAAAAAGAAATAGTTACAGGATATAATCATGTAAAAAGTTTAACATTACCTGGCCTGTATCACTGTTTAAAACTGAAGTTAAAACACTGGCTTAAAAAAACGTATGGTCGGTGTCGCGCAAAAACCTCACTGAATGTCAACTATATGAAGTTAGCAACAGATCGTTCGAAGAATGTTGACACCCGTAAGAAATACTTTGTATTTAGTAGTTTTGTGTAAGGCTTGCACTAAAAACATTTTGTTAAAGTCAATTTATGTAAAAATAGGCGAACATAGGTAGCACAGGCGAAGATAGGCAACACGACGGTATGCAGTTGCTTTTATTGTTTTGTATTTATTTATTAAATTGTACAGTTTAAAAACAAATCGTTTTACTTGTTCAAAATTTAACTTGTTAAGTAGCTTGCAAATAAAAGTATAGGTAATGCACTTTATGTTAATCACCTACCAATTATTTTCGTCGTTATCAGTGCAGCACTGATAAGATTACAAGTACATTTATTGACATAAGATCCATCAAATTTCCCGCCATACTGATGGCACTTGACGTATCGTAGTTAAACTTTATTATACTGTAGGATGACCATGTATTCAATGGTTACTTGTTTTAACTATGTTTTCACTTTTAATTAATTAAACAGTGAAGAAATAACGCGAGACCTCGCCGAATAAGTTTAATTTGGGCTAAATTTTAATATTATTCCACTCCTGTTCACGGATTAAAAATCATCGTGTATATATATACATATACAGATTGGTGTCATTTTTGTCAAAACGTAGTTCTGATGATAGGATCCATGAGGAATTGAGGGAACTCCTCAAATCTTAAAGGCATACATATAGTGATTTTTATCAACAAATCCATCAATTTCATATAAAACAGTGACATTTGATGGAGTAGAACTGCGATTTGTCCTCATCGCTGTGTTTGTTAACCAAGTTAAATTGTCAGGACAAATTTACGTCAAGCTCAAGTTCTGATGATGGGATCCATGAGGAATCGAGGGAACTCCTCAAAACTTAAAGGCATACATAAAGTGATTTTTGTATTTTTATCGACAAATCAAGCATTTTCATTCAAAATAGTGACATTTAACTGCTGATGATGATCAGAACGGAACTACGCATAGTTCACGTTTGGCGATATGTCCTCTTCGCTCTGTTTGGTAAGCAAAGTAAGCAATTTCATTGTATGGAGTCTAAGAGTGCACACACAATACACACACATCTACAATAATCCTTCACCGGCTACCCACATTGAAGTCAATTTTTTTTTATTATGTTTAAAATTATTATAGGTAAGTAGGGTGCAGAAGTCAAAGGCATGGAAACTGTTAAAAAAACTAAAATACTAGTGCACTTAGGCAGACCTGTAGATCAAATTAACTACATACTTATCTGAATTACCAGAAAGTGGGTGCAGAATTCTCTGTATAATAATATTGTAAAACCTGATACTATTATAAATAATCTTCGCGGCAAAGAAACTATTACATGGTGTTTGAGTCGATAGCCCATGAATAAGCTGGTATATCATTTGTATTCGTGTTACTGGGTCATTTGTTACTCGGTAAGGAAACTGTGCATGTATTAAATCAATAACTGCATCGCATCCCAGGAATCAATCAAAAAGAAACATGATATTAAAATGCGCAGAGAATATAACCTGGTGTTGCTTTGCGCAGCGAGTTATTAAATAAGTACGGACTGTTGGGAAGGAGGATAAATAATATGGTGATGGTGCTTTAACTTTTGAAGCAGATTTTTTTAATACTTTCATTACGGTTTACTCCGTATATTTGTTGTTTTTCGTTGTTAATTAAAATATAGTAGTAGTAGTAGTAAAACACTTTATCTACACTCATATTGTAAGTCTCTAAAACGTGTTCGAAAACGGTAGGCAATGGCTAGCATTACCACGACCGATTTTACTACGAGTATGATAAGCTTTTTATCCGTAGCAGTAACGTAATTTTAACTTTTCATGCTCAATTATTGATGTGCTATGAGTTTTGATAACATAATGTACACCTGCACCCTCCCGGGGATCCGCCGACAGCCCGACACGCGCCCGCGCGACCGCCGGCACAATCGAGTTGGCCATGGTGGCGGTGCAATGGCGGCCATTCTATGGTTTCCAAATAAGGCATTTAGAATAAATAATATGAGTGTAGATAAAGCAGTGTATGCAACTGTACGTAATTAGGCCTTAAAACACTCGTGTGATCTTATTATGAAATTCGCCTGCGGCTCATTTCATAAAACCACACTCGTGTTTTAAGGACCCTTATTACGTAACAGTTACATAAACTACTATTATTGTACAAGAAAACACAACGAAAGACATATAACACAACATATACGTACAAAGGCGAACTTATCCCTTTAAGGGTTTTCTTCCAGTTAACCTTACCAATAATAATATTGTACCTAAGTTTTAAGTTCAACCACTTCCCGGTGTCCGATTAAGCTGAAACTTGGTATGTACTTTAGTAATTTACGTGAATAAACTAATACAACAATAGATAATATTAGTTGTCCTCGATTTTTTTTGTAGAATAATCATTTTTCCGTACGTTTACAGGACCTAAGACAAATGTAAATTTCTTTACTATTATTTTAAATAAAAACATAATGGTGTAGGTAAAAAATACTAGTAAGCAGATTTTGTAAAATTAGTAACTTGTAATGTCATAACGTCGGAAACGGGCGTTCATTATTATTCGTCCAAGCTACTAGCGCGGTTTATAAGTCTTAGTCGGGTGTCAAATTATCTACATCACTAACCCCATTTTATTATTAATTACGGCCCGAATTTAACAAGAGCAGTCGACATTAAAGGCGCTGATGAGTAACAGTGTTTATTACATAACGTTTACACGGAATACTGTATGATTGAGCAGAATAAACTAAATATTGTAATTTTTGTTGTAGCCACTAACCTTGATGTGATCTTCAGCTACTCTGTAGGTTCTGTCAACGTTGGCCCCGCCGATGACGAGCACGGGCTCGCCCGCGGCCAGCTCTCTCGGAGGCGGCGGCACGTCGCCACGCGTCCTGATGCACGAAGTGTGGAACGTTCGAGTGCCAGCGGAATTATCTGCACTCTTAGATAATCCAATGTTTGCTTTATTATCGATATTCTTGAGTTTGTTAAACTCGACGGCAATATCGGCGCCAACTCTAGCGTTGTTCTTTATGAGGGCCATGTCTGCGAGTCGTTAAGGAAAGAGATTGTGGCAATTAGCTTCACTACTATCATTTTAAGGTCGTTGGCGTTCTATGTTAACGTTAAATTTATGAGGCTGTGAGCCGCCCAAAGTCTAAGTAAACTTGTTTAATGTTCTATATTATGTTTTGATGGTGCCTAATCTCTCCTGCGACCTAATAGTAGATTGTACACCAAGGGGATAAAGCACTGTTTTATGTCACGGGCGCTATATTGAATCCTGAACGTAACGAAGGACTCCAGATTTTACTCCCGAGCGCAGCGAGGGGGTTATGATTTAATTCCCGAGCGAAGCGAGGGAATTAAGACTGAGTCCTGAGTGCAGTGAGGGGTTCAAGCGCGCCCGTGACCAAAACAGCTTTATCCCCGAGGAGTATACTCTACTTTTCTCACCTCTTGCGAGACAATAAAATAGCTAAGGCTACTAGAAACGGATTTTTATTAAAGTAAATCAAAAGTAAAAACCGGCCAAGTGCGTGTCGGACCACACATAGCAGGATTCCGTACCTTCAATGGAATAAGAACCAAACTAATACCAAAAGGTCGTATCTGATGCCTATGGAAAAAGTTTTTTGGAGATAACTCAAAAATGGCTAAACCAATAATGTTCAAAAAATTTTCCTAGAAAGTATATGATAAGGCGCGTCTCCTCAATTTTTTTCATATTTTTTGGACTTACGGTTCAAAAGTTACAGGGGGGGGAACAATTTTTCTGACTTTCGAAGCGATTATTTCAGAAAATATTCACTTAATCACAAAATGGTCAAAAAACCTCAGTGTTATTTTTAAAGACCTATCGATTTATGTGTGACATGTTGATATTTAGTCAAAAATATAAAAAATAAAAATTTTGTTACATGTATGGAGCCCCACCCTTAAAAAATTGTTTTTTTCAAATTTAACTACATAACTGAGTAGCGGCATACAAAATACACCTTATGTGTAAATTTTATTCAGATACGTCGTATAGTTTCCGAGTAAAATGGCTGTGACATACGGACGGACAGACATACAGACAGACATGACGAATCCATAAGGGTTCCGTTTTTTGCCATTTGGCTACGGAACCCTAAAAATTGATTCTTGATACATTAGTCCATTTTTAACCGACTTCAAGATTTGAAAAGAGGAGGTTCTCAATTCGGCGTGTATGTTTTTTTTTTTTTTTTTTTTTTTTTTTTTTTTTTTTTTTTTTTTTTTTTTTTTATGTTTGTTACTCCATAACTCCGTCATGTCTGAACCGATTTTGAAAATTCTTTTTTTGATTGTAAGTATATATATACAGATTGGTCCCGTTTTTGTCAAAACGCAGTTCTGATGATGGGATCCATGAGGAATCGAGGGAACTCCTCAAATCTTAAAGGCATACATATAGTGATTTTTATATTTTTATCAACAAAACCATCATTTTCATTCAAAACAGTGACATTGGATGAAGTAGAACTGCTGATGATGATCAGAACGGAACTCTTCAACGACGCATAGTTCACGTTTGGCGATTCGTCCTCTTCGCTGTGTTTGTTTAGCAAGTTTAATTGTCAGAACAAATGTTCGTCCAGCTCAAGTTCTGATGATGGGATCCATGAAGAATCGAGGGAACTCCTCAAATCTTAAGGGCTTACACATAGTGACTTTTGTATTTTTATCAACAAATCAAGCATTTTCATTCAAAAGAGTGACATTTGATGAAGTGGAACTGCTGATGATGAACAGAACGGAACTCTTCAACGACGCATAGTTCATGTTTGGCGATTCTTCCTCTTCGCTATGTTTGTTAAGCAAGTTAGATTGTCAGGACCAATTTTCGTCAAGCTCAAGTTCTGATGATGAGTTCCACGAGGAATCGAGGGAATTCCTCAAATCTTAAAAACATACATAAAGTGACTTTTGTATTTTTATCAACAAATCAAGCATTTTCATTCAAAAGACTGACATTTGATGAAGTGGAACTGTTGATGATAATCAGAACGGAACTCTTCAACGACGCATAGTTCACGTTTGGCGATTGGTCCTCTCCGCTGCGTTTTTTAAGCAAGTTATTTCATTGTATGGAATCTAAGTGCACCATCTATCTACAATAATCCTTCACCGGCTACCCCCATTGAAGTCGGTTTTTTTTTCTTAAAAATTATATTCTAATTTTATCTTCTATTTTTATAGAACCTGCAGTTTTACTCCGTATACTGCAGCGTCTTATGACACTCGCGGCATTTGTTTTAGGTATTTAAAATTGAGGTGGCCAGCACGATTTTCCGAATAAATTCGATTTTCAAATCAGCTCGACGCGGCGGCGCGGGCCCCGGCTGGCGTCGCGGGGCTGTGCACCGTGCGGACTTTATGAAATTAGACTTTAAGCACATAACAATAAGAGCTATGGGAAGTGAATTCACATTATTAACCAGCGGGTTATAATGAGATTTAGTACAACATTATAACCCGGCTAAAGCCAAGGGCTATAATGATTTGCTTTCGGTGAGGTTTGCATGATATATAATTTGGCATTGTCGAGCAGGTGGTGTGAAAATTAAAGTAGGTATCCTAGTCAATGTTTACATGTCTGTAAAGGTTGTGTGCATAGCGTCGACGACGGCTCAACGTTAATATTTAATAATAAAATTATTTGGTTAGTAAGTAGACATAAACCTGTCAAAATAAAGGATACTGGTGTCGAGAGACTTGCCCCCAGTGGCTGCTGAGACAGCAGCTAAAATGTAAGGAGTCACTTCTTTCCCATGGATGCCTTTTCTTTTGGCCTCTTGTAAAGCAAGGGTGATTGCTTCATTTATAACTGATTCTGTGGAATAAATAAATAAAAAGTTTAAGCTCCACTGCGGATTATATCCAGTACGTAGGTATTATAACGATGAATCGAGTGAGGACTCATTCATAAAAAATTACAGAGTAGGGCGCAAACTTATAACAAGAAAATACATAAGGCGAGTATATTACAATTTTAAGTAGGGATTGTTCAAGTTTCTGTAAAGTGACCAGCGGCAGCGCTGAATGTTCAGTTAGATCATACCTACATAGGTAGATAGATACTTTTGTGAACAGAGCTTGTAAATTTTCCTTGCTATTGGTACAACACGCCGTGTCAATGCACTGGACATTGTCTCGTGTATAAAAAGGGATCTGTTACAAATACTTACTTGTTAGTAGTACGTAGGTTTCAATTTGTGCTTTTTAGAAACAAAAAGCACCGATTTGAGGGTGTTTTTATCTTAATTGTTGTTATACGTTTAGATATGTATGTCGTTATCTGTGACAATAAGTACCATCCATAGCGTGCTCGTCAGGCACGGGCACGGCGATGACGGTGCCGGAGGCCAGGCGCAGTGCACGCGCCGAGGCCAGCAGGCGCGCGGCGTGTGCGGCGGACGGAGTGCAGTGCGGCGCTCGGTGACCCGAACGCCGAGTGTAAAACGCTGGAAACGCGTCAGATTCTCCAAATGCACACACGCACACGCCTTGAGTTTCCTGGTATGAATTAAAGTCTGGTTTTAACTCAGTTAAAAACTGTACTATCGCATATCATCAGTATTAAATATTACTGTGATTATGAGCCTCTACGTGTATTTAAATATTTTAATTTTATGAGTTTCGACGTATGCTGAGTAGCGGAATTATTGCTTAAACAATAATGGTATAGGTCTATTTGTTTAGTGTTGTGTACCAACATTATGATTCAAGTGTGCTAAGTTGAATCTGGCATCTCCATCAAGGGGTATGGAACTAGAAAGCGCGAAATGATCTTCATAATCTTGTTATATTGATCAACTGGTTTGCAAGTAAATCGCGAGTTCTCAGTTCGAGACGGACTACTAGTATAGTCTAATTTAAACCCAAGTAGCAAAATTTGGCACTATAAAAGTCCTGAGAACATTTTAGAACGTGCTAATTAGTGTTCATGATTAGCACTATAATGGTGTCGTAAACCTTTACCTAACCCCAAATAGGCCCTAGTTTTATCACTGATTTATTCTATAAACATTACATAAAGGTTCTCACTGTGATAAATCAGCTCTATAATTGAAATGTCTGCAATGTTTATGTCACAATTAGGAACTATTAAAGTAACCAAAACATGTTTATAGTGCTAATTTGCGCCGTAAACAATTCCAGTGATCTTTTTTATCATCAAAAGCCTCGTGTTGTTTGCTGTCGTCGTCGTGAGGTTATTTCACAAGAAATTAAACAAATATATTTGTAAGTCATTCGCCATGTCCCTTTAGTTCCTTAAAGTGACATATAAAGGTACATACTAAAAAACATTCGTGAACCGTAATTCTGCCCGTACTTGCACTTGCGAAAATAATTGTATTGACAAAATCATTATGCTGATTTCAAATTTGACAATGCGCCTTCATAATTTTACTGCATTAATTAAATTTTAATTAATAAAATTAGGACTTGTCCCGACTGTGGCTGCTATAGTACACGTGGGCTCCAGTCGTGCTGCTAATGTGCTATCACTTTCAGAAAACGGCAGCCATATTTTAATGGATTTGGGTAGCCCTATAGCGATGTTGAGGAAGCATTTAAAAAGCTAAAACGTTATGTAATGGTCGTGCAAAGTCCTTTTATAGTGCAGATTGATCCTGTAATAGTGTTTGCGATACTGCTATAATACTAGTACTATAAAAGTTAATTCGACGCATTATTAGTGCATAATAGGTACATAAAAGTGTCAGTAAAGTGTCTATAGTATTAAATAGTACTATAATCGCTTTTTGCAAATCTATTACAGTGCAACACTTTAAAGATTCTTTTTTATGGTCCTTTAAGCGTTCTAAGAGCTAACTTATAGAACTAAATTGCTCTTTAATTTATAGAACCAAAACGCTCTATTAAAAACCTTTATAGTACAAGCAGTCACAATGGTTACCATTATAGGCCTACTATATCACTGATTGATGATAAAAGGCCTTAGTTATAGAAGCTTTTGTTACTTGGGAAGGTTATTGTGCGTAGGTAAAGGTATTACGCGATAATAAATTATAATCATTTGTTAAGTGGGTTTCAGTTCATGTCTATTTTCCATCCATACTTAAATATATATTTAATTTCGAATTTCTCCTAAAATTAAAGCTTAGTCGTAACGTAACTCATACTGCTACAGCCTCCCGCTCCGGTGAACGAAACAACGCTCCATATGCTGAGCGCTATCTCGTTCACTTCACACAACGTCGCCGCATGCGGAAACCGCAGCAGTGTTATACTTACTTATAAACGACTTTTTAATTTTTTAATTAAAAAAAATATAGTAAATAATAAACTATTTTTCTAAACATTTGTCCTTAAAACTTTTTTGGATATATTTGTAGCAGTTTAATCAGGTGAACGGCAAACCGAACCCGGACGCAAAACTAGCACTGAAGGACCACCTTACCTAATAACTCCACGATGATATTCAATATAAGCGTTTTGAATAATAATATTAATAATGGTTACAGCTAGACACTGGCAAATAGTAAAGAGGTCATTTGAAGGCAGATACGCACTGATCAGGTATTCGAGCGTCACACCGTTGCCGAAGGTGGGTCTGACGCTTCCGTCAATCGCAGTATGGCCGCGGCACAGCTCCACCAGGTCCGCAGACACATCCAGCGTGCTCTCGCAACCGGGGAACATATCCGCCGCCACACAAACAATACTGACCAGGTATTCGAGCGTCCTCCCGATGTCGAGAATGGATTTCACGCCGCTGCAGACGACCGCAGCGCGGCTGCGGCCCAGCTCCGTCAGGTCCGCTGACACGTCCAGTGTGATCTCGCCCTCACGGTGCACGCCTCCTGCCACGCAAACAGTTTATTAACATGCTAGCGTTTGTACCAGTTCGAAGCAACTGTCAAACAATCAAAAATGTCAGTAAAACCCTGTTAAGAAACTGATATAATTTTGGTTTATTATAAGCTTTTTTTTATTTTTATTGAATGCACTATAATAAAAATGAAAAAAAAACTCTTTCAAAAACAAATGGGTAAATGGAGGCAAGAAAATATCTAGTTACTCGTACGAGTACGATCGGTGAAATTATTAGTGTAGAGCCATTATAACTAGACATTGTTTTTGATGTTAACCATGGGCCGTATTCTAACTTTTAAACATGTTTTAAAGACACGATCCTACTTCAATACAACTCCAACGCATTAACTACGCAATACAGCGAGCGCCTAATCGTCTGAATCAGACATAAAATATCAGAATCAGCTTGAAAATTATTCCGATGCAGAGTTGAATTGGAGTCAATACAACTTTAAAATTGGCTGATTATTTGTCGTGTGTTGGAGTTAAATATGTTTGAAAAAGATTGTGTTTTTAATGCAAAGAGTAGTATGACTATACTATAACTAACTTTTTAATGTATTGTTTATGTATTTTAAAATTAGAATTAATACGGCACCATCATCCTTCGACGCCATCTTGCGTAAAAACCGCGTACGTACATTAAATTCTTACACCTTAGAAAGTGAAAGTGCGTGGTGCAGAATGGAATCTTGTAATGTGCGAGACTTAAGCATGTTTTCAGCCCCAATGCGATACATATAGTGTTTCAGCTGATCCTGGATAATTTTACCGACGAACTAAATATCTGCAAAAACAACTAAGTAGGTATACCTAATCAAGTAATTATCATCATATTTAATTAATTCATAAATAACGGTAAGTATAGACACTTTATAATTGCCTGAGTAACCAATTTAATGTTGGGAGGCAGTCGTTACGAGCACTGGTACATCACTAATTCGTGTTAAACAAAGATGGTAATTAAGAAAGAAGGTAACTTACAACAGTACAGGTTGTACCTGCTGCCCCGACTATCCTAGCTGTCTCGTAAAATCAACCCCAGCATGTCACCTGGGCCTAGTAGGTACGGCGAGTGCGACACGAATGCAAATTATACAGGGAGGTGTTCGGGAATACCAATATTATTCACCAAGGACTAATATAAACTAAGTATCCATCCATTTAACTTCTACAAACAAGGTTTGACGTATAATAACTAAGTTATAATGTATGTACGGTATGTACTATTGAAAGATACTAACAATAATGTTAGTCAGATTTTTAACTATTAGCATTATCTGCTAGCATTCGGTTCTCCGAATGCTAGCCGACAACGCTTTATAAAAGGAGCGGATCAGATTTCCTAATCCCTGTCGAGTTTGGAAAGGTAGAATTTTGTGTTAATTAATAGGTGCCAATATCATCAAACTAAGGTGGGTGGAATCGCCAAAGTGAAATTCTGAGCACAACTTAGCAAAATAAACACAAGCCTCATTCATTAAAAAAAATTGTATATATCGAAATGGAAACTATTTGTAAGTTGACTTCTTCAGAAGTTACGTTGCCACCTTTGTCCTGGGTTGAGAAGTTTTGCTGTACACAAGTTGTACAAGTAGGTCGTAACTTCTTTTTCTATTTCGATGGATACCATTTTTTAACCGACTTCAAGATTTGAAAAGAGGAGGTTCTCAATTCGGCGTGTATGTTTTTTTTTTTTTTTAATGTTTGTTACTCCATAACTCCGTCATGTCTGAACCGATTTTGAAAATTCTTTTTTTGATTGTAAGTTTATATATACAGATTGGTCCCGTTTTTGTCAAAACGCAGTTCTGATGATGGGATCCATGAGGAATCGAGGGAACTCCTCAAATCTTAAAGGCATACATATAGTAATTTTTATATTTTTATCAACAAAACCATCATTTTCATTCAAAACAGTGACATTTGATGAAGTAGAACTGCTGATGATGATCAGAACGGAACTCTTCAACGACGCATAGTTCACGTTTGGCGATTTGTCCTCTTCGCTGTGTTTGTTTAGCAAGTTTAATTGTCAGGACAAATTTTTGTCAAGCTCAAGTTCTGATGATGGGATCCATGAAGAATCGAGGGAACTCCTCAAATCTTAAGGGTTTACACATAGTGATTTTTGTATTTTTATCAACAAGTCAAGCATTTTCATTCAAAAGAGTGACATTTGATGAAGTGGAACTGCTGATGATGATCAGAACGGAACTCTTCAACGACGCATAGTTCACGTTTGGCGATTCGTCCCCTTCGCTGTGTTTGTTAAGCAAGTTAGATTGTCAGGACCAATTTTCGTCAAGCTCAAGTTCTGATGATGAGTTCCATGAGGAATCGAGGGAATTCCTCAAATCTTAAAGGCATACATAAAGTCACTTTTGTATTTTTATCAACAAATCAAGCATTTTCATTCAAAAGAGTGACATTTGATGAAGTGGAACTGCTGATGATGATCAGAACGGAACTCTTCAACGACGCATAGTTCAAGTTTGGCGATTTGTCCTCTCCGCTGCGTTTGTTAAGCAAGTTATTTCATTGTATGGAATCTAAGTGCACCATCCCATCTACAATAATGCTTCACCGGCTACCCCCATGGAAGTCGGTTTTTTTTTCTTAAAAATTATTATGTATCTACGCGGCTCATATTTATTTTGCAAAGTTGTCGACTTACTAAATAAAGACTTTAACCGACGACAGTAACCGGCTTTCAAAGTAACATCGCTAGAAATACCTATAAGTCAACCTGAATCACAAAGGGAGTGTAAATGTTTTTGAAAACTTCATCTGCATTACTAAATAATTTCTATCTCGCAACGATATGCCCGTTAATTTTCACGACATCAAATACCAATATTTACTTTGCAGACAAGATGCATATCTAAGTAGATACCATATATACCACCATGTGTATTCTAAAGCAATATGGTATAATATCGTGGTAATATCCTAATATCTTAAACCAACTGAAATAAGATTTACATTGAAACCAACGCAATTCGCTTTAGGTTATGAATATGAAATATTCAAGCGAGGAGACACAGCTGCTAGGTACTGAATATTCGATCTATTAGACGGAGAGCTGGCCACGTCAGATATGACACAATAATGAGAGCAACGAAACCCCTCTAGTTAGATTGCTTGTTTCTATATCCGGACATCTGGCAGCTGTAAAGTGGTGGAGGTAAAATAATGCAAATAACTTGAAGAAAACAAATCTTAGAGTACTCGGTTTGTTGCAATATTATGGGAAATTATGTGGTTAATTAGATTATATCATAGCCAGAAGTTCCTGTTGGGGGAAAGTAGTGCCGTCGTATAATACTCGTACAATTTATAGTTTGTCGGCTACTGTTTAGGTTTCCGCAATAATACACAACGTGTTTTGTTTTTATGTTAAAATATAGGCCCTGCCCTCTATAAATAATACAACTTCGGCAGTTTTTACCTACTTTGATATTACTTTTTTCCAACTCTGTCTGTCACTCTGACCTCCACCCATTAAAAGTTGCCAGATGCCCGGATCTATCAATAAGGATGGTAAAACAATCCAAATAGTCAGGCTTTATTGCTCTCATTCTTGTGTCATATCTGTCGTGGCCAGCTCTTAGTCCATTTATGTTCTGACAGGTAGGTATGAGAAGGTAATAAATGTATGAGTAATTGTTCCGATACTTATGCGTCTAGTCGAGCTCGAGAGCCGCGTCATTACGGTAAACTTCGGTGAGCTTCGACAGTTACGAATGCGCTTAATACAAGTATCTTATATGGTAACAACAGTTATATAAGTCGTAATTAATAGATTTTGTGCAGGAATTTCGTTACGTGAAAATATCAAAAATAACATATGCTTCTCGTTATTATAAAATGTAGGTACGCCGCCACTATCCAGGTTACCAACTTATTGATAATTTAGAAATATATATAGTTTGAGTACTTTTAAGGTAATAAAGGATTAAATTTTATTATTCAAAAATGTAAACCGTACTAGGATTTAATATTTTTTAAATGTGCCGGAGTAAGGGCAGAATCGATGTGTGTGTTCATGTGCTGTGGTAAGGAATTTATTAATTACATCGTTGGTTCATCGCCCGCTCCGCGTGCCGTGAGCTGCGCTCTCGCACACACGCTGACTGCGCCAGTAATTGAATGTGCTACGTGTACGTGAACGCCAGACCAATTCACGCGTGCCCAATTTCATGATACATCCGATACCAACGATATCATGTGACAATGAACCAGATCTGTATTCAGGAACTTAAATTTATGCAACGTAATTGTCAGACCAGTGCACAAAATTCTGGAAACGTTTAGGTAAACATTTCGAGCATAAGCACAGCAGGTACTTAATTATTTTTTACGGGTATAAATTATCGGGGCTTGACTATTCTTAGAAAATCTGTTTGTAGTGATTACCTCATTTGCCTACTCTCAATCGAAAAAACGGTATAACTGACATTGCGCGTTTATATTTATATGCCATAATCTGTTTTTAAAAGGGATATCTTATTTTGCATTATATGTAAATACCAAAATTACAATGCGTAATGGTATTATTATGGTTCCACCACTTATTCTTGTTCCAAATTTTGACTAATAGCAATAGTAACACAATTCTGACTGCTGAATTTTTTTTTATAAACATGGGTAAGACCAATGTTACCAATGATTTATCCAAATAACCCTTTCTTTCGGCAGTCGGTTAAAAAGAAGGTTTGAAGGGACTACTCCTTTGCCGATCTGTCATGTATTAAAAAAATAATGAGTTAAAACCTTACCAATGCCTCCGGTTACAAAAACTGGGATGTCGGCCAAGTCAGCGGCGACGAGGGTGCCAGCGACGGTGGTAGCGCCGTCCAGCCCTGCCGCGGCTACGGGCGCCAAGTCCCGGCGCGACGCCTTCACCACGCCTTTAGCCTTGGCGAGGTACTCGACTTGCTCCCGAGACAGACCGATGGTCAGCTGACCTTTTAGAATAGCTACAGTAGCTGGGACAGCGCCCTGTAATTAGTAAATACTTGACACGATGATTTTATAGGCAAAGAAGAGTGAACGTCCTATTCGTTATTATACTATACTATTTTTTTTTATAGATTATTAATGTAGATACTCAAAGTGTAGTTAAGAACATATTAGAACAATAAGGACTAAAAATTTTAAATAAAAAAGAACCGACTTCACTTAGCGTCTACCTTCAGCTGCTGTAAAAAATACTCAAATCACTATAGGTGTGCCACTAATAGTTGAAGAGTTCCCTCGATTTCTCCAGGATCCCATCATCATATCCTGACCTGGTTACAATGGGACCAACTGTGAAGTATACTCTTTCAAACAAAAAAAATATTTTCCAAATCGGTCCATCCGTCTTTGATTTTATTTTTAACCACGACGGTGGCAAACAAGCATACGGCCCGCCTGATGGTAAGCAGCTACCGTGGTTTATGGACGTCTACAACTCCAGAGGTGTCACATGCACGTTGCCAACCCTTTACAAAAAGGAGGATTGACTGTGTTGACGGCTAAAGGAACAAGAGGATCCCTCATCGTCAACACACTGGGTCCACTTTAAGCTCTTAGGCAACCTTACGCACCAACAGGAATACAACACTATGAGTAGGGTCTAGTGTTATTTGGCTATAAGGTGGAGGTACTTCCCCAGTCGGGCTCTGCTCCAGATTTGAGCGAGATGACATTCGCTGTGCTGTCCGTACCACACCATAGCGAGATGACATTCGCAGCACCCATACCTCACTTTTGGACGTAGTTTAAGGACATACCCGGATCGAGAATTCGTCCTTTCGGTATCTAGATACCTGGAGTATAAATAGTGTTTATTCAGATCAGATTATCTACAATGCAATTAATTATAGAGCTTATGAGTCCCGGAGAAGGACATAGGATAGTTTTTAGGCTGGAATTCATCCTATAACGGGTGAAAAGGGGGTGGAAGTTTGTATTGGGAATTAATAACCGCTTAACCGATTTAGATGAAATGGGGTATGTATGTACATACATAGTTTGAGTTCTGGGAAAGGATATATAATTTTTATTATTGAGGGGGTAAACTGAGGGTGGATTACTAATTCCACGCAGACGCAGGCGGAGTACAGAAGGCGCGGGCAAATGCGTTATATTTATTCATATAAATCATATAATATTTGGCACTAGGCCGTGGTAAAATTATTAATTTTAATCCAATCTCAGGAGCGCGTATCCAGACTGCGCTGCGTTAACAAAGTTTACCACAAACACGGCTCAGAGGCTCTTGCAATTAAATTTTGTGTGATATGACCAACTTAAATTATATTTGAATCTTGAAGCAAATCAAATTATTTTTGTTCAATATTTTTTGATTTGAAATTTTTTAAAAGTAGTTACACTACTATATATAAACTGAAAATAGATGTCATATACTTCAGAAAAAGTGACCAAACCCTCCGGTGTCCTAGGCTAGATTTGAACTGGCGTCTCCAGCTTTCGCGGCTGACGTCCTGACCACTAGACCACCCGGTCACGGCGGAACTTGACAAATTTTCTCATGTATATGCAATCTCTGAATTTGAAACGGCTAGGCGCCGTCAACGGTATATAATGCCCTTAGAGTATGGTCAACCATACTCTAAGGGCATGCGCAGTACGTGCTTGCACCTCCTATCCGAATCTCTTACGTGGTTCTGGTATAGCGAGAGAGATGGTGCTGCCATCTATGAATCTTGAAGCAAATCAAATTATTTTTGTTCAATATTTTTTGATTTGCATTTTTTTTTTAAGTAGTTACACTACTATATATAAACTGAAAATAGATGTCATATACTTCAGAAAAAGTGACCAAACCCTCCGGTGTCCGAGGCCAGATTTGAACTGGCGTCTCCAGCTTTCGCGGCTGACGTCCTGACCACTAGACCACCCGGTCACGGCGGAACTTGACAAATTTTCTCATGTATATGCAATCTCTGAATTTGAAACGGCTAGGCGCCGTTGACCATACTCTAAGGGCATGCGCAGTACGTGCTTGCACCTCCTATCCGAATCTCTTACGTGAATCTGAATCTTGAAGCAAATCAAATTATTTTTGTTCAATATTTTTTGATTTGCAATTTTTTTTAAGTAGTTACACTACTATACAGAGTGGTCTTTGACAACAGACCTTCCCGGAAATATTGCATCGTTTGAGTGATATACAGTTGATTTGTAATGGTTAGAATCATGAATTAAGTAAAAAATAATAAAACCAAATTTACTACTTTTTCACTGTGGTGATGACCCTATTGCATCTGCACTTCACGGATAGATTTCGTCATCGCCAACGGGAGAACTCGGAGTTTAAACTTATTAACGAGCGTTGACGTAATAGCACTGATGTATGATTGACGAAATGTCAAATAAATCAAATGCGAAAATATTAATATCAATTACTTTATTACTAATTGCCATAACTTACACTATCTTCACATACGGCATTCTAATGTTCCTCCGCGTCTTACAATGCTCGCTCCAGCCCGTGCACGAGACACGATGTCGGTCATGTCGGTGCACATGAGATGGTGTCTGCTCTTCAACATTTTTGCAACGCATTGGAACCATAACATAACATCTTTTATAACAATCACCAGCAGTATGATTCGCGGACAGGACGATCTCGACCAAGTAAAACTTAAAACCTCTGTAGGTATTTTGTAAGCGTGAAGGCGCATGCTTAAGAACTTTTAGTAGGTACTGTGGTGACTCATTCCGAAATATCGACCCTCTGATCTCGAACTTGCAGGACTCTTTCTCTAGTCTAACCGCAAGTTGCACAATGGAACCTCCACGTTGGTCATTCTGAGCTGCTAGATGTACAATGGGCTGATTTTTGGTAGCACGTAATAATTCTCCTGTGCCCAGTTGGATGCGGTGGTGGATATTTTTCTCTTTGTCGTCGTAAACTTTTAGCCGCAATGTAGTTCTATTCTAGCATATCGTTTAAAAAAGAGTAAATTAAAATAATTACGAGCTTCTATAGGCATTTTTATTTGAAGAATATGACATATGACAATAAGTACGTTTAATGACAATTTCTTTTCAAACATCAGACTTCTTGTCGATTTCCAACTACGCAAAGAGGTTCGCCATTTATTTAAAATGTTTTGGTTCTAAGTATTTGAAGTAACGCATGCACGTATTCTTAGAGAATTCAACCCGAATGGAATAGCCATGTCTGTCATTTTCTATACAAAAAAAGTCTGCCGATTTTTGCGGGGGAGGGGAACGTCAAATGTATGGCTATTCGTACGTAACGGACAAATAGCTACGTCAGATAAACGTCAGTCCATACATATGTATAACCACTGGTGATATGTTTTCGGCAGAGGGGAACGCCTGTCAATGGCGACTCCGGTTGGTTGAATTCTCTAAGCACGTATTGCATACCTGCTCATTTTACCCGACAACATTTTAATCTATTCGAAAATAATTTTGTCAAACGTGTTAACGAGCTAAAACCTTTTTATCAGTCAGATATATTTATGACGAGGTTACGATATCATCTTTAATTGTTTATGACGACTTGATGACTGCTTAGTATTTATTGATTAATTTTGAGTTGTTGTCAATGTCACCATTTGAACTAAATATTTTTTGTGGTTAGAAATATTATTAATTGAATAAGAAATAACATAAAACTTCACCTAAAATTTAACAAGTGGAGCCACAAAGAGAATTGCGTTTGAAAATGCTGCAACTGTTTTTACAGCATTACAAGCAAATCTAAGAATGGATAAACGACAACAAATTACCATAATATCCTGTCATCTAACAATTGTTTACAACATAAAGCTCTATAAATGGAGTACGCTTCGCCTCATCTTTCCAAACAAAAAAGTCTGCCAAAATCTGAGGGGGGCGAGGTAGCACGCATGTGAAGTTTTCTAGTCAAAGGTACATCATTGTCGGTTGTTAATACAGTTTATTTCTAAATGAATTTTTATGGCAGCAACGCTTTATTGACAACCGACAAAGATGTACCTTTAACTTGAAAACACCAAACATATTTGACATATTATTTTTATACTTCATAACACTAAATGGAGCAATAGATAGTCGACTGTACACGTGTTAACATATGGTTCATTATTGGATGCAGTCTTTGGAAATGTCAAACAAAAAAGCCAAGGATCATTTTTGATTGTATTTTCACACAAAATATAGAAGACAGCAATCCTTAAGCGCATTAAATATGGAGAAGTGTCAAACGTCAAATAGTTACTGCCCGTCAGAAAGAAAACGATTGTCTTTGAATCGATTCTGTAAACGAAGCTTGATTTTCGATTTAGGTTAAATCTTTTATTACGAAAGTAATGGTAAATAAAGTAAAACTGTACTTACATCTGAAATGGTATTTCATCTTTTTGTAAACTAGACGAAATATAACATTTTTTACATCCAAAAACAGCGCATAAGGGCATTTTCACGGAGCTTGTTATCCATCGACAGCGATGACGAAAATGGCGTGGCATCGATTATTGAAATAGTTTTTATAGATGTACTAGATTTTCCGCCAATACTTTTGACAGAGGGGAAATGATACTCAGGGCCTCTCCTGGTTTAGAACTCTCTGGTTTACAAGTAAGTTCATTGACCAGTCACCTGTTTAGGGTTAGCACTAAGTAGTTTGTTGCGTGAATGTTTCAAAGGCTATAACACGGTTACACATATTTACATAGTTTCTATGGGGGAAATATAGTGCTATTGCTAAACTATCTCCCATTTCCGTAAAGGTCCATCGTGGACTTGCACCGTGTATATAAACTGAAAATAGATGTCATACACTTCAGAAAAAGTGTCGAAACCCTCCGGTGTCCGAGGCCAGATTTGAACTGGCGTCTCCAGTTATATATCTTTTTTTACTATATGGATAATTCTTTCTTTGTTTGAAGGGTATACTTGATAGTTGGTCCTATTGTCATCAAGTCAGGATCTGATGCTGGGATTTGGAAAAATCGAGGGAACTCTTCAACTATTAAAGGCACTCCTATAGTGATTTGAGTATTGTTTACAGCAGTAACTCGGGCATTTGTTGGAAAGGTGGAGCCTAAAGTGAAGTAAGTTCTTTTTCACCTCACTGGCTCGGAAAGCTCTTTTTTATTCTTTAAAAATAGATATCAAAACCATAGATTATATAAGTCCCAGATAGAGTGCGGATAACAAAATTTTGTGATTCCATAAAGAGCCAGTGTCCTCGTCGTTACGCACTACACACACATACGCACAGCAATAATGAGCCGCTCCCCCGCCATTCGTGTCCAAACGTCTATGCAGTCAAGAGCAGTTAAAAAATAATTAAAATATGCCGTCGTGCGTTGTCAAATGCTGCAGAAATGCCACCGGTCGAAAGAAAAAAACGGATGGGATAACTTTTCACCGTTAAGTAAACAATTAATTGCGTAATCACATTAAATATCAGTAATTTCATAAACTATTAACTTCATGGTAGCGGTGTTGCCAGGTGGTTGAATAGGGAAACTTCCCGAATGTAAAGGGGTCTATAATCGCCGCGATATGGTGTCAACACGATATGAACCAAACACAACTTGATGTTTTATTTCACGCACATTTTCAACTAATATTAACATATTACCTAATAGTTCATAAATTATAAGTTTTTGAAAGCAAATTATATTCCTTAGTATTTTTTGAATAAAATTAGTTAATAAACTAAACTATATATTTCTTAAAATAATTACAAAAATTGCGTAAAACATAAAGCTCATATATTATCAAGTCGTAGGTTGAATGCGTAAAATTATGCCACAATGAGTGATCTGTCCAACTTTTGTCTCATTCTAACTATCGCTCCCTCTCACTCTGATCGGTTGACTAGTCGCTTTAGTAAGCGACTGGTCAAGCGATTAGAACGAAATTGAACTATAGTTAGAATGAGAGGTTAGCTGTCAAACCGGTTGTGTTGATCGATCTAGGTGCATTTTTAACCGACTTCAAAAAAAGGAGGTTCTCAGTTTATGTGTGTGTATATATGTTTGTTCACGATTATCTCGCGTTTGGCTGAACCAATTTTGATGCGGATACAGCTGTATTTTTTATCTATCGCGTTCGTGAAAACAAAATATACGTTTAAATAATATCTAATACACTGAACTTTACTGTAATAAAATTTACCACGCCGCAGCATTGCGTAGTTCCATATTTTTCGAAAAAAAGGAGAATTTTCTGAGCTACGCTTTTAAAGGATTCACATTCAATGATTCGTAACTCATATTTGCCATAATTAATATCAGGTATTACAAAATTTTCACAACCTTGTTCAAATTAAAAATAATTTTGTGAATTCCATTGAATTACTATGGAATTTAACGGTTCGAAGACCTCCGTCTACACTAACGCCTCTAGCGGAAATTCGTACGCGATAGTCATCATTCATATTCAGAGGCGATTGTCTATGGTTGCGGAAATTTGTCTATTGTAAGATTGTAACTGATTTTTTTTATGGAGGTCATAGACAAATTTCCGCAACCATAGACAATTGTCTATGAATTGATGAATTCAGATCAATCGTGTCGAGCG
The DNA here is from genome assembly GCA_947086415.1 of Pammene aurita. Classification (NCBI taxonomy): domain Eukaryota; kingdom Metazoa; phylum Arthropoda; class Insecta; order Lepidoptera; family Tortricidae; genus Pammene; species Pammene aurita. The sequence goes on from OX352289.1 coordinate 20,525,540, forward strand.
ACAAATGCCACCTTCTTATCGAAATCGGTTTTGTAGTTTAGGAATGACAGTGTTATAGACAACATACAAATAATATAGGTGTACTTGCCCTTGTACCCCACGTGCCTGATATAAATATAAATTCAATTCAATTTAATGATCATTTATTTCGAAAGTTTCCATATTATATTAGTACATTTTATTTCTACTAAATTAACTAGTAGTCCGCCTCGAATTCAGAACTCGCGATTTCCTTGCAAACGAGATGACCAATATAACAAGACCTTTCTGAAGATTTTTTTCCGCCTTCTAGCTCCACAAGCCCTTGAACGATCCTGCTCATATACGAACTCACAAATTTTATGCATCTCTGCTACAACCCCAACAAATTTCATAAAGATCACAAAAACGTTACTAAAGTTATCGCGGAACAAACTCTCAAAATCAAAAAGCCATCGAAATGCCGAGCCGTCCCAGTAGCCGAAGTTGTTTGTAAGAACTCACTTCGCTCGTTCGATAACATCTTATAATTATGCCAGAAAGCCCACTGTCCACGACTGTGGCTAGAAGGCTGTCGTAAGTAGGTTTTGCACGATGGAAAATTATCAGTGAGCCCCATATAAAAAAAGCCAGAACTCATAGACCTGGCTGAACTGAATCCCGCTAAGTGTGTGTTGCGCCTAATCTTACCAAAAGCAAGCCATGTAAAATTAGCGGCCAAGACTCACAACACAAGCTCATAACGCTTTAGCGTCTGCTAGATGGTTGCCAACAAGGCTGACGACGAAGCTCAACCTGACTGAATTTTGGTTCTCTAGTGTGAAACGGTTTGAGATAAGGTAAGTTTATAATAATACGCTTTTAGTTGGGTTCACCTTGGCCATATTAAAAAGGTATGATAAATGCTTAAAATAATAATATTGGGTCGAGAAGAGAGGCCGGACACACTCAAGTCGTGTCCTTTTATTAATTTCGAATTTAGATTTTTTATATCATTATTTTTTCTTTTATCCGCCTCTTCAGAAATATATTTCATCAAATTTATTAAAACAGGTGCTTATTAATTCTATTTAAACATATATATTAATAATCTATTTTTTTTTATTCAAAAATACTGTATTCTTAATCGGGAAAATTTGTATTACATGGCAACACTCGTCTGGACACACACATTCAAACTAGCCGCCATCTTGCGTCACAGTTTGTTGTACAGCCATGCTCCGTCCTTTAATTTTTTTCGTCCAAGATCAAAACTGCATTTTATTCACAAGAGTGCAAAGAATATTTGAAATGCGAACGTGATATTAGTCACTTTTTTTAAACATAATAACATGTAAAGGCCACTCCAGACGGGACAATCTTCGCCCATCTGATTAAATTTTCTGATCAAATCAGGTGCTATGGACGCAAAAATTATTTTATATTTAATTGTATTCAATTAAAAACATTTAGTGTAAACAATATTGTTTCATGATTTTACTATAAAATGCTTTAAATATTTCAAGAAATATTATTTTGATCGATCCATTTTAATGAGGGTTTCCGCGATTGAGATTTTCACTAGATGGCAGCACCGTGACGACAGGTCTTTTTGGCAGTAGCTGTCAAAATCCACCAATCATAAAATATATGGTTAAACATGATTGGTAGATTGTGACAGCTAGACCTCTCGCCACGGTGCTGCCATCTAGTGAAAATCTCAATCGCGGAAACCCTCATTGATGAACTACCTGTCACAGAATAATTCGAAAATTGTGCATTGTTTTTGTTTTATCTGTGACATGTAACTTTTTAATTTTAAAAAGTTAGTTTTGTTTACTTATATTTTTAAGTTTCAGATTGCGTTTTTTATTATTTATTAATGTAATATCTGCCATCACCTTTCAATAAATATATTAAATCAACGCAAAGACCAGCTGAGATATTTATGTAGGTACTTATGTAGGTACTTATGTAATACATTTTTCGTGATATATGTGACTTTGAGGTTATGTAGAGTTTTGTATCGAATTATCATTTCAAGTTCTTTCTTTCAGTGTAAAATCATATAATTGAAGCGAAAACTAGTGCTAAATGAAGTCCAAGATCGTTTGTTGCATAGGAGCAAGTGCTGCATATTGTTACAAAGCAAGAAAACACTATAATTTTACAGGTTTAAGCACCAAGCATCCCGCTACGTACAACAGACTTTTATCAAGCCTTTGAAATGTTTTCCTTTATGTACCTACATACCTAAGCTATGTATAAAATAAATAAACACCAAAACTCTTTATTGATTATTCAATTATACAATTCGTACATTAGATTAAATAAGTGCCTACCTAAAATAGTCGTCAAACGAAATGATAAAAGGAAATCATAATAAATAAGTAGGAGTATACTGAGTGATATAATATATGTAAATTAACATGACTCTCTTATTCATACAGATAATGAAGCTAATCCTGTTCCATTAATATAATAATCTATAAACCATTCCCAATAATATATAAACTGAAAAGTTGTATTTTCTGGTAGATATAGTTAGTTACTCGTTTTCCTCGACTGGCCTTATGATTTTAGCATTCATTGTAAGTATCATTGTTTCATTCCTTCCTGGATGTCAACTATTGTATTTTGAACGCATAATCTTCTGTCATTTTTATGTTGTTATTTTAATTTCTTCGCACCTCTTTTTAATTGTAAAGTCATAAATATATCAGAATTATCAATTATTTTATTATTCAATGCAGAATTACAATTTTCGAAATGATGTACAAATGCGCGCGACAGGCGTCCAAAAAATACTAAGTTTTGTTTGATGTACATTGCTGCTTTTCTATGGAGCAATGCTGCTGTTCGATTCGCTTAGTGTTGCTATATTTTTGTTTGATGTACATTGCTACTGCGTTCGTTGGCTGGCCAGACTATATTTTCCTCGCTTTAGTGAGGTGAAAAGATTTGTATTACACACGGCTGCAAAGTTATTTTTACGTCTCGTGTGTTGCAACACGTGCTACGCTCAGGATTCTATTTTTGAACTACTCGCTTCGCTCAGGATTCTATTTTCGAACCACTCGCTTCGCTCGCGGTTCAACCATAGAATCCATTCGCTAGCTCGTGCTTCAATTCCACACTCGCGGTTAAAATACAACTTTGCACCCTTGTATAACAAATAACTATTTTTTGTTTAAAATTATTATGTACTTATCTTCATTATTGTCATTAATTACATAACTAATTTTTAACTTATTTTTCGCATTCATGTTATGCATCTAATTTAGTTAAACTAGTTTATAATTTGAAATAAATCGTATGTTGTATAATATTATTATAGTATTATAGTATAATAATATTATTATAGTATAATAATATTATTATATGTTAATGTGGGAATAAATGCCTGTATTATTATGTAGGCCATTTCGTTAACTGCAGTAGTAGTTTATGAAATGGTCGATCACATCATGATGGGTTTTGGGCGTTTTGGTTCGATCTGAGTTATACAATAAAATAGTTAACGCACTGCCACTTCATGAAATGAGTTAAAGGTTAAGTACATTACTTACCAAGGACTGTAAAAGAAAGAAAGCCCGAAATCGCAGGTATTTGTGACCCGAGCCGCAGGCGAGGGTTGTAAATATGCGATAAGGGCTTTCTTTTTACTGCCCGTGGTGAGTACACAATTTTACGTCCCACCTGGCCATAATGCGAGTTTTACCGTACGCGTAGCGTGCGGTATTACTCACATTATGGCCAGGAGTGACGTAAAATGTATAATTATATTTTTACCTTTTCTCTTATGATATTTTCGACAGCCAGCGCAGTTTCCAGATTTTGTGGGTAGGGCATGCCGTGAGTGATAATTGTGGACTCCAGGGCGACGATAGGGCTGCCAGCCGCCTTGGCGCGGAGCACCTCGTCTGAATAGACCAGCGCCTTCGACGAGTGCCGACGTAGGCCGAGCCTCGCACGCGATGCACCCAATATGCTGCTCCTTAGATAGGACATTGCGGTATGAATGCAGATCGAAACTGCAACAGAAATAATCAAAGTGTAAGATGTTGACTGGCATAAGGAAATTACCATCTTGCACATCAGGTACACTAATGGTATAGTCTCAAAGAACGCGGAAATTGGCTCCCCATACTTGCTTTATTAGTACTTTTACTTACCCTCTTAAAAACTTTCTATCCGCCTCTCTATAGATAATACTATATTTGTGAAGTTTTTATATCAAAGTTACATATATAATTGTCGGTTGTTATTAGAGTTTAATTATTTCTAAATTAATTTTGATGGCAGAAACGTATTATTGTCAACTGACAATGATGTAGGTACTCGTACCTTTGACTTGAAATCGTCACATTTATAACGCAAGTCTCTGCAGGACTTACAAAGCATTTTCGCTACATGCCGGGACACGGCTACGGCCTAGCGCTACGTGGGGAGGTCAAAAAAGGCGAGTGGCAATCCCGGAATTCCGGTATTAGCCCATACAAGCAATACCGGTATTGCATGCCCTAATCGTAAATGTAGACGCCACCGCCATGAGCATTGTTTGACTCAGTTATGCAACGTCGTGAACGTTGTGTACCTACAATACTTTTTCTACGACAACACACTAAATTTTAGACAAAATTTAAGAAACAATATATTTTCGCTCACCTCTATTGCAGATATTTCATTAACAAAAGTGAAACACTATATTTCAAGTAGGTACACTAACACATATACATAACAAAGAAAATGTAGGTAACTAATATTTATCTACACTCATATTGTAAGTTCTCTAAAACGTGTTCGAAAACGGTAGGCAATGGCTAGCATTACCACGACCGATTTTACTATGATAAGCTTTTTATCCGTAGCAGTAACGTAATTTTAACTTTTCATGCTCAATTATTGATGTGCTATGAGTTTTGATAACATAATGTACACCTGCACCCTCCCGACGTCGACGCCGACAGCCCGACACGCGCCCGCGCGACCGCCGGCACACGAGAGTTGGCCATGGTGGCCGTGCAATGGCGGCCATTCTATGGTGTCCAAATAAGGCATTTAGAATAAATAATATGAGTGTAGATAAAGCAGTGTATGCAACTGTACGTAATTAGGCCTTAAAACACTCGTGTGATCTTATTATGAAATTCGCCTGCGGCTCATTTCATAAAACCACACTCATGTTTTAAGGACCCTTATTACGTAACAGTTACATAAATTACTATTAAGGGACCTTTTAGCGAACCTTAAAAATCAAAATTTGATTATTTGCGTCTCTTTCACTCAAATGTGGAGAGAGAGAGATAGACATAAATAAAGAGGGTATCGAAATTTACGATTAGCCCCTAAACCATGCTCTGAACGCGCAGCAAAAGTAAAAACGGCATTGTGTCTCTGGCACTGTCTCTGGTATTTAGTTTTTTAAAGTTTTTGAATATTTTATTCATGATATTTACCTTAATGCTAACCTAAATATGTAATTTATTTAATTTACTTTATTTCCTCGCACATTTGGAGAAAAGCGTTAAATATGCCTCGTCCGGAATAGAAATTCGTGGACTCGTCTTATATTTTCGGACTCGGCTGCGCTTCGTCCGTGAAAATCGCTCGTCCACGAATTTATCTTTCCTGTACTATTGTTCTAAAATCGTGACTACACGGGACACTATCATATCGGATGTTTGCTATGCAATATAAAGTTTAAATTCCATGTACTTTTTGGACTTATTTGATTTTCTGAAGCAACTAATATAGAGTTTGTAGTACAGAATATATAATTTTATAATGTGTGGTTCAAATTGAGAAAACGTGGCGGATTTCATCTCATCTTTGATTGTTAAATTATGACGAAGCCTGGGGTTGATCTTTTGTGTATACAGCTGACGAAGCCTGCGTTGCGGATTATAAAATTGCAGTTGAAATAATTATGTATGTATTAAATAAATTACTTCATCTTACCAAGATGAATACTAAATTTTGTCAACCTTTGCTGGTTTTTAATCCCAGCGCAAACGGAATTTATAATTTTAACTTATATACCCTATCTTATCTTATCATGTGTACCCTAGCCTTTGGACGCCTGCAACTCTGTAGGTAATTAGAGGTGTCGCATTAAGAGACAGGAATATTGAATTAATTATAAATAAATAAAATTATAAAGACTAAAATGAAATAGTAATTTTAAATATTACACGAGAGATTATTTTCGAATATCTAAGTAGTTAAATACAAAAGTGCTTTGTAGCAAAGCTCCTGCACATGAAATATGTGATACTCGTACAGCCGCCATCAGATATATCGGAGCGGCCAAGGTGGTCACAAATATCTGAACAACGCCTCTATTGTCAAGACGATAAAGTTCATGTTCAGATATTTTTGAGTACCGTGGACGCTCCGATATATTTGATGGTGACTGTACATTGCTCCTTAGTTGTAAATTCTACCATATTGATGTAGAAGCAATAAACATATTAGAACGTGTTAATTAGTTGATTCTGATTGGCTTCACTTTGTTGCTAAGATTCAAAGGAAAATGCACCAATTCCTCGAACCGACGAAGTAATTATATTCTCTTTGACCCGGACGCTGGATTCGAGCGCTTTGTACTACAAAGTAACTACACGTTATTAAAAGTCTAGTACGAAATTGTGATCCTTTTAAATTACTGAACATATGAAAGGGGCTTAATTGGAAAGGTTTGCGATATTGATTTTTTGATAAAAGCTTTACGGTTCGAGCGAGGACGACAGGACGTTTAGGGGTTGTTAAAAATTCAAAATTATTACCCTCCTATTTATGTATCACGTGGACACAAACCCTTTTTATATAAGTGAGCTTGTGCTATACATATACATACCTAGTCTAAACGCTAGATCAATGCGGATTAGGGACTTCACATACACAGAAGATTTCTTTGCAGAAGCATGCAGTTTTCCTAAAGTCACGATGTGTGCCTTCACCGGGAAATACACTAACACTTGAAAATCTATTTTACTTGTTGTTTAGAAGCCACAGTGGAAGCCACACACTTTTTAGGGTTCCGTAGCCAAATGGCAAAAATCGGAACCCTTATGGATTCGTCATGTCTGTCTGTCTGTCTGTCTGTCCGTCCGTATGTCACAGGCATTTTACTCGGAAACTATACGACGTATCTGAATAAAATTTACACATAAGGTGTATTTTGTATGCAGCTACTTAGTTATGTAGTTCAATTTGAAAAAAAAAAACATTTTTAGGGGGGGCTCCATACAGGTAACTAAATAAAAAAAAATTAACCAAATATCAACATGTGACACATCAATGGATAGGTCTTTCTAAATAACATTGAGGTTTCTTTGACTATTTTGTGATTAAGTGAATATTTTCTGAAATAATCGCTTCGAAAGTCAGAAAAGTTGTGTAGCCCCCCCCCCCCGTAACTTTTGAACCGTAAATTCAAAAAATATGAAAAAATTTGAAGAGATGTGCCTTATCATATCATATACTTAAAATTGTTAATTGTGTTGTTGTTAAAATTGTTTTGAACATTATCGGTTCAGCCATTTTTGAGTTATCTCCAAAAAACTTCTTCCATAGGCATCAGATACGACCTTTTGGTATTAGCAGGCCTATGAATCATCAATCATCATCAATAAGATTGAAATAGCTGTCAATCCATATTAATTTTGACAGTGTGTGGCAAATCTGTCAAGATTAATCATACTCTCATCGCGGCAACGGCAACAAAATATCAATCAATATTACTCATGTAACTATTATTGTTATGCACCATGCGAACCCCTTAAACACTGATTCAATGCAAAATACCTATTTCCTTCACTATAAAACATTTCCAAACATCGGCGACCCTAGCGATTGTGCGGGTACGCGGGAGGTGCGGGGTGCCGCGCGTTGAAGGCCGCTCCATTGTATTATTGCGTAGGTACGTAAACCGTAGGTATTTGCTTTTTCTATGAGTGATTCATATCTGTTCGTAAGAACTATTATATAATCTGTGGTATTAGTTTGGTTCTTATCCCATTGAAGGTACGGAACCCTCCTATGCTAGGTCCGACACGCACTTGGCCGGTTATTTTTAATTATTTTTATACCACGACGGTGGCAAATAAGCATAGCAGGCCCGCCTGATGGTAACAAGCCACCGATGCCTATGGACGCTTGCAACTCCGGAGGTGTCACATGCGCGTTGCCGACCCTTTACGTAAAGGAGGATTCACTGTGTCGACAATTAAAGGAACAAGAGGGACCCTCGACGTCAACACATTGGGTCCTCTTTGAGCTCTTTGGCAACCTTACTCACCAGCAGGGACACAACACAACACTATGAGTAGGGTCTAGTGCTATTTGGCTGAGGTTTTCTGTAAGGTAGAGGTACTTCCCCAGTCGGGCTCTGCTCCAGATTTTAGCGAGATGATGATTTGATGAGATGCCCTACCACACATAGCGATATGACATTCGCAGTACCCCCCCCTACCTCTCTTTTGGACATAGTTTAAGGACATACCTGGGTCCGGATGTGGTTTAAGGACACATCCGGGTCCAAAACACCTTAGGCACTAATAGGCTAAAAAGTAGGTAACTACCTGATCTACATTAGGAGGTAAATGATATTGCGTTGGCGGTCAGGTAGGTTTCCGATGAACGCAAATAGTAGCAAATAGCGTGGGATATGCACAGAACTGGGATGATACGCGCCGTTTTAGATCTATGGGGATGTATATTGTGTAGGCCCGTTTAATAAACTTCTGAAACCTGTATCTGTAGCAGTAGCGGAACTGCCTTTGTTTTAAATTAATTTTAAAACTCCTTTGCTAAACACAATGTCAGAGTAACCTAGGTAAGTACTATAGTTGCAACTATATTAAAAATATAATCGAATGCTTCGTAACACTTTTTGTAACAGAAACTTGGTTTTTGCACACTTTGCAGAGATGACATACTACTTAGAAGATACACAACCCAAAGAGAATGGGTTAGTCCGCCTAGTTATACTACTAGTTATACTACTAGTTATACGATATAACAAAATGAACAAAAAAAATCCGAATAGTTATACTGAGCAGTATAACTAAACGGATTCGATTATTTTGGATCGAGTTCGTCCAATTAGTAATATTCTTAAATACACAAGCGTCTAATAAAATGTATATCGATTTTACGTTTTTATAAAAAAATTTAACCCCCGACACAAAAAGAGAGGGGTGTTATAAGTTTAACGTGTCTGTCTGTGTATCTGTCTGTAGTACCGTAGCTCCCAAACGGATGAACCGATTTTCGTTTATTTTTTTGTGACATAGTCGTCATAGATAATTTTACCCCGAGTGTTCTTAGCCATGTTTCATGAAAATCTGTTCAGCCTTTTGAAGATAATCAGCTCTTTTCTAGTTGATGAGGGGATCTGACTAACTTCTGAAGAATGGGCAAGAATTATGTTTTCTGACGAATCCAGATTTATGCTCTATGCACATGACGGGCGGCGAAGAGTTTACAGACGGCCAGGTGAACGTTTTATTCCAGCCTGTTTTGAAGAAAAAGTTGCTTTCGGCGGTGGGTCTGTTATGATTTGGGCTGGAATCTCTTCAGAGAGTCGCACGCAATTAGTTTTGATAGAAAATGAAACGTTAACTAGTGCCAGGTATGTGGAAGAGATTCTTAATGAGCATGTAGGCCCATATTTAATTAATATGGGTGAAAACTCAATGTTCATGCATGACAACGCCAGGCCACACACCGCACAGATTGTGGAAGATTATTTTGAGGAGGTTGGCATCAACACTATGAACTGGCCCTCGAGAAGCCCGGACCTAAATCCGATTGAGCACGTATGGGACGAGTTCGGAAGGCGTGTAAGAAATCGAAACCCCGCCCCAGCTACACTTAGAGACCTGAAACAGGCGTTAGTGGAAGAATGGGCTAATATCCCGCAAGAACGCATAAGAAACTTAATAAACAGTATGCCCAATCGTTTAGAAGCTGTAAGAAGAGCCCGAGGAGGCAATACGAAGTATTGATATGTTTTACTTTTTTTTTGTTTTTAGTTTTGTGTGTGAGGTACCACGGTTGCTTTTTACCTATAATTAATTGATATCGTGTTTACTATGTTAATTAAATAAACAAGTGAATATCATCTCTAACTCTTAACATTGTTTTATTAACTATGCATTTATATATAATATACAATTTAATTCAGACTCCTAGCTTTATTATTTTAGGAGATATTATAGTTTTTCGTACTGACCCGAATTATTTGCAAGCGAGTGTATTTGTCCGCATAGGCGAAGTGTGGTGCCACCATAAGGATCAAATCCATGTCAAATCAAACGTCCGGTTTGCACGTCAGGTTGGTCGCCGTATACGGTCACCGAATCAGGTCGCCTGAAGGCGCATTTCCTTAGAGAATTCCACCCGGATGGAGTAGCCATGTCTGTCATTTCCGATATAAAAAAAGTCTGCCGATTTTTACGGGCGAGGGGAACGTAAAATGTATGGCTATTCGCACGTAACGTACAAATAGCTAGGGGAAGCCCGGGCAATACGCATAGTGTGGGTAAGAAGAATATCGGATTTTACCAAAGCTATACAATAGATAGCGTATCTAGGCTTGCTGAAGTCGGTAAAGTAGCGATACGAGAACGCCATGACTGTTCAATCAAAACTATAGTATATTAACTTTGGCTTAAATTGTGACTATAACTTTTTATCTACCTGTTAAACGTATTCTTGGCATAAACAATTCGAAATATTTAGTACTTCGGGTAAGACGGATATGGGCAAAACGGATAGCTATGCGTGTATGGAAAACACCAAAAAGGTACTAAATATAAAAATAACTTAAGATTTCTAATTTCTAGGCCCCAGCAAAACTAACAAACAAAAACTTCTCTTAAAACAAAAAAACCGAGAGAATAATTTATAGTGTTCTTTTTGGTATGTGCTGAAAGATGCATTGACCCACCCACCTATGGAATGGTACAAGGAGGATCGATCTCTCTTATAGGAAAACGGTCGAAAAAGTGTCCAGCGGTAAGCACTAAACAATAGTTCCAAATATCTCCGGGCGGCGCTAGGTATAGTTCAGCATTTGAAATGAATTACCGATATTTAATACTTATATGACATTCTAAATAAAATTAATATTCAGAGTGTTTTTCTTCTCCGCAAATAATTATTTTGTAAATATGTATGGATTTGATTTTTTAATATCAAAATTAATTTAATCAAATTTAATATCACTGTGGCGCCATCAGTTTATCGCCTTTTGACGGACATTTTTGTAACATAGAGATTTATATCCTTCTTGTATGTACCATCCATACACCCACCGAAGACAGACTCAGTGTAACCAGTATCAAAATAGGCCTATTAGGGTTGTACTTCTTATTCAAGGGTAGACAGCTATTTTTTTGATGAAAGCGATGCCTAATTCATATATTTGTCATATATGTATCCTTTTTGCCCTTGAGGTATATTCCTTTTGCCCGAGGTGGTCGGGCAAAACGGATAATTGGAACTATTTGTTAAAAAAATAATAACACTAGTTATTTAAGTATAAGGATTTGGATAGCATTTTCCAAAGTGAACTGTACATAGTACAAATTAAAAATATAAAGTGTTATTTTGATTAACAATTAGGGTGTTTTTTTCATGATTCTCTTAACATATGCGTCTTGCCCGGGCTTCCCCTACTTCAGATAAACGTCAGTCCATACATGTGTATGACCACTGGTCATATGTTTTTGGCAGAGGGGTACGTCTGTCAATGGCGACTCCGGTTGGTTGAATTCTCAAAGGCAAGTGGTCAACTGTGACTTCAGTTGACATTCCCACAATCCCACTCCCAACTTGACGTTTAATTTACGCACGTTTTCGACTAATAAGTATTAACACATTACCTAATAGTTAACAATTAATATGTTTATGTAATCAAACTATATATTTATCAAATATTGATCAACACAACCATTTTGCCAGCTGACCTCTCATTCTAACTATAGTATCATCTCGTTCTAATCGTTTGACTAGTTGCTTACGTCTGTAGAGCGCCATAGACGCTGTTGTTTATTGGGTTGCTACCTCAGAGGTTGCTACGGAACAAGCAAGAGAGTATCTATATTTTAGTCTTCTTACATCTTTATAATTAAAATTATGTTAAACTAGTGTGTAGAATTATTTACAAAGGTACAATTAATAATCAAACAGCGTTAGAAAAAAAAAGACATGTTACAAATAATTCATACGAATTTTTAGGGTTCCGTAGTCAACTAGGAACCCTTATAGTTTCGCCATGTCTGCCCGTCCGTCCGTCCGTCCGCGGATAATCTCAGTGACCGTTAGCACTAGAAAGCTGAAATTTGGTACTAATATGTATATCAACCACGCCGACAAAGTGGTAAAATAAAAAGTGTAAAAAATCTTTTATTAGGGTACCTCCCCTATACGTAAAGTGGGGAGTGATTTTTTTTTTTCATTTCAACCCTAACGTGAGATATATTGTTCGATAGGTATTTAAAAATGAATAGGGGTTTACTAAAATCATTTTTTGATAATGTAAATATTTTCGGAAATAATCGCTCCAGAAGTAAAAAAAAATGTGTCCCCCCCCCTCTAACTTTTGAACCATAAGTTTTAAAAATATGAAAAAAATGTCAATAGTAGAACTTTATAAAAACTTTCTAGGAAAATTATTTTGAACTTGATAGGTTGAATAGTTTTTGAAAAAAAATGACAAAATTATTTCTGAACTATTGTATCTATCTATGGTTTTATTTATACAGGAGGGATCGAATAATCCATACAACATTAAAAAAAATGTTCTAGTTAATAAAAACCGGCTAAGTGCGAGTCGGATTCGCCCCTTGAGGGTTCCGTGCTTTAAACAGTTTTAACAATCACTTAACATTGCTTTAACGAAAAGAAAAATTGGATTGAGTGACAAACTTTGACTTTGCCGTTGAAAAACTGTTGTTTCTATACATCGACATAGGTCGGTCTCTTGTCCATCTTGTCCTATCTGTATTGCAATTCTGTATTGCAATGAGTGTAGGGAATGCAAACCTGGTTATATTCATAATTAAAATCCCAGCTTGCATTCCCTGCTTCGAAGTTTGATTATTTACAGTTTCAGCTTCATTTCAATTTGATACCTCCACGCGTTCCTGAGAAAAACAAAAACAGACAGACAACAAGGTGATCCTATAAGGGTTACGTTTTTTTCCATTTGAGGTATGGAACCCTAAAAAAACAAACACAGAAAACGTAGACTATGACACGACACAACATATTCCTTATTTCCTAATGTTTTACCTAAGCCTCGCCTCGTTTGTATAAATACTATTTTCAGGATCAGTTAAGTATTTCGGGAGTTTTTCACCTGTATAGTATAAATACGAAATCGAACCGGGCGCCAGGAAGAGGATGCCTCCAGCCCGTTACCAAGGCAACGCTGTTGATAATCATTCATTCTGAAGTATTGTTTTATACGACGTATGGTTTTCTGTAAACATTTATAAGTTTTTACTAGTGCTGGAATCATTCATATCTACTGTTTATAATAATGTAAGTTTTTGTTTAGAATGTTTATAACCGTATATAGATCTCGAAATTTTTACGTGTATATTGTAATTAAGTAAACAAGTTTTATCAATTATGTGGAAAACAACTAGAATGCGACATTTATTTTATTATACATACTTCCGCATTAAATATGGGCCAGTGAAATCAATGTACATATTTAGCCAGTGTGTACATGCAGACCATACCATAACCCAAGATCTAGTAAACAAACAGAAGGCGGCAAGTTCATCCACAGCAGGGCTGCACGCTCAACGCCTGGAGCAAGCTGCTCCCTTCACATCACTACATACTCGTAGTACTCGTATAAAACAAAATCGATTTCCGCTGTTTGTCCCTATGTATGATTAGATCTTTAAAACTAAGCAACATATTTTGATGAGGTTTTTTTTTTAAATAGATAGAGTGATTCAAGAGGAAGGTTTATATGTATAATACATCCATAATATAGTAGAGTACACTGATGATTTTAGAGGTTTCTAATGTGATGTCGTAAATAAACCCATTTTTTGCGCTTACATTGCAAACGCTGGCTGAGTCCTGAGAGATAGATCAATACTACAGTATTGTACATCTTAAAAAGGTCTACAAAAAAGTCCGCTATGGTTTATGTCTCTCTCTTAGGGATAACCCACAATAACCATTTTTTATCCCGTGCGAAGCCGGGGCGGGTCGCTAGTCTTTAAATATTGGAAACAATGGGTACCGGAGATCTCGCTCAGGTGCCTCTTCAATATGCAATGTCACGACACAAAATTAACACTGGGGTGATAATTAGGCATGTCCTCATTGGATTTTGTGATTACATTGGTTTGATTACAGTGATTCAGTTGCATAGTTGTGCTCTTGTGGTTGAAGGTCATAAATGGGTGTTATTTTTGTAAGCTAATGTAATTTTCATCGTTTACCGACCACAGATAATCTTTCGACATATAAAAACCAGTATTTTTTTTATACCACGACGGTGGCATACAAGCATACGATACGGTCTGCCTGATGGTAAGCAGGTTACCGTATATACCGTATGCCTATGGACGCCTGCAACCCCAGAGGACTAATCATAAACTCCAAATCTATATGTTGTTACGAAGCTTAATTTTTGATATACTGGTTAATGGAGTTGCTTATCTCAATCAAGATTTCAGTTAACATACGCATATTCGAGATTGCTCTTTGTAAGCGAGATAATTAAACGCGTAATCAACAATACGTTTAATTCCTTAATCAGTAAATAAAAGATGGCATGGGGACTGCCGAAGCTGCCGGGGTTGACGTTCTCGGACCCCACGAAGACCCAGCACCACATGTGCAGCTCCCTGCGCTTCTACCAGGGTCACCGGTTCCCGGAGACGACGCTGCGCGCGCCCGGCGGCGAGGCCACCGACGTCGACAGCAACGCTTTTGCCCTCCCCGATGATTCCGTCAAGTTAGTAGCAGAGTATCTCGTTATCTACTCAAGGCCTAGGAAAAAGTGCTATGCTATAGCCAAATTCGGCATTCGCAGAAAGCTCGTTTGAGTTTTTCGCTAATATTTCTACGCCTGAGGTAATTATTGGTTTTAAGGTAAGGTATTAGTTATTCTGTGGTAAGGTTATCACTATTGCTCGGATTTTTCACGGCAAAACAAAACACTAGCGTAATTTAGCCAGTGCTTGAAATATTATTTTATCGACACCTATCGAGTCTTACTAGAGTATATGACAGGTATTGCCTCAGTACATTTTTTCTTTTTTTATTCGATGGTACACCTATCAGTGTGAATGTCAAAATTTAAAAACTAACAAACGTGCGAAAATTTAGAAAAACAGGAGACTTACTAGAGCTCAAAATCAATATTTTTGACCAGTCTAAGGTGACCTACTGGGGGTTAGAAGGTTGTGCATTAATTACCGGACATCCTGTATAAGTAATAAAATAACTTTTCATTTTAGCTTTGCCATAGTCGAGCAACAAAGAGGTAGGTCTGCATGTACAACTTAGAACGAAGTAACTATACCACCTCATTTAAAATGATAGAAACGACTGCAAATTTCATCTCACATGACATATGACATTCACACTTTAACTGTCATTTCATTACGTATAAAACGTAAATTGCATCTAGGTATTATTTATTTCGCAACGCATTGAATCCGACGTGTTGGATATACGTATAATAACTTAATATTGCAAGGTATCAATTAATACAAAAATGAGTAATGTACAAGATCGGATCAAAACGTGGATTGAAAATCACCCTGAGTTAGTCTATAATGAAGTGACCTCCACTATATACTGTTCTATGTGCGATATGCATCTAAAACTGAAGAAATGTAATATTGAGAATCATGTGAAAAGCAACCGCCACAATTACCGTTCGGGGCAACCAAATAGGAAACATCAATTTTATTTCGATTTAATTATTTTTCTTATTTCATGCAACATACCATGGGCAACAGTCAACAACAATAATTTTCGTCATTTTTTTAACAAGTATTTATGTTGCGACTGCTCTATGACTTCTTTACCGGACGAATCGACCCTGCGAAAAATTTATTTAAATCTCGTGTACAAAAAAACTATACAGGGTATAAGAGAGGTAAACAAAACCAATTATTTGTGGATATCTATAGACGAAACACCAGATTTCATGGGAAAATGTGTGACAAACGTGGTGATTCGGTCTTTGCAAAAAAATTGTTCTAAGCAATTTTATCTTTTGGGGTCGAAGGTTTTAGAGAAGGTAAATGGGGAAACAATAGCAAACCTAATAATAAACCAATTAAATTTTTTGTTTCAAAATTCTTTCAATGACAACGTAAACAATTTGCTTTTACTTTGCACAGATAGTGCCGCATATATGCTTAAAGCCGGTCCTATTTTAAAAGCAACGTTTCCTCGTATGAAACACATTACGTGTTTAGCTCATGGTCTGCACCGGGTTGCCGAAGAAGTGCGAGATAATTTCAAAGGTGTGGATGGGTTGATATCGAATGTCAAAAATATATTCCTAAAATCTCCAGAGCGTGTACGCCTTTTTAAGGCAAAATATCCGTCCATTCCCCTACCTCCCGAGCCAATTATCACCAGATGGGGAACTTGGATATCTGCTGCGGTATATTACGCTCAATACTATGAGCAAATACGTGATGTCGTCTTCATACTTGCTAATGACTCGGCAGCTATAAGAGCTGCAAAAAAATGTTTTCAAACACGCAAACTACGACCGGAGTTAAATTTCATTCGCGACAACTACGAAGTAATAGCCTCTTCAATAGAACAATTGCAATGTTCGACTTTATCCATTGCGGAATCCTTCCTCATTCTGGATACTGTTCGTTGCTACGTAAATTTGAAGCCGTGCTCGAACGAAATCCTGATTACGAAATTTTAAGAGACATATCTGAAAATATTACCCGAACTGATAATGAATTCTATAAATTTGCTCCCTTGACGTCAACTGAAGTTGAACGTACATTTAGTGTACATAAATGGATTTATAGTGATAAACGCAACTGTTTACTCCCAGAGAATGTTGAAAAGATAATGATCATCTACTCCTATCACTATTACCCAAATAAAATGTCTTGTGCTGCTGTGTGTACTGACGTAGGTTTTGAAGAAGAAATTGCGTCTGTTTCTAATATATAGTAACTTTATACAAATGTTTTTATTAGTTTTATTACATATTAATTTTATTTGGTGACTTTTATTTCTTCTACTTCTGAATTATCGATATCGATAAAATAATATTTCAAGCACTGGCTAAATTACGCTAGTGTTTTGTTTTGCCGTGAAAAATCCGAGCTATGTATCACCAAACAGAATCGTTCAAATGCCATGAATCATGGATTAATAATATTTATTTATTTGGCCCGTCCTTTGTGATTTCTATAGAGATGAATTTTATACTTTTATATTTTACTATAATGCCTGACAATAAAGCGTATCTGGGGGCACGGTAATGCCCCCGCCAAGTCGAGCAAAACAAACAACAAAGGCATGGCCGTACCATTCTTTTCCCGAAGCCATTCAGGCAATTTTCGATCCTCTAATTCTGTTTCCGATAAAGCTAGAAGGCTGAAATTTCTGTGACCAAGAGGCCATAACACAAGGAAGATATATTCCCAATATCATTGAATTTCGACATATATTTTAAGAATTGCAAGTCAAAATTCCTTCATTTTGTCGCTGACTCACTGACTCACTGATTACGATCATCGTATACCTAAGGTACTTCTAGTAGTTCCACAAGCTTCAAATTTTGAACACTTCTAGTAATTTTATTTATTATAAAAATATAGACATCTAATCTTCAAAGGATCACAATGACATGTTGTTAGTAAACTCCGGCACACCGGCTTGGTTTTACATTGGGTCTCAATACTTTTTGCAGTAGGAGAACTGCATTGCGAGACTGGTAATTTTGTACATTTAATCCCATCAAAAACATAAATGTGAAAGGCTGCCAAGTTCGGTACTATGGGAATGCTTCGCCTATAAAAGAAGTGAGATCTGAATAAGTACCAAGTTCCATAAAAATACCTCAAATCATAAATAGTTATAGGAATGCACACTTGATTTCCAGCAGTTTTTAAGGTACATTTTGAATAAGTATCACGTTACATAGAAATACCTAAAATTATAATAGTCAGAGAAACGCACACCGGTTTTTTTTAGCAGTTTCCTGATAACATTTATTATTTTCAGTACTTTTTAATGATGTTACTTGGCAAGTTTTCACACACCACACACCTTTTCAATGCAATCAATCGACACCTTTGGACTGCAATGTGTCAAGTATATAATTTTCTATTAAAACTTGCCAAGTTACATCATTAAAAAGTACTGAAAATAATAAATGTTATCAGGAAACTGCTAAAAAAACCGGTGTGCGTTTCTCTGACTATTATAATTTTAGGTATTTCTATGTAACGTGATACTTATTCAAAATGTACCTACCTTAAAAACTGCTGGAAATCAAGTGTGCATTCCTATAACTATTTATGATTTGAGGTATTTTTATGGAACTTGGTACTTATTCAGATCTCACTTCTTTTATAGGTGAAGCATTCCCATAGTATCGAACTTGGCAGCCTTTCACATTTATGTTTTTGATGGGATTTCATTTATTTTTGTTAGGTGTAGGTTCTTTATTATTTTTTTATCACTTTTGCTTTAGGAAATGTCTCATTCCACTTAGGTATGTACTTTATACTATAACCCTTTATACTAAGCGTCTAATTCTATTTTACTATTTATTTATAGGTGATTTTTACAAATAAACTGGCTCCCTACACCTATAAAATGTACCTACTTACATATAATTACATACATCAATAACGTACTTTATTCTGTTTGTAAGTACGCTACCTACATAGATAATTAATAACTTGGTAATACCTACCTACCAGTAGGTATTATAATTGGTGGCCTATTATGTAGCCCTAGAAGTGCACCATCCCATCTCATCCCGTGGCGTATCGGAGGGTGAGATGGGCAGTAGTATATATAATTCCATCTTAGAGTATATATGATTTCCGTGTTCTTGAATCTGCGATTTTATTAGTTGTAAAATTAGAAATTATTTAGACTATGCGAGAAAAAATAGTCTTTTCATTTTTGTTTGACTGATTTAGCGCACCTAGTGTACCTAGTGACCTGCTTTGCACTTCGTAAATCGTGGGTTCGGTTCCCGCAACAGACACACACAGAGTGGTGAACAATTTTATTGTTCTTGTCTTTAAGACAAACATGTATTGTCTTAAATTGGTATGTATCTAAATTTAAATAAGTCTTATCTCATTTCCACTCCATACCTACTTATAGTAGAACAAAATTACACATTCGTTGTTTTCGAAACTGACTCACACTTGGCCGTTTTCAGATTTTTACTTTATTTCGACCTAAAGACAAACCTTCGAGCCAAATTTCAGGTCGGTACGACCATTGGAAGATAGACCCATTTAGTTCATTATGACTTCATAGTAGAACAAAGTTACACCTTCGCTATTTTTAAAACTGACTCACACTTGGCCGTTTTCAGATTTTTTCCTTTACTTTGACCTTAAGACCTATCTCCATGCCAAATTTCAAGTCAGTACGACCATTGGAAGTGGTCTAGGTTTTTTATGAGTCAGTGAGTGAGTGTATAGTAAAAATAGCGATTTTCTGACGTCAATATCTCAAGAACTGCTATAGGTAGAATAATGAAATTTTGTATTCTAGACAATTAAGGGGATGTCAACAGACACTCGAAATTTCATATGCGTAGATAAAATATGTTTTGAGTTATAGGGTGGTCGAAATTGGCCCGAAATGGTTCGTGTAATATAACCCACGGCCGGTGTGTCGCTTTTTTTTGCTCGAACTTGGCGGACACACTGCCGTGTGTCTAGATGTTTTTGATGGTAGGTATTACCGTATTACAAACATCATACTGATGAGCAGCGCGTGTTAAATAGTTTATTTTGTTTCTGTTAATATCAAATCAAATTAATTTAAGCCATCTATTAAGAGGAAGACAACAGCTAAATTCTGTCCCTCTCTTTTTAAGTGCGAGTAAAGAGAAACACTATGTAACGATTAGTATGGGAGCTCATCGCAAATTCAGAAAAATTATAAATCATTGAAAAATAAGCAATGAAAATATAAAATATTGAAGTTTTTGATATTAGTGTATTGGAATTTTGTTCCCAATTACAGAGCTATATGTCAAGAAACTAATTTTAAAACATAACTTCGGAATGTTTTCTATCGAGCCGAATTCGCCAAAATCGTGTATCGAACTTAACAAAGTTCTTCAAAATATAATGGATATTGAATTTTTTTTTCTTTCCCAAAACAAATAGTTATTCCTAAGAAACTTTAAGTAAAGTCGATTTCAAAGTCATCGACTGTTGCCAGCCTCTTAATCACGAACCAAATTAGCTTTGAAATACCTGATGTGTCAATATGATACATGTGGATGGTAAAAGCTTCATTTGTACGGTACCGTGCTTTCCATCTAACGTGTGCCTATAAAATAAATTAAAGCCTGATACCTACGTGTTACGTAAAGGTAGGTATTTGTTATTTGATATCAAATTTAGTCAAATACAAGCCACATATTGGAGTATTGGGATCAACAATTCTAATATTGGAACTCGGAATCGATGTGAATAGGCAATTACGATCAGCGCCAGCGTCAGCCGAATTCGCTCCAAGCGTTTATTGTGTAGCTGGGTTATCTATTTCCTTGTTTTTCCATTTAACTTTTAATTTTAGATCGTTCACTTTTATAGTTTAGCATGCATATGACCTTCTGATGGGTAAGCGTTTGGTAACTCAGTTTGAATCACCATTTGATACCTCACACATTCACACATTCATGATGACATAGATAAGAACATTCATAATTGATCTGAAGACGTCTATAATCTATGCTCCAAAAACGCATTGGTGCCTACACAACGTAACGTTTTGGCAGTAAAACGTATTTCGTGTAAACAACACTCAATAACTAGGTAGCTACCAACCTAACATCCTAAATAAACGCAGCGTTTTGAAAAATAAAACTTTTAAAAACAAGTTACAAAGTTAACCAGACACACTTAGCCGATTTTATGCTTCCTGCTTGTTCGGAGAGAGATCTCTATCTCTCTCTAGTCATTTGAATGAAAGAGACGCAGATAATCGAATTTTGATTTCAAACCCATTTCATTTTAGTTTTTGTTATAATATTTCTTTGTTTTTGAGCTAGATTAAGATTTTTTGATTTGAACTTGAAATACATTGTTTTACGTCACACCTGGCCATAATGTGAGTTTTACCGCTCGCTACGCTTACGGTAAAACTCGCATTATGGCCAGGTGGGGACGTAAAATTGTGTACTCACCACGGGCAGTAAAAAAGAAAGCCCTCTATCGCATATTTACAACCCTCGCCTGCGGCTCGGGTCCCAAATACCTGCGATTTCGGGCTTTCTTTTTTTTACAGCCCTAGGTAAGTAATGTACTATTAAAGCATAGACATAAACAAAACGGAAGATGAGTGAGGTACCATCGGGTTCATAATTGTTTACCCAATTTATCAATGATTTCATTCATAAACTGGGTATGCAATTATGAACCCGATAGTACATAGTAAACAAAACTGAAATGTGGTCCAGCACCTACACACTTGTAAAATGCAACACACCGCTATAATGTACCTATGTATGTGCATCATGGGCAAAAGAGATAAACCTATATACTTAACACGGGTATGCAAGGGCGACCTCCATATTTTGAGCATTGCACAAAGTGTGACAGAGAAACTCTGCCACACGACTTCTTCAATATAGGTGCCGGAACCTATATTTGATGGCACATAATCGAGCGCCTTGTACCATATCTCCCTATTTGTATAAATCAATGTTTTAAAGGGTGAAACTTAAATTATTCTTGATGAAATAGGTATCTGCAATAGCCAAAGCGGTCAGCGACAATTGATTGTTTTTACAATATTATATTTTATGTCAAATTGAGTAAGTAAGTAGTCGTAAAAAAGTATTGTATGCAACGTTATGTACATGCGAAATCAAGGAGCTAAAATGTATCTACTCGTAGGCATCGGTTCCAACCAGCGAACTAGAACTAGAATAAAGCAACCTCGGGGTCGAAATTGAATCGTGCGATTCGAGCGCTCCGTCTGGTTAGCGAAGATTGAACATTTGTGTCTCAACTTGAAATTGAAATACAATTTCAAATCAAATTTAACTACTGGGAGCAAGTTCGACGAGTCGTGCTAGTTATCAAAACAAACATTGACTCAAGTGTTTCGTAAACCACGACATAAACGGCATTTGATTACACACTTAATAATATTTTTAAAGGCATGGCAATACATGATTTTTTATCGCCTGAATAATATAATTGCTCTCAAACAATGATATTTACTATGGATGGGTTAGGTATACTCTAACAAAATGAGCAGAAAAAATGCTTCCAGAGTTATTTCATAACCTAGCAAAGATTCTGTTATGTTTATCTATTTTGACAATCATTATATCTTTGTCTCTCTTATTGTTAGGAAATTACAGTTTGTCTCTTTCTCACGCGGCTGACGGGAGCTCATTGGCACGTCCGCATCGCACGCTGGCCGGTGCGCGACTAGCGACAATTGTTTGAATTCACTCATATTAAGTGCTTGACTTTTGGAGCGTGCATAACCTATCTATCATTATTATATATCATTGTTTTCAAAATAATAGCTCAGTCACCAGAATAGTAGATCTGTCACAAAATAAATAGACAAATGAAGAAAAAATACAACAAGAGCGGTGTCAAACTGGTTTGACAAATTACCAGAGCTCGGATTTTTCACGGCAAAACAAAACACTAGCGTAATTTAGCCAGTGCTTGAAATATTATTTTATCGATATCGATAATTCAGAACTAGAAGAAATAAAAGTCACCAAATAAAATTAATATGTAATAAAACTAATAGAAACATTTGTATAAAGTTACTATATATTAGAAACAGACGCAATTTCTTCTTCAAAATCTACGTCAGTACACACAGCAGCACAAGACATTTTATTTGGGTAATAGTGATAGGAGTAGATGATCATTATCTTTTCAACATTCTCTGGGAGTAAACAGTTGCGTTTATCACTATAAATCCATTTATGTACACTAAATGTACGTTCAACTTCAGTTGACGTCAAGGGAGCAAATTTATAGAATTCATTATCAGTTCGGGTAATATTTTCAGATATGTCTCTTAAAATTTCGTAATCAGGATTTCGTTCGAGCACGGCTTCAAATTTACGTATCACTGGTAAAAGTTTACTCCAGTTTACGTAGCAACGAACAGTATCCAGAATGAGGAAGGATTCCGCAATGGATAAAGTCGAACATTGCAATTGTTCTATTGAAGAGGCTATTACTTCGTAGTTGTCGCGAATGAAATTTAACTCCGGTCGTAGTTTGCGTGTTTGAAAACATTTTTTTGCAGCTCTTATAGCTGCCGAGTCATTAGCAAGTATGGAGACGACATCACGTATTTGCTCATAGTATTGAGCGTAATATACCGCAGCAGATATCCAAGTTCCCCATCTGGTGATAATTGGCTCGGGAGGTAGGGGAATGGACGGATATTTTGCCTTAAAAAGGCGTACATGCTCTGGAGATTTTAGGAATATCTTTTTGACATTCGATATCAACCCATCCACACCTTTGAAATTATCTCGCACTTCTTCGGCAACCCGGTGCAGACCATGAGCTAAACACGTAATGTGTTTCATACGAGGAAACGTTGCTTTTAAAATACGACCGGCTTTAAGCATATATGCGGCACTATCTGTGCAAAGTAAAAGCAAATTGTTTACGTTATCATAGAAAGAATTTTGAAACAAAAATTTTAATTGGTTTATTATTAGGTTTGCTATTGTTTCCCCATTTACCTTCTCTAAAACCTTCGACCCCAAAAGATAAAATTGCTTAGAACAATTTTTTTGCAAAGACCGAATCACCACGTTTGTCACACATTTTCCCATGAAATCTGGTGTTTCGTCTATGGATATCCACAAATAATTGGTTTTGTTTACTTCTCTTATACCCTGTATAGTTTTTTTGTACACGAGATTTAAATAAATTTTTCGCAGGGTCGATTCGTCCGGTAAAGAAGTCATAGAGCAGTCGCAACATAAATACTTGTTAAAAAAATGACGAAAATTATTGTTGTTGACTGTTGCCCATGGTATGTTGCATGAAATAAGAAAAATAATTAAATCGAAATAAAATTGATGTTTCCTATTTGGTTGCCCCGAACGGTAATTGTGGCGGTTGCTTTTCACATGATTCTCAATATTGCATTTCTTCAGTTTTAGATGCATATCGCACATAGAGCAGTATATAGTGGAGGTCACTTCATTATAGACTAACTCAGGGTGATTTTCAATCCACGTTTTGATCCGATCTTGTACATTACTCAATTTTGTATTAATTGATACCTTGCAATATTAAGTTATTATACGTATATCCAACACGTCGGATTCAATGCGTTGCGAAATAAATAATACCTAGATGCAATTTACGTTTTATACGTAATGAAATGACAGTTAAAGTGTGAATGTCATATGTCATGTGAGATGAAATTTGCAGTCGTTTCTATCATTTTAAATGAGGTGGTATAGTTACTTCGTTCCGGTAATTAATGCACAACCTTCTAACCCCCAGTAGGTCACCTTAGACTGGTCAAAAATATTGATTTTGAGCTCTAGTAAGTCTCCTGTTTTTCGAAATTTTCGCACGTTTGTTAGTTTTTAAATTTTGACATTCACACTGATAGGTGTACCATCGAATAAAAAAAGAAAAAATGTACTGAGGCAATACCTGTCATATACTCTAGTAAGACTCGATAGGTGTCGATAAAATAATATTTCAAGCGCTGGCTAAATTACGCTAGTGTTTTGTTTTGCCGTGAAAAATCCGAGCTCTGCAAATTACTAACAAAAACTAATTCGGAGCAGCCCATTTCCCACGTGGTCTTGTTTGTCCTACCCCTAGAGTATTTTTGCAAATCGGTTTATTATTCTGTTTTGGCGAAAAAACATTTAAATGCTAAAAATTATGCATGCGGGCAAGGCAGTGACGACTTACGCCGTAGTTATATACCTATCCCTATTCCCTAAGCCAGCTCAGTATACCTATGCCCTCAGCTACGACCCATCGCTGACATACGGGAGAGTGAAGCAGCCCGCGCTGCCGGCCGTGGTGCCGCACTGGGTGCACTACGACAAGCGGTGCCTCAACTTCACCGCCTTCTTCAAACAGCCCGTCTTCGAGAGCCCCAACGAGGCCTTTCGCGTACGAGTCGTCAACATAATTTACTTCATCGAGGACGATACCATCACCGTTATGGAGCCGCGAGTCAAGGTAACTTTTGAAGTACCTAGCTACTTTTATCAGCCAACTTTGCTGTGATGCGCGGGGCACTGTTATGATTTCTACTGTTAAATACATGCCGATGCCAGTTGCCCGTAATCATGGTCCGTTTTTTTTAAATAGTACAGTTTTATTAAATAATTAAGTACTTAGGTATACAAATACACATTATTACATATACACTGTGTTAATAGTCTAACTTGGTTAGTGCAAAATATAAAAATTCTTCTGCCTCACTTATATTTTTCCAAAAATATGTAGTTAAATGTTCATTGTCATAAAATTATGTCCAAGGATCGGAAAAACGCCCGTCTTTTTGAAAAAAAGAAACAATGTAAATATATTAAGGAAATAAATAATAAATATAAAGGGCTTTTTCGTACCATAGAGACTTCCTTACGATGTAAATGTATTACTTAATTTTTTTAAACGACGGGCGTTTTTCCGATCCTTGATTAATTCGTTCATCTTCGACTTCGATGAACAGTGGGTGTCACCTATTAGTAATTATCATCAGAACATACATAATACTTTTTCACCTCAGCAGAAAGAACGAGGGTTCTTTGATACCTTAAAACAGCGAACAAAACTCAATTTTGCTGCGAGCGTGGGACAAAATCACGTTGAAGGGACTTTGGAATTACAATGTCAATTCCGCGCGCAAGGTCTAAGACAAATTCGAAATACTCGAAGTCTATTTGCGTTGTCTTTTTCACGTCGTTAGTAAATATAGAGAAACAGAACTAGTTTTAAACGTCATTTAATCTAATTTTATTTAATTTTAATTCGTATTCTGAACTGTCCTTAGCAGACCCCTGAAATAGAGTCAGAACGAATCGTTCTGAAACGCGCACAGGTACTGATTAGTAAATATAATTTATACAAATTTACAACCATACAACACTTAAAATCATTTACATTTTCTATTTCAAAATAAAATAAGTATATAAACGGAAAAATTACATGATAATCATGTGTAAAATATTATTACTTACAACAAACTGTGATCAATCAGTAGTTAAAAGAACTAAAATAATAAAAAAATGTAATAATAATATTAGGTAATAGATATTTTAAAAATATTTAATTTATATTTATATTTTTTTGTGATATTACTTATTGAGGTTTTTGAACTCAAATGTAAGAATATTATAATAAATACGAGTGAATAAAGGGACGAAGTCTCAGGTTGTATTATTCCATGTCTTCTCACTGCTGAGGTGAAAAATAGTGTGTTCAACACGAGAATAAAGTTATTTACATCTTGTGCTTTTGAGTCCCTCTCTACGCTTAAGATTCAAAATTAGCACTCGAAGTAAATATGAACTTTGTTCCCTTGTTGTACAAATATGTATAACAATATTAAAACATAGCTCACTTATTCCAATACATTAAATTATAAACACCACATTAGTACTTGTAATGTTACCTATTATTAAAATATATGGGCAAGGAGTTAAAATCAATCAAAATGTGGAATCACAGCTTTCCCAGCCTTACACTTTATGTAATTATACATAAATAAATAGAAAATCAGTTTAGCAACATAGATAAGCAAAATCCCATGAGTAATGTTATTTTACAAGACTTATTGATGCAATCTATACATATAATAAAGCTGAAGAGGGTCGAAAGTCTGTACATGGAAGATAATCGAAAAAAAGTTGTCTGGGGATACTTAGAATCGATAACAGAACACGTTCCAACAATTTTTAGAATTTTTGTCTGTTTGTCTGTTTATCTGTTTGTCTGTTTATTTGACCGCGCATCACGTGAAAACGGCTGATGAAATTTTGGATAGATATAGTTTGAGTCCTGGGAAAGGATAATATATAGTTTTAATCCCGAAAATCAACCCTGGTGGGGGTGAAAATGGGGTTGAAAGTTTGTATGGAGAATTTTTAACCGCTGAAACGATTTAGATAGAAATGAGTATGGAGATAATTTGAGTCTCGAGAAACGTCATAGGATAGTTTTCAAACCCTTGTGGGGGTGAAAAGGGGGTTGGAAGGTGGTATGAGGATTTTTTTACCGCTGAACTGATTTAGATGAAAATTGTTATAGAGATAGTATGGGTCTCGAGAAATGACAAAGGATAGTTTCTTCTTCAAACCCCCCCCCCCCCTCCATCTTACTTTAGAACCGTAGATTCCTAAAAATTTTAAAAAAATAATGGAAGTGACGCCTGAAAGGTACTTTCAATAAAAACTATCTATGCATATAATAAAGCTGAAGAGGGTCGAAAGTCTGTTCATGGAATATATTCGAAAAAAAGTTGGCTGGAGATACTTAGAATCGATAACAGAACACGTTCAAAGTATTTTTAATTAGTTAACGGCTGAACAGATAATGATGAAATTTTGTGTAGAGATAGTTTGAGTCCCGGGAAGGGACAATGAACAGTTTTCATCCCGAAAATCAACCCTGGAAGGGGTGAAAAGGGGGTTGAAAGTTTGTATGTTGAAAGTTGGTATTGAAATAATTTGTAATTTTTTGGTCAAGGTGTTCATATTTTTAACATGTTACCCGTCGATGCTTTAAACCCGCTCTTAAGAAATATTTGAAAATGTCATGAATGTCAAAGGGTTATTGCAGCAAACCAAAAAACTACTACAAAATCATCTAACATTTATAGGACACCGTTTAGGTAGGAAAACATATCAAACGTTTTGTGAAGCAGTCAGATTAGGATTTATTTTTATTTATAATTAAACAATGGGTACATTATCTGTCTCTCAAGATGTTCTGATATGTCTTCTTGAAGAACTACGCATTGTTTTGTATCTTTAAGATCTAATAATGTATTACTGTTTTGAAAAAAATAAGTCCCGTCGAATTTCTTTTCCGTCATAATACTTCTTGGGCCAGAGGTACACCTACAGGGTTAGAACCGGTGGAGTTTTGGAACGAAGTTCCTTATCGGACGGTTCGCGGATGGGGGCCTAGGCGAAAAAAAGTCACGTGACCGTTACGAAAAAGCGTCAGGTCACGAAAACGCGACACCCATACGATTGAGAAACATGTAAAATGGAATGAAATAAAATATATATAAAATAGAATAAAGTGAAGTGAAGTGTAGTGAAACTGAGAAGTGGCAAAGTGATAAAAGTGAAAAAAGTCGAGAACCTCAAAAGTCGAGAATTTTAAAAATGGCGAAATTGTCAAAAATTTAAAATTTCTAAATTTCCAAAATTTCCAATATTTCCAAAATTTCACAAAATTTCCGAAACTTTCAAAATTTCCAAAATTTTCAAATTTGCCACTATTTCCAAAATTTCCACTTTTTCCAAAATTTCCAAATTTAAAAAAAATGCAAAAAAAATTAAAACCACACAATTTACGAAAAAGTAAAAAATGAAATAAAATTAAATAACATAACTTCGTTCCAATCGCACTTGATTCACACACTTTCCACGACACTCACGTATTTTATTTTTATCTGACGTTCATTAGTGCATTGTAATGTGCTTACATTGACGAATAAATATCTTGATCTACACCAATATCATAAATCTGTGACAGTGTGGTAAAAACGTATGAAAATTTCATTAAAAAATTCATTACCTACGGTAACGTAATGAAAAACCGCCCCCCCCGACCGCCGGCATGCCTCCCCGACCGCCGGCGCAATAATGTTGGTCATGGCGGTCATTCTAATGGTTTCAATGGATTTTTAATGTGTGTAGGTAAAGCAGTGTATGCTTCTGTACATAATTAGGCCTTATTACGTAACAGTTACATCGCCATGTCCGTCCGTCTGTCCGCGGTCTAGCTCAGTTACCGTTCGCACTAGAAAGCTGAAATTTGGTGAGGCCTGATAAGAACTTTCAATAAAAACTATATTGAATAAAATCGGTTCAGCCGTTTTTGAATTATTAGTCAAAAACGCACAGTGAAAGGAAGTGCCGAATAGTAAACTGACGTAAGCGCCGCCAAATAAACGACCTTTAGAACGAATGTTTTGTAACAGGGCAGCATCTACGAAACTCTACACTGAGCATCGCCCGACATGCTCTTGGCTGGTTTTTTTTTTTCATTGTTATCCCGGAAATCACCCAATTAAGGATTACTAATTCCAATTCTAGAAAATCCCCAGCCAGGTTATACGTAGCCTATAAAAATTCAACGTCTAAAAGGGGGGGGGGGGGGGGGGTAGCCACTACACTCGATTTGCCGGGAGGATCGATTTGGATGATATTTGCCGTGGACATGAACGTATAAATACAAAAGTGGTCCTGTATCGTCCGATATACACCTACTACTCTCTATGTCGTTTAAATCATGCCAAAAACAAATATAATAAAAAAAAGTATACATTTATGAGTGTAGTTTCATTTAGTGGTAATTGTAAAATATTTTATTAGGACTACTGTCCTCTAGCGTATCCATCTGTCAACTTTACTTCAAGTTCCGCCTCCAGGGTAGCGGGAGAGAAATTAGGGGTGAATTAGCCGCTTACTGACACAGACCGAATTCCACGCGGGCGGAGCCGCGGGCACAGCTAGTAATTTATATTTACTTACCTAATTCATTAATGCCTTAATTTATCCATGCTTAATGTAAAATCAATTGAAAATTGGAGAGCTCGAGTCTGTTCTGAAACTTGGTGGCAAATAAATAAAGTAAAAATGTCAGACAGTGCCTTAAATTTTTCCAAATTGCTCTCCTAAACGAATCTTCTCGAACGGTGCATTTTCCCCAAAAGAGATCTCCTCTAATCCTGCTAAATGGCCCATTCATAGGCATACATAATAATATAATGACTCGGGTAATTGGCCAGGGCTAGCTTTGCCGGACGAATACCTCTCCATTTCACCCGCGGGTTTATCTGCTCGACGCCAAGTGATTGACGGCGTAAATAAACAATCAAACGAAAACCGTCTGTAATACTCTGCCAGCCAGCGTTTATCAAATTTTCACCGACCCGCTCTGATTCATTGAAATTTTGCGGTGTAGCTGACCCTAACTGTGAAATACTGCCTGTAGGGAAGAGGTAGGTAATTGTAGATAATGTTTTTCTACCATTATACCTACTACTTACTATTCTACTCGTATACCAGCGTCCTGGACGCTATGTGTTTTATACATTCACAAATGTGAACTCTTAATCATGTTAACTAATCCTCTGTTGGCGTACTTGCAATGTGTTTAAATTGAACATATAGAACAGGTTGGCAACTACCGTTTCTATGTTTAAACAATTTCTAATTTAAAAAAAAAAACGAAGTATAGTCTAACCGCAAGTTGAACAACGGATCCTCCACGTTGGTCATTCTGAGCTGTGTGGTGTGCCTACAATAGGCTCATTTTGGTGACACGATGAAAATCACGTATAATTTTCCTGTGCCCAGTTGGATGCGGTAGTGGATATGTTTCTCTTTGTCGTCGTAAGTAAACTTTTAGCCGCAATGTAGTTGCATTTCGTTTACAAAAAGAGCAAGTTAATAATCACGAACTTCTAGGTATTCCTAAGGCATTTTCAACCGACTTCAAGATTTCGAAGGAGGAGGTTATCAATTCGTCGGGATCTTTGTTTTTGCTATTTTTTTTTCTATGTATGTTCACCGATTATTCGAAGATGGCTGGACCGATTTCGAAAATTATTTTTTTGTTTGATAGAGAATACTTCACAGTTGGTCTCATTGTATCCAGGTCAGGATCTGATGCTGGGATCCTGGAGAAATTGAGGGAACTCTTCAACTATTATAGGCACACCTACAGTGATTTGAGTATTTTTTACAGCAGCTCTTGCATTTGCTTCTGGAAAGGTGGATGCTAAGTGAAGTCGGTTCTTTTTTGTTTAAAATTATTATTTGAAGCATATGAAATATGACATTAAGTAAGACTTCTTATCGATTTCCAACTACGCAGAGATTCGCTATTTATTAAATGTATTGGTTCTAAGTATTCACGTATTGCACGTTTTAAACTAAAGAAATAACAGGTAAAACCTATTGCATGAAAAATATACCTGCTCAACTAGGGTAAAATTTCAATTTATTTGAAAATAATTTTGTGAAACGTGTTAACGAAGTAAAACCTTTTTATCAGTCAAAGATATTTATGACGAGTTTACGATATCATCTATAATTGTTTATGACGAACTTTTGAGTGGTTGTCCATGTCACCATTTGAATTAAATATTTTTTGCGGTTAGTAATAATAACATTCATTTAATAAGAAATAACATAAATATAGTTCACCCACAATTAAACAAGTATAGCCACAAAGAAAATCGCGTCCGAAAATTATGAAAATGTTGCAACTATTTTTACAGCGTTGCAAGCGGATCTAAAAATGGATATACGACAGCAAATTAACATAATATCCTGTCATCTAAATATTGTTTACAAGTAAGTTCATTGACCCAGTCACCAGTTTAAAGGTTAACACAAAGTAGTTTTTTGCGTGAATGTTATAAGACTATAAGTTGGACACGGTTACACATTTTTACATAGTTTCGTGCTAAGGCTAAACTATCTCCCATTTCAAAGGTCCTGTCGTGGACTTCCAGGCTGTATATATTAAGAATACCCGACCCCATTACTCCAGGAAAAATCTTAACACCGCGAAGTAGAAAAAATTGTGTCACTAATTTTTGTTACCTGACGTACGAAAGTTGGTATTTCAAAGATAATTATTTATCACGTCAATGTTTAGAAATTTATAGACTGGCCTTACATATGTACCTGCCTTTGAGTTGCTGACTTACATTAGTACATTACATATGAGAACGAAATTTAAGCTCAATCGATCCAGTAGTTTCTGAGAAAATTGGCTTTGTGACAAACAGACAGGAATCCATAAGGGTTCCTTTTTTACCATTTTGGTACGGAACTCTAAAAACGCATTTCCCTCATATTATGCATATGCAATCTTCCCGAGACACCTACATATAACTTTCATATAACAGCCGTTTATAATGTTTCCTAAGCCGCATATCTCGTGTGCCAATTACGAATTTGTCTGACAAAAAAGACGGATTACCTATGATTAATTTGCGTGATATAAAGAGTTATTGTTATGCGAAATGACACTTTAACAATATGATGAATGGGGAGCTAAGCGGTAGGTAATGGAATATTCTCGGCAAATGAGCGACAATCCCATTATGACGACCGTCTGCATCCTTCCGAGGTGAGCCGGGCGCCGGGCATGCTGTGACGTGCTAGCGGCGCAACTCTTCTCGGTCATATTTTTTTTTAAATCGTCGGCAGACTGGTATAAAGAATACTCTTTTCAACCGACTTCAAGATTTCGAAGGAGGAGATTGTCAATTCGTCTGTATCTTTGTTTTTGCAATTTTTTTAAATGTATGTTCACCGATTATTCGAAGACGGCTGGACCGATTTGGAAAATTCTTTTTTGTTTTAAAGAGTATACTTTACAGCTGGTCCCATTGTAACCAGGTCAGGATCTGATGATGGGATCCTGGAGAAATCGAGGGAACTCTTCAACTATTATAGGCATGCCTATAGTGATTTGAGTATTTTTTACAGCAGCTCGAGCATTTTCTTTTGGAAAGGAGGACGCTAAGTGAAGTCGGTTCTTTTTTGTTTAAAATTATCATTTTAAACAAGAACCATAATACGTCCACTGCATCGCTTATTGTTTTCAAAAATGCGATTTATCAGCCAACGCAGGGCCGCTACAGCAGGAGAAGTTGGGGAGTAGAATAGCGACTCCACGTACCTGAGCGCCCCAATGTGGGCTGAAATTCGGTATCCATAGAAACAGCAATTTATAATATTAGTTCCGTAGCCAAAGTGGCAAAAACGGTCATTATGGTTAAGGAAATAATTATGAATCGCAGTATACAAAACAACTCATTAAACTATAAAACGAAGTACTACAATACTGTGTAGTGTACAGTATACATACCGCTACATATTTCTTGAACTTAGCTACTACCTAAACATAAATCTCACCGCGAACATAGAAAATTGAAATTTCGTTATCTGTGTCCCTTTTGCTCGAGTACAGCAAGAGCGATAGAGAAGAATAAAAATTCATTTATTTTTGGCGGTAATACATTAGGATTGTAAACAAGGTCCCGACTAAACAAATTTACTAATTCCAAAGTAATGTACCTATGTGAACCTAGCGTCAAAAAACACGCCCTACCCAGTACACACAACTCTACAAGTTGCTGCGCAGTTTTCACAAGCACCTACTCTGTGATGATGTACATTAAATTAACGAATATACACGAGTATCACATGATACAATGGAGCCAGAACATCAGGTTTGTAAGCAAAAGCTTCGTTCACAAATGAGCTCGCATTTGTCCGCGTCTGAATGCGATCTTCTTGCCTTTATGCGTCGCGCGATGCCAACTCGCAGGAGTACTGTTTCCAATTCCAACAACACCAAGCCCTTGGTTTCGCATGAACCAACGTCAGTGCAGCCAAAATTCGTTAAGCAAGTGCATATGAAATATCCAATTTATTAACCAAACTGATTTTTGTTGCAGAATTCGGGTTTGTGGCAAGGCAGGATGATAAAACGCGGCAAAATACCTAAAAACAATCTCGGCGAGTATTGGCATTGGAAAGATT
This sequence comes from Pammene aurita, assembly GCA_947086415.1. Taxonomy (NCBI): domain Eukaryota; kingdom Metazoa; phylum Arthropoda; class Insecta; order Lepidoptera; family Tortricidae; genus Pammene; species Pammene aurita. The sequence continues at coordinate 20,559,516 of OX352289.1, forward strand.
TGGATGTCGGCAAAGACATTTGCATGTTCGGAAAGGTTTTCCACACCGTCTCCTGCGATTTGTTCACCAGGGTATGTATGACATTTTTTTCACGCCGACGGGGCTGCAATAGTTAGAAATATGATTCTGATTGGGTACAATCAGAAATGGGCAAAATTTATTCGAATACAAATACCGAATAAATCATTTATTATTCCAAAGGGCAGTCGAATGATTTATTCGCGAATAATTTCACGAAGAATATTTTTTTATTCGAATGATTATTTAAATGAAAAATTATACGAATAATGCCAAACTCTGGGCACAATGTATTTTAATATTTGGATGCGCTGCAAAGTGCTAACATAAATAATATACCGTTCGAGAGTTGTGTAAGTGTGTATGTGTGTTTAATTGTACCTACTTAATGGTATTAATCTCATCGACTTTGAAGAAGGTCTGAAAAGGGTTCTTTCACGAGCCTGCCTGCTTTCTTGGTCTGACTAGCTATTTGACATTTTGTAAAGTCACACCAGTCGTGGATTTTAAATAATCATTCGATTCATTCGACACCATTGCGAAGGCCTGAATTTTTTATTACCAACAATTCACTTAAAGGTCTGTTATTGTATTTGATTGCGTTGCGCCATTGTAACGCGTTTATTTGATACTTGCTGACCCGTGACATATTTTTATTTCCCCAATATTTTAATAGTAATCTGCTATTCGGAGATAAATTCATAAAATCAAACATCATTAAAATCGGTCCAGCCGTTCTTAATAGTGTTAAAGACACGACTTTGTATATATACATATAGTAGTAGTAAGTAGTAAAACACTTTATTGTACAAAAAAAGTACATGACCAACAAAAATATAGTCAGTGTGTACAAAGGCGAACTTATCCCTTTAAAGGATCTCTTCCAGCTAACCTTTAAGCAACTGAGAGAAATCGGTCAGACATGGTAGACAAGGATTTGTCAGTACATACATTACTTGTACATGACGGCAAAACTACGGAGACGTTGCTAAACCTAGTTACTATAGGTAGTGTTAATAAACACATAACGTATGTATTGGTATAGATTATACAAATAAATTCATAAATATATTGTTTAGTTGGAGTGTGTTGATTCTCGTTCTCTTGCTAATCTTGCTATATTTTGGTTGTTAATCGTTGAGAACTTTGTTAAAAGTTACTTCAAAAATTTTCTTTCGAATACTTTTTTTAATTACCAATTTTTAAAATTATATACACCGATCAAATAATACTAGGTACACACAATCAGCCCAAAAAAATGGCCCCACAATAGTACCGCAAGAACGACTCGTGCGGTACTTTCGTTGACAGTCTTATTACGGTATAAGACTGGCCGGTTACAAATTTTCAGTAAATCTTGTTTGAGTCTTTACCTCCTTTGCTTTGTTGCTCGGAGATATATGTAGGTATTAAAGCTGTCTGAAATAAACATGACAAGTACGAAGGTTTTCGAGAAAAAGTGATAGACAGTCGACGACGTCAAAGATATGTTTACATTTTTTCACCTTACTCCTTTGTATTTAGGTGCAAAAGTGTACATAAACATATCTTTGACGTCGACTGTACGAAAGAAGTACCGTAGAAGTATACAACTTTGCCCGGTGTTTTACATTTTTCCCAGGTTAATGGCACATATTCTATAACTGATCTGTGCCACTCATACGTGGCACAGTCGTAAAAAGTTATGACATTGCCCACTACCATAACCACGAAAAGTACTTATATATAGGATATATCTTTAAAATTTCTTCTACATCGTTTCTGATCCGCATTATAATTACAGTTAAAATGACATATATTTATGACTTTTCTAGGCCGATTATACCACCGAAGTTTTTGAAATCATTTTAGCCCACCAAAAAATACATCCGCAGTTACAGCCGGCTCACCCGTGACTGAAGTTATATACGCGACAATCAATTTGCTAGTGTTGCCAACAATATGATTAGTTATAAAACACTGATTAATACGAAAGTGTATGTGTCTTAGTAGTTTTATTATATTTCGCGTGTATTGAAATATGACGCGTTGGGCAAAGTCATGTTGAAAAGGCAAGGTCGTACAGTTGCACGATATTCGCTACTTCGTACTCCTAAACAGAAACATAAATAATAATCTATGTAGGTACCGTACGTACCTATCTCAACGAGTCAAAAAATGTATGTAATCGTTATTTCGTTAAAACGTGTTCTTAGATAAATGCTTAACAAATTCTATTCTCAAAAAAATAAAGGTCATCAAAAATCATTATCGTCCACCGCATCGCATCACATACCTACGTAACGTAAGGCAGCAAATTTTATCAAGTCGATATCATTAGGTCGACCTTGCCCGCTCCCCTTGTGGCCCTTGTCGCCCGGCCGCGGGCTCGGGCCGTGGCCGTGCACACTGGCCGGCCACGACAAACCAGAAATATGTTTCTCATGACATTCATTACCGCAATTAAATATTACACGCTTAAGATTTGACGGTTTCCATATCCTACACTAATATTTCGGTTAATAAATATTGCATCGCCTAATGGCAGCCGTTTAAGAGACATCAATATTAATTTATTATACCTGTGATTTTAAAACACGTATGTACTTAAACATAACCTAAAAGTGAAACATGACATATTCTAGCTTAAATGAAGGAATTATAAGCTTACCTTCCCAGTTGATAGCCGTAAATTTGTGGGCAAATGTTTGTTGATTAGTTTGTGCTGGATTCCGAACTATAAAAATTAGATAATTCGTCGATTCACTGGAACTGTCTCTGAGCCCCGCGTGGAATTATTATTACGCTGTGCGATGCCGGAGTCACTCCGTGATTACCTGCGATATTAAGTCAAAACGGCGTATGTGCTGCATAATCTGTATTGTTTGAAGATCTTTTGGATCGATACTTGTCCCAACCCAACAGAGGGGCTGGGGCGCCGATGATAGCAAGTACGTGAAGTACGTACCTACGTACTGGTACCTACCTAGCCCTAGCGATTGAGTACCGATTTAGTTTATTTATTTATTTATTTGTACGCTGTTACGATTTTCATAAAGGATAATAAATATAATAATAGGTAAGCTAAGTACCTACCCGTGTAAATAGAGTACAGTACAGTCCATTTTGTGATTAAAGTAATCGACATTGTGTCATTCAAGAAATTGTAGGGACACATATGATTAAATTCATAAATAGCCCATGCAACTTTGAAATGCGGGTACAGTCACCGGCAATAGTACCTTCCTACACGAAGGCGACAAAAATGCAAAAATATGTGACACGCTCTTATTTGTAGGCCCATAAGAATGTGTCAAATATGTTTGCGGCCTACGTGTAGGAACATACTAGTGCTGGTGTCTGTACATGTTAATTATTATAATGCATTTAATCAATATAAGTAGCTATGTATATTTTTCTTTACATATCTTATTATTATATATATAATTTGAAATTCATAATTTGTCACTTACTATTTTTGTCTCATCACAATAAAACGCAATGTTTTTCTTTTTGTTTTAAAGTTAAAATACAGACCATGTCATCTATAAAAGATGCAACTTCGCCAGACTACTCATTTTGGTACTTACTACATTTTTCCAACTGAAAAATTATTGTTAGTCTGTCACTCTGACCTCCAACCATTAGAAGCTGCCAAATGCCCGGGTCTAGCAATAAGGATAATATAGCAATCTAACTAGATGGGATTTGTTGCTTTCATTATTGTGCCATATCTGACGTGGCCAAAATCACAGTTTTACTACGACTATGAAAAGGTGTTTAGTATCATTTTGTTAGGAGGGCAAGTGCAAATGTCACAGTTTGAATCTTATTTCTGACTTTGTGTAGCTTTAACGCAATTGGCCCTATTATAACATTAGATCTTAACAACAAAACGAATCGATTGATAGTTAGATATACCATACCTACAAAAAAATACATGTTGTCTATTGCTGTGCAGCCTGTGCTTCTTTTTCCTATCTACCTACTTATGTAGGTACCTACCTAGATGGTTGGCAGTCCTCAACTGTGCGCTTCTCGAGAAACTTCCTGCCTCGCACAACAAAACTGTGGAATGAACTGTCGTCTGCGGTATTTCCGGACCGATACGACCTTCAAACCTTCAAGAAAAGAGCGTATTCCCATCTTAAAGGCCGGCAACGTGCTTGTGACCCCTCTGGTGTTGCGGGCGTCTATGGGCGGCGTTAATTGCTTACCATCAGGCGATTCGTCTGCTCGTTTGCCTCCTATTTCATAAAAAAAAAAAAAAAATACTTGGTTTTATTACCAAGTTTTAAGTACCCAAAAATAAAAAAAATAAATGATAATAAAAAGTCCGTAAGAGATAATCAATTCAAGTTAAGATTCAAAACGTGGTTCCTATGCAATAACAGAGCAATAATGCGAAACGAATGGTCGTCGTAAAACCTTCGAATGGCTTTTAGAATAAAGCCGTCGGCAAGGCCGAGGACTTAAGAGATGTGTTTATAGTCGGCGTGACCGGCGTGCGGTGCTGCACGCTGTCGCGGCTTATCGACTTATTGCGTATCGCGCGTGATATGATATAGGATCCTTTATTCTATAACACCGCGTCGTCACATGCGAGCGCTATATCATATGTCGGACCTAATTAATACAAGCGAGCCTACAGTTCGCTTCCTGCATGCCACTCAAAACGCGTGGGTAAAAATATCCTCTTTTCAACCGACTTCAAGATTTCGAAGGAGGAGGTTCTGAATTCGTCGGGATCTTTGTTTTTAGGGTTCCGTAGTCAACTAGGAACCCTAATAGTTTCGCCATGTCTGCCCGTCCGTCCGTCCGTCCGTCCGTCCGCGGATAATCTCAGTGACCGTTAGCACTAGAAAGCTGAAATTTTGTACTAATATGTATATCTGTCGCAGGGAAATGATTAAAACAGAGATTTGAACAAATCTCTAAGGGATATGATCAAATTACGCAGGATGTTAAAATGGAGACTCCATATCATCACTTCCCTAGAAAAATTCAGTAATTTCACCAAATCACTGACTCTGTTTAGTGAGAAGACAAAATCGGCCAAAAAACGCGACACGCTTTTTCATTTCACTAGATTTGTTTAGGAATTTGACAAAATCCCTAACCGCTACAGTAAGTTGATGAAACGAACTCAAAAAGTCGACTAGTTTTATCATTTCGCTAAACAAGTTTAGTGAAATGATAAAGTCTCAACTGGAAGATGGTATATGGTGATTTGATTAAATCTCTGAACTGGTTTAGTGAAATGACGAAAGGAAGTACCGAATACAATATTTTACTTTACAGTTAAGCGATTTTATCAAATCTCTGACTAGATAAAGTGAAACAGATATTAAATCAGATATTTTAACAAATCTCTAAGGGATATGATCAAATCACGCAGGATGTTAAGATAGAGAATCCATATCATCATTTCCCTAGAAAAATTTAGTCATTTCACCAAATCACTGACTCTGTTTAGTGGAAAGACATAATTGGAAGGTGCGTTATTTGTGAAAATCCTGCGTAATTTGATCATATCCCTTAGAGATTTGTTCAAATCTATAAAGTGGGGAGTGATTTTTTTTTTTCATTTTAACCCTAACGTGTGATATGATGATATTGTTGGATAGGTATTTAAAAATGAATAGGGGTTTACTAAAATCATTTTATGATAATGTAAATATTTTCGGAAATAATCGCTCCAGAAGTAAAAAAAAATGTGTCCCCCCCCTCTAACTTTTGAACCATAATAAAAAAACTTTTTAAATATGAAAAAAATCTCAAATGTAGAACTTTATAAAAACTTTCTAGGAAAATTATTTTGAACTTGATAGGTTTAATAGTTTTTGAAAAAAATTTACAAAATCATTTCTGAACTAAGTTTGTAATTTAACCGTATAAGCAGGTGTTTATTGTACTTGTAATTTCTACAAAATCACAATGAAATGACGTGCTTTCAAATAAATTATAAACGGTGAAAATCGGTTCACGCAATAAAGAATTATCCCATAAAAATCATCTTCCATACTTTAAGCTCGCGCGCAATAGTTTACTTAATTTGCCGATAGATGTCGCTGTAGGTGGAACGCTCATATCATATCCTACATGGCGGTGTTATTTTAACTCTTAAGTGGGGACACTTTCTGTGACGGACGGAAAACTACGGAACCCTACACTGAGCGTGGCCCGACACGCTCTTGGGCGGTTTTTTTGTATTTTATGTATGTTCACCGATTATTCGAAGACGGCTATACCTATTTGGAAAATTCTTTTTTTGTTTGGAAAAGTATACTCTACTTCACAATTGGTCTCATTGTAACCAGGTCAGGATCTGATGATGGGATCCTGGAGAAATCGAGGGAACTCTTCAAATATTATAGGCTTATTATATCACCTATACCTGATTTAAATATTTTTTACAGTAGCTCGGGCATTTCCTTTTGGAAAGGTTGAGTCTATGTGAAGTCGGTTCTTTTTGGGTCGTAAAAATACGATTATGAAATAACGAACATTGCAACACACGGATCATTAACAGGCAAGTAAGGGTTTTTTAGTATCAGAACTCGGCGCTACCTATACACGTTGAAGTTTCTGTGTGAAGTGTAGGTAACGAATGTGTATGAATCAATCGTGAACCATGAAATGTAAAAAAGTTGAGGGTTTTCCCGTTTTTAAGGACCATTGAATTTGTTGGAGATGTTCTATTAGACTAAGAGTAGGCCGTGGGCAACCCTACCTCATCGAGTAACAGAATTCAGCCTATATAGGGCAATGCACGATGAAAAATTATGTATGTACTTGGCAGCCCGAGCCAAACTTGAAGCATTTTGTACAGTCAGTAAAAAAACATTATAAAATCTGCCTCATTGAGTAGCAAGTTAAACCTTATGCCATTCAAAAGTCAACTTGTTACTAACAAAAAATTGTAGCTGACCTTAAAACTGACGCTTTTGCTATTCAGCCAAGTTTTATATTTTAAAGTGAAAATCGTCTAATACAAGTACGACGGGCTAATGAGTTCACGGGATGTTTTAATTTCAGTGCCACGCGGTACATAAGATACTGTTTAACAAGTGCCAAAAAATAAGCGCATTGCCCATAACTGGCAACTTCATGATTTTGCCTTATTACAATAATTAAAATAATTAACCTAGCAGAAGATAAACCATGTGCCATTTGAAAGAATCCCTGCAATACCATTCATAGGCCGCCAACCGCCAATTGTTTCACCTCTGCTTTTACTGTTTGTAACTTGTATTTTATGTGTTTCTTAATTTTGAGGTGTCAATAAAGAGTAGGTATTTATGATTGTTATGTTATACACCGAATCCTGCTACTCGATGAGGTAGGGTTGCCAACGGTCTACTCTATTATATACATGCCCGACCACTGCATGGTCAATTGCAAATCGTGGGTAGCTGGTGATTAGGTGCTCGAGTGTTTGTTCTAGAGAGGGAGTTTTTGTTGGCGTATTGTATTTAACCGGGGAGCAAATGCCCAGTTTAGAAGTGTATTATACCGAATTTTTTGAAACTATAATAAAGTTTTGAGTTTATTTGTTTTTCATGTCGCAACACGACAATTTACTTAAATGCATTTATTTAAATAATTACCTATATTATACTACTCATACTACTCATTATAATATTTTATTAAGAAGCTTCATTAAATATTAATAAAAATGTTAATATTTTAGTATTCTTACTAAGGAGGATCTCCTGGCAACTGGCAACGTATCCCGCTGCGGTCAACGAGACAGCGCATTCAAAGCGATATCTTGCAGTGTGTGTGAGCGAGATATGGCTTTGTATGTGTTTAGCGATGTCTCGTGTATATGTAAGTTACATATAGGTTTATATTGGGATCAACTTAAAATATACCTACCGATTATGATTTTGACCATGTTTTACTTCTCCTTACGAGAGGAGGAATTTTGTTGTTGTTTTTTCTTACGTAGGGAAGCGGCAAAAATTGGGTTACGTAATAATAAATGAATGACGCCTTACGTGAGATAAAAAGATAAACTAGGTACCTAATTAAATTATTGATAAATGAAACCTCAGTATATGTATCAATATTATTGACGTCTTACGTGCGGGTTAGGTGATAACCTGGGATGATAAGGACGATAAATTTACAGGCGCATATTAACACAACACAAGTAAAAATGTGTTTTTTTAACATGGCAAGGGTCTACAAAATGTACCTTTAGATACAGGTTATAAATTTAACCTCGATGCAAATTTGAAACCAAAACTTCTTATTTGATAAGCATATATACCCGTACCTCAGACAGAGGGGACCAATTTATAGTGCAAAGTCAAATGAAAATTGAAAATCAAGCAGATATGCCTTTAAAATGAACTAAATAATAATAAATTGAAGGGTACACGGAAAGGACATGTCTAGTCACTTTGACAACATTTTGAGTTATAGCGCTTTTAAAATTTGGAACGATTCAATTAACCATATACTATTTTCGTAACTAGATGATTTTTAGGAGTTAAAAAGTGGATAAGGGTTAAAATTTACAGCTGTAACAGAAGTTGTTACTAATAGTTCATTGCAAGCTCTACATTTTTATATAAAAATATCATTTTACAAAAAAAGTGACTAGACATGTTCTTTCCGCCCTGTAGGTACCCTTCAATTAAATAATAATGCAGACATATCTGCTTGAATGTCAAGTTTCATTTGCCTTTGCCCACTATTGCCAAACCAAAATAGCCCCCGTCTATCCGGGGTATGTCTACCTACAAAACTACATAAATATCACCTTCCTAGAGCATTCCCAAAATTACAATAATTATTTTTATCAAATAGTAAACCAATAACAACTTTAACAAACTTTTATTACGTAACTTAAGAACAGAATATTGGTAAATGTTTTGACCACGAATTACAATGCCGTCGCGTAGTGCAACACAACTTGCACTCCCATGTAGATGTTGATACCATAAGGCACTAAGTAGGCGATCCCGCGCGCGGGCTGCGGCAGTGGCACCACAGCGTACACCAGCGTGTGCAACACGCGGCCCGCCGCCACCAGCCGGAACAGCAACGTGGCCCACGCGCTCGGCGGCCCCGTCGTCAGGTACAACGCGCCCAGGATCCAGAACGCAGGAATGTTCTCTAAGTCGTTCAAGTGTGCCCTGCGTACGCGCTCCACTTCCGGATCGTCCAGCTTTATCTTCCCTTTGAACGCCTTCGCATCTTCTGGGTTCGCAAACGCTTTGCGCCGCCCGCGGGTCACTGATGTCAGTGTCGCCACTACTAACATCTTTAGCGCCAGGATCGACGAGTACACGATGTACGACCTTACGGCGGGATCTTCCAATGATAAAACCATCTTTTGTTTTGATCTGTCGATGCGGAAACAAAGAGGTCTACCCGCTCAGATAGTAACACTCGGAGTGATTATTAAACGAAGACGGCTGGAGAATAGATACCGATAGGTACCGTTATGCATTCATCGTGCTGCGACTATTGACGCATAGCTAATATGTACCTTGCCGGCTTAAAAGTGATTTTAGAAATCACGTCGCCGTGAGACGAGAATTGGAACACAGGAATAATAAAATTGTCCACTACTACCGATAACATTTTCTGTTTAAAGATCAATGTCCATAACGGTCATTTGACAAAATTTAAACCGATAGCCAGTCGTCCCAGTGCCCGTTATTCCAATAGCCCAATACTTCCACCATTGTCATAAAAAAAAACAGATAAAAATATCTAATTGTTTATGTAAATATGTAAGTATCTAAAAGCTGATTTTATACCAACTGATCTGGAATTACCGAATTTATCATATATTTATAGTATACTCTTATATACAATATATAATTATATTATAACAAACAAATCAAAAAGAATAAGAATACAGACACACCAAAATTAAAATACCTTTCAGATATAACATATTTTGTTTAAACCACTGATATATGTATGTATTATAATTTATAATGCAAGATAATAATGTAATAATTGAATCAACATTTTAAAGAATAAATGATGACTTAGTACGGGCGGCGACCGCAAGATCTGCTACGTTTCGTGTTGGTTTCGTGATACAAAGATAAGCCCCATGGCCCATGGCACATGTTCAAAAAAGTGATGCTGAGTTCCGAAAAAAACAGTAAAAGATTAGAATTGGCCCAAAGCATAAAAAATACCACTTCTGGTGTATAAAATGGATGGTTACCTACGTCAATTGATATAAAGATGACAGTAATTTGTATGTAGGTAAGTACATATAGAAAAACCCAGTCTGCCAGTTCCTGCATGGCCGGAAGTGCCCGGCAGAGTGGTTAAAAAGTAACGAGTTTGACCCCAAATTTACGTAAATGTCGACGAGAAATACGAGTAAGACATTAGGTAGGTTAGGGTAGGTTCATTTTGTACAGTCAAGTGTAAAAATATGGGTGTACTCATCTTACTCAAAAATATGTCCCATAGTATCTTATTCCGTTGTAATAAGTGCGTAGTACCATATTTATGAGACGATTATTTCGATACGTATTTTTGCACTTGACTGTACCATAGCGGCATAATAATGAGAATGAGTGACACAAATAAACCAACCTATCTGCCCTTGTCCGAAAAATATAGATCTTTTTTTTATACCACGACGGCGACGGTGACTGATGGTAAGCAGTTACTGTAGCCTATGGACGTCTGTAACTCCAGAGGATTCACATGCGCGTTGTCTACCATTTAAGAACCTATACACTCCAAGAGCAGCGCTGGCCTCCCAGGCTAGCACCATGCTGAGTCGGGGCCATTTCGTGGCAACCATATTAGTACATTACTTACCTAGGACTGTAAAAGAAAGAAAGCCCGATATCGCAGGTATTTGTAGCCCGAGCCGCAGGCGAGGGTTGTAAATATGCGATAGAGGGCTTTCTTTTTTACTGCCCGTGGCGAGTACACAATTTTACGTCTCCATCTGGCCATAATGCGAGTTTTGCCGTACGCGTAGCGTGCGGTAAAACTCACATTAGGGCCAGGTGTGACGTAAAATTAGTTATTATCCTTAGATTAAGTATGTTTGTTTGCATGTTGTTGTTGTCGCGAATAGGGTTACCAGGCCCAAAAATGAAAAAGCCGGACTCCGCGCTTAATTTAGCCGGACATTTGATCCCAAAAGCCGGACGGCGCGTCATTTGCGGTGTTGCATACGCTACGCTGGTCTTTCGAATCGTGCCACTGGCGTGACTGGCGCGTAGCGTAAGTCAGACAAAAGCCTAACAAAAGCCGGACAGGCCGGATGAGGAATTATTTGTCCGGACACACCCGTAAAAAGCCAAACATGTCCGGCTAAAGCCGGACACCTGGCAACCCTAGTCGCGAATAAATGTTTTCTATTTCTATTTCTATTTTCCTTTTTTGAAGAACCTCATACTGTAGCCCTCTAGGAAAACCTCGGCAGATCTAATTCCTAGTACCCACATATGCATGTACTTCACAATGCAAGTAGCTTCTACAGTAAAAAGGTTCGTTTACCGTAGGTGGAAGTGTTTGTACAATTTTTTTTAAAGTAATGCTGGTTAGAGGCGCTCTGTGTTATTGAATGAACGACGACCAAATGTCAAGGAATGTTAATTTACCCGTTGTCCTAGACTTATTAGTCTTATTACATACAAATGTTAGTTATGGATTGTGGAAAACCTTACGTGTATCTAGTGAGCCAAGAGTGAGCCAGTTCCTAGCAGTGTCGTACGGCAATGTCGATGGCACGCGATTTGCCAGTGTGGAACTTGGCTAATGTCATCCAGGCGGAAACTGCTCTTAGCCTTAAGTATTTGGCGACTGACGGTCATAATTCGTTTTTAGTTCTCATGCTCTGAAAGTGCGTCATCATTGTTTATCTTTAAAGCAGGGATCGTTACCGGTATTACTAAAAATCAAAATAGCGCCCGACTTTCGCACTGTTTACGTGATATTATGAAATGTAATTTAGGTAAACGTAATAAATTATTAGATTATCCGAAAAACATCTAAAAATATTCATTAACAACCCAAATACCGAAATTGAATACCGGTTAATTTGTATGAAAATAATACCGGTATTCGATCCCCGCTTTAAAGTGGTTGGAAAGCCGATTTAATTTTTTTTTTATTTGTACTATCGTGTAAATTCAGTTCAAAATTTTTCATAAACGAAGATTCTTTTGCCTCAATTCTTCAACAAGTTTCATAAATTGTACAATTTAAGCTTCGATTTATTTATAGAATTTTCTCTTTATCGAAATGAAATCGATTTTTGACCAGTTTAGAGTCGATAGTCCAACATTTGCACTACAGATAGAATTATAAGGCAAACGGATATCGGTTCTTGATTATTTTATCTCCATTCTGTAGAGCCGGATTTTGAAATAAATGAGCACTTTTTTAATGTTTTTTTTAATGTGGTCAAAAAAACACACTTTATATTCGAATGCTGTAAATATATTACATATACGAAATCTATATAATAGGGTTCCTCTTTGACGTTTCTAAAAACTGGTGAGAGATGTTAAACTAATTAACACAAAAGTTATGACCAGAAAACCACTTTTTTGGCCTAAAATTGTTCGACTTTGATGTCAAATATCTCGAAGACAATGAGTATTAAAGTAAATATAGGATACTATATTGTTTAAGGCCGTTACTGATAATATGATAAGCTATAAAAGCCATTAGAATCATTAGAAGGGATTCAGATCGAAGGTCATTGGCGCCAGGTAGCCCCTTAACAATCTACTCCCTAAATTCTCGTCCGTTTTCTGTCCCCTAAACGTTTAGGGGACCCTAAATGGTGTTTTTGATATTAGTCATATTAATCCATTCAGAGACAAGACTAATTTTGTTTTGTTGGGTTAACACGGTTCGTAACTTAGTTGGTTTTAACCAACTTGGTATGGTTTATGGTTTACCATATATGTAAAATAAGAATCTTATACCAAAGTATTAATTAAAGCAATGACGCGTAGTTTCAGTGACCGCGAGGCAACCGGATGGCTCGCGGTATTTAAGCTCCTGAAGTGATGAGGAACCGCCCTATGTAACCCGAACTGACCCAACTAGGACTGGAGCGGAAATAGAGGAGGGGTGCAAAAAATTTTTTATCGCGAGGCAAGCGATTGAAACAGCGGTTGCCTGAAAAAATTTAGGTACGCTGGTTATATAACAAAATTTTAATGCCATCCCCTCCTGGTTGGGCTGGTTCCCTGTACAAGAGCGAAGAAAAAAATTAAAAAAAAATCGTCAGGCAACTGCTTTGAAAATTAGCATGCTTGTTCTTCATCACATACAGACACCGGAAGCAAATTGCCATCCGCCCAGGCCGGGCACTTATTGAACCATCAGAGTTGGAAGCCGGACGCAAGGTGAATTTTTAGATCGGTGGAGGACAACTTAGGAAAAACCGCACTTACATACAATCATTGAAATCGGATGGCATTTGTTTTATGAGTTTTGTATGATGTGAAAAACGATATGCCCAAATGCCATCCCTCATGAATTTTCATCCCTCTGTGGCCACCCCTACAAACGAGAAATTCGTCAAATTTGAATACGCGTAATAAAATGTTTTGCAATCATTGCCACATTGCGTTTTTCCTAAGTTCTCCTCCACCGATAAAAAAAATACACCTTGCGTCCAGCTTCCAACTATAATGGTTTGATAACTGCCCAGCCTGGGCGGATGGCAATTTATTCCTGTAGACACAGGAATGTCTGGTCTGTATGTGATGAAGAGCAAGCATGCTAATTTATAAGCGGTTGCCTGACATTTTTTTTTCTTTGCTCTCGTACAGGGAACCAGTCTAACCAGGAGGGATGGTATTACAATTTTGTTATATAACCAGGATACATTCTTCAAAGCGCTGTTTCAATCGGTTGCCTAGCGATAAAAAAATATTTGCACCCCCCCCCCTCTATTTCCGCTCCAGTCCAAGTTGGGTCAGTTCACAATTTCCAGTATAGTTTGGAATAGTTCCTTCAATAGCTGAATACATGCATAACTTACTTTCTACAGGAATGGTTAGAATCTCAAGGTATAGAATTGTCGAAAGAGGAAGAGCTTCCGGAGGACCAGTACACACAGAAGGAACGCTGGAAGAGCGTGCCTCCGCCACACAAAGAAGCCAAGAAGGTAGACCGGCTTCGGCGCTTCCTCGAGTATGACGGGAAGGTGCTCGGGTAAGTTGAGCATTTTACTAATTTCATTTTCTGTATGTAGTTGGAACGTGGTGGTTCAAAACTTTAACATCCGTAGCTTAGATATTTTTGTACATATATAATTAACATTTATAGTTTAGAAATGTCAATAATTAATTAATAGGATGATAATATAAAAACACGTGTGTGGAGTTTGGAAATTTTCGTGAAGTATTCGGAAGTATGCGATCGGAAAGGATTATACACTAAATACTTCTGTACCGTTTCTATTATCATTGCTGAATAAGTATTATACCTATTTAAGTATTTGTTGTTATTTGGTGAAAAACCTTATTGAGTATTTCATAGCTACAAAATGTTTGAAAATTTAGGATTTTTTTATATACACCGTGGGCTGGATAACCCGACCGATCTTAACCACGAATTTCTAAGACCAAAAGAAGGAAAAAATATTATGTGAGTATAGGTCAATTCCGCCAAAAAAAAATTTTTGTTTCGTTTTTTTTTCTATTTTTTTAATGTTTATTGAACATGAAAAGCAAATGTTATTATTAAATTATCGCTTAAAACAAATTGGTACATTTTTTTGTAAAAATTTAGTTTCTGCAAAGTTTTCCTTGTCACTTTGATATCTGTCAATAAGGACGTGTAAACTATGTCCAATAGTGACAACAACGCCATTAGAAAGGCGTTTTGTGATGAGTTATAATAAAAAGTGTATTTTTTTTTATTGGTATTAACTCTGTACCTAGGCGTATTCCAGAAAAGTTTATAGGACATTTTCAACCGACTTCAAGATTTCGAAGGAGGAGGTTATCAATTCGTCGAGATCTCTGTTTTCGCTATTTTTTTTTTATTTTTTTATGTATGTTCACCGATTATTCAAAGACGGCTGGACTGATCTGGAAAATTATTTTTTTGTTTGAAAGCGTATACTTCACAGTTGGTCCCATTGTCACCATGTCAGGATCTGATGATGGGATCTTGGAGAAATCGAGGGAACTCTTCAACTATTATAGGCACACCTATGGTGATTTGAGTATTTTTACAGCAGATCGAGCATTTCGTGTTGGAAAGGTGGATGCTTAGTAAAGTCGGTTCTTTTTTGTTTAAAATTATAGTATCTAAATATGATCAGGAATACACTGTTAAAATCTGTCTAGTTATATGGGCCCACGGTGTATATGTTGCCGATGAAACGTTTTATAAAACGATTTCTGGAGTGTACGTGGAAGCGTAGATACGGCTTGTTTAGGCTATATGTTGCAAAATGACGGCGCATTTGATCTCTCAACAAATGATTTCGCCAGACCGTGTATTTCAGTTCTGCATCAATACAAGCACAGGTGAGTCGAGCATCTGACTGTAACGAACAGTTTCAAATAACTGACTACGTAGTGGCGAATTTACCAGTAGGTAGACTGAGAACCTGAGCTGAAGCCTGGGGCGGCGGATTTTAAGGGATATTAGGACCCATAATTTTCAGTCTTACAGAAAAAAACATGTTTCAATTACTTAGATAGCTATTATTTTAATTTTCATGGTAGTCAAACTTGTGTAATGTGAAATATCTAATCTAAAATTAAATTCACTTAAATTCGAATACTGCTCTTGGCAGCAATATTGCTGGCTCTGCTAGAATATCAGTATTAGTCTAAATAAATTTCAGTATTAAGTAGTCAAAATGTGAAATTATTATTAAGCGGAATATTTTATATATTGTTTTCAGGAACTTTTCTAATTTGCAATAAAGCTAGGGAACTTTTAAATATGTAAGTACGAGTATAATGGAGCCACACGTACAGAGGATGTAGGTATCGGATAAAACTAAATAATATTTTTTATTCGGTCGAATGATACCCAATAGCATAAGTAGGTAACCCGCCTAATCAAAAACGTGTTTTAAACCTCATTTAGTTAAATTAATTATGTTTGTTCAAACACAACTGTCAAAGTGACAGATAAGGACAAGATTATGTGTGTCGCTTAACTTCAAACTCGGATAAATCCATTTGAGCCAATTGGCCCTCAGCAATGTGGATTGATTTATCCGAGTTTAAAGTTAAGCGACACATTTTAGTTAAATCAGGTTTGAAATACGTTGATGAACCAGCGGTAAAGTATTGTTTGATTTCGTGTTACATGTAGTTGTGTTATACTCACAAAAGTTAAACTTCTCTAAATGATTTTGAATTACCTTCCTTTTTGACTCAGTGGGTAAATTAAGAAGAGTATATTTACCTTCCAATAATTACCTTCCATTAGGAAAATTTGGATGGTAAGATTTTACAACCATTTCCTTCCGTTCTAGAAGGTAGATTAACTGCTTAAAGTTCTCTAAATGATTTTGAATTTGGCTTTATTTATTGTCCTAACAGTATTCCACAATTTGCAATAGGTGGGCGCACATCAAGCATTCCGACGAGTTAAATTATTCGAACATGATAAATCTAATCAACTCGCCAGACTGGCAGGCACAGTGCATCTGAAATCCTCTGAGCCCTGCCTTTGGTTTCCGTTGTTATTAACGTCAATTCACTTCATTTGTAACCATTTTGAAACAGTCAGTTTCAGTACCTGTCACTCGAACGAGGTTAATTTTGAATGACGATTGTGTAGTTATATAATGTTAATTAGAAATAAGTACCTATAATGCGAACCGCATTGTATCATCAAACCGCGATTAGAATAGGATTGAGCACGTAGTCGTTTATCATACATGAAATGATAAAGTGTGCAAAATATATTCATTGCATAAAATACGAGTACAGATGATGCTAATATGATATAATTCCATATATTTACACGCAACAAATGACAAAGACACGGCATGATCCAAGAAAATTGAAATATTATATTGTAGTATAACAGTTTTTGCAGAATCATATTTTTTGCACTTTTACTTTTAGGTCTCTGCACTTTAAACTATGAATACTTATATCACTGAATAAAATATTATGCTATATTTTTTATACAATACTGATTCATTGAGTCCAAATAGAAACCTCGTGGATTATTATGGGATGATTATAAAATGTTTATGTACTGTTGTGCTAATGGTACTTTTGACACCCATTATCATATTGGTCAAATACAAGTACCTTGCTGCATTTAAATATAAATGGTTAGTATGGTTTTCTACCAAACAAACTTGAAATTTTATACATCATATAATTTCATGCTTGGACTATTTCATATGTCATATGGCTTGATTCATTTCGGCCAGGTGGGTACGGTCACGTCTGATAATATGGATAAATAAATAAATATAAAAAATTGCCTTGGTAATGGAGTCGTATTTAGTACGTATTTTTGTCACATTAAATGTACCTATCATATTTTCAGACGCCACTGAACCTATAGCTCAAAATAAATATAACTAGATTTAAAATTCGACGATACAGAACAGATATATCGGGCAAATGAGCCCATATTCGCAAAAAAATGAATGTAAGTACTATATGATAAGCTGATTGAAATTAATTTTAAAACAGTTACCTACTGACAACGAGCTATTACTTCGAGCGAGCGTATGACGGAACATGGTTTAAGCTTGGATGAATAAATTAAAAGGATGGAGCATGCCTGTACAACCAACTGTGACGCAAGATGGCGGCTGGTTTGAATGTGTGTATCCAGACGAGTGTTGCCATGTAATACAAATTTTCCCGATTAAGAATAAAGTATTTTTGAATAAAAAAAAAAGATTTAACCATATATATTAATATAACCATATATATTAATATATATATGGTTAAATAGAATTATTAAGCACTTGTTTTAATAAATTTGATGAAATATATTTCTGAAGACCCGACTAAAAAGTAAAATTAAAAAAATCTAAATTTACTATTTATAGTCTGGCAAACCATTTCTGTCAGTAGAAAAGCGCGGCAAATTTGAAAAATCGCGGGTTGGCAACACCTGTCTTTGAATAATTCGATAATTGCGCATAATTTGTGTTTTATCTGTGGCAATGTAACTTTTTAAATTTTAAAAAGTTAGTTTTGTTTACTTTCATTTTAAAGTTTTAGATTGCTTTTTTTAGGGTTCCGTAGTCAACTAGGAACCCTTATAGTTTCGCCATGTCTGCCCGTCCGTCCGTCCGTCCGTCCGTCCGTCCGTCCGCGGATAATCTCAGTGACCGTTAGTACTAGAAAGCTGAAATTTGGTACTAATATGTATATCAATCACGCCGACAAAGTGGTAAAATAAAAAGTGGATTTTTTTTATTATTAGGGTACCTCCCCTATACGTAAAGTGGGGAGTGATTTTTTTTCATTTCAACCCTAACGTGTGATATATTGTTGGATAGGTATTTAAAAATGAATAGGGGTTTACTAAAATCATTTTTCGATAATGTAAATATTTTCGGAAATAATCGCTCCAGAAGTAAAAAAATACGCGTCCCCCCCCCCCCTCTAACTTTTGAACCATAAGTTTTAAAAATATGAAAAAAATCTCAACAGTAGAACTTTATAAAAACTTTCTAGGAAAATTATTTTGAACTTGATAGGATGAATAGTTTTTGAAAAAGAATTACAAAATAATTTCTGAACTAAGTTTGTAATTTAACCGTATAAGCAGGTGTTTATTGTACTTGTAATTTCTACAAAATTACAATGAAATGACGTGCTTTCAAATAAAGTAAAAATGGTGAAAATCGGTTCACGCAATAAAGAATTATTCCATAAAAATCATCTTCCATACTTTAAGCTCGCGCGCAATAGTTTACTTAATTTGCCGATAGATGTCGCTGTACGTGGAACTCTCGTATCATATCCTACATGGCGGTGTTATTAACTCTTAAGTGGGGACACTTACTGTGACGGACGGAAAACTACGGAACCCTACACTGAGCGTGGCCCGACACGCTCTTGGCCGCTTTTTTATTATTTACTTCTTAATGTAATATTGCCACCACTGTTCAATAAATTAATGTACTTACTAAGAAAGCTCAGCTAGGATATTAATATAGGTAGTGTACCTTAAATAAATACCTTATGCAGATATTTTGCGCGATAAATGTGGCTTTGAGGTTATTTATTTATTTTATTTATTTACACATAAGTTAACAGTATTACACCAAAACACTTACGTGGTAACATAAAACGCAAAAAGTAACAAAATAAAATATTAGAAAAAGTAAACTTAAAAGAACTGAAAACAATGAGATCATTATATATCCTATATAGTAACTCTAATTATACAATATTATGTATACACCTTAAAACCTTTCTGTAAAATACAGCATTATCTGCAAAAATGTCAATATCGTCGGACTTTATTACGATCTGGTTAAGAGTGGCTTGCGCTCTGGCGGTGGGAGCGTTGGCACCTGTCCGCGTGCGCACGTCGGCGACCGCGAACAGTTATGCAGTTTTGTATTGAATTATCATTTAAAGTTCTTTCTTTCAGTGTAAATCTAATAATTCAAGTGAAAACTGGTGTCAAATGAAGTCCTAGAACGTTTGGTGGTCAATATTGTCGAAAGAAAGCGGTAAAAATCAGGTTTAACAAGCAGTACCTACAAGCACCAAGCACTCCGCTACCTTTCGATATTTTAACAAGTCTTTGTAATGTTTTCCCTTGATATACCTCATCAATGTGTACAATAAATAAACACCAAAATCTCACGTGTTTTATTAATTAATTAATGATACACTTCGTACAATAGGTAAGTACCTAAAAATAGTCTTAAAACAATGAAAGGAAATCATAATAATTAGGAGTATTACTGAGTAATATTCATTATGCAGCTAAGTAAACGTAGCCATTCTAAGCTGAAAAGTTGTATTTTCTAGTAGATATTCTTGTTTTCCTCGACTGGCCTTATGATTTTAGCAATCAATGTTTGTTTCCTTGCTGGGTTTCAACACTATTGTACTTTGACCGCATAATTTCCACCTCCGATCTTCTGTCCTTTTTAGATGTTGGTTATTTCAATTTCTTCGAACATTCTAATTCATACAAAAGTCATACATAATAATAGGCATATCATCAATCATGTATCAAATTATTTTATACAATGCAGAGTTAAAATTCTCCACAAACTTCACTGACATATGACTGACGTACCTACGGAAGACCGTGGCCTTTTTGTTCGATATACATTGCTGCTTTTCTATGGAGCAATGCTGCTTTTCGATTCACCCTAGAGTGTTGCTATATTTTTGTTTGATGTACATTGCTACTGCGTTCGTTGGCTGGCCAGACTATATTAAAAGCACACGACTACTGTTGAGTGTGGTCGCCTCTCTTGTCGTCCCAATACTATTACCTTTATACCTTAAGCATACTTTATACCTTTTTAATCTGGAGGCACGGTAGTGCCCCCGTTACGTAACATGATTGGGGGGGGAATTGACCATATGTTACTTCTACTGCAGATAGGAGGATTATTATTATTTTTCTTACGTAGGGGCGGAAGGGGGTCTCTGGCAAAAAATGTCTTACGTAATCAATGAACGAAGCCTTATTATAGTTATTATATACTAAACCTTGTTTAGAATGTAACAAAATCTTTTTGAAACCTACATCAAAATCGGTTCAGCCAAACGCGAGATAATGGCGAACAAACATACATGCATACATACATATATACAAACATACGGGTCAAACTGAGAACCTCCTTTTTTTTTGAAGTTGGTTAAAAATGCTCCTCGATCGATCAACACAATCGGTTTGACTTAACAGCTGACCTCTCATTCTAACTATAGTTCCATCTCGTTCTAATCGCTTGACCAGTCGATTACTAAAGCGACTAGTCAGCCGCTCAGAGTGAGAGGGAGCGCTAGTTAGAATGAGACGAAAGTTTGACAGATCAGTAGTGGTGACATAACATAACGTCGCGCCTTCAATCTACTATTAGATATGGGTTTTTTGTGTTACGAAGTTTTTGGAATAATTTTAAGAAATATATAATTTTGTTTATTTACAAATTTTATTCCAAAAATAATAAAGAATATAATTTTCTTACAAAAGCATAAAAGTTATTAACTATAGGTAACATGTTAATATTCGTTCAAAACGTGCGTGAAATAAAACGTCTAGTTGGTAGTGGGGACGTCAATATCGTATTGACAACATATCGCGGCGATTATAGACCCCCTTACGTTCGGGAAGTTTCCCTATTCAACCACCTGGCAATACCGCTACCGTGAAGGTAATAGTTTACGAATTTACAGATTTTTAATATAATTACGCAATGAATTGTTTATTTAACGGTGCAAAATTTACCCTATCCGTTTTTTTCTTTCGTCCAGTGGCATTTCTGCAGCATTTGACAACGCACGACGGCATATTTTAATTATTTTTTAACAGCACTTGACTGCATAGCCGGTTGGACACGACTGTCGGGGGAGCGGCTCATTATTGCTGTGCGTATGTGTGTCTAGTGCGTAATCACTAGGACACTGGCTCATTATGGAATCACAAACTGTTGTTAGCAGTACTCCATCTGAAGAATTATTAAATCTATGGGTTTAAGCTGCTCCGCTTGCGCCCCGGTACAAAAGCTTGTCGCCGGCATGTGACCACGTGTACCGGATTAATATAACATACGTTTGGTTTGAGGACACTTCCTCGAGCGTTGGGTCAAGGCCAGACAGAGCGTGATTATTCCGTGTTTGCTTACTGTGTCATGACCAGTGATCGTAGATTTTCCAGCATTTTCGGTGCAGTGCTAAGGTTATCATTATTTTGAGGCTATTAAATGTTTATACCAAGAATCAAATAAAATCAAAGCCATTTAGAACTAAGTAATAATGTACAGATGGTTGGTAATTATTGTAATTAAATAACAATTTCACAAAAGAAAACGTCATTGAACCGGTTTTGCTGAAAAAT
Source organism: Pammene aurita (assembly GCA_947086415.1). Taxonomy (NCBI): domain Eukaryota; kingdom Metazoa; phylum Arthropoda; class Insecta; order Lepidoptera; family Tortricidae; genus Pammene; species Pammene aurita. The sequence goes on from OX352289.1 coordinate 20,581,521, forward strand.
CTACTATCACTGGTCATGACTGATGCCTGCAAGTTAGCATTACTGAACAAGATGAAGTTTTTGGCCCTTGTTTACCGAATGTACCTAAGAAGTACTTAAAAATTGGTAAAATTGGCATTCTCAGATATATACATAGGTATGACGCGAATAGGTATAGGTGCGGCCGCCAGTGGCTTAGTTTTTATTTTTTTGTTTATTCATATTTAGTGTATTTATATTAATTTAGATTTTTTATAATTTTACTTGACATTTCACCTAACAGTTAATTTGATTGTATATTATTATGTAATGTGTACTTTGATAACTTAGGTGGACCATGTTGTCTGTCAATAAATAATTTCAATTTCAATTTCAATTTAAATGAAATGTAAATGGGTCTAAAAATATTTCGTTGTTCATTTTGGAAGACCTCAGACTTCGGGTTCGCATAGATACTCGTACATGCCGCCCTTGGACGTACCAGCCTTTTGTTTGGCCTCCTACGCGTGGCCTAACATTCAGCCCCGTAGCAACTATTATATAATCTGTGCCCGTAGTATACGGTCGAACCGCGGTCGAGCCCGATGAGTTCTGTGGTCGGGTCCGCCTTTTCAAATTACTTTAATATTTCGAAGTAGGAGGTTCTCAATTGGTCGGGATTTTTTTAAATAGTGCACGTACATTTGGATTTTTATGTTTTGCTTGAAAGAGTACATATACATACTTCACAGTTGGTCCCATTGTTATCAGGTCAGGAAGTGTCGACGGGATCCTGGAGAAATCGAGGGAACTCTTCAAATGTTATAGGCACACCTATAGTGATATTAGTATTTTTTATAGTAGCTCGGGCATTTGCTTATGGAAAGGTGGAGGCTAAGTGAAATCGGTTGTTTTTTCGTCATTCGTGTATCTGACCCACATAACAAATATTAAGCTAAAAGTACCTAGTAAGCACCAGTATGAAGCTGCGCACGGTGCCGAATTTTCGTACTTAGGTACATGATACTTAGTTTAATAGCAAAATGATAAGGAAATATGAAGGAAACATTTTACCCATCGGCGTAGGGATGTACACATCCTATCTTTACTTTTCAATGTTCTTTTTAATCCATCCTCTCCACCATATCTCTCTGAAAGGTTTTCATATTTGGCAGATGGTAGTGGACACCGCTTGAAGTCAAGTGCAAACCTCACTCTTACTGTACCGTCCAGGAATTCCAGGACATATTCAAAATTTTTCACGGCACGCGCTGTTCAGTTGTGGAATGAGTTGCCGTTATCCATTAAACAGTCCCAATCAGTTGCGTCACTCAAGGGAAAACTGTATATACTGTGGCTTTCCATCGACTTGTGTACCTAGTATATATTTACGTATATATTTATTGTATATTTAGTTATATCGATACGACTATTTATATATTATTTATATTATATAAGATATCGAATACTTTGTTATTTATTTATATTACAGCATTTCCTTTCTGAAAGTACATATAAGTAGTGCTCGTTTGTCTATCTTGTGTATCTCTCTCAATTGCTCAAAGGTTAGCTGGAAGAGATCCCTTACAGGGATAAGTTCGCCTTTGTACGTTGTATTTTCTTTTATTATGACTGTATTTTGTCCTGTTTTATGTACAATAAAGTGTTTACATACATACATACATACCCATTTACTCAGCCAGTATTTTTGTATATTAGTCCATTTTCTATTCTAGATTAAAATATGTCTTACAATTTAACAGTCATGGTGGTCCATCATTTGGATACCTAGTTGATCCTTGGTCAACACAATAACACACGAATTACGAGCATTTATTGCTTATAGCTTCATATTTGTTCTGCGGTCTGACCTTTGCGTTTCTCCAGGTCTCTCAAATGTATGATAAAAATTATACGGAACAATAATGTGTAAATAAAAATAATAGCTCTAAGTATTGCGAAAACAAGGTCCCTTTGTCCGTTTTTTCAGTCTACTTATTCTAAATACTTAAAATTGGGTCGAATGGAGAGGTCAAACGCGGGATGATATAAAATAGGTACAGGGGGCCGATTTTTGACTTTCGAGCGCTCGAATTCAATTAATCGATGAAATTAAGCACGAAAATAATCTCACAGAAGAGTTTGTCGCCATTATTTTTGCATGAAATTAATACTTCAAGTAATCGTGATTTAAAATTCCTATCGCTGTTATTTTTAAAACATCATTGCATCATTTTATTCAGAGTTAAAAATGTCAGATTCGAGCGCTCGAATCTCAAAAATCGCCCCCCAGAACGAAATTCTTTATGTTGTAATGAAACATTCTGCACATAGCTCGATCAACCAGTATGCTGTCCAAATTATTATACAGTCAATAACGAGAGCTGCAGAACAAATTTAGATTACGAAATTAACTAGATACACTAATATTACATACCATAAGTTACTAAACACTTATTTGAGTCGTTGTTCAGTAACTTATCTAATAATTATGTATCTACTTTTGTGATCTTATTATGTTCTGCAACTTTCGTCGCTGACTGTACGTAATGTTAACAACCAAAAATTATTTCAATGGGGAAGGCCGGTGAAAACTTATTGTAGAGGGCGATGTTCCAGATTCCATACAATGAGAGAAAAAGACAGAAGATGAATGGTCCTTATAGTTATATGTACGAACACTGCATACACTAGTATACATGTTAAAAAGCTTTTCTTAGGCAAAAACCTTCCCTATGGCATTAATCTACAAGATTTTAATTGTATAGTGCCTATTTCAGAAACCGGTGGATGATATTTCAGTGCAATTCGAGACAAAACATTGAGTCATTTTCGCGAAAATAAATACCAACTACTTCCCGCCATACAAATTTAGCTTTTCTAAGGACCAATATTGGAGATGTCACTTTGACAGTTGCCTTCCCCATTGCAACGTATTTTGTGGATTTGGGATATTAAAGATGTTTTCTTTTTTTTTAGTTTCGACGTGTATTGGGATGTCGAAAATGGAGAATGCCAAGAATTAACCCGCTATAAATTGCTGTATTTCCTTCAAGATGATACGATATCGATTAAGGTAATGTGACTAATATGTCTTATTAAATCGAACAGGTATTGCGTAAGATTAACGTAAGCCACAAAACAAAACCTGGCCAAACTATATGTAAACAATAAAATTACATTTAGTATTCGCTGGGACATCTTCGGCTTAATAAGAGGCGCCCTTTTTATATGCCACTTTTGTGTGGTGACAGTAATAGGGATGATGACACATGTTGAATTATGCAATAAAATTAAGTTGATAAGATGCAGAGTTACCAATATATCCAAATAAAGTGAAAATTAAAAAAAATCTTTTGAAATGGTTCAAAGATGCTTCAAAATTTCAATTTTTTAAAAAAATTTTAAAGTACGAAATTTAAAAAAAAACAATGATACCATTCGATTTTTAACATTTTACTGTTAAATTAATTGTATGGTAACCATATACATAAACGCAACATTTCACTGTAAAAATAGCAATTTCATAATTTTTGCATACTTTAAACAGGGCGACTATATGATCGTGACGTCACTTTTGCACGTCATTTTGTTAGGAGCGTATCGAGAAACAAATGCAAATCTCAGACTTTAAGTCTAATTTCTGACTTTTGTGTTGCTTTAACGCAATTGGCCGCATATAGACATTTGATCCTCACAACAAAACGAATCGATTGATACCATACATGACAAAAATTCACCATGCCTATTCTCTGTATTATGACTTTGCAAATGACAAAGCGTGGACAGCCATCGCCATCATAAACGTCAAGTTTAAATGAAATAATCATGTTCATGGTGGCATTCCGCCTTTTGTAGCTGCAGGCGTGGTCGAGCTATACCATCAATGATTAAGGTTATCAATTCGTCAGTTCGTCTTTGTTTTTGCTATTTTTTTTATGTATGATCACCGATTATTCGAAGACGGCTGGACTGATTTGGAAAATTATTTTTTTGTTTTTAAAGGGTTGACAGTTTCATACTGAGAAATCGATGGAACCCTTCAAATATTAAGCCTATAAAGTGATTTAAATATTTGTTACAGTAGCTCATGTATGTGCTTTTGAAAACGTAGAGTGAAGTCGGTTCTTTTTTGTTTAAAATTATTTGACATGCCAGGCAGTCCTTTTTGACAAGATAATCTTGAATCTCTTGAATCTGTAAATTCAAAATTAGCTGTAAACTAAACAACATCTTCAACATCCAACTTCTTGGAAAGTATTTAGCAAGTAAGTACTCGGAAAGTAGCTCACAGACCCATTTGTCTTAAACACGCTACTTACTCATTGTTCTGGGCACAATCTCGAGATTACGGCGGCAGTGTACCTTAAGCCCGAATGAAAAATGGAAGCTTTCTTTGCAAAAAGGGCGAATTAAACGATCGCATGCAAAATTTATGCATTAGTACGAGTATTAAAGTCTGGCTAGTCTATTGTGGAACTGAGATCTGTTTAAAACTTTTTAAATGGCAAATTTTTTGAATGTTAAATGTGTTTATGGTCTCTTATTTGATGGGACATTTGGGAAGCATATTTCGATTTTTTCATATAAATCATCAAAATAAATCGCATCAGTTACAAATTATTATGATTTACTCGTACGTATAACGATATCAAACTTCGAAAGCCTAAAATTGGTTTATATGTTTAACAATGAAAATATTGCAGCAGGTAAGAGTTATTTACGCATATCTGATATGTGTAACTATGTCGTAAGAAAAAATAATTAATTGTTCATTTAATTCGTTATTGTTTCTCGTCTTATACACGATGTTGCAAATGTTGCCATACGCAGATTTTTTAAATTTGCCGCCTTTTTTCGCGGTCACGATAGAGTAGCCAGACTCTAGATTAAGTTCATGTCTACCTACATCAATCAAGCGCGAAACAGATAATTAGATTAAATTTAGGTACCTCCTAAAATTGGCAGCGCAGGTCCGATGTGTTTCATTGCATTGGCGAGTTCTGAAACCTTTCTAACATATCCCGTTAACGGTTTACTATGTACGGTCAACCAATTAGATTCCTAGGCCATTGTAGAACCTTGTCGTAATGACAGTTGCCCGTGTATACGTATAACCGTAACCTATTCGCTACCAAACTAGCTATTGTGACAAGGTTCTAGAGGGCCTAGGAATCAAATTGGTTGACTGTACATTTTACGTATAGTTTAAGTTATATGTACAGTCAGCAGCAGAAGTAGCGTAACGGGTGAGGTGTTGTACATCGGCTTGACACGACTTTATAATTAAGAGAACAAAAGCGCATCAACTTGAACACATTACCCGCTTGGGTACTTCTGATGCTGACTGTACGAATTGGACGAAACATTTTCGAAAATTGCTGAATAACAGGAGTTGCATGACGGTCGAGGGGGAAAGGAGCCTTTCCCTCTACTACTCAAAAAAACAAAATTGCCTAAGAAGTGGAAGGAGAGACCGGGTGAGTTTTTTTGTTACTAATTGCAAGCAAACTTGTGCAAGCGTATCTCATAGGATAAGTTAGGGTACCTCTTGTATATAATCCAGCAGTTATGTCGAATGAAGTTCAGGGTAGCTGGAAAGTAATCCAAACTCTATGGAACTTTAACGGTTAGTTTAGGGGTATGCAAGGAAGACACTCATAAGTTTTCGACCTCGCAGACCTTGTGGAATTTATAGGGGGCCAAAAAACGATTTTTTTTTCAGTTTTTCGCTTATATCTCATAAACTAAGCACTTTTTGTGTACACCTTGTATGGCAAAGTTAAAGAGCAATATAATTCCTGAAAGTTAGCTGTCATACCAGATTTTCAGGCCAAATATTAACGAAGATACAGTCGAAAATAGGTTATTAAAATTTAAAAAGTAGCTTATCTGTTTTTTCATCATTGCTATGTTAATTATGTCGATTAATCACCAATATTAGGATAGATAGATAGATAGATAAACACTTTATTCATTCCCACAACATACATACACATACTTACACATATACATTAACGTCTTTGAAAACCTATAACATCGGAACTTTGTGGATATATTATTTTTTGTGATGCTGTCAAGTGGCATCATACATTAATAGCAATTAATGTATGATATTCTGTGAATATTAAGTAAAAGTAAAGTTAAATCCTCTCTATTGCACACCTCAGAATAAGAAAACAGAACACTAAACCTATGTACACATGAAGAGAGGCAAACAACAGGCGGCCTTGTTGCTAATAAGCGATCTCTTCCAGACAACCTTTAGATGTCTTATTTTTCGTTAAGCTGTCAAATTATATGACACTTGAAAAGTCATAACTTTTCAGAATTGCTAAAAAAATTATGGTTCCGCCGCCATATTGGAATCTCAAAAATAAATTAGCTGTATCTTCGTTAATATTTGGCATATTAAAATAAGACATCTAAAGGTTGTCTAAAAGAGATCGCTTATTAGCAACAAGGCCGCCTGTTGTTTGCCTCTCTTCATATGTACATAGGTTTGGTGTTCTGTTTTCTTATTCTGAGGTGTGCAATAGAGAGGATTTAACTTTACTTTTACTTAATATCCACAGAATATCATACATTAATTGCTATTAATGTATGATGCCACTTGACAGCATCACAAAAAATAATATATCCACAAAGTTCCGATGTTATAGGTTTTCAAAGACATTAATGTATATGTGTATGTGTATGTATGTTGTGGGAATGAATAAAGTGTTTATCTATCTATCGATCTATATTAATATTGGTGATTAATCGACATAATTAACATAGCAATGATGAAAAAACAGATAAGCTACTTTTTAAATTTTAATAACCTATTTTCCGTCCAGGAACAGAAAGTTGAATTCCTAAAATGTTGGATTTGCAAAAAGTTGAATTTGCAGCATTTTGAATGCTAAAATGTTGAATTTGCATAAAGTTGAATTCTCTAAAAGTCCAAATTGCATAAAGTTGAATATGCAGCATGTTGAATGTTAAAATGTTGAATTTGCATAAAGTTGATTTTGCTCATAGGTAGGTTAGGTTCGTTAGTTATCTTCTAATGGCCGAAGGCCAAACTGCACAGAAATAGGAGCCCCGCGGCAGCGGGGCTCCGTCGACATCGCTAACGTAAAAATAAACCCATTTTGGTGCAGTGGGTCGACGGGGAAAAAAATTACTCGTGGTCCTCTGTGGTACAAAAGCCGTGGTACCACGGTTAAAACACGAAAAATTCAACATATTGCGAAACTAAAAGAAATCAGCTTTGCGAGAAAGTATACATTTTGAGAAATCAACTTTTTAATATTTCAACATTATAAGAATTCAACATTTTGCGAAACTAAAAAAAATCAATATTCTGGGAAAGTCAACATTTCGGGATTTCAACATTTTAGGAATTCAACTTTCTGTTCCTGGACGCTATTTTCGACTGTATCTTCGTTAATATTTGGCCTGTAAATCTGGTATGACAGCTAACTTTCAGGAATTTTATTGCTCTTTAACTTTGCCATACAACTGAAAATAGATGTCATATATGTACTTCAGAAAAAGTGACCAAACCCTCCGGTGTCCGAGGCCAGATTGCCATACAAGTTGTACACAAAAAGTGCTTAGTTTATGAGATATAAGCGAAAAACTGAAAAAAAAATTGTTTTTCGTCCCCTCACCATATTTCACAAGGTCCTCGAGGTCGAAAACTTATGAGTCTATTCCTGGCATACCCCCAAACTACCCGTTAAAGTTCCATTGAGTTTGGATTACTTTCCAGGAGAAATGTACATAACTGCTGGACTGATATCGTTTATTAAGAATTATACAAAAAAAACAAGTCTTGTAAGTTGACTTTCACCACTTCCCGCTGTTTCCCGCTGTACAACTGAGCGGAAATTTGGTACCTAGATACTTCCATAATTTTCATGACAATGCTATGTATAGGTGCATTCAGCAAAACAAGTACCAACAATTTTTTTTAAAGTTACTTGTAAATAAGCAAATCCTGGGCATTAAACTAGGTGATTTCATACTACTTACTTGTATAGTATTGTGATTCTAGATATAGCTTCATACAAATTCTTATAAAATATTCATTTTTAACTGACTTCAAGATTTCTAAATAGGAGGTTATTTTTTGTTTAAAATTATTAAATTTTATAAAGAGTTTCGTTCACTAACGTTTCGTTCACACGTCGTTTTCTAACGCTTACGGATATTGATAAAATATCCGTGTTCCCCACACATTTTGAAAGAATACAAAATGTATCAGATTAACAAACTTATTACAATAAAACAATACAAAACAAAAATTGTAAGTACCTAAAATTGTATAAGTCTTGTTTTTCAAACGTCGATCTTCAGAATCTTAATCTTCAGATGAGTGAACATCTTGTGAAAGTTGTTTTGTCTTTATAAACTTCCCTGAGTCTCCTTAAAGAACGAATAGACCGGGTTTCATTAAAAACTTGTGCATAATTAAATCGACATATTCTTATACCCTACAGTCTATATTCATATAAGCCGACTATTTAGATTTTTATGTTTCATAATAATTGATTAATTATAACTTGAGCTACCTCTCGCCCTACGCGGTCTCGCTACTCGTTAAGTATAGCACATTTAATTATAAAGTGATGCAAAGAGATTACACTTTGCATCACTTTATAATTAAATGTGCTATACTAAAAATAATTTAATATAATAAAAAAACTAACGCTGATCAGTGATCACTATTTTTCAAATAGTGATCACTTTGCTTTTTAGATTGCAAAATTTTGACTAAAACCGTCGCCCACCCCTAAGGCCGGCACTGATTAAAATAATTGAATGATTGTTGTTTACGATTTGGTTGCAGTGTCGTTCCCGTCCGTCGTGATGGAGGTGACCGACGAGGAGGTGACCGAGTATTACTCCCCGAGTGACCTAATTGTCGGTGAAACAATCTTCGTACTTGGCCGTCGTTTTCTCATCAGTGATTGCGATCAATTCGCCAGAAAATATTATCGGTAACGTATTTTCATCCTAACAGTTAAATAATTCATAAACTTCTTATTATGTAAAAAAATATAATTTATAAAAAAATATAATTATAAAAATTATTCAATTTAATTAAGCAGACCAAAAATGAGTTGGAAACATCAGCCAAAGGTGTAGCGGAGAAAACGAGGGGGGATTCAATAATTCGATCCACAAATATTGGTATTACTTGTGTAAGAAATGTATGTTTTACACAAAAAATAATTTAGTCATTCATTAGTCATTGAATTCATTCAAGTCAATAATAAAATGTATCCTAGGCAACTCCATTGCCCTCTTTGCAACTCTCAATGCATGCTACCACCTGTCCGTACAAAAAAAATATAAATTAATCACTGCTTAATATTTTATAACTATCAAGCAGTGATTTATAAATTCCTAACATGAAAAGACAGACCACTGTAGTGACGTATCGCGTTTTTTATACAATTTGCTGCATAAAAACTAAACACTAACATGTACCTACCTACGTTAACGTATTTTAAGTTCACCGTGGTCAAGTCCTGTAAAGTCGGAGGGTTGCTAAAGTACTAACCCCGCCTGGGGCAGTTAGTAAAGTCTCGCGAACAATGAACTAAACTCAATGGTGTTTTCTGCGAGGGCAGCCTATCCTTCAAGTTAAAAGTGCAAAGTTCTATTTATTTTCATTTCAGACTCGTCTTTAAAGTGACTTGTATTAGGGACTGTAGCATGCCGAAAGAACGCCAGCTACATCTCGCAGCGTCCCTTGGGACTATCCGCGCGATTAGTTTGTTTTCCGGCCAAGTTGCGCGAGTCAGGGTAGATTAGTTCGTGGTTCGTCTACTTATAGATAGGTGGCGCCGATATCGAAATATGATCACCATATCATGTGTCCTTTTTTATTTTGAAAGAAGCTGACGACTAAGAAAAGAGTATATTCGCATCAATTTTAAATTCAAATTTTGTAGGAGTTTGGTATAGTTTTTGTTTTAGTCGAGAAGACAGATAGATTGTGAACCTCGAGCGGTGCAGTTGTCATAATCTATTTTCGACATCCCTTTTTTCCTATTTTAGGCACTGGTCCCACCGCGAGCGAATAAACTATTAGCTATCGGCTATTTCAAGGGACAAAAGATAATCGCTCCCGTGTAAATAAAAGAGAGAGATATATCATCGCCGGGCGATTATAGTTCATAGCCCAGCTATGAACTATCAATATACATCTCTCTCTTTTATTTACATGGGAGCGATTATCTTTTGTCCCTTGAAATAGCCGATAGCTCATAGTTTACTCGCTCGCGGTGGGACCAGTGCCTAAATCTGAGTTTGATTTTTTTTGGGCGTGATTGGAATTAGTATTTTGTGATATCCAACGCCAAGTGTGTGCGTGTACCGCGTCGGAGGGGCGTCAAGCGTTTGCGGCCGGAACTGCGATACTGTCCAACGCAGATATTGGATATCGCCTGTTGGGATTGGGATACAGCCGCCAGCCGCTTCAAAATGACTTGAGCCCGCATTGCGCGTGGCTCACCAGGTGAAACCGGCATATCGCCCTGGAATACGGCCGCCAGTCGCCTCTAAAGGACTCGAGCCCGCATTTCGCGTGGCTCACCAGGTGAAACCGGAGTGTCGCTCTAGGATACGGCCGCCAGTCGCCTCCGAAGGACTTGAGCCCGCATTTCGCGTGGTTCACCAGGTGACAGCGGCGTGTCGCTCCGTGAAGTGTTCTAGAGTTTAATTGGGGACTTCGCATTTTATTTGCCGTGCTTTAGTTCTATATTGTTGTTACCATTCTTACATATCTGCGATCCGCATTTTTATATTAACCCTAAATCCCCAAAATTCTAATTGCCTCATTTGACGGGCGTACAAAGACCTGGCTCTTGAATTTAGGCTACTTTCATCCAGCGAATCATCTGTCACCATCCATATCACTCGCCTCATTAATCCATTACAGCCAAATTACCAGCCGAGTCTTTATTTGTACTTACTAGTTTTGCTAGTACTACCTCGTTTTATTTTCCTTTCGTGCGGAAAGTAGACGTTTACGATACTAAGTTAATTATTGAATGTTAAATATCTTTATATCTATAATCATTATCGTCATTTTTATGTGAAGTGCTAATTTTAAATAATCTGATTATTATTCTTAATTACATTCTATCGGGGTCTACGATACTAAGGAAATTATTGAATGTGAAATATCTTTATATCTATATCATTATCGTCATTTTTATGTGAAGTGCTAATTTTAAATAATCTGATTATTGTTCTTAATTACATTCTATCCGGCTCGAAGGACCAAATTGCGAATTTTAAATAATCTACTTAATCTGCAAAATTAAACGTGTTAATGCAAATTACGCTTTGTTTTACTGCAGGACTTCGGTTCATTCACCTGGGAATCGCTATAACGGTTATTACGTTCGTTGATATTTAAATACAAATTTTATCAAATCAACATATGTAATTCTACGTCATGTTAGGTAATTTTGAATGGTTAGTCAAGTGTACCTACTCAGTCGACACATAATACTCCGGTGTGTGTATTTATTTTTCGAATCGCGGCCCATTTTTTGACTCAGTTATACAATTATACCTTTTCTACGAATACGTACTTACTCAATTTCACATACCTATAATGTGAAATTGTAGAAAATATTTTTTCGCTCACCTCTTTGACTATTGCAGATCTTTCATCAACTATTGCAGATATTTAAGTTTCACCCTTTAAAACAATGTATTTCTATTTCATTTCAAGTATACTAACAGAAACACACGCAGTTATTTTTAAATCAAAAAATCTTAATCTAGCTCAAATACAAAGAAATATAACTAATACTAAAATTTCAATTGGGTTAAAGCCAACCTTGAAATCTGAATTCGATTGTCTGCGTCTCTTTCACTCAAATAAGTAGAGACAGTTTAGAGATCTCTCTCTGAACGAGCGGGAGACGTAAAATCGGCAAAGTGTGTCTCTGGTTGACTCTGTAATTAGTTTTTTAAGGTTTTATATTCTAAAAACGCTGCGTTTATTTAGGTTGTCAGGTTGGTAGCAATTTATTTCCTTGTTAAGTGTTGTTTACACGAAATACGTTTTACTGCCAAAACGATACGTCGTGTAGGCACGAGTGCGTTTTCTGGATTTATTTAGATTCTACTTCTTAGCGCATGTAGTTGTTAAGGGGTGTGTTGCCCTACATCAAATTCGGAATGGCCAATTTTTTGTTATTTTAATGTGTGATTCTGAGGTCGGAAACTCTTGTCTAACGTCAGTCACTAATACTCACTATAAACATAAAAAAATCATACATACCTTATTTGATGTGTCACCTCAAATTAGACAATGTTTGTTCAACGACTTTGTAAAATAACTTGTGGTTGTAATTTTAAAATACACATCAAAATTTATTATATGGATAGGATAATGGTGTTACACGCGCATGTCTACACATAATAGTTACGCACCCTATACACGGTGCCCGTGAGCATTGCGAGAGACTTTAACAGTGTATTCATGATCATATTAAGAGAAAAAAATGTCCTATAAACTTTTCCGAAATTCGCCATAGTTTCAGAGTAAATACTACTTACAAAAAATAACATTTTTAAATTGTTACTCAGTGTAAAATGCTTTTTTGATGGCAATGTTACCAGTATGGGGTTTCAATGTCAATAGTAGTATAGTCTAGACATTTCTTATTGACAGATATCAAAGACCTCAGACCACTTTGCATGAACTAAGTTTACGAGAAAAAATGTAGCAATTTATTTTATCCCTAACTTTTTTCCAATGACATTTACTTTTTATGTAGAACAGCATTCCAAAAAAGTGACAAAAAAAAGAAAAAAAAATTTTTTTTTGGCGTTTTACAACTAAACTCACGTAAAGTTTTTTCCTTCTTTTGACCTCAGAAATGCGAGATTAAAATCTCTCGCAATGCTCACATTAAAGCAATTCTTGGGTGTGTCTATGACATGGCTTTCGAAACGCAAGGAACTATCTATAACTATTCCTAGATTGCGGGCTTCTGACACCATTTCTACATTTTGGCCCAAAATGTTCACGCGTGAGATTGAAACGTTGATACGATTTAATTATTTTTTTGTACCTAACACCAAAAACTTAGACTTTGTAGGGCTAAGAGCTAAACTGTTTAATTTTGACCATGTCGCAATTCGGTCAAAGTCTTCATTCAGCCTACCTAAAGACTAATCTAAGAGGCAACCTAAAGATTACATATTTTTAAAAGTTGTTGAACAAAAGTTTTATTGTTTGAGGAGTAGAATATCTCACCTTAATTTATCTAATTTTTACCTCATAACATTGGGAAGTTAAAATATTAGCCGATATTAATATTATATACCGTCGAGTTCCGTATCTTCGCCTGGATTTTGACACATTTCCCAAAAAATCTTTCAAATTTGAAAGCATTTTAGCCCTTTATGGCCAAAAAACGTATTTTAATACTCCTGACTATCAGTATATACCATTAAAGCTTTGAATTTCATTGGGTAACTTGGCAATAAATGGCCCCGAAAGCAATAGGCGAAGTTTGGGTGTTTTCTCCAATCTTCGCCTATGGCATGCCTTACCGCTAATTATAAACTTTTCTGGGACTTACACCTATCAAGTCTTATCTCCCTGGAACGTGTTAACATAATATGAACCTTAACTACACCAGACTAGGCACATTAAAAAAAAATGTGTAGTAGGCGAAGATTGGCAACAGTTTGAAGTTGTTTACATACATTTTCTAAAATGATGCTAGGGCTGCCAAAAATTAACCAACATGTCAAATAAAGGAGAGTAATGGTTTATAATTTAAAAAAATTGTTTATTATATAAACAAAAAACGTATCTCTTTTCGCTTATCAGTATTTTCGTAATTGAGATCAAATCGACCTTTGGCTTCTACTCATAATTACCTTTTCAAAGTGAGACCGTACAACCGTACAATGATTGCCCTTTAAGGGTCCTTTGTTCATACCACGTATCTACTAGTACTACTGGGTACATCTACATATATCTTTATCTTACTAACTTTCCTCCAAATCGCTAATCCCATTTCCGAAAAACCAAACATAAGAAAATATGTACATTTGGAAACAAATTTGACAACAATTAGGCGAAGTTCGGTAATAAGATGGCCGCCTAATACCCTCACCAATGTTTTATCCAATTGTGACTTCTAAACGTAAGCTAGCCATTAAATAATAGTTACATATTAAAAAGAAATAGTTACAGGATATAATCATGTAAAAAGTTTAACATTACCTGGCCTGTATCACTGTTTAAAACTGAAGTTAAAACACTGGCTTAAAAAAACGTGTGGTCGGTGTCGCGCAAAAACCTCACTGAATGTCAACTTTATGAAGTTAGCCACAGATCGTTCGAAGAATGTTGACACCTGTAAGAAATACTTTGTATTTAGTAGTTTTGTGTAAGGCTTGCACTAAAAACATTTTGTTAAAGTCAATTTAGGTAAAAATAGGCGAACATAGGTAGCACAGGCGAAGATACGCAACACGACGGTACCTACTTCGAAATCTAATTGATGTGTAAACGCGCAATCTTTTTGTAATAGTCATTTGAATAATTTGGCAGCAGGCGCATACGTCGTAAGTTTTGTAGAGATTCAATAGTGTATTCGAGCAATAGCGTCATACATAAGCGAAGGCCGCCAAATGGTACCTTTTGGTGTAGACTGTCACATTTGGTTAGCAGTGCTAACCATGTGCTGAAGGTAGCCTAGGTAGATACCCTAGTACCGCTTATGAGGACGACAATAAAAGCCCGACGTCAACCAACGTTCGGCGTAGTAAGCTCGTTTGCGTTAATGCCCTAATATTCGAGTCCATCCATTTTATCTTTTATACTCTCTTAGTGTTTGTGTTTGTTACGACACTGATGTATCTCTGCAATCACTCTTCACCTGTGCATCGCAGCTTTTATGACATTGCGGATAATTTTTAGGTAGATATTCAATTATTAAAATTTTGCTGTAGAGGTCATTCTTGAGATTTGTTATTTGCATAAACGTGCCGGTGTAGAGTGGCTAGTAAGTTTACATAGATTATTAGGGTTCCGCAGTCAACTAGGAACCCTTATAGTTTCGCCATGTCTGTCCGTCCGTCCGCGGATAATCTCAGTGACCGTTAGCACTATAAAGCTGAAATTTGGTACCAATATGTATATTAATCACGCCAACAAAGTGGTAAAATAAAAAATGAAAAAAATGTTTTATTAGGGTACCTCCCCTGTACGTAAAGTGGGGAGTGATTTTTTTTTTCATTTCAACCGTAACGTGTGATATATTGTTGGATAGGTATTTAAAAATGAATAGGGGTTTACTACAATAATTTTTTGATAATGTAAATATTTTCGGAAATAATCGCTCCAGAAGTAAAAAAATGTGTCGTCCCCTCTAACTTTTGAACCATAAGTTTTAAATATATGAAAAAAATCTCAAAAGGTTATAAAAACTTTTTAGGAAATTAATTAATAATTAATTTTAATAATTCAACTTGATAGGTTGAATAGTTTTTGAAAAAAAAAAATACAAAATAATTTCTGAACTAAGTTTGTAATTTAACCGTATAAGCAGGTGTTTATTGTACCTGTAATTTCTACAAAATCACAATAAAATGACGTGCTTTCAAATAAAGTAAAAACGGTGAAAATCGGTACACGCAATAAAGAATTGTCCCATAAAAGTCATCTTCCATACTTTAAGCTCGCGCGCAATAGTTTACTTAATTTGCCAATAGATGTCGCTGTACGTGGAACGCTCATATCATATCCTACATGGCGGTGTTATTTTAACTCTTAAGTGGGGACACTTACTGTGACGGACGGAAAATTACGGAACCCTACACTGAGCGTCGCCCGACACGCTCTTGGCCGGTTTTTTTAGCTTAGTAGCTTAGCTTTATATCTAACTTCCAACCCGCAAGGATATAAGTCGCTAAACCACATTTTGTGTTACAAAATCGTTAGGTATTTTTTTAAATGTTTGTATATATTTTTGCGGCCTTCGTGTAGGAAGATACTATTACCGGTAACTGTACATAAAAGTGGGCAATGATGAAATTTTTCAATAATATTGGCCCGCCTGTTTAAAACCCCTTTTCTAAACTAGGTACTTTAACCGCTTTTTAGTGTAGTTTGCTCACTCACACAAAAAAATGTAAGTATGTCAACGTGTAAGTGGCATAGATAAGTTATACAATATGGACCATTAACCTAGGAAAAGAGTAAAAGATCGCAAAAAGCGGGCAAAGTTGTAAACTTCTACGGTATACAGTACAAGTAGGAAAAAGTCCGAAAATCGTTAATTTGTTGTTTCAACACAAACAAACTTATGTAAAGTTGCTAATTTATTTTCGTTACAGCAATGATCAGTGATTGCAGAAATAGTGTGAATGTACGGAAACCTCAGGGCGCGAGTCCGACTCGCACTTACCCGTTTCTATCTACGCCCTTATAGAAATAAATAGAAATAATATTGAAGTTACCGGAAAATAATACGGGTCCTTTAATAATTCATTTTCTCTCATCACCAACCAGCTCAAAGAATAATAAATGTTTTGTCAGTAGTCTGTCACTATCACTAACCTAATATTACTGCATTACATAATTGTATTACTTCCAAGAATAGAATTAATTGCCAACGAAACAATGTTATTGGAACCACTTGAAGGTTCCCACCATGGACGTGAGAACCAGCACTGATTGTCGCGAATATACGTCATTTTGTCAACTATTGATTGTTGATTTCTAAGAATATCCAAAGGTAATTGTTACTGAAAAAATGCTGCATTTGATGATAGAAGCATGCTGCTTTGTATGGTATTAGTAGGGGCCAAAATAAACGGATTATTTTCGGAACAGCCGCAATTTCATCCGTGGTTATACCTATAGTTTTTATGTTTTAACTATACAGGGTGGAATTTTGTAATGCCACCTGAAGGGGAAGTACTCTTAATACTGTAGATAGAAAATTTTACTCAAAGAAAACATTCCTTTATTTTTTAAAAGAAAGAAAACTGCATTCAAAGATTTTTTTTAAATTCGCTTGTCGCACCCGGTAATCGAACCGACTAAAATCTTAAAAGTTGCACCCTGTACTTTTATTGCATCGATCGTTAGGGTCAAATATAAGGATGAAATCTCTCTAACAAACTTCATAAATTAAATGAAAGGAAAACAATGAAATCTTAAATTATTTTAATTATTTACAAAAAACGGTAAACTAACTAGGTAATTAATTGTTCGAAATGGGCTCCTACTTTTTGGTTACACAAATTTATTCTTCTAAGGAATTCATTTCTAGTAACCTTTAATAACGTGTTGTGGTGAATGTTATAAATCGTATTCTGAACTTCAACTCTCAACTCGTTTACATTCAACTCGATTTCATTGTTTTCCTTTCATTTAATTTATGAAGTTTGTTAGAGAGATTTCATCCTTATAATTGACCCTAACGATCGATGCAATAAAAGTACAGGGTGCAACTTTTAAGATTTTAGTCGGTTCGATTACCGGGTGCGACAAGCGAATTTTTAAAAATCTTTGAATGCAGTTTTCTTTCTTTAAAAAAATAAAGGAATGTTTACTTTGAGTAAAATTTTCTATCTACAGTATTAAGAGTACTTCCCCTTCAGGTGGCATTACAAAATTCCACCCTGTATATTGAGACTAATAATTGAATCTGTTTCGTACTTGATAAATCGATTCTGTATGATATACACGGCCTTCCCCGTCTACACGTCGTTTCATGTATGATGCATTGAGTCCATGACCATTGTTTTGCGACCATGCAATGTGTCCGCCTTTTTTTTTTTTTTTTTTTTTTTTTAGTTTAATGGTCTACAAACTGAGTGTCACACTACATTATACAGCAAATAGACACAAGCATTAAATTTGATAACTTATGTGTGCACCCTAAAATAGCAGACACAGCATGCTTGAAAATACAAACTGTAAACAATATATAGCTAAACTACAAAAATATAGCGAAACATGATCAAGATAAGAGAAGTAACAAATAGAAAATTAAATAAATCCAAAAACCAATCTAATAGTTATTAATTCCAGTTAACATGTTTGAGTTTTGTCTTCACTGAGGCCAGAGAGCAGGAAAATATGTCAACACTGGTTCTAACGCCAGTATATGAGGCGATCATCCGATACAGAGGCGCGTGCTTGCCAATGTTAGTTCGACAATCGGGGAAGGAAAATGGCTTTCTGTTGCACAGGCGGCTGCCCGCGCGATGGACTACGAGCTTGATATTACTGAGCAATTCGGGGCTATCTACTAGGCCATTCAAGATTTTATGTAAAAACAAAATGTCGCTAGCTTTTCGCCTAGAAAACAGTGATTGCATTTTATAGTGCTGCAGTCTAGCGTCATAAGATGTAAAAGTTTTACATTTGTTCTGGACATAGGTCAGATTGTATAAAAAACGTTTTTGAATGCGTTCAATGCGATCGGAATGTACTTTATAGCCTGGATTCCACACGAGAGAGCAATATTCTAGTATACTTCTAACAAGACAGTTATAAACAGGTATAATGACGTTCGAATCTCTAAAGGATTTAGTTTGTCTTGTTACGAACCCTGAAAGCTGTGATGACTTTTTAACTATTATATCTACATGTTCCCGGAAGTTGAGTGCACGGTCGAAAGTGATCGACAAACTTAATTAGATACCTACCACTTGTTGTATTCAAGAAAACCTTAATCTATATATATAAAAGAAGAAACTGACTGACTGACTGCCTCCACCGTTTTAGACGGAGAGCTAGCCACGTCAGATATGACACGAAACGCCTCTCGTTAGTTTGCTATACTATGCATATTTCTAGAACCCGACACCTGGCAGCTGTAAGATGGTGGAGGTCAAAGAATGCAAATCACTTTAAGAATACAAATCCTAGGTTTTGATGTAGTATTATGAAAAAATATATAAACAATTAGATCATATCATTGACAAAAGTTTCTGATGGTTTGTCGCCTACTGTTCTGTATCCGAAATATTAAGCAATGTTTTTTGTTAAATATAGGCTAATGTTAATAAATATAGGCCCCGTCCGCTATAAATAATATAACTTCGGCCCTCTTTTAGCAATTTTTGTATTACTTTTTTCCAATTCAAAAACTTTGCTAGTCTGTCACTCTGACATCCACCCATTAAAAGCTGCCAGATGCCCGGATCTAGCAATGAGGATAGTATTGCAATCTTACTAGATGGGTTTCATTGCTCTCATTATTGTATCATATCTGATGTGGCCAGCTCTTAGACCATTAGAATAGTTGAAGAAGCATTGGAATGACAGCTGCAAACGAAAAGTCAGATTTTTCCAAACGTTATTTGAGTTTCGATCGGCGTCGCTGATAAACGATTCGGCTCCATGCCAATGGAAACTTAAATAATATATCTCGGAAAAAATCATGTGACTTTTCTTTCGTGGGTCACTCTATCTGTCACATTCCAATTCTAAAATAAATCGATTGGCGTTGTCGATAAACCAAAGACGTCTTCACTACGGTCCTGTGTACAAACTGCATATGAAGGGTACACGGAAAGAACATGTCTAGTCACATTGACAACATTTTGAGTTTTAGCGCTTTTAAAATTTGGAACTATTCAATTAACCATACTATTTTCGTAACTAGATGGTTTTTATGAGTTAAGAAGTGGATATACGTTAAATTTTACATCTGTAACAGAAGTTGTTACTAATCATTACTGTTGTTCTTTGCAAGCTCTACATTTTTATATAAAAATCTCATTTTACAAAAAAAGTGACTAGACATGTTCTTTCCGTGTACCCTTCATATGTTTAGAGCAGTTTAAGAAAAGTTAGGCCTAATGCCAAATTACTGCATGTTAGACCCAATGGTTTTCCATAGGACGGCAATTTTTTGTAGTTTATGATTTGCAAACTCGTCGTATGATCTACATGTTTGCTTACCTCGTGGGGCAGGGGGCAGGTAAGGGTTACAGTATAGAATACCACATGTACAGTCAAGTGTAAAAATATGGGTGTACTCATCTTACTCAAAAATATGTCCCATAGTATCTTATTCCGTTGTAATAAGTGCGTAGTACCATATTTCTGAGACGAGTTTTTCGATACGTATTTTTGCACTTGACTGTACTTAGTGGTTCCTAAGTAGCTAATAAAAAAAAAAAGTGAACGTCGATGATTTTAAGTAGGTACCGAATTGTCTGCGTTAGTACGTATACGTAAGTAACCTAATATTTAAATATTTAGTGTGTCTAGTGCTTTTCGACTTATCTAAAAGTACATCAACGCGCATGTGACTCCTTTGGAGTTGCAGGCGTCCATAGGTTACGGTAGCTGCTTACCATCAGGCGGCCCGTGCTTGTTTGCCACCGTCGTGGTATTAAAACATCCATATGTATACGGACGTGTTTGAAATAAGTTTTGGTCAAATATCATAAAGACTAAAACCGGCTGAGTGCGTGTCGGGCCTTGCACAGTGTAGGGGTTCGTACTTGCCGGCCTGTTACAATACATGCGTTCAAAAGGTCGTTTATTAAGCGATATACTGCGGCGTTTACGTCATTTTACTATGCGAGCCTTACATCGTTTTACTATGCAACTTTTGAGTTAGCTATAACTCAAAAACGTATATATAGCTATAAAAACAAAAATTTATTGAAAGTACCTACTTATCAGGCCTCACTTCCATGAGTTTTCCAAAAAAAAATTGACCCACGGTTCAAAATTTAAAGGGGGGCGGGGACTTCATAAGAAGTAGGTAAAGAAATTGTTGAATACGGCATAATTGTTCAAGGAATGAATACTAGGTTGTTAGGGCTGTTGATTAAACTTTTTTAGTATGTAGGTACTAATTACTTTGTATGTATATAATTAGAACGATGCTGAACATTGAGCAGCCTCCACGCATCGAGGTTCTCGAGAAGAAAACCAAGGAATTCGCCAAGGTAACTAGTCGTGTCACTGCACTATCACTCTGCTTCGTAATAAATCAAGTTATCATCCTATATGTATGTTTTTAAGCTAACCTGGCTATTCACATTATAACTACAATTTTAAACAAGTTATGTTTAAAATACAATGCATAAATGTAGGGAAAAAAACATACATTTTCGTTTACCAACAATTATTTTGTTTGGTCCCATTTTGAATATAAATATATTTATAGTAGATATCCAGTTTAAATCAAAACCTACCACCTTTAAACCTCGAATATCTGGAAAGCATAGTACGAGTATTTTGCCGGTTTGGGGCTCAATTTATAATATTTCCGTCTATATTACCAGTTAAAGCGTTTAGAAGACCGCATATTTCTATTTTATTTAATCTTTATTGCACACAAAAAACATAATAGTACATCAATGATCTATCGGCCTTAATGCTATGGAGCATTCTCTACCTGTCCATCTTCGGGCAAAGCAAATAAGTTGTAAGCGGTGCTACATTGTGGACTTACAATATGGTACTTACGGAAAAATGCATAACCTATTTAGGTTTATAAAATAAAATTAGATAATAAGAATATAAGCAATATTATTACATTTTTTTAATCAGAATCACTAGCTCTTTCCATAATACGAGTAAGTACCAAGAAGAAACTATTCCATGCCGTACATTCCTCTACTTTCACATAAATTAAATTTCACGTAAAAAGTGGTAAGGCATTAAAAATAAGTGATACCACATAATATATTGTCTTTTCTTTATTATACAGGGTGTAACAGAAATACTGGTGATACGTTTAAGGGCATAATTGCTAGAGTATTTATAATAAGAAAAAGTAGGAGAAATTTTTTTTGACGCGGATTTTTTTTTTGTATGGGACACGTCGTCCCAGCCGGCCGACCCTCCATACAAAACCAATTTTCTTTTTGCGAGATAAATGTTTTTTTCTTACTTTTTCATAATTAGAATACGGATCACCAGTATTTCTGTAACACCTTGTATGTTGCGTTTTTAAGTTAAAGGTACATCATTGTCGGTTGTTAATAAAGTTTATTTCTAAATGCTTATTATGGCAACAACGCCTCATTGACAACCGATGTCTCATGTCATGGTCTCTTTAGGGTTTACATAACATTGGACATTTCATAGAGTACGAGTACGTTTCAAACAAAAAAAATAACTTGAACCAGAGATGCCTCAACTTTTTGACTTCAAGTTCTAGTTTATATTTATTTTATTTTATTAATCACTCAGGTATTTGATGCTTTGTAGGTGTACCCGCCGCACAACGGGATCGGCACTCCGGAAGACTCCTTGCAAAACTGCTTCGGCCTGGTGCCAAAACCTCCACATAAGGACATCATCAAGTACAATCTTAACGCCAATAAGGTAAGGCTAGTGGTACTATAATATAAGTATAATAATTTTAAATAAAAAACCGACTTCACATAGCCTCCACCTTTTCAAAAGCGAATGCTCGTGCTACTGTAAAAAGTACTCAAATCACTATAGGTGAGCCTATAATATTTGAATAGTTGCCTCGATTTCTCCATGATCCCATCATCAGATACTTTTTGAAACAATAAAACAATTTTCCAAATCGGTCCAGCCGTCTTCGAATAATCGGTGAATATACATAAAAAAAATTGAGAATTGAGAACCTCTTCCTTCGAAATATTAAAGTCAGTTCAAAATGCAGTAAAACTACCTAATTTTTTGGTTCATCTTCTTTTCTCTATTTATATTATTTTGTCTTAAAACTGCGTAATTTCAATAATAGTCATACTTAAGGCACTGGTCCCACCGCGAGCGAGTAAGCTATGAGCTATCGGCTATTTTTTAGCCCAAGAAACGAACAAAAGATAATCGCTTCCGTATAAATAAAAGAGAGAGATATATATTTATCGCTGGCTGTTCACACTGCGATGAACCATAAATATACATCTCTCTCTCTTTTATTTACACGGGAGCGATTATCTTTTGTTCGTTTCTTGGGTGAGAAGATCGCCGATAGCTCATCGTTACTCGCCCGCGGTGGGACCAGTGCCTAAATTAGTTAGTACTGGATCATAGTTGACTGACCGTAGGCACAGAATAAATAATACTATTTTATATAGAATGGCCCCCTGTGCCGTAGGTATTTTACCTATTAGTCCTTTGCACATCTCTAGGGCGGAATCGACTTAGCGGCGCCGCTGCACGTTTTCGTCGAGGTTGTCCGTTGTATGAAGCGGAAACAGTACCTACGGCAGTGTAGCTAGTCCGACTGCTCTAACGCACATTATCTACCTTCGCGCTGTCACTGTTACGCCGTTTCGCGTTTGGTCCGCTTCTCAGTACTTTCACATATCCTAGCCGTTTTAGCCATTGTATCGCGTACACGGAAAGAGTGGGTAGATGTGAAAGCAGATTAGCGGACCGAACGCGGAACCACGCGTGACAGAGATAGCGCGATGGTACATATCAATACTTACTTTACTCTTTGGTAAGTACATATAGCGCAATCATTGGAGCATTTGCTTTACAAAAGGTGGAGTAGAAAATGTTTTAATGGTTATTGGTAGGCTACAGGATGGTTATTAAAATACTAGATTTGAGACCTTGAGGGAGGGGAGCGTTGGCCGCCATCTTGGTTAAAACGTGCCATAAGTCCGTTTTTGAACCTTGGCGCTTAAACGGTTATCAGTATGCCTAAAATGTCTATGGAACGTATGAAGAAGATAAAATTGTCTACAATATTTCCATACACAATACATATGTAAGTCTTACAGATATAAAGATACATGGGGTGAAAAAGTGTATATTTTCTTATATCATAAGAATTTTATTTATTAGCTTCAAAGTTTTGTGCTTCGAGATAAGGAAATGAAGTCTCTACCACAGTTTTGTCATCTTCTAATGATTCTTTTAAAAGATATTCAAAAGTTGAATTCACCCCTGGAGCGCTTATAGAGGGGGTGAAAGTAGTAAGTCTCACACACAAATACTACTAGGCGTTGTCAGGTATAGCTATCGATCAATTCGGGTATGAATTTAGATTTGACAAAAAACATATATGCTTTCATACAAAAAAAAAATTTTTTAAAGAAAGTGCTTGAAAATATTTTTATTTTTTTAAACTTCATATAACTGTAAGTTATTATTAAAATATCGTATAGGCTTTACTATTTTTTACATAATGCTTGAACAGTTGACTTTATGACAAAAATGTCTACGAGAAGTATAAAGACAATGAGTATGAGTAATTTTTTCCTTCCTGTAACTTGGTATCTTATAAGACGTACAGTATAAATACAAATACAAAAAAAATTAGAGTGATCTTTATATCTGTAAGACTTACAGATGTATTGTGTATGGAAATATTGTAGACAATTTTATCTTCTTCATACGTTCGATAGACATTTTAAGCATACCGGCGCTAGGCGCTGATGGTGGCCGAAAACTGTTACTTTCTAAGCGATATATCTCAATAACGGGTCATTCAAAAATTTTGAAAAAAATATATGTTATTTACCATTTCATGTACAACATTGTCAACGTTTGAATAACTCGTGTAACGTATAGTTTCTCCGTTATGTAAATGTAACGAAATGTCGTTTTACGGTTAATTTTGCTTATATCTACTGAACGGCTCAT
This sequence comes from Pammene aurita, assembly GCA_947086415.1. NCBI lineage: Eukaryota > Metazoa > Arthropoda > Insecta > Lepidoptera > Tortricidae > Pammene > Pammene aurita. Next base: position 20,606,077 of record OX352289.1, read on the forward strand.
TCGATTTAAAATATTGTTGAACTAAAAAATATGTACTACAGAACACTACAAACTCAACGTTGGATATTTAAATTGATTAAATTTTCTTAAACAACTTGATCATAATTCCACATTTCGTGCGTTATTAGCTCGAAAACGGCGTTGCTGGCAGTCGTGAGCTAGCTTTGAGACGAGGAGGCTGTGTCGCTCGTCGCTCCGTGCTTCCCTTGTACTACATATACTTATGCTTGGCCCGTGAGCCAGGACTTACTGTGCCTAAAGACTAAATAACTGCAGAGGGTTCATGCGGTGCGGATATAACGTGTCTTCCCGGAATCAATAATGTATAGACGTTTTATCTTTTAAGATAATGTACTCGTATGCATGTTTATGTACGTTCGTATAAAAAGTGTATTTTATTTAGATTATAATACAAGTAAAAAACAAATGAAATAAAAATGGAGAAAAAACAAAAATCATGAATCTCACATTGCTCTGAAAACAAATTTGGTCATGTAAGTAAACTAAAATTATTATGTTTTAGTAGACGCATGCATCACGCAAAATAGGCATTAGTCGTCGAGTTGCTAAGAATACCGTGTTCTAAACGAATGTAATATGCGTTTTATTTTAAGATTAAACACAATCTTTAATGTTATACTTTATACTAATTCCTCAAATCTAGAAATTGCGAAGTAAACTGCAAAGGATTGCAGATAAACCGGCCAAGAGAATATCGGGCTATGCTCACTGTAGGGATCCGTAGTTGCCGGCCTGTTAGAATACATCCATTCAAAAGGTAGTCTATAAAGAAATATTTTGTGGCACTTACATTATTTTACTATAGGCATAACTCAAAAACGGCTCAACCGATTGTATTCCATATAGTTTTTATTGAAAATACGTGATAAGTATTTCAATGGCCTCACTTCCAGGAATTTTCCCAATTTTTTTGGACCCACGGTTCAAAAATCAAAGAGCATTTTAACTTTCGAAGCTATTATTTACGAAAGTATTCGTTTTATCCAAAAGTTGTTTAAGGCATATTCTTCTTGAAAGACCTATCCAACAATGGGTTTCAGATACTTATTGTTTTACCACTTTGTAGGCGTAATTAAAACTCATACCAAATTTCAGTCTACTAACTATCACTGAGCAAAGCCTGATTGAGAATTTAACAAAAATTTGCTGATATTTAAGAGTTCAATGTATGCAAGAATAAAGGAAATAAAGCTTTTTTTTATACCACGACGCTGGCAAACAAGCATACGACCCGCCTGATTGAAAGCAGTTATAAAGCCTATGGACGCCTGCAACCTCATAAGATTCACATGCGCGTTGACTACCCTAAAAAAACTTTACTATGTCGGTGAAATGCAAATAAATACAAATTTTATATTAATTGTCAACACAAGTGAATAAATAAATTACTACTAAGGGTTAATACTACCTATCAAATATCTTTAAAAGACCGGCCAAGTTTGTATCGGACCATGTATAATGTAGGGTTCCGTAGAAAGTAGTTTCTTGGAGATAACTCAAAAACGGATGAACCGATTATATGTGAAATAATTTTCGTAGAAAATTAAGTACTAAGCCTTCTTGGTATTTTTTCATATTTTGTAGACTTACGGATTAAAAGTTAGATGGGGGCTATTATATTTAGACTTTCGAAGCATTTATTTCTGAAAATATTGACTTAATAAAAAAGTTTTAAAAATACTATACACGGTGCCCGTGAGCATTGCGAGAGACTTTAACAGTGTATTCATGATCATATTTAGAGAACAAAATGTCCTTTAAACTTTTCCGAAATTCGCCATAGTTTCAGAGTAAATACTACTTACAAAAAATTGCATTTTGAATTGTTTCTCAGTGTAAAATGATTTTTTGATGGCGATCTCACCGGTATGGGGCATAGTCTAGACATCTCTTATTGACTGATATCAAAGACCTAAGAAACACTTTTCATGGACTAGTTTTTACGAGAAAAAATGTAGCAATTTACTTTTTCCGTTACTTTTTTCTAATGACATTTACTTTTTATGTAGAACAGCATTCCAAAAAACTGAAAAAAATAAATAAAAAAAAAAATTTTTTTTGGCGTTTTACAACTAAAGTCATATAATGTTTTTTCATTCTTTTGACCTCAGAAATGCGTGGTTAAAATCTCTCGCAATGCTCACGGGCACGTTATATATATATATATATATATATATATATATATATATATATATATATATATATATATAGAAGATATTTTTAAAGCCGTATCGTACAACATGTTCATATTTACAAAAAAAATATTTTTGACATTTAGTTTGGCATATGTATGGAGTGCCTCACCTAAAAGATTTTTTTAGCAATTTAGCCAGAAAACTAAGTAGCGGCACATGAAACACACCTCTAGATAAAATTTCAGTAATATATGTTTTATAATAAAAATGGCTGTGACATACGGACGGACAGACGGACATGTTTCAAAAAACTTTTCAGGGTTCCGTTTTTACCATTTTGGCTATGGAATCCTAAGAAGTGTTTGCGCTGTGTTATATTTTAAAGATCTAAATTTAATGGCCTTACAGCTCTCATTTTTATGATGATTTCGTGCACAAATACCAACTCCTCCAATTCGCAACTCGCAACAGGCTTAGTTTTGTTAATTTATCGTAATTAAGTGATTTTTTACGGTTAATATTTAAAATCGCAACAAAAAAATAACCATCTCTTAAGCTCACTTGCACAGCAAAAAAAATCCAAATTCACATGAAAACGCCGCTTTGATGGGCATTCAGTTTTTTTTGCTGTACTAGTCAGTATTTTTTTATTTTTTTCTGATATGCGGAATATTTTTAACCATATTTCGTAAATTCATAAAATATTTTGCCGCTCACTGTTCTTCAAATTCAAAATCTAGGTTTTCATTTTTTTACATAAAAATCTACTAATCGAGATCGTTATTACTTATCTTATTTAGTAGTGTAAAGAGTATCCTTAATTAATACTCTCAAAATATACTTGATAGTTATTTATTTTCTTTTTTATATTATTAGCTAGTATGTACATCAAAATCGACTATCGGTTTAGGCTGTCCCTTTGAGACTCCTCAAAGAATCCTGAACGTCTGACATAGAACGTTGTAATTCTTAATTTGAATAACACCGTGCCAGACAGTGTTTGAGAAGAGAGGTTGTAAAGGTAGACAACCTTTACAGTAGCATTCCTAAAAAATGTCACCGTAGTACTTAATCACAGTATTCAAATAACAAAACATCCACAAAAGGATTAGGTATGATTATTATAAATCTGCCCGCGCGCCTCTGAGTAAAGTCATATTCTTTGAACATTATTGCGGTGCATCGCGGCGGATTTATGCACGATCGCAATGAGAAGGGTTACGCGGGTGGCGCGGGTAGAGAGCGCCCAAACGCTCAAGGACACTCCGGCGACAATCGTCTTAAGCGCCAAGGTTCAAAAACGGACTTTTAGCACCTTTAAAACAAGATGGCGGCCGCCCCCCCCCCCCCCCCCTCAAGGTCTCATATCTAGTATTTTAATTACCACCCTATAGCCTACCAATAACCATTATAATATTTTCTACTCCACCTTTTGTAAGGCAATGTATGGAGATGATTCCCCAATGATTGGATTAATATGCGAGTTAGAGCAGTCGGATGCTCTATTGTTTCGCGCTGCATTCCTCGGATAATTCGGTAAATTTGTACAGCGATGCCATGGTTACGGTTTCGCGGCGGAGATGTGCTAAAGTTAATGTCGCTGTTAGAATTTAGACACACAGTTTGTTCCTTTCATTTCAATGTAACTTTGTTATTTCGCATCACGTCTCAGATTTCATCCTGTATAATTATGTTCGATAGACAAGCCGCGGCTTCTTCGTCCCTGAGCACAACTTCTGAGTATTGTTGAAGTTACTCTTGAAACGTAGTAGGTAGCGAAGACCCGAGTAAACTGCAAAAACTTTGCCTGACCTACTCGCAGAGCTACTTTCCATTGCCCTTGAACGTCTACATTTTCTACAAAAGCTTACCCGTAGCTACGCAAGCACTGCACTTATCATTCACATAGCTGCAATTCTTTTTTACGGAGGTACTGTTTATCAACCGACTCCAAGATTTCGAAGGAGGAGGTTCTCAATTCGTCGGGATCTTTGTTTTTACTTGTTTTTTTTTTTTAAATGTATGTTCACCGTTCACCGATTATTCGAAGACGGCTGGACCGAGTTGGAAAATTATTTTTTTGTTTGAAAGAGTATACTTCTCAGTTGGTCCCATTGTAACCAGGTCAGGATCTGATGATGGGAGCCTGGAGAAATCGAGGGAACTCTTCAACATTTATAGTGATTTAAGTATTTTTTACAGTAGCTCGAGCATTTGCTTTTGGAAAGGTGGAGGCTAAGTGAAGTCGGTTCTTTTTTGTTTTAAATTATTTTAAAAGTAATATCTCTCGCCTCCATTTCTTTCAGACGTGAAAAAGCTTTTCAGGAGAGGCAATACCAAAATGTAATTTTTATTTGTCAATATGTCTAAAACTTGACAGAGCATAAAAATACTTAATGGCCTAATGATTATCCTTATATGAAACTTGAAAAAGTGAACTTTCTGAACTGGAGCGATGAATAAACAGCACTTAACCGTCAGTTTATAACCCACTACGAATGCGGTCGTCGCATTAATAGACCAAAACCTCGTTTGCGTGACACAAAATGCAAGCGAAGGCTTAAAAAAAATTCCATTTACACTCAACTGCCTGTTTGTTCGCGCTATAAATAAAACTTACAATAACAATGTGTCCTTGATATTGTTTAAGGCGTGACCAATGTGACCATGATAGATATAGTGAACTAGGTAAGCGATGAAAATAGCCCAACATTTTGCTTATAGTATCTGCGGTACCTGTGCGAGCTGGAGTGGATCCACCCCGAGGACAAAGGGCGCCAGTTTGTGCTGTCTTACAGCCTGGCCGATGGCAAGATCAAGATAGGAGAGATCCCACGCCGCAATTCCGGCATAAAGGAGGGAAAGTTCCTGAGTTCCATGCTCTTGCAGACCCCTGACTCGAACCCCAGTTTCCCTACGTACATTACACCTGAACGATTTTTCATAGGTAAGACTTTGAAGAATTTACAACAACATAATTATCTGGCCAATGGAAGGTGTATTTCGGTTAACAACATTAACAATAGTAGGACATGTTAATCAATGTTCACTTGCATGTTTTCTAACTCCTTGACATTGCCTTTGAGTACGTGTTATTTACTTTGATCAGATTGGTAGCTCCCATATTTTAGCTGTGGCCGAAAACTTTTTTGAAACACTTCAATAAAAAAACGGAATTTTACGTTTCGCAAGGTTCGTTTAAGATAAATTGTGACCCTTGTTTCGCCATGGAAATAGGAGCGGTTGTACCGGTCTTCAAACACCGGTTCAAGATCACCGGCTGTGACTTGTTTGTGTACCGGTACATGAGCGCCAATCCCGAGAAATTCCCACAAGAAGTGATAGACAACGTGCGTAACTACCACCTGCGTGAGGGCAACCTGAAGGACGAACTACGGGTCAGTTTCAACAATTCAATATCCTCCATGTTTCAAAAAAATCGCGATGGTTCGAGTCGGACTGGCACCCCAAAGTGACCGCCGTAAAGAACACATTTAAATAATAAAATGCGGCGAGTAGTATCGTAGGGCGACAGGATTTTTGTCAAATTCGTAAGATCGCGGGTAGCCACGGACAGCCTATCAGCATCTCGCGTTGGGTTTGACCTTCCCGCATGTCACTGTAAAAAAAGCTTAATTTGATCCATTTCGCCCTGCGATCTGGGAGCCAACCGCGAAGTCCGAAAATCGAGAATTCGTTGGCCCCGTCTTTATCGCTCTTGCATATTCGAAAGAAAGTGATACATACAAGGTGTAAAAAAATTCTGGTGATCCTTTTAAGGGCATAACTGGTGTCGTATTCTAATTATGAAAAACTAAGAGAAAATATTCTTTGCGCGAAAAGAAAATTGGTTTTGCCGGTTTGCGGTTGGGGGGTTGGCCGGCTGGGAACACGTGTCCCATACAAAAAAAAAGTTTTTCTTCCTCTTTTTCTCAGACGCAATACGATCCCAATTATGCCCTTAAATGGATGCACCAGTATTTTTGTTACACCTGTATATATGAAAGAAGTAGTCCCAGGTTATAGGCCTGGTTCCCTCGGTCTACCCTATCATCATCATCATCATATCAGCCGAAAGACGTCCACTTGCTGGACATAGGCCTCCCCCAAAGAGTGCCACAATAACCGGTCCTGCGCCACCCGCATCCAGCGGACTCCCGCGACCTTCCCCAGGTCATCAGTCTACCCTATGCTGAATATATATTTTTATTGGAACCGAAATTTAGGTATATGATTAACCGTTATTCAGATACTACAAAAACAAAATAAATGAGTGTTATGTATAGGCTCCCCCGTTTCTACTCTTTCCGTGTATCAGGCATCGACCTGCTACTGTTTTGAGGATACATTCTGACAGCACAGACTGAGGGGATTGTCTTTGGCATCCCTAATAAATGAATGAACCCTAAAAGAGTCTATATCTAGCTATCATCAGGTGCTAGAGATAAGAGATATCAGAGAATTATATAAGCGTTTATTGATTCGTAAAGTTCTAGTAAACGTCTGACAATAGGATACCCTATTATACCTCCAGATTAGGCACGAATTCTAATCACCTTAGGTTGTGTAAAAGGGTTAGTGGATGGAATAAGAGGCATAAGAGTGCTTTCGTGGAGCTGTAAGTAAGTAATAAGATTTACTTAGTGTTAAGAAGCTAAAGAGGTGGCAATTAACCTTTTGGACGCCAATAACGCCTAAAGTTGCCATGCACTGCCGTGCCTACCACGCCATCGACACCTAAAGGTGTTATGACGTATGCTGCCAAAGTAACCGTAATAAGTTCAAGTAAGGTTTATTTTCGCTCGCTTGCGTCCGTGATCTTTGCGTGTAAATATGGTTATGGCGTTCAAAGGGTTAACTAACTGTTTATTGAAAGAAAGAAATGATATTTACGAGTATCCCATTTGTTTGCAATGTTTTCCAGGAAGCAGTACGAGAGGGTGAAGCGGCTTGGAAGCGCGCTGAGCTGTCGAAACAAGGCGCGGCGGCGGTGGCGGAGCCCAACGCCATGGAGCGCTGTCTGACCGCGCTCGACGTGGTGGAGGGCTCGGCGGCGCCGCCAAGGCCCCCCACGCCTCCGCAGAACACCGATCACCTCTCCTACGAGGATAGCTTGAGGGCTACCCGTCTTAGGTACATCGCCATCGCCATCGGATATACCTTGGCCGCTCTGATATATCCGATGGCGATTGTACTGCTACAAAACATGGCAAACATGAAAATATGATGACCTACCTAGCCTAATTAAGGGACGTTGGGGTATCTCATTGTTAAGTCGTTTACCGTGTCCTCTGTAAAAGTTCCACGATCATTTCAAGCAGGAAAAACAAGAATATTTTGAGTTTATCACCTCGGTTTAACATATTTGCCCCCACGCCTCCGCAAAACAACGACCACCTCTCCGACGAGGATAGCTTAAAGGCTACCCGTCTTAGGTACTGCTACAAAACATTGCACTTGATGTAACTACGAAAGTTTGAAGACTTTGAAGACCTACCTAGACATTTTAATTTAGTGCCTTTATTTAATAAAGAATATTATACGTTACTAATCCATAACTGATTACCATGACATGTAGAATTGGTGAAAATCTGAATTATCTCTTGATAATACTTATTTACCGAGAAACGGAAACTACTAGCTGTATTTTTCATTTATCAACGAAACTGTACTAGTTCTAATACCCCAGTTCTACTGGTAGCACGTGTAAGAACTACTAGTGATTTTTTCTATATATATACCTTACTAGTTCTGCCGTAGGTAAAACTATTAGTGTCGTGTCACTAACTCGTAGTAAAGACAGCATTTTTGTACCTTCTCTTTAAAACGGTTTTTTTTAGCAAACCAACATGCGATGAAGTGATGCCCTTGAAGGGTATATTGAAGTCTGGTGCCCCTCGTGACGACCAGCAGAAGGTGGTCTGCTTCAGCGGGCCGGCGGCGGACGAGCACCGGGAGGCGCGTTCCGCCTACAAGGAGTACCCGCCTGGGCAGCAGCCGCACTACACAGATGACCCAGACTTTTGTGAACGATTTAAAATGGCGGTAAATTTCTTACGACCATACACGTACACGTCCCTATACTAAGGTACCTGGAGGTAAGACCTAGCTAAAGGGAGATTGCTCATAAAATGAAAAATAGTCAAAGTAGACAACATATTTCAATATTAATAAATAAGGCCTCAAGTTAAGGCCTTAGTTACAAAATAATCAAAAAAAATGGAAGCCGGAATCGAAATTCGATAAACGAAATCAGAATAAACAGTTAAGGTCTAGGACTTTAAAAGCAATAATTGTTTTATAAAACGTAAAGTTATTAGTAAACATCGGTATCAGCGTTCAAATTTCATGGCAAAGTACGGTTTGCAGAAAAACAAATACAAACAAATACATCTAGTATTTTGAACATTTATTTTTTATGAACTAAAAGAAAGACACTAAATAGTATTTTATACAATTGTGACATAATGACGAGCTTTTCAGTCGAGTACCGTGTTTAGGCTAGGAAGTTTTCTGAGTGGTCTAAGTACGAGATTGAAAAGCTTAATTATGTCACTATTCTATTCCATTTCCACACTCGCTCAGGTTAGTCAAATAAATTTTCATTATTTGCACACATTATATTATTACACTTGCTGGTGTTTCAACTTCTTTGCTGTTAGACAGTTCTTTGATAATTTGTATAGTGTTGTTATCAAGGTTTTTCTTTAAAATATGCTTTAAAATTAAGTAAAGTTGTCTGCCCTTTTGGTGTAATTTAAAATATATTTTTTTGCATCCAAATAATGGTTTTCATTGTACCTAAAGAGCTCAGATTGGGATCTAAAAACAATTATTCATACTTAGCAATTATACTAAAGTGCTTTCCACGAATAGTAACTCAACATTTAATTTCCGGTTGCGGAAAATTTTCTTTACTTTAGCTATATTGCACTTGATTCACGCGAATTTAAAGCGTCGATAACAAATTTGATTTGAGCATAATGTTTGTGATAAGTGATAATATGAGGCAGCATTTATCCATGTGCCCCATCTATTTAACAATCGTCGGGGTGAAACACGAATATTTTCACACATTTCTCGAAATAATTTTATGCTTGAAAGTCTGAAGGAGAGTTTCGTTTTTTTTTGAGTTAATTAAACTTTTTATGGCAAAGATTTACGATTTTTTTTGTTTATGGCAATGATTTCGAAGTATTTCTGCGACTCTTTTAAAGTTTAAATTAGCTGCCGCATAATTAAATTTAAAAGATAATAAACATTATTATTAAATAAATATTCGAATGTTTTTATTTTTTTGCTATCTCTACTGGGTGCCATGAAAATAGAACGTTGATACCGATGTTTAGTTATTAGCACTGGAGATAAAAATAAATAAACAGCACATACTAATTGGTATTTATTATCGGCTTATAATTTTCCGGGTATCTAACACATAAATCGGCAACTTTTCTAAGGCATATAATAATATAAATTGGCCGTGAATTAATATTTTAGCGACAATCTTTTTTTATAAGCCTCAAACATGTGGCATCATATTATTGAAAAACGGCAGCAATATATAGCTGACCAAAAAATTAAACGGGAACTTGAAATAATAGGTTGGCAACAAAAATATTAACTTGGCATCTATTATTCAAAGCAGGCTTGGTTTAAATATTTGTTGCCAACTATTTGTTTCTACCTAATTAACCATTTTTTGGGTATCAATTGCTGGTATCATTTTAATTACGGGAGCACTAAAATTTCTGGACACTGGAATATTTTTAAAGTTCCGTACCAAAATGGTTTAAAAGGAAGCATGTACTACTCTGTCTTGTCACAATGTCTATTTGCTCAGAAATTGCTAGATCGATTGAGCTGAAATTTTGTAGGTTGTATGTCCCCTGGTGCTTTAAGGGGGTAATAAAGAAAATTAAATAAAATGTTTTGTTAGTTACCATCAGGCGGGCCGTATGTTTGTTTGCCACCGACCTGGTATAAAAAAAATTGTCTGCGCGACCGGTATGCATGTTGGTTAGGTAATGGTCGTTTTCCACATGAATCGTCCTGCTTCCATGGCAATAAATATTTAAAAAAAAAAATTCTGAGTAATTTGTATTTTTAAATAAGCCTAGGAAGAGTTAGGTGCAGGAACCGGAACCGGTAACCAATAAAGGGGTATTAGATTGGGTATTTGATAGAGTTGTTTTTAAAAACCCTATCAATTCGGTAAGCGTATCGTTTGACTTACCCGAACCCGAATACAGTTAATTCGGGTAAGTGGTTACAACCCAGCATATGGTTTCCCTATCGGATAGGGTTTTTCAAATGCGATCAAGCTATTTTAAACTCTGTGACCAATACATTTGGCTTATTTATTATTCGAGCACCCTACGAGCTAAGTGCTGCCGGTATGGCGGCACGAGCGAGCCTACAGACAAACAAGAACATTTTTGCGTATGTTTTCGTACTTACGCCTTTGATCTAGACGCTATTATTAGTTGTTAGCGCTAAAAGATCGTTGTGTGGTGCCGGTGTTTTTGTTTTTGCCATTCGAACGTGAGGGCTTTATAGCCCTATGAGGGAAAACTACGACAGTCGCACGATTTTTCTAATCTAAAAAAAGGAAGTATGGGTAGGTATTTAGGTAATATCTACACAAAACGCACCCTCCTACACAAAACGCACCCTTCATACTTTCTAATAACTAGGTTGGTATTTTGGTAATACTATAATAGGCACGTTTCATTTAAATCATATGTGGCATATGAATTTTGGTTCTAGATATCTGACTATAGATACTTACCTACCAATATTCATAGACCCTAGGAACTTTTTAAGAATCCATTTTATCTTATAATTACAGCTCGTGTAAAGTTGCCCGTTGTACTAATATTGAATATGTAATTCACTTTAATTGCTTCCTAAATATTTTAAAAGTACCTTATTTTTAATTTAATAGGTAATCGTTTTCGACTAAAAAAAGGCTTCTTAAAATGCTTCCCAGTTATAAATTCAGTTTTCAGTATAATTATTTAATACCTACCTATAGTTAAACAATGGCTATTAACACATTAAAAAACAGCCCATATTGAAATAATGTACGGCCCCAAATTAGTCGCCAACCTATTAATTTTGGTACCCATTTCTATTTTTTATAGCTACCCAAATTCAATTATTTAGCAGCCTGGTTAAATACATGCCATTATTATCAATCAATCAATCAAATATTTTATTTGTCAGAATACGGTCAGTAGGTCAAGCGTATTCAACCTGCATGCACGTGTACAAATTTTTATTTATACAATCTACATAATCGAGTACATATACTATTTACATTCTCTTAAATTTATTATGTCACATGTTTAGATATCTTAGTCAAATCAAATTACACATATAATTACAATAATAAACAATTAATTACAAATTCGAATTTTAATCATAATTTAGATATTCTTTGATACTGTATAAGCACTTTTTAACAGACGAAAAAAACGGAGGAGGTTCTCAAGTCGACGCGTATATTTTTTTTTTTTTTTTTATGTATGATCACGCATAACTTTTTACAGAGTGGTTCGATTTTGATAATTATTTTTTTATTGGAAAGGGTATACCCCGAAATTGGTCCCATATAAATTTGAAACGAAAATTCCAACCTTTAGGGTAGGAAAATAGGGGATGATTGATTTTTCACTCACCGATTGTAACGTATGACCACGCATAACTTTTTACAGAGTAGTTCGATTTTGATAATAATTTTTTTATTGGAAAGGGTATATCCCGAAATAGGTCCCATATAAATTTGAAAAAGGAAATTCTAACCTTAAGGGTAGGAAAAAAGGGGATGATTGATTTTTCACTCACCGATTGTAACGTATGGCCACGCATAACTTTTTACAGAGTAGTCCGATTTTTTGGATAAAAATCTTACCCTAAGGGTGGGCAAATAGGGGTAATTTATTGTTCACTCGCAGATTTTAAAGCAGAGTTTTTACAAAAAAAACCTCACGAGTTTTGACAATGAGTTTTAGACCTGCCAGTCTCTTCTTTCTATTTGCTTCCATCCTTTTTTTTTCTCATTATTAGATTCTTCTAAATATCTTTTTCTCATTCGAGCAGAATTTTTTGTAGGCCTACCCATGTTGGTATATAAAGCCTGTTCTTTTTTAAGTATTTATATTACAGAACAAAATAATAGTTAAAGAAGCTTATTAATATAACAGTTAATAGCTAAAGCAAGGTAGGTAGCTATTTTAAAAGTAATAAAAAATTAAGCATGTAATAATTTTTATAAATTATAGCCACAGAAAATTATGAAATAAAAACTTTTTAACAAAAAAATTGAACCGCCGAAAAGAAAAAAAAAGCCAATAAAAAACCGTTAAAACGAAACGAATCGACCAACAAAAAAAAACAATAGCGCACTGAAAAGAAAAAAATAATAATTTGGTCTTCAATAACGCAAGTGCATACCTACCCTACAATTACAATTATAATCTATTTCTATACACTTTCTATATACCTAAAACAATCGCTAGGCTTATATCAATTTAATTACATCTAGAAAGTATGAACTATATACATACTTCTGAAATCAATCACACAAATCTGCGTATTTATATATTTACAATCAGTTATTTTTGGAGTCGGTGCCAGCCTCAAACAAACTTGAGCACCTTTAACCACATAATGTGTTGCGTTCAACTCTTCACTAAGGTGCTCAAGATTGTTTGAGGCTGCCACCGACTCCAAAAATAACTGATTGTAAATATATAAATACGCAGATTTGTGTGATTGATTTCAGAAGTATGTATATAGTTCATACTTTCTAGATGTAATTAAATTGATATAAGCCTAGCGATTGTTTCAGGTATATAGAAAGTGTATAGAAATAGATTATAATTGTAATTGTAGGGTAGGTATGCACTTGCGTTATTGAAGACCAAATTATTATTTTTTTCTTTTCAGTGCGCTATTGTTTTTTTTTGTTGGTCGATTCGTTTCGTTTTAACGGTTTTTTATTGGCTTTTTTTTCTTGTAGCCATTTTGTTAATTTAAGTTTGAAGCAGTGGCTGTTCTGGAGTTTTATTGTTTCAGGTAGTTGATTATACAGGTCTATACACTTATTAAAACAATTATTTTCATAGATTGAGGAGTTGCAACGAGGCCTATATAATAGGTTTCTGTATTGAGCCCTCACATGTCTTGTGCTGGTCTCCGTGCGTCAAATAACTATGAAATACCCGTTTTTGAACACGTTTAGCTAACAAATCCGTTAATTTAGTTTCTTGACCGTCCGCTAGATACCGTCTAATGAAACCACAGACGTGAGAACATATTTTAAACACGATTTCGAAAACTTAGGCCTTATTGCCCGATTGGTCTTATTAGTTATTACCCGATTGGCCTTATTACCTCCAGGTACCTTAGTACAAACGAATTTAAAATGCGTCCCCTCCGCAACATATAATAACAAAATATATAGAACCCCTCTGTTGGCGAACCCCATTAACCCCAACAATAAATAAGCTATATTTCCTTAAATATTGTACCTTTAAGGCCATTATCACATTTATCACACTGGCGCTGCAACCGGATGCGGCGACGGTATGCAAGCGCTATACACATGCAGAGCGCTATCTCCCTCGCGCACCGGCGCCGCACGCGGTAACAGTAGCAGTTTAAAAGCCGCCTAAATGTGGTTTGCACATATTATTTTGGTAGATTTAATGCTATACAACGTTATCATGCAATACAAAATACAAAAAGTGCTTAATTTATGAGATATAAGCGAAAACCTGGAAAACGTCAGATTTTTCTTTAGGTTTTGCTCCCCTTCAAGTTAGCACAGGGTCCTCAAAGTCGGAAACTAAGGAATTTTTACTTCCTACAGTATGACCCCATTTGAAGTTAAAGTTCCATTGAGTTCGGGTTACTTTCCAGCTACCCTTACCTACTTTCGACATAACTGCTGGATTGTATTTAAGTATATATAAAAAATCTGATGCGAGGCGAAAAGTACCATTTCAATGGATCATGTCGTCCTGTCATGTATGTGTCACAACAACCTTCACCATACAACACCATATGTAAAGTTCCCTTGTGAAGTCCTTGCAGAGTTCAAATAAGGTTGTTAAAAAAAAGTTTTAGTAGGTACTTCATTGGAGCAAGTTGGGGACGCATTTAAAATTAAAGAATATTATCTTGATTTGTATCAACTTGACATTAGTTTCAGTAGGCACAACTCACTCGGGCTTGGCTATTTCTAAATTGATGCAGGTGAGATGCAACGAGAGTTACATCTAAATCTAGTCAAACCCGTATACTTTTTATCGGAACACACTGACTGGTTTGCTATTCTCCGACCTCGGCAACAGTAACAAGCTGTGAACGTCGTTAATAACGACCTCGTTACCAATGATCAGCCATCGATCCGCCCGCGCGCTCCCGAGGCTTTCACAAACTTTTATCAAACTTGTAGGTAATATTAGCTCCTCATCAACCAGAAAGTTCACGCTCACGCCTCACGCCGCATCGACCGACCTAATGTTTAGAAATAACCTTTAATATGCGCCATAACACTTAAAGTATACATATATATAAATTATTGGAATAGATCCTGTTCACCTACGCGTAAATTATCTAAGAATTTTTATTTATTTATAACAATTGCCATTAAAAAAAAAGAATTCAGCAAACCTAGTAATTTTACCAAAAGTGTTTTTTCATGCTAAGGAACCATTTTTCTATCACGGCTTAATAACATTTTTTAAGACTAATAAAGGTTAGGGCACTAGGAAAACAACAAATTAAACAACGTATTCCATATGTTATGAGTATGAGCAGGTATCAGTAATCCAACTGACGTAACCGAGTGCGTCCCATAACATAACGTATTACGCACATTTAGTATACTTTCAATTTACAAACGTTCTAAAGGTTAGCTATAATTCAATAATATAATGCAAAAATAAATACGAGTATAACATATATGGACAACGTACAGATGTATATCGCCGTTTCGTAACAGACATTGTGACTATCTATAATTTGATTTTGTATATATAACCTTTAATGCGTAGGTATATACATTGATCTATCATAAGTAGTACCTACATCTAACATGATGATCAGAAACTATAAAGACTGTTAGTAAACTGACAATATAATGACCCCACTCAAAAAGTACTATTGGAAAGAGTTTAGCCAGCTAGGTTACATCATAGCTAGGTACTTACCAAATTATACAAATTTAATTTATATTTTATAAGCAATATATGGCAATAATATACCAAAAGTTCGTATACCTTCTATTACTTACCCGCCATAACCATGACAACCAGGTGGACAAAAAACGTTAATTCACCCATTTACAAGCTCTACGGGTTTTTCAGGACCACAAGGAGCGCGAAGAACGGCGCGCTGCAGACGTGTGCGCATACGAGGTGGTGCCCAGCTCGGCGCAGGTCGGCGCAGGCGACGACGACGGCGCCGACAAAGCCCGGCTGCCCGGCTACCTCGGCACCTACGGGGTCGACTGCAAAGCGGTAACCACGCCAATCAGGCATACTCATATTACTCATGGGCAATCGCCAGCAAAGAGGTAAACGCGTCAGGAGATACACCTAACTTATCGGCAATTGGCTACTTTCCCAAAAAAATATATTTTATTCAAAAATGTCCGGCAAGGTTGACTTTTACGGTTAAAAACTAGGCGGCGTCTAGTTTATGGTCAAATAAAAATTAAAAAGTTATGGAAATTGCAGCCTCGATTTCGCGACATAAATGTTGCATACAAATTCCATTTTTGTCGAGGTACAAACTTTTTAAAAAGTTCAACAGCCATACAAAAAGAAAGGCAAAGGTCCTAAAACAGCCAAAACACAACCTCGGTATTTGTTATTTATAATGTTGGTACCGCGATTTTTTAGTTATCTCAAATAGCTTACGGTAAATTCAGAAGAAAAATACACTTCAAACTTTTTAATAAAAAGATATAAAGGCGGCAAATCTGAGCGTGTACCGCGAACATAAAAAATTGTAGTTTCGAATAAATCTGTCTCTCTCACTCAAAATGGGAAACGATGGAGATGGAGATAATTATAGGATTCGAATCGAAATTCGATGCTCGCGGTAGTGGTCATTCTTTTAACCTAGAAGTTATCCTGAATAGGGTGAATGTGCTAGTTTTCATCCACTCTTGTCAGTTTTCCGTCCATACTTATTTATATGTTTACATTCAAGTTTTTCCCAAAATAAAAGCTAAAAATTAAAAAATCTACTATAGAATAAACTATAAATATAAAATTTGTTGACCTTAAAAAGTTTTTCCCATTTATTTGCAGCAGTTTAATCAAATGGACGGTAAACTGGACCTGGACGGGAAACTAGCACAATTACCCTATATTATTTATGTCAATATTATTTGTTGTTCATCAACTTTGGCTGTTTTGCATTATTTTTGAATAAAGCACTATATTGGACTCGGCGTGAAGGGCTATTGCTGGCTTCGTATTAAATTAAACGGACTCCTAAAGTCGTCCGTTTAAACGTAATACTCAGCCATCAATGTGCTACTTCACCTCCTCGACAATAATGTACTATAGTCCGTCAGTCAGTTAGATTATCAAAAAATATTGGACACGTATGTTCAGTACAATTTTTAGGATAATGTGACGTTACGCGGAACTTTAACGGGCTATATCTTCACCAATTTTTGTTTGATTGACAAAATAAAAAATACGTGTCCAATATTTTTTGATAATCTAACTGACGGACTAAACATAATTATAATTTTTTTACCCAGGAAAGTACCCAATTGGTTCGAACGGTACGTATGTTGCGTAAGTACTTTAGAAATATTGTATACACGCCGCGCTTCACTCTAAGGGCCTGCTTCGATCACACTTAGGTACAGCTGCCCTATGCAAAATCGAGACTAATTCGAACACGTTTCGTAGGTAGTCGTATATAGATAGTCCTATATGGGCAAACTACTTGTAAAACCCGCTTAGATATTGTTATCATTTTTATATGCATGGATTTTAATGTATGGCTGGCAATACCAAGTTTATACGCTACTAAACAATTTCCATTGTTTGTGTGTGACAATGAAAATAATAAAAAGTGGAATTTGTAAGTACCTACATACAAGTTATCGCGTCGGAAAACAACTCCTATTTTTCTTAACACACTGAAATAAAGTTTGTTGCCTTGCAGCATCGCCATTTCGTGTTCCCATATTAAAGACGTAACTAATTATTAGCGCACGGACAGGTGGTGGCATTATTGAGCAGATAGGGCACTGGAGTCGCCTAGGTTACATTTTATGGCGGCGTATTAAAAAAAAAGAAAAAAAATCCGGTTTCTAGAATGATGACACTCCCAGGTTTCCTTTGTTTCTCGAAGCAAGCCCTCGAGATTGGTCTTATCAGTGGCAGCAGTATGATAAGCTTGTAGACGTACGCCTAAACCTAGCACCTGATCATTTTATAACAACCACGTAACGAAGCGCGCGAGTGATGTGCATTTTGCAACAGGCGTACTCTTGCCCTATAATTTTGTGTTTCCCCCATTACAGACGTAACTAATTGTATTTATTTATATCATCCGGGAGTCTTATCGAACAAGGCTCTTATACTTCTTGTTCACTGAAAACTCTGACTTCACAACAGAGTCAAAATTGGCCCCAATGGCTCCAGCAAAAGGATGGTAGACGGCCGTGCCTTTATTGTTTGTTTTGACGTGGCGTGGGCACTGCAGTGTCCCCAGATTTTCGATTAAACGCCTTAACTAATGCTTTATATCCTCGCCAAGGTACCGGATTACATGAAATTAGCACCGGACGCTTATGAGCGAGCGAAGGAAATGCGACGAGAGGTCCCAGAGATATCGCCGGCAGCTATGCGTGTGGCGGGGCACCCGCGGGCGCCGACGCCACCGGCGGACACGTGTCGAGCCCCGCTGGCCGCCGCCGATCCCTGCGCGCCGCGCCAGCCTGAAGACGTGGCCTTCGCGTGCCCGCACGTTGACCCTATAATGCCATGCTGCGATCCCGACAAAAGAGATAAAACGGTAGTCACTCACCTGTAACTGCTCATCTAGTCTGATGTAATAACATCGAAGTTTTCATAATAAAATGCACCAGTATTGTCCACATTATTTATCCGTAATACATAAATACTTAAGTATACTTATCGACGGAGAGCTGGCCACGTCAGATATGACACAATAATGAGAGCAGCAAAACCCCTCTCATTAGTTTGCTATACTATGCTTATTTCTAGATATTGACATCTGACAGCTGCTAAGTGGTGGAGGTCAAAGCATGTAAACCACTTCAAGACTACAAATCCTAGAGTTCTGGGTTTCATGCAATATTATGAGAAATTACATAAATAATTAGATTATATCATTGCCAAAAGTTTACGTTGGGGGAAAGTAGTGCCAAACGACGTATATATAATATAATTCCTAGTTTGTCGCCTATTGTTTTTGTTTACGCAATAATACGCAATGTTTTTGTTCTAATGATAAAATATAGCTCCTGTCCTAGATAACAGAGACATATTTGGGAGTTTTTACCTATTTTGGTATTCATATTTTCCAATTGAAAAATTTTGCTCCACCCAATAAAAGCTGCCAGATGCCCGGATCAATCTAACTAGACTGGTTTTAATGCTCTTATTATTGTGTCAAATCTGACGTGGCCAGCTCTTAGTCCATTACCCTTTTTACGTTTACGTACCTATCAGGACATGCTTGTGCCTGTGTTTGCACGAGCTATTTCCTTCAACACAACATAGGTATACGTGCACGTCTACGCATTGGTTTTCGATATCCTGGATAAGATTCTTGGCTGATTTAAGTGGTTACTACACTTAACATTGCATCCGATACCGGCATAGAGCAACACGGGCTTCCGACGCATCGGAAGGGAGAGGCCTTAGCGATATATTACCGTACAAATCTGTCTCCCAATTTTTGCGGGGGGAAACGTGCATACATATGCACTTTTCATACCAAAACCAACTTGTAATGACGGCACAAATACATAGAAAATGACGCACTACACAGACAAATCTTGCACACTTCGATCTATTTTATGTACGGACGAGTGACAACTCGCACACTAACACATTTTCTCCGAAGAATTTTATGACGTTTTGAGTGACGTGCCAGTGTCGACGCAGCAACATCGAATTATTATCGATAAGTTAGGTTAATTTAAAGAGAAAGGAACAAAGGTAACCAATTGAAACATATTCAAGTATAAAATATAGTATGGAATGTCCCAATTAATACATAATCAAAAATAATAAAAGTAGTTTCTCAATTGTTTAGTGCAAGTGTTGCCTATGCACTTAAATAAGAAATTTGAATATAGTATGACAAATCAAAATGTGCAGTAACCTCAGAGAAATAAACCAATGGAGTGGTAATTGTCAGGCGTCCCCCTCTGCCAAAAGTACAAGACCACTGGTCGTAGCGGTTATATAAAACTAGTTGTCGCGCGTCAAATGCCATTCAATGAATGTCAGTCAGCCCGGAACGATCTGAGGTAAAAATGCCGAATTGCTGCGTGTTTTCATGTAAGAAAAGATCTGAATTATCTAGTTTACATAAGGATAACGTTTCTTTTCATCTGTAAGTATAATTACGTCTAAATATCATCAAATAGTGCACGAAATTAGCAAAAAACTAAAAAATATTGTCAATCAAAAAGTGTTGCCACTTAATGGTACTACATCTGCTTCAGGGTAATTTTTAAATTTGACTCTTCATAGTACATTGTACCATCGGGTTCATAATTGCATACCCAATTTATCAATGAGTTCATTCATAAATTGGGTATGCAATTATGAACACGATTACATCGAGGGAGGTATGTGAGATATTGCAAACAAGAGTAATCGACTGCAGTGCGGCAGAAATACGTCCGCCATTATGTCATTAATTGTCATTGTTATGACAGGTTAGGCAATACACTTAAGATACTCCGTGGGTTAGGCAGAGACCCATTCGGCATACAACCATAATTGTAAAGCATTGCTCTGTTAAAAAAGCAGTGTGTCTGTGTGTGTGTGTTGTTATTAAATTTTTTCTAAACATATTTTAATCGACTTTTAAATTATTCAAATTTCATATTATTTTTAATCATTAACAAAAATGAAAAGATTAAAGTCAGTACTTCAAAGGTAAAACTCATTCACACGCATAGCTTTTTAAATTATATATGTCGTCGAGGACCGCCGAGGGCAGGGCTGTAAGGTGGTTTGAAACTCAAAAAAACCGGCTAAGAGCGTGTCGGGCCACGCTCAGTGTAGGGTTCCGTAGTTTTCCGTCCGTCACAGTAAGTGTTACTTAAGTATTATACAGTAAGTGTTACTTAAGTTTTCCGTCCGTCACTTAAGAGTTAAAATAACACCGCCATGTAGGATATGATATGAGCGTTCCACGTACAGCGACATCTATCGGCAAATTAAGTAAACTATTGCGCGCGAGCTTAAAGTATGGAAGATGATTTTTATGGGATAATTCTTTATTGCGTGGACCGATTTTCACCGTTTTTACTTTATTTGAAAGCACGTCATTTCATTGTGAGTTTGTAGAAATTACAGGTACAATAAACACCTGCATATACGGTTAAATTACAAACTTAGTTCAGAAATTATTTTGTAAATTTTTTTCAAAAACTATTCAACCTATCAAGTTCAAAATAATTTTCCTAGAAAGTTTTTAGAAAGTTCTACTTTTGAGATTTTTTCATATTTTTAAAACTTATGGTTCAAAAGTTAGAGGGGGGGGGGGGACACGTTTTTTTTTACTTCTGGAGCGATTATTTCCGAAAATATTTACATTATCAAAAAATTATTTTAGTAAACCCCTATTCATTTTTTAAATACCTATCCAACAATATATCACACGTTAGGGTTGAAATGAAAAAAAAAAATCACTCCCCACTTTACGTATAGGGGAGGTACCCTAATAAATTATTTTTTTCCACTCTTTATTTTACCACTTTGTCGGCGTGATTGATATACATATTAGTACCAAATTTCAGCTTTCTAGTGCTAACAGTCACCGAGATTATCCGCGGACGGACGGACGGACGGACGGGCAGACATGGCGAAACTATAAGGGTTCCTAGTTGACTACGGAACCCTAAAAACGGACACTATAAGGATAACCTAGCCTATAGCACATTACGCACGGACGCACGGTAAATAAAACATAAACACTGGTTTAACAACTGTAATGAAATCAAATCTTTTTAAAACCGTATTATAGGAAGGGCAATAAACTACTACTGGTTCGGAAAGGAGCCCCAACTGAGAAGAACCAGCGTAAGAAACTCAGCGTATGTGAGCTTGTAGTACGGCACAATAGCTGAAATTTGTCTATGGTCTCAAAAATACAGCAACCATAAACAAATTTCTGTTTTAATAGACAAATTTCAGCTGGTGTGCTGAATTGGGCACTGAATTCCGCTCTAATGTGTGGCGTCCCTTAAGTGAAATATACTTGTAGATGCTTGAAATAACGATATTCCTGTTTAGAAATTAATTCGTTCCTTTATTTTCACCATACATTTTATGTAGCATTTTAATTTTGTATGGATTATACTTTATTTATTATAAGGTACGGTATACACACTTATCCCCTTAAATAGGCACTTTTAATTTCTGACTCTGGTATCACTGTACCTAACAGGTAAGTTTTAGTGATGGGACAGCACAAAAATAAATGTCGATATTAATTAACATTAGCAGTATGTTATACTTTTTATTTATAATAGAAAATGAAGAAGAGATAATAGAAATAGAAACACAAATTGGAAACAGATGCCCATTACAATCAAAATATCAACTGCGAAGGACTCTGGAACATCACGATGTTGCTAGTGACTGATTCATCATTGTTCATTACAGTGAAAAATTCACTGAGGTGGATAGAGGAACGTCTAGTGTAATTGGAAGCACATTGGAACGGTAATCTAAACACGTGGTTTCGAATCCCGTGATGTTCCAGAGTTCTTTGCAGTTCAATGTTTCATTGTAATAGTTATTTGTTTCCAATTTGTAGTATTTTCCACTAAATTTAAAAGCAAATACACATCAAAATATTAAATTGATACTATAAAAGTTATTCTAAATCAGCTTGCAAGATTTGTCCTGAATAAATAGACAAACTAACTTACGTAGAATACTAACATTGTATGTAATATGCTGGTAGAAAAACTTGATATTTAATCACAACTTAACATTATAATTTTATCAATAGCTAAACCTTATACTTGGTAAAGAAACAAAAATATATAACTAACCTACGATTAATGTTTCTCTGCGTCCGTAGGAAACACCTTAGACAACCCTACAGGTAATCCCTGGGTGGTGCTAAAAGAGTTACAAACTTGGCAGCTCTGCTGTCCTACCTGGACCTCGCAGCACTCACTGGATTTTCTTCATCATCTGCTTTCCCTCTACCCTAGGGAAGAAATGCCTATCTAAATCCAGTGACATGTAGGCATACGATAAATAAATCTACGATAAAATGTGACATTTTCAACCATAAAAAAATCATTTAGAAATTAACTCTATTAACAACCGACAATGATGTACCTTTGACTTAAAAACGTCACAAATATCGATACTTAAGTATACTATTATCGACGCGTTGCTCGCACTGTGTACGTTTACTTAAAGATGACATTATCTCGTTC
Organism: Pammene aurita; assembly: GCA_947086415.1. NCBI lineage: Eukaryota > Metazoa > Arthropoda > Insecta > Lepidoptera > Tortricidae > Pammene > Pammene aurita. The sequence continues at coordinate 20,628,937 of OX352289.1, forward strand.
ACGGACAGGTTGTCTGTGCCTGTGTTTATACTTGTGTGAGTATATTTTATGCTAGTGTTTGATAATTTTATCGTGTGCGTGTGTAGCGACGTCAATGGAAAATGCATTATTGTTAACAGTATTTGTGTGCGTTTCCTCGTCCCCCGCCAGAATACCAGCGTAAGAAAGGGTATGATTCTCTCTGTCTATGCTCGAAGTGAGAAAATATCAATATGTCAAACTATAATATGAACTCTTACATTTTTAAGCCTTGTCAATGGATGTAAAAAAACTAGTTTAAACTAGGGAATGCAATCCGGTAATTTTTTGTATGGCAGTAATCGGTAATTTTAAATTCAAATTTCCATACATTAATTTACCGGTTTGCATTCCTTAGTTAGACCATGCAAATAGTAATTGGTTGTTTAAAATCATTATGATTACGTATATTTTAAATAGATATGTATTCAAGTATGTCACCCACGTGACCCACATTACTTGAGGAGCTGCTGGCCCCTATTTTATAAAGCTACAAGTTACAATTTACAAGCAGAAGTCTCTTTCTAACCCCTTATGCTAGAAAGAGACTTCCGCTTGTAATTTGTAACTTGTAGTTTTATAAAATAGGCACCTGATATTTAGAAAGTCTAAACGGATAGGAGACAATAATTTTAGTTATTTATCTATTTAGATTAGTACGGATTATCGGGTGATGACCACGATCCTCAGCCATGAGGGAACGACCGAAGAGAGAGAGAGAGAGAGATTCGATTTAGACTATCCGAATAACGCACACTCTAATAGCCTCTTTATTAATAACTTCAAGCTTTAATGTTACATACAAGGTTTTTTGTAGTAGATACTTTTTATAAAAAAAAATGCTGGTAGCCTGGCGGTAAGACGGCCGACTTACAATCCAGACCAGAGGTTTCGGGTTCAAACCCCGGCTCGTACCACTGAGTTTTTTGGAACTTATGTACGGAATATCATTTGATATTTACCAGACGCTTTTCGGTAAAGGAAAACATCGTAAGGAAACCGGACCTAATCCCGATAAGACCTAGTTTCACCTCTGGGTTGGAAGGTCAGATGGCAGTCGCTTTCGTTAAAACTATTGTATTATGAGTACACTAGATTTTGCCTGCGGCTTCGTCATTAGTTTATCTTTTGACTTCGTTTTATAGTACCACAGATGTATAAAGAAGTCTGGATATAACAGCCCTCTATAGTCTGCTGACGCTATTTTTTTTAATTAGTTTGTTTCATAGAGTTACAATATATTAATATTACTTATCTGCATACACACACAGCATTTTATTTATTTATTTAATCTTTATTGCACAATACAAGATGGTACAAATGGCGGACTTAATGCCATAAGGCATTCTCTACCAGTCAACCAATGGGCTAAACAGAAAGGTTAAGTATGCAGGGTCCATTAAATATGACAGAATTAATAAGAGAAAAAAAAACTAACAATAGACACATATTAAGCTATATTCATAAACTTACACAAATACATATAATGATAAACATACATACATATGTTTTATATACCTTGTGTGAACCATCAGGAGGACATTGACATTTTGTTGGCAGAAAACTTATTTTACCCTCCACTAAAGATGTGTGAGTTAGATGGTTACCAGGATAGACATGTTTTTTCTTTTAATTCTTTGCGAGAGCGTGTATAAATACAGACTGATTTGATATGATTTTCGTGGCTTCAGTAAATCGTAGGGGGCTGCGGTATCTAACTAGTTATTCCTATATGAGTGTATAGGACGTTACTCTTGTTACGTCACTCCGGGAGGTAAGTGAGATTTACCGCTCGCTCGTGCAGCGGCATATCTCACTTCACTCCCAGGAGAAGACGTAAAATTATGTACGCACCACGGGCGGTAGTAAAAGAGGCCTCAAATCGCTTGTTTATGGCCCACACCTTCGGTTCGGGCTACAAGTGCTCGTGATCTGAGTCGTTCTTTATTTTACCGCCCTGGGTACGTAATGTACTTTGTTTTCAGATCGTTTGTATATGTAGTTTTGGCTTAAGTAACCCGGCATAAAATATGAATGATATTAATGACTTAGTAGCACTTAATAAAATTGAAACTTGAATTTATTTATAGTTATAATGTTTTATTAACAAAATATACCTTTCACATAAAAACATAATAACAATTTGTCTAACATATAGACCAAAGAGGTTTTAGCATGTATATGCTCACGCTATCGACACATGTTATTATGTAGAGGTAACATCACTATCGGCAACAATAAGTCGGATTTGTCGCTCGACCGATACGAAATTTGTACTGGAGCACGGGAAATCTATGTTGGTAAACGAATCCAACAATGAGGGTTTCCGCGATCGAGTTTTTCACTAGATGGCAGCACCGTGGCGACAGGTCTAGCTGTCACAATCCACCAATCATGTTTAACCATATAATTTTTGATTGGTGGATTTTGACAGCTACTGCCAAAAAGACCTGTCGTCACGGTGCTGCCATCTAGTGAAAATCTCAATCGCGGAAACCCTCATTATGTGAAACTAAAATATAAGAATTTGGTATTTAAATGTAATTAAACGTAATAATATGTGAAAAAAATACTTAAAAGTGAAATGTAACACCATCTTTTAGTAAATTTGATGTCCCCGACCTCTTCTTACATCAAAATACCGAACAATTAGGCATTTTTCTGTAGCAGCTTTCACTCGCGCGACTGGACTCTATCTAGTTAGAAATCCGACCGCAACTAGTTTTATTACCCGTGCAAGCCCATTTGGGCTTGTACTTCGGCAGAGGGGAAACAGCGCGAATGCCGCCTCCCCCCTGTGTTGCTCTATGGATACCGGCGTGTCGAGCACTGATGGAAAAAGGAAAAGGTAAAACGAATGAAAATATGAATTTCTGAGTTTTTAATTTCACGGTATATCAGAGTATCGGTAACGTTTCTGACTAATAGATGGAGAGCTAGCCAGGGTACTTAGCCAAGATGACAATCGTTTGTAGAAAACGAAACGAAACACTATCGGTCTCTCTATCACTCTTCCATATTAGTGCGATAGAGAGAAGGATAGCGTTTCGATTCGTTTTCTACAAACGATTGTCATCTTGGCTAAACCCCCAGGTCAGATATGAGTGATATGACAATAATGAGAGCGACGAAACCACTCTCGTTAGTTTGCTATACTATGCTTATTTCTAGATCCGGACATCTGGCAGCTGTAAAGTGGTGGAGGTCAAAGAATGCAAACCGCTTTAAGAATACAAATCCTAGAGTTCTGGTTTTGATGCAGAGTATTATGAAAAATTATATAAATAATTAGCTTACATCATTGCCAAAACTTTCTGATGGTCCAAAACGACGTATAATGTATTCATAGTTTGTCGCCCACTAAGCTGCTTCTGTTTCCGTAATAATACGCAATTTTTTTGTTCTAATGTTAAAATATAGGCCCTGTTCTTTATAATACCGTATGTAAACCTACCAGAATCATTTATTTAAACCAGTTGATCTGCACGTCGAGTATAGTACTATACCATGCTTTTTGTTAGTATTAATAGATTATTTTTAATGTAATTGTTATTTTGAAATTATAAAATCTTGCCTTTTTCTAAGTCGGTAAATCCTATAAGTATCATCCTGTGATTATGTTTACGTTGTGAGTGACAGATAAATGCAACCCCATTGTTAACTAGAACATTCACAATTTCCATGCATTCATTTTGAAGAACATTTACCCGCGCGCCGGGGCAAGGAGCACTGACATTTTTACGCTCCGTGTTTACTATTGCAGAACTTTTGTTAAAACAGTGTATTATTTATTGCCTTAATGTTTTTGTGAAGTTACTGTGTTGATAATCAATAGACAATAATAACTTTCAATATTAAACAGTGTTATAAACAATAAATAATAATGTAAATAGTGTTCAACGCTCGGATTTCTACCCGCCAGCATCGCGCGGCCACATTTATCGTTCGCCCCCGTACCAAGTAACCGCTCCACTTACATCACGATCGGCTACGACTGTCTAGCGCGCTCGGGCTTGCGTGCGTAATCAGCTAATCAGCGACCGGTTTGGTTGTAAAGTTGTTATCGCGGTACCAGGGCGTTACAAACACTAGAAAAATAATCATGGCTAAGCACTGTGTATGTTGCGGTGAGAACTTAAATGCGAGCAATTCTGTTAAATGCTCAAATGCAAACTGTGCTAGTGACTACAAGTATGACTGCGTCGGAATTTCATTAGAACAATATAAAAAAATGACTGCGCCGATTAAAAAAAGCTGGATCTGTCCGGCTTGTAAGGCTTCAGGCTCCAAAACAAAAGGCGGCGACAACTCGAATATACCCTGCCGTAAGTCTGACGACGCGAACGTTACTCTCAGGAACAAAAATAATGTCGCAACAAGCTGCGATAACGGTGATTCCGTCGACGTCAGCGAGACCGGCGTGGGTACATCGGACGTGCTTCCAGCATGGTACGGCTCGCTAGAAAAAAATCTACTAGGCAAAATGCGCGCACTTTTGAGTTCAGAGATCGAACCTTTATCAAAAAAATTGGGAGAGTTGAAGGCGAGTATAGATTTTTAAGTGCCAAGTACGATGACATGGATAATGAATTAAAAACCGTTAATAACGAAATATCTACTCTAAAAAAAGAGAACCTCGAGCTAAAGACAACAGTCAGTGATCTGTCTGCAAGGCTGAACCTGGTAGAACAGCACTCGCGGGAATCCAACGTAGAGATATCATGTCTCCCTGAGCACGATAAGGAGAACCTAGTCAATACCGTCGTTCAGATTGGTAGGGTTGTTCAACTCCCGCTACAAGAATCAGACGTCCTGTTATGTAAAAGAGTGGCCAAATTCGACGCATCCAGTACTAGACCTAGAGCAGTCGTTGTGAAACTACGATCTGTCCTCCAAAGAGATAAGTTACTTGCAGCAGTAATTAAGTTCAACAAAGCCAATGACAAAGATAAACTTAATACGAGCCATCTCGGCATCGGAGGTTCAAAATCCCCTGTCTACATTTCAGAACACTTGGCACCTGCTGCTAAAAAACTCCACGCTGCAGTTCGCGTCGCTGCCCGGGAAAAATCATATAAAAATGTTTGGACTCGCAACGGCAAGATATTCATCCGCAAAGCAGAGGATTCCCCTAAAATTCACGTCAAGACGTATGCTGACGTAGCGCGTATTTAGGGCGGCACCGTTATTTTTATCCTAGTCCGTGTTTTTATTGGTCACATTCACGGTGTACTATCAAAATATGAGGGGTGTTCGTACTAAATTGCAGCCACTGAAATTAGCATTGATGGCATCAAATTTCGATATAATTGTCATGACCGAAACGTGGTTGCATGATGGAATCAGGGACGCTGAATTTTTAGACCCAAGATATTATATCTATCGTCGCGACCGACAATACGAAAGATCAGGTAAAAAGGATGGCGGTGGCTGCCTTATAGCGGTTTCAAATAAGTTTTTATCTACAAGACTTAACAACTGGGAAGGAGAAGGTGAAGACATCTGGGTCGAAGTGCAAGATCGACAGACAAAACAGAGCTACAAAATAGGAACTATATATATGCCACCTAACTCAAGTCCTTCCATGTATGATAATTACTTCGAAAACTTAAGTGATAGAGTGGTTTTTAGTGATGATAAGATCTTAATTCTCCTGACTCAAATGGGTGTTTTTTAAACCCATCGGCTTGTAGTTCTTCAGCAGCCCATTCTTTGTTCGATTTTATGTCTCTTAATAGCATGTATCAACTTAACCACGTCTTAAACGACAGTTCTAGAATTTTAGATCTAGTTTTAAGTAATTTTATAGGCCCTACGGTCAGTAAGTCTACAGATGTCCTTTGTAAACTTGACGGGCATCACCCGGCATTTGAAGTTGAAATCAAACAAAATAACACCATAAGGAGAGCCAATAAGCCTAGACAATTTGGTACTTTAAATTTTAAGAAAGCTGATTATGATATTGTTAATGAGAAGTTGCATTCTATTGACTGGAATTTAGAATTTGCCGTATGTAATACAGTGGACACCATGGTTTCAGCTTTCTATAGTGTTCTGAAAAAGGTTATAGAAGTCACAATTCCTAAATCAAAACCCCGTAACTACAAATATCCATCCTAGTTTAGTACTGCCCTTATAAATATGATAAAGGAAAAAGAGAAATGTCGACGACGCTACAAAAAATCTAACAATCCTCGTGACTCTTTAGAATTTCAGTTGCTTCGTAGTAGGGTTAAAAGGAAAATAAATAGTGATTACTCCCGTTATACGTCATCAGTGGAAGACGAATTGAGGTTCAATAGCAGGAAATTCTGGTCCTTTGTTAAAAACTCACGAAACCAGCCTAATAACAGTTCGTTAATTCCTTCTAGAATGTCCCTAGGAAACGTAACAGCTAATAATAATTCCGATATTTGTAATTTGTTTGCAAGTCAATTATCTTCTACATTATCAGGACTTTCCCAGCTCTCAATAAGTGCTCAAGCGTTGCCCGGCCAAATTTCCACTGCTGCACTAAACAACACTTTCTCTTCTCTTCGTGTAAATGAGTCATCTATCATGAAAGCGCTTAAATCCCTCGACATCAGTAAGGGCCCGGGGCCTGACGGCATTCCGCCCTACTTTATAAAAAAATGTAGTAAACACTTGACTGTCCCGGTGATGAAAATATTTAACGAATCTCTACGACTGTCTGTTTTTCCTACAATCTGGAAGGAGGCTTACGTGGTCCCAGTCTTTAAGAAGGGTGATAAAACCCAGGTATGTAAATATAGACCAATATCTCTCTTATCTATTTTTTCTAAGGTCTTCGAGTGCATCATCTGTAAAAAGCTAGCTTGGCATGTCAAAGAGAAAATCTCTCCTTTACAGCACATTTTCATGAACTCGAAATCAACTTCCACAAACTTGCTGTGCTACGTATACGACGTTGGCGCAGCAGTCGATTCAGGTCTCCAAGTTGACGCCATCTATACCGATTTTAGTAGCGCCTTCGATAAAGTGGATCATAAAATCCTACTGCAGAAGCTCTTTGACCAATTCAACGTCACAGGCGAAATGTGGAGATGGTTTTGCTCTTATCTCACTGAGAGACGGCTTAAAGTCGTAAAGGACGGATATTTTTCAAACACGTACTTGGCGGCGTCGGGTGTTCCTCAAGGCTCACATCTTGGCCCTATTCTATTTATTTGTTTTATAAATGACTTAGTCAAGTATATTCAGTATAGCAAATGCCTGCTATACGCCGATGATATGAAGCTGTATAAAGTGGTTGCTTCAACTTCTGACGTTCTTCTCTTGCAAGAAGACTTGAACAGCGCAAAGGCTTGGTGTCTAGTAAATAATATGACCCTTAACGCTGATAAATGCCTTTTTATTAAATTCACACGGAAAATACTACCAACTGCTTCAAAATATTGTCTTAACGACGCTGTAATTCGAGAGGTTTCCAGTGTCAAGGATCTCGGTGTATACCTGGACTCTAAACTTAACTTTATAAGTCACATTGATTCAGTTATAAAAGAGAGTAATAAAATGCTTGGGTTTATAAAGCGTACGGGAAAGAATTTCAAACGCGTTGAGACATTCGTAACTCTTTTCAATGCTCTAGTTCGTTCCCGTCTCGAGTACTGTTGTCAGGTCTGGAATCCCGGATATGCAGTTCATATCAATCGCCTAGAAAAAGTACAACGTTCCTTTACTCGATTTCTGGTATTTAAAACGAAACACTAACCTGCGTTCGTAAACGCTTAACCTACGAAGAGAGACTTAAACGTTTCATAATGACTGCTTTAAAACAGAGGCGGTCTTTCCTTGATATCGCTTTATTACATAAGTTGGTAAACGGTAGGATCGCGGAACCTTGCCTGTTGGGAGGTTTAAACTTCACAGTACCTAAAGCTACCACTCGGTCTTGCTCTTGTCGTCGCACTGTTTTTCGCCCCGGTTATGCTAGGACGAATCTTGGCAAATCACTTCCGGTCCATAGAATGCAAGTTACTTGGAACAATCTATCACTTCAACACAATTTCGAATTAGATATTGTTGGTGATTCTATATGTAGCTTGAAGCGTAGAATTCTTAAAAACTTTTAAGTAGTGGGTTTACTACCACTCACTCCACTCTGTATGTGGAATGTAAATTAAATACATTGTTTATTCATGTTTTTTTAACCTATGTAGTTAAATTTTAGTTTAAATATTAAATGTAAATGTAGTGTAAAAGCCTCGAAACTGTTTTGAGTGTTGTTGCACACCTGTTATTGGTGCATAAATATTTTACGTGTCAGCTTGCTCTTAATGTCATTTACATGTTTTGTTTATGTACTGTTGGTGTGTCTCTATAATAAAATAAAATAAAGACTTCTTTAATAACCGTTTTAGGGCTTTTTTTCAAGTTGATAAATGAAAGTTGTAGCCAAATTATGTTAAATTTATCACGTAAACGTAGACAATACCATCCACTTCATTTTACTTTCCTCGGTGACACTTCACTGTCAAATTATTATTTTTCATAATTAGTAAGCACCACAAAAGAGTTTAGCTTGCAATCAAATGACAAGTTAATTTTCAATGTCAACGTGTCTCATTCAAACAATACATAACTTTATCCATAATGCCATTGAATTTTAGTGCTGACCAGATAGTGGACATGATTCTCATCTACGGGGAATGCAGGAATAATGGTGCGACAGCTCTTCGGCTGTATGCCGAGAGATTTCCGCAAAGGAGACAGCTGATTGACTCGCGTGTAATTATAAAGGCGATTACAAGACTGCGAGATAATGATAGACGTACCAGTAAGTACTGGTGGGCGACGTCCTCGTATTGACGTCAGAACTGAAGAACGGATCTTAAACCATTTTGCAGAAAAGCCTGGCTCAAGCGTTAGGTAAGCAGGGAGGTTGTATGATATTAGTCATACAGCTGTCCATGCAATTTTAAAACGGAACCAACAGCACCCATTGTTTGTGGTTAAGGTACATGCTTTAAACAGATGATTTTTTACGGTGAATAGACTACGCGAATAGGGCATAAAGAAAAAACGAACGCTGTGCTACCTCGTATTTAAATGATAAGTATGTTCACAGCTTTATTTCAAGTAAAATGTCATGTGTTGAAGTTGACCTTGACTTGACAAATATTTGACAAAAGATAAAATTGTAAACAAATAAGACAGGATGTTATAGAAGTATGATTTAATATTATTTTAGTTTTGAATTTTTTACCATGACTTATAAAAAGTGTCTGTAGTTAAATAATTTACATGCCACGACCTTATTTGTCGCCTAAACAAACCTGGGTTTGAATAGATGTTACTCGTAAGTTTACATACTGTATAACTTAGTCAACTTCGGCAGTTTTTACCTATTATGGTAGTACTATTTTGCAATTCAAAAATTTTGCTACCCTGTCACTGGCCTTTACCCATTAAAAACTGCCAGATGCCTGGATCTAGCAATAAGGATAGTATTGCAACCTTACTAGACGGGTTGCTCTCATTATTGTGCCATATCTGACGTGGCCAGCTCTTAGTCCATAATCATTAACCTTGTGTATAAGTAACGCCAGGAAAGATGAAGTGAATGATAAGTTGATTACGCACACAGCTACATTAGGTACCGAAAGCAAAAAAGTGAATGAATGAAATGAATGAGTGAAATGAATGTAAATGTAATTAAAAGCTCGATATATTTTAGAAAATAAGGCAGAACAAACAGTATAGTAATATCGAACCTTTATTTATCATTCAGTTACTTCTTCATTTAAATAAAACTAATTGAAACAGAAAAAGTTGCGAATATCAATGCGAACATAAAATGATCCTAAAAAAATCTTATCTCATCCTCGTACCTAAACGGAAATTTGTCAACTAGTGTCAATCTTGCAGTTGTTGTTGCACTGTTGAACTTGCTATCGGTACGATAATAGTAGTTTATGTAACTATTACGTAATAAGGGTCCTTAAAATACGAGTGTGGTTCATAATAAGATCACACGGGTGTTTTAAGGCCTAATTACGTACAGTTGCATATACTATCTTCACACATATTACAAATCCTAAATGATGTGTTCGGAAACGATTAGAATGACCTCCATTGCACCGCCATGGCCCAATCGATTGTGCCGGCGGTCGGGCGGGCGCGTTCCGGCGGTCGGGGAGGAGGGCTGGATTTTCATTACGTTATCAAATTCGATGTTCCAAATTTGAAACTCATAATTTAACAATATTTGAGCATGTACCTAAAGTTAAAATTACGTTACTGCCACAGATGAAAAGCTTATTATAGTAAAATCGGTTGTTGTAATGCTGGCCATTGCCTACCGTGTTTGAACACATTTTAGAGGACTTACAATGTGAGTGTAGATAAAAGTACAGTAATTTCGAAATCCCGCTGTCAATACATGACATGTTGTTGAGTGCGAGTCATACCTACGTTATATTATATCGTACTCGTGGGTATGCCTATCGAGCTTAGGGTAATTACCCTAACTAGAACTAAAGAGCTTACCCAACATTCAACTCATGAAGATTGAAATTCTGAAGGAACCTACACTAAGTTACCTACACTGAATTCGATTTTCAATGTTCGCGGCCGCCAGCGTTCATTGGTAGCTTTAATTACTGATCTGCCGTCGGAAAGTTTCCAAAATTTCCGCATGTGAATATTTCGGAAAATTCTCACATTTTTGTATGGGATTTGAAACTTTCTATTTCTTAAATTTTCAATTTCTTATATTTCTTATGAAATTTTCTAGAAATTTGTGAGAATATTTCCAATTATTTGGAAAGTTTCCGCAACTTGCACATCTGTAGCTTTAATACTTTGCCATAGACGTAAACGGTAACGTCAAAATTTACTGTCACGCTATTTGCGCAGGGGAGCCAAATATATGAGATTGTATGCAACCACTTTCGGTTGACCGTGGCCGTGCACGGCCACTACATGCAGTTACGATCGATGGAAAACTAAAAGCGTCTTCGTGACGATTAAAACAAACAAATAGTAAAGTATAAAAACTACCATTGACGCAGGAAACAACGACCTTCGCAGTAAACGAAGTTGTGAGGTCAAGTTTATGCGTGTGCAACATTTTGACATAAGTTTTTTGAAATTGATGAGTTCACGGTACAAGAAGTAGAATAATTAGGAATCTTGTAATAAAGGATAATAATGTTTTTAGAAAGTATGAGCGGATATTCGATGTGATTGGTGGAGAACTACGATTAACCCTTTAGCATCCGTAGTATGATATACTTTTGAGACAAAGTGACAACGTAAATGGCCTATGGCAGAGTTATTCGAACGTAAGGCGGTTAAAAGGTGGTAACATAGGAAATTGTTCAATATTTATGTGGATGCTATTACAGCTGTGGTCTACGCCCTTCAACTTGTGCTAAAAAATATTTGTAAGGAACTTTTTGAATGAAATATCATTTGTTATCGTAAAATATATTTGCATATTTTTAGGATTATATAGATATAACAATATTAATTTAATCTTAATAGTAGAGTAATACAAAACCGCAGCAGGTAATAAAAAAGGGTCACAGCCTTTTTTTCATCTCGTTTAGAACGAGCCTATGTATACTTAGCAGAATAACACAAACTACACACAATATCTCAAAACTACACTAATACCAATAAAATATGCCAGCATATGTCATTTATGACTGTGTAAGATATTGTGTTACCCTAATGAAATGAAATTAGTTAGGATTAGAAAAATAACGGTCGAATGTATCTTAATTTTTTTAGCCATATCAGGGTATAATAAAATTTAACTGAAACTAAGGCGGCTTTCACACTGCTGCGGTTTCCGCATGCGGCGCCGGTGCGCGAGCGAGATAACGCTCTGCATGTGTATAGCGCTGTCACGCTTGCACACCGTCACCGCATCCGGTTGCGGCGCCAGTGTGATAATCGCCAAACTACTTATTTCAATTATTAGTGATACGCTTAATAAGAGGCAAAATGGCGGGTTTTATAATCGGTTTTCGCAGACATCGCTCGATTTTTGTAATCTTAAAAAAATACGAAGTCTTGGTTTCCTGAAATAAATATAATGTTCACTAAAATATAATCAGTATAATCACCAATTAATTTAAATAATTATACTTTGTGAATATCTGTTATAATTTGAGTACTAACTTTTTGTAATCACAAAATATGGTTGGGTAATTTTAAACTATATCGTAAGTCATTTTATATTATATTATATTGACATAAATGTTAATTACGTAAAATAAGGAACGGACCCTCGTTTATCGCCATCAAGTACATTTTCTTTACTCATTTACTAGTTATATGGCTCAGTTCTCAACTATTCGTAATCGGAAAGTAACAAAATTTTAGCATAGTTTTTTTTCGCGATTTTATTTAACTATTTTCCATAATCGGAAAATGTCAAACGTGGTTAATAAAAAAATTAGGGCAGGTCTAAGGCCAATTTCGCGTACCATCACGAGATCTGGTAGCTGCCCTCGCTGACCCATTTGGAGAATCATATCATAGAATATTTAATAGGTCGCGTTAACTGTTTATGGCAGCCGAGCCGTCCAACCGCCGATGGTCATGTTCATATACCATACTAGCTTTTGCCCCGCGAATAACATGGCTCCTCATACAGAGTTTCAATCCCTATTTGATCTTCTTAAAATGTGATGTTTGATATTAGAACTACCTTTTGTTAATAGTGAGTAGTCTAAATTACTTTTCATCCATAAACATACATTCTTCTTACAAATTTTCCTTTTTATCCCCCTTAGGGGATAAATTTTAAAACACGCTGAAATTACTTTTGTTATTTTTTTATGAGTAGACAAAGTACGAAGTATCCGATCTGCTAATTACAACTTCCTAGCTAATAGTTTCGGCCTAGTTTTAATACAAACTTTTCAAATTCTCTAGGGTGGAATTTTGAAGAACGCTAGTAAATCACTAAAAAAACTTACTAGCCCTTTTTAACCCCGTTTGGGGTTGAATTTCAAAAAAACGCTGAAATTACATAATTTATTCATTAGCAGCAAACGAAGTTCAAGTCTCTAACTTAAAATTTTGAATCCTACCCATACAAACTATTAGGCATTGATTTTTTCAAAATCCCTACTTATTACTTGTACTCATTATAAACGTTACAAAACCCGCATTTTCAACTTTCTAGCTTCAGTAGTTTCGGCTCTGCTTGGATTAGTCAGTCAGTCAGGACATACGCATTTATATGCATAGATAGATCTTATCGCCATTAGACATCGAAAATACGTTAAATTTTACTAACAAGATTCGAATCAACACCGAGAAATAGGAACATACATTGTGTACATGAGGAAACCGAATAATTTTAACAACGTATTCCTGATCATAATTGGAGACTAAAATGTCGTATAAACTTTTCTGGATTTCGCCAAAAAAAAATTTTTTTTGCTTTTTTTTTCGATTTTTTTAATGCTTTTGAACATAAAAACAAACGTTTTTGGTAAAGATGTCGATTAAAATAAATTAGTACATTTCTTTCGAAAAAAATAGTTTACGTAAAGTATTCCTTGGCACTTCGTCTGTCTAGTCTGTCTGTAAGTAAGATATAATCTGTCAATAAGAATGTCTAGACTAGACCCTATAAAGGGTGAAATCGCCATCAAAAAAGCGTTTTGCACTGAGTACATTAAAAAATGATTTTTTATTTAAGTGGTAGTAACTCTGAAACTAGGGCAATCCAGAAAAGTTTATACGACATTTTAGTCTCCAATTATGATCAGGAATACGCTGTTAAAATTATTCAGTTTCCTCATGTTACACCGTGTAGAATGAAGCTAAATGATGTAAAAATTAAAAATTTGTGTCAAACGCCATAATAATAAAATGTAACGTTTATTTCAGGATGAATTACATATGTACTTATAACGTGCTGAGCACGCTAAGATCAAATGAAGCACTTAAATTTGTATTTGGGAACCATGTAAACAGTAGTTTGACGGAAATACTTTGACCTTTCTCGATTTTTTTATTTTACATATTGTCAGGTGACAACCAAAACAAAAAACGATAATTAACCTTTTTTTGTTACTAATATGGTTAATTTTAGCTATGAACTTGTGGTAAAAGTTAGTGAATTTTGATTATCATACATGCTAAATTTAAGATAAATAAAGATCTTCTAACATACAATGTTCATGTATCGAAAAATATCACGCACACGTCCACATCATTGATCATACGCGTCACACATTTTCGTAGGGATGCCGGAGCTAATTTGGCTTACCCTTTCTTCATGAGACACAGACCAAGTACACATCAATTCACGAAAGCTGGCGATATCTATGAAAATGTGACAGTTCGCTACAAATCTCGCGCCTACTTTCATGAATCGATTTGTACTCAACTGAGACAGTTAAAATTAGACGATCCGATAAGACGCTGGTGCGTACATATGTACAATCAACAGGTATGGCGGTATGTATGTATATTTAGCTAAACGAAGGCCGAAATATATGTGCCAAGCTCTTATGGCTCTGCCGGCAAATATGATTGTGCCAAATTTTACAACTATTACAAGTGCCTTGATCAAGCTATAGCTTATATAGTTATATGACATGTATGGTATCCTCAGCTTGTGTAACAGGATGGCCCACTGCTATTGTCAAGCAGCCAATGGCAGTGAAGAATTACTCTACATAATGTTATCATTATATGTAGATATTCAAACGTGCATGCGTGAATGTAAAAGAAGTAATCAAATATCATTGTGATGGAATGTTTCGATATCATAATAGTATTTTGTACAACAGTTACATAATAAGGGTTCTTAAGATTCGAGGGTCGAATTTTCAAAATGAGGCGATGGCGAATTTTGTAATAACAGACCCGAGAATCTAGACCTAATTATGTACTACACACCATACTTTTTCTACGACAATAACAACGTCAGTAATAAATAATTTCCGAAATTCTTAAGTGTTAATATTAGATACCTACATAAATCAATTTTGTTTTAAGATTTCCTGGCATCTAATTACCTCTCACTTTTATGCCCAAGTCTTCGAATGTTCTCTGTGAAGTTTTTATGTCACTTATTTTATCAATATTAACATATATAATAATATACTTTGCATAGGAGTGTATAGGTTCTTAAAGGGTAGGCAACGCGCATGTGAATCCTCTAGGGTCGCAGGCGTCCATAGGCTACTGCTTACCATCACGCGGGCCGTATGCTTGTATACTACCGTCGTGGTATAAATAGACTTTACCGCCGACACTTAAATGAAATGGTTTTAGATACCACTATCAGTCATTTAATTGGCATATAGAAGTGCTGGAGTAGAAAATTTTTTTAACAAACATATAATATTTCAATAGTAGGCCGTAGTTAACCCTACCTCATGGAGAAACAGGAATCGGCTTATGTGGAGCAATGCACGGTGAAAAGTTATGTATTTTAGTACATGGTAGCCTGAGATAAACTTGGAAGATTTTGTACAGTCAGCAAAAATATCACTATAAAATTTACCTTTTCGAGACTAATTGAACCTTATGCCATTCGAAAGTACGCATCAACCTAGTAATAACAAGTTTTACTAAGGCTACCAGGTTCTAAAGTACATAATATTTTACCGTGCATTGCCCTACATAAGCCGAATTCAGCTACTCGATAAGGTAGGGTTGCTTACGGCCTACTCTTGACCTATAAGGATTCAGATGATAGTTACTTACGGCAACACTTTTATTTAAGACTTTGGCGACATTCTCAACAAGCAACAAAATTATACCACTCCACTTACGCCAAGTATATAATCACAAGAACGATTACAGCAAGGGTGATGAACATTCCACCGAACAATATGTACTTATCCTGCGAAACTCTCCTTTCAATAAGTGAAATCGTGGCATTGGAGAGTCCTAAAGTGTTGGCCAAGTCTATCAGCCTCTTGTGGGCACCTTTCAGAGTATCCCTGTTGTACCGTAACGTCTGCAATATGTTCGAACCTGAAAAAAGGCCACACGTCAATATATTCCGCTGCATTCTAGTCATTCTACTATATGAATAATTAAAAATTAGACACTAAAAATCATCGCATCTGCAACGGACTTAGGGCGAAAATACTAAGCCAAGTAATGAATTAGCATAACAGGTTCTACAACAATACCTACTCGTATGTGACTCGATAGGGAGCTCATGAAACTCGCTTTGCAACTTCAAGGTTGAATGTTCAGAGAAAAAACAAATACAAACGAGGCATTAGATTCCAACAAACACATCAAACCCGTAATATATATTCAAGTTGTACATAAAACGACCTTAGCTGATGCTTTCGCAGAGAAATAGTAACTATCAGCGGCGCAGCTCGCGGCTCAGTAGCGGTGCAGAACTGATGTCGTTAATATTTAATAGCGCCGGGTTAACTCGCAAACCGCTTTTGCGTACTTCGGTGAAAAATATACTATTGTTCGATCCTTAGTCTTTAGACACTCCACGGTCACGCTAACCTGCTTCGAGCTTAATGTAGATAACGCGATTCACACGAATAACTTTACATATTTGAGTAACACCGTGAACAAAAATAATTGCAACTTGGGATAAAGAACACTGCGAGAAAAATGTGGTAAGTGAAATTACTTTTTTGCCCCATTTTTCCACAGCCAAGGCAGCGATTGTTTATTAGAAGGCAGAAGTAACTACCATTAATTGCACCGCCTGTTAAGATTGCAATACATAGTATATAATTACCTGCCAGGTCATTTCCACTTAATTTAGGTACCAACTTGTAAAGTAATGGTGATGACTGATGACTCTAGTATTTACGCTGTCCCACGCCTGTATGTAACCAGTGCACCGGCGACATTGCGGAGCTCGGTACGGGGATTTCTGCTATGCTGATTAAGTTTGCGACTCACTTCACTATAGTTTTCTTGTTCTTTTTTCGAGCCCGTGAGCCCGTGAGCCGGCGAACAAAGATACCGAATATTTGAGTACACTTTGAACGGTTCGGAACAATAATGGCAGACGCGCTTGTCATTTAAATTTAATAATTAAATATAATCGCAAAGCATCGACCAATGTGTTTGAATATTCATAGCCTGAACAAACAATTGTGTCATGTTTAAAAATAAAAACACAATCTGCACTCTGCAGCATCACATCCACTGTCATATATTTATCCTTGTATTTATTTATTGCATTGCTACATCATTCATTATAAAACAGGTTGCGTTGCTTTTATCGAACATTCGCTGTTTATAAGGTAATAGGAAAAGTAAAAAAACCGGCCGAGAGCATGTCGGGCCATGCTCAGTAGTTGTTGCCGGTCTGGTACAATACATCCGTTCAAAAGGTTTATTAAGGGATATTTGGCGGCGCTTACGTCATTTTACTATGCGGCACTTACGTCCTTTCACTATGCGTTTTAGGGGATAACTCAAAAACGGCTCAACCGGTAATATTCAATATAGTTTTCATTGAAAGTACCTATCCTATCACGCCTCAATTCCGTGACTTTTTTTCAAATTTTTTGGACAGGGTCAAAAGTTAGGTACAGTCGACTACAAAGAGATGTATTCACTTTGCCACCTTAATGCGTTGTAATAAGGTCCAAAAGTGGATACATCTCTTTGTTAGTCGACTGTACGAGTAGTTAGGGGACGCCTTTTTTGAACTTACAGAGCTATTATTTACGAAACTATTAGCTTTATTCAAAAAATGCTTTAAAATGCCTTTATTCTTTTTGGAAGACCTATCCAACGATACGGTTGGGTTGGAGCGACAAAAAATTCACCCCCACTTCATATGTACGGGCAGGTACCCTAATAATTTTATTTTTCCAGTTTTTACTTTTTCGGCATGATTAATGCACATACTCATACCAAATTTCAGCTTTCTAGTGCTAACGAACACTAAGTTAAACCGCGGACAGACGAACGGACGGACGGACGGACGAACATAGCGAAACTGTAAGGGTTCCTAGTTGACTACGGAACCCTAAGTAAACGTTTTTTATAATAAAAACTCATAGTAATATTTTTGAAAGAGAAGAAGTGAACATTTTATGCGCTTCTGATATTCCGTATTCAGTCACATTCCAAGATGGAAAAAATTTGATACCTATTAACTATTTTTATCTTGAATTTAGGTTAGGTTAGTGATTGCAATTGTAACTTCATCGCTTATTAATTATTCTTTATAAGCTCAAAGTTTCATTGTAAAGATTTGTCAGTAAGTAAATTTAATGTACATTTATATAACCATCTGTGAAGAATAAAAACCTATTTTATAAATACATGACGTAGGAAGCAATTACGCGTATTGGCAGGTAATTTCCACTAATTGCTTGGTTTTTTTTTCTAGGGGTACCTACTGCTACTATCAAACAAAAGCATGCCTTGACTAAATAGTTCATATTCATAAGATTTGAATTGTGTAATAACGTCCAATTACGCACAAAAAACTTTTTATCCGTGGGACGAGAGAACCTTATCGTGATTTATCGTCCGGCATGATAGCAAAATTAAAAAAATCAGATATCATCATCATTAGCTTGCCCTTATCCCATTTATTTCGGGTCAGCGCAGCATGTTTTACTCTACCATACCTCCCCGTCACCCGTCATCTAGTTATTGACACCCTGCCTTTTCATGACGTCTCCCACGAGGTCTATCCATCTCTTACGTGGTTTGCCTCTCCTTTTACATCCCTCCACATTCATTCCTAGTCTAACCTAACCGTTCGCCTCACACGGCTGTCATCCCTCCGGATCCCATGTCGGTAGCAAGCTATCGTAGACAGCTTGCTCTTAATTCTTTACCAAGCCGCGAAGAACAAGCGTGTCTAAATAAGTTCTTTATAAGTATACATTTGCAACCGTATTGAACGTCTTGTACAATATGTATATAAGTCGTATAGGTATTCCCATTGCCCGTCTGGGTAATGAAGTGGCTTATTCAATTTAGAGCAATTATATTCTTAATCAGGCAAAGGGCAAAATTGTATACCATAGTCCGGTTGCAACTCCAAATCTCATTGGTAGGTATTTATTTGAATTCGCTAGTTATTAAGTTACAATTACCGGTTATTAGTTGCAATTTCAAGACTCCACCTTACTTTGATTCTGGCAGATAGCTGGGCTTCTTACAAATTTATAATTACAATGGAACACAGTGTTAGAGCCAGCGTTTAACATTTTGGAGGAATTTTAATACAAGTATCAATTTGGTACCTATCGGTGACACAAACATTGGGTAAATTAGCCACAAGTATACATGTTATCGATTACTGCAGCAGTGTGGTCATAACAGTTAGCAGAGTAGTTATTATTTAGTAGGATGAGAGTGAGGTCTGAAAGTTTTATGAATGAGTACTATGTACTGCGGCGGGAGGAGAACTGTGCAAATTTTCAGGTGACGTCGCTAGAATGTAATATAACATCATATCAAATTGGTATATAAACAGGGCGTGCAAGACGCCTAATGGTCTAAGAGCTGGCCATGTCAGATATGACACAATATTGAGAGCAATGAAACCTGTCTAATTAGACTGGTTTACTATCCTTATTGCTAGCTCCGAGCATCTGGCAGCTTTTAATGGGTGGAGGTCAGAGTGACAGACCAACAAAGTTTTTAAGTTGGAAAAAAGTAATATGTAGGTAAAATATGCCAAAGTTGTGTCATTTATAGAGGATAGGGCCTATATTTTAATATTAGAACAAAAAAACCATTGTCTACTACCGCGGAAACTAAAACAGTAGGCGAATAACTTAAAAACGCATTATACACCATTTGGCACTACTTTCCACAAACAGAAACTTCTGGCTATGATATAATCTAATTAATTACATAATTTCCCATAATATTGCATCAAACCCAAACGGATTTGTTTTCTTGAAGTGGTTTGCATTCTTTGACCTCCAACACTTTACAGCTGCCAGATGTCCGGATCTAGAAAAAAGCATATTATAGAAAACTAATTAGAGGGGTTTCGTTGCTCTCATTATTGTGTCATATCTGACGTGCCCAGCTCTCCGTCTATAATTACTTAATATGAATTGACTTAGTTTGACACAAGGCTGACTAATCTTAGCAATGCAATACATTGTTATAGTTATAAATACTTACTACATATCTATCGTCTACTTTTTATTATATCCTATTTGAAATGCATATACGAGTAGTTAGCTCACAGATCAAAATATCAATGACAAATCAGGATAATAGAAATCGCATTTACAACTGCAGATCAGTTATTACAATAGGTAACTTACATATATAAGATATTCTCTATACTCCGCTTAGCGCGTTATTTCTTTGAAACCTAAGCTGCCAAAAAGAAGGGGTGCAGGAGGGGAACTCGCAATGCTAGACATACAACGCGCGATTCTTCGAGAGAGTCAGACATTAATGGTTGCCATGGAGACGTACTATGTTTACTGTCACTTTCAATATAAGTGTCTCACTATAGAGTGAAATTACTTCGAGCGTGGCAGCGGGGGTCGCCCGGCAATGCGGTGTCTTGGGTTCATTAGTCTATGGTAACTTACAACTAGGATAATCGCGCAAACCTACAGATGGCGCTGCAAGAAATAACCATCTCTTCGCATTTGTAGATAGATCGATAGATTAAGATAAAGAATTTATTTTACTACTGCAATAACACACAATATCAAAAACAGCAAAGTGTAACAATAACACAAAGAATCAGTTGAGAAAATTAAAAAATACAACAAAACATCAGTTGAGGTAGTTAGAATGGGTGTGTGCGTTGCAGCAAAACAAAAGGGTTCACAGCTCAGCTATACGCTTCACTCTTTCGAGCAAAACACTTTATTTGTCAACTCCATACATCATAGAATCTAGACTTTTGTTAGGCCGCAACATTCGAAAAAGTTTTTAAAGCAAGCAGAGCTATTGAAACTTTCATACAGCGTATAAGGTGGTCAACTCGCTTCTGCAGATCAAAGAAATTGTATGAGACATTGATCATTCGAGGTGATCAAAATAAAATGAACAAAACAGTTATGAAAGTCATGAAGACTAACCCCCTTATTCATAAGCGCCTTACAACCCTTATTTAGGTATTTTATGTTTTGTCTGTTTCTAACAAACACAACTGTCAAAGTGTTTCAAGGACAAGGACAAACGATTATTAGTTACATGAGGCATGTAAGACGTTTATATATTAGGGGGTTAAGGGTGCAAACTGAGTGGTTGAAGGAGGGGCGCGCCCATGGAAAACAAATACAATACAAACATAATTATGAGAGTAGTGTCAGTGAGTGCTGCTCTAAATCTCTGGGTAGCCAGGCGCTCGCCGCTGGGGCCGTACTCACCGGTGTGCAGCATCTCGTCGACATTCCTGTGCGAGTTGTGCAGCGACTGCTGCTCCTGCGCCAGGTAGTCGACGGTGATGGTGTGGTCGTGGCCGGGCCCGAACCGCCGGCTCAGCAGCTGCTCGCGCTCAGCCCGCTCCTGCTCGCGCCGCCGCCGCTTGTTCGCCGCGTTGTTCAGCGACGCCTTTAATTAAAACCATGGAAAATTCTTCATTTACCGTTCAATATAGATTCTACAACTAATTATTGCCTGTCCCTTAATTACTAAACGTAAATTACACGGAATTATTTATTTTACTGTAATCTATCAAGTAAAAACCTCTAATTCTAATTC
Source organism: Pammene aurita (assembly GCA_947086415.1). Lineage (NCBI taxonomy): Eukaryota > Metazoa > Arthropoda > Insecta > Lepidoptera > Tortricidae > Pammene > Pammene aurita. The sequence goes on from OX352289.1 coordinate 20,650,597, forward strand.
TTTTGTATGCATAAACACACAGAGAGACAACCTTTCGCCTTAAATGAATACACTCCATTCCATGGCGAGTAAAAATAGTGTGGCTATATTCTGTTTACAATAAATTGCTCTTATATATCTACAGGAGTCACTTCTTTATTTATGTTTATTCACAATTTATGAGGTAGAAAACAGTTAAACTTAACTGTTTTGAATCTCTTTCTTAGAAAGTATCATATTCAAAAGAGAATGTGTATTCCTGGCCTTAGATAATAAATAGGCACTTAATAACTGTAGATTTCAGACTGGGCACATTCCTAAGTGCAATTGTGCACTTAGATTAATTACAATGAAACTAATAAAAAAAATTATAAGTCTAGTATTTCAAATTATTTATCATTCTCATTACAAATTATCAGTACCTAGGGGGTGAAAGCATGTTTTAAACAGCTTAGTTTTTTCTAAAAAGTAGTTTCTGCCCAAATTAACTGATTTATCAAGCAGCACAAGCAAAGATATTGCTAAGCTACAATTACAGAACTATTTTACTACTTATTACATTTTACTTGAATATTCAGATACAAACTTTTAACACAACTTATGTATATAAAAAATGAAGTTAAATATAAATAATAATATATATGTAAAACATAAATCAAAAATACCTGTATATGTCTGTTGTCATATTTCAATTGATCCACACGCATCTTGGCCATCGGTCTACTGTTTATAGGAGTTTTGAAGACAAACACATCTAGTTTCTCGCAGTGCCTGGAATGTAATTGATTTATACCAGGATGTTTTCTAACTGTAACAAAGCTCTTGCACCCAAGCAAGTATCAATAAGTCAATATCGTGCCATTTTCCTAGACATGTGAATACATTACAAATGTAAAAAAGGGTAAAGTGTGTGTATCTACTATGTATTACACATTTTTAAAAATTAAATATGTGAATACATTTATTATTCATTGGTTGACAATAAACAGAATGATGGATTTTACCATTTTATCATATAAGACGCAAACACTGCAACAATAAAACAGTAGCGTTGCTAGCATGAGTATCAGCGCCAGCAAAAATTACATGCATATTTGTTTTGTTTATTTTTAAGACACTGGTTTCTACTGGGGCTATGATCTACATTCTCATCCTTTGACTTATTGTGACCACAACTGATGAGATTTATTCTCAAACAGTTGTTTAAAACTGCTGTTAAAAACTGGTATTACCAATGTATATTTAGTTTCGTGAGTTGCCAATATTTTAGTTACTTTGTGATGGCGCATGCAACTGTGCCTATTAATTAATATTATTAATATTCGGTAAACTGGACCTGGACGGGAAACTAGCACAATTACCCTACATATAGTGAATATACATGGTAAATACCCCTTTATAACAGTAGTTGTGATGTTATATTATTTTATTTTTAGTGACCATGTTAGCTACAAATCAAATAGTACTTTTTCAATAGGTAGTTATGTGTTTTTTTTTATTACTGTGTACAATGTGAATGATTTTATTTGACTTAAAATAAATGGAAAGGCAAATGAAAAAAAAATGTTTCCTGGTCTTATATTGTGCAATCAAGTTTTATTGGACAAATATCAATCTTTTAATTTCTATATGGTGATCAAGTGATCATTTATAATAAGTTTTTCTATAACATATGGTTACAATATATACTCACGCATTAATGACATTAATTTTTGATTGAATGGCATTTTCGATTGGCTCTGCGTTGTTAACATCCTTCTCTAACTGTTGAAATAAGTCTGATGCTTCTTGTATTAATTGAGTCGTCTGGTGGTATAAACTTTCCATTTTATTTCAATGTAAGGAATGAAAGTGTAATCATGTAAACTTAAGTTTGGTTAACCAAACACTAATATAGTTATGTGTAGCTAACGAATGTTCGAGTTGGCTTATATTCTTCACGGTGTTCTTTATTTAGTACAATTTTTATATTATAAAGTATAAAAAATACGATTTTTTATAATTATAAGTTGATTTGATAAAAAATTTTAACTTCCAACATCACATCACACACATATCACACATCACAAACATCTAGTGACCCGTCCTGTCATGTCATGTCATTATTGTCATTTTGACGCTCACTCAAAGCAAGTATCTCTAGAGTTGAAACACGCGTTCCCCCAAGGACAGAATATACACAGCGCAACAAATTTTAAAACACGTTTCGAGATGGCTGATAGCATATCGTAACTAGCCTACATCATTTAGTCGGTTTCTTTGTTACCCTTCAACAACCGGTGGAGGATAATAATCGTAAGGATGATGTTTGAGCTCAAGATGGCTGCGGTGTCTTTAGAATAGTTATTTATTTTTTGCTTAAACAGCTATTAGACATGGCAATTTGTAGGGCCCAACATGTTGTGTACCCTGCCTCTCCCTAACCCTCCTTCAGCTCCCTACGGGCCCAACCTCCTATTACACCTCCCAACACAACATGTTGGGCCCTGCAAATTGCCATGTCTAATAGCCGTTTTATTTACGTAAAGCCTGACCAGAAATATATGATTATTGTCAAGAGGGCGCTATTATTCTCATTTATATGGCAACAGTCATAGAGCGTGTTATTCTTTATGGTATAGTGACATCTTGATTTGTCACTGATTTGTTTACCTGTCAGCTCTGATGTTAATTTGAAAATGTTTCACAGTGAAATAGTATCATTTCCCGGGCGTATTATTTAAATCAGTTTATTGTATACACTATTTACAATGTTTCGCTCTTGAATATGGATAATTTTAGGAATTTTTGTGGTTTATTATTTAATATTCAACACTTTATTTGTATTCAAGTAAACCGTCTCAATGACACTTGACAACAGTGACAGCCTATCACATGCACTCACACATGCATATCATTCTGTCATTAAAATTATTGCTAGTGTAGTGTAGGGTGTAGACATTGCAATTTGTAGGGCCCAATCTGTTGTATACCCTGCCTCTCCCTAACCCTCCTTCAGCTCCCTACGGGCCCTAACTCTTATTACACCTCCCAATCTGATAGATTGGGCCCTACAAATTGTAATGTCTAATACAATGATATTTACTACCTACGGATTGGTTATCCTCTAACAAAATGAGCAGAAAAAATACTTCCAGAGTTATTTCATAACCTAGCAACGATACTGTTATGTTTATCTATTTTGACAATCATTACATCTTTGTCTCTCATTGTTAGAAAATTACAGTTTGTCTCTTTCTCACGCGGGTGATGGGAGCTCATTGGCATTTCCGCATCTCATTCTGGCCGGTACGCGACTAGCGACAATTGTTTGAATTCACTCATTTAAGGTGCTTCACTTTTGGAGCGTGAATAACCCAGCTGTCATTATTATATACCATAAGTCTAATACCGGTTTTACAATCAGCAAGTCCTCTAGTGAGCATCGTTGCATATATTTTGTTAAAAATAAATAAGTGTCATTATGATTAACGTTTAACAAAGAGATGTGCGCATACACAATTATTGTACGCGTGCAAATGAAAAGCATTTTTTTGTCTCGCGTATACAGTTTTTGTTGTTTCCCATCGGGTGTCTGCATAGACATAGGATTACCTATAGACGGGGCATGGGTTTTCTCGTAGTAAACAGAAATTCTTGAAGAAATCGCGAATTAGCCACTGCTATTATTGGCGTGGAGGGTAATAAAAAAATGTGAGACTATGACAAGGACCAACAATAATAGCGCCTTCTCTGTCATACCTATTAAAAGTTAAAGAGACTATCCTGTTCAATCTTGGTATTATTATTACCATGGCAGGTCTATGACTAGTATGTCTATGTTTTGACGTTTTTATGGAGTACAATTTTGACGGCAGACTTCTCATTCTAACTATAGTACCATCACGTTCTAATCGTTTGACTAGTCGCTTAAGTCTGTAGACCTCATTACTACTAAAATGAATAGACAGTAGACTGCAGAGACATAGACAATGTAAAGTCTAGAATAGAATTGAAGTTATCTGCTTATCTGTCCGACTGTCTTGACTCAAACATTCTCTCGTGTTGATGAATCACTTGATTAAATTTTAGACTAAGAACGAAAATAACAATCGTTAATATTGTTTATAAGTGACAGTGTATTATCCAAAATGGGGTGTCAGGCGTGTCTGACTCGGGTGCCTCATGCCACCCTTATAGCAACCATTATGTGCTGTATGGGCGTGGGAGTGTTTTGTGGCACTATGTACAAAGGGTCGCAGCTATCAATAGAGATGTTTGACCAAGTATTTCACTTCCGTCTGATATGGATCGAAGCGTTGAAGATGATCTTCATCGTCGGCAGCGCTTGCATGGCTGCTCTGGGGCTAATGCTACTGTGCCTAGGCTGCCTGACGACGGGAGCGACGCGGCAGAAAGTGTACCGGGCGTGGCGCGCGCGAGTCGGCGGTCGCATATCCTGTGCTGTGTTCATGGTCATTACTTACATACTCACCTTCACCTGGATCGTCCTGCTCGGATTCCTAGTCATAACCACATTCTTATTCACAATCTTCTGGAAGCTGTGTTCTAAACCTGAGAACATCAAGTTGGATACGTGCATTGATTTCACGCAGTTTGATTTTATGTTTCCTTCCAATGTAAAACAAGAAGATATGAAAATATGTGATGCACAAAAAATGAAACTATTTTGCAAAGATTATGTGGAGAAGGCAGAATTTATGTTTATTTTGGCAATGGTATCCTGTGTGCTTATAATTCTAAGTCTAGTGCACTACCTGATGTGTCTGTCTGCTAACTATGCACACATTAGAGACCACGAGAAGTTCCAGGAACTACAGGAGCTCCAGTACTTGACAAACCCGGACCTACATGCTTCCAAGGATCGTTTCTAGTACACAGCCCGCGCACCGCTTCTGCGCTCTCTGGAGGCCACTACTAAAATGTGACATTAATAGAAGAAAATATGGAAGATTTAAATCCCACAGTTTTGTGTTCACTAATACATTTATGTAATTGATAAAGACTGACCTGCAGTGAATTAGCCATATAATATGGTATTAAACATCTTGGATTATATTCATTCACATACATATCTAAACTGACCATGTGTTGCTGTTTTGCACTCATAATACTTAAAGCAATTTTTTGTAATTAAATTTGACCTGACTGTTCTCATTACTAGTGCTCAAAGGTTTTCCAGATGAATGATTTTACTCTCTTGATGTATTGTTCATTGTGTTGCAACTGACTGTCTGCCAGAGTAACAATTGTTTGGCAATCAACTTCCTATTATTCTTGCAGAGCTAACATTACCTCTTGCTTATTACAACTACCCACTCTTTTAAGCAGCCTGTTTTAAGTATTGTAAGTACTGATTATAGTTTTGGTTTGTTCCATTTTGTTACATTTCTCTAGTTATTAAGTAATAATTATATAAGACTATTATAGTTTTAAGTATATTAGTAATTGTAAGGGACACCTAGTGGATACCTTTTATATAATTAGAATAGGCATGTATTTAACCAGGCAGCTAAACAATTGTATTGTATGTAGACTGATTACAGCTTTGGTTTGTACCATTTTCTTACATTCCTATATTTTTAAGTATATTAGTAATTGTGAGGTACACCTAGTGGATCCCTTTTATATATTTTAGGCATGTATTTAACCAGGCAGCTGAACAATTCTATTTAGGTAGCTATAAAAAAGAAAAATGGGTACTAAAATTAATAGGTTGGCAACTAATTTGGGGCTGTATATTATTAAAATTCAATATGGACTGTATTTTAATGCTTTTACAGCTATTGTTTAACTATAGGTAGCTATCAATTAATTATATTGACAACTTAATTTATAACTGTGAAGCATTTAAAGAATCCTATTTTAAATAGAAAACTATCACCTATTAATTTAAAAATAAGGATCTTTTATAAAATTTAGGAAACAACTAAAATGAATTAAATATCCAATATTAGTAAAACGGGCAACTTTACACGAGTTATAATTATAAGATAAAAAGGATTGTTAAAAAGTGACTGGGGTCTGTGAATATTGGTAGGTACCTGTAAGTAGGTAAGTACTACCAAAATTCATAGACCACATTTTAGATTTAGAAAATACGAAGGGTGCCTTTTGTGTAGGTATTTAGGTAGTTGTTTAGATAACGTTTATGGAATTTACCACCCTTAGGTACCATACTTTTACACTAGGGCATGCAATACCGGTATTGCCTGTATAGACCTATCCCGGAATTCCTTGCCGTATTCTACACAGACCTATATTTGAAAACAGATTTATCGAAGGTTTTAGTTTAACTTTACCACATGAATAAATTTAAAAAATATTTTTGTCTGACACACTATCAATAAAGTTGAAAGCTATAACGGCCAGGAATGGCTTGGTATGCATTAAAGAGTTAAGATTTTATGAATAATATGAAACACGAAGTGATAAACAAATTTCACTACAGGGGACACGTGTCCGCCAACTGGGTTACCTAACTAACATGCATATCAGTTGCGCGGACAGAAAATATAATAACAAATGTTTATTCACGACTTACACTTATTTTTGACATCAGTACTTCTGCCAAACCACAGTATGTTTGGTTGGTGGTATTTCCATATATTTAGAACATTTACGACAAAATCTCAACAAGTAACGTAACTTGATTCATAATTAGCCTAACTAATGCCTAAGACAAATTTAACACGAATACAAATGAAGAAAGTTAAATACGTAGGTATATCCGCCGACCGTGTTCTATTTTTTTCATAAGAAATTGACTTTTGTTCACTACAGGTGGATACGAAGTGACATTTTTTACCGACCACTTTTTAGTTAAAGGACACATCTATGTTTTAAATTAGTACATTCTTATTGCATGACTTTTGAGTTTTATGTCAAGTTAGTTTTAAGGCCATTTGTCCTGGTACTGGCACTGTTCGCGCTACCGGCACAATATGGTTTGCAGAACTTAATTTCATTTTCTAAATACCCCTTTAGGTATTGTGACAAGGCAGAGTAGCGCAGGGTTCCTTTTTATTACCATTTTGGTAACAGAACACTAAAATTTTTCTAGTTTCCTGAAATTTTACTGCTCCCGTGATTTAAATGATACCTTTTTAGTTAAAGGACACATCTATGTTTTAAATTAGTACATTCTTATTGCATGACTTTTGAGTTTTATGTAAAGTTAGTTTTAAGGCCATTTGTCCTGGTACTGGCACTGTTCGCGCTACCGGCACAATATGGTTTGCAGAACTTAATTTCATTTTCTAAATACCCCTTTAGGTATTGTGACAAGGCAGAGTAGCGCAGGGTTCCTTTTTATTACCATTTTGGTAACAGAACACTAAAATTTTTCTAGTTTCCTGAAATTTTACTGCTCCCGTGATTTAAATGATACCTTTTTAGTTAAAGGACACATCTATGTTTTAAATTAGTACATTCTTATTGCATGACTTTTGAGTTTTATGTAAAGTTAGTTTTAAGGCCATTTGTCCTGGTACTGGCACTGTTCGCGCTACCGGCACAATATGGTTTGCAGAACTTAATTTCATTTTCTAAATACCCCTTTAGGTATTGTGACAAGGCAGAGTAGCGCAGGGTTCCTTTTTATTACCATTTTGGTAACAGAACACTAAAATTTTTCTAGTTTCCTGAAATTTTACTGCTCCCGTGATTTAAATGATACCTTTTTAGTTAAAGGACACATCTATGTTTTAAATTAGTACATTCTTATTGCATGACTTTTGAGTTTTATGTCAAGTTAGTTTTAAGGCCATTTGTCCTGGTACTGGCACTGTTCGCGCTACCGGCACAATATGGTTTGCAGAACTTAATTTCATTTTCTAAATACCCCTTTAGGTATTGTGACAAGACAGTAGCGCAGGGTTCCTTTTTATTACCATTTTGGTAACAGAACCCTAAAATTTTTCTAGTTTCCTGAAATTTTACTGCTCCCGTGATTTAAATGGTACACACAAAATGGTTAATTAGGTAAAAACAAATAGCTGGAAACAAATATTTAAAACAAACATGTTTTGAATAATAGATGCCAAGTTAATAATTTTAATGCCAACCTATTATTTTAAGTACCTTGTTTATTTTTTGGTCAGCTATATATTGCTGCCTTTTTCAGTTATATGTCGCTAACATATTAAACGGGATAATCATAAAACACAGCCAATTTATATTATTATATACCTTATAAAAACTGCTGATTCATATTTTAGATGCCCGAAAAATTATAAGCCTATATTTTAAACAAATAGGTGCTTTTACAATTTTTTAATTTTGCTGTTTCTTTATTTTTAATTTTTAGGATATGTGCACGACTGGCCCACGCCTGGTGGCTATGGGTTACTACACATTAGATATGCAATGGATATCCGACCATTATTCAGTATCTGGCTACAATTTTACCAGATAGTGCTTACTATGGATAGTAAAAATACAGATAGTCTAGTTTAAAAACCAGATGAACACATAGTAAACCACCAAATAATTTACTTATCAACTATTAATAAACGAATATCCGTTGTATCTCTATATGCTATAACCATATACTTAAGAAATATATTTACTATCTTAGCCAACAATTGGTTATTTGGCAGTTGATATTGTATGTTCGTGGTATCTTTCATAAAAGTTCACACTTATGCCATGCACATGTGCCCTGTCAGTTTTTTTTTATTTTGACTACATACTTACACTTAGGTTTGCTATCCGATTTCACATCACAAAGCAAACATTACAAATATGTAATCAATAGTTATGATAGATAGGCAAATAAAGTGGTGCAATAGGTAGAAAAGAACTCTACCTACCCAAAATTTGGAAGCTTAATTAGATGGCGCTTTTTAAAGCTGATACATGTTGTACATTGGGTAAATTTAACTACGTCATTGTTTAAGGGCCGTAGAGCGCCATCTTCTTCGTATGGGATCCTAAAAAAAAGAGTCAGCAACGCGCATGTGACACTTCTAGAGTCTCAGACGTCCTGCGGTAGCTGCTTACCATCAGGCGGACCGTATGCTTGTTTGCCACCCGTGTACTATTAAAAAATATCTTATGCAATGTCAAATTCGAGGCATGTTATGTTCCATATATTTGCGAGGCATGTTATATTGACCATAAATAAGCATACGGTCCGCCTGGTGGTAATCAGCTACCGTAGCAACGTATGCAACTACAAAGGTGTGACACGCTTATTAAAATAAATTCAATGTACAAACACAAACAATAACTGACACTTTATCTTATATGAATGCACATTATATCTGTATAACAAACCGCTGTTTTTCAAGTAACTAACAGGAATTCTATTCTCTTTTTTATAGTAGGTATTATATGTGATTTCTTGCATTTTAATGAATAAATTAATATCACTCAATGAAATTTAGTATAAACCATCAGAACTGAATTGATTACCAAAGATTGGAACTGAAAACGATTATAAATAACTGTTTTGGTAACTGAGCCACTTGGCACTAATAATTTTAGGTAACACATATCTTAAGACAAAAAAATTGAGTTAGCGTGGTGGTTTTACGGCAACTAATTTTGACTGAAAAAAACATATTTTTTAATGTAATATGTTCTGTTAAAGCAATTCATATCTACTTAATAAGTGATTTTTTATAACCTGGCCATTGTGAAATTCGACAGTATTTTCCATAGGTTATTTATGTATGTAGTAATTATAAAATTGTGTATGCATTTTACTTAAACTTATATTGTTAGCAATCGTAATAAGTAGGTAATTATAATTATATGATTTTTATATGAATATAGGTTCTTTACAGGAAAATTGTATTTTGTTTCTGTACAACACGATGTGTAAAAACCACCTAAACCGATAAATCTGGGATACCTCGTAAACCGATAAATTCCCACTTAAAGATAAAATAACTAACTGAATTGGGTACTTTCCTGGGTAAAAAAAATATAATTCTATTTAGTCCGTCAGTTAGATTATCAAAAAATATTGGACACGTATTTTTTATTTTGTCAATCAAACAAAAATTGGTGAAGATATAGCCCGTTAAAGTTCCGCGTGACGTCACATTATACTAAAAATTGTACTGAAATGTGACGTCACGCGGAACTTTAACGGGCTATATCTTCACCAATTTTTGTTTGATTGACAAAATAAAAAATACGTGTCCAATATTTTTTGATAATCTAACTGACGGACTAAAAATATTTTTTTTAGGAAAGTAGCCAATTGCTCACTGCTAGTAACGCACACGTGTGACCGTGCTCACAGTTACTGCTTGCTTACCTTGCTTAGAGCCCGTTCCCACTTTTATCAGATGTCGCACGCGGATTTTAATAGAACGTTCCAGTGACAATTTTTTTCCGATAACGCATTCACTGCCACCCTCTTTTCCTGGACATTCGCCAGGTGCCGCACTTTGCTGTGTGCCCCAGACGCACATGTGAGTTCAACCGACTATTACCCAGTGCCTCCGACAAAAGTCACTAAATATTACGAATGCGTCTGTGCGTCCAAGTCACTGGGTGAAAGTAACGAAAACGCATATATGCGTTGGGGAAAATGTGCTCTGTGCTTGTATACAGAGAGGAAGATCGTCGATCTTATCTGCCTATGAAAGAAGTTTTTTGGAGATAAGTCGAAAACGCCTTAACCGATAGTGATAAAAAAATTGTTGTAAGAATATACAATTATTTAGGTATCTTCTAATTTTTTTTAAATTTTTTTTGGACCACGTGTTCAAAAGTTACAAGGGCCCCCCACAATTTTATAGACTTTTGGGGTGATTATTTATATTAATATATGCTGTAGAATTTGTTATAAGGGTACTTCAAGATATTATTTTTGCATCACAAAGCAAAGCAAAGCAAAGCAGGCAAATTCAATAAGTGGAGGAAAACTAATAATGCAATCATTGGGGAATCATCTCCATACATTGCCTTACAAAAGACATTTTAGGCATACTGATAACCGTTTAAAAACACCAAGGTTCAAAAACCGACTTATGGCACCTTTAAACCAAGATGCGCCCTCCCCCCCTCAAGGTCTCAAATCTAGTATTTTAATAACCACCCTATAGCCTACCAATAACCATTAAAACATTTTCTACTCTACCTTTTGTAAGGCAAATGCTCCAATGATTGCGCTATAACACAATTACCCTACATGACACGATTTCGACGTAACAATCGCATTCAGCTTCGATACATTACCGTCTACTCTAGCAACCGTCGTTGCTGCCGTCTTGGTGCAACAAAATCAGTCGATAGATCAAATGCAGCAATGTACCTATTATAAAACGCAGGTAATTATTATGAGTTCTATAGAGGCCATAAGTTCTGAAAGTCAGCTCTCAACCCAAGATCCCGGACCAAGCAATAACTAAGGCATGCAGCAAACTTTCAAGAGTGGTTCACCATTACCAATAAGTATACACCTTTATCTGAAAATAGCTTTATTTGACACAGATTTTATTAACACAGAGGTCCGATTCAAATTAGATTCAACTAATACCTACCTGCCCGTATGCAAGAGGTATAGTCGCCTAGGTTCTCAAAAACATCTGAACACGCACTTTATCGCCTTGAGAATAGGGGTGTTCTTCAGATATTTGTGACCACCTTGGCCGCTTCGATATATCTGATGGCGACTGTACCTAAGTATATAATTTCCATACAAAAATACAAATTCAAATAATGGTATTTATTTTATTTATCGTATGGCGCCATATCACTGGATATATGTAGATGGGCATTTCTTCTCTCAGGTAGTAGTAGTGAGAAAGCAGTTGATAAAGAAGATCCAGTGAGTGCTGCGAGGTCCAAATGGGACAGTGCAGCTGCCAAGTTTGTTACTTTTTTAACACCACCCAGGGATCACGTGTAGGGTTGTCTAAGGTTTTCCTACGAACGCAGAGTAACATTGATCACTGTTACTCTGCGTCCGTAGAAAGTTCTAGTTTTCCTACAAGTCTGCAACTAACCAAACTTGTTGTTTTATATGATCTATTTAAAATTCCGAGCTAATAAAGATTACAATTAAGAATCTTGAGCGTAGCGAGGAACTCGGACATGTGTTACAAACGATTTAGGTCTCACGTACCTATACTGCATATAACATTTAACAGCGAAAACACAAATTAACGACTATGTGGGTAGTAGGTGCGGAGCTAAAAGGTATCGGCACGCATTTTACAATATTCGATTTTGATTAACTACTGTTTTTTGAATAACGTAGATACCTACTAACGTAAAAAAAATATTAAGGTCCTGAACTGCGCTATCATGATTATTCTTATAATAATGAGTAGTGAACTAATGACCCTACACGCGATGTTTGATTTCGTTCACTTATTAAAAGTTAGATGGCGTTGTTTCGTGTAGCAAAAATCTTGAATGATGCTAGAATTAATAAGCGCCTGTCTTATAAGGAAGGTACTAAAGATGTTGCACAGACAAATATCTATTCTGACAACAGGCACTCATAGGAGTCACGGCTCTGTATACAACGTGTCACAAAAATACTGGTGACCCGTTTAAGGGCATAATTGGTATCAAATTGGGACTAAGAAAAGGTAGGAGAAATAGTAGTTTATGTAACTGTTACGTAATAAGGCCTAATTACGTACAGTTGCATACACTGCTTTATCTACACTTATATTATATATATTAAATTAAGTACTCGGAAACCATAGAATGACCGCCATTGCACCGCCATGGCCAACTCGATTGTGCCGGCGGTCGGGGAGGCGCGTGTCGGCGGCCGCGCGGGCGCGTGCCGTTGGTCAGGAAGGAGCACAGGATTTACATTATGTTATCAAAACTCATAGCACATCAATATTTGAGCATGTAAAGTTAAAATTACGTTACTGCCACAGATAAAAAGCTTATCATAGTAAAATCGGTTGTGGTAATGCTAGCAATGCCTACCGTTTTTGAACACGTTTTAGAGGACTTACAGTGTGAGTGTAGATAAAATATATTTTTGTATAGGAGACGGCCGGCTCAGCCGGTCAACCCTCCATACGAAAAGAAATATTTTTTATTATGTTCACCGATTATTCGAAGACGGCTGGACCGATTTGGAATTTTTTTTTTCGGTTGAAAGAGTTCTGAGTTGGTCCCATTGTCATCAGGTCAGGATCTGATGACGGGATCCTGGAGAAACCGAGGGATCTCTTCAACTATTATAAGCACAACTATAGGTGTGCTTATAATAGTTGAAAAGTATTTGAGTATTTTTTCGTTCGAGCATATGCTTTTGGAAAAGTGGAGGCTAAGTGAAGTCGGTTCTTTTTTGTTTAAAATTATATAAACAACAATGCCCCGCTTGTACATACTTATATAAGTATTAGCTATTAAAACCAGGAAGTCAAGATAAATAATTTTATTGCAATCTGCATAATATTAATTCACACCTACGTTTGTACGGCTCTGATGATTGTGAAAATAGTTCAGACCTGTGACTCGGCTCTGTACAAGGGTCAGTACCAATTAATCCTCATAACTGTCTACACAACACAACGTGACTTGGGTTTGTTAGCCGACTATGAAATTGTGAGGTAATTACACCATTTGTCATCTCGACTGACTATAATGGGTACACGGTACACCTACTCGTCAGCTGTTAATGCCCAAACTACATACGTAGTTATTATTGGTAAAGATTTGGTAGTAACCCTGGCTATGGAGCAGGAGGTCCCGTCCCGGGTTAGAATCCTGGTCCAGGCTTTATTTGTGTGTTTATCACGGATAATTATTTGTTCCTGACTTATGGATGTTTTCTATGTCTTAAAGTATTTAGCTACATATACCTATCTACCAACTTATTAGTTATATGTATATATTGTCGCCTAGTGCAAGTAGTGCCTTATTGAGCTCACTGTGGGACTAGCTTGTTTTGTGTAAGATTGTCCCATAATATTTATTTATTTATTTAGGGACACGTTCAATACACTTACGTATCTTTAGAGACTTAATACAGGAAAAGTGGCTCGCCCGAGCCTCGAACTCACAATGCCTTTTATACCTACTGATAGTCTAGTCTACTATACCTACTCCTACGCATATAAATGTCGCGGAACGCCCTGTAAGGTATGTAGAGTGTACGGAAAGAGGGCTCCCGTAGAATATATGATTTCTCATATAAACTACGATAGGGTAGACCAAGGCAAATTGGATCGCAGGGCGAGACGGACCAAATTAAGCTAATTTTGCCTTGCAATGGCGGCCCCTCATCGCGTCGTGCTCGTGCCCCGCTATTTTATGAATTTCATAAAAATGCTTAACTTGACCTGTTTCACGCTGCGTTCCGATTGACATCGGTCTAATCTGCTTCTTTTTCCGCAGAAGTCCTATGAAGGATATTGTGGAGATATTAGCTGCAATGCAAGTTGGTATCCGTATTACCTATATGTAGGTATATAAATTAGTAGAGCGACGGGCTAGTGCCCAGACACTAGTTCCGAGTCTAGCTGGAGGCAGTGATCATAGTGGTTTAGTTACAAACGTTTCTGTTTAGTAAAAATACGAGTGCTCAACTTAATGGGAATGCTGAAAGTGAAGAGAAAGTACTTAGTTATTTGGTTCGTGCGTATCAGTTATATCTTTTTATTTTGCTACAGTGTAGCCTAATGCTCACCGAGTGAGATCGTAGCGAAAGGTATTTGCCAGTCAGATTTTAGATCAGCCGTGTAATCGGTGTGTTTGTTTTTGACCCTGAATTTTGTAACGAAGGTGTTCAAACATTTAAATTACTTACAGTTTATATCTGATACACTAACTACTTTTTAACGCTTACCGCTTTTCTGTTATAAACTATGTAAATACCAGTGTTGGCCGAACGTTAGTGTAATTGAAAATTAAAAAATTGAAGATTGAAACGCGTTAGTTAAAATTGAACACTAATAGTTTAATGCAAATTGATTTCAATTAGAATTGAAATTAATTGTAACTAACGTGTTAATCCTTTGCGAATAACTAATAATTGAAGATATTTAATTTTTAGTCTTTCTCAAAAATTTAAACATTAATATAATTTTTAGTGTAGATTGAATTGGTAATTGACATAAATATGTAATTTACCTAACTCAACGCCAATTTAGGTTAAGCTACGAGGTTTTGATTTTTGTTTCGATTTTGACTCTGGCCTCGGGGGCTTGTATTAATAAGCAATGGGACCGGTATCCTAAGATGGAGGTCATGCTGGACCCTGGGGATCCCTACTGGATCTCGGGTTTGGCGCATCATAGACTCATGCTGTTTGGGCTCATTCGACTTTTACTGATGAGCAGATGGTACCGGTATCAAAATCTGGAGCTCATGCTGGACCCTGGGGATCCCTACTGGATCTCGGGTTTGGCGCATCATAGACTAATGCTGTTTGGGCTCATTCGACTTGTCAGTACAAGCAGACTCATCAGTATGAGCAGATGGTACCGGTATCAAAATCTGGAGCTCATGCTGGACCCTGGGGATACCTACTGGATCTCGAGTTTGGCGCATCATAGACTAATGCTGTTTGGGCTCATTCGACTTGTACTGATGAGCAGATGAGAAGAAGAAGATGAAGAAGATAAAGGAGATGAAGAAGAAGATGAAGAAGATAAAGGAGATGAAGAAGAAGATGAAGATGAAGAAGAAGAAGATGATGATGATGATGAAGATGAAGAAGAATATGATGAATAAGATGATGAATAAGATGAAGTAGAAGATGAAGAAGATGAAGAAGAAGATAAAGAAGAAGATGAAGAAGAATATGATAAAGATGAAGGAGGTGAAGAAGATGAAGACGATGATGTAGAAGACGAAGACGAAGAAGACGAAGACGAATACGAAGAAGACAAAGACGAAGACGAACAGGAAGATGAAGTAGATGACGAGAAAATGATGAAGAAGAAGAAGATGATGATGAAGATGGAGATGAAGGAGATGAAGAAGATAAAGGATATGAATGAGATGAAGAAGACGAAGACGTATACGAAGATATAGAAGAAGATGAAGGAGATGATGGAGATAAAGAAGATGCAGGAGATGAAGGAGATGAAGGAGATGAAGGAGATGAAGGAGATGAAGGAGATGAAGGAGATGAAGGAGATAAAGGAGATAAAGAAGATGAAGGAGATAAAGAAGATGTAGGAGATGAAGAAGGTGAAGAAAAAGAAGATGAAGAAGAAGATGATAAAGATGAAGATGAAGAACATGAAGAAGACGATGAAGAAGACGAAGACGAAGACGAAGAAGACAAAGACGAAGACGAAGACGAACAGGAAGATGAAGTAGATGAAGAAGAAGATGATGATGAAGATGGAGATGAAGAAGATACAGGAGATGAAGGAGATGAAGAAGAAGTTGAAGGAGATGAAGAAGATGAAGAAGACGAATACGAAAATGAAGATGATGATATAAAAGAAGATGAAGATGAATAAGATGAAGAAGATTAAGGAGATGAAGGAGATAAAGAAGATGCAGGAGATGAAGGAGATGAAGAAGAAGAAGAATATGATGAATAAGACGAAGAAGAAGATGAAGAAGATGAAGGAGATGTAGAAGATGAAGGAGATGAAGAAGATGAAGGACATGAAGAAGATGAAGATGGTCCAGCGTGAGCTCCAGATTTTGTACCGGTACCATCTGCTCACCAGTACAAGTCGAATGAGCCCAAACAGCATGTGTCTATGATGCGCCAAACCAGGGATCCAGTAGGGATCCCCAGGGTCCAGCATGAGCTCCAGATTTTGATATGGGTACCATCTGCTCATCAGTACAAGTTGAATGAGCCCAAACAGCATGTGTCTATGATGCGCCAAACCAGGGATCCAGTAGGGATCCCCAGGGTCCAGCATGAGCTCCAGATTTTGATACCGGTACCATCTGCTCATCAGTACAAGTTGAATGAGCCCAAACAGCATGTGTCTATGATGCGCCAAACCAGGGATCCAGTAGGGATCCCCAGGGTCCAGCATGAGCTCCAGATTTTGATATCGGTGCCATCTGCTCATCAGTACAAGTCGAATGAGCCCAAGTAGCATGTCTATGATGCGCCAAACCCGAGATCCAGTAGGGATCCCCAGGGTCCAGCATGAGCTCCAGATTTTGATACCGGTACCATCTGCTCATCAGTACAAGTCGAATGAGCCCAAACAGCATGAGTCTATGATGCGCCAAACCCGAGATCCAGTAGGGATCCCCAGGGTCCAGCATGAGCTCCAGATTTTGATACCGGTACCATCTGCTAATCAGTACAAGTCGAATGAGCCCAAACAGCATGAGTTTATGATGCGCCAAACCCGAGATCCAGTAGGGATCCCCAGGGTCCAGCATGAGCTCCAGATTTTGATACCGGTACCATCTGCTCATCAGTACAAGTCGAATGAGCTCAAACAGCATGTGTCTATGATGCGCCAACCAGGGATCCAGTAGGGATCCCCAGGGTCCAGCATGACCTCCAGATTTTGATACCGATACCATCTGCTCATCAGTACAAGTCGAATGAGCCCAAACAGCATGGGTCTATGATGCGCCAAACCCGAGATCCAGTAGGTAGCATCCAGCTAGGGTCCAGCATGAGCTCCATCTTGTGATATTGATCCCAACATCCAAACCCGAGATGCAGTTTTGACATTAATTATTAGTGTAAGACAGGATTAATTTAGTTACACTAACGTTAATCTAATTAACTGTTAATTTTATTAAATGTTCGAGACGTTAGTGTAACTAATAGGTTAATTCTTATTGACGGTTAGTGTAATTAACTACGTCACAAAATCAATGCGAACTAACGTTAGTAAAAATTGATGTTAGTGTAATTGATTAGTTACGGAATTAATCTTCAATCTTATTGATCAATTTTCAATTCTTATTGAAATTAACGGCCAACACTGGTAAATACTATTACCTACTGTGTAGAATAGCAAATACTTGGTGTATTAAAAAAAGTAATTGCAAGTCCACAACGCCTCAATTTCAATGTCATGGCCTGCATGTCTGCAACTCGTACGTTAACAAGTTTTTAAACAGACCAGTCGCGATTTTGCGTCCAAGGAATACTCGGCAGTTATTGGACGTAACTTAATAAAGAATCGCGTGTGCTTGTTATTCAAATGGACGCTATTAAAACATCATAATAATGTTGTGGTAAGTACCCACTCAACTAAACATTCGTAAATGTTATTTACCTACATACTTATATATATAATCCATGACTGAGAGTTAAATATAGATTTTTGTTTTTTTTCGCCAGTAAGTACATATTTAGGTACCTACAGTTAGAGCAGCAGTAGCTAAGTCGGCTAGGTGGTCAAAATAACCTGCACACGCTCTTGTTCTGTTGACAACCCAGTTGTTATTTATGTTGGTCACCTCAATAATTTGTTAGTTATTTATAAGCACAGCTAAGACATTTCACCGCAAAAACGTCGCATAACTAATTAACAAAGAAATAAAACAAGATATATTAATTTCGTATTATGTACAGTATTTTAATAACATATTTCTATATTAAATTCATAACCACAACCCAAAAAGTGTCCAAAAGTGTGCATCTTGTTCTATACAATATTTAATTTGCGAAAAAATGTCCGAGCTATGTTTAGGTATAAGGAGTGGTTCTGAAATGAAATAGCCCTGTAACTATCTCATATATTTTTTTAAATTTACTGCTAATTTTGAACCAGTATTTTTATTTTTTTTATCCGTACTACGAGTATACTATAAAATAAAAATACAGTCGTATTAAAATACGAGAGAATGTATAAATCTTGTTCTCGTTTTATTTAAAGTACTTACTTTGTAACTTTATCAACAACTTAATTTAGCAATCTTCACTCGATATCTGCTACAATACCAAATTGTATTTCCATATTCACAACCCGTTTTACGCTTTTAAGAAATTTATCTTACCAAGAAGCTACATTCATTAACTGGATTTTAGCTAGGGAAGACTAAAAGGCCTGTTATACTTTACTCTTTTTAGTGTCCTAACTAGCATCCTAATTAGTTTCCTAAATATATCTCCTAGTCACACTTGTCCTACCTAGCATCCTATCTAGGATCCTAAATTCACAATAAACGGAATCAGTCTGCGATTAAAGTTTTAGAAAAAGAACAGATAAAAAATCTATGACATTTAGGTCAACTGGCGACTAAACGCTGTTACACTTTACTTTCTTCTGTCCTAATTAGGATGCTAACTCAATAAGTTCGTCAGTGACTATCTTAGCTTCCTAACTAGGTTACTTTTTAAGAAACTACTTGCTAAATGCGGTTACACCTGACTAAATTTAGAAACTAACTCATTTAGGAAGCTAACTAGGACAAGTGTAACAAGCACTTAATCTAACCTATGACAAAGGTTTTTCTATGTGAGACAATTTTCTGTAAAAAAAGTTCATGTAACTAACTCAAAATGAAGCCAGATAAAAAAGTAAACAATTGAAGAAAGACAATTTATTAAGGTATAAAATAGCTCGTCAAATCAAACTATAAGAAAAAAACCGGCCAAGTGCGAGTCGGACTCGCGCACCGAGGGTTCCGTACAAACCTGTAGGTATATAGGGGTAGTAACTATAAAATTAATAAAATATTTTTATTATGCGATGTAACTAAAAATTTACGGTTTTCGCAATTTTTCATTTATCTGTGCTGCTTTGCTTCGAGCCAAATTTCAAGTTTCTAAAAAACTAAAATTTGCAGCATAAACGACTGTATTTTTTGATTGCGTTGGATTTTAAGTTTGAGTTTTTCACAGCTGCAAGGGACAATAGTCCTGAGTATTTGATATAAATTTCAGCTTGATACCTCCACGCGTTCCTGAGAAAAATGGTCTTGACAGACAGACAGACAGACAGACAGACAGACGGACAACAAAGTGATCCTATAAGGGTTCAGTTTTTTCCTTTCGAGGTACGGAACCCTAAAAACTATGTTAGTGGTGAGAAACACCTCATACATTCTGTCAGAAGACGCTGTTAAAAAAATTGCGTGTATGATGGAATAAAAAAGGCGAATACTTGCAAACGCTCCTTCATTTATATGATTGCATTTATGTTTTGTATTTATGTATTATTTAAATATAAACACTACTTAAAAGCACAACATAAAAAGAAAAATCAGAAAAGGAAACGCAACTTTTTTCCCGGAGGACTCTTTAAGTACCAACCTCCTTATTCATAAACGTCTCTCAGGCCTCAATTATTAGCTTTGATTATTAAACCAACAGGATGCGAGACGCGCACTAATTTCTATCAGAAAAAGTCTGCCAATTTCGGCGCGGGGGACGAGGAAACGCACACAAATATTTTTAACACTAATGCATTTTCCATTGACGTCGCTACACACGCACACGATAAAATTATCAAACACTAGCATAAAATATACTCACACAAGTACAAACACATACACAGACAACCTGTCCGTGAACGAGATAATGTCATCTTTAAGTAAACGTACCCTGTGCGAGGAACGCGTCGATAATAATATACTTAAGTATCGATATTTGTGACGTTTTCAAGTCAAAGGTACATCATTGTCGGTTGTTAATAGAGTTAATTTCTAAATGATTTTTTTATGGTAACGCCTTATTGACAACCGATAATGATGTACCTTTGACTTGAAAAGGTCACATTTTATCGTAGATTTATTTATCGTATGCCTACATGTCACATGATATGTATAGATAGGCATTTCTTCCCTAGGGTAGTGGGAAAGCAGATGATGAAGAAAATTCAGTGAGTGCTGCGAGGTCCAGGTAGGACAGTAGGGCTGCCAAGTTTGTAACTCTTTTAGCACCACCCAGGGATCACGTGTAGGGTTGTCTAAGGTGTTTCCTACGGACGCAGAGAAACATTGATCGTAGGTTAGTTATATATTTTTGTTTCTTTACCAAGTATAAGGTTTAGCTATTGATAAAATTGATTGTGATTAAATATCAAGTTTTTCTACCAGAATATTACTTACAATGTTAGTATTCTACGTAAGTTAGTTTGTCTATTTGTTCAGGAAAAATCTTGCAAGCTGATTTAGAATAACTTTTATATTATTAATTTAATATTTTGATGTGTATTTGCTTTTATACAATACAATACAATAATTTTTATTTCAGAATATAGATTCCATTTGGTTAGTAAGTAACACACAAAAACAAAAACAAATAAAAAGATTATATTACTAATGTTAGTACTTACTTGCTAAAAACTTATCAACTAAATAATACTATCTACAACTACGGGGAGCGCGAAACGTGCAGCTGCGTCTATCTACGCAGCAACGCGGAGTCCCCGCGGAGGGTTTTATATTTAGTGGAATATACTACAAATTGGAAACAAAGAACTATTACAATGAAACAATTAACTGCAAAGAACTCTGGAACATCACGGGATTCGAACCCACGTGTTTAGATTACCGTTCCAATGTGCTTCCAATTACACTAGACGTTCCTCTATCCACCTCAGTGAATTTTTCACTGCAATGAACAATGATGAACCAGTCACTAGCGACATCGTGATATTCCAGAGTCCTTCGCAGTTGATATTTTGATTATAATGGGCATCTGTTTCCAATTTGTGTTTCTATTTCTATTATCTCTTCTTCATTTTCTATGATAAATAAAAAGTATAACATACTGCTAATGTTAATATCGACATTTATTTTTGTGCTGTCCCATCACCAAAACTTACCTGTTAAGTACAGTGATACCAGAGTCAGAAATTAAAAGTGCCTATTTAAGGGGATAAGTGTGTATAACGTACCTTATAATAAATAAAGTATAATCCATACAAAATTAAAATGCTACATAAAATGTGTGGTGAAAATAAAGGAACGAATTCATTTCTAAACAGGAATATAACACATTCGAGCGGAATTCAGTGCGGAATTCATTACACTAGCTGAAATTTTGTCTATTAAAACGGAAATTTGTTTATGGTAGCTGTATTTTTGAGACCATAGACAAATTTCAGCTATAGTGCCGTACAGCACACATACGCTGAGTTTCTTACGATGGTTCTTCTCATTTGGGACTCCTTTCCGAACCAGTAGTAGTTTATTGCCCTTCCCATAATACGGTTTTAAAAAGATTTGAATTCAATACAGTTGTTAAACCAGTGTTTATGTTTTATTTCATTACCGTGCGTCCGTGCGTAATGTGCGCTAGGTTATCTTTATAGTGTCAGTTTTTTTGAGTTCCAAACCACCTTACTGCCCTGCCCTCGGCGGTCCTCGACGACATATATAATTTAAAAAGATATGCGTGTGAATGAGTTTTACTACTTACTGACGTTAATCTTTTCATTTTTTCAATATGTAATTTGAATAATTTAAAAGTCGACTAAAATATGTTTAGAAACAATTTAATAACAACACACACACAGAGACACACTGCTTTTTTAACAGAGCAATGCTTTACAATTATGGCTGTATGCCGAATGGGTCTCTGCCTAACCCTCGGAGTATCTTTTAAGTGTATTGCCTAACCTGTCATAACAATGACTATGATTGACATAATGGCGGATGTATTTCTGCCGCACTAGTCGATTACTCTTGTTTGCAATATTTCACTTACCTCCCTCGATGTAATCGTGTTCATAATTGCATACCCAATTTATGAATGAATTCATTGATAAATTGGGTATGCAATTATGAACCCGATGGTACAATGCACTATGAAGAGTCAAGTTAAAAAAATACCCTAAAGCAGATGTTGTACCATTAAGTGGCAACACATTTTGATTGACAATATTTTTTAGTTTTTTGCTAATTTCGTGCACTATTTGATGATATTTAGACGTAATTATACTTACAGATGAAAAGAAACGTTATCCTTCTGTAAACTAAATAATTCAGATCTTTTCTTACATAAAAACACGCAGCAATTCGGCATTTTTACCTCAGATCGTTCCGCGCTGACTGACATTCATTGAATGGCGTTTGACGCGCGACAACTAGTTTTATATAACCGCTACGACCAGTGGTCTTGTACGCTTGGCAGAGGGGGACGCCTGACAATTACCACTCCATTGGTTTATTTCTCTGAGATTATTAGTTATACAGTACAGTCTCGACAATCCTGCACTGACTTTGAGAATATAACCAACCGGAGACGCCATTGACAGGTGATCCCCTCTGCCGAAAACATGTGACCAGTGGTCATACACATTGTATGGACTGACGTTTATTTGTACGTTACTTACGAATAGCCATACATTTGATGTTCCCCTCCCTCGCAAAAATCGGCAGACTTTTTTTGTATCGGAAATGACAGCCGTGGCTACTCCATCCGGGTTGAATTCTCTAAGAGCACTGATGCTGACACGAACTTAGAGAATTCAACCAACCGGAGTCGCCATTGACAGGCGTTTCCCTCTGCCGAAAACATATGACCAGTGGTCATACACATGTATGGACTGACGTTTAGCTGACGTGGCTGTAAGATAAGTCGGGCCCTGGAGGGAAACTACCTTAAAACGTTGAAATAGCTCAATTCACTGAAAGGAAACATTGTTTAATCTTTTTAAAGGGACATAACTGCACTTTCAAATTTTTGGAAAAGAGTACAGTTTAGAAAAAACTATTTGTTTTGTAATTTTTGCCATAAATATTTTTATGACAATTTGATGCCAATCGATCCTATTTCCAACAAGGATTAAAACTTCTTAATACCAACCAAGTTTAGGGCACAAGAGAACCCATAAATAATAATAAAAATATTTTACACACAATTAGTATGGAAAAAAGTGAAAATTAAGAAAAAAACTGTGAATGCAGTTTTAGTTTTTAGAAAAAATAAAAGAATGTTTCCTTTCAGCGAATTGAGCTATCTCAACGTTTTAAGGTAGTTTCCCTCCAGGGCCCGACTTATCTTTCCACACTGTATATTACATAAACTTAATTAGCGTTTTTTCTGGTGTTTACGTAATAGAAGTTTTTACAATGTGAATTTTATATTGAAAAGTTAAATTTTATATAAAAATAAAAAATACACAATTTAATATTTTATTTTATTAGTATAAAATTGATCTTTATATACAAAACAATCCTATCAACAGTCTGCTAAACATGCTTAAATGTTTTGACGCACTGGCCTTTATAAAAAGGCAGAAAAAATAATACATTTTAATGTCGACCTAGCTCTGAGAGAAATAAGGATGATATTTTAATGTCTATCGAATACAAACGAGGCCGAGGCAGATACGAATTCGGTAGCAGAGACTATGGGCACGATTTACCGAACGCGCGTTCGGTAAATAAACCATGCAAAATATGTGGAACCCAATATGCGAACAAACTTTGAAAATAGTACCTAAATTGCAACAATTGTGACATAACCACAAATTTAACATTGAAACTAATAATTAGAAGAATTACGAATTCGTTCATGTATTTAGTCTTTACCAATATTGCCGTAAAATAACTATAAAAAAATATTAAAGATAGCTTTGTCGAAAGGCTTATTTTGACCTCGAAAAGTCGTAAAACTATAAGATTTCAAACGCGGATTTTATAGTCTTTGCTGTTTACAGATGTTCGGTAAATTCTCATAAAATTACAAATACTTTTCATTATTTGAAAAGTCAAGAAGTTTATAATAAATCAGTAAAAAAAATATTTCAAAGACATACGCTTTCCCTGATTCCGTACGCTGTTCGGTTAAACCATCCAGTCAAAAAGTTGGGTCACACATCACCGGATTCACATTTATCTCAAATTGTGAGAATATAACTGCACTAAATTCACTTAAAATACTAAAATACATAAACTTATTAAATAACAACACTCTAAATCCACAATTTGGAATCCACATATAGTTTTAAACGATTCTATGATCTTAAGAAGTGCACGCGATTTCTTAACGATTTTGTTAAGGGCGCCCATACAAAGTGGCGCTCGACCGACTAGATCAGTTGTCATGTCACAACTGAGGCCCAAAATGGCCGTCTCTGACGCGTATTCGTAGGGGTAGGTATGTAGCTCACAAAAAAAAAACACAACGTAGTATCTGCTGTAAGTAATCGACTTTAAATGGAATATATTCGGCGATACGGCACGTTCGCTGAAGCGTACATTTACTTTATATCGAGTTTCTATCTCTTACATGTAAAACTAGAGGCTTGTAAGTAAAATGAGGGTCAAGGCTCCCGGACGCCTCCTACATTCATACCTACTTATAATACATGTTTGTTACCTGAAATAAGTATTTTTAAGTAATAATATAAAAAACGATAAGCAATGAACCCAACCAAATAAATTCAATAGGTAGGTTATTTACTTGTGTTAATTGAAGTACAAACACTAATAATAATTTAAAACGTAAATTGAAACACATGTCGTATAGCTACTATTTCTTTCGTAGATGACTTATCCGTTTTTCAGATAAAACTTTATAATATAAATATACATATAATTATTCATAAATAGTGCGTTTATCAAAAAATATCATACGAAATAAAGTATAGTCCCGGGTCAGTTTATCACTAAGAATTGAAAGTTATGCCAAAAGTTCCCCTTGAAAACTGACTGATTCACTCTGACACAAAGACTGAATCAGCTAGTCAGATCTAGATAAATAAATAAGTATTCTAGACAATTGTAGGTATGTGAAAATGACGGTACCTAACACAGCTCTTATAAGAAAAATGAATCTTAGCAATGATGTACCTCATTTTCTTTTGTTTAAAAAAAAACAACCTCTATACTGAGGTAGGTCAACCGGAAGCTAGTTACTTAGGTGCCTACATTAGCACCGTAAGAAAACTGACGAATGTGTCCCCTATAAGTTTTAGTTGGGAGTCAACTGTGAATTAGAACAAATTCATTAAAATGGTTCAATAAATTACCATATAATCGGTATTACTCAACAAGTTAACGCAATGCAGTTTAAAGTGCATTAATTACGACGACCACGTTCGAAGCGATTTCAATAAATTCGAATAGATAATCCACGTTTGTTCGCGGCACGGCGCGCGGGTGCGCTGGGGTCAGTTATTGTTGCTCACTGCAGCCCGTGCGGGTGCACTCTCTTACGATGCGCACGCTTCATCTGACAACTGAAAATATTCCCGTCACAAACATGTGAACACGGATCAAGCTTCGGAATAAAACAAAGATGTTGAGAACCGCAAAGTGGAAATCCCTCCGTCGATGGGCTCGAATGACTCGTGGTCTGTGATTCAGTCGTCTGTGCACCTCCAACAAGCTCGACTGCCTGACAACAGGTAAGCACAGTGCAACGATCGACATTTAATTTAATTTTAACGACTTCCATTTTAATTAACTACGAGTAGTATCATCGTATCAAAGAACCGTCCATTATGGCAAGTCTGTGTCGAGTGATAAGTACATCCGCAGATACTCAAAACGTTCAGTCGGGAACTTGTCGTGAGCTAAAAATTGTGTCATACTGATTTTACTTAATCATCAGCTTGCTTTTATGAACCTTTTCAATCGCGATTCTAGATTTTGTTTAGTGATGGTAGCGAACATCAAACGGTGTCTAAAATAATTCAAACGTGTGTTGTTTTCTTATGTCTGGACTGGACATCAGTATTAGTTAACCGCGATGTCGTTTAAGAGAAAAGTGAAGTTTAGTACGAAAACTCATTTAGAATGTAGTGAGAATACGGAGTCTTGCAATACCATAGAAATTTGTAAACAAACGGATTCGGAGTTGAGGGATCTACCCTCTCCGCGCAATCGAGATATTGGAGGTATCTTGGGGCGTTCGGCGGACAACGGTAGCTCTTCTGGCGGAGACCAGTTAACAGAAACGCAACTTACAAATAGTAACTACAATTTACAATCGATCTCAAATGACAATAATGTCGTGTGCGAGACACGAGCACTACAAATAAGTAACGGCAATGTCGGCAATGTTCGCCAACGCTCCATGCTGCAGACATGGACGTAAGTTTTTGTTAAGTATTATATGAATTTGCAAGTTGCATACATTTTTATACAATACAAAGCATTAATCTCATATTATAAATTGGCGAAGAAATCGGTTTTCATCCGTTATATTTTAGTTGTTAAAATTATTTTTAGTTTATAATTTAACATTTCGAATAAGTGCTAAAATATAATACATCACCATTACATAACGTTGATATATAGGTAGTTAAAAATCAACATCCAAGTTAATTTATACTTTAGCCGGTTGAAATAATATCTGCTATAAAATGACACTTCGAAACGTTATCGAAAACTTAGAAAGTTTTATTTCTGAATAATACATTATTTTAGACCACCATACCATATCATTTTAATTCCGTCGATGATTGCCATAATTCATCTCGGAATTGAAATGACCCCTAATATTTGTTTATTCAATAAGACCTAATCGCTTATTGCTGAGACAAAGTGCCTAAATTCGTATCGTCGTCGTCGCGATCCCGTCGCGTAGTCATCGCTTCACCAATGTGGTGCTGGCTTTCATTATCTACACAAGGTAAGTAAGTAAATGAGAAATCCGTTTAGCCAGATTTTATCCCGAGAAAGTTGGGTTTTCAGCGTTTTCACGAGCTTGCAGAAAAAAGAGAAGGCATGCGTTACAAAAATACCCAAACACAATAGGTACCTATAAAAGGTTATGTCGATCAAATGATTTGAAAATCATGCAAATGCTCTTGCTCATTAAGTAAACCCGGTATTTAATTATTAAACGAGATAAGACAACAATTAACTATTAACTGTAAATGAGTGTGGTGTAGCAGCTGTTAAAGAATTTGCTAACATTGCGATTTATCATCGCGGTAATTTTGAAATTAAAATAATTCTCGGAAAACGATATTTATTTTACGGCCAGCTTTATGTCATGTGACTAATATGTAACGTGTTTAATTAATTATGTTATAATTCGCTATAGTCATGCAATACCTATACCTACGATAGACCAACCGATTACTAGGTTGCGGTTCTTGTGGGTACAGAGTACAGTCCAAGAGAACGGACTTGCTTTCGGAAGTTTCTTGGCATTGAAAGATGGCGTCACGACGTTGGTGCAAATATTAAACCCAACAGGAAATCAACAGGTCGTACAAAAACGAAGGCCTTGATGATCCGCGCTACCGCCGAATACGGTTGTGAGTTGTGAGACAACATCATTCGAGAAGGGCAACTATTTACACGCAACACGTGTTTTAATTATGGTTATTTATTGGCATGGATGCTTAGTGGCTATAACGATGGACAACGGAAGCAACAATCTTGCTAATATTGATAATAATGTGAAACCGGTTATAGTCAATCATCACGGACTAGATAAATACTAATGGACGCGGTACTGGGCCGGGCGCGCGTTACATGGTTTATGATCAGATGCGCATAAACTTGTCGAAACCTCATGCCGCGCGGTTCAGTCGTCGTTCGACCACGTGTGACGAATTTAGTGCCAAAAAGCATGTAAAAATGCCGTGTTGTACAATTTCGTCGTGTCGTGTACGAAGCAACGAATTAAAAGAGTTACTTTCCACCGGTAAGTATAAAAACCGAGTATTTCACATTTTTTCCAAAAATTTTAGGCTTTTATTACGACATTCACCCATTATCCGATGGTACAACAGTATTCATATAAATTGCTCGCTGGCTATTGCTGGCGGTCGCAGGATTAAGCGAGTGACGCGCAATGTATTTGGAAATACGAACGTCGCTCGTCAGTCTCGTCACACGATCGGCAGCCACGTTGCTGGGCAATATGGCTGCCGCGCGCCTGCCGCCACGAGAGTGCGGCCCGTTATTTATTATCGATAATTTCGAACACATTGTTTAAGGTGTAACTTTCTGTCCTATAGTAGAAACTAATTTTATTTCTTTCGAAAACAAAATAACGTGATTGACTGGATTAATTAATCCAATGATCAACTTATTTTATAGATACGATAACTTTATATTGGTACTTCTAACCATACTAATATTATTAATGCGAAAGTGTCTCTGTCTGTCTGTTACCTTTTCACACTTAAACTGCTGAACCGATTAAGATGAAATTTGGTATGAAGATAGTTTGAGTCACGATTATTTTTAGTATTTTAGCAGACACATAAATTAGATAAATAAGGGTACATCCACAAATTACGTCAAACAAATTTCAACAATAATGTTTAAAATTACTATGTCTTTATTTTCCCATTTTAAATAATATATTAAATGAAATCAAAGCAAAAATAATCCAAAGTGTTTGAATGTCAGACTAGAAGACATAAAGAGTTCCTTTCCTTCAAAAAAAGTGTACACAGTACTGTACTATGTGTATATATGTACACGATATTTGTATTTGTGACGTCACAAGAAATAAAACTCCCCCTTCCCCTTATCAGAACTCGTCACACTTTGTTGATCCCTCCGTCCACCTTAAAATCTGACGTAATTAATGGATGAACCCTAATTAGTGTAGATTTTTGTCCAGCTATTAATAAAAATCGACATTGTTTTATTAATATGAGGTGTGGCGTGGTATTATGGAGTTAATTATCGATAATCGATATCGATAAAATATATATATCGAAGGGCCACATCCCTAATGTAGGCGGAGCCTACGAGGCAATGGTAGTAGTTACGTATTTTCGAGTGTACGCACACATCAACACAGCGAATGAGAGACTGACATTCCATTGTGTATCACCTCGGGCGTACTTTAATGAGAATGTGTGCGTGTAAATGCCGGCTACGCTGGTTTTGGAACAAACTACGGCCGATACCGTCTCCATATACTCCGTGTCAATCATTAAACAATAACAGATGCGGAGTCTCTTTTATTTACATATAGGCTGTCCGTAAAAAGAAGTGTCGTAAGATTTAAGGCCCCGGTGCTAATTTAAGGTTTTTGTTATGCTGACAATACTGTCTAGTTTGACACTAAAGATACACTTGATACTTAAATATGAAAAAAATAATTACCACTCGAAACCTACATATTATACGGCATCGTGTGTCAAATCAAATAAAATGGTTTTTATTTGATTATACAGAAAATACAGTTAGCGTAACTTTTTTCACAGCAAATTATACCAGCCAGACAGACAAGCGAGTGATCCTAAAGGAGTTCCATTTTTTCCTATTCGTACGGAACCCTAAAATAGAATAAGAATCGTTTCACTAACATTTATTTTCCTAAAAGTATGCATTAAAAAAGTTTTTTATAGAGGTATATAAGTCAGCTTTATAGAAAGCGGCCACCCTAGTTTCTGTAAAGCTGACCTGATGTTTGATTGCCACCCACCAATGCGATAGAAAAACTAAGATAATGGAAAAGTATCAACACTATTTGTGACTTATTAATTGAAAATGTATACAAAGTATGCATTATTAGTTAATTACGTAATTTTATTTATTTTTAATGATTATACTAGTCAATCGAAAACTGTAATCAATCATGAAGACTAATAAAATACCCGCGACAGCCGCTATATGTTCCTTGATTTTTTAGAACGCCGTATCAGTGCTTTCAGCTATATTTCGTAGATTATTATTTAATTTGGAATATTATTTCCCTTCTGGAACTATGTATGCTTTTACTCCTTTTCAATGCTATACCCTATATCTATACTTTGTTGTGTATAAAAATACACAATAACTTAAGCCATAAAAAATGAAAAAAAAAATGCTAGTTCCCTTTTCTGCCACGAAACTTTTCTTTCTGGACAGAGTCTAAGAAAATGTTGACGTAGGTACTACCTATTCTTTTTGTATTGTAAGAGAACTAATGCAAATAACTGCAGGTACTTTACCGTCTTCAACGTACCTCATTGTTAAGGTACTTGCGTAAAATAAAATGGTAGGTATTAAAACCATTTGGTACTTATTCGAATAGAATATCTGACGGAGGTCTGAGTTCTTAGACCTCTGTATATTTCCGCTCATATTAGGTAGTTTTTTGTGTACACACGTCGGTAACAGTTTAATCCAGAGCGCGATCGAAAATATCCATTAAGCCATAATGGATCTGTTTTATATTGTATATTTCGTAAGAAAAATACACATATTACAGCAGTACCTACTTACGTATCATTTCGACTAGTCGTGTTCTAAACATTACCGTAATCATTGTGGGTACAAGACCCTTAGTGAATCGTTAATTAGCTAAGTAGGTAAATGAACAACCTATTCTAGTAAGCTATAACCTATAACTTACCTTAATTTAGAAATAATTAGTATGCATTTCTTTTCGCGAACTTTTCTCAAGTCATATACTTAAAATTGTGCTGTGACTTAATTTTAAACATATACTATATACATGCGTAGGTATGTTTATTTCTCGTAAATAAGATACAAAAGCCAAATGTAAAATGGACATCGCAAACAGCTCATATGTCCGCTAGTAGGTAGTCTATTTAACTTTGATGCTATTGTTTAAGAAACTCTTTTTAGGGTTCCGTAGTCATTTAGTAAATTAGGAACCCTTATAGTTTCACCATGTCCGTCTGTCTGTCCGCGGTCTAGTTCAGTAATCGTTAGTACTAGAAAACTGAAATTTACACATGAAGGGGGGGGGGGCGGGGCGGGTCGTTGGATAGGTCTTTCAAAAATAATAGGGGTTTTTTAAAAAGATGTTTTGGTTAATATCAGTAGCTTCGCAAATAGCTCCTAAGTTTGGCCCAGGCTTAATTAAGTAGATTAGTTCCAATACAAAAATTATATTTAGTGAAATCGGTTGAGCTGTTTTTGGCTTACTATCACAAAAAGTTATCCTTTCTGATTTAAAGACGTCCTTTAAGTAAATAAATGTCGCAAAATATCCTAAGGAAGTATACTCTCTCTGGTCAATATATAGTGACAAGCTTTTCCAAGCGTTGGTATTTTCAGTGATGTCATCGGCATTTTCAGTTTATGTCCTCGCGATTTCATCATTATCTAGGTACTTATTTATAGACGGATAGCTGGCCACGTCAGATATGACGCAATAATGCGAGCAACGAAACCCCTTTAGTTAGTTTGCTATACTATGCTTATTTCTAGATCCAGATATCTGGCAGCTGTTCAGTGGTGGAGGTCAAAGAATGCATACAATTTGAAGAAAATAAATAAATAAAAGAAATCCTAGAATTCTGGGTTTGATGCAATGTAATGGGAAATTATGTAATGAATTAGATTATATCATTGCCAGAAGTTTCTGTTGGGGGAAAATAGCGCCAACACCTACTGTTTTTGTTTCCCCAATTATACGCACTGTTTTTTGTTCTAATGTTAAAATATAGGCTCTGTCCTCTGTAAATGACACAACTCCGGCAGTTTTTACGTATTTTGGTATTACTTCTCCCCAAATGTTTTTTTTATTGGTCTATTATTGACCTAGCCATCCATAGCCATATTATCTGACATAGCCAGCTCCTAGTCTATTAACTGTTTCGCTATGATTCACTTCTAACAGTTCTGATTAAATAAAAGTCGATTGCCCGTGTTTGCCGAGATGCCCACGCAAGTCACTCTAGCTAAGCCGGATAGGCGACTTAAAACATCACGTGAAACGTGAAACGAGTCCGCAACTCACCTCCTTAGCACCTCTACCAAGCCTCCAAACTACGTACAGACACCGTATAAGCACAGAATAACTAATAGTACTACCGTACAGAAAATTCACTCCTTCACAAAAGGCAGATTTAGGTACAAAATTATACCTATACTCGCCGCCTGCAAGCAAAATTGAAACTTATAACCGCGCACGAACCGTGAATCTTCTTTGCGCGCCGCAGTTTTATGACCGAGCTGTGAGGGTTGTGACTTGACAAGTTTTTGTACCTAAAATACCTACTGATTTATTATTTTTAAGATAAATATGTACGAATTACAAACGTTGATTCTGTAAACATGAAATTTTTATCCGGAGATAGTATGTCTGATTCTCACGGAAGTAGGTATGACACAGGCGTATTCCTTTGAAAATATGTCGATCAGTTCTTTCTTAATATTGTTTCTGGGCAACCAATATTCAATAAATTAAGGATGTTTATTTTAACTATTACCTACTAAGTAAGGACTTCAGGACCTTTCAATATCATCCGGAATTTAAAAAAGAATTCTGCTTCCTTGTTCTTCCGTTTATTCAGACATCCGTAAACAGAACAATATATTTTATACGGATTAGATCGAGATTTAGGTTTCGAAGCCATTGTGTATTTTCAATTATGCGTAAGCGCCACGTCACACGACTATCGTGCGAGCCGAGCGGCAGCCCACTGCCATACGCCTGCCCGGGAGGCGCGCCAGCCAAATGTACCTAAACTGCGTAGTGACACCCCCCTGGTATAAGAATGTTCTAAGTACAGACAAGTAAGACGGTGTGATTTACTCAAGTAAAACATTCATCAATACTGTGAAATCCGCGAGAATATATTAAAACAATATCTATATTTAACAATCATCTGTTGTGGGAAGTGTAGTATCCAAAATTACTAATGATTTAAACTGGTTGTCTATAATTAATAACAGCAAACATGGATCGCAGTGCGATGTTTTTTGTGATGGAAAATTCTAAGCTACGTGTGTTCTAAAATTAGATGTTTATTTTGTTTATTATGGCAGCAAGATTGATTATCTACCTACTGATTACGAGTATTTCTATTATATTAGTATGTTGTTAGATAAATACTTCGAGTGGAAAACTTTAAAGGTGATGTCAAAACTTGAACTCTTTTTTAAAATATTTTTTTTAGTTAACCTTTGTCTATGTGACATGTGAAAATAATAATAACTTGAAGTCGGCTTTACATACGTTCATTAAGAAGACATAGGTATATTATACCTTATCAATACTTATCATCTATTTTTAGTAGTTGGTGGCAGTGGCGGTGGGGCTTAATTTGCCCTAAAAAAAATTCATGAGTTGTACGAAAACTGCTCAGATGTCTGAAATATATGCAAGCCGGAGGGAATCGAGTTATATGTACGCGCCGCCACTGATAGGTGGTAGTCGATTCCTCCAATATCTGTACACACTGTACGGACGTTCAAAAATAAATGAACACAACCTTACTCGTATTTGTATGAGTTAAGGTCATAAAATAAGATACATCTGAGATCTGAGTCGTCTTTTACCCTAAAACAGAACAGAGTTGGTGTAACTTATTAATGAGTATGGATGGCGTAGGACCAGTAGGTAATATGTGGACCAGTTTAGTAAAAGGGCCTACCTAATAAGGGGGACTCTATCGATTCTAGTTTCCGAGTTTAGTGAAAACTGGCAAAACTTATCGAAGATCAGTTTTTAACAGAAACAGATAAATGTATGCTCTAATGTGTCTATGATGTTGAGCCCAACGCTGAAATGACCAATTTGAAGAATACCTTTTTAGAGACTCGACGTTTAATACCTAAAGGGTTCCACTTTGTCGATACCCTACCCAATAAAACGACGATATCATACTTTTAGCCAACAATTATTAATACAGAGCTACTTACCGCCATCGATGTGCCAACCGTCATCATCATCAAGCTATCGATTGATCGATAATCGATAGATCTATCGTTCAGCGTTGAATACCGTTCGGTTTTTTTTTTTTTTTTATACCACGACGGTGGCAAACAAGCATACGGCCCGCCTGGTGGTAAGCAGTTACCGTAGCCTATGGACGCCTGCAACCCCAGAGGATTTACATGCGCGTTGCCTACCCTTTAGGAACCTATACACTCCTTTTTTGAAGAACCTCATACTGTAGCCCACTGGGAAAACCTCGGCAGGGAGTTCATTCCACAGCCGCAGCGTTCGTGGGAGGAAATTCCTCTTAAATCGTACTGTGCGCGACCCATTGGGCTCCAGGGTTATCGACTGATCATTTTTTTAGCCAGATATGATTACATTAATGTATGGAACTGATTTAAAGAAAAAAATAATGTATTGCTACGTTAGTAACGCGATAGATGGCGCTAGCCTGGCGCGCTGCGTTTGCCTTACGGGA
Organism: Pammene aurita; assembly: GCA_947086415.1. Taxonomy (NCBI): domain Eukaryota; kingdom Metazoa; phylum Arthropoda; class Insecta; order Lepidoptera; family Tortricidae; genus Pammene; species Pammene aurita. The sequence continues at coordinate 20,685,435 of OX352289.1, forward strand.
ACTAGATTTTGGATAGACATTAATTGTCAGTCCAGGTATTATACCTTAAAACACATTTTTTAATACCTATATGGAGGATAGACACATAGAGAAAATCATACTCGCACTGTCTTTTTCTTACGCTACTATATACCCTCATTACTTGCTATACTTAAAACAATGACGCGTAGTTTCAGTGACCGCGAGGCAACCGGATGGCTCGCGGTATTTAAGCTTCCGAAGTGATGAGGAACCGCCCTGTGTAACCCGAACTGACCCAACTTGGACTGGAGCGGAAATAAAGGGAGGGTGCGAAAAAATTTTTCATCCCTCTGTGGCAATTGATTGCAAGACATTATATTGCGCGTATTCAAATTTGACGAATTTCTCGTTTATAGGGGTGGCCAAAGAGGGATGATTTCATAGGAGAGGGATGGCATTTGGGCATATCATTTGCCACATCATACAAATTTCAAAAACAAATGCCATCCGATTTCGATGATTGTAAGTGCGTTTCTCCTAAGTTCTCCTTCACCGATAGAAAAAATCACCTTGCGTCCGGCTTCCAACTCTGATGGTTCGATAACTGCCCGGCCTGGGAGGATGGCAATTTGTTTCCGGTGTCTGTATGTGATGAAAAACAAGCATGCTAATTTCCAAGCGGTTGCCTGATAATCTTTTTTTAATTTTTTTCTTCGCTCTCGTACAGCGAACCAGTTCAACCAGGAGGGATAGCATTAAAATGTACATTCCATAATGCACAACCAGGGTACATTCTTTCAGGCACCCCTGTTTCAATCGGTTGCCTCGCAATAAAAAAAAAATTTTTTGGTTCTATTTCCGAGGGCGGTTCCTCATCAGTCTCATCACTTCAGGAGCTCAAATACCGCGAGCCATCCGGTTGCCTCGCGGTCACTGAAACTACGCGTCATTGCTCTGAATACTAGAAAACCGGCCAAGAAATGTTCCGTAGTTGCCTAGTTCACTATGGAACTTTAAAGAGTTTAAAAAATAGTAAGTAAGTAACTTTTGAAGCGTGGGTGTAAAAAAATTGGAAAAAACTAGGGAAGTGAAAGCTGATAAGTAGGTACTTTCAATAAAATCGGTAAAAAATGACCTTTTGAACGAATGTATTGTAACAGGCCGGCAACTACAGAACCCTAGAAGTGCTTTTTAAATTATCGTAAAGAAAACTACAATTCACTTACAAGTGCGCAAAACACACACACACACACACACACACACACACACACACACACACACACACACACACACACACACACACACACACACTCGTCACATAATCAGACACATATAATATACACTCACGTCACGCGCGCATTTTTGTTTTTGTTTCGGTAAATCTAGTTTTATATTTAAATTATTATAAATAATAATCTATACCTATATCAAAAATGCTTAGCGTTGTAACCTTATGTAATGCCTTTAATCGGGAAGGAACAGGCTCTTGAGACCCAGGGAAACCTAGTTTGAGAGCCAGGTGTTAATGGTATCAATGTACACCCTAAAGTTGCAATAAAGATTGTTTATTGCTATTGTTTATAACAATAAATGTGACATCCGAGTGTCAACTATTGGGCATTAGGCTTTAGCGTTTATTTTATTTGTGAATTTAATTTATATCGATTAGGTAATAGTCTACCCGCAGCTATTTGTTTATTTTGTCAGCCAACAAAGAAGCGTAGTTTATAATAAATTAAATTATGTATGTGTCTGCGAATAACTGACATTTATTAATATTATTTACCTACGTAAGAGCTGGCGAGAATGCCCATAAATGTATGTAAAAATAGAAAAACATGAAGAGAGATCGGCACCTGCGGCTGTTAGTATATAATGATATGATCAACTGATTATACGTCATTTAGATGGGAACGTCCACAAGTCAGACACGCATGATATCAAAGCAGTTTTCTGTTGTGCGACAATAATAACAAATAAAATATAAGTGTTCTTAATTGGCCAGTGATAGCGATAGCCTAATTATTGCATTTGCGCTATGGTATGGTTTGACATAATTTGGATGAACTCTAGGTGAAGACAAGAATAATGTACTTAGTTATTCGTTTAGTATTTACGGTTTTGTGATTAGAGTGCGTGTGAACTACTATTGGGTTTTGAGCGGTTCAATTCAGTGTGGATATTTGTGCATAGGTCATTTGCCGTCCCGGAAGGCTTGGCGATGGACCCGCTGGCGCCAGCGCCGCTGGCCGTCTCCACGGAGTTCATGGAGCGGATCGGCTCGGGACTCTCTCTGCTGAGAGACCATGGGAAAAAAGTGCACAAGGTATTTTAATATTATTATTATTAAAATGTGTTTTTTATTTTTATTTGTATGTTAATGCTTGATATCATAAAGTGATTGTTAAAAGGATTTAATATTTTCATAATAGGAATTATGAAAATTAATGATATGGTATGATTACTACTATTTTATTACTTCCCTGGTTCGAATCCTGGTCAGGGCATTTATTTGCGTGTTTATCGCGGATATTTCTAAGTTATGTATGTGTTTTAGTATTTATCTATCTATTACTCCACTCGCAACACAAGCCATATTGAGCTTACTATGAGACTAAAGTATTATTTTTAATTCAAGACTGTCAGATTACTGTCTTAAATTAAAAATACTACTTTAGATCAACATGTGTATGATTGCCCCGTAATATTTATTTATTCATTCATTTTACTCGTATTTTACCTACGTGTAGGTACAAAGCACACGTGCCGAGCTGGTTCACGGTCCTATGTAGTTGTATTGTGAAAATTGAACGAACTTGGTTTAAAAACAACTGTGTACAGTCAAGTGCAAAAATACGTATCGAAAAAATCGTTTCATAAATATGGTACTACGCACTTATTACAACGGAATAAGATACTATGGGACATATTTTTGAGTAAGATGAGTACACCCATATTTTTACACTTGACTGTACGTACGAGTTTAAAATACAAAAGGAATCTTTATCTTTAAATACTTTTGTAGTTTGAGAGCTTCATTATAAATAAAATAAAATTTTATATTTTGTTACTGTAACAATAGTGTAAATACTTAAATATTCTGAGAGAATTTCGTCTGTCTATCTGTCCGTCTGTCACATACAGAGACAGACAGACGGAGACAGGCGTAGCGATAGTAATTAGGCTTTTGATTGTCACCCTTCGGGCACGCAACCCTAAAAAGGATTTAGGCATGGGATGGGTATACGCGACTTGTGCTTATACTGCACATGTCGGTTGTAAGAAATTTTTAAAGCTTAAGATAATTTATTCTCGCTAAGAATATTACAATTCACTTACTTTTAAGTTAGGTTTTTAGTTTTAGTTAGTTTATTTTAATAGTAGTTTTAGTTTGATATAGTACTTAACTATTATTATGTTATTTAAGTGTTTCTATTTTATTGACGTGTGCAATAAAGCCAAGTTTATTTCATTCACTTACATGAGAACTTATACATTCTTAAAAATAATTATTTATAATGCATAAAATCAGCAAACGAACTAAAAATATTGAGGGTATACTATTTTAACTTACGGTAGTTAAACAAAGTCTGCCGATACAGTTTAACAAAGCAAGGTGATTAGTGGTGAATAGCTCTTAAGAAACATTTTTGTAATAAACAGTAAGCTATGGCCCAGCATAACTTGTATTCGTGATTCGTTAAGAGTCCGGTAACGATTTGAAAACGAAAATCGCTAATAATTAAATAACCTACATGAATTGCATTTGATAAGATAGTTTATAGTCTTGTTATGGCAAAAAAATACTTTTGGTATACATTTCTTATTATTTAATACCCAAAAACTGAATTCTTGCAGAGCTTGTTTAGAGAGGACGTTGTATCGTGCAATTTTGTCGCCTGATTGTTTATTATTATTCGCCATGCCCTCCAATATATTTTATCTACACTCATATTGTAAGTTCTCTAAAACGTGTTCGAAAACGGTAGGCAATGGCTAGCATTACCACGACCGATTTTACTATGATAAGCTTTTTATCCGTAGCAGTAACGTAATTTTAACTTTTCATGCTCAATTATTGATGTGCTATGAGTTTTGATAACATAATGTACACCTGCACCCTCCCGCGGATCCGCCGACAGCCCGACACGCGCCCGCGCGACCGCCGGCACACGAGAGTTGGCCATGTTGGCGGTGCGATGGCGGCCATTCTATGGTTTCCAAATAAGGCATTTAGAATAAATAATATGAGTGTAGATAAAGCAGTGTATGCAACTGTACGTAATTAGGCCTTAAAACGTAACAGTTACATAAACTACTATTATATTTTATATTATTATAGGCATTTTTTCTTACAATTGCTCTACGTAAACATACTCTGCTAAAAAAAATATGTACGAAAAAAAAACTGTTCCACTTATTCCTTAAAGGACTAAATTTTCAACGTATTTATGTATTTTACATACTCGTTTACCATCAATAAAAATCTTACTCTTTTCACCTCTCCAAGCAAAAATCACGAAACAGCTTTTAGATTAAGGTAAATGATTTATAAATGAAACATAAAATCAAAAAAGTCTTCCACTTATACAGTTTAAAAATAAACTATCTTTCAATATATGTATACAAACTAATAGTAGTCTTATTAGTTACTGTAAAATAGCATCGAAAAGTTGAGCGAAATCGAAAAAAAACTTTACCGGACTCTTAAGAAATTATATTGGAGATTACAGGAGTTTTACATCAAATAAAGGGACAGTTCTCTGAGAATCGTACATCGTGTTTTAGTTTAACTTACAAATTGAATCGCGCTATAAGTATTTTTTGGTCATTATTAGGTATTTTAAGTATTTTTCAAAATTAAATACTAATTATTAAGTTAGTATTTAGGTACGTGCTTTGCAGTTCTTGGAGTTATATTTTATTTCCAGGGACCTTAACTATCTATTTAGCTAATTTCATCTTAATTGATTCAACGGTTTAAGTATGATTACGTAACAGACAGTCACACATACTTCCGCATTTATAATATTAGTATAAAAGAAGATCAGATATAGATGAATGAATAAGAGTTATGACCGAAAATGTAAAACTTACCTAAGTACGAGTAACTTACTTCTCATTTAGATATCACACAATCACGGACATCACAGTGCAGTAGAGAGTTATTATTATTTTAAGACAAGTATTAATTATTTGTAATTTTCAATTTGTTACAGTATGTGTGGAAAAACAGAAGGTTCGACATTCTAAGAAGGTCATGGAAATCTATTGTGAATGTTACTTTAGTAGATGCCAAAGACTTACCCTATGGGCCGGCTAGCGGCTCAAATGGACTCTATTGCAAGTTTAAGTAAGTACCTCGCTGCACTTTAGAGAATCTGCATCACTGTCTATACTTATACAACGTAGAGGACAAAGAGGCACGACAAACAATGATTCATCACATTTTTTCTAAGGTTTGTTCTTTAGTTATTTTCATTTTAAAGCCCCGTCTGGTGATATGACATTCATGCATTTTTTTTACATAAAAGTAAAATGAGCCGGATGATGTCACCTTGGAGGTATTGAGCTGATAAGTATGTTAAACCATTGCGCAGAAACAGTAGCACACAAAATCCGTCTCCAGTTCATTAATATACCTACGCCTTTTACCATGAAATGACACAGACGACAAATGGACTAACGGTTTTGACAAATGTATAATTTGGATCCGTTTTTGCCATTTTGACTTCGGAAGCCTAACCGGTCCGGTCGGGCTCATGAAACACTGACCATTTGTTTCTTTTAAAAACCCTAGTTTATTAATTATTATTAACTTTAAAATGACAGTTCTTGTATGGTTGGTTATAATATAACGCGTGCCGTCAATAGAAATGAGCATTCGTCATGATAAGGCATTTTAGGAGGTGCAAGATAATGTCATATTTACATATTACCTACGAAACACGACTCGGTAAAGCGGGACCATGACGGCAACAGCCAGAGTAACATTTTTTTACATCGTAAATCTCGCTCTCAAAGGAGATCGTCAATTTTTGTTAGATGATCTGGCCCAGATTATTTAGGACCGTTTTGGAATGATTCTTACCTTTAAAAACTCGTCATAATTTCTAGATCAGGACGGTGGTAAAAAAATTGCGAAATCTAATGGAATGGAAAATGGAAAAATCATGCATTTAAAACTTGAATCTGACAAGGACAATATTTGAAAGCGTGCATGCCTATGATTTATATATTAAAGTAAAAAAGTACCGGTTTTTTAAAGAAAATGTACAAAAGCGGACTTAAAAACAAAACGGGAATCATGATGAAATAATAAAAAGTCATATTTTGATCGTATTTAGGTATAGTTCCTGTATTTCGGTAAACAAAGACGGCTGTCAAACCATCGTTGATACTATTAACTGAACATTCCTAACACCTATTGCGAAGGGATAAGGTTTACCACCGTTAAGTGCGATACCACTAGTATTTGACATTGTAAAATTGAAAAAAAACCGGCCAAGAGCGTGTCGGACCACGCTCAGTGTAGGGTTCCGTAGTTTTCCGTCCGTCACAGTAAGTGTCCCCACTTAGGAGTGAAAATAACACCGCCATGTAGGATATGATATGAGCGTTCCACGTACAGCGACATCTATCGGCAAATTAAGTAAACAATAGCGCGCGAGCTTAAAGAATGGAAGATGATTTTTATGGGATAATTCTTTATTGCGTGAACCGATTTTCACCGTTTTTAGGGTTCCGTAGTCAACTAGGAACCCTTATAGTTTCGCCATGTCTGCCCGTCCGTCCGTCCGTCCGTCCGCGGATAATCTCAGTGACCGTTAGCACTAGAAAGCTGAAATTTGGTACTAATATGTATATCAATCACGCCGACAAAGTGGTAAAATAAAAAGTGGATTTTTTTTTTTATTAGGGTACCTCCCCTATACGTAAAGTGGGGAGTGATTTTTTTTTTTCATTTCAACCCTAACGTGTGATATATTGTTGGATAGGTATTTAAAAATGAATAGGGGTTTACTAAAATCATTTTTCGATAGTGTAAATATTTTCGGAAATAATCGCTCCAGAAGTAAAAAAATATGCGTCCCCCCCCCTCTAACTTTTGAACCATAAGTTTTAAAAATATGAAAAAAATCTCAAAAGTAGAACTTTATATCTAGGAAAATTATTTTGAACTTGATAGGATGAATAGTTTTTGAAAAAAAATACAAAATAATTTCTGAATTAAGTTTGTAATTTAACCGTATAAGCAGGTGTTTATTGTACCTGTGATTTCTACAAAATTACAATGAAATGACGTGCTTTCAAATAAAGTAAAAATTTCAGCTTTCTAGTGCTAACGGTCACTGAGATTATCCGCGGACGGACGGACGGACGGACGGGCAGACATGGCGAAACTATAAGGGTTCCTAGTTGACTACGGAACCCTAAAAACGGTGAAAATCGGTTCACGCAATAAAGAATTATTCCATAAAAATCATCTCCCATACTTTAAGCTCGCGCGCAATAGTTTACTTAATTTGCCGATAGATGTCGCTGTACGTGGAACTCTCATATCATATCCTACATGGCGGTGTTATTAACTCTTAAGTGGGGACACTTACTGTGACGGACGGAAAACTACGGAACCCTACACTGAGCGTGGCCCGACACGCTCTTGGCCGGTTTTTACTTTATTTGAAAGCACGTCATTTCATTGTGATTTTGTAGAATTTACAGGTACAATAAACACCTGCTTATACGGTTAAATCACAAACTTAGTTCAGAAATTATTATGTAATTTTTTTCAAAAACTATTCAACCTATCAAGTTCAAAATAATTTTCCTAGAAAGTTTATATAAAGTTCTACTCTTGAGATTTTTTCCATATTTTTTAAACTTATGGTTCAAAAGTTAGAGGGGGGGGACACATTTTTTTTTACTTCTGGAGCGAATATTTCCGAAAATTTTAGTAAACCCCTATTCATTTTTAAATACCTATCCAACAATATATCACACGTTAGGGTTGAAATGAAAAAAAAAATCACTCCCCACTTTACGTATAGGGGAGGTACCCTAATAAAACATTTTTTTCCACTTTTTATTTTACCACTTTGTCGGCGTGATTGATATACATGTTAGTACCAAATTTCAGCTTTCTAGTGCTAACGGTCACTGAGATTATCCGCGGACGGACGGACGGACGGACGGACGGGCAGACATGGCGAAACTATAAGGGTTCCTAGTTGACTACGGAACCCTAAAAAAAGGTGCGTTCCGTTATCGAAGGAGCATGATTTTATGCCATTATGAAACCCACTTTTAATATTCAAACTCCGATCAAAAATGCAAAAATACGCATTTTCAATTTTTAGGCGTTTTATTACAGTCGATTTCTAATTTAAACTTCCGTATTCGTAGGCTTAGATATTATTTTAATATTACAATGTTCTAACTTACCGAACAGTATCAAAACTCAGATTATGTAACGGTAGACAATGACAGTGTCAAACCAAAAAACAAACCCGTTTCAGTCCAGGTGAAGTTAAACTTTATGTCAATGCCATAAGGACGTTAACGACTTGTCTTGCTGTATTTTAATCGCGGAAAGATCAACATATTATTTATTTATTTAGTATTTCTAATTCCCGTTTCATTTTTTTGTAATATTTAGTCTACTTTAATAATAAAATGAATATTTATTTTACATTGGAGTACAAAGTGTATACGGTTTATATCAGGTGGCCCAGAATTGACGATCTCCTTTATGTTACCTACGTTTCATATATTCCAATACCTACATGTGATTAAAACAATTTGGTACTTCTGAATCTAAGGAGTTGCCGTCCAAATTTTACTAAAAACTTCTCCTATTCTTACTAAACAAGTAAACACAGTATTCGTACTTATCGTGAATGTCCTTGGCGAGGTCCATTAAATTGAAGAAAAAACATTACCAAGGTATCATGAAAAAAAAACTGTTGATTTTCCATCTAAGTTTCTTATTGCATAAAAACAGATTGGACACGCCGTTTGTTGTAAGGCCCGGGGTCACGCAGATTCGTCACTGTCTGCTGGGTACTCGTAAAACTTCTGATCCTAATGTTGCGAAACTAAATTTTTGAAAACATTTATGTTTAATTTACTTTCAAACCGACTTGGTTGCAATAAAGTCTTGTTTGCAGTAGCTACAAACTTAACTTCAGTTTCGCTCCCTTAAGGGTTGAATATGAAGTATATGAATATGAACAAGATATTCTTAGTGAAGCAGAATATTCATTCGTGTTTAAAGGATTAGGGATCTTAAATGGTTTATCAGTCTGTCAAAATCTAAGTTACCTGAGGAATATTCAAGCAAAAATAAAATTATTTGTATCTAATATGATATTGCAATAAAATACGTAAGTATATAAATTATTTTTAATCTTTATTTATAATGTTGTTACAGATTAGGAAATGAAACTCACAAATCAAAACAAGTTCCAAAATCTAAGCCAACCTGGCGTGAGAGGTTCAACATGTACCAGTACGACGACAACCACTTGGAGGTGACGGTGTGGCACAAAGGGAAACAAAAGAATTTTATGGGCCGGTAAGTTTCCATTATAATACGGAACTCACAACTTCTTATGAATTACAAGAATAAAATAACAACTCTGACGTAGATACTTAGCTGTTATTTGTTTGTGTGGCAATAGTAGTTTATGTAACTGTTACGTAATAAGGGTCCTTAAAACACGAGTGTGGTTTTATGAAATGAGCCGCAGGCGAATTTCATAATAAGATCACACGAGTGTTTTAAGGCCTAATTACGTACAGTTGCATACACTGCTTTATCTACACTCATATTATATATATTAAATTAAGTGTTCGGAAACCATAGAATGACCGCCATTGTACCGTCATGGCCTACTCGATTGTGCCGGCGCTCGCGCGGGACCAATCGAGTTGGCCATGGCGGTAACATTATGTTATCAAATTCGATGTTCCAAATTTGAAACTCATTGCTTAACAATATTTGAGCATGCATAGTTAAAATTACGTTACTGCCACAGATAAGAAACTTATCATAGTTAAATCGTTTGTTGTAATGCTTGTCATTGTCTACGGTTTTTGAACGCATATTAGAGTACTTACAGTATGAGTGTAGATAAAAGCATTTTGAACTTCTGTATAATAAACTAATGCGAATTGTATAACAGTTACCTACTTTAACTGTTGCTAAAGCGATTGTCATTTCTATGTTTGAAAACCGCTTATTATGTTATGTAACGTATAAATTTTCGAGAAATTTATTTACATTTTTGGATAACTTTCACCAGGGGCCAGAAACGGGGCATCCAGCTTCACGATATATAAAAAATCTTATACAACACTGTACGCGGCGTAGGTACGGCGCCAACAAACAATCAATACCTTAATAACCAGACTTGTCATAATTAATCATCATTATAATCATCATATCAGCCGTAAGACGTCCACTCCTGAACATATGCATACCCCAAAGAGTGCCACAATTACATAGGCTGCTATTTATATATCCGGAAACCGGGATTACAATCTTCTTAAATAGCATATTTGACCTCCATGGTAAAATTTGAACTTTTTTAAGTACTGGCCGGTATATTTTTTCTTTCTTATTAACGCTCGTGTTTTGTTTTTGACGGGTTTTAAATGTCATCTCGCAGCAAGAATGGAACTCACTCGTGAAAATATTCGTGCTATGATTTATTATGATTTTCGGCGTGGTTTAACGCAACAACAGTGCATAGATCAACTAACTTGGTGATGAAGCCCCATCTAAAACTACTGTGTATCACTGGTTTAGTGAGTTCAATCGTGAACGTAGTATGCTTACGGACGAAGTTAAGGCAGGTCGCCCGAAATCGGTCGTTGTACAACAAAATATCGAGGCTGTGCGAAAACTTATAATGGACGACCGACATGTTACGTACTGCGAGATAGAGGCGACTCTGGGTATTTCTATGACCAGCATTAATAGCATATTACATAATTATTTGGCTGTAAAAAAAATTTGTTCGCGTTGATACCCCACAACTTAACAAAAGAGCAAAAAGATGCTCGCGTCGAATGGTGCAATAAAATGTTAAAAAAATATAACCGTGGTGACTCAAAAGCCGTTTATAACATCTATACAGGTGACGAATCCTGGATCTATGCATACGATCCCGAAACGAAGCAACAATCAACGGTATGGGTGTTTCAAAATGAGCCGAACCCTACGAAAGTTACTCGTGCAAAAAGTACATTGAAACAAATGGTGGCCTGCTTCTTCGGTATTAATGGCCATGTAGCTACAGTGCCACTAGAAAACCGTAGAACGGTTAATTCAGAGTGGTACACGACCATTTGCTTACCGGAAGTATTAACAAATTCGTAAAACTAACCAGCGACGAAGAATCATTCTTCATCATGACAATGCCAGCTGTCATACGTCACGCGAAACAACTCTATTTTTGGAGGGTCAAAATGTGGAATTAACGGGTCATCCGCCGTACAGCCCTGACTTGGCACCCAACGATTTTTATTTATTTCCAAATATAAAGAATAAATTACGCGGTCAACGATTTTCGACCGCTGAAGATGCTGTCGACGCATTCAAACAACACGTTATGGAGGTACCTCAGGCGGAGTGGCAGAAGTGCTTTAAAAATTGGTTCACGCGAATGCAAAAGTGCATAGATCATCAAGGGGAATACTTTGAAAAACAATAAAACCATTTTCAGCCGTGTACGTTTGTTTGTTTTTTTGTTTCCGGATATATAAGTAGCAACCTCGTACCGGTCCTGTGCCACCCGCATCCAGCGGACTATGAATCATTAACTATCGCAAAATCTTGTTTTGTTTACAGTTTAACATAATATTCTATTTTCCTCGTTCCTCATGGTTGAAGGTCACGATCACGACCGCATGGGGTCGTTTCCTTGCTCACTAATCACCTCTATCAGCTGCAAAATTAATACATCCAATAATATATAACCACTCTTTTACTATATCGACCAAATAAGTACATCCTAACTTGAATACTAGACTAAGAGCTGGCCACGTCAGATATTAATAATGATAGATTATGATATAATCGAATTAAAATAACATAATTTCGTATCGTTTTCACGTAGAAATACTTTCGCGGATGGTGTATAATAAATATGACTATCTAGCTATATGGCGAATGTAACTATCGATATATGTATGTAGGTATATACTCAAGGGTATTATTTCTTTGAGGATAACCCCCCCCCCCCACCACAACCTACATATCTAAGTATCACACACACTACCCCGACAACTAAGAGGTGTTCAAATGCTTAGGTCGTTATAGGTTAGGCACCTACTTATTCATACATAGATAAACGATTTCTGTCACAACCATGAAATTGCAACTAAATTCAAGAAAATAGATCCAAATTGAATCCGTTATGTGATTAATATAAAGTATGTCGATATAACACCGGAACTGCGAGTAGCCTCTGCAGCTGCGAAGTTGTTGCAATTAATTTTCATCGGATATCTGTTATCCGCTTGCAAAACTGTATGTGCCTAACCTAAATATTATTATGACCACCTATGTGGGATATTTACTTCGTGGTTTGTAATCGAGCAATGCTATTGGTTATCCGTTCCATAAAATGTCTAACGATTGTAATCAAGCGACAGAACAAAATAATGATGGGTATAATATAATAACTGGCCTGCAAACAATTTATGTTTTTATCAGCAGAAAAATCGGTTGGTCACCAAGGACCATCTTATTTTTCTGCTAGCCTAAATATTTTTAGCTGTTGGCAAAAAGAGTATTACAAAACGGCAGACATGTTACTGCGACCTTTGTAAAATACAGGATGAAATACATATTAATCACCGTTCGCATTGAGCGAGGCGATAGGTAGGCCATACTGAACTACTTTTATTATGGGAACTACTCCGAAATCGCCAAAATTGTTTTGGTTAATTTATTTATTTCGCCCGATCACATGTTGCCGTTTTCTATGGGGAAGCAATGGAATATAATTCAATTATTCGCGTATTCGGAGTTGGTCCCATAGTAAAAATTGTTCAGTACGGCCTACCTAATCACTTCGCTCAATATGAACGGTGATTAATATTTGAAGGGTACACGGAAAGAACATGTCTAGTCACTTTTTTGTAAAATGAGTTTTTATATCAAAATGTAGAGCTTGCTATGAACTATTAGTAACAACTTCTGTTACAGATGTAAATTTTAACGTATACTTATCCACTTCTTAACTCGTAAATACCATCTAGAGAGTTATGAAAATAGTATGGTTAATTAAATCATTCCAAATTTTAAAAGCGCTATAACTCAAAATGTTGTCAATGTGACTAGACATGTTCTTTCCGTGTACCCTTCATTTCATACTTTGTAACAAGTTTAGGACCATTGGTCGCTCATTTTTATCGCCTGTTATACAGATGTACCATTGACCTGTCGCGGCTGGAGCGCGAACGCACGCACGAGCTTTGGCAAGAGCTGGAGTGCGGGTACGGCACCTTGCACCTGCTTATCACACTAAGCGGGCCGGCCAGGGGCGTGCCGATCGACAGTGTGCCCACCACGCGCTGCGTGCCCCACGTCACGCCACCCGACAGCAAATACGTAAGAAGTTTTCTTGTATATATACAACGGTCGCGACTGGAGCGCGAGCACACGAACGAGCTCTGGAAGGAGCTGGAGTGCGAGTACGGCACCATGCACCTGCTTATCACACTAAGCGGGCCGGCCAGGGGCGTGCCGATCGACAGTGTGCCCACCACGCGCTGCGTGCCCCACGTCACGCCACCCGAAAGCAAATACGTAAGAAGTTTTCTTGTAACTATATATACAACGGTCGCGACTGGAGCGCGAGCGCACGAACGAGCTCTGGGAGGAGCTGGAGTGCGGGTACGGCACCTTGCACCTGCTTATCACGCTAAGCGGGCCGGCCAGGGGCGTGCCGCTCGACAGTATGCCCACCACGCGCTGCGTGCCCCACGTCACGCCACCCGACAGCAAATACGTAAGAAGTTTTCTTGTATACATACAACGGTCGCGACTGGAGTGCCAGCCAGAGACGTGCCATGACATCAAATGTTCTATTTGGTATTAATCACTGAAGTAGGTAAGTATGTAAACTGGTAAGATCCCCACATTTAGGCATGGCCTGTCGTGTGGAGAAAATAAAACAGGTTAGGTACAGACGAAAGAAAAAACATTAGTTAGTGACAGTAAAATTAGATAGTCCCCCTGGACACGTGGAAGGGAAAGAGGGAGGCCTTTGCGCAGCAGTGGGACACTCTTGGCTCCTATAAATAAATTATAAAATGTGTTTGTAGATTTTTTATCCTTACATTTAATCGCAAGATTGGAGAGGGCTGTTTTGGAGTTCAGTGCTATTATGTAATACAATTAAATACACAATAAAATTTACGTTTTAACAGAATTCCATTAACATTGTTACAAAATCCTCCTAAACTACTTATAAAATGTGATATACCTATACTCGTATGTATTTACAAGATGAACAGCTCTACGTATGTAGGGATTACCTATGAGTCAGCAGGCAAGATGCAATATTTTCATTTATGCTTTCATTTGAAAGAATTGCACGTAGAATAGACCACGAGTGTGTAAAAAAAATAAAAAGACTATAATTTACAGTCAAAAATTGCTGTTACAAACTGACAATTTACATTTTCACGCCTAAAGGACCTACAGTTCCTGTGACGTCACTCATGTGTGTCACTCGCCATATTTGTTCGTCCACAGTCCATCACGGATCAGAAATTTAACTTCATGCAGTCCATACCATAGTCCACAGTGTCAAATTCTTGTTTTTTTTTTAATTTGTTGACTTGGCTAGCATCCAAGTCAGCATTCCAAATCCCATTGAAAGTTGTCAATCCCATTAGTTGTCATAGCAGGAGTGACGTCAGTAGACGCTGATTGGTGGATTAAAACACGTTCCGTTTCACATTACTTCAAATCGTAATTATTATTTGAAATTAGTATGAACTAAAGTAAAAACCTTTTATTCGCTATTATTTACGTTTTTTTTTCAACATTTGGATCCCATAATAATGGTAAATATTATATCTGCATTTTCCCTATTGCAGGAGCCTTTTCTAGTTCTGCCTCTGGCGGCCTCTGACATTTTGTTTTTATTAATACTTATTTGGCTAAGAAACCTTTTTAATGTTAATGGGTAAACTTTTTTTTATAATTAAATAGTTAGTTACCAGATCTAGGGAACGAATAAATTATCCGTGATTAGTTAGGATTGTTCGACTAGATTATATATAAAAAATTACAATTGCAATTAAGTACTTAACTGTATAGAATTAATGTAATTTTGCATTTGTCCGAATCTAAAATCACCATTACAATCTACCATCACAACACAGAAAAAAACATATTGCAATTTCTTGTATAGCTGTGTAAATAACGATTCCTGATAGGTATTTCTAATCTACGTATTGCATTGTGACTGCAGTCCAAGTATGAAGTTAATAAGCTAACTAAGATTTCAAAGTACCTACGTAGTTACTTGACGTAAGAGCACAAATACCTAGGTAATGTCTCTTTGATATTCCATCGTGACTCAACCAACGATCTAAAACCCAATGTAGGAAAAACACGGCGTGGAAATATTGACAAAGTGTTCATTCTCGATACTCTACCTCAATCTTATATACATGTATATCCTCGTACTTTTGACCTCCCTGGAGGCGGCGTAAAATAAAATGACCTATAAATAAACCTATGAAACAAAAATCGACAACCTTGCAGGATACAAATTTACCTTAATTATACCGATATCAGGTTCTCTCGGTCTATTTTTAGGCCTGACGTAAAGGACGGCCAAATAAACGCGCATTATACCTCCGATACACGGGTAACAAGCGTATAATTATTAATATAAAAAGGACAGTTTGACGTCAGACCATGTAGGTAGTTTTTTGAAAGATTGCTCATGATTTCTTCTTAGCTGAGAACTTAGAGAAGTGAACCAACCGGAGCGGCCATATCTGCTGTCATTTTCTATCCAAAAACAAATAGCCACGTCAGATAAACGTCAGTCCATACAATAAATATGACCACTGGTCATATGTTTTCGGCAGAGGATAATGGCCAATGGAAGGGGTCAATGGCCGCTCCGGTTGGTTGAATTCTCTAAGGCTGAGAACCATCTGCGAAATTCAAACCTTCAAGAAAAGAGCTTATTCCCATCTTAAAGGCCGGCAACGCGCTTGTGACCCCTCTGGTGTTGCGGGCGTCCATGGGCGGCGTTAATTGCTTACCATCAGGCGATTCGTCTGCTCGTTTGCCTCCTATTTCATAAAAAAAAAAAAAAAAATTAGGACTGCGAATACTACAGAGTACCTACAGAACCATTATTTAAATATTCCGTGATGAACAACCACAGAAGGAAATTCATAATAAATTTAATATCTAGTTGAAACGAGAATGTTATATTTATTGCAAAAACAAAAATGTCGTTTTTCGCAGCAAGTATACATATTATTTTGTGGAAATTCACATTCGAGAAAATAGTCCTATTTGAATTAGGTAATATTTTAACGACTTTATGATAACTCGGATTGCGGTCAATTTAAACTACATTACCGTTGCATTGACTGCGCATCGTTATCGTTTACCTACTGAAGTAATGTAGGTGCCATTATTTGTATTAGTATCATATTCATAAATGTGTCGTAACTAAATATATCAGACCTGTTGGAGGTCACTGCCAAAGTTGGCTGATTCAGGTTCACCTTTTTCGTTGTTAAACAGTTGGGTATCGAGATCATGTCAAATTGATATCAAGAGGAAATAGCCAAGAAATTGCGTATGTAAATATCGTAAACGTTTTGTAATATTTATGTCGAACATTGTCGTCAGAATCGCAACTTCTTTAGATGTCATTTCGATGACGAAATAATAGACGGAGATCTGGCTACCTCAGACAATAATTAGAGCAACGAAACCCCTCCAGTTACGAGTAGTTTGCTATACTATCCTTATTTCTGGATCCGGACATTTTCATCTTTCATCTTCATCATCAGATGTTCATTGCCCCTCCCCCCCCCACCAATTGCTTAAAAACATGTTTTTTTCACCAAACAGCTAATTTTAGCTTATTCCGAGATGGCCGCCTTTCTCCCATCTCAGGAATATGATATAAATAATCGTAGCTATTTGGTAAAAAAAACATGTTTTTTTAAGGCAGGCAAAATTGAGCATCGTAGGCAAAGGCAGTTGACGGTATTACCTAAGTCACGGGGATTTCACTGTCTCTCTCTATTGTACCCGTTTTTGCCGTTGCAGTTACCGCAAATGAGGGCTAATGGAGGATGGGTTGGCTCATGGGTTATACGGTCTACAGACGTAAGCGACTAGTGAAACGATTAGAAAGAGATGAAACTATAGTAAGAATGAGGTCAGCTGTCAAAATGGTTGTTGATCATAAATTCGCATTCAGTGATTTAACCAGCGATAAAGGGTTTTATAACCGACTTCAAGATTTCAAAAATTCGGGTTGTATGTTTTTTTTTTGTTTTTTTTTTTTAATGTTTGTTACTCCAAACCCAACTCCGTCATGTCTGAACCGATATAAAAAAATCTTTTTTTGATTGTAAGTATATACATATATACAGATTTGTCCCGTTTTTGTCCAAACGCAGTTCTGATGATGGGATCCATGAGGAATCGAGGGGACTCCTCAAATCTTAAAGGCTTACATATAGTGTTTTTTGTATTTCAAGCATTTTCATTCAAAAGAGTGACATTTGATGAATTGGGACCGCTGATCAGAACGGAACTCTTCAACGACGCACAGTTCACGTTTAATAAACTACTTTTCTTACAAAAACATATTAGTTATTAACTATTAGGTAATGTGTTAATATTAGTCGAAAACGTGCAGTAAATTAAACATCAAGTTGGGAGTGCGGATGTCAATCTGCCGTCACAGTTTAAATATTTAAAGAATGCTGCACCTTATTATGATCAATAAAAATCTTTCAATTTATATAAAAATAAATGTCCAATAGTATGGTTTAGGATTCATTATCCTAAAGTTTCCTGAACAAGAAAAACATTTCAAAAACATTGTAGTATTGTTGTTCACTACACAAGAAAATAGTACACGTGCACAAGAACTAGAAAATGCTGCACGTGCACAACAACAAACTCGTATAAGATTACTTAACATTTTTTACAGACCTGGTACCGCCTGGACAACGGCTGGAACGAGGTTGGCCAGCTGTCGGTGACGGTGTACGGGGCGCGGGGGCTCAGCGCGCTCGGCATCAGCGGCAAGGCCGACGCCTACTGCGTATTGGAGCTGGACAACTCCCGTGTCCAGACGCACACCGTGGCCGGCACGTCCGAGCCCATTTGGAACAAGAGTTATACATTGTAAGTCCTGATCTTAAAGTCTGCAGTTAACTTTTGCCAACCGTATGCCAAAAAGGCTTTGGAAACAGTGTTCTTAAATAATATAAAGATATACTCGTAGGTAATAAATAGTTTACCTTGTAAAAAATTAAGGAATAAAAGGCTTTTTATTTTTATATATTTATATGCCTAAAATCGGCGCTGGTATTTCTAATGTGAGACCAGATCCGAGAAGAGATGCCCACTTGGAATAGGTCCAGTTTACTCATGCAGTTTCGCTTCAATTAGCCTGTAAACATTGATATTATTTCGTTCTACATAACTTTCAAGACACTCATTGATGCTAACTAAGATTCGATCCAGCCTCCACAGGTTTGGAGGCTGCATTTAATAATTATAAGTATAATAAGTTATGATAAGATAGTTGTCTTATCGAGTCGTAGTTTTGCATCTTTATATTTAAAAACTAACTACTTACATATTTACACTGTTAGTGGGCCAGGCACAGTTATAATTAATTATGAAATCATTATCATTTAGTTACCCAATATATACTTTTAAATATTGACAGCATAGGTTTACGTATGTGCTTGCCTCACTTTATTTTTATTTTTCAGCGGTGTAAACGACATAACCTCTACGCTAGACATAACAGTTTATGATGAATCCTTCATCAATACCATGAAAGGAGAAACGCTGGGCAAGATCTCCATCCCGCTTCTGCGCATCAACAACGACGAAAAAAGATGGTACGCCCTGAAGAATAGATCGAAAATGGCCAGCGCTAAGGGGAACTGTCCGAGGATTCTACTAGAAATGTCTATAGCGTGGAATCCGGTAAGCTAGACCATATCTATAATAACATCAAAATATTTACTAAAAAACTAATCTTTATTTATTTGTACACCTATAAGATATACTAACATTGTATGTAATAGAATAGTAATAGGGATACAAAATGCAATGATAGCCCTTGTTAGAAGTACATAAATGAATTTTCGTTAATTGCTAAAGATATGTAATACCTGCTACATATTTTGCCTTCGATGATTTAACATAAGTATGACAATCTTAAAATAACTAGACACAATTCGCCAGTCAACAAAACTACTACTACTTATACTGGAAATAAAAACAATCTATACATATAATAAAGCTGAAGAGGGTCGAAAGTCTGTACATGGAAGATAATCGAAAAAAAGTTGGCTGGGGATACTTAGAATCGATAACAGAACACGTTCCAACAATTTTCAGAATTTTTGTCTGTTTGTCTGTTTATCTGTTTGTCTGTTTATTTGACCGCGCATCACGTGAAATCGGCTAAACGGATTTTTATCAAATTTTGTATAGATATAGTATGAGTCCTGGGAAAGGATAATATATAGTTTTAATCCTGAAAATCAACCCTGGTGGGGGTGAAAATGGGGTTGAAAGTTTGTATGGAGAATTTTTAACTGCTGAAACGATTTAGATAGAAATGAGTATGGAGATAATTTGAGTCTCGAGAAACGTCATAGGATAGTTTTCAAACCCTTGTGGGGGTGAAAAGGGGGTTAGAAGGTGGTATGAGGAATTTTTACCGCTGAACTGATTTAGATGAAAATTGGTATAGAGATAGTATGGGTCCCGAGAAATGACAAAGGATAGTTTCATCTTCAAACCCCCCTCCCCCCATCTTACTTTAGAACCGTAGGTCCAAAAAATAAAAAAATAAAATGGAAGTGAAGCCTGAAAGGTACTTTTTATAAAAACTATCTATACATGTAATAAAGCTGAAGAGGGTCGAAAGTCTGTTCATGGAATATATTCGAAAAAAGTTGGCTGGAGATACTTAGAATCGATAACAGAACACGTTCCAAGAATTTTTTATTAGTTAACGGCTTAACGGATTTTGATGAAATTTTGTGTAGAGATAGTTTGAGTCCCGGGAAAGGACAAAGAATAGTTTTCATCCCGAAAATCAACCCTGGAAGGGATGAAAAGGGGGTTGAAAGTTTGTATGTTGAAAGTTGGTATTAAAATAATTTGTAATTTTTTGGTCAAGGTGTTCATATTTATAACATGTTACCCGTCGATGCTTGAAATTTACCTTTACCGGCTCTTAATAAATATTTGAAAATGTCATGAATGTCATAGGGTTATTGCAGGTTCGAGGGCTATATATGACGGACAAAATTGCATGGCCCAAACCAAAAAACTACTACAAAATCATCTAACTTTTATAGGACACCGTTTAGGTAGGAAAACATATTAAACGTTTTGTGAAGCAGTCAGATTAGGATTTATTTTTCTTTGTAATTAAACAATAGGTACATTATCTGTCTCTCAAGCTGATAATGCGTAGTTCTTCAAGAAGACATATCAATGTCTTCTTGAAGAACTACGCATTATTTTGTATAATTAAGATCTAATAATGTATTACTCTTTTGAAAAAAATAAGTCCAGTCGAATTTCTTTTCGGTGATAATACTTCTTGGGCCAGAGGTGTAGCGTTAGAATCGGTGGTAGTTTTGGAACGAAGTTCCTTATCGGACGGTTCGCGGATGGGGGCCTATGCGAAAAAAAGTCACGTGACGAAAAAGCGTCACGTCACGAAAACGCGACACCCATACGATTGAGAAACATGTAAAATGGAATGAAATAAAAAATATATAAAATAGAATAAAGTGAAGTGAAGTGTAGTGAAAAGTGAAAGTGACAAAGTGATAAAAGTGAAAAAAGTCGAGAACCTTAAAGAATAACCTTAGTCGAGAATTTTAAAAATGTCGAAAATGTCAAAAATTTCCAAAATGTCAAAAAATTCCTAAATGTCAAAAATTTCCAAAATTTTCAAAATTTCCAAAATTTCCAAAATTTCCAAAATTTCCAAAATTTTCAAAATTTCCAAAATTTCCAAAATTTCCAAAATTTCCAAAATTTCTAAAATTTCCAAAATTTCCAAAATTTCCAAAATTTCCAAAATTTCCAAAATTTCCAAAAGTTCCAAAATTTCCAAAATTTCCAAAATTTCCAAAATTCCCAAAATTCCCAAATTTTCTAAAATTTCCAAAATCCAAAATTGGCAAAATTTCCAAACATTCCAAAACTTTTCAAAATTTCCAAACTTTCTAACATTTCCAAGATTTCCAAAACTTCTAAAATTTCTAAAATTAAAAAAAAAACTAAATTTACGATAAAGTCAAAAATGAAATAAAATTAAATAACATAACTTCGTTCCAATCGCACTCGATTCACACACTTCCCTCGACACTCACCTATTTTATTTTTCTCTGACGTTCATTAGTGCATTGTAGTGTGCTTACATTGACGAATAAATATCTTGATCTACACCAATATCATAAATCCTCTATTCCGCTTTCGGAACTCTATGTAATTAATTACCAACATTATTGCAACCAGTAACGTAACATCAGTGTATTATCTTTGACAGTGTGGTAAAAACGTATGAAAATTAATTACCTACGGTAACGTAATGAAAATCCGCCCCCCCGACCGCCGGCGCAATGTTGGTCATGGCGGTGTAATGAATGAATGAATGAATGAACGAATGAACGAATGAAAGATTTATTCATGACAATTACAAAAAACATAATAAACAATAACATATACAACCCGAAACATTAATTGCCACGAAATGGTCGCTTCTCAGCGTTAAATGCCGGCAGGGCCAGCGCTGGTCTTCCGTTGCAACCATTTGACGACACGGCGCATTGACGCATTGGCTTGAGTAATGGCGGTCATTCTAATGGTTTCAATGGATTTTTAATATGTGTGTAGGTAAAGCAGTGTATGCTTCTGTACATAATTAGGCCTTATTACGTAACAGTTACATCGCCATGTCCGTCCGTCTGTCCGCGGTCTAGCTCAGTTACCGTTCGCACTAGAAAGCTGAAATTTGGTGAGGCCTGATAAGAACTTTCAATAAAAACTGTATTGAATAAAATCGGTTCAGCCGTTTTTGAATTATTAGTCAAAAACTCATAGTGAAAGGAAGTGCCGAATAGTAAAATGACGTAAGCGCCGCCAAATAAACGACCTTTTGAACGGATGTTTTGTAACAGGGCAGCATCTACGAAACTCTACACTGAGCATCGCCGGACATGCTCTTGGCCGGTTTTTTTTGCATCGTTTTTCCGGAAATCACCCCTTAAGGATTACTAATTCCAATTCAAGAAAATCCCCAGCCAGGTTATACGTAACCTATAAAAATTCAACGTCTAAAAGGGGGGGTAGCCACTACTTTCGATTGAGTTAAAATTGCATGGGTCATGGACCCCCCCCCCCTCCAAGTGCACCTAAAATAGAAAAAAACATTTCAGCATTTGTGATCCCCCCCACTTCCAACCACGCCTGTTCTTACCTTTCATGCTTTGACTGATTTGACGGGAGGATCGATTTGGATGATATTTGCCGTGGACATGAACGTATAAATACAAAAGTGGTCCTGTATCGTCCGATATACACCTACTACTCTCTAAGTCGTTTAAATCATGCGAAAAAAAATAGTATAATAAAAAAAAGTATTAATTTTTGAGTGTAGTTTCATTTAGTGGTAATTGTAAAATATTTTTTCCCCTAGCGTATCCATCTGTCAACTTTACTTCAAGTTCCGCCTCCAGGGTAGCGGGAGAGAAATTAGGGGTGAATTAGCCGCTTACTGACACAGACCGAATTCCACGCGGGCGGAGCCGCGGGCACAGCTAGTGAATGAATATTTGTGTAATACCTACTCATGTGTACTAGCACAACTTAATTTTTGTAGGCGCTTTATTGTTTCTTGCTGTTGTGTTACAAATGAGAAATATGACCATGTTCATTAAAATTAGCTTATATTTTTTTTAAATAACACGATGTGTTTCGTTAAAGCCTTGCAGATCGGGAGATACACACTATATTTCATAACTTATTTAATTTCTTTATTAATTTCAGATAAAAGCATCACTGCGGGTATTAAGCCCAAAGGAAACCAAATATATACAGAAGCCGGCCAAGTTTGACATTCCATTGATATACAGTAATTTAGTATTTATCAAAGACATTTTCAATATAATTTACCTCGGAAACGAACAGTACAAGTAAGTACAGTTCCTGCCGTGATCAGTGTAAGGTACTTTAAGTATGTATAAATAGACATCTATATTGCTTTATGATATATTTAAATTAAACTTAGGTACCTACCTACTTATAAGTAAGAATAATAAACACGATCTGGTAGATATAATACCTCGACATAAATATGGACGATGTAGTGTACAATAGTTTTCCATCGTATTTTTTCAGAAAAGTTAGTTTCTATCGTGCTCTCTTAATTAGCTTCAATAACCATCTACTGAAGATAATTAAGAGAGCACGATAAAAACGAACTTTTTCGAGAAAATACTGGAAATAATGGAAAATTATTATGCACTACATCTGTATCTATGGAAAATATACACATTATACATATCTCAGTAAATTATATGAATTTGGATCTACCTAAGTACCTACTTATACAGGGTGAATTTCAAGTCGTGAATCGTAATATGTTTTTCTAACTCCATAAACAACAAGCAATTTAATGCCTCAACTCTTACTATCAGACAAAAAAATTATTGTTTTTTTATAATTTTTTTTTCGTTTATTTTACTTTTAAAAGTGATCATGTGGAATTAAAACAGCTTTATGAGATATTTCAGATGAGAAATTAAGTAAATTTCATTTCTAACTAGGACAAATGACAAATTTGATGTCAATGACAGTTCCGATTCAAAGAGGCAATTCAATTTACTAATTTAAATATCCTAATAGGCCGTTGCAATATCCTAAATCCACTTTTAAAAGTAAAATAAACGAGAAAAAAATAAAAAAAAAAACAAAAAAAATCTTGTCTGATTTTAGTAAGAGTTGGGGCATCAAATTGCTTGTTGTTTAGTTAGAAAAACATATTACGATTCACGACTTAAAATTCACCCTGTATACTTCTAAGTAGTAGATAAGTACCATCGGGTTCATAATTGCATACCCAATTTATGAATGAATTCATCGATAAATTGGGTATGCAATTATGAACCCGATAGTACATCCTACCTACATCTGCATAAACTGCGTATATTACCTTTATTGTGTCACTGCTCTCTGCAGCAGAAGTAGCCTATGCTTGTGCATCTGTTGTTAAAATACGGAAGACAATCTTTTGAGCGTGTTATTTATTCTAAATAAGATGCTAATGGTATATTACAGTCGCCATCTAATATATCGGAGGGGCCTAGGTACTCGAAAATATCTGAACATGCACTTTATCGTCTGGACAATAGAGGCGTTGTTCAGATGTTTGTGACCACCTCGGCCGCTCCGATATATCTGATGGCGATTGTCCACATCCCCGCTTTAAACGAACTGCTGTGCACTAAGTACGTACATTGGAGAGAAAAATATTTAAATCAAGTAAATAATTTCTCATGAACGATCTAATTGGGTCAATTATTGTCCCATCTTAATGATGAATCAATTAAAATGTTGAGGCACACCTCTTAAGGGGACGGACAATGTACCTATGGCGATATTGACGATGTACCTCAGAGTATTTATAGCACTCATACTGTTGTATTGCAGAGTGTTGTTCGAGTGGGAAAACCGCGAGCGCTCGGTGGTGGCGCTGGCCGTGTGGTTGGGCTTCTGGTACTGCTTCCAGGCGTGGATGCTGCCACTCCTGGTGTTAGCAGCGTTCGTGTACCAGTGGACTGGCTACCGAAGTTGCAGTAAGTTTCCTTGTTTCATATTTAACACAAGTTGGCGATGACTTTAAATAGTTTAAAATGTTTAAATGCATGTCCTTAACCACTTTTCTATATTTTATAGATGTTTCAGACTGCTTCACAAGGCGCAAAATAGACGCTTTTATTTCTAATTTTGCCACTTTACAATAAACTTACCTTTTTTTAAATGTGTGTAGGTCCTTTTTGCGGGTCCGTAACGGTTCGTATAACAACTTTTGATATATTTTTAGTCGATATAACGATTAAGGGACATAATGTACTTTTGGTATAACAACATTTTGTATATTCTGAGAGCATCTAACTATCGTAAGGTATAATGAATTTCTAATATAATAAGTAATAATCTAACAGTCACATTGTATAAGGTATTTCAGATATAATTCTGTATGATATACTACTCATTTGGTCTAATGTAGTACTGGTATAATTTACAATTTTTACTACAATTACAAATACCTACCTTTGTAAACTTAAGGGCCTACATACCTTTGTAAAAGTGGGTTAGGTTAGGTTAGAACTGCGACCCCGCGAAAACAAACTGGCGCTAGAAAAATAGGTTAGGTTAGGTGAGAACTGCGACCCCGCGGAACCAAACTGGCGGCTGGCTGGCAAACAATTTTTAGTATAATTTCATAGAGTATTCTATGAAATTATACTAAAAATTGTTAGACGCCTTGAAAATATATCAAATGTTGTTATACGGATCATTACACACCCCCTTTTTGCATGGTCTCGGGTTCAAACCCCGGCTCCGGCTCGTGCCATTGAGTATGTCGGAATTTATGTCCGTACCAATCGCTTTTCAGTTAAGGATAACATCATAAGAAAACCAAAACTAATCCCAATAAGGCCTAATTTCCCCCTGGGTCAGATCAGATGGCAGTCGCTTCGTAAAAACTAGTGCCTACGCCAATTCCTGGGATTAGGTTGCCCAACAGACCCCTGGCTAACAAAATACTTACGATGTACCTACTTATTATGAAACAGAATTGTCATTTAGTACGCATCTCTTCTCTCTCTCGCACGTCTATGACTTTGGCGTTGGTGTTTCATATATCGCAATCGATGATTCAAGGCTGCCTTTAATCCATTTATTACTGATATCACTTCTAATAAATCAGTAATAATGTATTTGTTACAGATAATAATGCCTTAGTTCCGGTTTGCACATCAGATGACGATATTTCGGATGAAGAATTAGATACACAAAAAGTAAGAACATCTGCATCTAGAGAATTGTGACTACTTTAAAAAAAAAATGTCGCACTTTCCATTTTTACAAGGCTGGAGAAAGTGCGCTACGGTGACAAAACTACAGGCACTTGTTTTGATTTGCGATAATTTAGAATCGTTTATCAAGCGAATGTTATGTACGAGTAGGTAATCGACAAATCTTGTAACGGTGTATGAATCGATCCAGTTAGACTGCCTAATTAATTAAGTAGTGAGTGACATTACTACTTATATCGTTAATACGGTTACATATTTACATATAACAAAATAGCAATTTATATAAAAAAGCATCGTCTTGGTTATAATTTGCCTGAGGTAAACTTCGACTATTACATAATAGTGATGTGATAATGATTACCCTGTTCTAGGACGAGATGACGATAAAGGCGCGATTGTACGAGCTACAAGATCTCACGTTCACTACCAAGAACAGCATCGACTACATCGTGTCTCTTATCGAGAGAATGAAAAAGTATGATCCCACTATCAATTTCGTAATAAAATTTTCCCTTATCATCATATAATTGTTGTTAGTATGCGCAATATCCGTAAACAGTACGTTTCCAGAATTGC
The DNA here is from genome assembly GCA_947086415.1 of Pammene aurita. Classification (NCBI taxonomy): domain Eukaryota; kingdom Metazoa; phylum Arthropoda; class Insecta; order Lepidoptera; family Tortricidae; genus Pammene; species Pammene aurita. The sequence continues at coordinate 20,712,360 of OX352289.1, forward strand.
GTGATAAAACTGATAAAATGGCAAACAACCATTTATTTTATCCCGTACAGATGTAGTGCATAATAGTTTTCTATCGTATTTTATAAGAAAAGTTCGTATTTATAGTGCTCTCTCAATGAGGGTTTCCGCGATCGAGTTTTTCACTAGATGGCAGCACCGTGGCGACAGGTCTAGCTGTCACAATCCACCAATCATGTTTAACCATATATTTTTTGATTGGTGGATTTTGACAGCTACTGCCAATAAGACCTGTCGTCACGGTGCTGCTATCTAGTGAAAATCTCAATCGCGAAACCCTCATTAGCTTCGTACAGCCACTTTAACATAATGCAATAATTATGCATTTACTTTTTGACATTTGACGCTACATAATAAAGCTCCATGTAGGTATTAATGGATATGAAAATGTCATTCATTTAATACAATAATTGATTGCCACTTCGGGTGCCGTCATATTCCGATTGAATTCAGAGTTTTCCCGATGGAAATACATTATGCACTATATCTGTACGTCTGTCCACCTCATGTCCACCTGCATAACACAAGGTTTACTCAGGGGCCCAATTCGACAAACGAAAATTGACAGTCGCTAGTGAAACCACTTTGACACATATATTCTAGTTATGTTTTTCCATACCAGAGGCCAATTTTATAAAGCTACAAGTTTCCATTTACACGAGGAACTTTCTAACACATAGCGTAATTTCCGCTTGTAAATTGTTAAACTTAAAAAAACAGATATTTTCAGCGATTCACAGTTTTCTTTCCGTTAATTTCAGCATATGGTTAGGTACGGTTAAGGAAACGAATTGGTATAGTTTGTCTATAAAAATTCGTTTTTTTTTAATTACTTTACATACAAAATGGTTATTTCGGTCACTAATGTAACAATAACAAGGGTATTAGGGTGCTATGATTAACTCAACCAAACAATTGAAAATTATGACTTTATGACATGTTAATGTAATTTCGAACATTGCAATACTCCGAGATACAAAGGAAGCATATTTTATTGACGTAACACAGGTGCGTCGGTTACTGCGGTGTCTAAATAATCGTACCTTAAGCAATCAGAAAGATAAAAATTAACCATCGATTATCTCATAACTAGAGTTAATTAAGGACAAATATACTTAATTTAACCTCAGGACAGGAATGTCTTTGCAGTTAAAATAAATAAATAAAACACGGTGTATTTATAACTTAATTTTTAAAAGCTCTGTATTAAGTAAATTATGCTCTTGGGAATATTCTCTACAATCTTTAATTAAAAACTTATGTATGTGAAACTTGTTGGACATAATATTGCATGGTATCTACATTGTACATACAAAGTCTATTTTTTCTAACTTAATATTATCTACTAATGAATAAATTTTTTTTCGCAGCTTGATATTCTTTAGCGTCCCGTACTTGAGCTACCTGGCGATGATACTGCTGATCTCCACGTCATTGGCTCTGTACCTCGTACCAGTCAATTACTTATTCATGGTTTTAGGTAACAAACAATTTTGCAACTTCTTTTCGTGTCGAGGTTCCCTTAAGTTTCATACGTGAGATGAACAATTGAACATACAAATGACTGCAAAAAATCATGTTAATAAATCTAATAAAATAATATAAAGTAGTCCAGCAGTTATGTACGTTTCACCTGGAAGGTAATCCGAACTCAACGGAACCTTAACGGGTTGTTTGGGGTAATACTAGGATGACTCTCCTAAGTTTTCGACCTCGAGCTTTTCGCTTATATCTCACAAATTAAGCACTTCTTGAAGGGGGGGCAAAAACGTCATTTCAGTTTTTCGCTTCTGACACATATACCTAGTCGGTTACTAAAGTTCTGTTACTAGAGTTTTCACTAAATAAATAGGAAAATGTAGCAAAATTTTAATTATTCGCGTACATAATTTAAAAGCTTATTTAATAGTCAATAGATTACATTATATTGAATTGAAAACTATTCTCGCAGTTTTTCAGAATTCGTTATAACACTCGGAAAAAGGCGTGAAAAATATACGTCAAAATTACGCTCCTTGTTCATGCTGATTTTAAATCCTATTTATTTTTAGTCACGTTTAAGACGCATCAGTCTTACACAATTCGGTAGCTATATTTTTAGCTTCAATTTGGTATATGTATAGTTCACGTGGGGCTATCCGATAAAATACTAGACTATACGTTGCAAGTCTGTTTGTTCCATAGCAGTCTAAATCTATTTCCTTTGTGAAAAACTTAAAAATAGGCAATGTTTCAAATGGGAATATCTGTGGGATAAAATCGCAAGAAAATTTAATGGTGGTCACGAAATTACCTCTAATAAACAGGTTTCTTACAAACAAGCAATGAAACCTTCTAAACAAAGGTGCAATATTTATTTGATGCACTTTTGTAAAGTGTAATTTTCTTAAATTTATCGCGTGTTTGCGTCTTCAGGCAATCTTGTGCTTTACAAGGATTTTCAATAAATTTTCCATCTGTTTTGTATATTATTATACCATATCATGTTCATTAGAAATAAGGCTATTAAATAATTACTTTAATTCTTGATTTAAAACTTTATTTTATATTTTATCAGTCAGAAATCTGGTAACAGAACTTAGTAACCAACTAGGTATTCATCTCATAAATTAAGCACTTTTTGTGTACAAGAAACTGACAAAAGTTTTAGGTTGAAATTAAAATTTTGCTGTGGTATTACAGGTGTGTATAAGTTTACGAGGAAGCTACTCAATCCCGAAAGAGTTCCTAACAATGATCTTCTCGACTTCTTGTCTCGGGTGCCGGATGACAAAGAATTGGTAATAAAGTTTTTAAAATTTGTATCATATTACATTTGTAGCTTACATACGATGCATAAGTGAATGTGCATTCGCTATAAGCAAAGTGCAGGTTGGGGTGTGGGGTAACTAACGATCGCAGTGCACAATGTGACAAGAAATTAAACTGCAAAGGGCTCTTGTCAACATCACATTTCAAAATATTTGACATCACCTTCGTCACCTCAACTCGGTCAACTATCAAAATAGTGCATCAGCCAAAGACATTTCATATAAGCAAGCAGTAGAAGCCATTCATACAAAAGAAAAAAATATATAAAACCGCTGCCCGAGATATGGCGCCACAATCACGCAAACAGAGATTGTGTACGTTTCCAAACTATTACAGAAACTGAATTCTAAATTAGATTAGAATGTCTAATCTGAAACGTTTCAATTCATTTTTATATTGCTGTAGGTACATCAGGTTTTGTATAACTGCATGTACTAGCTTAAAAAATACATTACTAAAATGTATACTGGTTATACGCAGTTCTACAAAAAGCCGCAGATATTTTTTTTTTATAAATATAGCATTTTACATTTAAGCAATTCCACTATGTCTCTCTCCATTGTACCAGTCTTTGCCGTTGCGCTTACCGCAGATGAGGGCCAAACAGGGAAGGTTTAGCACATGGCTTATCCCCTTGGGTGCGTTCGAAAATAGTATTAATTCAGCTAGTGTTTATGATATGCGTATGACATATTTTGGACCCGGGGTATGTCCTTAAACTACGTCCGGACCTGGGTATGTCCTTAAACTACGCCAAAAAGAGAGGTATGGGCACTGCGAATGGCATCTCGCTAAGTGTGGTAGGGCACGTTCAGCGAATGTCATCGCTCAAATCTGGAGCAGAGCCCGACTGGGGAAGTACCTCCACCTTACAGAAAACCACAGCCAAATAGCACTAGACCCTACTCATAGTGTTGTGTTCCTGCTGGTGAGTAAGGTTGCCAAAGAGCTCAAAGAGGACCCAGTGTGTTGACGATGAGGGACCTTCTTGTTCCTTTAGTCGTCAACACAGTGAATCCTCCTTTTTGTAAAGGGTCGGCAACGCGCTTGTGACGCCTTTGGAGTTGCAGGCGTCCATAGGTTACGGTAGCTGCTTACCATCAGGCGGGCCGTATGCTTGTTTGCCACCGTCGTGGTATAAAAAAAAAAAAAAAAAAAAAAAAAAAAAACATACTTCAAACACGGCACGGATATATGAAGCACGTTGAAAACCCAATTTTTTTAACGCGCATGACATCTTGCGTTTTCCATTTCGTCTCTGTAGCTCAATGTATCTTCTGTATCTTTCTGTATTAGTTATTCTGTGATTTAATATCAAAAATGAATACTGCATGTCTGTTTTATGCGGAAATGATATCACACAACCCCTAGCATCCTTAATCCGAGAGTAAAGTAATAAATAACATATTGCATGGGACCCCTAATTTAGACGTGGAGGTCCAAAAATTTTACGGACCTCCAAAACTAAAAATATTCATCGTGGGGCACTTTTTCCATGGTCAGAAGTTCACATCTTTTTTTAATTTATAGCGCACATGTTTTTTTCAATTTAAAGCTGGGCTATAGATATATATGTAGAATCCAAATTATAGATCCAAAATGTAACCGGATGGCCTTTTCACAATCATAGAAAATCCATGTCTATATTCCATACAAAATACCGATGACATTATGAAGCTTTTCAATCTCGTAACCTTATTTAAGCCACTCGGCAAGTTTTTTATTAGGTACTTAATTGTCCCGGTAATATAAAATTCTTAAAAAAATTAAATACTTTCACAGAAGGAGTGGCGAGAGCTGAAAGTTCCTGAGCCAAATTTGAACAGACAAGGTTCCATTATGAAGAGGCGGTGATAGATCGGGGGCGGCCGGCGTCCGCTCTCTACGTACAGTCCATGGTGCCATAGACATAATAGGAGAGGTATAAGATTGTAAGGCTGAAGATTGTCGGTTTCGGGCGACGTCATATCGTAACAGAGCCGTCTATGTATATTACTTTAGTCGAATATAGGTGTGATGCAAATTGTGATTTTAGATTAATGGATTAATTAAATATATTTTAGTATGACGTCATTTATTAGCTAGTTTTATTTACAATCCTAAAGTACCTGCCAGTGCCACACACCTTTTAAATACATACTATAAATCAATTGCCACATTTAACAATTACTATGTACACAAAACCACTGAATAACAGCTAGACTAACTCATATAATTACCTAATTACATATGGTAACGAAAACTGTTAAATCGCAGTGAATAAATATTATAAGCTAAATATTAATCGCTAGTAAACTATGCTAGAACTTTAAAACTACATAAGTAACCCAAGAAACTAAAAGAACAAATGACTAAGCCCGCGGATCAATGATGCCTGAATCTTATTGCATTCATGTTAGTGTACAGGTCTTAAAATATTTCACAGATGAACATGATACCGTATAAGGGTAAGGGGTATTGCAAATTTTATCTTAAAATCTCGGGCACAATAATAACCTAACAATAATAAGTATCTTTTAACTTAATGATTCTAAGGGCCTGTTTCACAATCTCCAGATAAACTTATCTGCCAGTTAAAATTATTGGTATCCTTTTTCGCCAGTCATATAAAAGAAAAGGACAGCAAACATTAATCTGACAGATATGCTTTAACTGGAGATTGTGAAACAGGCCATAAGACTAATATTTAGGTATAGTGTAAAAAACGTATGAATTAAATTTATTTAGTATTATTAAATACTAATTTTATCGATATGAGATTTCCACTTAAGCTTTCGTCAACAGTAATACCTAGGGGATTGTTAACCACGCTCTTTTTGTGTTTTGCCTAGATATTCTTTGTTTTTTAGGGATGCAATGATCAAGCAACATTTTCGAGATTTTCACTAGATGGCAGCACCGTGACGAGAGCTCTTTTTGACAGCAGCTGCCAAAATCCACCAATCAATAAAAAAATATGATCAAACATGATTGGTGGATTATGACCGCTAGACCTGTCGCCACGCTGCTGTCATTTAGTGAAAAACTCGATCGCGGAAACCCTCATTGTGTTATTAAAAGTTTTTAATAATGGTATTTTGGGGAGTTAATATAGAATATAATATAATAATAATAACGCTCCCAAAAAAATGCTCCCAGCCAGTTTGTTTTCAAAAAAGCCGTTCGTGCCTTTTTCGCTTGTGGAATTAAAGATTAGAAGTTTTGATTGATGAGTTATATATTTGTATATATGTACCAGTGTATGTATTGTTTTTTTATATATCGTATATTATGTATCTATATTGTATTCATTGAAGTTAAATCTTTGTACATCAAGATTTTATTTTGTGCGTTAAAGATTAAATAAATAAATAACGTGAGTAGTGTGTCTACTTAAAATAAACAAATCAAAATATTTATAACAATAATTTGATTTGTTGTTCAGTTGAACGTGATATAAGCCTGAAATAACAGATGTCGATATTTTTATCGTTCATCTGACAATTGTTACCCCTTGCCACGTTATCAATATCATTCTTGAAATCGTGATCGGCGTCATCGGCCCACTGCTCTTAGTTTCGTCTATATTTATCTATAGGCAGCTGGCTCAAATAACTTATCTGAAGTTAGGCAATACACTAGTGTCATAGCGGTGCACTGACGCGGCCGCGGTGGACATCTGACTCGACGGTTGGGCCTGGGCCACTGAAGCTTCTCACTACCCTGCTTCGCTCGCTATTTCGGTGCATAGGTTCTGGGACACTTAATTCCTTCCAGTCTTTCTGTAAACCAAAAAATACGAAAACTTAAAAATAAATTCTGCCTGCGATTTCTAGTGGCTGATCTAAGAGCCTAAATTACCTAACTATACTAAAGCCTGGCCAGAAATATATGATTATTGTCAAGAGGGCATATTCTCATTTATATGGCAAGAATTTAATTTTGTCAAAAAGTATATTTTTCTCTATGGTATGGTCATATCTTTATTTGTTTACCTGTCACACCTGTCAGCTTTTGTAAATGTTTCGTAGCGAAATAGTTTTATTACCGGAGCGTTTTATTTCCAATGGCTTATTAGATACATTATTTACGATGTTTTGTTCTTGACTATGCATAGTTTTGGGCATTTCTTGTCACTTATTATTTAATATTCAACTCTACTTACTATTGTTCAAGAAAACCGCATGACATGAGTGACAACTTGTCATTAAAAATATTGCCAGTGTAAGAAATTAGTTCCAATGAAATTCCGCAACATGGTGCATGATCATATATTTCTGGCCAGGTTTTAAAGAGCTAACGTCGTCATCAAACAAAGGAAATGGGTTCTAGTAATATAATCTATAATCTATTTCAACGCCACGCGCGGGAAAGCCATCCGTTGATCTATGTTGTTACTTCAGGTCAGCGTCTTATCTGATTCGTCTCGTCTTGATTTTCTGCACAAACTACCTTATTTTTCATCAACAAAATTTTTACTTTGGATTTTTAGTTTAGTGTCATCCACAAAGACGTGACTATCTTCTCTTGTTTTCATAATATTGTTAAAACCTTACAGACAACCTTTCGATTTTTCGCTAGTGTAGAGGTAGGTCTCCGAAACGTCAAATGCCATAAGTAGTTATTAAGTGGAATTCTAATTTTAACAATGTTGTGAATATATTGCAATACCCGATATTAATTATCGTAAATACCTATGAGTTACGAATTATTGGATGTGAATGCTTTAAAAGCGAAACTAAGAAAATTCTCCTTTGTCCGAATAAAACGGAACTACGCAACACTGCGGCGTGGTCAATATGTTTACAGTAGGTACGTAGGTTTATGTATTCAATATTATTTATTAGGTAATTAATAATAATTACAGCTGTATTTCAGAACCTCCGTAAAAAAAGCGATTGCCTTAATTTTGGAACCAACCCAAGGTTTTTATGGTTTTTTGAGCGTTTTCAGCGTCATCTGCACGCAGTTTTGTACATTTATCCTCGTGGCTCATATTGCTTAATAGACACTTACTTCAAGACAAGAAATCGAGCGCTATTTATAATCATATTTGGTCAACCTTTACCTACACTAGAAAATCTGAGACTCGAAATAATTATTATTAGGTAATACCCGCGAGTGGGTACTTTTTTAAATTGCTGCCTTTTCAGTAAACTTGATTTACGGTACGGAAAATAAAATATTTACCCATATTTCGTTATCCGGTATGCGTGAAATAAAATCAACCAAATCGTTATTCAGCTTTCTACTTGGATTTAAATGTTTTCTGGCGAATTTGTATGCACCTGTAAAATAAAAAAATAACTATAGAGAACTAAGTAAGCTTAAGTAACCTTCCACATAAATTTTACCACTTTAATTTTAAAATAAGGTGAAAGTTTAAAGGATTTTAGGTTACTAGTATTTAATAATAAGGTTAATAGTGTTTAATAATTTCTAAAATATATTTACCAAAAACAATCATCATGTAATTTATTGGAATAAAATAAATAGCAAACGATGCTCCACAAAGTAGAACCATTGTGACGTAGCTCAGAAACGGCACCTTAAACGTAGCGAGACTGAAAAAAACTCATTACTTTAAAAGGTTACGTGCACTCGTGTATGAATGTAGTCGCTACGTGCGATAGTTTCCGTCTTCAAGCACAAAGAGGCTTTTAATGTATTAGTATGTCTTACGAAAGTTTTAATCCAATAGCAGAAAAAATAATTTACATTCTTATTAGCATAGAGTAACAGGAGATAATATCCCTAAGATTTTTTTGTCCCAAAAGTTGTAGTGAAAATCACTACAAGTCAAGTACTCTTTGATTCAGTCATAGCTGTTAACCGCCAAACATGGAGCCAACAAACTGTTCTACAGTTTGGCGAAATTATGCATTTATATTATGTATGTGTTTTTCTTGGTAAAAATAAATTTAAAAAAAAGAACATTTGTGCTAGATGTCACATCTAATAGAATACATAATAAATCAATGCTTATTAGTGCAATATACTTACTTATAAAGTCTTTCCGCAAACGACACGATTAGTTCTATGTTATCGATTATTTTAAGAGATATTTCCGGTAGAGTCTTGATTTTTCCTGGTAAATTTTTATCATGCTGAAACGTTAAAAAGAAACAGAGTAAGTACGTAAATTATACAATTCTTACAACTTCTATTAAAACTATATCAAAAATACAGTAAACCAGCATAGAAAATTAAACCGGGGGCCCAATTCGACCAGGGGGCCGATTTTAGACAATCGAGCGCTCGAATTCAAATAATTTAACCTCGAATATAATCGCAAACAAGAGTTTGTCGCCATTATTTATGCATGGAAATAATAGTATAAATAATCATGATTTTAAATTACTATCGCTGTTATTTTAAAAACATCATTTCTTCGTTTTATTCAGAGTTTTAAACGTCATATTCGAGCGCTCGAATCTCAAAAATCGCCCCCCTGAACTAGTAGGTACTGAACATTCTCTTATTCTGTTATTTTTAAGAGTCTTCAATGTCATATGTACTTAGTTTGAGTGATTGATGACGATGATGACTATAAAAATATTCTAGTCAAGTTGTAAATACTAATAGTGGTCCAGATACTTTTCATTACGAATATAATTTCCATTGAAATATAAAATATGTATAAAATTAGCAGCGAAGATCAATGTTACACTGTCAATATTCTACATACCCTTTCACTAGTGTTCAGCAAGTTTGCATCACCATAGTTCCTATACGATGTTTCCAGTACTTTTTCATCTATAAAGAAAAGTAGGTTAAAACGAGTGATAAAACTGATAAGCAATGTATTCTTCTCAAATAGGAGTGTTCGAAAATATTCGCTTTATTGTAATTAAATTAAATTCTAAAATTAAATTAGTAAAAATATTTTGATTTTCATATTCTAAATTAAGCTCAGTTTGCAACCCGGAAATGTTTAAAATCTAACACACAAACTATTGACGGATGAAAACTATAACATAGCTGTCGATTACTACCTAAACTTCGGCCGATGAGTAAGTGGAAAACGAATGGAGCCAACAGAAGCAGCGGGATTGTCCACGGTTTGAAGTAGAACCAGAAGACCAGCCACCCGACCAGCACCAGCAGTGACAGCTCTTGGTTGTCCCATTCTAAAAACCGCCTGTAAAGAATGTAAACATACGTTTGTCATACATTTTCTTAATACCTACGAGAAGATCCGTAACGACAGGAATTTATAGGTATTTATCTAATCTTGACAGAATAAATAAATAAGCTTAAGTAGTTATAAACGTGTTGTAAATTTTGGACTCCGCTCTATCCTTGAGGCATTCATAAATCTATATGTATATAAAAACAAAGTCGTGTCGGTTACCCCATTTATAACTCAAGAACGGCTGAACCGATTTTAATGTTTGTTTTTTGGATTTATCATATCCATACTAATATTATAAATGGGAAAGTGTGTGTGTTTGTTTGTTTGTCCGTCTTTCACGGCAAAACGGGGCGACAAATTGACGTGATTTTGTAAGTGGAGATAGTTGAAGGGATGGAAAGTGACATAGGCTACTTTTTGTCTATTTCTAACCCCCCACTTTCCTAAAATGGGGGGTGGAAGTTTGTGAGGATTCCGGGGGGCAAAGGGGAACCGTGTTACCCCGAATTTAATGCGAGCGAAGCCGCGGGCAAAAGCTAGTAACAGAATAAATATTAAAATATTGGAGAAATAAAAAAAATGTAGTTGCTGGAACGAAGTTCGCCGGGTCCTCTAGTTAAGTACTTATATATAAAATGAAGTAGAGGTAACGGTAAACGAACTAGACCCTTACGAAATAAAGTTTTTTTTTTCAAGCAACTAATGGTCAATAGATATACCTACATAATATTTCGATGCCTTAGAACCAAGACATTACAACTAAATAATACCGAGAGTGTCCACTTGATTTACCCGGTTGTAAAAGATTTTATTCCCTCGTGATTCATTATTTCATTCATTCATTTATTTATTGATAAAATATAAATTTTACAAGTCAACTTATATATACATATTGCCAACAATGCCAGCACAAAATAGTAAAATTAATTTACACAATCATTTTCTATATTAATATTATTATTTAGTAGCCTTTTTTTCTACCAATACGGTTTATTCCAGCTATAAAGTTGTGATAGTAATGAGTGAGTGTTGGTTGTCACCTGACTTTAAGAATTCAACCAATCGGAGTCGCCATTGACAGGCGTTCCCCTCTGCAAAAACATATGACCAGTGGTCATACACATGTATTGACTGACGTTTATCTGACGTAGCTATTTGTACGTTACGTACGAATAGCCATACATTTGACGTTCCCCTCCCCCGCAAAAATCGGCAGACTTTTTTTTGTATCGGAAATGACAGACATGGCTACTCCATCCGGGTTGAATTCTCTTAGTCACCCGACGATGTATATATATATATATAGACTAAGAGCTGGCCGCGTCAGATTTGACACAATAATAAGAGCAACGAAACCCATCTGGTAGCTATTCATCGGTGGAGGTCAGAGTGAGAAACTAGCAAAACACTTCAATTGAAAGAAGTACTACCAAAATAGGTATAAACTGCTGATGTTGTCTCATAGAGGACAGGGCCTATATTTTAACATTAGAACAAATGCTTATTGCATACCTATCTATAACAATTGCTGTTATTTAAAAATGTGAGATCTTAAAGTAGGTTAGATTTGACTTGGCCAATCCAATAAAGCAAAGAAATAGCGTTTAATACTTGTTCATAATGTTATTTTGTTCCTATAAATACATATTTGGATTTTGCCTAGAACTTGGCACTCATTTAGATCACCATTCTTTTTGCGACGAAGCCCACAAGCATAATTTTTGTATTGAACTTGGCTCTCCTTTTTTACATTAATTTTTTTGGTGGGATATCATTACTTTTTGTAAAGAAAACTAGGCAGGTATTGAGATTTAATGTTTTTTCTTGCGTTTCCGCTGCATGGTTTTCTTTTTTATGCTATTGTCTACATTCTCTTTACTTCTATTCTGTGTATAATTATGTGGTGCCGCGCACCGCCGACGACACACCGTTGGCCGGTCGTTTAGCGCGTATTACAAGTTTTTTTGTATGGAGACACCACTTATTTTTTGACATAACTTTATTTTTCTATTTCTGTTATATAGCAAATACAATAATACATATATTGGGATAGTTTCAAATATCTAATATATAGCAAATACAATAATACATATATTGGAATAATTTCAAATATCTGCTTGTAACGGTTCAATTAACGATACAATTAAAAAAAAAGTTGTATGGGACCCCCCCCCCCCCCCTATTTTTTAACTTTTTTTATTTTTAGTTTTTTTCCTACGCTTACACACAATTACCGAGCTGGATTCCAAATTTCATCCTTCTAGATCATCTGGAAGTAGGTTAGGTTTAGGTACTATATGTCAGTCAGTGCTAAAATTTACGACTTTTTGACCTTCATATCTTTATAACCGTTTGAGCTAGCTTCATGACATTTGGGCTTCTAGATGTCCTTATATATGGATATAATTAAACACATGTAGTTTTATGTGTTTACGTTAAAGAGGTTTTGAGTTATAGAAGGGTCAAAAGTGGCACCAAGTGGTTCGTGTAATATACACTTGGCGCTGGCTAGCCCGTTCCTTTGCTTGAACTTGGCTAGCGTGTCTAGATATGGATAGTATGGCAATCTAACTGAGGGGTTTCTTTGCTTTCACTTTTGTGTTAAGATATTACCTGACGAAGCCAGCTCTTCGTCTAATATTCTTAGCACTGCCATTCCATATGGTGACATGACAGATTACAAATTTTAAGCCACGGGTGTACAAGAGGATTAATATTGTAATAAGTAGGGAGATAATAAAGATTATAAAATCAACTTTATATTGATATATTGTTCACTATCTAGATATTCGACCTTCCCATAAACAACGATAATATGATATCGTTAGAATACCTACACTTTGGACTTTATAATAAATCCTGTTCCAATTACATTCACAGATAATACAAAAATAAGGGCGAAGCAAACCTATATATAGATAGGCCTTGACCGCTAAATTGCTTGATACGACCAGGCGTAAAGAGCAAGAGTTCTCTCAGCAGGTATTCTGCCGTCAACCGTCATAGCTTTAACATTACGTGTAAAATATACAAGTATGCCTCATTTTTCGGTGATTTGGTGCCGCAACCAAAGCAAATATATAAATAAACAAAATGCTAACATATCGTATCACAATTACGAAGTTCAGTAACGGTACATGTATTAAGAATAGAATAAGAATAAGAATACTTTTATTCAGGACGCTTGGTAATACAAAATAAAATAAACATCAAATTGTTACAGGAACATTTTAAACAAAGCGTCACTGAAAGGGTTTCCACTCAGCTTAGTGTTAAGGTATCCTAGGGATATCTTAACGCTGATCTTCCGTGGAAACCTTTTCAAAAGAGCACAACTGAAAATTATATCAAAGGAAAACCTTATTTTCTTTTTTATAATTTTCAAGTTCAAGTGCTGCTTCTGAACATCTTCGTATCTGAGGGGTTATCCGCCCTTTTTTTATTTTTTCGCTTAACTTCTTCTAGGTTTATTTAACTAGCTGATCCAGCGAACTTCGCACCGCCAACTACAACTCACTTCACTCTCACTTCGGGAAGATAACCACCTCGCGGTAATATGGCCTACTTTAGACTCTTGTCAAACAATCTACTATTTTAAGTGTTTGACCGGCAGCTTAAGGATATATAAGAACGCCATGCCATGAAATTAAAAAAAAACATGTAACAGTAGATTACTTACTTAAGGAATAAAGAAGGTAAATAAAAAAATAAAAAAAATTGTATAGCAGTCACATTGCGGGCTGTTTAATTTTTTACGGTTAATATTTTCTATGCTTATCTCTATGATAAGCAAAGGTCATCTAAATGTACCTCTTGTATTCTATGCTAACCAGTAAACTTTGAAGATTCGCCCGTACTTAATTTACACACTGTTGTATTCATATGTTGTTGTTATTACGTAGGAATGATATGAATTATATAGCAAATGAGCAAGCCTAATTTCACAAAACAGAATTAAGCTGCTTAGCTCATTAGCCTCAGCTAACTTTATCTCATTGGTTACGGTTTCTAAATACAAAAAACAAAATAAATGAGGTTGAAGTAAGGTCAAGTGATAATAATATAGGTATCAGACTAGCCAATTGATCTATTAAACTAGTAAGTAATTAAACTATGTGGATTGGACTTTGCACATGTACTTAGACGCACATGCACTCCACTAATCTACTTAAAGGTCAAAGGTGTCGTCAAAGGTCAAAGGCGACCCTGGTGAAGGTCAGCCACATTAGGAAAAAAGCTAGGCCAGTTGAATCGCCACTTTATTTGAAAAACACGAAAAACTGAAAAGTAAACCACAGATAATCCTCAAATAAATGAAACAGAAATGATGTTTTTTTTTAAGAATAATCTTATTCGCTCAAGCGTGTGGTTTATGCAGTGATAGTGATACTTAGGCACCGACCGAAGAACACCGTGAGATTTCTCTGGAAAGAAATGGACATAAACTATAATATTTTATTTAATACCGGTTCCTCGGTGTTGCACGGTCGGTCCTGATCACTTATATGCCATGCCTAAACTGACAGCTTGCAAGCATTTCAATGTGGTAAATAAATAGATATGTACCCTAATAATGATACGATATTTCATTGCACTTGTGTGTACCTAGTAATAAATCACTTACTTGTACGATTCGTCAGCTGTGTGCATAAAATCAAACAAGTCTTGTATGAAAATAACGTTTTTATACACAACATCAATGTCCAGTTTTTTTGGTTTTTCTATATATCTTACTTCCTTGGGAGAAAATAACTTCAGTGCAGCTTTAACCTGTAACATATTTAATAATAAGTACATATACAAAACCAAAAACAATTGTTTCTAATTATTTCATAATAATATAATATAATAAATATAAACCCTTTATTTCAAATCGAAAACTACAACAATTTGTGCATTATACTCGCATTGTATGGATGTAAAAAAGAAGAAGTTTATCGTAGAGCGCTACAAGAACATTAAAGTTCATTAATTTTCAATTTTTATACCTCGACGGTGGCAAACAAGCCTGATCGTAAGCAGCTACCGAAGCCTATGGACGCCTGCAACTCTACAGTCCACATGTGTCACATGCGCGGTGCCGACCCTCTAATATAAGTATAATAAAGGAGGTTTCGGTGTTGACGGCTAAAGAATAAGAGCGTACCGGCACCGGGAGAGAGTAGGGTATATAGGTAGTCTAGTCTAGTACTATTTGGCTGTGGCTTAATATGTTCAATTTTAGTATAAAGTTGAAGGTACTCACTGGACTCCAAACTATAGACATTTGCAATAATATTCTTGGATGATTCCCTTTCGCACTGTTCCTTTTATTTTTATCTTTGAGTGCGAACCACCGCAACTCGCCATTCGTGATCCTAAATAAAGGTATGGACACTTTCCCCACGTGCTCGATACCGAAGGAACTTTTGAGCGAGTTGTCTTTTATTTTCACGTCCAGTGTTGAGGTTATATCATAAACGTCACTGAAACAAAAGAAATACCCTGATAGCTGAATAACAAAAAATCAGTCCCTAGATGGCACCGCAGCGCAGCCCATACTACTACTGATGTGCAAGTTGCGAAAAGTTTCAAAAAAGTTGGAAAAGTTCTCGAAAATTTGCAGAAACTATGACACGATATATAAGAAATTCAAATTTAAGAAACGGAAAATTTCAATCCTCATAAAAAATTATGAGAGAAGTTTCCGATAATTTCTTATCCGATAAATTCCGCAATTCTGGAAAGTTTTCGTCGGCAGCCGCACATCAGTGCCTGATACCGAAAACAGAAAGTATAATAGGAACACGAGATAGATAAATGTGTATAGACATTTTGCAGCAGGTGATTGGTTCACAGTAGGTACTCACAATGTATATCGTTTGTTCCATACAGGTTCGCTGCTACAATTCACACTGTGTGTTTGCACTCGCTGGTTGTGTAATTCTAAGGTGCAGTATGCATTTGGTTTAGAGCTCAAGCCTCGTGCCGCAACGGCAGTCACATGTAGTTGCCCGACTAATTTCAGGTCGCACTGAAATGTTTGTTGTTGTATTTATTTATAGTGACGATATAGTCCTTAAGTCCAGTCCCATGACATCCCTGAGTAACATGACATCCCGATAAAATGCAAGGCACACGATCGGGAAAGTTGTGTTGAGCGAGAATCAGTAGATAATCGCAAAAAAATTGCCGGATGTTTGAGAATATCCATACGACCATACGACGTGACTTTATTTAATGATTCCGTCGACAAGTTGGTACATCATTATCATTACCCTCACTTACCCTAGATTGTAATGTTAACAGATTAGTGAAATTTTCTTTTATATCCTACTATCTATTCTGTTACCACCACGACTGATGAGTCGTTAATCTTTAGCAATTGATCATAGTTTGTTCAATCATGCGCATTTAACATGATTCTATCACTTTATACCTAGACTAGAAGTGAAAAAATCATTTTTGAAGGACTTTGGGCCAGACATGACTTGGCAGACTTTTTATTATTAAATACACTATTATTTCAAAGCGTTTACAATAATTTTCGTCAAAATGTCGTATGACGCAGGAAAAAGTAACCGGTCATGCACTATCCCTTCTACCATCCATACACTATCCTACCTAACATACTTACTTTACTCTTTGCACTATCCGTTCACCATCTTTGACAACGTCTGTCAAGTACTTCCGACCATTTCAGAACTGGCAGACTTATGTATACTCCCTTTACGATTAATAAATTGGGCTAAATGACGCCATGTGTCTCGTACTGATGTCACATGACGTAAATATAGCCATAATATTTTTCCCGGAATTCAGGATTTTCTCGAACTTCCGGACAATTTTTTTGGCATTATCTACTAATTCTCACTCAGCATAACTTTCCCAATCGTGTGTGTGTAGATGTTATCGTGATATCATAGGTATATGGGACAGGTCTTAAGGACTAATACACAAAGTGCAGTGAAGTTGAAGAAACTTTGAAATTATCCATAGTGATGCAGAGGATCAATTTTACTTGAAAATGTGACAGAAAAATCCGTTGAAATTCTGGTATGAATATTTAGATGAGAAGTGACTTGATGCTACTTCTTGTACTATCTCTCGACAAAATGTGAATGTAAATAACTCACGGTTTTATTTTTCAACGAAAAACCTGAGTCGGGTGTTTCATCAGCCGTCGGGCAGGCGTCGTCGCGAACTGTGCACATAGTAACGCACAGATGGATTTCACCGAAACCGTCGTCCAACTCCAGGCGCAGCTCATGTGTCCTTTCCTTGTCCAACGTGGTCAAATCTACCACACAGCTGCAAACACAATCATTAGTGCTCACTTAAACCGCCTGTCATAGTTTGCTTTGAATTTAATTTGCTTTTAATTTGCGTTGTCATTTTGTGATAAATTGTATAAATAGTTTGGGAAGTTTAGTAGGTAGTTCCTTGCTAAGTTATTGGACTTATTGGTGGCTGAGTAAATATCATACTCGTATTGTCAATTTTGGTTGATGCAACTGGTCGATTATATCCCAGCCAGGCTGGGGCCAAAGACATCCCGCCTACAGCAATGGTATGAGTGCAAGGCTTCTTGGTTTATTAAACTTAAAACACACCATATAATAGTTTACCACTGCTGGTTTAGACACAGCCCACAGACTCACACCCTGCATCAATATTCTACAATCACTTAAATGCGCTTAGGAACATGGAAGTAATTTGTGAGTACACGATAAGTACCTGCCCATAAAATTCTTCTGTTTGTCTTTATCCCATAGAGAGACCTTTAAGATATGGTCCCTGTGAAGATGGAGTTGAAACCGTTCCTTCCATTCAGGCTGCTGCGATCTAGCAACGGACTTCGTCTTATGTGTCTCAGTTCCCAATCTGTCAAAATAACCAGTTATCAACTTTAGTGCACCTTAATCTTATCAAAATTACGTCTCCACTTATACATATAATATTTGATAAGTACCTGATTTTACAGTACATCGAACTCTTATCCAAAGTTTTTGGAAGAGCTTTGGCTTCTACGATCATAACTGTGACCAACGTGGTCCATCTCTTCCTTTTGCTGAACTCTCTGATATAATCAACTTGTGATTCCTGAAATAATTGGAGAATTATGCATTGTGTTGTTTGCGTCACAATAGAAAGCTCGAGTTCGGACTTCTAGTGATTGATCAATAGGTATTGAGTATTCAAGACCAGTAAGCATTGAAACGATCATTTGTACAAAGTAAGTAAAATATTTACCTTTCCAAAGGTAGAGACGCTTCTCACTGATGACACAGATTTATTCCTGATTGCCCTATTCGGGACTACCGCGTTTAAATAAGTACTTGGACGCCACCTTCCCAAGAAAAAAAGACATTCACAGTATTATAGAAATGAAATGTGTATAAGGCTATGTTAACTTTTATCTGTACTCGCAATATCATTAAAGTCACAAGTAGTTATTACAAAAATAATGATACTAAGTGGGTAGTTAACTAATTGGAATTACATGCTGAATGGTCTTGGTCTATTTCGATAGACTATGCCACTATCGCTGTCCTGACTGGTGACATCTGACAGGCGGTGTCCTAAGCCTCCATTAGGTATGGTAGTAATAGGATCTTCCTGCTCCATCTCCCGGATGTAATATTACGTTCACTATCTAATAATCAGTGAGCGACACATTAAAACAAAGCGTCCGTCTTGAGTAATACGAGTCAATCGAGTGCTTTAATGATTTAATATTTGTTTCTATTCAAGCAACAACTGATAAGCACAGCGGCTAATCGAGTAATTGATACCAACTTTAAATAAACTATTCATAATTTATCAGCACAATGTCAATTTTTATCATTGACTGATACTCAAAACAATATGTTTATTTTATTAATTACAATACGACAACGACAGACGATTCCATGCAAATTGAATAGTATGAATTTTAAACTAACTACCTAGACTCTTCCAGGTAGACACAACATCAGCATCAGAACGATACCTAGGTACATTCAGCAGCAGAAGTAGTACTTTACTTTTTTTAGAGTCCTAACTAGCATCCTAATTAGGATCCTAACTAGTTTTCATAGCAAATTTACTTGCTAAATGCGGTTAAACTTGGCTAAATTTAGAAACTAAATCATTTAGGAAGCTAACTAGGACAAGTGTAACAAGCCTTTTAAGAGGGTACGGTGTTAAAAATGAGCAAGGCACGACTTTATTGTTAAGAGAATAAGAGCGTTCCAAGGTCATTTTCAACACCTCGCCCGCCGAGCTACTTCTGCTGCTGACTGTACATGCTAGGATCTACATGCATGCTACCTAAGATCAAATACCCATTTGACAAAACCAAACTGACTATAATCGAACCTATTTCAGCTATTAAAGCTCTCCAAGAGCAAGTGCATGTTTAGAGTAGGTAGTCTTGAGACAACATAACTAAATACTTTATAAAAAACCGGCCAAGAGCGTGTCGGGCCACGCTCAGTGTAGGGTTCCGTAGTTTTTCGTCCGTCACAGTAAGTGTCCCCACTTAAGAGTTAAAATAACACCGCCATGTAGGATATGATATGAGCGTTCTACGTACAGCGACATCTATCGGCAAATTAAGTAAACTATTGCGCGCGAGCTTAAAGTATGGAAGATGATTTTTATGGGATAATTCTTTATTGCGTGAACCGATTTTCACCGTTTTTACTTTATTTGAAAGCAAGTCTATTCATTGTAATTTTGTAGAAATTACAGGTACAATACACACCTGCTTATACGGTTAAATTACAAACTTAGTTCAGAAATAATTTTGAATTTTTTTTTCAAAAACTATTAAACCTATCAAGTTCAAAATAATTTTCCTAGAAAGTTTTTATAAAGGTTTACTTTTCAGATTTTTTTTCATATTTTTAAAACTTATGGTTCAAAAGTTAGAGGGGGGGGGGGCACATTTTTTTTTACTTCTGGAGCGATTATTTCCGAAAATATTTACATTATCAAAAAATGATTTTAGTAAACCCCTATTCATTTTTAAATACCTATCCAACAATATATCACACGTTAGGGTTGAAATGAAAAAAAAAATCACTCCCCACTTTACGTATAGGGGAGGTACCCTAATAAAACATTTTTTTCCACTTTTTATTTTACCACTTTGTCGGCGTGATTGATATACATATTAGTACCAAATTTCAGCTTTCTAGTGCTAATGGTCACTGAGATTATCCGCGGACGGACGGACGGACGGGCAGACATGGCGAAACTATAAGGGTTCCTAGTTGACTACGGAACCCTAAAAAGAACCGATTTCACATAGCCTCCACCTTTCCAAAAGCAAATGCCCGAGCTACTATATAAAATACTGAAAACACTGTAGGTTTTCCTATAATATTTAAATAGTTCCCTCGATTTCTCCAGGATCCCATCATCAGATCCTAACCTGATGAGAATGGGACGAACTGTGAAGTAAATATATACAAGGTGAAACAAAACCAAAGCCAAATAGCACTAGACCCTACTCATAGAGTGTTGTGTTCCTGCTGGTCAGTAAGGTTGCCAAAGAGCTAAAAGAGGGCCCAGTGTGTTGACGATGAGGGAGCCTCTTGTTCCTTTAGCCGTCAACACAGTGAACCCTCCTTTTTGTAAAGGGTCGGCAACGCGCATGTGACACCTCTGGAGTTGCAGACGTCCATAGGCTACAGTAGATGCTTACCATCAGACGGACCGTATGCTTGTTTGCCACCGTCGTAGTATAAAAACGTCGTAGACTCCTTAGACTTTTTAGACTTTTTAGACTTTTTAGACTTTTTAGACTTTTTAGACTTTTTAGACTTTTTAGACTTTTTAGACTTATTAGACTTTTTAGATTTTTTAGACTTTTTAGTATTTTTTTTCGTCCAAAAAATTATTCTCCTACTTTTTCTTAGTGGCAATAAAATCCAGCTGTTTTAGAATTATCGGTGAACATACATTAAAAAATAAAACAAAGATCCCGACGAATTGAGATCCTCCTCCTTCAAAGTCTTTAATTCGGTTGTAAATATACAACATAACACAATCAAAATACGACAAAACTCGAAATCCGCCGGACAGTTTTGATATTTGGTGTGTATGTTGATTAGAGGTCCCGTTTTATAGTCCACGCCATTTGACATTTGAGGACCTCGAGGAACCGCCAGTACCTTGGAAAATGTCTGAATAAATTCGCTTTTCGCTCCGAACCTACGCACTATATTAAAATATGATCTAGGACATAATTAAAGCTCATCGAATTCTACATAGGAACATCGTACTCTTTTGCTGAAAAATGCACCTCCTTAGAGCTATCACTTGAGGAAGTGAAGTGTATCGTCAATGCCTTTCCAGGGGATATTTGCATGATATGAAACTTGTGAGAATACAAAGTTTATTTATGGTTTTGTATGTCAGCTACACCAATTTCAACATTTTAACCGACTGCGACAAAAACAGTAAGTAAGGTAATGGTTTCAAAACTGAAAACTGAATACAGCCTGTAGCCTAGGATGCTAAGCGGATTTCTACAAGTGACATATCCCTTAATTCCACTTGATCTGAACAATGAATCCACACTTATATATCTAAAAAAAACAATATGGCGGCCGCAAGAGGTCACCAAATATAAAATAATGTTTTTTTCCTTGGTGCCTAAACTATTGCGCGGATTTCAACGAAAGATACACCAGGAGGTCTGTAATCAACACACCAGTGCCATGCAATGCAAAATTTCTAAAATGTATGCAGGATAAATCACTAAGACTAAATAATTTGATGATAAACCCCTACTTTTGCTCTTAATTAGAGGTCAACCAATAGTGGCAGCAATGAAACTCGACACCTATTTTCTCTGGGATCCTAGTATGCATGTCTGAAAACAAGAGCTTCGAGGACCACCAGAGTCAGTTGCCATCATGCAAAGTGTATCCATTTTTAGGGTTCCGTAGTCAACTAGGAACCCTTATAGTTTCGCCATGTCTGCCCGTCCGTCCGTCCGTCCGTCCGCGGATAATCTCAGTGACCGTTAGCACTAGAAAGCTGAAATTTGGTACTAATATGTATATCAATCACGCCGACAAAGTGGTAAAATAAAAAGTGGATTTTTTTTATTTATTAGGGTACCTCCCCTATACGTAAAGTGGGGAGTGATTTTTTTTTTCATTTCAACCCTAACGTGTGATATATTGTTGGATAGGTATTTAAAAATGAATAGGGGTTTGCTAAAATCATTTTTCGATAATGTAAATATTTTCGGTAATAATCGCTCCAGAAGTAAAAAAATATGCGTCCCCCCCCCCTCTAACTTTTGAACCATAAGTTTTAAAAATATGAAAAAAATCTCAAAAGTAGAACTTTATAAAAACTTTCTAGGAAAATTATTTTGAACTTGATAGGATCAATAGTTTTTGAAAAAAAATTACAAAATAATTTCTGAACTAAGTTTGTAATTTAACCGTATAAGCAGGTGTTTATTGTACCTGTAATTTCTACAAAATTACAATGAAATGACGTGCTTTCAAATAAAGTAAAAACGGTGAAAATCGGTTCACGCAATAAAGAATTATTCCATAAAAATCATCTTCCATACTTTAAGCTCGCGCGCAATAGTTTACTTAATTTGCCGATAGATGTCGCTGTACGTGGAACTCTCATATCATATCCTACATGGCGGTGTTATTAACTCTTAAGTGGGGACGCTTACTGTGACGGACGGAAAACTACGGAACCCTACACTGAGCGTGGCCCGACACGCTCTTGGCCGGTTTTTTAGTTTTTTTGTACGCTTACAAAAAATTTAATCGTTATGCAATGAATGTGTGTGTATGGCAAACGAAACTTCATTTAATTCCACACAAATAGGTGTCGAGTTTCATTGCTGCCACTATTGATTGACCTCTAATTAAGAGCAAAAATAGGGTTATATCAACTAATTATTTAGTCTTAGTGATTTATCCTTCAAACATTTTAGAAATTTTGCATTGCATGGCACTGGTGTGTTGATTACAGACCTCCGGTGTATCTTTGATTGAAATCCGCGCAATAGTTTAGGCACCAAGGAAAAAATATGATTTCATATTTGGTGACCTCTTGCGGCCGCCATATTGTTTTTTTTTAGATATATAAGTGTGGATTCATTGTTCAGATCACTTGGAATTAAGGGATATGTCACTTGTAGAAATCCGCTTAGCATCCTAGGCTACAGGCTGTATTCAGTTTTCAGTTTTGAAACCATTACCTTACTTACTGTTTTTGTCGCAGTCGGTTAAAATGTTGAAATTGGTGTAGTTGACATACAAAATTATAAATAAACGTTAACTTTGTATTCCCACAAGTTTCATATCATGAGAATATCCCCTGGAAAGGCATTGACGATACACTTCACTTCCTCAAGTGATATCTCTAAGGAGGTGCATTTTTCAGCAAAAGAGTACGCATGTCTCTATGTAGAATTTAATCAGCTTTAATATTGTCCTAGATCATATTTGCATAGAGTGCGTAGGTTCGGAGGGAAATGCGAATTTATTCAGGATGGAGGACATTTTCCAAGGTGCTGGCGGTTCCTCGAGGTCCTCAAATGTCAAATGGTGTGGATAATAAAACGGGAATATTCCGTAGTCAACTAGAAACCGTTATAGTTTCGCCATGTCCGTCTGTCCGTCCATCTGTCTGTCCGCGGCTTGGCTCGGAGACCGTTTATACTAGAATAATACAGTTAAAGTGTACACATGTCATTTTTGCGGCAAATTATGTACATCAATGAAACTTTGCTTTATAACTTTATCTTGGCACTAGGAATGAGAATCTGCTGAGTCCTACGAAAAATTAGACGTCCTACGCCTTTGTGTGTGTCGGACCACGCATAATTGAGAGTTCCGTACCTTCGATGAAATAAGAAAGAAGTAATACCAAAAGGTCGTATCTGCATATGGAAAAGCTTTTTGGAAATGGCTCAAAAAGTCAAAAACTCGAAAATGACTTAACCCATAATATTTAAATTCATTTTATAGAAAGTAAGTGTTAAGGCGCATCTTCTTGGTTGTTTTCATATTTTTGTTCAAAAGTTAGGGGGGGAGGATATCTCCAATCTTTTAGACTTTCGAAGTGATTATTTCTGTAAAAAATCACTAAATCAAAAAATGTTTTAAGTAACCTTAATGTTATTTTTAACCAACTTCAAGACTTCAAAAGAGAAGTTTTTTAATTCGGTTGTATGCTTTTTAGGGTTCCGTAGTCAACTAGGAACCCTTATAGTTTCGCCATGTCTGCCCGTCCGTCCATCCGTCCGTCCGTCCGCGGATAATCTCAGTGACCGTTAGCACAAGAAAGCTGAAATTTGGTACTAAATATGTATATCAATCACGCCAACAAAGTGGTAAAATAAAAAGTGAAAAAAAATGTTTTATTAGGGTACCTCCCCTATACGTAAAGTGGGGAGTGATTTTTTTTTTTCATTTCAACCCTAACGTGTGATATATTGTTGGATAGGTATTTAAAAATGAATAGGAGTTTACTAAAATCATTTTTTGATAGTGTAAATATTTTCGGAAATAATCGCTCCAGAAATAAAAAAAAATGTGCCCCCCCCCCCCTCTAACTTTTGAACCATAAGTTTTAAAAATATGAAAAAAAACACAAAAGTAGAACTTTATAAAAACTTTCTAGGAAAATTATTTTGAACTTGATAGGTTGAATAGTTTTTGAAAAAAAATTACAAAATAATATCTGAACTAAGTTAGTAATTTAACCGTATAAGCAGGTGTTTATTGTACCTGTAATTTCTACAAAATCACAATGAAATGACGTGCTTTCAAATAAAGTAAAAACGGTAAAATTCGGTTCACGCATTAAAGAATTATCCCATAAAAACCATCTTCCGTTCTTTAAGCTCGCGCGCAATAGTTTACTTAATTTGCCGATAGATGTCGCTGTACGTGGAACGCTCATATCATATCCTACATGGCAGTGTTATTTTAACTCTTAAGTGGGGACACTTACTGTGACGGACGGAAAACTACGGAACCCTACACTGAGCGTGGCCCGACACGCTCTTGGCCGGTTTTTTAATGTTTGTTACTCCATAACTCCGTCATGTCTAAACCGATTTAGAAAATTATTTTTTTGATTGTAAGTATATACACACAGATGGTCCCGTTTTTGTCAAAACGCAGTTCTGATGATTGCATCCATGAGGAATCGAGGGAACTCCTCAAATCGTAAAGGCATAGATGTACTTATAGTGATTGTTGTATTTTTATCAACAAATCAACCATTTTCATCCGAAAAATTATATTTTATGAAGTGGAACTACTGATGATGACCAGAACGGAAGTCTTCAACGTCGCATATATGTTCAAGTTAGCGATGTGTCTTCGCTGTGTTTGTTAAGCAAGTTAGATTTTCAAGACAATTTTTTTCCTTTCATGGTATGGAATCTAAGAGTGCACCATCTACAATAATCTTTCACCACAAAAATTATTAAACACCTATCCATTGATGTGCCACATGTTGATACTTAGTAAAAAAGTTGTTTTGGCAATAAACTTCATATCTCGCATAAATATACATACATCCTATAAGGATGGGTCAGGGGGCCGATTTTTGACAATCAAGCGATCGAATTTAAAGAAGTCAACCTCAAATATAATCGCACACAAAAGTACGGTAGTAAGGTAAATGTACGCTTCAGCGAACGTGCCGTATCGCCGAATATATTCCATTTTAAGCTATAAGTCGATTACTTACAGCAGATACTACGTTGTGATATTTTTTTCTGTGAGCTACATACCTACCCCTACGAATACGCGTCAGAGACGGCCATGTTGGGGCTCAGTTGCGACATGACAACTGATCTAGTCGGTCGAGTGCCACTTTGTATGGGCGCCTTTAACAAAATCGTTAAGAAATCGCGTGCACTTCTTAAGATCATAGAATCGTTTAAAACTATATGTGGGTTCCAAATTGTGGAATTAGAGTGGTGTTATTTAATAAGTTTATGTATTTTGGCATTTTAAGTGAATTTAGTGCAGTTATATTCTCAGAATTTGAGATAAATGTGAATCCGGTGATGTGTGACCCAACTTTTTGACTGGATGGTTTAACCGAACAGCGTACGGAATCAGGGAAAGCGTATGTCTTTGAAATTATTTTTTTACTGATTTATTATAAGCTATTAATATAAACTTGTTGACTTTTCAAATAATGAAAAGTATTTGTAATTTTATGAGCATTTACCGAACATCTGTAGACAGCAAAGACTATAGTAAATCCGCGTTTGAAATCTTATAGTTTTACGACTTTTTGAGTTAAAAATAAGCCTTTCGACAAAGCTATCTTTAATATTTTTTTATAGTTATTTTACGGCAATATTAGTGAAGACTAAATACATGAACGGATTCGTAATCCTTCTAATTATTAGTTTCAATGTTAAATTTGTGGTTATGTCACAATTGTTGCAATTTAGGTACTATTTTCAAAATTTGTTCGCGTATTAGGTTCCACATATTTTGTATGGTTTATTTACCGAACGCGCGTTCGGTAAATCGTGCCCATAGTCTCTGCTACCGAATTCGTATCTGCCTCGGCCTTGTTTGTATTCGATAGACATTAAAATATCATCCTTATTTCTTTCACAGCTAGGTCGACATTATTATATAAATGTATTATTTTTTCTGCCTATTTATAAAGGCCAGCGCTTCTAAACATTTAAACATGTTCATGGGCCTGCTGTTGATAGGTCGTTTTGTATAAAGAGAAATTGTATAATAATAAAATAAAATATTAAATTGTGTTTTTTATATTTTTAGATAAAATTTAACTTTTGAATTAATATTGTAAAAACTTCTATTACGTAAACACCCCAAAAAACGATGATGATGTTTATGTAATATATAAAAATAATGGTTAGGTATTTTGAATAAATATAAAAAAAATAAGGTTACTTTTGTTTTGTATGAAGTAATTCAGTAATGTATGGAGACGCAAATTTAGCGCAGTTAGATGACATTATCTAAACAGTGAGACAGTTTAAGTTTGAGAATCGCTCAACACCAAATTCCCATACATTTTTCTTCTAGATCGGTAAAGTGGTCACCGGATTCGGTAATATATGCAAATCATGTTTCTTAGTTCGCTTAATGGTACAAATCAAGTAAGGCGGTCTAAAAAACTTTAAAAATATTTTTTAAATATGTCTAACTTTACAAATAATTTCTAAGTGCAATAAAATGATTACAAATGTATTTAAGTTACCAGTATAGTATTGACAATAACCGTATGAAAATGCCAGACCTTATTAAAAAATGAAACGTACATCCAGGTCTTAAGCGTTCGTGGAAACGTACATTTACCTTACTATTAGTTATTCTGTGACAAAAGTTTATCGCCATTATTTACGCATGAAATTAATAGTATAAATAATCATGATTTTAATTTACTATCGCTCTTATTTTTAAAACATTATTTCTTCGTTTTATTCACAGTTTTAAATGTCATTCGATTCAGCGCAAAAAAATTGATAGAAAATGACACCGGCCCATAACCCCCCAATGGAGGTAGGACCACTAAATTTTGATAGGACTCGGCAGATCCTCATGTCTAGTGCCAAGATAAAGTTAATAAAAAAGTTTCATTGATGTATCTACATATTTTGCCTTGAAAATATACTATTTTCCCTTTGAGAATTCAACCCGGTTGAAGTAGCCATGTCTGTCATTTTCTATACAAAAAAAGTCTTTCGATTTTTGCGGGGGAGGGGAACGTCAAATGTATGGCTATTCGTACGTAAAGTACAAATAGCTACGTCAGATAAACGTTAGTACATACACATGTATGACCACTGGTCATATGTTTTCGGCAGATGGGAACGCCTGTCAATGGCGACTCCGGTTGGTTGAATTCTCTAAGATTTTTCCTGCGCTAGAAAGCTGATAGGTAGAGTTACCTATGTATGTGTAAAAGTTACGCCGACAAAGCAGTAATATAAAACTTTTTTTTAAAATTGGGTACCTACGTAGGTACCTCCCGTACACATGAAGTGGGGGTGATTACCTGACACATCGTTGGGCGCAGGCGATCGAGACAAAGGGTGAAGCATTGGCAGTTAGTTTGGATATTGCGAAGGCCTTTGATCGGGTATGGCACAAAGCACTTCTATCGAAACTTCCTTCTTATGGGCTTCCCGAGAAATTGTGTGAATGGGTCAGTAGCTTTCTTGCAGACAGACGCATCAAGGTCGTAGTTGACGGTGAATGCTCTGACTCCATGTCTGTGAATGCTGGTGTCCCCCAAGGCTGCGTGCTATCACCCACGCTGTTCCTTCTGCATATCAATGACATGCTGCAGATTAGCGGCATACATTGTTATGCAGACGATAGTACGGGTGATGCCTACTACACCGGCCGAACCAACATTTCTCGGGAGAATGTCATTGAGAGCCGGGACAAACTTGTGTCTGAAGTTGAGACTTCCCTTAAAGAAGTTTCAGAATGGGGTCGACTAAATTTAGTCCATTTTAACCCATAAAGCTCTATAAATGGAGTACGCTTCGCCTCATCTTTCCAAACAAAAAAGTCTGAGGGGGGCGAGGTAGCACGCATGTGATGTTTTCAAGTCAAAGGTATATCGTTGTCGGTTGTTAATACAGTTTATTTCTAAATGTTTTTTTATGGCAGCAACGCTTTATTGACAACCGACAAAGATGTACCTTTGACTTGAAAACACCAAACATATTTGACATATTCTTTTTATACTTCATAACACTAAATGGAGCAATAGATACTCGACTGTACTAATGTTAACATATGGTTCATTATTGGATGCAGTCTTTCTAAATGTCAAACAAAAAAACCAAGGATCATTTTTAGGGTTCCGTAGTCAACTAGGAACCCTTATAGTTTCGCCATGTCTGCCCGTCCGTCCGTCCGTCCGTCCGCGGATAATCTCAGTGACCGTTAGCACTAGAAAGCTGAAATTTGGTACTAATATGTATATCAATCACGCCGACAAAGTGGTCAAATAAAAAGTGGAATTTTTTTTTTTATTAGGGTACCTCCCCTATACGTAAAGTGGGGAGTGATTTTTTTTTTCATTTCAACCCTAACGTGTGATATATTGTTGGATAGGTATTTAAAAATGAATAGGGGTTTACTAAAATCATTTTTCGATAATGTAAATATTTTCGGAAATAATCGCTCCAGAAGTAAAAAAATATGCGTCCCCCCCCCCTCTAACTTTTGAACCATAAGTTTTAAAAATATGAAAAAAATCTCAAAAGTAGAACTTCATAAAAACTTTCTAGGAAAATTATTTTGAATTTGATAAGATGAATAGTTTTTGAAAAAAAAATTACAAAATAATTTCTGAACTAAGTTTGTAATTTAACCGTATAGCAGGTGTTAATTGTACCTGTAATTTGTACAAAATTACAATGAAATGACGTGCTTTCAAATAAAGTAAAAACGGTGAAAATCGGTTCACGCAATAAAGAATTATTCCATAAAAATCATCTTCCATACTATAAGCTCGCGCGCAATAGTTTACTTAATTTGCCGATATATGTCGCTGTACGTGGAACTCTCATATCATATCCTACATGGCGGTGTTATTAACTCTTAAGTGGGGACACTTACTGTGACGGACGGAAAACTACGGAACCCTACACTGAGCGTGGCCCGACACGCTCTTGGCCGGTTTTTGATTGTATTTTCAAACAACATATAGAAGACAGCAATCCTTAAGCGCGTTAAATATGGAGAAGTGTCAAACGTCAAATAGTTACTGCCCGTCAGAAAGAAAACGATTGTCTTTGAATCGATTCTGTAAACGAAGCTTGATTTTCGATTTAGGTTAAATCTTTTATTACGAAAGTAATGATAAATAAAGTAAAACTGTACTTACATCTGAAATGGTATTTCATCTTTTAGTAAACTAGACGAAATCTAACATTTTTTACATCCAAAAACAGCGCATAAGGGCATTTTCACGGAGCTTGTTATCCATTGACAGCGATGACGAAAATGCGTCACATCGATTATTGAAATAGTTTTTATAGATGTACTAGATTTTCCTGCCAATACTTTTGACAGAGGGGAAATGATACCTAAGGCCTCTCCTGGTTTAGAACTCTCTGTTTTAACCCTACCAAGACACAGGTTTGCGCGTTTACCGCAAAAAAGCTTGCGTTTGTCGCTTTACCTCGTTTTGAGAGCACTTCCTTAACTGCCACTGCCAGTGTCCAGATCCTTGGCGTCGACATTTCGAGTGAAGTCCAGTTCCGCGGCCATTTAGAGGGTAAGGCCAAGTTGGCCTCAAAAAAGCTCGGTGTGCTCAACAGATCGAGACAGTATTTCACTCCGGCCCACCGCCTCCAGCTTTACAAGGCACAGGTACGCCCACATATGGAATACTGTTCTCATCTGTGGGCGGGAGCGCCCCAGTACCAACTTCTCCCTCTGGAGCGCATCCAACGGAGAGCGACTCGAATTGTCGGCTGCCAGGATTTTACGGATCGGCTTGACTCCTTGGCGTTGCGTAGAGATGTAGCCTCGCTCTGCATCTTCTACCGCCTCTATCATGGAGAGTGCTCCGAGGAATTGTTCGGATTAATCCCTGCCGCTTCTTTCCGCCATCGTCCTACGCGACAGCATTACCATCATCACCACTTAGATGGTTGGCAGTCCTCAACTGTGCGTTTCTCGAGAAACTTCCTGCCTCGCACAACAAAACTGTGGAATGAACTGTCGTCTGCGGTATTTCCGGACCGATACGACCTTCAAACCTTCAAGAAAAGAGCGTACTCCCATCTTAAAGGCCGGCAACGTGCTTGTGACCCCTCTGGTGTTGCGGGCGTCTATGGGCGGCGTTAATTGCTTACCATCAGGCGATTCGTCTGCTCGTTTGCCTCCTATTTCATAAAAAAAAAAAAAAGATTATTTTTTCGTTTTAACCCATTTTGTGGGGTGTCGTTAAATTGGACTTTAATAAACTATACAGAACTTTGATCAATATCAATACTAAATAAAGCTGTTATCACACTGCTGGGGTTTCGCCATGCGGCGACGGTGTGCGAACGAGGTAGCGCTATGCATGTTTATAGCGCTATCACGCTTGCGCGAATTGCACAACGTCGCCGCATCCGGTTGCGGCGCCAGTGGGATAAAATAAAATGTAATTAGTAAAGTAGTATATTTAAATAATAGATGGAAATTTACCTTAATTTAATTAAAAAAGCTAAAAGTAGTGTTTGTTTTGAAACTTGATATAATCACTATATCTTATCCTCATTATAAACTACAACTTTTTGTACAGGCACCGGCAATAGTATCTTTCTACAAAAAGGACGCAAAATACTTGACATGCTCTTATTTGTAGGGCCATAGGAGCGTGTCACATATTTTTACGGCCTTCGTGTAGGAAGATACTATTGCCGGTGGTGACTGTACTGGTTCCGCATTTAATAACAAGTTTTTATTTTGATACATATATCTATATATAAGTGTATATAACAGCTCATATAGGCCGCAGGACTCCATCCAGCCTTAATATTCTTGTACCATCCATACTTAATATAAAGCCTGACCTGACTGACAGATATACAAGGGTCATGCCAAAAGAAGTTAGATACTCCATGGTCATTTGATCGATACTGGCCAGTTATACACCATTGTAAAAGCAGGTTATTTGCTTACAAATTCAAAATTGGAACACTTAATTATAAATGGTAATTTTTTTTCTGGTTAATTTTGGGGGGAATTTTCCGCAACAATGGAGCTCACTCGACGTGATTTTCGTGTTATGATTTATTATGAATTTAAAAAAGGTTTAAAACCTCAAGAGTGTTTTCAAATTTTTGTCTCGACCTGTGGCGAGTCTGCGTGTTGACGTGCAACTGTTTTTAATTGGTTTGCTGAATTTAAAAGAGGACGGGAGAGCTTTGAAGATGAGGCGAAGACCGGACGGCCGCCAACTGCAGTCACTCAAGAGAATGGAATGGCTGTGGAAAAAAATATTCGTGCGAACCGACGACGAATTACATATGTAGAACTCGAGCGTGAACTGGGCATTGGATCAGCAGCATTGCAAACTATAATTCATAATCAACTGTCCCTTCATAAGCGTTGTTCAAGGTGGGTGCCGCACAAACTCACCGATTTATAGAAAGACCGTCGCGTGGATTGGTGCAAATATATGATACGCTGGCGAGAAAAAAACGTATATGATATACTTACAGGTGACGAAACATGTCTACATAACTACGATCCCGAAACAATGCGACAGTCCACAGTATAGTGTTTTGAAGATGAGCCGACGCCAACAAAATGTCGCCGAACCCGTGTAGTGTGACCGCTTCGCCACACTCACACTCTCACATATTGGCCCTATATATAAGCACCTAGCACGTAACTTTATCCTTTATACGCATATACTACAACCAAGTTGTTTCACTCTAACGTCCCACACTACATGGCGACCATGCCAGTGCGGCCTCGTGCTGCACTGGCGGCGCGCTGCGCCAGCCAGAGTACGTAGTGACCTTGGTGCAATTCAGTAAAATATATTTTTTTTAACAAATAGAAAATGAGAAAAATATATAGACTACTGAAATAAATGTGAAGTGGAAAATTTTGAGACTAAGTGGAAAAAGTTTAAAATATCAACGACTTTTTAAAAAGTGGCCTTGGAGCAAAGTGGACTCTAAAATATTTGGAGAGTAGAGTAAAAAGTGCAAACAAAAACTAACATTATATCAAGTCAAGAATTGTGTTAATAAATTTACAACAAAAAATAAACATACATAAACATTTTAATACAATTGAAAAGTGATTTGATGGTTGCTGCTGGGAGTTGTTCGTGTCGGTGGATATAAGGACGTGGCCTGAAGTTCAGTTTCTGCTTGGTTAAGAAACGAGGTCCCGCGCATCAAAGTGGAAGTATAATTTTGGGTGCCAAGTATTAAAGAATGTTGGACATGGATTTTTTTTTTTGTGATTTCTATTTTTTATGTTTTTATCTTATATTTCTAAGAAATTTGTTTTGTTGATAATATAGTATGGTAATCAATGGGGTTTTTTCTCGTTCATAAATACTGTGAAAGCTGGGAGCATTTAGACACAAAAGGTAAAAAATTATAGATTAAAAAAAACTATTTAACCCGAAGTA
This sequence comes from Pammene aurita, assembly GCA_947086415.1. NCBI lineage: Eukaryota > Metazoa > Arthropoda > Insecta > Lepidoptera > Tortricidae > Pammene > Pammene aurita. Next base: position 20,745,433 of record OX352289.1, read on the forward strand.
AACCGTTATTGTAAGAATCATTACACATAGTACAGGTACGGTTATAGTGTATACCTACTATTAAATGAACATTTGTAGCATAAGTATTTTAATAATACTTTGTTTAAGTGTGTAAATGCCGCTCGATGACCAGACACAAAAGAACGGTTATCCTACTAGGTAGTATACCTACTTAATATGAGAGTAATTATTTTTTATATATTATACAGATGCATAGTTGTTTTTTTTAATTAAATTATTCCATGTTAATAATTTGTAGACATAGTCAGGTACATGACATGACATAGGTACTTTCATCCTTTACAATAATGGCACATGACGGCAGCGCATGCCCTCCATATAAGGATTGGCATGGGACGTCTGTAATTTCATCTCTAATTTCATAACTTTCTGCACTGTTATAGATCACTAGAATTTAATCGTAATGAAATTAAATGATATCGTAATTAGCTCATTTTTTTTAGATAGTAAATGCAAAAATATTTCACGATGTTTTTAATCATATATTTAAGTTCGTAATACGTTTTATTTAAAATTATTATTAATTATCATAAATATAAAATATATTTTAATATGTAAAATGTGCCGGATTTGACTATATTTTTACATGGATTAGACTTTTTTTTTTTTCAAGGAATGGATTACAAATTGAAATGAATGCACATCGTTATCATAAATCATACATGATGTATGATTTATGATAACGACAATAAGGAACAGGTTTTACAGGTAGGTAATGGTAAGTTTACGTAATGATTTCGCGTTGGATTTTAAAGGTTGCGGTTGTAAAAGGGTTGCGATTGTGTTGTTGAAATAATGGTTTGATTTTAGATTGATAAATTGGGCGATGGAGTTCGTACGATATTTGCAATGTGTTTGGGAAAACTGAAATAAATAAGTTTTCAAATGACGATTAGACTGATCATCTGAGAGTTACTGAAAATCTTATATATTGAAGTTTTCATGGTTTTTGAGTGAACTGACTGCGTATTTGAATGTTTTTTTGTGAAGAGAGAGGCATGAATGTAATATGAAACTAATTAAATAAATATACCTATAGCGTCTTCGATGCCCGAGATGCGGCCTTGAGCGAATAGGTATAACAAGAGGGTACGCCAGGATACAAGGCAGGCACGGAATCCTTGGCGTCTGACTATGATTCGATCGAGTATCAATCGTGGAGACCCTTGGACACATGGAAGGTTATGATGTATGGACGTGTTAAAAGATTTGCCTGTATGAGTATATAAATAGTATGGTTGCGCGCTAAATAAAATAATAAATCCTTGTATCCTGAGCAAATAAATAAATAAATGTATATGAAGGTCGGCCGACCACTATGTAAGCGTTGTGAACCCTTGACGTAACAGAGATGCACGCTAAAGATGCTCAATTTAAATAAGTTGAAATTATAATGCAAAAATAGAAAGAGATATATAATGGTACTGGTAAAATAATAATAAATACATAATTTAAGGTGGTAAAATGTATCACGGAAATGACATAACATAATTTTAATTGTATACCAAGACGAAAAAAAAAGATAACTAGGTACCTAGAAAACAAATGGATGTGGAATACCGAAAAGAAAATAGGTATTGTTTTTTTATTAATTATATTGTAATTATTATGCTATTTGTGATTCTTATTAAATGTGTTTTATATATTGCAATTATTATGCTATTTGTAATTATTTTTAAATGTGTTTTTTGTTTTAGTCTTACATATTTTAATTTCAAGTTTAATGTAAACAGATCATTTTCTTAAATAATAGAATTTGTGTATTTTTAACTTTAAGGTTTTTATATGTTTTTAAGTAAAATGTTTCGTTTTATCATCAGATTCATCATCATAAATTAGTAATTAAGTAAGTGATTAGATACATTATTATGTAGTAAGTAAGTATAATTAAAATTGTTTAATTGTGTGAGCGATTTGCGGTTTTTTTTTAATCTTTAATTTTTATTAATAGTTCTATATAATGGCATAGAGCAGATATTTTAACCAATTTATTGTGTATGTTTTAAAACTGTTTAAATTTGTTTGTATTTTTTCTTAACTGTATTAATTTTGTGACGTCAAAAAAAAAATAGATTTACTAGCTACTAATAATCTATTTTTTTTTATTTAAGGAAGGGAGGTGTAGTGTGAGCGCTTCGCCACACTCACACTCTCACATATTGGCCCTATATATAAGCACCTAGCACGTAACTTTATCCTTTATACGCATATACTACAACCAAGTTGTTTCACTCTAACGTTCCACACTACACCCGAAGTACACAAAAACAAATGGTTGCCTCATTTTTCTGCAAGACGGGACATATTGCTACGATAGTGCTAGAAGATGAAAGGACAGTTAATTCAGAATGGTATGTGACAGGTTGTGCCCCAAGAGTACTGTCAGCTTATTGTGACAAGCGGCCGAAGTCGGGAACCCAGCACCTGCTCTGGCACCACGACAACGCTGCCCCGCACACTTCTGCTAGAACACTTGACTATTTCAGCTCGAAAACGTGACTATTCTGCCCCACCCGCCATATTCCCCTGACCTAGCCCCCTGTGATTTTTACCTATTTCCAAAGATTAAAGAAAAATTAAAAGGAAAGCGATTTGAGAACAAAGAAGATGCCGGCCGCGTATAATTATGAAATTTCTGAGGTGTCTAAAGAAGAGTGGTCATCGGTATTTTCTAAGTGGTTTAGACGGATGGAAAAGTGTAAACGTGTTCACAATGCATACTTCGAAAAAATAGATAGATGTAATAAAGAATAAAGTCTGTAACTTTTGAGTATCTAATTTCTTTTGGCATGACCCTCGTATGATCATATTGATCATTGTTAAGGGGGCGGGCGCTATGGTCCAGTATAGTGATATCTTTTCTACTGTTCTGTTTTCTGTTTTGGATTGTATAATGATTCCGGATGAAGAACTTGTATCCATGGTCATAATTAACATGGTAATTTTATTGCATAATTCAACATGTGTCATCATCTTTATTAAAGCCCTGTTACACTTGCCCTATATAGCTTCCTAAATGATTTAGTTTCTAAATTTAGTCAGTAACCGCATTTAGCAAGTAAATTTCCTATTGAAAAAAGTTAGGATCCTAATTAGGATGCTAATTAGGACACTAAAAAAAGTAAAGTGTAACAGGAACAGGGCTTTTAGTCCAAGCCATCCTTGAAAAAGAAAAAATAAGTTTAACCCCCTGCTCAATAGATGGCGCCACAATCATACACACAGCTAATACATATGGAGGGCGGCGCGACAAATCGATCAAGTGAGTATTTCGATTCGATTTATGATCGATGTATTGAAAATCGAACGCGATTTATCGGTGACGTTTGTAGATCCCATTCGGCGCCAGTTCATTTAATATATTAACTTCATTTCATCATATGGATTGATATTCATTTCGTTTGCGTTTGTGTCATTGTGTCACATTCGTTCGCCATATAAATCAAGGCAAGAGATGCAACGCGAATATTTGGCCAAATGCCAATAACAATAACGAAGAGAATTGGCGCCATTAAGGTAAAGGCCGACTTGCCACAAGTGTAAGAAAGAGTACCACAGTGATTGTCGTGTCGCTGGTCCGGTTGTCTGTTAGTATTATTATTTTACTAAAGTGACATCTATTGTTGAGTAGCGACACCGAGTATCTACACACGCGTGTCTCTAGGTGTCGCTAGGCGATACGTAAGCGTTTCGATTTTGTTTGTCTGTGGTTTGTTATAGTTCCCCATTTTGCGTTGGATTTGGTGAAGTTGAATAGTGCTAAAGCATTTTTATGTAGTGTTGAAGCATTAGAATTAAGCTAAAATGGAGAAAAGAAAGGAATCTTTAAGTGATATAAAACTGTGCAGATTTTGTTTAACTCAGGAATCATCACTGACCAGTTTATATGATCGAAGTCGGGACCCCATATTGGTGACCCTTCCTTTGAAAATAATGGCTTGCGTTTCTATCGAGGTAAATACTTACTTTTCATTTATTACTTTCGAAATGCCAAAATTCAGCGTGTTATTTACATGATTAGACACCGCTATAAAATAGCTGGGTTAGTTTACCGACAATGTAACTAATGGCTTTGATAGTTTTGTAAAAGCATTTCATAAGAATAACTTGTTACACCTATGGTTAATTCATAATAGTAATATATAATACTTTTACTTATGCTATTGTCAAACGTATTGATTAATTTCAAGCCAGCTTTTATGTAGAAGTTGCTTGGTGCATCCTAACCGCCATCTAGCGAAATTTAATATTCTTGCGAATATTTTGTGCTGTTTGTGTAATCTGAATACAAAAAAACTATGAATGCATTTTAGGTTAATTACTGTGTTACATATTCATAGAAACATCAAAACATATCTAAATCAATTACAACTTAACTTTTTTTTCTTAATTTCTTGAAATTCAATGCCTTGATCTGGTGCCCACAACGCACAAAATGTTTAAGCTGTTTAAGAATATACTTACAGTTACTGTAAAAGCAATGTTAATTTTACCGTGTCGATTGTTGTAATTATAAACTGTTTAAAAGCACATACTATTAGGATGCATCTGCGAGAGTTGAAATGATATGGTTTATGTTTAATTACTTTAATTACCATGTAACATAATTATGCATCAATTACATCATGAAAGCTATGCCATGCCAAAGATAGATTTAATAAAAAAAAATAAGAGGGAACCAGTTTACTGTTAAGAATATACACAGTTTAAAGTCAAAGTTTGCAATTTTATTATGAATACCATATGAATGTTAGTCAAGTTAGTGTATAGTTATACAATGCAGTAAAACATTAACTCAACAATAAAGACTAAATGAATTAATGCAGCATTGCTGTGTATAGAAATAGAGTACATGAAGTAACTGAATTTTTATTTTTTGCTAGGTGTTTCCATCAGACAAAATGCCCTCCTACATTTGCGAGCGCTGCAGGGTTTTCATGGATATTTGCTATGACTTTAAACAAATCTGTCGAAGGGCCGATGAGTCATGCTTACAGTTTGTTCAAAATGGGGTCCCTATCAGTGCTGTTAACTGGCCTACTTCACTGACAAAGGTAAAAGTCACTTTATTGTATGAGTGGGAATTGGTTGTAATTTATAGTATCTAATATAATTCTTAAATTACAGATATTTCATCTGACAAAAAGATCGGCATCTAGACCAATTAATACTGTAGTAGAAGGAGGAGCAACCATTGCAGTTACATCTCAAGACATGTCCGAAAATGATAATGAAGACGAAGAGACATACAATGTTAAGGTCATTTTATATATTTAACATTCAGTGGAGCTGAAACTCCACATGGATTAACAAACATTTTTTATTTATTATACCCTAAGGAAAGTGTTATTAACACTTTGACTACCGAGAACCCGCCTGGTATGCACTCGTAATGTTTGCTCAGATGCCGGGCACGCGGCATGCGGCATTGCGTTGCACGACGTAGCCCGCCTGGCGGGTTCTGTCGGTTTCTGAGGTATTGTTCAAAATTTTGCCCGGTTGCGAAAGTGTTAAATTACCATGACCTATGCTGACTATCAATCATATTAAACATTTGTAAATTGAAAACAATATTTTGACAGATTGATGCTTCTCGTGATGGATCCAAGCGTATCAAAGTAACACCTAGTGGGGATAAGGAAAAGACATCTGCTAAAAAAGCAGGTAAGTCATTTTCCTCAGTTTCTGATCCCCCCACATATTTTAGTTATTTCTCTAATTATTTCATAATTATTTTAATTTTATATCTGCGTGTGTTCATAGCTTTCAAGATTTTCCATGGTGTTATTCTTTTATGTCTAGAATTTTTTTTGCAGCATGTTTATCCAGCATTGATTTTGTGTTGCGGTTCAATTCATATAAAAAACACTTTTATTCAATTGGACGTAGATATCTTTGCGCTCTTATCGCCCCTCATTGATCCGCCAAATATAATTTACATGGTAAGTATCTATATTTGTATACATTTGTTTTTTTTGTAGTATATAATTAATATGTGAAATGTGAAGAGTTACATGAAAGTTGAATGCAATATAGTGGTTTGAGGTGTTGTACATTGGGTTAAATAAAACGTGTTGGTGGGAGACAGCGGTAACGAAGGGTGTGATGGTACGCGTGCGGCGCCGCTCGAGCGGGCTGGGCACGTGGCCGTGCGACGAGTGCGACACCACCTACTCGCTGCACCAGCTGCTCGACATACACAAAGCCAGGAAGCACCGCGCCAGGAATGTCCAATGCGAACAGTGCGATGCGTAAGTCTTTTCAAGTTCTACACAAGCAAATCTAATGATATTTTGTCTAATTTTTCCATCTGAAATTGCGAGTATGCTAGCCAGAACTGAAATACAAAACCTGTATCCAATCCAAATGTGAGGGATGAGCATCCTATAAGAGCAATGATGAAAATATACTATAAGTACCTACACATTTTTAATTTAATAATCATCCGAAGCTCGTCAACTGAGCACATCTCTGATAGAAAAACCTCTACTTGCTGTTTTATAATACCTGTAATAAAGTTGTGTTACACTACGTTTTGAAAACATATCTGAATAGGGATGATGACACATGTTGAATTTTGTAATAAAATTAAGTTGAATGGATGCAAAATGATAAATATATCCTAATAAAATATATATATTTTTAAATCTATTGAAATGGTTCAATGATACTTTTATACATATGATACTTACGATTTTTAAAAAGTATGAAATTCAAAAAAACAATGATCCCATTCGATTTCTTACATGTTATCGTAAAATAATATATTGTAGTGCAACCATATACATAAACGCAATATTTTACCGTCAAAATAGCAATTTCGTAATTTTTCAACAGGGCGACTATGCAACCGTGACGTCTCTGTTGCATATCATTTTGTTAGGAGCGTTTTGAGAAACAGAAGCGAGTGACAGATTTTGAATCTAATTTCTGACTTTTGTGTTGCTTTGGCGCAATTAGCCCCATATATACATTTGATCCTTACAACAAAACGAATCGATTGATACCATACATGAAATAAATTCATCATACCTATTATTTACATGTTTTTATATAAAATTCACAAGATGTCCTCAGAAGGCCTACGCAATATTATGTAACATTTGCTGGGATAGAAAAATCTAGACTGTCATACTGTTTTGTAATACATGTGTCCTGTATGATACCTACTAGGGATGTAACGAATATTCGTATACGCGAATAACCGCTTGTTTTTTCATATTCGCATTCTGTTTCGCAAAATTCAATGCGAATATTAGCGAATATTTTTAGTGCATTTTATCTAAGAAAAGATATTGAAAAATAAATTACAATCCTCTCAAACGTCTTTTATTTCTCTTCATGAAATATATATACTTGTAATTTCATGATTTGGAATATATTCCGGTTAACAGAATATAAAAGTACGATCGTAGCTTAGTAGGTTTACAGGTGCTTAATAGCACCTGTATAAAATTAGTTTTCTGAACATTCGGTTAGAAAATATCACGCCTGAATCATTCAACTATACCACAACTTTCCTTATACCAAATTTATTGACCCCATATTCGCATTTGCGAATATGTGCGGCAAATATTCGCATTCGCGAATGGTCTAACAACAATATTCGTTACATCTCTAATACCTACATTGAAAATCTTTAGCAGAAACCATATATTTTCAAAGTTTTTATTTTGTTTCAGTAAATTTTTCTCCAAATATGACTTACTCACACACAAATTACGGCATTCCAACGAAATGCCGTTCCAATGTGTTGCTTGCGAAAAAAAATTTAAAAGGCTTATTTTGCTTAAAAGACACGAAAAGGTAAACAACTTGTTTCGCCGATCTATTGAAACAATACTATAACCCCGGTTTACAAGAGTCAATGAACTTGTATCGTGAACATTTTCAGATGATGCATTCTAATTTACCGCTACATTTGTGCGAAAACTGCCCCGCCACCTTCCTGTCCACCGTGGAGCTGGAAGCTCATAAAAAAAGACACGAGGGCTATTCAAATCGGCAACATGTCTGCACAGTATGTGACAGAAAGTAAGATGTTATTGTTAAAGTATTGGTTACCTTACTTCATTCGTTGCTGGATTAGTCAATCAAAAATTTGCAATGCCGGCGACGCCATTAAGCGTCCAAGTCTGATAGCAATACAACTTGTTTTGAAACCCTTGTGTGTTAGGTACCAGAACCCTTCATTCAAGAATAATAATGCATCTTCATTCTGTACAATTCAGTACACAAGAAATAACTTAAAATAGTAGTTTATGTAACTGTTACGTAATAAGGGTCCTTAAAACATGAGTGTGGTTTTATGAAATGAGCCGCAGGCGAATTTCATAATAAGATCACACGAGTGTTTTAAGGCCTAATTACGTACAGTTGCATACACTGCTTTATCTACACTCATATTATTTATTCTAAATGCCGTATTTGGAAACCATAGAATGGCCGCCATTGCACCGCCACCATGGCCAACTCGATTGTGCCGGCGGTCGCGCGGGCGCGTGTCGGGCTGTCGGCGGATCCCCGGGAGGGTGCAGGTGTACATTATGTTATCAAAACTCATAGCACATCAATAATTGAGCATGAAAAGTTAAAATTACGTTACTGCCACGGATAAAAAGCTTATCATAGTAAAATCGGTTGTGGTAATGCTAGCCATTGCCTACCGTTTTCGAACACGTTTTAGAGAACTTACAATATGAGTGTAGATAAAAAAGTATACATTGGAATCTTTATAAATGACCTATGCTTCTCTTATTAAGGCACTGGTCCCACCGCGGGCGAGTAACTATGAGCTATCGGCTATTTTCTAGCCCAAGAAACGAACAAAAGATAATCGCTTCCGTGTAAATAAAAGATAGAGATGTATATTTATAGTTCATCGCAGTGTGAACAGCCAGCGATGAACTATAAATATATATCTCTCTCTTTTATTTACACGGAAGCGATTATCTTTTGTTACTCGCCCGCGGTGGGACCAGTGCCTAAGGGACAGTTTTGCCAGAAGAAACAAGTATACAAAAGTCGCTGGCCCAATATACAGGGTTCTATGTTACATTTTCAAAGTAGTTAAATTTAGACTTAGTGTCACTATCACAATGTTCAAATTTAAATTCGATAAAAGTGAAACCCTGTTATATTGGGCCAGCGGAAGTGCTAACTGGCTTATATTGAAAAAGTTTTGCACAAAGTGTTAAAAGTAATTTGTTTTGTTGTGTCAGAAATGTCAGAATACAACTATCATTTACCTATTTGTCATTGATGAAATGATTGTAGAACACTAAGTTTAGTACGTACAATATATTACCACCGTGTTGCTTGTTTGTAGGTTTCACAAAAGAAACACTCTGATCCGGCACCAGGACGTCGTGCACGGCAACAAACAATTCTCTTGCGAGTATTGTCCCCAGCGTGAGTCTTAGAGTAGCACTGCGTTAGGGCACCTCACCTCATCCCCACTAATTTTTAGCCAAATCGAAGCTATGAACATGCGCAATTTATTTACACAGATCTCTGGTATTCGGTAGGGTATTATGATTTCAAGGTTGCTATTGATTTACCCTGCTGCCTTCCAGATTATAGTTTTGTTGCTGTCTTTTTATTTACATTGTGTATGTTATTTGTAGGATTTTCGTCTGTGTCCAAATTATCTCGACATGTGAGGGCGCACGCCGGCGAGCGAGCGTACCCTTGCAAATACTGCAGCAAGAGCTTCGTGAAATCACATCATTATACCAGGTGAGCCACCTATTCTGTATGTAATTATACATGCAGTTTAAGTTGAGGTGAATGTGATTTAAAATATTTATTCGTATTTTGCCAAATTATCAAAGTAGGGGATTGTTTTTTCCAGTTTGTATGTATGACTATTTCTTTGGAACGCCCTAAGCCTACATTGTTTGATGGATTAAGACGGATGAAGTGTTATTAGATTTGTCTCTATTGTGGTCACATAGAGAATATAAAAAATTGGTATTAAAAATTTAATTTTCACACTACTGTTCGGAAATGTGACAAAAGATGGTCAAAATCAAAGCTGGAAAGTAAGCATTTGCTGTAGCACCTGAACCACCACTACAGCAATGTTATTGTAGCGATGGAATGTCATTAGTTGGAAAGTAAATTGTCCAGTTATGTCATTGCATTCATTAAAAACATTAAAAGGTCTTTTTTTGGCACAACTTTATGTTTCAAAAATAAAATAAGGTTGTTTATCGGGCCAACTACCTGTTTTCAAAAAAAAGAAACGTCAAAACCATTATTCACCCTTAAGGCGTTTTAACTTTTTTAGCCGTTTGAGGTTTTCTATCAAAAACGCCTCTAAGTAATGAGTGTTTGAAGCAAACAACAGAAAAACGCTTCTTGAAAGTGAAAAAAAAAGTAAAAAGGCTGGAATGGAATACTGAATTGGATATTGTTTCACCGAAAAACTAGAAACGTATCAACGCGGTGAAAATGACTTCATCTAGTGAAGAAAATGATTTATTTCCTCACAGTAGTCGTGAAAAGCACTGTAATATCTCGGCCGAAAGCGCTCCAGGTGGACTCGTATCTTCGACTACTAACTCGATCCACCTATAGCTTACTTTCAAGCCTCTACAACAATGTACTATTACTACAGTAGTAGTAATAGTTTTACATTCTTCTAACAACAGAGTCTACAAAGAAGACCTCGGGGAACAAGCATTCCACAACACCATAGTCACCTTAGATAAATTAACTGTCACAGGCATCTCCGCTTGAAACACGAGGAGCAAGTACGGCAGGCGCGCGGCGGCGACGCGGAGTTCCGCTGCGAGCAGTGCACCGAGAGCTTCGGCACCGAGGAAGAGCTGTACTACCACTCGGCCATCCACGCCACGCAAAACCTCACGTGCCCGCTCTGCCAGGAGAAGTTCGAGAACGTGGACGCCGTCACTACGCACATCAGGACCCACGTCAACGGTAACTACGACACTGGCTCAGCTGCAGCGGAGCAGACAGCCTCCGCGCAATGGCCAGCTCTGCTACCACTCGGCCATCCACGCCATGCAGAACCTCATGTCACCTAACATGCTTGACTGTACAAAATGCTCCCAAGTTTAGCTCGAGCTATATACTCGTACAGTTGATTTCTGCTACTCGACGAGGCAGGGTTGCTTACGGCCTACTCTTGATCTGTATGATAACTGGTATGATCCGTGTCTTATATAATTTAAATATCCATATCTAAATTATGTTCAACTACTGAAGGTATACAGTATACATACTAGCGTTTAATATTTACCTTTAGTCACTCGTGTCTTCTGTAGATCAGTTGACTACGGCTCGGGTCCCTTGTACTAACGCGGTGCATATTTGTCGTAACAGGTATAGAGTTCATGTGTGACTACTGCGAGCTGGTGTTCACGTCCAAGGAGAAGCTGGATGCGCACATGAGCGCGGCGCACGACGACGAAACTTGGCCCGGCAAGGTAACACATCGCTGTTACATTTGTTTACTTGAACTCTAATGACTGCATGGATTTGACATTTCCAATACACAACCACAGGATATGTTGTATTTACAATTACAGCTCCATCTGCGCATTACTTTGCACTTTTATATTTATAAGCTTATAAAGTACATTCGGCTTACAATCCTATGGACGCAACTGGCAGGCGCCTTTTGGAATGACATTGCTTTTTAAAAGGATTACAGCCCGAGTGAAAGAGAAACACTGTGTTACGATTAGTATGTGCAAATTTTGCAAAATGATGAAGTATAAAAACACTACGCATTATTAAATTTAAACTTTCGTGAGACATACTATCACTATAAAATATAACGGTTATACTCACGTCACTTTAGTCACTTCGCGCGACATGTTTCATGTGTCGGCAACGCGTCGTGCAACAGCGCGCAACGGACCGGTTCAAAATAGCACTCTTAGTGCTTGAAGATGGAGACCTAAGCTCTCCGAAACATGTCGCGCGAAGTGACTAAAGTGACGTGAGTGTAACCGTTATATTTTATAGTGACACTACGCATTCATTGAGAAATATAAAATAATGCAGTTTTTAGTTATAGTATGGTGGAATTTTGGCGTATAAGTCGAGAAACTAAAGACATACAACTGTGTAAAGCTCATTTTAAGATGTAACTTTGGAATTATTTTGTATCCAGCCGATTTCGTCCAATCGTGTATCGGAATTAACAAAGTTCTTCCAAATATAATGAATATTAACATTTTTTTTTTACTTTCCCAAAACTTTTTATAGTTAAAAAACTTTAAGTAAAGTCAATTTGAAGGTCATCGGGTGTTGTCAGACTCTTAAGTTGCCCGAATGCAATGAATTATACTGCAGCAAAGCAGAGCAGTACATCCCTGGGCCGAAAATCAAAAGACACATCGATCTGTTAGTGATAAATTGCGCTATGTGTCATGCTATAGGGAGATTGATCTTTCTCTACGGTTGTGTTGTTTGCGCAGGAGATGGACGAGTCGTCGCTGGAGGCCGACGCTATGGACGCAGACGACGACGACGAAGACAACGGACTCAATGGTATTCATCACGCCTTTTCACTTATACGTAGCCATTTGAACAGGCAAGATGCAATATTTTCATTTATACTTTCATTTGAAAGAATTGCACGTAGAATAGACCACGAATGTATTAAAAAATTGGAGTACTCTAATTTATAGCCAAAAATTGCTGTTACAAACTGACAATTTAGATTTTCGCGCCTAAACGAATCCACAGTTCCTGTGACGTCACTCATGTGTGTCACTCGCATGTTTATTCGTCCACAGTGTCAAATTGTTGTTTCTTTTTTTAATATTTTGACCTGGATGCTAGCCCTTTAAGCCAAATACTAGGGAAGATGCAGCTATAATATTTACCATTATTTTGCAATCACAATGTTGAAAAACATAAAATAATAATTTAAACGTTTTTACTTTAATTTATGCTAATTTCAAACAATAATTACGGTTTTAAGTAATGTGAAACGGAACGTATTTTAATCCACCAATCATCGTCTGGTGACGTCACTCCTGTTTTGACAACTATGGATGGTATAGTAAAAGATGACAATCTCCTATGACGGAATTTAACGCCTTTTGACGGACACTTGCAACATAGTGATTGTCATCCTTACCTTCTACCATCCATAGAACCAAGGATGAACAAATATCACGACTATGGCGAGTGACACTGACACACATGAGTGTCGTCACAGGGACTGTAGCCCCGTTTAGGCGTGAAAATTTAAATTGTCTGTTTGTAACCGCATTTTTTTACTATAAATTTTAGTATTTTCATTTATTAATACACTGGTGGTCTATTCTACGTGCAATTCTTTCAAATTAAAGCAAAAATAAAAATATTGCATCTTGCCTATTATACTGTAGTGTCAACGAGGATTTTATTTATCGAGTTTGGGCTTTCCTGGTTTCATTATGTCATCAAAATGTTTTGTTGCAGTCAAAGAAGAAGGCGATCACATGGTGGTAGAAATAAAGAAAGCTGATGGCTACATGGTATGTCTAAATTATTGTTACGTATAATAGATTGAACTATACACCCAATATTGTTTTGAGACTTTGTAATTACATGGTATGTATGCACATATTCAATTGAATTTGTTTACAGCTCAAGAAAGAAGTTGAAGTCGGACAAATCATTAGTACTAACTCAGAAGGTGAGTAACATCAATTAGTGTAAATTTTTTTGTTAAGTAATAAAAATTGGCGAGTAATAATAACATAATATTAAATTATGTCCTTGAAAACTACTCACAATTTAAACAATACAACATCTATTTATGAGATTATACATGTATGCACATTTTTCCTTTAACCCTTTGACCGCCAAGCATCGGACAGAAAAATCGTGCTCTCGGCGCCAGAGCGCGCGAGCGTGCTGGGCAAACTGGTTATATTTTGGACGTGATATCACGTTCATTCATTCACCCGCACGACTTTCCATGCGGGTGAATGAATGAATGAATAAATGCTTTATTGCACACCTCAAAAAAAAATCGGTCGTCTGTAAAGTCGGTTTACTGACGATAGTTGAACGTGACAACGTCATAAGAAAATACTGATGGAATGGTTGCATTTTTCAAAAGAAAATTTTAATTTCACTGCACTTCATACTTGACGAAAACATGTAAATGTATTATTGTATAGCAGCTGTCCACAAGGACGCATCGCTCACTCAAGTAGGAGAGAGACAGATGTCGAACGCTGCCGAACGCGAAGGCCGATTGTGCCTCTTTGTCGCTCGTTCCGCGCTCTCGCTTGCACTTCAAGCCTTAAATGGAACGCGTCAGAGCGAGGTAATGCCGCATGAGTCATGTTTTTTCGTGCGTGCAGCCGGCTCCATCGAATTATAAGACGTTGTCACGTCAAAAACAGCACAGTAGAAAAAAAATACATGATAAAAAGAAGCAAACAACAGGCGGTCTGATTTAACGTCGTCGGCGGTCAAAGGGTTAATAGCTCAGAAAAAGAAGAATTACGGAAAATCTGTTGCAATAATTGGAATAGTTATTAAAATATTTGAAAAGTTAATAAGGTTATACACCGTTAGGTACAGGTGTGAGTGTGTACACAGACAGCGACGCGGTGGAGTACTCGGAGGCGGCGCGCGAGGAGCCGGCGCCGCCGCCGCCGGCGCGCGAGCCCGCCAAGCGCCCGCCGCCCGCCACCAAGTCCGAGGCCACCTCCTCGCGCCTGCCCGCCGCCAACGAGAGGGTACGTCGGACTTATATACTTTGGTTAGCGATTTCCTCACTTAGAGGATTGTAGACAGGCAGAATCATGCTGTTCTTCTCTTACACTTATTTAATTCCACTTAGAATTTTTTACCACTGGTTGCGGGCTGTTGGATCACTCCGCTCATTATATAATACTCGTTAATTCTGTTATTTTTAAGTGTGTTGGTAGTCTGCTGTCTTTTAGGTTGGGTTGAATATCTGCATTGGGTGAGGTTGATAGTTCTATCTTATTGTTATCAGTTTAATCCTTAGCATTTAGATTTTCTTTAATTATGAGTTTGTAATGCTTAATTCAGTTGAAGTTATTTTTTTCCTTCCATAGTTTCTTTAGAATAGTGTTCTGCAATGAAGAACTTCCTTGACTTCTTTTTAACTCTCATTAAGTTATCTACTTTGAGTTTTAGTCACGTAGGTTGTAACTTTTCATCCATGCGATCCATTATTTTATCTGTTTGTTTTCCGTTTCGATATTTCAATAATACCAAGCGAAAAAGCGTCAAACTGTTCCTCCATTCTTCTTCTATTTATTTGTATCTAAAGTTATTCAATCAAATACAAACATCGAAAACATTAAAAAAATAATCAACCCAGTTGGACTTGAACCAACATCGATACGCCTTACCGGGGCTCGATATCGCTTTACCAATTAAGCTATGGGTTCAGTTACCGAGCTGACGAAATTCTCAATGCCTTCAATCATCTTTTTGCATTTATTTTTCCATCGACTTTATAGCAGCCGTAAGCGACATCTAGGTGCCAACCACTAGAGTTAGATACCCTTCCCGCCGACCCTTTTACAAGTGTCACAACGGAAGTAACAGATGGCGCCTGCTATCAACTCATAATTATTTTTTTTACATTTTTTAAAGTGGAATACCCACTTTAAAAAATGTAAAAAAATAATTATGTATCTAAAGTTCTTTGATAAATTTATTCTTTGACGTTTAGGCAGTTGACGGCTTCTTAGCCTCAAAGCAAGTATCTCTAGAGTTGAAACACGCGTACACCCAAGAGGGACAGAATACACGCATCGCAACTAATTTGGAAACGCATTTCAAGATGGCTCATAGCATACCGTAACTAATTAATAGCATAATTTAGTCGGTTTCTTTAATCCCCTTCAAAAAGCGGTGGAGGTTAACAAATATTTATATTGTACTTAATGCCTTTTGGAAGTAAGCAATAATCACAATGTGAGACTATGACAAGGACCAACGATAATAGCGCCTTCTCAGATAAGACCATCCCGTCCAATCTTGGTATTATTATTACCATGCAGGTCTATGGCTAGTATGTCTATGTTCTTAGCAATGACAGTAAGTAAGACGTTCAGTTTGTTAAGTTGGCAGGGTTACTTATGTTATTTGTGATTTGATGGGTATTTTTATCGCTGGTAGCACTGAAAAAATGTAATGTTGGTATTTATTGACGTTTACGATTCGGTTCGTTAACCCACCCTCCAATCTTGATTTTCCAAATGTTTGTACGTTTTCACATGTTTTCTTTGTAAATGGTTAGTTACGAAGTTTTATAGTTTTGTGTTGGATAATTCGGGTTTTTAAGTGGTTTTCGAATTTAATTTGCAGTGCACTTAGCGAAACACCGGAATCTTACACTAGTACCATGTTCAAAACAGGGATGAGTATACCTTATTATACTGTTACCGCGGATATTAGTTTGCCAGATTTTAACACCCACAGCATGCTCTTTCTGGGCTCCGACCAGACTGACCCTCATGGACTTTGCATCGGAAAAATGCGAAACTGCGGCAGCAGTCGCTCGTAATCGTTTGCGGTAGTAAACGATTTTTTTTTAGACCTTTTATGTCTGTCTGTGAGTTAAATAAAAGGCTATGCGAAGGCCAGATTTAAATCAGTCCCTGATGTCCGATAGAGCGATGACAATACAATATTTTGGTGCCATCGAGCTGGTCTGGAGACTAAAAGTGGTCATAACAACTCCGTGATAACAAATGGAAGCTCATTGTGTTTGGATTTGTTAGAATCGTCTCGTCAAATTTTGAATATAAAACTTATTTTTTATATAATAGACAGAGAGCTAGCCACGTCAGATATGAGACAATAATGAGAGTGATGAATCTCTCTCTCGTTGGTTTGCTATACTATGCTTATTTCTAGGTCCGGACATCTGGCACGTGTAGAGTGGAGGAGATCAAAGAATGAAAACCTTTAAGAATACAAATCGTAGAGTTCTGGTTTTGATGCAGTATTATGAGAAATAATATAAATAATTAGATTATATCATTGCCAAAACTTTCTGATGGGAGAAAATAGTCCAAAACGACGTATAATGTAATTCATAGTTTGTCGCCTACTGTTTCTGTTTCCGCAATAATACCTAATGTTTTTTGTTCTAATGTTAAAATACAGGCCCCGTCCTGTATAAATATGGCAACTTTGGCAGTTTTTACCTATTTTGGTATTACTTTTTTCCAACTGAAAATTTTTGCTAGTCTGTTACTCTGACCTCCACCCATTAAAAACTGCCGATGCCCGATTGTTCAGTTACATCTGGCATACAGGTTTTTTTTTTTAAGTTTAACTAAAGATTTGATAAATCACGCCTATAAATGAATCATCACAAACAATAAACTTATATAGATGTCATACACAAAGCAAAAAGTGACCTAGGCCTCCGGTGCCCAGGGTTATTCCTTTGTATATGACATCTATATAAGTTTATGATTTTTATAGTAGTGTGTCTACTTAAAGATAAAACAAATCAAAATGTTTATTAAAAAAATAATTTGATTTGTGCTTCAGTTCATCACTAACAATATTTTTAAGGAATGTGTTCTTGTTGCTTAAGTTAAAATAAGATTGAAATGTAATATGCAAATCCAAAATGGGTTTATCTTATTTGCAGATAAGCATTCTGCGCAAGGCCGAGGCAATGAAACGCAAGGCAGTTGCAAAAGATGAATCTGATGGTAAGTTCATACAACCTCTTGGAGTAACCCATTTATATATTTTATTTTCAACTACAATCTGCCGACTGTAAATTTAAACCAATTTTATTTTATTGCAACTCCGACTTTTAATCCGGAGGTTTTGGGTTCAAACTCCGGCTTGTATGTACCACTAAGTTCTTCAGGACTTATGTACGGAATATCATTTGATACATACCAGTCGCGTTTCGGTGAAGGAAAACATGGTAAGGAAACCGGGCCTAATCCCGATAAGGCCTAAGTTTCCCCTCTGGGTTGGAGGGTCAGATGGCAATCGCTTTCGTAAAAACTAGTGCGTACGCTGATTCATGGGATTAGGTTATCAAGCGGACCCCAAGCTGGGACAAACGCTAGGAAGAAGAAATTAATAATTGTGATTGTAGTCCCTCAGAAGAAAGAGAGGGCCGCCAAGGTTGACAGCACCACCAGCAACGCCGGCTCCAGTGACAAGTCTCTGCGCATGTTGGAGAAAGAACTACAGGAGCTCCAGAGGGTGAGACCATTTGTATAGTTTATCCAGGAACTCACCACGGAATAAGTGATAATACAAGTATAGAAGATTCTCGTTCCTAAATTTGACATTTGGCTAAAGAGATGAAAACGTTAGCTGTCAGACACATTTAAAAAAACTAATAGGGTTTTTAACGTGGTATATTCGTGCGGCGTTCGATACATGTCATATACAAGGTGCCGGCGAGGAAACGGAAAAAAGTTAACCACGCATTCCTGAGACCAAAAGAAGGAATAGTACATTATTGCAGAGGACGGGAAAGATAAATTCGTGGACGAGCGATTTTTTCGGACGAAGCGTAGCTGAGGCCGAAAATATAAGACGAGTCCACGAATTTCTATTCCCGCCGAGGCATATATAACGCTTTTCTCCAAATGTGCGAGGAAATAAAGTAAATTAAATAAATTACATATTTAGGGTTAGCATTAAATATCATGAATTTATGAATTAGCTTCCCTTTACAATATTTTTTTGAGTATAGAGCACTACTTATACTGCCAATCATCTGCCAAAGTTCATTCAAATAATATTAAAAAATCAATTTTCGTCAAAAACTATTTAAGACAGTATTAAATATGCTCCTTTCACATAACTGTAAAAGCTTAAACCTTAAAAAAAAGTTGTTTTGTCTATGATTATATGAAGCCGTATTCACACGATCAGACGTGGTGGTCATGCAAGCTATGACACAAAACGAGACAACCAAGGTTTTTGATCTCACTATCTCGCTCTAACCTATAGTTTGAAGGGATTGCCGTTCAGACGGTTGGCTGTTTGAAATGATATTTCTTAGTCGAATGAAATGTTTAAAAGGTAAAAAACAATGCGGACGACAAGTACAACTTGTCGTCCGCTAAAACAGGACAATAATGATTTTTTATTTTTTTTATTTGTACTACAGTAAGGTGAACATTTCCGACCACATTGGAGAAAAAAATATTATGTGACTTTAGGTCAATTTCTTCTTTTTTTTCTATTGTTTGAATATTTCTTGCACATGAAAAGTAATTCTTATTAATAAAATTATCTTTTAAAACAAAATGGTACATTTTTTTTGGAAAAATTTAGTTTCTGCATAGTTTTCCTTGTCACTTTGATATCTGTCAATAAGGACGTGTAAACTATGCCCAATAGTGGCAACGACGCCACCAGAAAGGCGTTTTGTGCTGTGTTATAATAAAAAATGTATTTTTTATAAATTGGTATTAACTCTGAAACTAGGCAAATTTCAAAAAAAGTTTATATGACATTTTTGTCTGTAAATAGGATCTAGAATATACTGTTAAAATCTTTCCGTTTCCTCGCGGGCACGTAGTACATGTCATAAACACTGGCTGAAATGATACTATTCTCGAACGCACTCATAAGGCAATAGCGATGTGCCAACCCTTCGCTCATATGCGGTAAGCGCATCGGCAAAAACAGGTACAATGGAGAGAGACATAGTGAAACACCCCTGCACTCACTTCAAGCATAGACCGAGAGAATCATACTGTCTTTCTCTTACGCTAGTTACCTTCACTATTAAAAAGAGACGAGTATGCGTATTACTTCTACGGTTGCTGCGGTTTTTGATTAGCCAAACTCATAGACTAATTAACCCAAGACCCCGCATAGTCGGGAATTATTGGACACTAATTATTGGAAGTGACAGTAAACTTAGTACGTCTCCATGGCAACCATTAATGTCTGAATCTCTCGTACGCCCCACGAAACAATGGAGCGTTCCCTGTCTAGCATTGCGTGTTCCCCTCCCGCACCCCTTCTTTTTGGCATCTTAGGTTTCAAAGAAATAACGCGCTAAGCTGAGTATAGAGATATCTTGTGTATATGGCCAGACTATGTTTAGCATTTTTTTAAATAATACTTTTGTAAGGCCATATTTTAGAACAACTGAAATAGCCCCATGACCTTTTAATTTTCATGCCGTTTTGTCAAAATAGACTAAATAGGTTTGTAAAAAAATATTTCCATTTCCTGTAAATATTGAGATTTTACAATAATGTTACCATGTTTTAGACTACTACGAGAGTGGAAGGCAAGCTCGCCAAATCAGGGGAAGCGAAAAGCAAACGGCAACCCGTTCACACGTCGACACCGAAACTAAGGTTCGTACACAACCAAATATTTCCCCATCAATTATGTCCTGTCATTTTGTTTCTATACGCGAGTCGTTAGTCTTATTTGTATAAAAGTATGTTTAATACAGTTGCTCAAAAATTGGTATTTCTAGTAGCTGTTAGCGTGCGGAAAATTTGATCTCTCGCACTAGTGCTTTTTACTTTTCGAGAGGTTAAATTGCAATTGTTAGAGTGCCTTTTTCTAATAAGCGTGCTGTTATTATACATTTAATATTGTTAAATATATTTAATCTGCAAAATTTACAATTCTGAGATATTTATTTAAAAAATCGTTAAAAAACGATATCAGTGTTTGTCGTATTGCAAAACGTCGTTCAATGCTCGCGCGTAAATGTCATTGTTCACTCTTCCCGAGTCTTGCCAGCGAGTGTCAAGTAACCAGGGACTCGTGAAGTAATGACACACTTTCCGCACTTGCATCGAAATGTACTGTTATTTTACTTTTACCACATCGCGTAGAACAAATTTGCTTATTATCATATATTTAGCAATCATCTAGAGAAACAATAAGACGGGTATCACACTGCTGCGCTTTCCGCATGCGTCGACGGTTGCGAGCGAGATAGCACCCGGTACGTGTATAGCGCTGTCTCGTTCATCGGAGCGGGACTCGGCGCCAGTGTGAGATTCGCCTAATATGTTTCAGTCCGGGAAAAAAGTCCCACTTTGTTGATATGGAATTATGTGTACTTCCTAAAACTACGCAATATACGCTATCTATTATTGAAAGAATAGTGTCAGTGTAAATCGACAAAGAGGGTCCTTTTATTACACTAATCCACATAATTATTATGCGATATATAAATCCAAGCAAAATAATACAAGTAGTATCTTTTAGCAGAGAACCGATGGAGATAACTGAGTAAGTATACATATTAAAGAATTTACTAAAATATTAAGAGTCCAGAGTGATGAGTCGAGCACGATTTCAGATCTGGCGACGAGAGGAAATCTCAAACTACTCCTAAGCTAACGTCGGCGGAGAAGAAACCCTTGGAGCGCCGCGCTATTAGCAAAGATAAAGAGCCTAAAGAGGCCGTGGCCAGGAACACCGTCACAAGCTCCAAGGAGGACAAGAACGTTTCCAGTACGAAGGAAGATAAACTCGGTGACCGCGAGGAAACCCCCAAGGACAATAATAACAAGAAGAACGCCAAAGAAGATGAAAACCCGCCTGAAAAAGTCAAAACGGCCGACAGGAACGTACCCGACAAGGAAGACAAGGCCAGTAAGGAGGCCAAGGGTAAAGTTACCAAGGAAGACGTGCCTAGCTCCAGCAAAAACGAGGCTAGCTCGAGCATCAGGACCGAGAAGAGTGCGGTCGATAAGAACGCCGCCATTAAGAACGGAGACAAGGTAAACTTGCTTTTGGTACATTCCTAAATTTTACTGTAAAATAAATTGTATAGCAACCATATACATATAATAAATAAATAAATAAATATTTGGGGACAATCTTACACAAATCAACCTAGTCCCAAACTAAGCAAAGCTTGTACTATGGGTACTAGGCGACGATATACATACTTATATAGATAAATATATACTTAGATACATAAGAAACACCCATAACTCAGGAACAAATAT
Organism: Pammene aurita; assembly: GCA_947086415.1. Classification (NCBI taxonomy): domain Eukaryota; kingdom Metazoa; phylum Arthropoda; class Insecta; order Lepidoptera; family Tortricidae; genus Pammene; species Pammene aurita. Next base: position 20,767,404 of record OX352289.1, read on the forward strand.
TCGTGATAAACACACAAATAAATGCCCTTACCAGGATTTGAACCCAGGACCTCCTGCTTCATAGGCAGGGTCACTACCGACTGGGCTAGGAGGCCGTTACATAAACGCAACATTTCACTGTAAAAATAGCAATTTCATATTTTTTCCATACTTTAAACGGGGCGACTATGTGATCGTGACGTCACTTTTGCATGTCATTTTGTTAGGAGCGTTTTGAGAAACAAATGCAAATCTCGGACTTTAAGTCTCATTTCTGACTTTTGTGTTGCTTTAACGCAATTAGCCCCATATAGACATTTGATCCTCACAACAAAACGAATCGATTAATACCATACTTGAAAAAAATTCACCATTCCTATTGCAAGGCTTAATTGCATTTATTCCATAACGAACGACCAAACATATATATGAAGCGAATGTATTGAGATTAAAAATGAAAAGTGCTTCCTTCGTCTGTATTCTCTGACAAATACGATTAAGATATTAGTAAAAGTTACTACTCAACTCATGTACTCATCTTCGCTATGTCGTCAGGCCCCATTAGCTGAAACCAGAGTCAATTGCTGGCCAGTTTGCAATCGAAAAATGGTAAATCTATACACACACATGCTGGCCAAATCTAATACAAATTGAGCAAATCACACTCAGTTTTTAGTTATGAATGTTATGATATACGATACTAACATTAAGTATTTTATAGACCGTAAAGAACGGTGATACGAGCGGCTCTGAAGATAGCTCAGTACGTCGGTCGACGAGACCATCGAAAATCAAGAACTATGCCAGCATGATTCGTGACAGGTAAACTTAAGACAAGACAAGGTTAAGGTAGATTAAGCACATTATCAACCGACTTCAAGATTTCGAAGTTGGAGGTTATTAATTGGTCGGGATCTTTGTTTTTTATGTATGTTCACCGATTATTCGAAGATGGCTGGACCAATTCGGAAAATTCTTTTTTTTTTGTTTGAAAGATTGTACTTCACAGTTGGTACCATTGTAAGGAGGTCAGGATCTGATGATGGGGTCCTGGAGAAATCGAGGGAACTCTTCAACTATTATAGGCACACCTATAGTGATTTGAGTAGGATTTACAGCAACACAAGCATTTGCTTTTGGAAAGGTGGATGCTAAGTGAAGTCGGTTCTTTTTTTTAAATTATTTTATTATACAAATCAGGATACTTCATAGATCAGGATTTTATAAGTATTTTTAAATAATAAATTGATGTCATTTTATTTATTACAGAACACGCATAATTCGGGATGAGGATGATGATGAAGAGATATCGGATGACGACGAGGAATTTGCAGGACCAGAACCTGATGTATGTATTTTCCCTCTTTGCAAATCCTCTAGACATTTGTGTCTGTCGTCTCTTCACGCTTAAACCGCTGAACTGATTTAGATGAAATTTGGTATGAAGATAGTTTGAGTCCCGGGGAAGGACATAGAATAGTTTTTATCCTAGAAGTCATTTCTTTAGGGGGTGGAAATTTGTTTGGCTTACTCTTGATCTATTTGTCTGTTTCCAACAAACACAAGTGTCAATTGACTGATAAGGTAACAATTACCTATTTTTAATAAGGCTTGGAAGACATTTATGAATAAGGGGGTTGGTGTTATGAACTGCCTTGTTCCTTCAATATTTCTGTACTAACGTTCAACCTCTTACTTTATTTTGTAATAATACATAAGTACCCTGTGTAACTATTCTTTTACGTTATTAACCAAATATATACATTTGACATTTAGAATAATAGTAGGATTGTTTGTTGATAAATATAATTATATTTTTAGTAAGATGATTGTTATGTAACGCAGAGTCAAGAGCCGCCTGCGCGCAAGAGCGTGCCGAAGCGGCAGAAGCCGGCGACCCCCTCCGCCCCCGCGGCCCCCGCGGCCCCCGCCGGCACGCCGCCCGCCACCCCCGTCGCGAGGCGGCGCGGCCGTCCGCGCAAGGACGCGTGAGTTTACATTAGGTATAAGACAGGTATAGTGAGAGACTATTCTCTCACTATACCTGTCTTATACCTAAAGCAGTGCTTTAACCTCTCTTGATAAGGGACCACTTGACAAAAAATCTTCTTGCTAAGGACCACCAACAGTCCTAGGATTATCAACCGACTTCAAGATTTCAAAGGAGGAGGTTCTGAATTCGTCGGGATCCTGGTTGCCATTTTTAGGGTTCCGTAGCCAAAATGGCAAAAACGGAACTCTTATACTTTCTTCATGGCCGTCTGTCCGTCCGTCTGTATATCACAGCCGTTTTACTCGGAAACTATAAGGCGTATCTTAATGAAATTTAGACACAAGGTGTATTTTGTATGCTGCTACTTAGTTATGTAGTTAAATTTCAGAACCAAAAATTTTAGGGAGGGCGCTGCTCCATACATGTAACTAAATTTAAAAAAAAAAAAAACTTTACCAGATATCAATATGTTGCATATCAATCGATAGGTCTTTAAAAATAACATCGAGGTTACTGAAATAATCGCCTTAAAAGTTAAAAAAATTGTATCTTGTAACTTTAAACCGTGAGTCCAAAAATATGAAAAATTTAAAAAGATGCGCCTTATCACATACTTTCTACGAAAATTATTTTGAACATTAATGGTTCAGCCATTTTTGAGTTATCTCCAAAAAAACTTCTTCCAAAGGCCAGATACGACCTTTTGGTATATTAGTTTGGCTCTTATTCCATTGAAGGTACGGAACCCTCCATAATGCGTGGTCCGACACGTACTTGGTCGGTTTTTTTCATTTTATGTAGGATGACGTGATTACAGATAATATTTTTTTTACGTAACGAAAAAGTAAAAAAAATAAGAAAGGCGTTATTGTTACATTTAAACATGATGGCAGCTGATTCATTATCGTTAACTAAGTATGTAGGGTTGTTCCTGCGAGACAGTGAATTTTTCATAATTGGTGCCTTTACTCTCCAGGAAATACCAGTGGTCCTAGGACCAGCAATTAAGAACCATTGATCTAAAGAGTCCATGAAATATGATAGCCAATTTATGCCTACTTGAATGAAAACATACATTTCAAAACCGTAAATGAAAAAATTAATGTTTATATTTTGACGATCTTAGCGAAATTAGCTTTATAAAAAAAATACTATTAGAAAATAAAAACATGTGCCATTTTGTCTCATAATTTACATACGTTGTATCATTGCTCTTACAGAACTCCGAAGGAAAGCGGTGACGACGTAGAAGCCCAAGCGGAACCCCAACCGTTTAAAGAAAATGAGAAGAAACCAGAGGAGCCGACCAAAGAACCTGTAGTTACGAACAAAGAAACCCCTACAGAATCGGAAACCACGCCGGTACTACATCGCTAATGTTGAAATTATATGGTGTTTAAGATCTTAAGGCGCCCAGTTTGTGATACTCAAATTTTTTTGTTCAAATTTAGACTTTATTACAGAAGCTGAATATTCAATTCAATTTTACTTACATTGTGCAACAACTCGAGTCATATATGCCCGAGTTCGCAATGTCTCTTACCCTCCGAGTTACACACGATGACTTTCATCAGTTTCATCACACAAATAATAAAGTTCTAGAACAAAAAATGAAGTTTAATATGTTACTGAAATGTCCATTACTCCATATGGACTAACACTTTATAACTCCCGCTACGCATGCGTGCAATGGCACGCTTTGTGAGAAAGTGTGATGAAAAATATACTGTCCTATTTATAGGACGCTGGGTCCTTATTACACTTGTCTCAAAAATAAATTGAGACTAGAAATTGATAATAAAATAAAATATTATATTCCAGACAGCGACGACACCGACGACACCGACAAGCACCGAGCCGCAAGTGAATACGTTAATGTCTCCTACTGGACAAACACTGAAAAAAGTAAGTCGTCACGTAAAACGCTAAAATCATTTTTAATAACTTTCTACTCCAGTACTTTTATTTGTCATTTATACATTCACGATGACATAGATAAGAACATGCATAATTTATCTGAAGACAAGTCTATAATCTATTCCCCAAAAACGTATTGGTGCCTACACGACGTATCGTTTTGGCAGTAAAACCGTATTTCGTGTAAACAACCCTTAACAACTAAATAAATTGCTACCATCCCAACAACCTAAATAAACGCAGCGTTTTTATAAAAACAAAAACTAATAAATATTACTAAGTTAACCAGATACACAATTGGCCGAATTTACGTCTCCCGCTTGTTCAGAGAGAGATCTCTCTATCTCTCTCTACTAATATGAGTAAAAGAGACGCTGATAATCGAATAAGGTTCCCTTTAACCCCATTGAAGTTTTAGTTACTTATATTTCTTAGTATTTGAGCTAGATTAAGATATTTTGATTTAATAATAACTGAGTGTGTTTGTGTTAAAGGTTGAACACGCCAAAACCTGGGCATATAAAAATAGCTATAGTTATTCGAAAAATGGAGATATTTAAACTTTTGAAACAACAATTTTCTCACAAGGAACTGGGCTATAAAATGATGATAGTTTTATTTTCTTTTATTTATTCGTTGGCAAAATGTCGAGCGTACAATATCAAAAACGTGAACGCATGTTGCACGAACATGTAAAAAATCCCATGTTAAGCTACATAGATATCGCGAAAAGGCTGAAATATCCACAATCTACTGTTGGTCACGTATTAAAAAGTTTCCGTGAACGCTTGACAATAGATAGAAAGCCAGGAAGTGGTGGGTTGCAGGGAGTCAAGAATAAGAAACAGGAAAGAGTATTTTAAAGATTTTTGCCTCAAATCATACGATTTCATCTCGTGATGTTGCTAAAAAAGTGAAAATGTCTTAGTCCTATGTCCAAAAAGTGAAACAGATGGCAGGACTGAGGAGTTATAAAGCCCAGGCCGCACCAGATCGAGACTCAAAACAGAACTTATCCGCAAAGATACGGTCGCGACAACTCTATGAAGATTTTCTTACAAAATTTAAATGCGTGGTGATGGGCGACGAGACGTATATAAAATTGGATTGTAATCAAATACCTGGTCAAGAGTTTTATACTAGCAAATCTCGAACAGATACTCCTGAAGATTTTGAATTAAAAAAATTAGGGCAATTTCCAAAAAAATACCTTCTTAGGCAGGCAATATGTAGCTGTGGTAAAAGAAGTCGCTCGTTTATCACCACCGGGACAATAAACGGCGATATTTATCAGAAAGATTGTTTACAGAAGCGTTTGCTGCCTTTTATAAGACAGCATGCCTCACCACCGCTGTTTTGGCCAGATCTAGCCAGTTGCTAATACGCAAAATCAGTTATGGAATGGTACAACGCTAACAGGATAATGGTGGTACCCAAAATATGCAATCCGCCAAATAGTCCGGAACTGTGGTCTGTTGAAGAGTACTGGAGTATTAGGAAAGGAATTCTAAAAAAGAAAGGCGGAAAAGTAAAATCGGTCCCTGAGATACAAAAAATATGGACCTGGGCGACAAAAATCTTTTCTACAGAGATGGTGCAAAGTCTTATGAGCCGTGTGCGTAGAAAAGTTCGATCTATGACTTACTGTGTAAACATTAATTAAAATTAAAAATGTGATTTTAGAATTCATTAAATTTGTCATTAAATGTAGTATTCATAATGTAGTTATTTATTTTCAAACTGGTTTAAAAACAAATTTTGCGTGCCCAAGTTTTGGCGTGTTCAACCTTTAGTATACTTGAAATTGAAATACATTGTTACAAAGGGTGCAACTTAAATGATTGTTGATGAAATATTTGCAATAACCAAAGAGGTGAGCGAAAATGATTGTCTCTACATATTTATATTTTATGTTAAACAAGCTTTCCGCCCGCGACTTCGTCCGCGTATAATACGGTTCCTCATACAGAGTTTCATATCCAATTGTATCTTCTTAACTAACTTTTGTTAATCCCCGAACCATTTTCTTAATCTATTTATACTTATAGCTATACAAACTCTCAACCCCTTTTTTACCTTGTTACAGGTTGAATTTTAAAAAACGCTGAAATTATTTTTATTGTTTTTTAATTATTAGTAAACGTACGAAGTTTCAAATCTCTAACTCAAAATTTTAAACTCCATCCATACAAACTTTCAACCCCCTTTTTACCCCCTTAGGGGATGAATTTTGAAAAACCCTTTCTTAGTGGATACTAACGTTATAAAAACTACCTATTGTGAAAAATTCAGCTCTCTAGGTCCAACGGTTCGGGCTAGGCGTTGATTTAAGTGAGTCATTCAGTCAGGACTTTTACGTTTATATATATAGCTTTTGTATGCAGTCATAGAAAAAGTATTCATTTATTTAAATACTATTTTAATGCAATGTTTACTATCCGGTGATTTGGTGAGCCACTGGTGGTCCCTGGAAGAAGCTGTCTTTATTCGGATATCTATTTTACTTTTGATACGGTTGGTGTTCCTTGCCTTGGCACGAAGTTAATTTGTCAAGTGGTACCCTGTCACAGAAAGGTAATGAACCACTGGATTACTGAGTGGCGCCTCGCTTGTAGACGCAACCTTTCGTATTATTGTAATGTTATTTTGTGCTGTGTTTCAGGTGCCTATGAAATCCTTGCCGCCGGGAGTGAAGCCTTTGCCGCTGCCGCTTAACGCTAGACGTAAGTTTAACGATTTATGTTAACAGAAACTTTTAGTAAGTTATACATTTTTACGTCTGTGAAGTTATGAAATAATAGATCAATAACCCAACGATGTCAGACCCAAACACGCCGATGATTTATGAAAATTGTACTTCACAAAAGTTGGTTAAGATCATTGTTATAGTTGTCCAGAGTTACAAATTGTTATTTTTATGAAAGTATAAGATTAAGGCATATTTCAAAATTAAAAATATTTAGTTGACTTACAAGTCTGTGCTTCAGCTATTCTTCTAAACCTAAACGTATTTTTCAGTTTTGAGCAAAACACGATGATTTTGATGCCATACATCAAGGTAGTCTTCCAAAATTGTGTATATTAGCCTTCGCGTCAGTCAGACCCATGTTAATTATATTTTATTTACCAGTCCAAACCCTAGTGACAGAACTTGTGAACCAACCGACTAAGTTTCCATTACATTGATACATTAATTATACAATAAAATGTGAAAACTGAACGCAACGCAACGCACACTAGACACCGTATGTAATGCACAATGAGTCGAGCTCGAGTAGCCCTTAAATAATTATATATCGAGGTAAAGTTGTACAATATATTTATTTCCAGCAGGTGATCTGTGTCAAATGCAAATCGGAAAGAAAATGGTGAAAGTCCAGAAGATTGTTATGACTAAAGCGGAGGTTGAAGCTATGACCAAGAAAGGTCTTCTAGAGCTGAAGGTAATATTTTTTATTAATATTTTTTTAAGACATTGAGAAAGACAGGTATTTTGTAGAAATGTTATTCATAAAACTAAACTATGTTTCAAAATTTCGTTATTTCTTACTTGATAAGATAATATGTAGATATGAGCTTAGCTTAGCTAGGTCGATTTGACTAAGATCGTTATTATTTATATTAATTTACTTTTTAGGGAGAATAATAATTACGCCCATATTATTAAAAATCATCATCATCATCGGCCTTTGCGTCTATTGCAGACGATTTAAACATGGAGACAAAGCCTTTGGTGGCTATAAATAACCGATATGGGAACGACACGATTTTCCACATTTCTGACAATATATTAAGAATACTGTAGTTCAAAAGTTAATATATTAAAAATACTGTAGTAATAATCTGTGGATAGTGTTACGGTTATGTACGATTCAAATAATCTTCCTAGAGATACAAACTTATGTTTATATTTGGTTGTTTAGTTACATTTAATATTTATATGGCAACGCCGCATTGCTGGCGGATATTGGCACTGCCGTTGAAAGTGATCTAATATTTGAAGCTAACATGGTTATGAACGTTAGAACTACCAGGGCTTGTAACCGGTATTTTGCTCCATACTAATATACCGGTTTTTTTCGTTTTAACGTTTACTATTTCATATTTAATCGAAAAATCTTACAATATAAAGTCATAACCTAAAAACAATACGAGTTCTACGTAAAAACCATAAAATATGTAAACATATTGGGTTATTTCGGGGCTTTTTGCGAAAACCGGTTACAAGCCCTGAGAAAACTAATATTAGAAACGGGTTATTTGCCATGTGAATTTGTATTTTGGAACGATATTTCGGCATGCGCCATCATCACGGAGTAACTGAATAATGTACTTGGTAAATACCCAGTTATAATTATTATGTAAAAGGTTCGAATTGAGTCCAGTAAGATAAGACACCCCTCAAAGCTTTTAGTGTGAATGGTGCATTAATGTGTATGCCCGTGCAGGATGGGACCATGGTGCTGAAGCCTGGCATCAAGCTGCCGGGGGCGGGCGACCCGGCCGCCCTTCGGCAAGGGCTGGTCAGTCAAGGAGGTGAGTGACTTGGTGAGTTTTTATTATTTTTTGTCCTATTTCATGCAATTTTATAGCATAACATATCTGAAGCATACAAATATTGAACATGGATGTTAGGTAATAATAAATTACAAAGCTAGGACCAGTCAGCCACTATTAAAATTTTATTGATTGAAACAATTTTAACAAATTCACTTATTAGGGTAAATCGCCAGTAAATGTCCACCTTTCAATAACTGGCCCAAAAATGAACTCTATTCATCTACAAACAGAATTCATTTTGGAAGAACTTGGCCAGTTATTGAAGCACCCTCCAATAACTGGTAATTAAAACCTCATACTAAAATAAATTATGTTTACAGGTGAACACAGTTCATTATTAGTATTAGGTGGCCTGTTATTAAACGGTGGCCAGTTACTGACGATGTACCCTACATCAATTTCTTACAGATATGAAAAGTGTATATCTATAATTCTACAAGTGTCTCTTCGCTGACCACTCCTTAATTCGGGTGTAATATATTGACAAAAATAGTTGACCATTACCCATCTGACTATATTAACTAAGAACTTTTAACCTTCTATATTAATAAAAAGAGCATGTAGGTGCCTTTAGAACTATTTGGGTTTTTTAAATGTTATTCGTGTCTTACGAATGGAAGAATGCCCACCCTGACGTGTGGTCCGACAGAGGTCCCTTGAGCAAATTAGAGCCTAATAATTATTAGCAATTAATTATTAGGGTTAGCAATTGCTAACCTAATATTAATACGTCGGACCTGTTCTGTGCCCGTCCTTTCGACTAGTCTAAGCTTTTACAAGTGACAAAATGCTAACGGCGGTGTTTTCCAGCTAGATAGCGAAACTATGAAGCACAGATTAGAAGGGCATTGTCTGGACGTTAGTACTGTTATTTAATTTAATGATATGTATTTTATATTGTTTGTAAGGTTTTAATTTTTTAAGATGTCGGAATCTTACTAGAGGTTTCTACCTACAATTCGGACATCTTAAAAATTATACCATTTTTTGCAACTATATTATCTTATCATTTTTGTTATTTGTTTCAGCGATTCGAAAAATGTCAGCCACCCCAACGCGATGTAACTTTGAAGGTGAAGAAACGTAAGTTGTCCAAGAGACCGAAATAAAATAACTCGCCTGAAGTGTAATTTCACCTCTAGCAAAAATGTGTGTATCATTCTCGGTGTGATTCTAAATAATGAATTTGCATCTTATTAGGTTAAGCTCTTAGCTAAGATTAAGTTACTTTATATAATTAGCAATTCCTATTGAGAAAGTATTTTTTCAACACACTTGCTTGTAACAAGGTTCTTATTCCATCGTTCTTAGGGTCATAATCCTAGATATTAAACACGCGGGGTTTTAATTATATTATTGAACTAGTGTGGCAATTAATAACCCGATCAAATTACATTTATACCCTAGTACCTAGTGGTATTAGACGGAGAGCTAGCCACGTCAGATATGATACATTAATGAGAGCAACGAAGCCCCTCTAGTCAGTTTGTTATGCTATGCTTATTTCTAGATCTGGACATCTGGCAGCTGTAAATTGGCGGAGGTCAAAGAATGCAAACCACTTCAAGAAAACAAATCCTAGAGTTCTAGGGGGCAATATAAATAATTAGATTATATCATTGCCACAAGTTTCTGTTGGGGGAAAGTAGTGCCAAGCGACGTATAATGTATTCATAGTTTGTCGCCTACTGTTTTTGTTTCCGTAATAATACTAATAATACGCAACGTTTTTTGTTATAATGTCAAAATATAGATTCTCTCCTTTATAACGGAGACAACTGGCAGTTTTTACCTATTTTGGTATTACTATTATTGTCCAGTTCAAAAATTTTGCTAGTCTGTTACTCTGACCTCCGCCCATTAAAAGCTGCCATATGCCCGGATCTCGCAATAAGGATAGTATAGCAGTCTAACCAGACGGGTTTTGTTGCTCTCATTATTGTGTAATATCTGACGTGGCCAGCTCTTAGTCCAAACAGTGTCTTAGTGTATGCAGACGAAGCTTTATAATTTAGTCGGGTATTATTTTTAAATTCATTAGAAGTTTGCATGGTTAAAAAGTAACATTTACGATAGAATACAAATTATACCATCCTAGTTGTGAAAAATATTCATTTCGACTTGTTATATTATTCGTAATACACAATAAAATATGTTTCAAACACCAATTATATTACTCAATATTGGGTGTTTGTCATAATAGCTTAGCGGCTTTGCCTCAAGCTGCGCGTGTTCAATAAAATTGCGCGTTAAGTGAATAAGAAGCCAACTGTAGTGTTAATTTAACCTCCGGATATATTTCAAAATTGTCATACATCTTAGTAAAATATTTTTATTAAAATATAATGAGACTAATGAGCAATACATGCAATAAAAACACTTATTGGACAATAAACGTGAAGTAGCTAATTTAATTAAATGTTTGGAAAAAAGAGTTCCGGATAGTTAATTTAATTTATCATAGGTATGTAAGTACATACCTGTAGTCTATCCTATATACATTCTGAATTAATAATCCTGAATACATTTATCAAAAGTTATTAATTACCTACACTGTTCTGTTTTTTCCTCGCAAGTGTGTTGATAAACGTCGTATGAAACGCGTGTGCCTGATCATTACATAACTCAGCTTCCTTAAGCGCACTCACGTTCGTTCGTGTGCACATTATCGCTTCGCATGTAATGATCAACTTGGCACACTTGTATCATAACATAATGTACTATTGTTTTAAACTGTGAATCTTATTTTCAAAAGGTATTTCAACGAATGAACGTTGCATACAATCAGAGACTAAATGATATAGACAGCCAGTCTAAGAACGAGAGCAACCCAAAGATACAAAAATGGTACGGGGAAATGACATTGCGTTGCAGCGCCATCTCGTAACGAGCAGCATAACGTAGTAGCGCAATGTCATTTTCCCTGCTATTTTTATATCTTTGAGTTGCTCTCGTCCAGATGGCGCTTCAGACTTGAGCTTCAACAAGTTCTTAGACTTTGGCTGTCTATGTTATTTTAGTATCTGCATACAATGCTATATGTTACAAAGTAAATAGCATAATCAGGACTCTAGGGATCATAAATCTTGTGCACTATTAATGTTATTTAACACATGTTTTTATTCTGTAAAAAATAATCATTAACATCATTAAGTACTCTCAAAACTTGTTTTTATCCTGTCTAACCATTGTGGATCAGTATTTATTGAATTATTTGACTCGTAGCGCTTGCGTTAATTATTTGGATGCAACAGATACATATTACATGTCGATAAAATCGGCCTTTTTAAGAAATATCTCTTACTCGACTAAGATATACAATTATATACCTAGTTTTATAGTCTCAACAAAAATAAGTAATGTTAATCAATTGTTGTCTGTAATGAAGTAAAAATAGCTAATTATTTCAACGACTATGTAAAACATGGAATAATTCTGTTCTGTACTTTATATTGTGTACATTATTTTGTTTAGATAATAAGGATGATGATAAAAATAAAGGTGCATGCTGCAACATATGTTCCTGTGTTTCTATTCCCAAAGGATATTCGTAGGGCACAGATAGAATAACCTCGTTCCTCAAAGACGATATGCAACTTCATTCTACTTCGCCAGACTTACAAATCGCAGCGCTATACATTTCTGACTAATGTAATGGCATAGTAACTAAAAGTGAGCCAACCTTAAATGAAAAAAAATCTTTGAATCGATGGAGCTAACTGTCTGTTTCTCGTCTTTTGAGATAACTTGGTCAGTGGCGACAGCACTGCACGTTGTCGACCAGTCGACAACGGAAGTAGCTAAGCAAAATAATCTTGGCACGACTTTATTTGTTAGATAAGAACGTGTTAAGGTAGTTTTGAACACCTCACTCGCTAAGCGTAAATTAAATATTAGTATAGGCACTGCATCATAATAGGTAATATATTGATATTCTCGTTGCACTTTGGACGCGCTCATCTACTACAAGAACTTACTGAAAACCTCTATTCTATGCAGTCGACTATAATTGTTCGAATATGCTAATGAGAAGACTATGTAATTTTAGCAAAAGCTGTTCGAGCCTTTTGAGGTACGCAATGGGATCGTTTTCACCTTGTGATACGGTACCCCAAAAATAACGTATCAAATAATCTACAGCTATCTCACAATAGATGGCGCTTAAGTCAAAGACGTAGTTACATATCTAGTACTTGCGAGGGATGGCGCTAGTATCGGCTATTATAACCCTATCACCCAGTGAACGCGGCGTGTTCAAATGTTTCGTTCAAACGACATCAAAAACTCGCGGCAAACGGTTGGGGTGGATGTACATTAACAAAACTTTTTAAATAAATAAACGCAATAACATCAATAAACACAAAACGTGCAACGTGAAAAATTATATCCTAGTTATTAAATCTGTCTGCCGTTAGGAAGATATCTAGACGACACTTAATTGTTCGTGTTTTTGGTAAGTCAGCAAAACGAACTTTTTCTAAGCATGCTTTATAATATGTTTTTTTTTTGTTTCATTGCATTTTCGTTTTTACTACGAGCATACACATCGAAAGTAGCAAACACACTGCCTAGTGTTGTTTATATTCATTTAGATGTGTGACTGTATTCAATTGGTGAATTGGGTTAGATAAGATAACTCTACGCAATGATAGGCCGGATATATTTCTATTGCTATCTCTGAACATACCTGTTACTTTAAATTACACAATTTGTAATTTTAGATTAATGAATGAAGTGTTTAATTACGGAATTGAAAGTCTTTAGTAAGAATTTGTTAGTTGGGTTATTTTTTATAATCAAGTTTACAATATAATACTAACAAGATATCTGGATTTATTTTACTTTGTATCGAACTCGTGACGCTTTGTACAAGATTATTATTTTGTGATACGTTTATACCTCCTCCACGAAACACGCGGTCCAAGCGTTGCCGCTCGACGCTCGTCCAATATATGGCGGTCGGCTACTGCTCGCCGTCCACCATAATTTGGTCGAGCGTCGCGCGGCAACGCTCAGACTGTGCATTTCGTGGACGAAGCCTTGTAATACTGTTTTGAATCATGAATAACTAAGTTAACCTCGTAAGGTCCAATATATTTTAGCTAATTTGCCTACAGAACAGTGTCCTCAAAAAATTTTTTACATTTATTATAGGTAACTTTTTGCCTCACATGTGAAACAATATGTATTCCTTTAATGAACACCATGAGGCAGCTACGAATGGACCGGTCGGACCTTACGACGTTAAGATGCATATACGCGAAATGTAAAAGATAAGTACTGCAATCTCGCGAAGGCTAATTTCATTAAAACTTGAAAGCATTATATTTTTCTCAAACGTACCATTTAGCCTAATAAGCTCTTCATACCATTCGGTCATATTCAAAACCGTGACTGAAAGTTTGTTCAATATGAATAATCAATAAGTACATAAGTTACATATATTTTAAGAAAATGGGGGATGACTTCAATGGGGGAAGCGGTGAAAGATTATTGTAGAATGTAGATGGTGAACTCTTATAATTCATACAATGAAATAACTTGCTTAACAAACACAGCGAAGAGGACAAATCGCCAAACGTGATACGAAAAACGTCGTTGAAGAGTTCCGGTCTGATCATCGTCAGTAGTTCCACTTCATCAAATGTCACTTTTTTGAATGAAACTGCTTGATGTGTTGATAAAAACACAAAAATCAGTATATGTATGCTTTTAAGATTTGAGAAGTTTCCTCTATTCCTAATGAATCCCATCATCAGAAAAGCGCTTTGACAAAAAGAATTTGAATTTTCAAAATTTGCTCAGACATGTCGGAGTTATAAAGTAACAAACATAAAAAATACATACAACCGAGATTGAGAACCTCGATTCGTGCAACAAGAGAGCAAAGTTCGTTTTTGCTTCGAGTGCTATTTTTGAGGCGAAATATTCCATAATAGAATCACGCGCGTAGCGAGTGATAGGTATACAAATATTTTAATAAAACAAAATCCGATACAAAATACCGATACAAATACCGTTCCAATAACGATGCAAATGCCGATACAAATACCGTTCCAATAACGATGCAAATGCCGATACAAATACCGTTCCAATAACGATGCAAATGCCGATACAAATACCGTTCCAATAACGATGCAAATGCCGATACAAATACCGTTCCAATAACGATGCAAATGCCGATACAAATACCGTTCCAATAACGATGCAAATGCCGATACAAATACCGTTCCAATAACGATGCAAATGCCGATACAAATACCGTTCCAATAACGATGCAAATGCCGATACAAATACCGTTCCAATAACGATGCAAATGCCGATACAAATTACAGATACAAACACAAAAATATTCTAATCTTGGTATAAAGCACATTGACTAAAAACTAGTCCCTGCTCCAAATCTTGTGATTAGATTTCCAAGCTAATTTGATGTTCATCGGGGTTCTACTATTCAAAATAAAAATTTCGGGCAAGTGCGAATCTGTCTCGCGCACCGAGGGTTCCGTCGAACGTTCATAAACGCTTGCAACCATAGCTCGATGCAATAACGAATATAAATACCAACAGGTACAATTTTTTAAACAAAACATAAATCTATTCAGTCTCTTCAGTAGTGTCTGAGAAAAGTGGCTTTATGACAGAGAGAGCCGCACCAAAAGGGTTCCTTTTTTACCATTTTGGTACGAAACCCTAAAACACTATTCTCGTATATATTTCCAAAACTACCAAAAGATTGGCTCATAGGAGTCATAGGCGACTGATTACTTAAATTTGAATGATACTTCATCTTTATATAATAGCAGACATTTCGTTCGATACCTGTTATTTAAACCCCAGGGCCTCGTAAAACGCTCCAAACGATATCACGTCGGCGTCGCCCCTGCAGGGGCCCATTTCTAATAAAATAATATTAGTGAAGGCCATGAACTGCCACTTCATAGTTCGGGGTATATTACAAATTCGAGATATAAATTTTTAAACCTTTAATATGTTCTCACTACTGAGGTGAAAAGTTGTATGTGTCACACGAGAGCAAAGTTATTTTACATCTCGTGTTTTTGAGTCCCTCGCTACGCTCAAGATTCTAACTTAGAATAATATTAGTCTAATTAGTCGTTAGTACAAATATAGATAAAAGATAGTTTTATTCAGAGTCTTTTTGAATGTTAGTGTCTAGTGTTTCTAATGTTCTAAATATTATGTATACCAACGTCAATAAAGTGATTTTCGCTGTCCGGTTAGCTCGGGAAGTTTAGTACGAGTATATGCGTCGGGAGCCGGGAGGTTGCTTGACGATCTCGATGGTTAGTAGCGTAACCACCGATCCGATGAACAAAGCAGCTCAGCTGATTTTGTTCAATATAATTTTCATTGAAAGTACTTATTAAGCCTGTCGTGACTTTTTTTCATAGTTTTTGGTCTCACGGGTTCCGAAATTTGGGAGGGGATGCTTTTGGACATTCAGGTGTTTCCGAAAGTGTCCTAGTTGACTACTGTCGCTACGGAACACTAAAACTTGAAACAAACTATGAGTTACTTTGTCACAAATTGGAGCATTTTTTCGTGCTTGAGGAGTAAACCGGTCGGGGCGTTATTTTCGTGAAACAGGCACTATAACTTACCTAACAAATTATGAGTTAACAGTGTAAGTGTATGTAAAATGTATCTACTTTGTACTGCCAGTTTCTATCAGTGATAATTAGAATGAAGGACATCTATGCATCAATGGTACTCAAGAAAAAGCTTGCTCTTGTCTCTGCGGATAAAGGTGGGTTAGACGGGGTGGCTCATGCCACTCGATACTTAGGTTAGGTTAGGTTACAGTAGTATACAGTAGGCAGGCGATAACGTTCCGAAACGTCATCAGAGTATACAAATGATAAATAAATACTAGGTATTTATTAGAGACGCAACTGAAAACATTGTAAAACCCGTGCGATGACAGCGCCGCGCCGCGCCGCCTTCAAAATAACTTACCTATGACCCATGTATGTTACCCATTGGGCTCCTTTCATTAAGCGATAATATAATTTTCATTACAGTTAAAGTTGATACTAAGTACTGCTATTACAAATTTTGTATAGCGTGTTATCTTGAAAACTAATTTGTCCTAATGTTCGATTCGATTTCCAAATAAACCCTCAACCGAGGTGAAGTTGCTCCTTAGCATTAACTTACTTAAATCGTTTAGTTAGTCGAAACCACTGTTCATTCTTAAACAGTCCGGGATGTGTTCACTATCCATCCAACCCAACTATAACTTACACATTGACCACAAAATTAATCTGACTATTTTTAAATATTAAGTGGGAAAAACTATCATGGTCCAGTACTAGTACCTACACTCAAGCATTAGTTTGCTCCTAATTGTATATGTATGTACCCAATATTTATTTCCCGCCCGGTTCGCGCGAGAAAAATCCGAAATCAATGTTCGTCAGCTGAAAAGCACACCAGCCCAACCCCTGTTGAATTGGATAGGCATCCAATACAATAGGGGCGGGCTACATGGGGATGCTTATTCTTGGCAAATTAGGTAACTGCTAATCTTTTTTCAAACCAAGTTATATATTCTTACGTGTGTACTATGTAATCACGACGTATTGGCAAAGTAAACTTTGCACCGCGTACCTAACTAGGGCTGGCATTGAGACGTGAAAATCAAAAGTTATATCGACAATCTTGTTACAATTATCGCACCGGTGTTACATTTTTAGTGTCCAAAGCGTGATAATTGATTAGCCATGAGCAGCCGGAACCGCGGTTGCGACCCGATTAGAGACAATGTGTACCAACACGAATACTTCACGCCATGTAATCCATACTATATCGTAGAGAATATCTTAGTACGTATATTTAATATCACATGAAATTTACGTACCTATTTTTAGAAGTACTACATTGATCTCTTATTTTGACTTCGTATATGATATAAAAACGCTGCTTGCAAGCTATGATTAATTTACTTCAACGCCAAAGGAATTCAGCTATCAGTCCGATTTATTAAGACCATAAAATTTCATCCATCTTTATAGCTAACGAAACAATGCTGAAATGATAACCATGCGACATGCTGCTGGCAAGTATTCATGTCGTAGTGACGATTGGCCCTGGCACGCAACGGCGGCGGCTTCTAAGTAGATTTGCCTTACATGACAATTACACCGAGACGAACAAAACCGCTCCAATAAGCCGCGTACTACAGCCGTGGCCAATCTGATGTATTCAGCTCACCCATCACTCGGAAGGCTGAGACGTTTGTTATAATAACGCTATGTTTATTGTCTGTCTCAATTCAACACGCCAAGAGATAGCAAAAAACTAAGTATTTTCAAATAAAATGATTTGTGTTCTCCAAGGCATCATCTAAAACCAGAAACTATGATAAAGTTAAAGAGTCCAAGGTTGCTAAATCAAACAAAAGAGTGTTATTTTTTCTCCTTCCTTGATACAGGTTCCTGACTTGTGATTGACGTTGTCCTCTCTCTGCGTGTTATAACCATGTCCATTAGCGGGTGTGATGATATTTTGCAATAAAACAAAGATTACCAATGTTTGCTTTAGATAATAATTGCCGCCATATAAATAATGTACGTGTACATAAAAGATAAGGAATATTTTCTTTAACCAACTGATGGCAATATTTATTTAATGTCAGTCGTCGTATCATTTAAGTTCAGGTTAAAGAGCCTACATTTTGGCCCTACGCTAAACTCATTTACGTATACTTAGGTATTCATACCTTAATAGTTTATCTACTACCAGTTGATATGAATCATCACAAAAAACAATTCAATGAGAATGTACAAGTATTGTCCGAAACATTTTAAGTGTGACCTGTAAGGTTTTCGTGCAAATATGTACACAAAGTTTCAGCTCAGACGATAGGGCGAAAGGTTATTCTTATAAATAACCCAAAATGGTGCAAAACTTACGTAATAGTAATACGTATACTTAATCTGCAACGAAGGCGGGCGGCTGGTCTAAGCCGTGAAATACGATATGGAAATGCGGACCGGACTTCCGGCGATGTAAGCGCCGCTTTTCCATTTAGGTATTTTATAAGAATGTCCTTGAACTCCCGTAATTTATCACTCACGAACAATAAGAAAAATACACCATTGTTACTTTCACTCATTTCCTGCTTAATTTAGTAATAGCTTATCGCCAGGAATATCTCGCCGTCGATTGATCATACTCGTATGTTGCGAATTGACTGTTTACTTAGTATGTATATTTTTCTACGAATTAAAAACTAATGATAGAGTAAATTAAAGCGTGGTAATTATTTAGTTAGTCATCTTGATAATAATGAGGATTATTGTGCATAAAACAAGCGTAGTCATAAAAAGCCAATGATCTAAGCTAAGTCATCTATGTGATAATTAGTGCAGGTCACGCAAGGTGTATGAGCATGGTACTTTTCTGAGAACTTATCCCTCCCGAGTAACGTATTCTTTACTTGCATACCTAGGTTGAACCAAACTAAAAGGCTGAGTGACAATCCGATTATTTTTATTTTATACTCTATGTTTACGAACCTGTTTCATGTGATATGGAGCAACGATAACCCATGAAAGCTGTTCAAACTTTGGTAACAATATGTACCTCTCATGACCTCTCTGTAACTATTTCCACCAGGTAACGATATATTATAAATTTCGAGGATACTTATCTATGAACAACGCGGACTGTAAATTTTAATCGCTACTTAGCCGCTGCAACGCATATAATTTCGAACGATGTTTGAAGCCTACCCCAGTACCTACAGAAAACATGGCCAAAAACCATTACTTAGGTAGCATAAAGTCAAAATCTAATACAATACAAGATAACGTGTTACAACACCGTCATATTCAATTATTGAGTGAGATAGTGACAGCCTTGACATTGGAAGCGGAACCAGTTACTGGAGACCAGCAAAAAGCACTGACTACTGAGCGCGTCGATAATCACCACAATGATTCATGCCGATTCGCTCTTTTTTATACCACGGCAGCAAACGATCCGCCATATACTTAAAAGCCGGACAGTCTCTAGTGGTGTCAGACAGACATGCACATCGGCAACCTCTTACCCCCTACAAGTGTATGTGTACGGACTACCTACACAATGGATAGGAGTTCATGCAAATTTATGTAGATACAGTCAACAGCAGAAGTAGCTTGGCGGACTGTACAACCTAACTTTTCGAACACTGACTTGTGCTACCGACATCTAATACTTATTGTCTAAAAAAAGCCAGTAGCTTTATTTATTTATTTATTTAAACTTTATTGCACAAAAGAAAAACTTGATGTACAAAATGCGGACTTAATGCCAGTAGGCATTCTCTACCAGTCAACCTTAAGGCAAAGCAGATAAGTTGTGGGCGGTGCTTATGAGAACAAAAGGTGAAGAGTTAACTACAAGTAAACAATGAATAAAACAATACAATATATACATAATATACGATATATAACAAAAAAATACATATATACATATATTATTATATATACATATATATATATATTATATAGACGAAAATCATCAACCGAAAACACTAATCTTTCATTCCACTAGCGAAAAAGGCACGAACGGCTTTTTTAAAAGCAAACTTGCTGGGAGCATTCTTAATATTACGGGGAAGTGTATTCCACAGGCGCGCCGCCCGAACAGAAAATGAGTTTGACATAAAACCGGTGTGGTGCAGAGGAATTGAGAGAGACAAATTGCCAGAAGAACCGAGTTGACGGTCGCGAGACACGCCATAATATTGAAAGAAAGACTTAAGGTATCCGGGGGAATGTGGGTCATAAAGAACTGAAAAGAGAGTGCAAAGCATGCGAATGTTACGTCGTCGACGGATAGGAAGCCACCCTAGCTGGGAGCGATAAGAGGACACATGATCGTATTTGCGAAGACAAAAGATGAAACGGATACAGTTGTTGAGAAGGCGATCCAACTTATCAAGAAGTTCCTCGTTTAAGTCCGGATAACACACATCACCGTAATCGATTATGGGTAAAATCAGGGTATTGACTAATAACACTTTTGTACTGATGGGCAAAAACATCTTAAGCCTGTTAAGAGAATGCAGGGAACCCATGACCTTACGGCTGATTTCAGCAACCTGTGCTCTCCAACTTAACGTACTGTCTATTATTACACCTAAATCTTTGACACTCTGACTGTAAGGTATAGGCTTACCACTGAAAACAACCGGTGTAAGTGAGTTCAGGTCAAGTTTAGCGAGCTGTCGACTGCTACCACAAACAATAGCCTGGCATTTTGATGGGTTGACGAAAAGGCCAAACTTCTCAGACCATTTTTGTATGTGTGAAAGGTCTTGGTTAAGTCTGTCAACAATTGATGAAAAGTCAGTCGCTGAAGATTGGGCATAGAGTTGCAAATCGTCGGCGTACAGATGGTATGGACAGCGGAGATTAGGCGTAATGAAATTATTAAAAGTTGAAAATAAGAGAGGCGACAAAATTCCACCTTGAGGTACACCCGTCGCAAGATCGCACCAATCAGACAAGGATCGGTCAACTCGAACCGCTTGCTGCCGACCACCCAGATACGATGAGAACCAGTTGAGGGCTGAAGGTGACACGTTTAAATGTTTGAGAAGAGCAAGAAGGATGTCATGGTCCACAGTATTGAAGGCGTTGGAGAAATCAATTAAAACAAGTACTGTGACCAGTTGACCCTCCATGCCACGACGAATATCTTCCGTCACCTTAAGAAGAGCAGTGCACGTGCTGTGACTGGGACGAAAGCCAGACTGATAAGGGCTAAGCAGGGTATGCGAGTGAATATAGCACGAGAGTTGTTTATGAACCACTGCTTCAGCGATCTTCGACAGAAAAGGGAGAATCGAAATCGGCCTAAAGTTGCTAAGGGAAGTGGGATTGCTGATTTTAGGTACCCCTACCTACTCGTACGACGACAAATGCTTTACGCCATAGTAAGGGAAATTCGCCATTAACTAGTGAGGAGTTGATGATGTCAGCTATCACATGAAGCACACAATCCAGGACCGACACAATCATGAAACGACTGACATCGTCAAAACCTACAGCTTTAGATTTAATTGCTTTTATAATGGCGCGTATGTCCGAAACAGAAACGAGCTTATAGATAGCTTTGAGATTGGAGCGCTTGAATTTGACATTTAGAACTGTACATAAAATAAAGGAAAGGATGTTTTAAAAATAACAGCAATAATAATTTAAAACCATGATTACATATTCGCATCAGTAAATGACGAAACTTTAAAATTAGAAAAGTCTGCCAGCAAAATGCTAGTCCAAAAGTAGGATACGAACATAAACAAGGAATAAGTGATATAAAATTCATAAAGCTAAATGCTAAAACTAAATGCTAAGATGCCTTCTTTGTACTTATGTATTGAAATTGAGATTGAAATAAATTAAAGTTTAATTTTGAAACTAACTACTTTTTTTCGTGAGCCATTGATTAAGTTAATAGGTAACATCCGTATAAGATAATCATCCAATTTTTATATTAACATCTACATTTCGCAAACCAGTTTAGGTATATCATGACTTGGTCCAAACATAAATCGGCTATGTCAAATCTCAATGTCTGTTTGAAACCATTACTTATCCAACAAAATATTAACCTGAACCTGATATTATGTCCGCCTTACAAGTTTGCTATTTTGGTACATCAAAAAATATTTGCAATATCATTTTTATTACCTATTTATAAAATAAAAACGAAGATTAGCATATCAGCGGCGCGTTGACACTTTGACAGTTCACAATATTTTATTAAAAAATATTTTTAAGTACAAATGGTAAAAAATTATAAGTTCTGATTATTTTATTATTTTATCAAAGGCTTGCCTACGCGCCACGTCTAATGGTGGAATGAGATGAACAACATGCTATTAAGTCTTGTCGTGTAATTATTTAACTTGAATCATTTACTCATACCTACAACCTACAGTAATCATACGTACAATCAGCGGTCAAGCTGCTATACGTACCGTACCCATAGGTACCTTATTCCTTGGTAGTGGTACAGTCACGAACCCGGATTGTTGAGCCACTTGCCATTGTTCGTAATTTAGCCGTGTTATGAATGACCGATGTTACCGACTAGCTGTCAACTGTCAGTTACATCGGTCATTTATTACACGGCTAAATTACGAACAATGGCAAGTGGCTCAACAATCCGGGTTCGTGACTGTACCTCTTAGTCCTCATACATACTGCCATGCTAGTCTTAAAAGTAGTATTTTACTATGAAACTCTATAGCTAATGCTGCTTTTTAGACTAGCACGGCAGCATTGGTTTAGATAGTAATTTACCACACATCAATCTATCTGTGTTAAAATCTCAAGTGGGGAACCACGAGCAAAGGTGGGCGTAGCATTCCTACAAGCAGGTTCGGCTCTACCATTGTGCTTAGAAAGCGTGTCTGACAATCAACAAAAAATTAATGGAAGTCGAATCTGTACTCCGTCCTTTTCTTGTCCGATCCATTTGAACGAAACGATATACCGAAGATTTTTTTTCCAAAATAGTGATTTTGACTGAGTCACGGACTCTCCAGAGCGTAACCCCGTGTCGTTTTCCTCCTCAATTCTGGGATACAATTATGTTGGTGCGTCGGCCGCGTGATCATTTAAGCTCTGACTAAAGAAACAAAAAAGCTTCGGATAATTGATACCTATACATCTCCACCTACGCCACTAGTTGATTTATATTTGAACATTTAGACTTATGAGCAGCTTTACTGGCGTGGAAAGAGGAAACGCACTATTCGGTTCAATGGCGGAGGCCAGTGAAAACTTTTTGTAGAGGGCGCTGTTCCTGATTCCATACAACTACGTGCAACGAGAGAAAGATAAATGGTCCATAACAATGTACTGAAACGATATGCAGTTAGAAGGCTTTTATTAGGGAAAATTATTACCTCGCTTTATTCTACAGCATTTTATTTTACGAGTATTAAAGGAAACCTGAAGATTGCCCAAAGGGACCAATTCGAGACGAAAGAGTGAGTCATTTTCACCAAATAAAATAAAAACGACTTCCCACTATACAAATTTAGCTTTTCTAATAGTGGCAGTTGTATTTAGCAGTAAAATACGGCTTGCGTGAACAAGAGATTTCCTTCGGCATGATTATTCCTTAGGACCCAAGGATGGAATTTAGAAGTGGAGCCACCAAGATTTTAGATGCAAATTTTTAGAGGAGAGGGGAGGCTCTCAACTTTATCTTGTTATCTACTGTAGCATGACGCTACGTATCGTACGACATCTGTCGACTAGCTGTAGCATGACGCTACGTTTATCGTACGACATCTGTCGACTTTCCGTTAGCACTTCACATAAAAATGAAGATAACGGAAAGTCGACAGATGTCGTACGATAAACGTAGCGTCATGCTACAGCCAGTCGACAGATGTCGTTCGATACGTAGCGTCATGCTACAGCTTGGACCGCGTGACGCGTTGGTTAACGGAAAGTCGACAGATGTCGTACGATAAACGTAGCGTCATGCTACAGCATCTCCCTACCAAACAAAGAAACAAACAAACAACAACACAAGAAAACATAAGAAAACTAACCCCAAGCAACAAAAAAAACACAACTTAATGCTAAGGCCAAAAAAGGTACAACAAGAGAACCCAAACGAATTCCAAAAAAAAACAAAACCAACCAGTTATTAACATTACCCCTAAAGACTAACCTAATAGATTAACAAGATGACAAAACGCCAACCAATGCGTCACGCGGTCCAAGACGTGACGGCCGGGATAGGACAGAAACTGCACCTGGCCACAGAAATTATACAACCCTGCACCTGGCCACAGATCTTAATCCCTCACATCGAGTCATCAAATTATGATCTGTGGCCAGGTGCAGGGTTGTATAATTTCTGTGGCCAGGTGCAGTTTCTGTCCTATCCCGGCCGTCACGTCTTGGACCGCGTGACGCATTGGTTGGCGTTTTGTCATCTTGTTAATCTATTAGGTTAGTCTTTAGGGGTAATGTTAATAACTGGTTGGTTTTGTTTTTTTTTTGGAATTCGTTTGGGTTCTCTTGTTGTACCTTTTTTGGCCTTAGCATTAAGTTGTGTTTTTTTTGTTGCTTGGGGTTAGTTTTCTTATGTTTTCTTGTGTTGTTGTTTGTTTGTTTCTTTGTTTGGTAGGGAGATGCTGTAGCATGACGCTACGTTTATCGTACGACATCTGTCGACTTTCCGTTAACCAACGCGTCACGCGGTCCAAGCTGTAGCATGACGCTACGTATCGTACGACATCTGTCGACTTGCTGTAGCATGACGCTACGTTTATCGTACGACATCTGTCGACTTTCCGTTAGCACTTCACATAAAAATGAAGATAACGGAAAGTCGACAGATGTCGTACGATAAACGTAGCGTCATGCTACACTACATACATCTGTTAAGCTACTAGGCCAAGTTTGGTATCGTTTTAATATAAATCGGGGATGCTGAATTTATTTATGGTATAATTTTGACACGGCTCCGAAGCAAAAACATAAAAAATAATTTATTTTGAAATTCCCTATTTCACCAGGAAAAAATCCATAACTTATGTATTGAAACAATTATGAATCTTGAAAAAATAAAAAGTGCTTTATTTATATAAAGAAAAAAATAATGTCAAACTAAAACGGATGTAGTAAAATAAACTGTGGTAAAAATTTTAATGGAATAAATCTAATCAAAATGTTTTTTCCCATGAATAGGTATGCTGCCGAATGATATTATCATATAATTTAAAAGATGCCGATGCATAAATCAAATGCCTGGAAATTAATATGCCTTAATATTTTTAGTCTCAAAAACATGAGGCATTAAATAGATATTTTTTTCACTTCATTAGGTACAGTTAAATATCAATAGGCGTACAGAAATCGCGATAGTTTGATAATCCCGGTGTACTCTTGTTCGATTAAACAAAGATAAGATGTTGACATTAAATTTTTTTTCAATTATCTATCGCTATTATTTTGTTAGTAAAATGTGTCATGTCATGTTTCTACTACCTTTTATACAAATGTTTGGAACGCAACAAATCTTACGAACGAAGAAATGCCGTTGAGAAGAATTTTTATTTTTATTTAAAGTGTATCTACAGAACCACTTAATGTGTATTGGATTGAGTAATTGCCTAGTTGAAGAATGTAGTGTTATGTAAATTGATAAGAAATAGCCGACTCCAGTTGTCATTGAGCAAGGTTGTTAGTGGTGCGGAAAGAATCAGATTTCCATCTCATTTCGCTAAGCTAACTGAAACACTTGATAAGTGTGGTATCCAGCGATGAAGCTGTGTAGTGTAGTAGATTAATATATATATATGTATATTTATATATATATACAGACAGGTGGATTTTCTTTTTGGGTCAGTGAAGGCAGCTACCAGATCCCCAGCTCATACGCGAAAATGGTTATCGATGACCTTTCCTCGATTTCAAATTAATGAAGATTGGCATTTACAGATTTCGGAAAAAACATACAGGATGCGAGAAACAGGTCATTTTTGACAAACATTTTTTTTGACGCCAATCGGTCCCATTTCTCTTCAGGATAAAAGCTTGTATGGGACAAAAAAGAATGTTCCGGCTTTCTAGTCACAAAGTCACAAATCGAGGAAAACTTTTCCCATACAATTTGTATGAAAATGAAAACTAATTTTTCACACTTTTTTTAATGCAAATCGATTCCATTCCTATCCAAGAGCCACAAAACAAAGTAATGTACTAAAAAGCCAAATAAAAGAAATCCATACATTTACTATCGAGATAAAGTGTTTGATCGTGTTACATGTCTTCATACATTATTATGGTCCATAAACGTAACAGGACTGATTGGCGAGATAGAAAAATATGAATAAAATTTTGTATAAAAGGTAGGGAAAGGATGATAGTAAGAAGTTAATATATGTATGGTGGAGTAGATGGAGGGTTTCGTTGGATTACAAATAAAATTCGCTGGATTATATAAACTCCAGTGAGCAAAAAATATTTAAGTTTTAACATAACAGTTGAACTACTTGAGCTACCTTCTGCTCCGAAACCACAACAATGAGGGTTTCCGCGATCGAGTTCCTCACTAGATGGCAGCACCGTGGCGACAGGTCCAGCTGTCACAATCCACCAATCATGTTTAACCATATATTTTTTGATTGGTGGATTTTGACAGCTACTGCCAAAGAGACCTGTCGTCACGGTGCTGCCATCTAGTGAAAATCTCAATCGCGGAAACCCTCATTTAAAAGTAGTTAGAACACCATGTTTCAGAGTTAAAAAGTGGTAAGTAAGTTAATACTTACTACATGGTGTTCTACCGTTATGTAGTATGTAGTATATGAAGAATTTGCTTAATGTGTATTATTATTGTTTAACAATGTAGGTACTTACTCGATTCAATAAGTAAAATGAAATAAAAGGTTGGACAAAACCTTTGTAACTTTAAACATAAATAGAAATAAGATTTACAATGTAAGACAAGGTACAACGGGAATTCCGATATTTTCGATGAGGTTCTTTAGCTGTATTCCGATGCGAGCGGAGCCGCAGGGCGTCGCTTATTGTCCGAGATAATAGCTCTGCTGGGAATAACGTAGGTAATTATTAATCTTTGATCGCTTAGTAATCCAGTGATGCTTTTTTTCTGTACTAGTACAGAATATATGCCTAGTGAAATTAGAAACAAATTAAAATAGGGTCAACTGCGGATGTCCTGGTTACTACAACCGTAGGTAAATAAAGGATTGAAAGCTATTTCATCGTGGCCAAGCAGTTGTTTTAAAACTGACTACATTTATATTTGCTTTTGACACGAGTGAGTCGTACCTAATTGTGTAGTAGCGAGTTTAGTTGTCGTGACGAGGACCCTGAGAGCATCGCTCTGCCGTGCCACGGCGTGCCTGTCTCAGGATCCTGCGTGAGCCACTACGCGGAAACAAATATCCAGCATTCAATAAAATTAATATCTTAACGTCGAGTGGCACCCTGTTGTATATATACTTTTCTTTTGACAAATACTTGAAATTACACCAGGACCCCATTGTATAGAACTAAGTTTACATTTTTTTTTACAATTATAATACGTAATCGAGGGGGGTTGGAAAGTAAATTGCAAAAGAGATATCATCGACGACCGCCACAGGCCGATGTGAATGAATGACTCGAGTTTGTTCGTACCACCCGAATCACACAATGGTTTTCATTCAGAGAGTTCTAAACCAGGAGGGGCCTTAGGTATCATTTCCCCTCTGTCAAAAGTATTGGCAGGAAAATCTAGTACATCTATAGTCTATACAAACTATTTCAATAATCGATGTCACGCACTTTCGTCATCGCTGTCGATGGATAACAAGCTCCGTGAAAAAGCCCTTATGCGCTGTTTTTGGATGTAATAGTACATTACTTACCTAGGGCTGTAAAAAAAAGAAAGCCCGAAATCGCAGGTATTTGGGACCCGAGCCGCAGGCGAGGGTTGTAAATATGCGATAGAGGGCTTTCTTTTTTACTGCCCGTGGTGAGTACACAATTTTACGTCCCCACCTGGCCATAATGCGAGTTTTACCGTAAGCGTAGCGAGCGGTAAAACTCACATTATGGCCAGGTGTGACGTAAAAAATGTTATATTTCGTCTAGTTTACAAAAAGATGAAATACCATTTCAGATGTAAGTAAAGTTTTACTTTATTTATCATTACTTTCGTAATAAAACATTTAACCTAAATAGAAAATCAAGCTTTGTTTACAGAATCGATTCAAAGACAATCGTTTTCTCTCTGACGGACAGTAACTATTTGACGTTTGTCATTTCTCCATATTTAACGCGCTTACGGATTGCTGTCTTCTATATTTTGTTTGAAAATACCTTTGAGTAATCATGAAAATACAATCAAAAATGACCCTTGGCTATTTTGTTTGACATTTGCAAAGACTGCATCAAATAATGAACCATATGTTAAAGTATGTACAGTCGACTATCTATTGCTCCATTTAGTGTTATGAAGTATAAAAAGAATATGTCAAATATGTTTGGTGTTTTCAAGTCAAAGGTACATCTTTGTCGGTTGTCAATAAAGCGTTGTTGCCATAAAAATTCATTTAGAAATAAACTGTATTAACAACCGACAATGATGTACTTTTGACTAGAAAACATCACATGCGTGCTACCTCGCCCCCCTCAGATTTTGGCAGACTTTTTTGTTTGGAAAGATGAGGCGAAGCGTACTCCATTTATAGAGCTTTATGTTTTCATTGCACGTGCGAGAAAAACAAATTTTCAAGCGAAATAATATGTTACTCGTAAATATGGTGGAATTACAGATAGATGTTTTTGACATAAGGGATACATACAGTCACAATAAAAAAAATTTTTTTCCTGACATAAAAAAATGTAATTGTAAACGTCAGCATTTTAAATGTAAAACTCATTCATAGCTTAATTAAAAAAATATATATGTATATACCTTCGTTTGTATGAGTGAGGGACATAATTTAATAAAATATTTAAGTCCCGTGGGAGTAAAATGGGCTTCATTTGTGTGGCTCATATCTAAGGCGTACTGTTTACGCCTTAGATATGAGCAAGTGTGATGTAAAACTTACAATTGGATATAAAGATAAAGACATTTTTATTTGGCATATTTTACAATTAAACAATAATTAACAATTAAATCACATAAGTATTCTATTTATGAGTATGATCTTACGAGTCCGGTCTGCCGCCCGCGCCGCCTCCGAGGGAAGACGGCCATTACCTTATTTCCATGTACCATTTTTAGTTTCCTATGCATGTCACTTAGCACTCTGTTTAAATAGGACAATGCATCAATGTAACATTTGTATCTACAAATGATGATAAACAGACAAAACTTATATAGTTTTCAAATCTGAGTAAGTATAATTAATTGATTACTAAGGAATCGTCTTAGTTTGCCAAAGTTTCATAGAATAAAGTCCTTTCCGTCTGTCCTTACCTTACCTATGTAGGTAATACTTACTGTTGTGTAGTGTACTACGCGTTACGTCATTGAATATTATTGTACGTACCTACCCATAGAAAAACAATAGAAGGATTGAATTTTGGTTCCGGCAAGAAAACTTTGATTTCTCCGCCGTTTTTGTATTAGCAATCTGAATTGGTATATACCTTCCTATGTAAATGGAAAACTAATTCAGACATAAACTTATGAAATATTTTCTTAGTCATATATTTCTTCATAACAGAAAATAATAGTCCAATTACCAAAGCAAATAAATGGTTTAATGTAATCTTCGTTTATATTTTTGTACTAGTATTCTTGCAGGGCGTGATCATTTTTATGACTAAGTAATCTAACGATCTACCTTCATGGAAACTTTAACCCGTGTTACATGTTTTTTCCATTTATATGCAATTATTGCGTGCCTTTACCATTAATGATGGTATCATTTCCTATTGGCTCACCTTGTGTCCGGTGCATGTCATAAGGTTTCACCGGGTCTACACAGTAATGAATAATTAATATATAATTCTCGCTACAGCAGTGGGTAATGATTGCATGCAGGTAAAGGCCGCTGGCTGGCACTGCGCATCTGTCAATTATGGAGTCACGAAGGCTGACAGCAACATGTTTAGTCAACACTTTGCCCTTTGGGACTTTGCAAATCAAGGATCCGTTACCGCGTATCCCTAAAGACTGCTTGCGTCACGTAAGATACAATGTTACCTAAGTATATTTATTACGTGGATAAATAGGGCCTACATTCAGATGCAAATAATTAAATCCAATATTATTCTGACTATTGGCCTAAAAGCTGGCCACGTCCGATATGACACGATAATGAGAGCAACAAAACCTATCTGGATAGATTGCTATACTATGCTTATTGCTAGATCCGGGAATCTGGCAGCTTTTAATGGGTGGAAGTCAGAGTGACAGACTAGCAAAATTTTTGAATCGGAACTCCACCATTGGAAAACCAGAACTCTAGGATTTGAATTCTTAAATTGGTTTGCATTCTTTGACCTCCACCACTTTACAGCTGCCAGATGTCCGGATCTAGAAATAAGCATAGTACTTATAGCAAACTAACAAGAGGGGTTTCGTCGCTCTCCTTATTGTGTCATATCTGTAAGTGGCTAGCTCTCCATCTATAAGTATCGGTGAATTGGAGGTGAGTCCAGGGGGGTTTCACTTCGCAGTTTAGGTACATTTGACCGGCGCGCCTCCCGGGCAGGCGTATGGCAGTGGGCTGCCGCTCGGCTCGCACGATAGTCGTGTCACGTGGCGCTCGCGCAAAATTGAAAATACACAATGGCTTCGAAACCTAAATCTCGATCTAATCCGTAAAAAAGATGTCTGAATAAACGGAAGAACAAGGAAGCAGATATAACATTTTTAAATTCCGGACGATATTGAAAGGTCCCGAAGTCCTTACTTAGTAATAGTTAAAATAAACATCCATAATTTATTGAATATTGGTTGCCCAGAAATAATATTAGGAACTGACCGACATATTTTCAAAGAAATACGGCTGTGGCATACCTACTTTCGTGATAATCAAACATAATCTCTATAAAAAATTCTATCTCCGGATAGAAATTTTATGTTTACAGAATCAACGTTTGTAATTCCTACATATTTACCTTAAAAATAATAACTCAGTAGGTATAGGTACAAAAACTTGTCAAGTGACAACCCCGTACCGACGCTCACAGCTCGGTCATAAAACTGCGGCGCGCAAAGATGATTCACGGTTCGTGCGCGGTTATAAGTTTCAATTTTGCTTGCAGGCGGCGAGTATAGGTACAATTTTATACCTAAATCTGACTTTTGTGAAGGAGTGAATTTTCTGTAAGGTAGTACTATTAATTATTCTGTGCTAATGGTTCAATTACAATATACATATATACCAGGTATACATTATTAATCTGTATATGCATAATTTTCAACTAAAAGGTACAACATTTTCGGTTGTCAATAAGACGTTAATACCATAAAAAACATTTAGAAATAAACACTATTAACTACCGACAATGATGTACGTTTGACTTGAAAACATATAGTAGGTTAGACGGTGTCGCATTCAGTACGGATCAAACGAAAACCAGTGATAGAGAACCTAAAGAACTATCAACTATCAATAGGATACCCATGAATGTTTAGCGAAAATTCATAGTTTCAAAGACGTTTTCAGTTTTGTGTTTTTAGCGTTCCGTAGCCAAAATGGCAGAAACGGAACCCTAATAGTTTCGTCATATCCGTATTTCACAGCCGTTTTACTCGGAAACTATACTCGTATAAGACGTATCTTAAAAAATAACAACTATTTTGTATGCTTAGTTTTGTAGTAAAATTGCTGAAAAAAATATTGGTGCCCCCTTACATGTAGGTAGGAAACTACAATTGTCAAAAAAGGCGTTTTCGTGTTATCTCCTAAAAACTTATTTTATAGGCACCTTGTTGATAATAGTTTTTTTGATATTAGGTACGGAACCCTCCATTATGCGTGGCCCGACACGCACTTGGCCAGTTTTTCTAACTACAGCTTGGAACATAAAGTTACCTATTCTGAGTTAACTATCAGTAATGTTCACATAGTTTTATTAGTTCGTGACCTCCGATATTTTTGTTAAACAATGTAGTTTTTAAGCATTTTATAGAAGAATTTTATGGCGTCCAATCGGTTCGATATATCATGGGGTCCTCTATCACTGGTTTTCGTTTGATCCTTACTGAACCGTGAATATAAGTATACTTACTTAGGTAAATTATAACAAAACGGTGGATAAGTTGATCGTTATCGTTATCAAAAATAAAAATAAATATCCAGCTCCATATAAATATCAACAAGACTAATAACTGTAGGTACATCATTGATTAGATTTAGTGATTTATGTACTACTCACCAAAACTCATCTCCATCTCGCTCTTATCGTAAAGTAGCTCTGTAGGTACCTACTTCATCTATTTTGTTGGCATGTTGTCACTAAATATCTGTGCATTATAACGATCTGACCAAGGCTGGCAGTGGCGTCGACAGACGCGTTCCGTACACAAATCATAAAGGTTGTTATGGACGTTACAGTTATGACTGCAAGAATTACGGGCACGTGGTCGGAGCTGTTATCCAGCGTCCTAGATTTTGCCCACGCAAGTGCTTCATATAACTTTATATCCTAACTGCTGTCATCAAATACTTAATGTAATAGGTGATAGTTATATTGACTGTACCTCGCGCTAAAACAAGTCTGGCCAAACCAAAAGTAGAAAATAAAAACAAAATAACATAAACGTGCTGAAGCGAGCATACCTCGAGTCAAACAAGTTTAGATAAACATCTAAGTATGTGTTTATCTCCCGTTGAAAAGAAATAACAGGAGCATAATATATAATTATCTAGAGATCATTGATCCATGTTTCATAAATCATACTGAGGTAGACACGAATATTAGATAAATAATAAAAAGATTTAGGTACGCTACGACGAGGTTCCACTGTATAATCTACATATAATGTATTGACGAATTCCTTAGAGATTTGCATTGAAGCGCATATATTACAAGCGTCGTAACGTGTGTGTCATTTTGATGTTCATTGGAAAATTAAATTCAGCACACGGTACACGATACGCAAATGTGTTATAAAAACATATACGAGTGAATATAACACTCATAAATCGTATAATTTATAAGTACTTAATATTATTCATTTCACTGTACTGTAGGTAATCTCTCCCACGCAGTCACCAACCACAACCACGCGGCTTGTGACGTCACGTACCACACGCTTTTTGTAAGAGCCGTTTCTACTCGCGACGCGATACAGACGCCTGACTAATATAAAATATAATAAACAATATATATTCGCATTTTGGACCTTCTTGGGCTACAATAGATAGTAGTTTTATTAGACACATTTATAATCTTATGGGAAATGGTGTTTATTGGTTCAACGGTTTAAGAGTCCGGTAAAGCTTTTTTTCGATTTCGCTCAACTTTTCGATACTATTTTACAATAACTAATAAGACTTTGACAGTAACCAATATATTGATAGATTTAAAAAAAAATCACTGAAGTTTAGGTGGCATTTTTTAGGAATGTATTTATTTATTTATTTAAACATTTGGGGAAAAAACAGACCCATAGTCAATCAGATGATACATTCATAAGCCAACCAGTTTCCACAAATAAATTTTAACATTTCTGTTGCTCAGTTTAAGAAGATACGATTGAGGTAATATTAAAATCTAATAAACATTGTATTTCAAATTACAAGTACAATTACAAAATTACAAACATGCGGATATTAAAATAGAGGCAAAACAATTTTGGAAAGATACAGAGTATGTTATAGAACACAGAGTTGAATAATTATATCACTATTGCTAGTTTGCTAGTCTTACTTTTTAATGCAGAAAGATATTATTGTAAAGACAGATGAAATATATCAATTTCTAAGAACTTTTCGTTATAAATTTTGCAAGCTCTGGCTAAGAACCTATTTCTTGCATAAGCAGTTCGTCTAAAGTTCATTACAAATAAGTTTGTGGAACGAGTTCGCCGATCAGGACACCTAATTGAAATTTTTGAAAGGAACACAGGAGAATCAATAAGGCCATGTAAAACTTTATATAAAAATATGTGGTCACGAATTTCTCGACGAGTTTGAAGAGACTCTAATTTATAATCAATTTTTTTTACTTATATTCCATTCTTCTAATAAATTTTTTTTGTTTTTTTTCTACCGTGTTAATGTGGACTTTGAAGTGAAGATCTGAAAATTCCAGACTAGTTGCATATTCTAAGTTTGATCTAACAAATGCTTTATAAAGAGGCTGTACAGTCTTAGGGTCTTTAAAATCTTTGCTCTGTCGAAATATAAATCCCAGCATTTTATATGCATTAGCCGAAATTGTATTGACATGTGAAATTAATTGTAGTTCGCTATCGAGACATAACCCCAGATCCTTTACCTCGGATACTATCTTTAAAGTCTTGCCGTTCAAAGAGTAATTAAATGCTATGTTAATTACTGTGTTATTGATATGTTACCGTATTAAAATATGACATATTAATTAAAATGTAGAAATAAACTTGGCTTTATGCTTTAATCAGATAATATAGATAGATAATCAGATAATATAAAACATATAGACGGGCATAAAAAATAATAATTAAAAATCAAGCGACATCTTTGCATGAATCAACGTCCTCACTAAGCAAGCTCTGCAAGAATTGAGTTTCCGAGTATTAAATAATAATGACGTGTACCAAAAGTATTTTTTTGTAATAACAAGACCTTAATCTATCAAAATTAATCAAATGCAATCCATGTGCGTTATTTCATTATTAGCGATTTTCATTTACTAATCGTTACCGGACTCTTAAGCTTGAAAAGGTAGCTAACAGGCACTTAGATTTATAAAAGAAATACATTAGGTAAAGTTAACCTACATTGAATGTTGGTCACTTTCCATTTCCATTTAAATATTTGTTAATCAACAGTCCTTGAACTTCCCAGCTAATGTTCCCACATGTCAATATCGACATCGTTAACTTTATTTTATCTGTAACTATACCTATACATCTAATCATAATATTTGAACCGTAACGGTAGGTTTTCGGTCAAAAACATGTCGTCCTCGACACGATCCGGGGACAATTATGTGTCTGGAATGTTCTTAGGTACATTAACTTTCATAGCCACATCCATCAACAAAAACCGGCCAAGAGCGTGTCGGGCCACGCTCAGTGTAGGGTTCCGTAGTTTTCCGTCCGTCACAGTAAGTGTCCCCACTTTAGAGTTAATAACACCGCCATGTAGGATATGATATGAGAGTTCCACGTACAGCGACATATATCGGCAAATTAAGTAAACTATTGCGCGCGAGCTTAAAGTACGGAAGATGATTTTTATGGAATAATTCTTTATTGCGTGAACCGATTTTCACCATTTTTACTTTATTTGAAAGCACGTCATTTCATTGTAATTTTGTATAAATTACAGTTACAATAAACACCTGCTTATACGGTTAAATTACAAACTTAGTACAGAAATTATTTTGAATTTTTTTTTCAAAAACTATTCATCCTATCAAGTTCAAAATAATTTTCCTAGAAAGTTTTTATGAAGTTCGACTTTTGAGATTTTTTTCATATTTTTAAAACTTATGGTTCAAAAGTTAGAGGGGGGGGGACGCATATTTTTTTACTTCTGGAGCGATTATTTCCGAAAATATTTACATTATCGAAAAATGATTTTAGTAAACCCCTATTCATTTTTAAATACCTATCCAACAATATATCACACGTTAGGGTTGAAATGAAAAAAAAAATCACTCCCCACTTTACGTATAGGGGAGGTACCCTAATAAAAAAAAAATTTCCACTTTTTATTTTACCACTTTGTCGGCGTGATTGATATACATATTAGTACCAAATTTCAGCTTTCTAGTGCTAACGGTCACTGAGATTATCCGCGGACGGACGGACGGACGGACGGACGGGCAGACATGGCGAAACTATAAGGGTTCCTAGTTGACTACGGAACCCTAAAAACGAATAAGTACGAGTAGGTATGAATTAAGAGGTGTAGATATAATGATGTCTGGGTGGTATAAGTGGATTATTCAAAACTTAAGAAAGGACTTATAAGA
This sequence comes from Pammene aurita, assembly GCA_947086415.1. Classification (NCBI taxonomy): domain Eukaryota; kingdom Metazoa; phylum Arthropoda; class Insecta; order Lepidoptera; family Tortricidae; genus Pammene; species Pammene aurita. The sequence goes on from OX352289.1 coordinate 20,803,506, forward strand.
CTTGCCACCGGTACGCTATTTAGTTTAGCACTTTCATGTTGTTCAATGTTTAATGCCATTTCGTTACTTTACGAGTATCTATGTACGTAAGAATACAAACAATTACACCGTTTTTAAGCATATTTATTGTCTATTTACCCCAGACTTTACTGTGTCAACATATAAAATATTATCACCAGAACAAAGAATGAGCACCTACGTAATTACCAATTTTAGCTAGACTTCAACTTCAGTTATTGTCTATACTTAACTATAATTTCAGTAACACAATTGTAATAGGGAGGATGACATTGATGACACACATTGAATTATGTAATAAAATATAGTTGAGAGGAGATGCAAGAGGATCAATATATCCAAATAAAGTGATATTAAAAATCTATTGAAATGGTTAAAAGATCAAAATTTTACGATTTTTTAAAAAAATTTTTGTAAAATAAATTGTACGGCAACCGTATACATAAACGCAACATTTCCCTATAATAAAAGCAATTTCATAATTTCTCCATACCTTTAAACATGGCGACTATTTGATCGTGACGTCACATTTACACATCATTATTAGGAGCGTTTTGAGAAACAAACGCAAATCAGACTAAGTCTCATTTCTGACCACATATACTCGTAGTTGGATTGGACCATCACAACAAAACGAATCGATCGATACTATACATGAAAAAATTCACCATGCCTATTAAGTACCTGCTACATAATTAGTAGTACTAAATAATTACGTCAATATAATCACAAACATGAATTTCATAAAAAGTAATGAAATCTAGAAAACGAAAAAGGTGCCTATATTCATGGTATCAATGTTTTCTTTAAACATTAGCGACAATGACGTATATTCGAGCCACGATCAAACAAGGCAATGTTCCCATATAGACACGTAAATGTAACTTACGCTCACAAGCAGCGAAGGTGGCAACTGGTCGTCCAGATCCATGCTAATGGCAAAAATACTATTCATATTAGTTTCGTATATGGATATTGGTTACTAATAGTTGTCGTGAGGTGAGGTACTCCTACTCATGCCAATGCCAACAATGTGTTGTTATCTTTTATGGTAAGGTGTAGGGCCGCGGCCAGGGCTAACCGCCTAGGCAGCAGACCTATGTATAAGGATGGAGATAACAGGGTAAATTCTGAGGTAATTTGATAAAGATGTGTAACATAAAAATATATTTTTGCCCTTTGGGTGCCTTAGATATAAGTCGTACGAGTATGTATTCATTAATTATATACAATTGTACACTTAATAATAAAATATGCATAGAAAATAAATTACACATTTTATACAGAATTTAAAGGAACAACACGCTCCCTGCCGCTCCCGGCGCAAAGATGCCCATAAGGCTTGCTGCATGTGCACGCTGGATTAATATGGGCATAATGTACCTTTAAACTCAATGAATTTATCAATCTGTCTAGCTACAGTAACCTAGGGTTCCAATTGGTACATCTAAATGTTATTTTTAACGACATCAACCCGTAACAATACAGTGTCATCAGTAAGTGGTTGTCTGGATTCTGAATTCTTTATGAATTCATTCATAACACAAGACAACACAGTCATAGCATAACATAAGTACTTTATGAACATGGTTTACACCTATTAAGTTTAGGTCCGGTATCAAAATTGAATAGAAAATAAAAATTACCTACGCGGAAGTTAGATCTCATCTCATTTCCTAAACTGTCACGCGAGCGCCGTCGCATGATGGCGCTTGGCGGGATGATGGGGCGCATTCGGAGCGTGAACCCTGCACTAATTAGAATAATTCACGTCCGGCCACATTACTACTGGTACCTATTCGGCCATTAGGTGCCCATTACACTAGACGGCTAAATTATCGCCGAGTCACCAACGCTCTTTGTTGTTCACACAACGAGCTCGCGGACGAATTCACTGAATGTTAATCGTCGGAACAAACGAATGTTATCTGATTTACTAAACTAGCGAACTATGTCGTAAGCCTTCGGGTAATGAAGGGGTGTTGAGATTCAGACTTATCAGCGTATTCTATCATAAACTAATTTACGCATTTCCTGCATAAACAGAGCATATCATTAGCTAAGCGTCCACTTTTTTTGGGAGCTCCGCTCGATGCACGCGGCGGGTTCATAGACCATTTAACAAAAGCTTGTAACATGTTTTTTTTTACAGCATAACCAGTCATGGGTGAGTTGAGCACGAAACTTGGCTTTAACGAGCTGACGGGAGGAGCTGCGGGCATCAGCAGGGCACTGTTGGCCGAGTTCATAGGTAAAAGTCACACACAATTTACTTTAGATACATACCTAGAAAGGAAACGGAACCCTTTGTTGTCCGTCCGTCTGTCCGTCCGTCCGTCTGTCAAGACCCTTTTTCTCAGGTACGCGTGGAGGTATCAAGCTGAAATTTATATCAAATACTCAGGTCTACTGTCCCTTGGAACTGTGAAAAAATCTAACTTCTAAGCCAACGCAATCAAAAGATACAGCCGTTTGTGCCGCAAATTTTCAAAACTCGCAAGGGAATCAAAACCTACAGGGTACTTCCCGTGAACTCAGAATCTTGTAATTTGGTACGAAGCAACGTATTATAGCACAGATAAAGGAAAAATTGCGAAAACCGTAAATTTTTTGTTCCATCATATAATAAAAATATTTTTAATAATTTTAAAGTTACTACTCCTATATACCTACGTTTTTCTTCTCCTCTATACTTCATTATTGATTAGATATTTAATTTGTGTAGGTAAGCAAATATATAATATGTAATACCTAACTAACCTAATAAGTAGCAAGATAAAAATTGTAATCTAGTACATTATAGGTAATTAGGGATGATATTGACCTACTTACTATACTTACTAGTTATCGCTATGGCGTAAAATTTCCCATGCGTGTGTCTCGATAATAATGACAGTCACTGGACAGTCAATAAAATAACAAAACTAACACACGAGTAAACCACTTTGTTGAAGTGAGTACTGAGTAGTTCTTAGGCAATCAAATTTATAGTTTCATGGTGATAGTAAGTATACCTGTAGATTAGACACACATTTAATACAAGTCTAGTAGAAATTAGTTTTGCGCCGATACACATGTTTCACCATGATCCTTCTGAAAGTCGTTGTCAATATTAACAAATCAGTTATTCAAATTACAACAACATACGGACCCGGGGTATGTCCTTAAACTACGTCCGGACCTGGGTATGTCCTTAAACTACGCCAAAAAGAGAGGTATGGGCACTGCGAATGGCATCTCGCTAAGTGTGGTAGGGCACGTTCAGCGAATGTCATCGCTCAAATCTGGAGCAGAGCCCGACTGGGGAAGTACCTCCACCTTACAGAAAACCACAGCCAAATAGCACTAGACCCTACTCATAGTGTTGTGTTCCTGCTGGTGAGTAAGGTTGCCAAAGAGCTCAAAGAGGACCCAGTGTGTTGACGATGAGGGACCTTCTTGTTCCTTTAGTCGTCAACACAGTGAATCCTCCTTTTTGTAAAGGGTCGGCAACGCGCATGTGACGCCTTTGGAGTTGCAGGCGTCCATAGGTTACGGTAGCTGCTTACCATCAGGCGGGCCGTATGCTTGTTTGCCACCGTCGTGGTATAAAAAAAAAAAAAAAAATTCTACCACCAAGAAGCCATCAGGCCAAATAATCTTATTGGTCTGAATCATTTATATTAGATGTATGTACATACCTAAATAAGTGTTATTCTTTAACAAAATCTTTGCAAATATTTGATTGGTGTACACTCTGGCAATAGTTTAAGTACCTGCCAATATATTCACTGAGGTTTTATGGGATGTGACAACTAAGTATGGATCAGTACAATTTATACTTTTAAATGTATAGTTATGATATATTTAGGTACCTACTTTTGTATTTTCTTATGTTATCTATTATCTATCTTCTACTATCTAGATTATTAGTTTACTCTAAAAAGCAACTAACTGTTAAAAAGTCTAAAGATGAAAACTTCGTCAAATACCATTAAAACACGTTACCGGTGGTATTATTGAAAATCAAAATAGCGCCCTATTTTCGCAATACTCGTATTTACGTGATATTATGAAATGAAATTTGAGTAAACGTAATAAATAATCAGATTATCCGAAAAACAGCGCGAGGTGTCCCCCTAAGACGCATAAAGGATATAGTGGAGAAATTCGCAGCCATCAGGCAAGTCACAGTAGCTCAGTTGGTCAGAGCGATGGGCATGTATCCCAAAGTTGCGAGTTCGAGTCTCGCCTGAGGCAGTGCATTTTTCTACTTTTCCTTTATTTCTAAACGTTGTAGTATCGTTAGCAGACGTTCTGCTTATGTAAATTAATATTGAATACAACCGAGATACCTAAATTGAATCAAATAACCTGGGTAGGTACAGTCACGTCTGAAAATATGGATACATTTAATGTAACAAAAAGATGTAGCCACGACTCTATCACCTAGGCGTAAAGTATAAGTATATATAAGTATATTTTCAGATTCTTAAAAGATGGGCTGAAGATTAGATGGGAAGCTTTGGTAAACTTTGGTTACTATACACATAATCTGTTTATATGGTTCCTCGTATGTAGGGTTGCCAGGTGACATGTTTGGCTTTTTACGGGTGTGTCCGGCCAAATAATTCCTCGTTCGGCCTGTCCGGCTTTTGTTAGGCTTTTGTCTGACTTACGCTACGCGCCAGTCACGCCAGTGGCACGACTCGAAAGACCAGCGTAGCGTATGCAACACCGCAAATGACGCGCCGTCCGGCTTTTGGGATCAAATGTCCGGCTAAATTAAGCGCGGAGTCCGGCTTTTTCATTTTTGGGCCTGATAACCCTTCGTATGTAATGATGTAAGATAATAGAATGTGATTTTGTGCAGGAAACCTGATTCTCAACCTGTTCGGGTGCGGCGCGTGCGTGAACGTCGCACAGACGAGCTCTGTGGCGGACATCGTGCTGATCGCCCTCGCCTTCGGCCTGGCCGTCTTCGCCATCGTCTCAGTAAGTAACGATACACCAACTCTATTGCACACCTCAAAAAAAGGAAAGATAAAGGACACAGGTAGCTATGTACAAGATTCGCTAAAGAGCGATCTCTTCAAGACACGACTTTTGGGTTCTGGGTAAGTCCTACCTACAAACTCTAACAGAATAATATAGCAATATAAATAAGTACAATAGAGAATTGAAGAGCGTGAAGGTAGTTCAGGTTTACGCACCGACCTCGGCACACTCGGATGATGAAGTGGAGGATATGTATGAAGACATATCCAAAGCCTTGCACAACACCACAAAGGCTCACTTCAACGTTGTTATGGGGGACTTTAACGGCAAGGTGGGAATCCGGACTGGCAACGAATCCCGAATAGGCCCGCATGGTTATGGAGTTAGGAATCACAGGGGGCAAATGCTTGTCAACTTCCTTGAGAAAGAGGAGCTGTTCTTAATGAACTCCTTCTTTAAGAAACAGCCTCAAAGGAAGTGGACATGGCAGAGCCCCGACACTGTGACAAAAAATGAGATCGACTTCATCTTGACGGATAGCAAGCACATATTCAGAGATGTCTCAGTGATCAACAGGTTCAATACCGGATCTGATCACCGACTGCTCCGAGGCTCTCTGAATATAAACTTGAAGCTTGAAAGAAACCGTCTGATGAAGTCCACGCTCCGGCCTAACCAAATCCAAATCGTCGCGGGCACCGAGGAGTTTCAGCAGCTTCTCGGGAATAGATTTGTTGCCTTGGAACCCACTGATGACGCCGACGAGACCCTACACAATCTGGTCGAAACGCTGAGGGACGAGGGTATCAAGTTCTGCAGAAAACAGCGTACTGGCAAGAAGTCCAAACTCTCGGATGAGACTCTGGGGCTGATGACAAGAAGACGGGAGACTACCCAAGCGACTTCGTCAGAGAGGTCAGACCTGAATAAGCGAATTGCGAAGATGGTACGGCGCGACCTTCGGAGCTCCAACACACGCCTTATTGAAGAGGCGATAGAGCGAAACCGAGGGTCCAAAGTATTCACTCAGCAGCTTAGCAGGAGCCACCTGACGAAGCTAAAAACGCACGACGGGAGGACCGTGTTGTCGAAGCCGGAGATCTCCGCCGAGATAGAGGATTTTTATGGCCGGCTGTACTCTGCACATGCCCCCCACTCCCGACGAGACGACCATGATTCAAGAGCCACCCTGACACGCCACTATACCGACGAACTGCCAGACATCAGTCAAGACGAGATCGTGTTAGCTCTGAGGCAGCTTAAAAATGGAAAAGCCCCCGGTGAGGATGGTATTACTTCAGAGCTTCTGAAGGCAGGAGGAGCTCCTGTTATACACGAGCTGCAGAACCTCTTCAATACCGTCCTTCACAGTGGGAGAACTCCTAAGGCGTGGAGCGGGAGTTTGGTGGTGCTCTTTTTTAAGAAGGGTGATAAAACCCTCCTTAAAAACTACAGACCCATCACACTTCTGAGCCACGTCTATAAGCTTTTCTCACGAGTGGTCACGAATCGTCTCGCCAGAAGACTCGACGAGTTCCAGCCACCGGAACAGGCTGGATTCCGCGGAGGATATGGCACCATAGAGCACATTCACACAGTGAGGCAGATTATACAGAAGTCCGAAGAGTATAATCAGCCCCTGTGTCTCGCTTTTGTGGACTATGAGAAGGCCTTTGACTCCGTGGAAACTTGGGCTGTTCTGGAATCCTTACAGCGATGCCAAGTAGACTATCGTTATATCGAGGTGCTGAGATGTCTCTCCGAAGCCGCCACTATGAGTGTCCAAGTACAGGGCCAGCAGTCTAAACCCATCCAATTGCGCAGAGGGGTGAGACAGGGGGATGTCATATCCCCGAAACTGTTCACAAGCGCATTGGAAGACATGTTTAAGACGCTGGACTGGAAAGGTAAGGGCATAAACATAAACGGCGATTACATCTCACACCTGCGATTCGCTGATGACATAGTCGTAATGGCGGAGTCGCTAGAGGAGCTGACCCGGATGCTGGACGGCCTAGCTTCAGCCTCGCGACGCATCGGTCTTGGCATGAATTTGGATAAAACCAAAGTCATGATCAATGGCCACATTGATCCGGGACCGGTCGTCGTACATGGCCACCTTCTTGAAATTGTTTCTGAGTACACCTACCTTGGGCAGATCCTGCAGTTAGGTAAAAACAATTTCGAGAAGGAGGCCAAAAGGAGGATCCAGCTAGGCTGGGCAGCATTTGGGAAACTACGCCGAGTCTTCTCGTCATCCATACCGCAATGCTTGAAAACGAAAGTTTTTAATCAGTGCGTCCTACCCGTAATGACCTACGGAGCTGAGACGTGGACACTCACGGTAGGGCTGGTCCACCAGTTCAAAGTCGCTCAGCGAGCTATGGAAAGAGCTATGCTCGGAGTTTCTCTGAAGGATAAGATTCGTAACGAATACATCCGACAGAGAACCAAAGTTATCGACATAGCTCAAAGAATTAGCAAGCTGAAGTGGCAGTGGGCCGGCCATATCTCGCGAAGAACCGACAACCGCTGGGGTAAACGTGTTCTTGAGTGGAGACCGCGACTCGGCAAACGTAGTGTAAGACGCCCTCTGGCAAGGTGGGATGACGATCTGAGAAAGACTGCAGGCAGATGCTGGATGCGGCAAGCTGAAGACAGGGCGCTATGGCGCTCATTGGGGGAGGCCTATGTCCAGCAGTGGACTAAAATAGGCTGATGATGATGAATTGAATTGAAATTAAAATCATCATGATCATGACACATTTCTCATGATGATTTTAATGTAAAAGTGCAGATGCAAGGGTAGGTACGTAATAAAAGCGGATACCTAAGAATCACATAAATGTCGGATGGCGTTTCGTTATTTTCGTGAATTTTTTTAAAAGTCTGTTCAATTAAAATTTGAAAACCCGGAAAGCTTCAAACAGTGAAAGAGTTAGTGGTATTTCGTTTAATCAGTCAAAATAAATATTAAACATTTAACTGATTAACTCCTTTCATCTTAGTGTTCTTTTCGGGGAATACCAACGTGAGGCCATAAAAAAAATAGAAGGTTAATATTTCATCGAGTGACGCATATAATATAAATCTGTTTAAAGAACGTCTCGCGAAAACAAAATCGATCAAAAAATATCAACAGCATCGTCAGCATCAGAGATAAGATAATTCATGTTTTATTAATTTACTGAACGAAGCCGCTGTGGCGACATTTGCTAATGTTCAACAGCAATCGCAAACAGATGTAGATAACGTTTACTCTCTCTAAAGCATCTGATTCAGCTTTGCTTGCTTTAGCTGTATGTCTTTGCACAAGGAGCTAACACGATATTTGTAATGACTTGTATGTACAGTATTTTTATGCCTCTATTAGTATTTAGTTTGCACGAATTTGTTGGAAGAATTAATTTCACTAGGAATACTTCGAGTTCTTATTCAGATTAGTTTAGCTTATTATGGCTTGTAATATCAAAAAAACAAGCGAGCGTTTAGCTGTATTACATCATAGGAACCTATCTACGTAGTTCTCGTGGGCTCGGACGAACGCCTATATGCTAGCACTTTCACAACCGGGCAAAATTTTGAACAATACCCCAAAAACCGACAGAACTCGCCAGGCGGGCTACGACGTGCAACGCAATGCCGCAAGCCGCGTGCCCGCCTGGCGCCTGGCGGGCACTAGGCGGACGCTCAGGGATGTGCCAAATAACTGTAGTATACGTGAATAAAATTAAATCTACTGTCTCATCTGTTTAATCGCATTAGGTGAAGTAAAAACACACTGCCTGTATATTTAAAAATCAACTGTACCTACTTTTCGCACATAATAATCAGAAGTACCTACTAACTTTCTGTTAGTGTCAGCCTTGTGGTGGCGAAGATGCAATGTGTGGCGTGTAGGTTTATAGCTACAGCCCGCGTGGTGGGCTTAGCCGGCATCTGAGCAAACATTATGAGTGCCTACCTGGCGGGTTCTCGGTAGTCAAAGTGCTACAGAACGCAATAAAGCCAGACCACCGAGTAAATAATAGTACTATACAGAAGTCCCTCTGTGACGTCACGAATCATGTTGTCCCTTCTTAAAGCATGACAAGTGGCAAACTTGTCGGATACTGCTTGTCAAACTATTTTTTTTGACAGAGATGCACACCCTTAGCCAGACATGAGTTTTATCCATGGATTTATATGAAGTGGATCTAATTCTTACACTTCATCCCTAACCACAGTTGAACCTTATTACCGAGTAAACCAGTGGTTCATAGGTGACTAAATAGTAAAAAGTAGTAAAAACGTTGCGATAGAGTATGTATGTGTCTTCCTCGCACTCGTTACAAAATTGGCACATTTGACACATTGACATTTTGATTCTCTGATGACGTCATTATCTCCTTAGTCAAAACGAGACACAGTCCATACCTTCTCTTTCGGCCTCACATTATGACCGAAGAATTAGATCCACTTCATATAAATCCATAATGGTTATATCTTGTAAAAGCTATTACTCGTACATCTAGGGACAAACTCGTTGGCGGAAACCCTCATTCATAAACGTCAAACTACAGTCACCTAAACATATTCAGGTAACTTGTCTCCTTCCGCTTGTGACCCATTACATGCCCATTACCTATCGCGTTAATCAGTGTCAATATTTTAACCCCTTATAAAATTATATTTTATAAATTATATTAAATTAAATTATATCTCTTAACCTGGGTTAAGTAATCCTATACTTTGCTAACTACACATGCATTTTTGTAATATGTGGGATGACACTATCCCATTGCTTTGTAATGCTGAACCACACTTCGCCTATGCGGACAAATATTCGTGTTGCGACTCTTTCTTATTGTATAGAATAGGAAAGAGACGTAACACGAATATTTGTCCGCATAGGCGAAGTGTGGTGCCACCATTAGAGTTTGACAATGTGGGAACTATTCTGCTATGGATGGTAGAAGTATTCTGCCCATAGCCCGGTTAATTGTCATGTCGTGTCAGGTAAGTAGTACAATACAATAATATTTATTTCAGAATATAGATTCCATTTGGTTAGTAACACACAAATACAAATAACATTTTTATATAAATATATATAGGTATATATATATATTATAACATTCTTATTTATATTCTTTATTTTTTATTGTGTTCAACCTATAATTAGCGTATTCAACTTTGGAGCGGATTCAGCTTTTAGCGTATTTAACAAGGTTTGGAGTTGAAACCGGACTATGGTATACAATATACTATGTAGGAGCTATGGGAGCCTTTGCCTGATCAAGAATATAAAAACACTAAATTGAATATGCTAGTGCATTACAAATCATCATAAAGAACATATTAATTACGCTTGTTCTTTGCGGCCTGGTAAAGGGTTAAGTTCCTTTAGTACTTACATATAAATGTGAACATGTATTAATAAAGCTATTGGTGCAGGCGATAGGTCACGTGTCAGGAGGCCACGTGAACCCGGCGGTGACGGCGGGCCTGGCGGCGACGGGCCGCGTGAAGCCCTTGCGCGCCGTGCTGTACGTAATCGCCCAGTGCTTGGGCGCCATCGCCGGCTCAGGCCTGCTGAAGGCGCTCACGCCGGAGAGCGTCGCGGGCAAACTCGGCATCACTGCCCTCGGCCCCGGCGTCACGCCGCTTCAGGGTTTCGGCATCGAGTTCTTCCTGGGTTTCATACTCATCTTCGTTGTATGTGGGGTAAGTCATGTCTCTTTTAAACCTTTATTATGCCAGATATCATTAGAGATCGCCCAAGCTAAGATGGAACCGACATGGCAAACGATAAACTGTGCATGCGCTACCTACAAAGTCTCAATTTTCGGTGAAGCCTTGATGGTACGACTTTTAAAGTGGTATCTACATCTACACTTTATTGCTGCCTAACATCATTATTAGACTGCACCAAATGTAATGTTATGAATGACGCTTCGTTAGAATTTATTACGTAAACAGTAGATAACCACTGATCGATCATATAATTACTAGGTTTATAAGTACATACTTCGTTATTTTCAGATTACAAAAATCGTGCAATTGTCGTAGTGCGATTTTTAGAAAACGATTTTAAAATTCGCCATTGTATCACTTAGTAATGGAAAATAACCGGCCAAGTGCGTGTCGGACCACGCATAATGGAGGGTTCCGTAGCTTCAATGGAATAAGGACAAGACTTTTGGAAAGTTTTTTGGAAATAATTCAAAAATGGCTAAACCGATAATGTTCAAAACAGTTTTCGTAAAAAGTATATGATAACGCGCATCTTCGCAATTTTTTTCATATTTTTTGGACTTACGGTTCAAAAGTTACAGGGGGGGGGGGGCGGACGCTATTTTTCCGACATTCGAAGCGATTATGTCTGAAACTATTCACTTAATCACAAAATGTTTAAAGAAACCTTAATGTTATTTTTAAAGACCTATCAATTGATGTGCAACATGTTGATATATGGTAAATTTTTTTTTTCGTTACGGCACCGCCCCTGAAAATATGTTTTCACTTCTCATGCTCGTAAAGTTCGACTTTAAGTCGTGCGTGGGCGACATAAAATCGCATTTTAAGATCTAGGGCATAAAGTAAAATTTTCTTCTAAGACTAAGAATGTGGCTCAACAGCCAAATAGAGTCAAAATATATTGCACAATTTAATTGAGCAGTAAAATTTCGTAGATTACTGAAACTTGTTCTTTTATTATATTCTTGCTATAATTATTTGAATTGTGTGTTTTCTATAATTAGATAAATGAAATCAAATAAAATAGGAGTTAATAATAGTTTAGAAATGCCCCGAAATGTTTTTATGACTTGGCAGAAAACAAGTATCTATGTCTAAATTTCACATGTTGAAAAAAAAAAAACATTAAAAAGTTTATTGGTGGGAACCATATTTATTTTCATTGTAATATTTTTGTTTCAACTTGAAATTGTTTTACGATTACCGATAAATAATTTCCTCGCAATTGAAGTGAAAATTAGAGTGTAACCCTCGTCCATAAAATCCATTTTACACTCGACTGTATATCATACATAAACGCCTCGCGTAAAATCGTACGTTTTATGCACTTGTTGTACAATCTACTATTTCAGCAATTTCACTACATAACTAAATAGCGGCATACAAAGTACATCTTATGTCTAAATTTTATTATGATACGTCTTATAGTTTCCGGGTAAAATGGCTGTGACATACATATCGACCGTTATTTTTCTAATCTGAGAATAGGCGAGGTATAGATATTTTTTATAGCTTTTAAGAGTCCATTTTAGAAAAAAAATATGCGTCCGTATACTTTTAGACTTCGATTGCTTCTTTACTTTTAAGTAGGTATCTGATATACAGGATGTAACTAAAATAGTGGTGATCCGTTTAAGGGCATAAATTGGTACCGTATTGCGATTGAGTAAAAGTAGGAGTATAATTTATGGACGCGAAGAAACAAATCCCAGCTGGCCGTCGCTCCATACAAAACCAAAAATTTGTTTCGCGTTTTTATTTCTTAGGTTATCATATCATAATTACAATACGAGTACGATACCGATTATGCCCTTAAACGGATCACCAGTATTTTTGTTATATCTTGTATACATTGGCTGGAGTCATTATGTGTGTTGCAAACTTATTGCATATTTTTTAACATCATGTTTTTTATCCTTTTTTAGTGTTGAATCATAGGTAACTTTAGAACTACACATAGTAAAAACAAAGGAACCCAATTATCTACATAATTCTGTGTTTATATTATTTCTGCATTAGCTTTAAAGCTCGATTTATTACTATGTATTTAAAGCATTTCCGGTATGGACTTATAACTACGAGTATTATTGGTAACGGGGTATTTACCATGTATATTAGAGTTTTTGAGCACCCGATATTGCGGCACAGATGCATGCGCCATCATCACGGAGTAACAAAAGATAAATGACAGAAATAGTTATAATGTGAATGACCATGTGAGCTTGAAATCGTATCTTGTGGAGTTAATCGCAGTAACATTAATTTGTATTGATTTTTCGTTGAACGTTAAAAATATTCAAGCTAAATCGCTGGTTCAATGACAAAACGTTATCTACTAGCAGGTAATTATTCAATGTCGTCTCTATCCTCGCGCCTGCGGGCTACGTGCCTTTTAAAATAGCACCTAATGATTATAATGATATAATAACGTCTACGTCACGCTATGAGTAAAGTACTTTGCCTCTTCACTAGTTTTTATAAAACACGTGGGCCGCGGGTATGCTTGTTTTTTTTTGTTATTCATCGCTTTATATAAATTTGATGAACTATATGGAAGTCAGTATACATAATATATCCTTCAAAACCTGTTGACCTTCAAAACTTTAACAATCGAGTCACGCACAGATGTTTTTTCTTCTAATAATTAAGAAGTAGTAGCGTCAATACTTATGTGAGCCATTAAAACAAAAAAAATACAAAACTAAACCAAATTGATCTATCAGTGGTTTTTAGATTAGGTTAATATGTAGTTATCTACTGTTTTAACTACTACTACTTTTACTTCGTTTGTACTTATTCTTAAACAAACGGATGCTGGTAGGTTTAGATTAACAAAAAAATATCCGATTACGATGACTCACCAAATTATAATTTAGGAACCATCCTTTTAAAACCTCGGTCTTCTGATGACCTCATTGAAAGTCAAGTCAGTAGCAGGTAAAACCGTCCAGACGTCCATAGGCTAACTGCATAACATCAGGCGGGCCGTATGCTTGATTGCCACCGTCGTGGTATAAAAAATAATACAAAAAACACCGAAATACCAAACCTACCTACTTAACTTAAGTGCGTGTAATAAATAACTACTTTGGCAAGTAAAGTAACACATACATTTGTAAACTAAACCTAAATAAAATAAGGCATTTAATATTAAACGGACGGACACATTGTACTTACGTATGTACCAGTTAGTCCGTTTTAATTAGGTATATGTTTAGAGTTAACCCATTGGCACAGGGTTTCCCAACCAGGCGCGCCCCACTTGGGGGGGGGGGGGGCATAGAGTGGTCTAAGGGGGGGCGCAGCGAGCGGCTCCAGATTTATACTGTACAAGCACAGAATAACTAATAGTACTACCGTACAGAAAATTCACGCCTTCACAAAAGTCAGATTTAGGTATAAAATTGTACCTATACTCGCCGCCTGCAAGCAAAATTGAAACTTATAACCGCGCACGAACCGTGAATCTTCTTTGCGCGCCGCAGTTTTATGACCGAGCTGTGAGCGTCGGCACGGGGCTGTCACTTGACAAGTTTTTGTACCTATACCTACTGATTTATTATTTTTAAGATACATATGTAGGAATTACAAACGTTGATTCTGTAAACATTAAATTTTTATCCGGAGATATATTTTTTTATAGAGATTATGTCTGATTTTCACGGAAGTAGGTATGCCACAGCCGTATTCTTTTAAAAATATGTCGGTCAGTTCCTAATATTGTTTCTGGGCAACCAATTTTCAATAAATTAAGGATGTTTATTTTAACTATTACTAAGTAAGGACTTCGGGACCTTTCAATATCGCCCGGAATTTAATAATGTTATTTCTGCTTCCTTGTTCTTCCGTTTATTCAGACATCCGTAAAGACTTCTTTTATACGGATTAGATCGAGATTTAGGTTTCGAAGCCATTATGTATTTTCAATTTTGCGAGAGCGCCACGTGATACGATTATCGTGCGAGCCGAGCGGCAGCCCACAGCCATACGCCTGCCCGGGAGGCGCGCCGGCCAAATGTACCTAAACTGCGTAGTGAAACCCCCCTGGTACTCGTACAAGGCCTGATCGCGGGGCGGACGGTGTCCGGTTTTTACTCACCATTTCAGCCCCTAGGGGGCGTAGTAGGTATGTTAGTATAACATTGGGTGATGCGCATTGGGAAAAAGTTTGGGAACCCTTGCATCTACATTAATAATAATTGAGAGAATTTTCAGGACAAATCGTTGCAAGAAAATACCACTATTTATACCAGCAGCCTCATTCTTTACCATTCTCGTGGTCGCGTGATTGACTGCGATATTTTTCGCTCGTCGGACTATATAGGTACAAGATACATAAAAGAAACGATGGTAATTTGCATAATCAATAAATAGCACTGATTTGTTATTTGCGTAGATATACCTTTACATATTAACAATTTATTAGAGCCTCAGTAGCCCGGCCTGGACCCCTAGTTGACATGCCAAATTGTGACTCGGGATGCGAGACAATTTGATTGTAAAATGATTAACTTTGACAAATTGGTGGTAAATGGGTCCATTTGATTTGGGTGTGTAGGTATCCCGGGTGTATCCTGTAATACGAGCAATAAATTAAAACGTAGATTCTACTCCTCAAATTAGACAATGTTGGTAAAGGGTCTTTGAAAAATAACTTGCCGTTTGATATTTAGTGCACTTTAAAGTTTATTCGAACACGCAATGTATTGCAACATTGATTTTGTCTGTAGGATGACAAGTCTGACAAGCAATGTCAATTGAACGGATTTTAATGTACAGTCAAGTATAAAAATATGGGTGTACTCATCTTACTCAAAAATATGTCCCATAGTATCTTATTCCGTTGTAATAAGCGCGTAGTACCATATTTATGAGTCGATTTTTTCGATACGTATTTTTGCACTTGACTGTACATAGAAAATACCATTTAGTTTGTATGAAAAAGAGAATCTAAAGAACACATATTTGAACAAAAGTAGAATACACGTACCTATATTTAATACGTAGGAATTCTATTAGGTAATCCTGTGGCAGAAATTGATCAACATATCTTGTTAATTTACTTGGAAACCCTTGCTGAATCATTCGATACAAATAGTTTTCTTATTTACATTATTACATGGAAATGAAATGAGTGTTAAATACCGTATCTTACGCGTAGGTACCTATATAAAAAAATCGCAAAGAATATCAATGATTTGGCTTTGATTACTACTACTACTACCTGAATCAATATATATAATAGTTAGTCGTCTGATAAGGAACCTATCACAGATAATAACTGACTTAGCGTGTTAAACGCATTTATTTTATCGTTTTGTAAATCTTCAGTTGATAAATAGTACATTGTTGGAAAGGCTGGAAAACCAGACTGACGAATGAGTTTGAGTGCCGACCCGTTCAGGGGTGACCCTCGAATATACGAGTTCCGCCGAGGCATTACATAGTGCTTTTCACGACTACTGTGAGGGAAAATATAAGTACCACATAATTCACTCTGGTACCAGAATAGTAGATCTACCACCAAATAATTACAATGTGTCTCTTGAATTAATGAAAAAATATCTAATAGCAGCGAAATCCAGGACTGGAAGGACTGGACAATTTACTTTCTACGCTACGATTGGCCGAATGTCACTAAGTGGTTCTCGCCATTAACCACACCACTAAAACATTGTTGTAGTGGTGTGGTTCAGGTGTACAGCAAATGCTTACTTTCCAGCATAGAGTGGTGTGAAAAATATATAGTACCTACATACTCCACACTGGCAAAATATTTTGAACCCTACCTCTGCGAAGCAGTGTCAATGCGTACGCCACTTTGAACGCCAAGCGTTGAAAAAAAATATGTTTCTGACGCCACGCAAGCGCATTGTTTACGTGAAATTGAACTTTGAGGAATGCCGCATATGTCCCTATCCCATTAGCAAAGCTGTCGGCTGTAGAATAGCCGTCGTTGGCGTCCATGGCACGACTTTCCGATGTATTATACGAGTATAGACTACAGTGGTAGTCAAAAAGGTTAAATAATAATTAGGTTCACCGATTCACCGGTAATAGAGATGTGCCGTTCTCGAGAACATAGAAAGTATCCTAGAGAGGTAACGTTTCCCCATATACAATGCGTTTCCCATACAAAACGGGTAGCTTTCCCGAGTATTCTCGGTAATGGCACAACTCTAACCGGTAATGTATGTAAAAAATTACCGGTTTGCATTTCGATCAATCAACCGATCTCAAACGTGCCCGCTAAATGCCAGTCACGTGAGTTAGGTACCTTCATATTAACTCTTGTGTCCAGGTATGCGATCCGAACAAACCGGACGGCAAGCCGACAGCGCCGCTTGCGATCGGCCTAACCGTTACGCTGGGACACCTGCTCGCCGTCGACTATACCGGCTCGGCCATGAACCCCGCGCGGTCCTTCGGCTCTGCGGTCATCGCCAACGCCTGGGCAAATCACTGGGTAAGATAAGATAACAGACAGTAGGTTGCTGACGCAACGGGACGCCGGGCCACCTGCTCGCCATCAACTATACCGGCTCGGCCATGAACCCCGCTCGGTCCTCCGGCTCTGCGGTCGTCGCCAACGCCTGGGCTAACCACTGGGTAAGATAACAGACAGTAAGTCGCTGACGCACCGTGATGCTCCCTGCTCGCCGTCGGCCATGAAACCAGCGCACTAGTTCAGCTCTGCGCTCGTCGCCAAAGACTGGGCTAACTACTGGGTAAGATAAAAGCAGTAGATCGCTTGCTACTGCTCACCATGTCACTGGGCCGCGTGCTAGCCGTCGACTACACTAACTCCTCAAATAACTACAGGAATTGGCCCAACGAAACTCCACTGAGGCCACTGACTATCAAAATCTCTCGTTAACGCCAGATGCAGCATAATACATATTTGGGATAAGATAAGCGAGTACCTAATAATGAAAACCCCCGCATCAAAATTGTAGAGTTATTGAACCCAATGTTAAGCGCGCAACAGCTCGCGACTCATATAATATGGAATCGGAGAGAGAGAGAGAGAGCATGTGTATATGCCTGTTATCATAGACAGAAAGGACGATAATGACAAAAACTTTGTTGTGTTCCAGGTGTACTGGGCCGGGCCGATAGCAGGAGGCGTCGCTGCCGCCCTGCTCTACGTGCACGGCTTCTCCGCGCCGCCCGTGGACTCCGCACCGCCGCGGTACCGCCCCGTCGCTGCTGATGAAAAGGAGGTAACTAAAAACTTTACCTCCGTCACAAAAAGCTCTGATCGTATTTACTCGACGCTGACACTAGCAGCGTAGACTATCAAAGTTCTCACACAATAAATTTTATCATAAACTATCTCTTGCCCGCGGCTACGCTCGCGTTAAATTCGGGGTAACACGGTTCCCCTTTGCCCCCCGGAATGCTCCATACAAACTTCCACCCCCCATTTTAGGGAAGTGGGGGGTTAGAAAGAGACAAAAAGAAGCCTATGTCACACTCTCCATCCCTTCAACTATCTCCACTTAAAAAATCACGTCAATTCGTCGCCCCGTTTTGCCGTGAAAGACGGACAAACAAACAAACAAACAAACACATACACTTTCACATTTATAATATTAGTATGGATATGGATGTACCGAGCTAGTGAGGTGAAAATAAATATATATATTTTTTACAAAGAATTTCTTTTCATGGCTAACTCTGTACTTTGTGGATGGCGAACATATTTTATTCGGTCTATTATAATGTTCCTTCTTAATTTTATTTAGGTAAGTGATGAGCGTTAACGTATCAGTTTTCGCTTGGTTTTTATGACGCGCCTAAGTTGCATGTTTAAAATAATGAATATATCGAGAACGCACCGGCATATATTTGCACATAGCACTGACATAATAATTGTTATGTACAAAGTCTATTTCCTTTATAAACAGAAATTAATTACCAAGAATTTATTTAGAAATTAATTACCAAGGCTTTAATTAAACTCGGTACCGATGTAAATTAGAAAAAAACCTGCGTGACACTAGTCGACCTACCCATTTGTAATTGTACAGTAATAAATGGCTAATATAATAACACAAATGGGTCGTTAGAGAAGCCATCTGCGTGAATATCAATAACCGTCGGGCGTGAACCGCGACGGCACGAGGCCACGGCGCTCCCAGCCCAGGGCGCACCCCGCACCTTCGTGCACCAATACTCATTACCACCGTAGCTGTTCAAGTCAACATAGCCTTCATAAATAACTACGTGACGCACTGGACTCGATCGTAATAATATTCCTTTCAACGGGTAGAAGTTCATAAATTATACTGAAAACTTATTCAACTTAAACAAATTATAAAAAAACAACGGCCTCCTAGCCCAGTCGGTAGTGACCCTGCCTACGAAGCAGGAGGTCCCGGGTTCGAATCCTGGTCAGGGCATTTCTTTGTGTGTTTATCACAGATATTTGTTCCTGAGTTATGGATGTTTTCTATGTATTTAAGTATTTATCCATATTTATCTTATATATATATAACTCAAAGGTGACTGACTGACATAGTGATCTATCAACGCACAGTCCAAACCGCTGGTTCTAGAGATTCCAACAAGAAACAAGATTAGTTAGTCTATTTTATTCGAAACTTCACAGAAGTATTCCTAACAATAAATGAGTAAATACGTGTTACAGGTTTTTTGAGAATTCAACCACTAAAATGGGGAAATGTGGTCAAAAAGTCTGAAAATCAACATGGGTATTGTTTCTATGGTTTATCGGGTCGTTGAAAACAACAACGATTTTAAAATCCGACGTGGCGGACGTGAAATACCATCTCCCCTGTTAGGGTACAATGGGGTTGAAATGTCTAAATATCCATATGGGTGTCGTTTTTGTGATTTTTTGGGACGTTAATTAAGAAAATGGCATCGATTTTGAAATTTAATATTGTGGACATGAAAATTCTTGAAAGTATTTGTGCCAAATTGCAATCTTCTTCTAAATATATAAAAGAAGAAACTGACTGACATATCAACGCACAGCCCAAACTGCTGGTTCTAGAGATTCCAAATGTGGTACGTAGGCTCCTTATAAGGCATAAGGATGCAATTAGAAATCATTTTTAAAAATTTACCTCCTAAGGGGGGAAATGGGGTTCAAAGTTTGTATGGGAAACGAGATTAGTTCAACTATTTTATTCGAAACTTTACAGGAGTATTCCTAACGATCAATGAGAAAACAAGTGTTTCAGCTTTTTTGAGAATTCAACCCATAAGGGGGAAATGTGGTGACAAAATTTAAATATCAACATGGGTATTGTTTCTATGGTTTATCGGGTCGCTGATTACGAAATCAACACTTAAGGGGGTGAAATGGGGGTTGATAGTTTGTATGGGGAATTTTTAAACGTTGAACCAATTTAGATGAAACTTGGTATAGAGATAGTTTGTGTACCGGGAAACGACATGGGACAGTTTTTATCTCGAAAATCAATCTTTAAGGGGGTGAAATGGGGGTTGGAGGTTTGTATGGATATTTTTTTACTGCGAACCGATTTAGATAATTTTGTTGTGGATATAGTTTGAGTCCCAGGAAACAATATAGAATATTTTTTAAGCCGAAAATCAATCTTAGAGGAGTAGAAAACATGTTGGTAGTTTGTATGGCGAATTATTAACCGCTGAACAGACGATTGAAATGAAACTTGGTACATATTATATAGATTGAGTCGCGGTAAACAATATAGGATAGTTTTTATCTCGAAAATCAACCCTCTAGGGGGTGAAACGGGGGTTGAAAGTTTGTATGGGAAATTAATAACCGTTGAACCTATTTAGATGATTTGGTATGGAGATATTTTGCGTTCTGGGGAAAGATATATAATAGTTGTTATCCCAGAAGTCATTCCTTAAGCGGGTAAAAAGGAGGGTGGATTACTAATTCCACGCAAATGAAGTCGCGGGGAAAAGCTTCTATTCAAGAGTAGAAATCTGAATTAATCATAATCTCTCAGTAGTAAGTCGTTGATGGCGTAACAATTAAACAATTATTGCAATAATTTCTTTAAAATAAAAAATGAGGGAACCGCCGTCTTCAAAACGTGGTATACCGAAACCTCCAGAATGTAACGAATACTTTTCCGAAAACCGCTTCTAAATCAGTTCAGCGAAACGCAAGATGATCGCGGACAAACATACATTCCTACATACAAACATACGAGTCTAACTGGAACCTCCTTTTTTAGTACTTTTAGTACGCGGGCGAAGCCGCGGGAAAAAGCTAGTCTATTATATATATCGTCGTCTAGTACCCATAACACAAGCCTTATTGAGCTTACTGTGGACCTAGGTTGATTCGATTTGTGTAAGATTGTCCTATAATATTTATTTATTATTATTATTAATTAACATGATTTAATTACTCAAGAGTCACATTTATGCAACGTGTAAAGTCAAATGCTGAAAAGTCTGATAACCACAGACATACATACATACCTACAGGATTTATTCTAAAATCCGGTATATAAGTATGTCTATTGCAATAGTAGTTTATGTAACTGTTACGTTTTAAGGCCTAATTACGTACAGTTGCATACACTGCTTTATCTACACTCATATTATATATATTAAATTAAGTGCTCGGAAACCATAGAATGACCGCCATTGCACCGCCATGGCCAACTCGATTGTGCCGGCGGTCGGGGAGGCGCGTGTCGGCGGCCGCGCGGGCGCGTGCCGTTGGTCAGGAAGGAGCACAGGATTTACATTATGTTATCAAAACTCATAGCACATCAATATTTGAGCATGTAAAGTTAAAATTACGTTACTGCCACAGATAAAAAGCTTATCATAGTAAAATCGGTTGTGGTAATGCTAGCCATTACCTACCGTTTTTGAACACGTTTTAGAGGACTTACAGTGTGAGTGTAGATAAAAGATATTATTAATTCAATTGCTACTCAGGTACCTACTCCATCCATACCTGCATGTTAGGCAAAAATAGACGGAGAGCTAGCCACGTCAGATATGACAGAATAATGAGACCGTCAAAACCCCTCTAGCTAATTTGCTATACTATGCTTATTTCTACATCCGGACATCTGGCAACTGTAACGTGGTGGAGGTCGAAGAACGCAAATCACTTTAAGAATACAAATGCTAGAGTTTTGGTTTTGATGCAGTATTATAAGAAATTATATAAATAAT
Source organism: Pammene aurita (assembly GCA_947086415.1). NCBI lineage: Eukaryota > Metazoa > Arthropoda > Insecta > Lepidoptera > Tortricidae > Pammene > Pammene aurita. The sequence continues at coordinate 20,825,406 of OX352289.1, forward strand.
TAGATTATATCATTGCCAATACTTTCTGATGGGGGAATGTAGTCCAAAACGACGTATATTATACTGAAAATAGATGTCATTGACTTCAGAAAAAGTGACCAAACCCTCCGGTGTCCGAGGCCAGATTTGAACTGGCGTCTTCAGCTTTCGCGGCTGACGTCCTGACCACTAGACCACCCCGGTCACGGCGGAACTTGACAAATTTTCTCATGTATATGCAATCTCTGAATTTGAAACGGCTAGGCGCCGTTGACCATACTCTAAGGTCATGCGCAGTACGTGCTTGCACCTCCTATCCGAATTACTTGCGTGATTCTGGTAAAGCGAGAGAGATGGTGCTGCCATCTATGAATCTTGAAGCAAATCAAATTATTTTGTTCAATATTTTTTGATTTGCAAATTTAAGTAGTTACACTACTATATATAAACTGAAAATAGATGTCGTATACTTCAGAAAAAGTGACCAAAACCTCCGGTATCCGAGGCCAGATTACAGATTAGATTTTTTGACGTATATTATAATTCATAGTTTGTCGCCTGCTGTTTCTGTTTCCGAAATAATACGCAATATTGTTTGTTGTAATGTTGAAATATAGGTCCCGTCCTCTATAAATAAGACAACTTCGGCAGTTTTTACCTATTTTGGTATTACTTTTTCCAACTGAAACATTTTGTTAGTCTGTCACTCTGACCTCCACCTGCCCGGATCTAGCAATAAGGATAGTATTTCAATCTTACTAGACGGGTTTCGTTGCTCTCATTATTGTGTCATATCAAACGTGGCCAGCTCTTAGTCCAAAATGATCAATGCCTCAGTTCCAAAGTCCACCAACTATTAGCGAAGTGTATGTATTGAATAGAGGAGCCCAGCCATTAGGTAGGTACAGTCGACGTCACAGATATGTTTACACTTTTAGACCTTACTCCTTTGCTTTGTAATACGGTGCAAAATTTCATACATATCTTTGACGTCGACTGTACACCATATACTTAAAAAAAAACATAAAAAGTGCATGCAAAGTGCATGTCGGACCACGCATAATGGAGAGTTCCGTACCTTCGATGGAATAAAAAAACAAATAGCAAAAGGTCGCCTCTGCCTAAAAAGGACGTTTGCTGAACCGATAATGTTCAAACAGTTTTTATTGAAAGGATATACTAACACATGTATCTTCTAAATTTTTTAGACACACATTTTTGAGACTTATTGCACAGCTTACGGGACGATTATTTTTGAAAATATTTACTTAACCAAAAATGCGTCAATGTTATTTTTAAATACCTATATCGATTGATGTGCAACATATTGATACATTTTAAGTAGTGCCTGCCACCTAAAAATATTTTTTCAGCAATTTTACTACAAGTCAAAACACACCTTCTATTAAAATTTCATTACCTAATATTTGCTTTATAGTTTACGAGTAAAATGCCTGTGACATACGGACGGTCAGACTGACATGACGAAACTATAAGGGTTTCTAGGCATTTTGGTTACGGAACCCTAAAAAAATAAACAAGTACAACGGATTCTGAACAGTTTCCATGTTTTATTTTGGTAACCCATTAACTGTATGAATAACTGAATGGATTGTATTGCAAGCGCGCCGGACGCCTGCCCGCCGCCTCCACGGCCGCTGCCACTGCTTGGACAGTGGAGCAGAGCGTAAGTCACTGTAGGTGTAGGCCTTTAAAGGCAAGACGATCGCACTCTTATTTGTAGGCCACGAAAACGTTTCACGAGAATTCGCTGGACGCTGAGAACGCCTAGCGCCATATATCTGTTATATACCTACAAGTGTATGGGTGAATCGGTTCGGAGCGTATTTCGTGGCAAGTCATTAGGGAAATAGCTCGAAGATTGCACCCAGTCGATAGCCAAGCTGCTTGTGACATAGAAATATAATTAGTCAATATTGTTACTTCCGACACGTCATTCTTTTTATATTAACCAGTTTTTTTTTAGTTAATGTTTTGGTAAATTTTTACTACGAGTAATAAATATTAAATTGAACAATTCAAACTTCATGCTTTCACAGCCATGTCACGCGACAGTCCACAACAATGTTTAATTTTAGTCCTATTGCGCCCCAAATAATCTTATACCAACAAGATTAACCAGCAATGTTAAGACTGCGTCGACCGTCCAGTGGCGCCCTCATTGGGGGGATTGTATTTCCTAATAAACTAATCAATTTCTGTATAATCCATCATGTTAAGTTGTAGTCCTACTAATTCCGTAACTTAAGATCTATGTGATACAGTTTTATATTACTTACTTTTGGCTTCATCATTTAAACAGAAAATAGTGGCCACCATTTGCCGTTTAGGTAATGAAGCAAAAAATACGAAAAATGAAACTATGTGACAAAGATCAAAAGTTGTGTAATCAGTAGGACTACAACTTAACACTGAGGGATTATACATAAATAGATTCGTTTTTTAGGAAATACAATCCCCCCAATGAGGGCGCCACTGGACGGTCGACACAGTCTTAAACAAGTCGTGCCTGTTTCGTAATACTGTTAACTGCGATGCACCTGTATACATTTACTGTTTAAACGGTTTAATGTTGTTTGTTCTGTGCAGCTGAAGCGGCTGGACGGCGGTAAGGCGGAGGAGCTTGCCTGAAGCCGCGAGCCGCCCGCGCGGCCCCTCCCGCGCGCGCGCCCCGCGCTCGGCGTCACCGTCCCCAGCGAAACTCACTACTACCGACACCAATACTGAAGCCAACTTACCTGCAGACGTATAGCTAACTATCTCAGTAACGCACATACGTGTGTCAAATAATATGCCCTATAGGGCACGTTGGAATTTTACGGCCCCGTTCCGACTCTAACCACTTCAAAAGTTGGATGTAACATAGTTTTAGCTCAATCCTACATTTCCCTGTGAAACGTCTTGAGGTGATCTCTCTAGATTCGAATTACAATCGAAACAATTAAATGCAAATCAATATCCAGTCATGGATTTTAAAAAATATATTGAAATCGTGACACGTGCGACGTCTGTTTAGATGTCTGTGTTTATAATGTTTTGCGTGGAATTCACGGAAAACGAAACTAGTTTGGTTTTACACCGCTACAACACTGTCTTTAGCATTTCTTTTAAGGTCATATAACTAGATTTAGGTAGGTACAAACAGCAACACTCTTAACTGTACATCGGTGGACCTTATTACAGAAGGCATAAGGTCCACCGATGGGCAGTTAACAGTGTGGGCGATGGTACTATAAGTAATTTATCTCTACAATCTACATCACATTTGTAAACAATATTTTCCAAGCATTTTAAATTAAAGTACGTTTGTCTTCCAAACCACTTCATAACTCTTACGGTAAATATTGCATCTAGACTTGACACTGCTGAACACATAATTAGATTTTTAATAAATCCAAATATGAAAATGAACTACTAACAATGAATTCGTGAAATTACGAATAAAGCAGTACGCAAATGCTCCGGTACAGTGGCAATGCATTGACGGTAGGAACAACGAATCAATACGTAACTCGGTATCTAATCTATTTGTATGTTAGTGTTTATCGAATATTAAAAGTTCTATTTTAATGCTACTACCTCTACTTCTTCATACAATATCAATTTTCCCAATGTAGAGAAATATGTAATACCGGTACGATCACGTCTGCATATGTATACATTTAATGTGACAAAAACATGTAATCAAGACTTTACGGCTTGGTAATAGAGTCGTGTCTTCTTTTTCTTGTCACATTACATGTATCCATTATATTTTGTAATATATGGAGTGTCAGTAGAGGTCGCAGCGAGCATTAATATAAACAACCATAAATTTTTAGTAAGAATTAAAAGTTTATAATTGCACGTATAGTTAGTAAGTTATCAACTATTTTTATAAAATATTAATATTCTTGCGTATATATTTGAAACAACCTCTATACGAAATGTTATTATATTACAGTATATAGTGTAGCTACTCATATATTTAAGTAAAAGTATGAATAGACCATTTTGTGCACTGAAAATTTTGAAGTTTTCTTACCATTAAGATATTCGAAATTAGGTACTCATCATGGCTTCAACTTAAATATAAATTATAGTGGACCATCTTACTCGAATCGACCTAGTCCTACAGTAAGCTCAATATGGCTTGTGTTGTGGGTACTAGGCGATGACTTCAACTATGTATGTATTCCAGGATATTGTATCTCTTGAAAGGTTCAACTCACTAGAATTTCTGTGAAATTCTTTCCCGCCTAGTGATGTTGTACCCGTGGATTAGTACGTGTGTATCAGATTAACAATTGTGTCTTTTTAGCAAATAAATTTGAATAAAATAACTATATTTTACCGATCTAGTGGTTTCATTTCATGCGTTTATTTTCCTCTTTTTCGGTGCAGATTGGTTATTGTAAAATCACATTTTAATATAACATTATTAAATTTGCTAAAAAAATATATTGGCTCTTCCACACTTAGCAAAGTAGTTGCAGAATTAGCGTGGTCGAAATAAAAAGATAATCCGAAGGGTGACAAAATTTCAAAACGCCATATATATCTATAAATGCATAATTTATTCAAGACAATTAACATCTATGATATTAGGAAATAGGTACTTACATTAAAATTATAATAGTTGTTATTAAATTACATGTTCCGTTCACTCCAAACATAGCCAGCTATAATAATTTGCTTAAAGTTAAGATATGACTCTTTTTTAAGAAATAGCAATAGCATATATACTCTATGTCTTTAGGTATTTAAATAAAAGTAAACAAACAATTTTTACATTTTCGGGTAGTTATAACTTTTATTGGTTAACCGATCAAATACAAAACTGCCTGGATCTGTCACTTAACGACCTGGCTTTAACCAATATTATTTGATCGTGTAATGTTTTCATCTACCCTCAACTGGCTTAAGGAGCCATTTGAGGGTAGATCTTATTTACTTTTATCTAAATACCTAAATATACAGAGTATAGTATGTAACAAAAAATAATACTACAAGCCTTTGTTCTTTATAATTGAAGGGTACACGGAAAGAACATGTCTGTCTAGTCACTTTGACAACATTTTGAGTTATAGCGCTTTTAAAGTTTGGAACGATTCAATTAACCATACTATTTTCGTAACTAGATAGTTTTGATTACTTGTTCTACTGTGTTACTGGGACTAGACATGTTCTTTCCGTGTACCCTTCAATTAGCATAAATGAACCGAAGGTAGGAAAAAAATTAATCTATACTCGTAGGAGTGTTTAATACAATCACAGTAGCGCGGACGCTAGGAAACTTCACTTTACTCTCCCTAATTCTGAAAACCGCTTTGACATTGCTAACATCGTACTTTAAGGTTCGTGTTAAAGCAGTCTGGCCACAGATAAGTCTGGCAAACTATATCATGTCAGCACAGACAATTTTTTGGAGCCCACGTTAGTACACGGTACTGTGCATGGAAAAATATCGACATAAAAACACGGTTCAGTCACCGGCAATAATATGTTCCTACACGAAGGCCGCAAAAATATGTGACACGCTCTTATAGCCCTACAAATAAAAGCGTGTCACATATTTTTGCGGCCTTCGAGTAGGAGGATACTATTGCCGGTGACTGTACATGTAGCAAATCATTTTTTTTTTATATGAGTAGTGCCGAAGGAGAAAAACTTGCGCAACCTAGAATTCATTTTGTTTCAGCATTCCACCAAATTAATAAGAGACCAAATAATCAATCTTATTTTTTCCCGTCAAAATACCAATTTTATGGCTTTAACATAAACGGGACTGAGTTCTGCTGGCACGTGAAGATCTGTGATCAGTAGGTAATCAGAATTCGTTTTTAATTAGGCGTATGAAGTCAATTCATTTTTCCAGACCATATTACACTACTAGTATTCAATTCTATTACTCTTAGATTTTATACATCAAAGGTGAATTTCTCGTATTAACGTATTTGGATGATTTAATTTTAAAAACATCGTATTTAACACTCAATCCAGTTTTGTTATATCCAATATAATAATAATAATTACTCAAACATAAATAATAATTATTTACGTATCGGAAAATAGTCCATCATGCCATCTATCAACTATCGCATTTCGACTAATAATGACGTCAAATGATTTGTTAATACAGGAATCTTTGACGAATAGAGCGATCTAGGACGTACGAGTATGACACCTGAGTGGTGTCCGTCTCGTGTCCGTTAATAGTACCGCCGCGACGTCATTATCATAACAGTAGACCGCGCTGTAAAGTCACTGGCAATAGTATCTTCCTACACGAAGGCCGCAAATAGTTATTTGTGCAACAAGAGAGGAAAGATGGTTTTTCTTGCGAGGGACTCAAAAATACGAGATGTAAAATAACTTTGCTCTCGTGTGACACATGCAACTTTTCACCTCAGTAGTGAGAACATATTAAAGGATAAAAATATGTATTTCGAATTTGTAATAGACCCCGAAGTATGAAGTGGCAGTTCATGGGCTTCACTAAATTAAAAAGCTACTTTGTTTCACTCAGGGAGTGACGAAAGTCGCACTTTCGTCACTGTTTTTTCGCAGGGAAGTAGGCTTGTTCGAGCTGCTGAGGTAAAAAATATGTGACACGCTCGTATTTGTAGGGCCATGCCAAGAGCGTGTCACATATTTTTGCAGCCTTCGTGTAGGAAGATACTATTGTCAGTGACTGTACCAAAACAAAATATCGTGCTTTAACTTTAATATCTTCTTCGGACATAAGAGTGTTGTACGAATGACGGTCTGTCAAAATTAGATAATAAAAAAAAACCGGCCAAGAGCGTGTCGGGCCACGCTCAGTGTAGGGTTCCGTAGTTTTCCGTCCGTCACAGTAAGTGTCCCCACTTAAGAGTTAAAATAACACCGCCATGTAGGATAGGATATGAGCGTTCCACGTACAGCGACATCTATCGGCAAATTAAGTAAACTATTGCGCGCGAGCTTAAAGTATGGAAGATGATTTTTATGGGATAATTCTTTATTGCGTGAACCGATTTTCACCGTTTTTACTTTATTTGAAAGCACGTCATTTCATTGTGATTTTGTAGAAATTACAGGTACAATAAACACCTGCTTATATGGTTAAATTACAAACTTAGTTCAGAAATTATTTTGTATTTTTTTTCAAAATTATTCAACCTATCAGGTTCAAAATAATTTTCCTAGAAAGTTTTTATAAAGTTCTACTTTTGAGATTTATTTCATATTTTTAAAAGTTATGGTTCAAAAGTTAGAGGGGGGGGACACATTTTTTTTTACTTCTGGAGCGATTATTTCCGAAAATATTTACATTATCAAAAAATTATTTTAGTAAACCCCTATTCATTTTTAAATACCTATCCAACAATATATCACACGTTAGGGTTGAAACGAAAAAAATAATCACTCCCCACTTTGCGTATAGGGGAGGTACCCTAATAAAACATTTTTTTTTTCACTTTTTATTTTACCACTTTGTCGGCGTGATTGATATACATATTGGTACCAAATTTCAGCTTTCTACTGCTAACGGTCACCGAGATTATCCGCGGACGAACGGACGGACGGGCAGACATGGCGAAACTATAAGGGTTCCTAGTTGACTACGGAACCCTAAAAATGGGGGAATGAGGTGACTCCGGCGGTGGCGCCTGTTACTAACCTACTGGTTTGCTCTGAGTTGTTTTAAGTGCAATTACTTATTTGTAAGTTTTGCGTAGTAAAGGCCATAAGACAGATATCATCTTTCATTGGATCCCCACACTAGCCACAACGAATGAGTCAAGAATTATGTTTCTATGATTATACGCCTACGATCCTTGACATATATATATTATAGCCTCTCTTATACAACATAGAAAAGTATGGTTTGTTTCTTTTTCGATACAAAAAAATCAACAGTACTATAACTATAACGAGTATTTCATCCATTGGCCGCCTAGAAATAAAAAAAATCCCACTGCACAAATGCAATTTTGATTTGTTAAAATAAAAAGTTAAAATACAATGGAATTTAAGACCTTTTCATAGGCCACTGGGCCAATACAAGATAATAGTTTTTTTAAATAGTTACGTAGTATGTTTTACTATTTAATAAAATGGTAATAAGAGCTTAAATTCGTCGCTAATTAATACTAATGGGTTGCATTAAACAACACAGTATATATAAAATAAGAAATTAAATGATCTTACTAACATATTAACTAACTTATTGTAGTACTTGACTTAATATTTACAAAATTAAACTAGATTATTCAATTTGTGATACGTACTCTCTTCTATGTATATGATCGTGTTTTTTTTTCAAAAGGATCTCAATATTTCATTAATTAGTGTCCCGAAAAATAAATATATCACCTAATATAATTTTCAGGGATTTGATAATGAGTATAATATAATAGTATATAAAAGTAACTGTAAAGAATACGTTCATACATAAATTTATCTAGTTTTTGATTAAGAGCCTAGCTACTGCGAGCGAGCATGCTCTGGACTAGAACACTACCAAAATACCAACTACGTTTAATTGATCAAACCTGTGGTATTCACCAAACCTAATTTCGTTAATCGTGAACAGATTTTAATAATTTCATAGCAATATCAATCATACGGCATAACTAAACAAATATCACTGAAATATACTGTGATAAGTATATATTTTTAATTCAGTTTAATTATTTAAATTAATATAATTTGGTATTATATGAACTAGTGACTATTATTCTTAATGCCTAAGATGGCAAACTGTCGACGGTATCTAGAAGTTGGCGAGCTGTAGATACCCAGACCAATTTATGTACTAAAGATCGGACTGGCGGCCGAGAGACATATCTCGCCCTAATATTAAGGCACACAATATAACTTGCCAGGATTATCTTATCGTTCTTATTGTCTATTTACCTACTTACCACATGCCAGATCGTCGGCAGTTATAATTTTAATTATTACATATTTTCTCTGGAACATTGCGTATAATATATTATATAGTAATATATTAGATAGTACTTGTAACTACTTAAAAATTGCAAATCAAAAAATATTTAACAAAATAATTTAATTTGCTTCATGACTCATTGCGTATAGTTGTTAACTAAGTCTTCTTTATGTTTAAATTGTGCTATGTATAGTGTAATTGGATTCGAGCATAACCACATTTTTTTCCCATTTTCTTTTTTTATTTTCTTTTTTTCATTAGAATTCAGATTAGTCATTTTACGAGTATAACATGATTCTAAAGTAAAATATAAAAACATGTATTGTGTTGTGGTGCTTCGGGATAAATAAAATTATAAGCTATGTCGACAATTTCATTTATAAAAACACGTTTATTTATTGCTGACTGTACTTTACACCCCGAAGCGAAAGTATAAAATTGGATTCTCAAAACGAATCATTTCCCCGCTACCACGGAGTTCTACTATCTAGCTTCTATATTCCAAATTATTGTATTGTCATGGGTATTACATATAATTGCAAATTTTTATGATATGGCCATTATACAGGGTGCCATCTGAGACGTGATCAGTTATATGTTTTTCTAACTCCATAAACAACTAGCAGTTGAATGCCCCAACTTTTACTAAAATCAGACATTTTTTTTTCTTTTTTTTTACATTCAACTGCTAGTTGTTTATGGAGTTAGAAAAACATATAACTGATCACGTCTCAGATGGCACCCTGTATATGTAGGTTAAATTCGATTTACGTGATTTTATTACATTGTTTACTTATTAATAAAGAAGTAAGTATATGTGTGTTTATTATGTCAGCATATGAACTTATTAGGGGTAATTATTACCCCTCAGTGTCATTTGTTCTCCTCAGTGTAAATTTTTCAGTTAATAAAGATTTTTTAAAAGGACGTTTTAAAATGGGCAAGTTTAAAATGCGATTCTGTTCAGCATAACTTAAACCCATTTACCGGTTTCCGCCGGATCCAGGGATCTGGCCACAGGAAATTATATACATTCCAAGGATTTTCCCTTAAAGCCCCCAGCTCCAACACCATCCTAACTATGATTGACTGTCCGTACATTATGCACTGCTGTGGACTTGGTCGAGTAACAGTGAACACATAGTTAGTTTCTCTAACATAAGTTACATTGTAAATAACTAACAGTTTATGAGCCACACTTGAAATAAACGTTAAATAATTTAAAACATTATAGCATTATACTTAAACAAAATAGTTTAAACTCAATGCTCGTCAAATTAACCTCTTATATATTAATTAATATAATTTAATGACAATAATGACAGTATAGACAATAAGATTCATAACTTTCATATAATCATTTATTAGTACACTAGTTGGATTCGTTGGTCAGTTAGTGTATTTTAACATCGGGTTGACGAATTATAACTTTTATCAGTGAATAATATAAAATTATAAGTAAGTACCTAGATAAAAAAATATGTAGTTCATTATAACTTAAATATCTTACAATAGGCGACACGACATATAAAGTAAATTAATAACTAAACGGATAATTAAGAACTGTAACTTTTGAATAGTCCTTTGGGACTGTAAACATTAATATAAATATAAAATTCCTTCTAAAATAATATAACTCATTATTGTAGAATTTATTGCGTTATTCCGAGCAAAAGCATCATTATTATTAATAGTATTATGATATACTGTATATCAGTATTTAGCCTAATCGTTAAACGTGATTCATAAATTATTGATCATTGTATAGATTAATAAATACATTAGGTACACAAAATGTACCTACGCGTGTATAAAATTAATACATTATAATAAATCAAAATGCTCTGTTTCTACGGGTTCTCGAACTCACGCCACTTTGATAATGAATTGATATAGTTTTTATTCCGTATAAAATAAATCTTTTTAAAGTGTTCGTGATTGATGATTATTAAGTACAAAAGTTTACCGTAAAAGAAAATTGCCTATTTTCTGAACTGCATCTGTTCATCGTTAACGCTTTGCTGTAAAATGTCAGTTTTTTTTGAAATTTTTACTACTTATTATAAATTATAATCATACCTGAAAATAGATGTCATATACTTCAGAAAAAGTTTGGTCACTTTTTCTGAAGTATATGACATCTATTTTCAGTTTATATATAGTAGTGTAACTACTTTAAAAAAATTGCAAATCGAAAAAATATTAAACAAAATCATTTGATTTGCTTCAAGATTTATAATCATACCTCTTAAACATCAATAATTTAATTTAGAAGTGATCAGGCTTACTCAAGCCATTTTTATTCGTCACACGTGTTATTACGATAAAAGTCAGTTAAACGATATGCCCTGGGACCAGTGCACTAGGTAGTACCTACGTTGCTGAACCTTACATCTTTACGTATTCAAAAATTATGCACGGTGGGTAAACAAATCTCACGTCGAACCGCTTGAAGCCAAATCATCTGGTAAACAGGACTATAAAACCAGTTGAGAGATATAAAAGGTGAAATTCTTGAGAAATTCTCCCATGACTATATAAAGAACAAATATAAGATTTAGGTCATAATCATAAGCACGCGATATCATTTTTTGTTTACACAATTTCACATATGTACAATTCTTCTACAGTAACCAGGAGTATTTCTTAAGTTTTGAAACTATCTCCTGCTTACCCCACCAGATGTAGGCTCCGCGATAGCGTTCGATCTGGATAAACTTAATACGTACTACCTACCATTATTGCCCGGTATTTATATTGCAAGTAGATATGTATCAGGAAGCCCCGAGATGCGACTTATATGAACTTGAAGCATTTCTGCTTGTCGTGTGGGATGCGCGTCTTGAAGAGCACGGAGTCGGCGCGGTACTGCGTCGACAGCAGCGGGGTGTAGCCCATAACCTGCAAGGAAAACCCTTCACACTTATGTTGGACAACTACTTTGCTACTAATTATCATATACTGAGAAATGTCACTAAAACTAGAAAATCTAAATAATTCAAAACCTTCGAAATGTAATTGAAGAACAAATCAAATCATTTTAATAAATATTTTAATTTCTTTTATTTTAAGTAGACACACTACTGCAGAAGACGCTGGTTTGATCCCAGCCCTGGCACCGGAGGCCCAGATCACTTTTTCCTTTGTATATGACATCTGACATCTATATAATAAGTTTATAACTTCAACGTGTGTTTATAAAACTGAGGTCTCTTCGTACCTCCAAGGAAAAAAGCGAAATGCACTCACGAGGAAGTGTATTTCGTTCGAGAACGCCACAAGGCAGTCGAGGCAGCAGAACGTCCAGCATGACCTCATCTACCACTCATACTCAAAGCATGGCACAGACCTGGGAAAAGAACTGGATGCATTTGTGCCTCTCGTGGAAGTGCGTTTCGTCGGACGAGAGCGTCACGGGGCAGCCGGGGCAACGGAAGGTCCAGCGCGACGTCACCTACGAACACACGTTAAGCTGGCAAATAACCACGTAACTCGCAAGTGTAAGAGTACAATGCACAACGGGTGCATAAAACATACCGTTTTACGCGAGATGTAAATTCGAGTGAAAATGGGTTTTATGGACGAGCTTTACACTCTACTTGTAACTTCGACTGCGAAGAAATTATAAATCGTAAAACAATTTCAAAGTGTAACACAAATAATACAATGAAATAATAGACAAGATGCAATATTTATATTTTTTCACTTCTCATGCTCAAAAAGTGTGTCATATTATGCTAACTAAGGCGGACTAAAGTAGTACATTTAGCCTCTAGGGCTACAATGTATACATATTTATGAGTTAGAAAACATTTTTAATTGACCAATCGGAACACTTCACCATATTAAATCCACCAATCACAACACATATCGAAGTTAATCAGAACGCTAGATACTTTTTTGGTGCGTATACTGTGTAAATAATTAAAGTCCTTAAAAAAAACATTGTATTTAATATTAACCAATCAGAATACAGCAATGTTAAAATCGACCAATCAGGAAACGCAATCTATTTCTCAAAACATTAGGTGTTTTTTAGTCCCTACTTCACAATCATTAAAAATATTTTTATTTATCTTATGGAAGCGCTTTAAAGCGTGTTTAAACTGTTTAAAGAGCTATAGTCTGGCCAGTCAACGAACGCAGTAGCAACAGCCGCAGTAGTAGCAGCAATACAGCGAACAAAAGTATGACAACACTAAGAATCAGTGAAAAAAGCAGCAATGATCATCAAATTTTATATTTTTAATTGTAGTTAGTATTTCCACCCCTTTCATTTGGTGACATTTACGGTGTGTAAAAAGGAGACGGATATATTTCGTCTGATCTGTCATCTACTGCAACAGATAATCTGGTTGAGGCAATTGACATATGCTTTAAAAGTGAATTTAAATTTAATTGGGAACGTTGCAGGAGTTCTATCTCACTCGCGCTTAAGATGAGAGAGTGAAATGCACTAGAAACAAATTCAATGTGAATTTAAATGTTCGCCATGAAATACGGTGTCTCATCAGTCATCACAAAGGGTTGCCACATGTACGTATTTTGAATTTGCCGCGCGTTTCTACTGACAAAAATGGTTTGCCAGACTATAATTATACCGTCGTCTGTGGCATTTACTTGCGGTGTTTATATTTTGTATCTATGTCAAAGAAGTAAAAAAATTAAAAGACCGTCAAGTTAAACCATAATTTCACCTTAGTTTAGTTATTACTTATTGTGCGTAAATAATAAGTATTTTTATCTTATTTTCTCGCAATCGAAGTGAAAAATAGTATGCATTACTCTGGTCTAAAAGCCATATTACCACTCGAACAATGTTCCCTCACTTCGTTCGGGAAAATAACCACCTCGTGGTAATATGGCCTACTTTAGACCCTTGTCAAACAATCTACTATTGCTTTAATTTGAAAGAATTGCACGCAGAATATACGTGTGTATAAAAAAATTAAAAATAATTTATAGTTCTATGGATGGTAGAAGGTAAGAATGACAATCTCTATGGTGCAAAAGTTTCCGCCAAAAGGCGTTAAATTCCGTCATATGAGATTGTCATCTTTTACTATACCATCCATAGTTGTCAAAACAGGAGTGACGTCACCAGACGATGATTGGTGGATTACAATACGTTCCGTTTCACACTACTTCAAATCATAATTATTGGTTGAAATTAAAGTCAAAACGTTTTAATAGCTATTATTTTATGTTTTTTCATCATTTTGATTACAAAATAATGGTAAATATTATTATAGCTGCATCTTCCCTATTTTAAACAAAAAAGAAAGCTTCTGTAAAAATACTCAAATCACTATAGGTGCCTATAACAGTTGAAGAGTTCCCTCGACTTCTCCGGGATCCCATCATCAGATCCTGACTTGGTTACAATGGGACCAACTGTGAAGTATACTCTTTCAAACAAAAAAAGAATTTTCTAAAGCGGTCCAGCCGTCTTCGAATAATCGGTGTACATACATAGAAAAAAAAATAGCAAAAATAACAAAGATCCCGACGAATTGATAACCTCCTCCTTCGAAATCTTGAAGTCGGTTAAAAAGATTATGGTTCACGCCCATTAACTTTTTTTTTCTGTAGGCACGTGATACCTGACTTTTTTAGGTCGTAACATACTGCTCAGTTATAAAAACATTCGTTTTTTTTCTATGATTGGTAACTTATTTGACACATAATAAAAATGTTAAGTTTACTTCATGAAGTTTTAATGTGTACTTTGGCTGTTGGTATCTTTGCCTTAGTGTTAGATTCAACCTGGAGTGGCCATGTCTGTCATTTTCTCTACAAAAAAAGTCTGCCGATTTTTGCGGGGGAGGGGAACGTAAAATGTATGGCAATTCGTACTTAACGTACAAATAGCCACGTCAGACAGATTAACGTCTGTCCATACAATAAATGACGTATGTATGACCGCCGTTCATATGTTTTCGTCAGAGGGGTATGCCTGTTAATGGCCACTCCGAGAGTTTATATTTACTAAATGAAGTTAAAATTGTTGTAGCTGTTGGACCGTTTGCCTTGGTATTCGACGAAGATTTTACTTTATACTCTTAAAGCATAAAAAGCGACTTTAGGTCGCGTACGCACGACATAGTCTTTTAAATTTAATTTTCATTTTTTTATTTTCATTTTCATGTGCGGTACGAGGAAGTTCATGGCGATGTCCTCGCAGTTCATGAACTCGTCGACGTAGTCGCGTCTGGCGGCGGGCAGCACGCGCCAGTACGCCCACAGGTAGTAGCGGTGCACGAACGCTGCGCCCGTCAGCACCATGCCGAGTTCACAGCTGCAACAACACAATGTCCCACCTTGACCGGCGGCTTCCTAGTGATGTGCGCTACGAGAAAGTTCATGGCGATGTGCGCTACGAGAAAGTTCATGGCGATGTCCTCGCAGTTCATGAACTCGTCGACGTAGTCGCGTCTGGCGACGGGCAGCACGCGCCAGTACGCCCAGCGGTGCACGAACGCTGCGTCCGTCAGCACCATGCCGAGTTCACAGCTGCAACAACACAATGTCCCACCTTGACCGGCGGCTTCCTAGTGATGTGCGCTACGAGAAAGTTCATGGCGATGTGCGCTACGAGAAAGTTCATGGCGATGTCCTCGCAGTTCATGAACTCGTCGACGTAGTCGCGTCTGGCGACGGGCAGCACGCGCCAGTACGCCCAGCGGTGCACGAACGCTGCGCCCGTCAGCACCATGCCGAGTTCACAGCTGCAACAACACAATGTCCCACCTTGACCGGCGGCTTCCTAGTGATGTGCGCTACGAGAAAGTTCATGGCGATGCCCTCGCAGTTCATGAACTCGTCGACGTAGTCGCGTCTGGCGGCGGGCAGCACGCGCCAGTACGCCCACAGGTAGTAGCGGTGCACGAACGCTGCGCCCGTCAGCACCATGCCGAGTTCACAGCTGCAACAACACAATGTCCCACCTTGACCGGCGGCTTCCTAGTGATGTGCGCTACGAGAAAGTTCATGGCGATGTGCGCTACGAGAAAGTTCATGGCGATGTCCTCGCAGTTCATGAACTCGTCGACGTAGTCGCGTCTGGCGACGGGCAGCACGCGCCAGTACGCCCAGCGGTGCACGAACGCTGCGTCCGTCAGCACCATGCCGAGTTCACAGCTGCAACAACACAATGTCCCACCTTGACCGGCGGCTTCCTAGTGATGTGCGCTACGAGAAAGTTCATGGCGATGTGCGCTACGAGAAAGTTCATGGCGATGTCCTCGCAGTTCATGAACTCGTCGACGTAGTCGCGTCTGGCGACGGGCAGCACGCGCCAGTACGCCCAGCGGTGCACGAACGCTGCGCCCGTCAGCACCATGCCGAGTTCACAGCTGCAACAACACAATGTCCCACCTTGACCGGCGGCTTCCTAGTGATGTGCGCTACGAGAAAGTTCATGGCGATGTCCTCGCAGTTCATGAACTCGTCGACGTAGTCGCGTCTGGCGGCGGGCAGCACGCGCCAGTACGCCCACAGGTAGTAGCGGTGCACGAACGCTGCGCCCGTCAGCACCATGCCGAGTTCACAGCTGCAACAACACAATGTCCCACCTTGACCGGCGGCTTCCTAGTGATGTGCGCTACGAGAAAGTTCATGGCGATGTCCTCGCAGTTCATGAACTCGTCGACGTAGTCGCGTCTGGCGGCGGGCAGCACGCGCCAGTACGCCCACAGGTAGTAGCGGTGCACGAACGCTGCGCCCGTCAGCACCATGCCGAGTTCACAGCTGCAACAACACAATGTCCCACCTTGACCGGCGGCTTCCTAGTGATGTGCGCTACGAGAAAGTTCATGGCGATGTCCTCGCAGTTCATGAACTCGTCGACGTAGTCGCGTCTGGCGGCGGGCAGCACGCGCCAGTACGCCCACAGGTAGTAGCGGTGCACGAACGCTGCGCCCGTCAGCACCATGCCGAGTTCACAGCTGCAACAACACAATGTCCCACCTTGACCGGCGGCTTCCTAGTGATGTGCGCTACGAGAAAGTTCATGGCGATGTCCTCGCAGTTCATGAACTCGTCGACGTAGTCGCGTCTGGCGGCGGGCAGCACGCGCCAGTACGCCCACAGGTAGTAGCGGTGCACGAACGCTGCGCCCGTCAGCACCATGCCGAGTTCACAGCTGCAACAACACAATGTCCCACCTTGACCGGCGGCTTCCTAGTGATGTGCGCTACGAGAAAGTTCATGGCGATGTCCTCGCAGTTCATGAACTCGTCGACGTAGTCGCGTCTGGCGGCGGGCAGCACGCGCCAGTACGCCCACAGGTAGTAGCGGTGCACGAACGCTGCGCCCGTCAGCACCATGCCGAGTTCACAGCTGCAACAACACAATGTCCCACCTTGACCGGCGGCTTCCTAGTGATGTGCGCTACGAGAAAGTTCATGGCGATGTCCTCGCAGTTCATGAACTCGTCGACGTAGTCGCGTCTGGCGGCGGGCAGCACGCGCCAGTACGCCCACAGGTAGTAGCGGTGCACGAACGCTGCGCCCGTCAGCACCATGCCGAGTTCACAGCTGCAACAACACAATGTCCCACCTTGACCGGCGGCTTCCTAGTGATGTGCGCTACGAGAAAGTTCATGGCGATGCCCTCGCAGTTCATGAACTCGTCGACGTAGTCGCGTCTGGCGGCGGGCAGCACGCGCCAGTACGCCCACAGGTAGTAGCGGTGCACGAACGCTGCGCCCGTCAGCACCATGCCGAGTTCACAGCTGCAACAACACAATGTCCCACCTTGACCGGCGGCTTCCTAGTGATGTGCGCTACGAGGAAGTTCATGGCGATATCCTCGCAGTTCATGAACTCGTCGACGTAGTCACGTATGGCGGCGGGCAGCGCGCGCCAGTACGCCCACAGGTAGTAGCGGTGCACGAACGCTGCGCCCGTCAGCACCATGCTGAGTTCACAGCTGAAACAATACAACTATTCAATCCACTGCCATAATTCCACCGGGCAATTGAACTGCAATACTGTCTGACAGTACCTAAAGTATTCGCTTGCTTTATGTCCAAGCCACCGAACAAATTATACTAGGAATACACAATCAGCCCAAAAAATGCCCCCACAATAGTACCGCTAGAACAACACGTGCGGTACTTTTTCTGGCAGTCTAATTACGGTATAAGTCTGGCCAGTTACAAATTTTCACGGGCAATATTTTCTGTTGTTCGAATCTGTACCTCCTTTACATTGTTGCTCAAAGATACAAGCGTATCATAGTAGTTTATGTAACTGTTACGTAATAAGGGTCCTTAAAATACGAGTGTGGTTTTATGAAACGAGCCGCAGGCGAGTTTCATAATAAGGTCACACGAGTGTTTTAAGGCCTAATTACGTACAGTTGCATACACTGCTTTATCTACACTTATATTATATATATATTAAGTGTTCGGAAACCATAGAATGACCGCCATTGCACCGCCATGGCCAACTCGATTGTGCCGGCGGTCGCGCGGGCGCGTGCCGTTGGTCAGGAAGGAGCACAGGATTTACATAATGTTATCAAATTCGATGTTCGGAATTTTAAACTCATAACGTATCAATATATGAGCATGTAAAGTTAAAATTACGTTACTGCCACAGATAAAAAGCTTATCATAGTAAAATCGGTTGTGGTAATGCTAGCCATTGCCTACCGTTTTTGAACACGTTTTAAAGGACTTACAATGTGAGTGTAGATAAAATCGTATTATTCTACTGAACTTATCCGGTGCCGGTGGAAAATGTACGGACCGTACAATGAAAATAATATTCGCAAACTATTAAATGCAGTTTAAGGTTCACTCCTTACAATCCGACCTCGCACAGTCACACATGTCACTGGTAAGAATGGAAAGTTAGGGCGAAATTAAAGTGGCTGTAAAGTATTAGATTTTGTGTTAATTACATTCATTTGGTTATGTAACTACACTAAAAGTACTCTTAGAGACAACTACTCTGCCTACTGCTAAACTCGTACGAGACAAAAGGCAGGGGATACCTTTTGGTTTAGTGGTTACTGCAGTCTTAGCCCATTACTTTCTTCCCATTAGGGCCTCCCATAGTTTCGTTTCAATGCTTTAAATTTGCTGTCCAATTATGCACCTGAACGACACCTAAAGGATAAAAATATAGATATATTTAGCAGCTATTTCTTTTGCTTACAGATCCTTATCAATGAGTGATAGTGCGGGAATTTGACTTATTAGATCGCGTCACGGATCGTATTGGCGCTTAAACATTCTTCTGATTCCATAACATACCACACAGTCTTCTGATTAGGATTACACACTCGGGGACTAGTACGTAGGATAGGTAATACAATAAAATAGATAACAATATGTGTAGTTTAGTAAAGATCCAGTGGGATTATTATTAGTACTCCTAAAATTACACAATAAAGTGTTATTGTGCAATTTTAGGAGTACTAATAACTCCATATTGACAAATTGGTACCTTTTGCCTTGCCTCGACACATATATAAGCATTACCTGTAATTTGAGTTGTAAAGGAATCCATTGTTGTAGTTGAGGTCCCAGGCATGATATCGTCCGGGGAACCCCACGATGCGGTCTCGATGCTCGCGCCACACTCTGCAATATGTACATAAGCATTTAAAGATTTGAAAATTTAGAAGACATCATTGGAAAATACTTGTAGTGGAGCTTCCATAAAACCCATTCCCATCGACTTCCCTAATTTTCAGCCGATTGAACACTATATCTACAACTCATGGAGAAAACATTATTACTGACGCGCCGCCACTGATTTCATATAGAAATTACGCGACGCTTATTAGTTAATGCAGGTCAATGAAGTTAAATGGCATACTTAAGCCGTGTCCAGCCAGAAACGTATGACAAGCCGCGCGGGGCGTATGTAAGCATGTAAACAGCCGCGCAATGTAGATGTGTTTTCCGAGAAAGGCAGGTCAAATATACATGGTCGCTAGTTCGCTGGTATGTCGCAGTCGCATACCGCGCGCATTGCCGCGGATAATCTCGACACGGCTTTACATCACAACAATAGAGCTGTATACCTGAAGGCGAACACGATCTCGTCGTGTCTGAGGTGCGCGTCGTCGTCCACGCAGAGAACGGCCTCGGTGTCGATGAGGTCGTAGGGCAGGAAGCGGTTGTTGAGCGAGTTGCGAGCCGCACGCACTACCGCGACGGGCGCGCCGCTCTCGGGCCAGGCCAGCGAGGCGGACGGCGGAGTGCGCCCGTTCCACACCACCACCACCTTGAGAAAGATATCTTCTACGGAACGGAATTCGAGAGACGGTAAATGAGTATTTTGAGTAAGTCATGAGCGTGTATCCCATCTAAACCTTGAAGTGACCAGCGTTTGAAGCGCTTTCGAGGCATTAATGGCGTAACTATAGGGTGGCAGAGTTAGCAAAATGCCATGGGCCCCGGCCTGAAAGGTCCTTCGGTCTGAAAGGCCTAGACTAAAGGAGGAGAGACACATCATTTTCTGTAAAACGCAGGCCCCATACGATGAATTTGCCACGGATCCCACAGTCATGACAGTAATACTTTTTTAAGCAGTTCTAACTTAAGACAGATACCGAGCCTTAGTGACCAGTTTTTTCATCTGTCCAATAATGACTAAACTCTTCACGGCCAGTTCTGGTCACATGGAAAAAGCTGTTGTTCTATTTTATGAAAGCTACTTTGAAAAGCACTATTGAGGCAGGACAGTAAAAGATTCTTTTTTAGCTGTGTTTACTTAAGACAGATACCGAACTCTAGTAAGTAGTGTAAATGAGTCTGTTCAAGTGCCTCTGCATTGTTTATTCTGCCGCTCACCTTATTTAAGTAGGGCAAGCCGCGAAGGCGGGCCACAGCTGCCGCCAACACCGCCTCCCGCTCGTACGTGAGGATGACGACGGTAAACTGCTCCCTCGGGCGGTCGCCGCCCAGCGCCTCACTGAACTCCTTGCCCGCGCCGCCCGCGCCCGCGCCCACCGGCCGAAACCCCGCCGCCGACCCCATGAAACGCGCCTCCGACGTCACCGGCGGGTCCCAGGGCGTTTGCGGGTACAACGCGAACGGATCCGCCCACTCGTTCCAAAGCTCGTACCCGTGCACCAACCCTATCGAGTAGTTGCGACGGTAAGTCGGACTCGCGTATGGCGCCTCCAGTGGCCCAAGCGTCTCCTCCGGTTCCGTATCAATCGCTGGTGGTTCCAGCCGTGGCGGGTAATACGACTCGTTGAATGCCGGCGTCCCCACCGTCGGTGCCGCCGGCCGCGCCGGTATGTTCAGGCGTGTTCGGATCACTGCCAACAGTGAATACACCGTCACTTGCACCGAGCTGAGATATCTCTCCCAGAACAATCGTCCCTGTCTGCGGATTGCGAGTAAGTCGGCGTCGGAAAACGCTCGTAACACGAAGTGCAGCTCGGGAACTCGAGCCTTGGGAAGCATTAGTACTGCGCGTCGCCAATCGAGCACTTCATCATATGGCAACGTGATTCTGTCTCCGCCTAAGACAACTGGAATCGCGCCGGACCTCAAGCCTTCATACAGCCTTGCTTGCAGCAACGCTGTGGAGGTATAACTTGGATCACTTGGAGCAAATATCACGACAAAAGTAGAATCTTTTAGCAAGGCACGCCTCGAGCGATCCGTGCCACATAGGGCCCAGTCGCCAATAGGGACCACAGCACGCTTTTCTATGGGCGGGTCGCAGTCAAATTGCAGGAAAAATAAATCTGACGTAGAGCTCGACTTGGCCGTCTTTTGGAGTGCTTCCATCACAGATTTATCCTCGTCCTTGTTCAGTCCACTAAAAGGAGGTTGGGAGCCCTGAAAACTAAACGCAGCTATTTTATTCGTTACAAATAAAAATAATCGAGCTACATTTATTTTATTTTATTTGAATATAATTACCTCAGTAAGTACTTGCGTCTGGCTGGGGCTATTGGAGCGCAGTCGGTCCATACGTCACCGCCTGGTGGCCCCAGAGCTGGCGGCATGACAATGTCGAACCCAGATCTGAACTGGTCTAAGGTAAACGTAGACTGTGCTATCATAGCTCTGCCCGTCATGGCGTTCGTGAACGCGTCGCCAGCGCCCACGGATAGCTCCCGTCTGGCCAAGTTAATCAGAACGTGGTTGCGACCATCGCCGCCCCAGTACGGCAGGTTTTGGATTACTGTTTCATTTAGTGTCAATTTTAAATTGTCTGCTGTTAAACTGGAAAAAATGTAAAATAACATGTTATGTAACATCACAATGTTAATTCAGAAAAAAGTATGAAACAGGTAAATTCTTACACTGAATTCCTTTCTGAAGAAAAAGCCTCTCCGACTAGGACCAGATATACACAGGCCTCCTTGGGGTCTTGTGTAACATGCGCATTGTACCCTAGTGTTTGCCTGACTGTCGTTTTTAAGAAGCCATCCACTTCAGCGCCAGCAATGGGTGCGTACGTATCGGGGTCATAAAAGTATACGGGGAAACCGGATGTTAGAGAGCATCGTGAGTGGTCAAAGCAGGAGTGCATGCGACAGTGTTGCTGGGAAGCGGAGGGTAGGGGTGGGAGGATAGGAGGAGGTTGCGAGGGGAGGAGTGGAGAGGGTGGAGCGAGCTCCGGGGAATCGCGGCGGATGGCTTCTAGCTGCGCGAGGCGCGCCTGGTCGGCGGACACGCGCAGGCGCTGCAGCTCGGCGGCGGCGCGCGAGTGCTCGGTCTTGGCGACGTCGGCGCGCGCGCCCGCCGTCGCCGCCTCTCGCTGCAAGCGCGCTCGCCTCGCTTCAAGCTCACGGAGCTCTGTCGATACTGAGGCCTGTGCAAAGAAAATTAGCTTAGAATAAATAACAGTAGCTTGTACAGGTTAATGACAAAACTTTTATGTACCTTATTATGTACATGTATTATGTAATCTTACATCCACATTCGTATTCGCGCATGTGAGCCTTGTACCAAATACCTAATAGCCAAAAATTATACAGCTGCAACATCCCTGCTTTCATTGGCTTTCAAACAGCAAATAATGTCCTTCTCGCACAGACATAAGCTGAGTCACTTTCCTTTTTAATAAGTTTAAGCATGCTCTACTGTACTCTTATTATGTACTTATGCAATCTTATTAAATAAACGTCTCTTATTATTATTATTATTATTAAATATTGTTATAGGTAAATATTACATCTGCTGTTTTATGAATTACGAAAAATTTAAGAAATATTACACCCATGTGGCTCTGATAGTCGCATGGAAGCTTAAAATTATATGTGTTATTATTTTGGGAAAAAAGTGGGTTAGGTTAAAACTGTGACCCCCAACAAACCCGAACGACTGCCGAAAAAGTAGGTTAGGTTAGGTTAGAATTAGAACTGTGACCCACAACCAACCCAAACAGCAACTTAAGAAAGTGGGTTAGGTTAGAAGTGTGACCCGCAACCAAACCGAATGGCTGCTCAGAGAGTGGTTTAGGTTAGAACTGTTACACTCAACCAACCCGAACTGCTGCTGAAAGAGTGGGTTAGATAGGCAAGGTTAGAACTACTGTCTAATCTGGCATAATATGACGATTCTATGATAAGATTAGGGTGTATTATATTAGTATTATGCATCGTAATATTTTGAAAAAAAAATACTTATGCCAATCAATACATTCTACTAATTAATTAGAAATTTTGAAACATGACCAACTAAATGTTCTGTCATATAATAATAGTCTAAATAATCGAAACACTGGTTTGCCATCTGATGACTCTACTAAGTTCATATAATTGACCTAGTGTGTGAAGCGAGCAAAGCCTAAACATTTTAGCTTCGGCTAAAATGCTTTCTTATGTCGATATCCGGGTGTCTGGTTGTTCTTCTCTACAAGTCGTATTTTACGAACAACTCTCGTGAAATTGTGTAAACAGTCATATTCAAAATTATAAATATTATCGGTGATTGGCATATTAGGTGCCACACGGCCCAATATCACATATAGTTAAATTTTAATAGAATACGCTACTAACGGCACTAAACCCCCGATAACGAATAAACCGTTTAAAAAAATAGACAAAATTAAATAAGCATTGTTGAGGTCATTCACTCCGAGTGCCATTCAAAACACCGATCGGTGATGGGAGTGATAAGTAATCATACCTATTTAAGTTTAACACGCGCGGGCTATTTTCTATCTCAACGTCTATAACTGCGCCTATTTTGCGTGCTAAACTATAACTATTTACTTATAGATTCTTATTCGAAATGACGGAACAGGTACAAAGAACTTATTCTTACCTTAATTCTCAGCATTTCTTCTATCCTAATCTTGAGATCTGCAGCATTCATCAACGAAAAGTCTCCATAGGCATCCAGGGTATGACGCATGGGATTGCCATCAAAGGAAAATGATAATGATTCATACTGAAACAACAATTTATTCAAGTCTGAAACTCTTTTAACTTTCTATAATATTGCAAATAATAGATGCATGTCAGGGATCAGCAAACCCCGGCTCTTTGAAGGGTCAGTTGTGGCTCTTCAAGTTCCGCAAAATTAAAAAAAAAAACAAATATTACAGTGAAAAACAGAAAACTGTGGCTCTATGAGCTCCAAAAAATTCCATATTTCGCGCCATCACGCTTTTTGTCAAAAAAGTTTGCCTACCCCTGGCCTAGGTAGCTGATAATAATAAACTTAATATTTGTTTTCAATAGAGAATCTAGCCTTTTCCCGCGGCTTCGCCCGCGTACTATAAATACTCAAAAAGGATACGATACCCATGTTGATTTTCAGACTTTGTGACCACATTTGCCCCCTTTTAGGGGTTGAATTTAGAAAAAACCTTAAACACGTGTTTACTCATTTATCGTTTGGAATACTCCTGTGAAGTTTCGAATAAAATAATCTAACAAATCTTGATTCGCCATACAAACTTTGGACCCCCCCTTTACCCCCTTAGGGGGTGAATTTTGAAAAATCCTTTCTTAGTGCACCCCTAGACCTTATAAGGAACCTACGTGCCATATTTGGAATCTCTAGAACCAGCGGTTTGGGTTGTGCGTTGATATGTCAGTCAGTCAGTCAGTCAGTCAGTCAGTCAGTCAGTCAGTCAATCAATCAGTCAGTCAGTCAGTCAGTTTCTTCTTTTATATATTTAGATTGTGCAAAACTCTGCGTAGGGAGCACAAACAGAGGGCCTAACGCGAATCAGGAATATCGAAATTTCGTTACCTGTCTCTCTATCACTCTTGCATAATAGTACATAGTTTATGTAACTGTTACGTAATAAGGGTCCTTAAAATACGAGTGTGGTTAATAAGATCACACGAGTGTTTTAAGGCCTAATTATGTACAGTTGCATACACTGCTTTATCTACACACATATTATAAATCCTAAATGATGTGTTCGGAAACCAGTAGAATGACCGCCATTGCACCGCCATGACCAACTCGATTGTGTCGGCGGTCGCGCGGGCGCGTGCCGGCGCTCGGGGAGAGGAGATCTTCGTTACGTTACCGTAGGTAATGAATTTTCATACGTTTTTACCACACTGTCAGAGATGTTAGGTTACTGGTTGCATTAATGGTGGTAATTACACACGGTTTCCGAACGCGGAATAGAGGATTTTTGATATTGGTGTAGATAAAAGATATTTATTCTTCAATTTAGGTACATTACAATGAACTTATGAAGGTCAGGGAAAAAAACTACCACCGGTTCTAACCCTACAGTCCGTACACCTCTGACCCGAGACTTATTATGACCAGCAAGAAACTCGGCTGGACTTATTTTTTCAAAACAGTAATACATTACATATTAAAGATACACAATAATGCGTAGTTCTATAAGAAGGCATATCAAAACAGCTTGAGAGACAGACAATGTACCTATTGTTTAATTAAAATATAATAATAATAATAAAATCCAAATCTGATTGCTTCATAAAACGTTCGCTATGCTTTCCTATCTGAACTGTGTCCTCTAAATGTTAGATGATTTTATAGTAGTTTCTGGTTTGGGCCATGCATCTTTGTCCGTCATATAGTCCTCAACTCTCTAATAACCCTTTGACATTAAACTTTTTTTCAAATATTTCTTAAGAGCGGGAAATGATAAATTTAAAGCATCAACGGGTAACTTGTTATAAATGTTAATACCTTGACCAAAAATTTACGTATATGCTTTGCGGATACGACTACTTCTGATAGCAACCTTGTTTTTATTTCCAGTGTTATAGCTGTGGATGTCAGATTTTTTTTTAATGACGTATATTCTTAACAACTAAAATAATATTGTCACAGATATATTGGGAAGCAACAGTTAAAATATTAATTTCTTTAAATAGTTTTTTTTTTTTTATACCACGACGGTGGCAAACAAGCATACGGCCCGCCTGGTGGTAAGCAGTTACCGTAGCCTATGGACGCCTGCAACCCCAGAGGATTTACATGCGCGTTGCCTACCCTTTAGGAACCTATACACTCCTTTTTTGAAGAGTGCATAGTGCATCTGTTCTCTAACTGATGCACTTGCTTTTAAGTTATACAGAAAGTGAATGGCTCTTTTTTGTAAAACAAATACACTCGCGATCAAAAAAATCGACTCAAGCAACATTTTTTACTTTTGGTCGTATTTCCGGAAAGCGGGTAATATTTTAATAAAACTTTGAATGCAATTTTATTACGAATTTATTCAGCTACAAAAAACAGTAAAAGACATCGATCTCAGTTGCGTAGTTTTTAGGTTATCGCAGTTTTTGTACAAAATGGCATTTTACATGGTTATGATATGCACGAGTTGTGCCCTCTTGAGACCAATAAAAACCGGTGTAACCGGTTATTTCTTATCATTCGCTTATCAGAAGTTGACCAGTGCACATCTCCTCGCAATCTTACACCGGAATCACCTTCGAAAAATGGATACCACCGAAGCTGAAGCCACCGAAGTCGTCACCTTGGTGAATCGAGGATTCTCGCAGCGTTCTGTTGCTGAGCAGCTGAATTTAAGCCAGTCTGCTGTCTCCAGAGTTTATCGTCGGTTTTGTCGGTTTGGAACCTTGAAACGGAAACAAGGATCTGGCCGTCAGCGGTGCACATCGGAGAGGGATGACCGCTTCATCGCCACCTCCAGTCTTCGTAATCACCACCGTACCGCTGTTGCCATCCAGCAAGACCTGATGCGGAACCGGGTTGTGCCTGTTAGCACCTCAACAGTTCGGCGGAGACTCAAGGAAGCCAACCTTACCCCAAGAAGACCTGCTACTGGGCCCAAACTGACTCAGAGGCATCGGGACGCTCGGAAGGAATTTGTGGCGACCTACGAAAATTGGACCTACGACCAATGGAGCCGCGTACTCTTCAGCGACGAGTGCAGAGTGTGTCTCCATGGCAGCAACAGAAGAGGACGGGTGTACCGAAGACCTGGAGAGAGGTTCGCCCAGTGTTGCTTCGCTGAAACAGTCGCCTACGGTGGAGGTTCCGTCATGATGTGGGCGGGGATTTCCATGGAGGGGCGGACCGAGCTGGTTTTTGTTGATGGCGGGGGTCGAGGCGGTGGTTTGAATGCAGACAGGTACATCACCGACATCCTGCAAGACCATGTCGTCCCCTACGCCGGGTTCTTTGACGAGGGGTTCCATTTCATGCAAGACAACGCCCCTTGTCATACCGCCCGCGTCACAAAGGAGTACCTTGACGCAGTTGGCATCCCGACTCTGAAGTGGCCACCTCTGAGTCCTGATTTAAATCCTATCGAGCACTTATGGGATTACCTGAAACGCAAGGTTCGAGCTCGCAATCCTGCTCCGGAGACAATTTTGGCCCTGAAAGAAGCTTTGGTCGAAGAGTGGGAAGCATGCCCCCAGGATACCATCAGGAAGCTGATAAGGTCAATGAAGAGACGCATGGCATGTGTGAAAAAGGTTTTTGGTGGTAACACCAGGTATTAAAGATAAAAATAAATTGTTATTCGTTCATGAAAATGTTTTTTCTTTTGTTGTTAAGGTCATTTTTGCACCCAAATTTTACACCTCCTTGGTATGCTAGCTTGTTTTTCATGAACTGAAATTTTTCGCCTGAAAAACATGCTCGTATTGAAAGCTGACACTGTTAGCTCTAAAATGGTACCGTTGCTTTTTTGATCTCATGATTGGTTCCTGAGATATTAAACGATGAAATTAAAAATTAGTTTGAGTCGATTTTTTTGATCGCGAGTGTATAGTCTGTATGTTAGCTGCTTTGCCCCAAACCAGAATACCATATGACATTACACTATGAAAATAACTGTGATAAACTAAGCAAGCTGTGTCAATGTTCGATAATTGTCTAATTCTCTTAATGGCATGAGCGGCCGAGCTTAATCGAAGAGCGAGTTTTCTTATATACTCCATTGCAGATTTTTGTCCAACATCAAACCAAGGAACACTGCTTCATCTACTAGTGTACATATTCGAGTGATATAGAGGCAGATGTCGAATTTTCGATTTCGATTTTCTCATTTCATGATGCAACCTCTGTAAAAAAACTGCCTTGGTGCACAAATGATTTATTCTTTATAAATTATCTATGAAAACATGACAAAAAACTATGTAAGGTCTGTTTTACAATATATGTTGTTGCAGTAGCACTGCTACTGCTGCACTCTGGCAGAACATTGCAGTAATACACCCTGTTCCCCCCCCCTATGGATATATCCATTTTGGTGTTGAACCTGCCGTGCAGATATATCCATCATTGGCATTGAAAAGATTAAAAATAAAACTTGCAAAAGAATATACATGCAAACAAAACTGACCTACAAGCATAAAATTTATGGCAAAACTTGTCACTAACTTACTATTACTACTCAAAAAAGCCTATAAGGGTTCTAAAATTATTTTCACAAGTTCATTTCAATAAACGAGTATTATTTCATTTTAGCTTTCTTGTTAGTATGAACAATCACTGAGCTAAGCAACAAAACAACCGACTGATGGACGGACAGCTGATTACTGAACCTTAGGAATTTAGTTTAGTCTTAAAAGTGAGTGAGTCTTTAGTGGGACTAAAACTGACTGTTAGTTTTTGTTCATTAATTCTTTTTTTTTTATGCCAACTGTCCTGCCTGCTAAGCTGAATGGCGCTATTTCAATATCAAATTATCTTAAAAATTTAACTCTGGACTGGCTCAAACACGATTGGATTTTAAGGTACATATTTGTATTCTATTTTTTTGAGATACTGCCATTCGGTTTAGCAGGACAGTGTACTTGTCTTGAAAAAGTAGTGTACTGATCGTTCTTTTTTTTTTTTTTTTTTTTTATACCACGACGGTGGCAAACAAGCATACGGCCCGCCTGGTGGTAAGCAGTTACCGTAGCCTATGGACGCCTGCAACCCCAGAGGATTTACATGCGCGTTGCCTACGCTTTAGGAACCTATACACTCCTTTTTTGAAGAACCAACCAACCTTTTGACCACCTTCCGTCACCATCATCAGACCAGCGTGGTGGTATCATAATCCTATTAAGATTGAGAATAGAGATAGTACAGCAAATACAAAAAAAGTCAAGTTGGGTAGTGTGCGGTAAACATAAATTTACTAACCAATATTTTTGGGTACTCATATTAGCACCTAATTTACACTTAATGTTTCACTCGTATATAATTCCACAATTCATAGGGTAAAACTTTGCTTACCTTTGACAAATAGTAGTGCGTAACCAGCGGTACGACAAATAATATTACGGAGACCATTAAAATTACTCGAGACAACTTTAAGTGCCCCAGCCATTGGCATAGACGGTCATTGAGTAGCATTTTGCACAATACAGGCAGTATCACATACTTCTTTTCGCGTTAACCTGCCTGTAACGCTGAGAATTATCCCTTAATACAAGAGTCCATTTCTTTTCACAATCGTAAGAAAGTAAGCCGTATGTATTAATTACGTACGTATTAGTAGAGGTAAGATTCCGTCCGCTGTGTATACTTGCGTGTGACAGTAGTACAGTCGTGTTGACAGATGTAGTAATGACAGTTATACCGGTATTAGACATTGCAATTTGTAGGGCCCAATTTGTCAGTTTGGGAGGTGTAATAAGAGTTAGGGCCCTTAGGTAGCTGAAAGAGGGTTTAGGGAGAGGCAGGGTACGCAACAACTTTTACCGGCCGTGAGCTACGAGCGAACCTGCGGGCAATCATGTTCGCTCTGACAACCAGGGCCCTGCGCTCTCTTTCGACGTCGGCACCGTCCTTGAGGTCAGAGGTGATCGTGTGTCCCAGATATTGAAATGTATGTACAACCATTCAGAGGACATTTATTTAGGAATAACGCTGGAATTGATGATGAACACTTTCCTTCTTCCCTCAAAACAAACAAACTTCACTCCTAGCAGAGTTGTATTTCAACCCATGCGCACTAGCGTACCGCTCACATATCGCTATTAGTTTGGAGAGACCACAAGGCTGAGCCACAAGGTGACGCGCTCAGCAGCACTATGTCGTCGGCGTAGCTAATATTGTTGACACAGACCCGTTCCACGTGACAACCGACATGTGTGCTGCTGAGCTCGGCAATCAGTGCATTAACGTACCTATAGGTTGAAGAGCTTCGGAGAGGTTAACCCCCCCTGCCTCACCCCACACTCCCAACCTATACGGCTCCGACAGTGCCCCCGAACGCTATTGACCTGTCCTGTATACCAGAATTTGAAACTAGATATTAGTTCCGGCGGTACCTGCATATCGATTAACTTTTTCCATAGTATTTCATTACAGACCAGGTCAGAAGCCCTCGATAGGTCGAGAAAGCAAGCATGCACTGGGGTGTCTCTGTCCGTGTAGGTAGTACCTTACAGTCTGCTTTAAACACAGTATCGCACTCTCAATCGACGGTCCAGGTCTAAACCCGAATTGATTATCATGCAGTTGTATGTACTTATCTAACTGTGTATTTTGCAGACTGTCAAGCACTTTGGCTACAATGGTGGGAAGCGAAATTGGTCTGTAGTTGGCCTTATCCGATGCATCTCGAGTTTTGTTTTTTACAATCGGCACAACAATGGTTTTCATTAGGTCAGGCGGTAAATATGAGTGCCCCAAACACAGAGTATAAAACAAAGCTAGTACCTACTCGCGGTAAGTGTGGGCCTGCATGCTGAAGATGTTCGATGCTGAGACCATCGTGACCCGGGGATTTACCTCGAGACATGTTTTTAATTGCCGTAGCTAGCTGTAATAGTCTTTAGCTGTAATATTAGTCCCGAGTTTGATGTTACCATTTATGGTGTCAGCCTCGAACCTCTCACGCGATGGTCCCAACAGCGATTGCACCAAAACCTGGCCTCCCCGTGAGCCTTGTGGACATTTCTGTTCCAACCTAAAACTGTTTTATTTCTCTTATGCCTAATATAGTAACTTTATGCTCACTAACAGTAGGTACATACATTATTAGACAAACAGCATTCACGAAAACAAACAGAGAAATCAATACGACCTAACCCCTCATGAGATTCCATTGTGTACCTACATATTTATTTGTTCCGCGTTTCTTTTACCCCAAATTGCCTTATCAATAACATAACATTTTTAGCATACGTCTTAATATTTAACACACTAAAATCGCATTCAATAATGAGAGGGTAGTGGTCCGACCATAACAGATCATGCTTAACATATACATTCGTAATAGTGCTTAACGCGGCATTAGACATCACACAATGGTCAAGCCAACGCCGCGAACCAGGAGCCTCACTGACGAACGTATATGACCCTGACTGTCGGCCTAACTTTATCACATCCGCGCACTGCCAGTCGACATCATTAAAAAATTGAACCAGTTCGGAATACTAGGGTTCTCCCGAATGTGCGTTGAAGTCGCCGAGTATGTACGCAGTTAAAACCTAGGACGCCAAGTAAAAACTTAGCTGGGTACATGAACGGATAGCATCCATACAGCTTCTTGTAAAGTAGTGGCCGGCGTACGATTAAAAAAACCGCAAATCGATGTACAGTTTAGCCGTCTGGCACACGCATACTAGAGGTCAAAACACATTTTTTGGAGGGGAGTGACGAGACATTTTATTATTTGTATGGTAAAAAAAAATATTTTTTTCAGAAACCTATCGTGTGTGGTATCTTATGAAAGGCAATTTTGAGGCAATTCTAAAAATATATCACATCCATTACATTTCAGCCATTTTTTTTTAATTAACACAAAAATAATTTTCGAAACATACCAAGTTTGGGCTCTTCCAGACACAATATGGCTGATTAAAAAAAATACAATATACCACAAATGATACTTTAAAATGCCGTAAAAGTACTCCGCAATAAATCGAAAATTGTAGAAATTCGTCATAGCAGTACTTACTTTAGTCACGGAGGTCTTAATACACTAAAATTATTATTCATTTTAAATATAATGGCACAAAATATGATTTAAAAAGCCAGACGTAATGCCTATAGGCATTTTCGACTAGTCGCTCATATAGACCCCGGACTTTGGTGGCAATGACGTCACAATAGGGTGATTTGGGGAGTAAACGGAACGGTGTTATGAAATACGGTTACGGATACGGAAAAACTCGGTTGTTAACCGAATACATAATTAGACATTTTTAACAATATTACTTAGTAAGTTGATCAATACTATCGTTTGCATTACTTGCAAACCATGCATTTGTACGTTATAATGGCATTGGTTTTGTCGGTCACTCACTCTTTGTTCGTCACAACTGTCAAGCCTGTTTAACGTACAATTGTATGGTTTAAATATAAATAAATAAATATTATGGGACAATCTTACACAAATCGACCTA
The DNA here is from genome assembly GCA_947086415.1 of Pammene aurita. Taxonomy (NCBI): domain Eukaryota; kingdom Metazoa; phylum Arthropoda; class Insecta; order Lepidoptera; family Tortricidae; genus Pammene; species Pammene aurita. The sequence continues at coordinate 20,858,080 of OX352289.1, forward strand.
GGCCCACAGTAAACTCAATAGGGCTTGTGTTATGGGTACTAGACGACGATATATATAATAGATAAATATGGATAAATACTTAAATACATAGAAAACATCCATAACTCAGGAACAAATATCTGTGATCAACACACAAATAAATGCCCTTACTAGGATTCGAACCCGGGACCTCCTGCTTCGTAGGCAGGGTCACTACCGACTGGGCTAGGAGGCCATTAAAAACACTAAAAGACAATATTGATCAACTTACTAGATAATTTTGTTGAAAATGTCTAATCAAAATGTATTCGGTTAACAACCGAGTTTTTAACCGTATTTCATAACACCGTTCCGTTTACTCCCCAAATCACCCTATTGTGACGTCATTGCCACCAAAGTCCGGGGTCTACATAACTCTAAACTGATAAGCGTCATTTTAGGTTCACTGAGAGTATTTTACTGACTGAAAAAAAGACCTAAATTTATTTTAAATCCTACCGTTCCAAATATTGACAAACGGTTTAGCTCACCTCAAATAACCTATATACCCATTTTAAGAGCAATCCGGTGGGCGCATATGATTTCAAGACCAGACCAGTTAAAGTTGCAATTTTTTTGACCTTAATTTATCAACGAGCCTACCGCTCTAAATTTTGACAGTAGTTATAGTACCCATTCATCAAACTAAATCCTAATTTTAAGACCATTCTGGTGGGCGCATAAGATTTAAAGACCATTTTAAGAAATAGTCGAAATAAGAAATTACTATAAATTCTGTTCAAAAAATTATTTAATTGACACAAACACAACTGTATATTCATATTTGAGTTTCTCGTAATTAAAACTGCCTTAAGCGTATACCGCAATAACCCGAAACATTTAGAAATTCGTCATAGCAGTACCTTAGTCACGGGAATCTTAAATCACTAAAATTTATGGCACACAATATGATTTAAAAAGCCACACGTAATACCTATACCTATTTTTCACCAGACCTTCATAACCCTAAACTAACAAGCGTCAAATTTGGCGCACTGAGAACATTTAACTGACTGAAAAAATGACGTGAGTTTGTTTTTATTCCTACAGTACAAATTTTTCAACACGGCGTCACTACATTTCAAGTTTAAGTCGTCTCTAATTGATATCTTATTTCATTCACGTTTTCAACTGACCACAACACAAAGTTGATATAATTATATATTGTATATGCAAATTAATTTTATTCGTAAGTACTTACAAAAATGCTTGGTTTGAGAATTTTTGTCTTATTTGAGTCTATTTTGTTTGAATATGCAAGTGTGATAGAGACGAATAAAACAAAATTTTAAATTTCGACTTCGTGGTAGAGCCTAACAATATTTGCTACGAAAATAATTTAAAAACACGTTTTTAAATGGCTGACAGTTGAGCATAACTAGTTTACATAATTTAGTCGGGCTATCATTGCCCGCCTTTCCTGCCAACACTTTGACCAAAAAAACTATTACATTTAGGACCTTTCAGAAGGCAACAATCTACCAGTGACAACCGACATTAGCCCTTACACTTTTGAGAGTTTTATAAGACCATCCCGTTTAGTCTTGGTAAAATTTCAGGTCATCGACGAGCCTACCGCTCTCTAAGGTTCGTTGATAAATTAAGGTCAAAAACATGCAACTTCAACTGGTCTGGTCGTAAATTGGGTATGTAGGTTATTTGAAGTGGACTAATCCGTTTGTCAATATTTGGAACGGTAGGATTTAATAGTAGATTGTACACCAAGGGGATAAAGCACTGTTTTATGTCACGGGCGCAATATTGAATCCTGAACGTAACGAAGGACTCCAGATTTTAATCCCGAGCGTAGCGAGGGGTTTATGAGTTAATTCCCGAGCGAAGCGAGGGAATTAAGACTGAGTCCTGAGTGCAGTGAGGGGTTCAAGCGCGCCCGTGACAAAAACAGCTTTATCCCCGAGGAGTATACTCTACTTTTCTCACCTCTTGCGAGACAATAAAATAGCTAAGGCTACTAGAAACGGATTTTTATTAAAGTAAATCAAAAGTAAAAACCGGCCAAGTGCGTGTCGGACCACACATAGGAGGGTTCCGTACCTTCAATGGAACCAAACTAATACCAAAAGGTCGTATCTGGTGCCTATGGTTTTTTTGGATATAACTCAAAAATAGCTAAACCGATAATGTTCAAAACAATTTACGTAGAAAGTATATGATAAGACGCATCTCCTCAATTTTTTTCATATTTTTGGAGTTACGGTTCAAAAGTTACAGGGGGGGGGGCACAATTTTTCTGACTTTCGAAGCGATTATTTCAGAAAATATTCACTTAATCACAAAATGGTCGAAGAAACCTCAATGTTATTTTTAAAGACCTATCATTGATGTGTCACATGTTGATATTTAGTCAAAATAAATAGTTACATGTATGGAGCGCCCCCCCCCCTAATTTTTTTTTTTCAAATCTACATAACTAAGTAGCGGCATACAAAATACACCTTATGTGTAAATTTTATTCAGATACGTCGTATAGTTTCCGAGTAAAATGGCTGTGACATACGGATGGACAGACATACAGACAGACATGACGAATCCATAAGGGTTCCGTTTTTTGCCATTTGGCTACGGAACCCTAAAAATTTATTCTTGATACATTAGTCCATTTTATTCAAATTTTATCTTCAATTTTTATAGAACCTGCAGTTTTACTCCGTATACTGCAGCGTCTTATGACACTCGCGGCATTTGTTTTAGGTATTTAAAAAAGGTGGCCAGCACGATTTTCCGAATAAATTCGATTTTCAAATCAGTTCGACGCGGCGGCGCGGGCCCCGGCTGGCGTCGCGGGGCTGTGCACCGTGCGGACTTTACCAAATTAGACTTTAAGTACATGACAATAAGAACTATGGGAAGTGAAATCACATTATTAACCAGCGGGTTATAATGAGATTTAGTACAACATTATAACCCGGCTAAAGCCAAAGGCTATAATGATTTGCTTTCGGTGAGGTTTGCATGATATATAATTTGGCATTGTCGAGCAGGTGGTGTGAAAAATAAATTTACGTCATTTTTCTGTCAGTAATATATTCTCAATGCACCTAACTTGACTCTTATCAGTTTAGAGTTATGAGCGACTGATAGAAAATGCCTATAGGCATTATGTCTGGCTTTTCAAATAATATTTCGTGCCATTAAGTTTAAAATGAATAATAATTTAGTGATTTAAGACCCCCGTGACTAAAGTACTGCTATGACGAATTTCTACAATTTTCGACTTATTGCGGAGTACTTTTACGGCATTTTTAATTACTAGACACTTAGATATGAATATACAGTTGTGGTTGTGCCAGCAAAATATTTTTTTTCACGAATTTATAGTAATTTGCTATATTTTCTATGAAATCGACTATTTCTTAAAATGGTCTTAAAATTGTATGCGTCCAACAGAATGGTCTTAAAATTGGGATTTTGTTTGTTGAATGGGTCCTTTAACTACTGCCAAAATTTAGAGCGGTAGGCTCGTTGATAAATTTAGGCCAAAAAAAATTATTTTCAGCTTGACGCCATACATACTTGTGGCCATTTAAGACCTTTAAGACTTATGTTTTCATGATCTCCGAGATAGGCTCTACAACGCTATATGGAAGAAAATTGTTAAGTTTTTTGATAAATTTCCAGTTAGGCGGGCTCCAGCACTATAACTTGACGCTTATCAGTTCGTTTTAAGTGACTGGTAGAAAATGCTCATGGGCATTACGTCTGGCTTTTCAAATCATATTTTGTGCCATTAAGTTTAAAATGAATAATAATTTTAGTGTTTTAAGACGTGACTAAAGTACTGCTATGGCGAATTTTTCAAATTTTCGACTTATTGCGGAATACTTTTAAGGCTTTTTTAATTACTACTTATTAGGCACTTAAATATAAACATGCAGTTGTGTTTGTGCCAGCTAAATATTTTTTTTAACGAATTCATAGTCATTTGCTATTTTTTCTATGAATTCGACTATTTCTTAAAATCTTATGCGCCCACCAGAATGGTCTTAAAATTGGGATTTGGTTTGGTGAATGAGTCCTTTAACTACTGTCAAAATTTGGAGCGGTAGGCTCGTTGATTAATTTAGGCCAAAAAATTGTAAATTCAACTGGTCTTAAAATCTTATGCGCCCACCAGAATGGTCTTAAAATTGGTATGTAGTGTAGCATTACGCTACGTATCGTACGACATCTGTCGACTTTCTTTAGAACTTCTGAACTTCTGTGTCTAAGGCTAGGTCACGGTTGATATATAAAAAAGCGTACATTGTGATTCACGGCATTACAGGTAGATGGCGCTTATATCAGTCCGTATTTTGTAATACGTCTGGCAGTTATAAAATTGAGATAAGACTCGCGCTAATTTTGAATGTGAATTTTGAGGTATTCCAGATTGTCAAAAGAAAAAAGTTGATTTTTGATGGAGTCTGTCAGAGCGCCGTGAGATTTTGAAAGAAAAAGAGATAATCTGGATTTGTTCTGGTCTTTTTTGCCATAATTTGCTTAGCTGCATCGTGATAAAGTGCGATTTATTTCAAACATTGTATGGCAAGTGCTATTGTTGCATTGTTGGAGCAGAAATAAAACCGAAACCCTTGGCCGAATATGTACCGTGATGTTACAAGGTTCCTTTCCGAATGTCAGATTTGCAAGTCTTATAAAATTGCAAATTCACAACCTCGTGGACTTCGCTTATTTCCTCGTCGTGTTGCGGCTCCAATGGATCTTCTTTCCATTGACTTAATTGGTCCTTTACCGGTTAGCCGTAATGGGTGTCGTTATATTTTGACTTTGGTTGACGTTTTTACCAAATTTGTTTGGTTGGTCCCTTTGAAGTTGGTGAATGCGAGGTCAATATCGATGGCATTAGAGTCGGAGGTTATTTTGCGGTACGGTGTTCCTACTAACATTCTCTGTGACAACGCTACAGTTTTTCATAGTCGTCAATTTCTGGATTTCCTGGCGAGCTATAATATTCCAGGTCCGTGTTATACCCCATATTATTCGCCACAAGCGAATGTTGTGGAGAGATATAACCAGGTCGTGATTACAACTTTGAGCATTTTAGTTGAAAATGACCAACGCAGTTGGTCGGGTCATTTACATCGGGTCGCTCTTTATTTAAACTCTTGTATAAATTTGGCTACTGCTTATACACCGAATTTTTTGATGTACGGCCGCGAGTTGTCAATGATTCGTGAACGTGTTGAGAATCAGGTTGTGGACCAAGATGTGGGACTCAGCCGGATGGAACACGCTTCGAATCTTCAGACGCTTCGTGAGGTGTACGATAAAGTTTCCGATTCGATGGCTTTAGCCTTTCATCGTAACGCCGCCAAGTTCAACACGAACCGTTCTTCGCCAAGAATCGTTGGTGACCAAATCGTTTGGCGCCGGAATTTCCAGCGTGGATCCGCTGATCCTTTTCGAGGCGGTAAATTCGCTCCACGTTTCGTTCGGTGCCGTGTGGTTAGACGGGTGTCTCCACAGGTATATGTACTGGCTGATACCGATTCCGAGCACGTCGGTACCTATCATATTAAAGATATCTTGAAATAGTTTCTTCTTTCGGCCCGTTCAGTTTTCTCAAAATTCTAAAATGCGCTTTAGTCCGCCATTCCCTTGTCGGTAATCCTTGCTTGATTTGTTTCTTATCGTTTTTTTGTTTTCGTTTGAGCGTTTCCTTGCTCCTTTTTCCAGATTTGACCTTTTTTACCGTTGGTGTTTAAGGCTTCGTTTATCTTTCCCGGTCTATGATAGCCTGGTTGTATAATTTGATGACTCGATGTGAGGGATTAAGATCTGTGGCCAGGTGCAGTTTCTGTCCTATCCCGGCCGTCACGTCTTGGACCGCGTGACGCGTTGGTTGGCGTTTTGTCATCTTGTTAATCTATTAGGTTAGTCTTTAGGGGTAATGTCATAAAGCTGGGTAATGTTAATAACTGGTTAGTTTTGTTTTTTTTTGGAATTCGTTTAGGGTTCTCTTGTTGTGCCTTTTTTTGGCCTTAGCATTAAGTTGTGTTTGTTTTTGTTGCTTGGGGTTAGTTTTCTTGTGTTTACTTGTGTTGTTGTTTGTTTGTTTCTTTGTTTGGTAGGGAGATGCTGTAGCATTACGCTACGTATCGTACGACATCTGTCGACTTTCTTTAGAACTTCTGAACTTCTGTGTCTAAGGCTAGGTCTCGGTTGATATATAAAAAAGCGTACATTGTGATTCACGGCATTACAGGTAGATGGCGCTTATATCAGTCCGTATTTTGTAATACGTCTGGCAGTTATAAAATTGAGATAAGACTCGCGCTAATTTTGAATGTGAATTTTGAGGTATTCCAGATTGTCAAAAGAAAAAAGTTGATTTTTGATGGAGTCTGTCAGAGCGCCGTGAGATTTTGAAAGAAAAAGAGGTTACCTGGATTTGTTCTGGTCTTTTTTGCCATAATTTGCTTAGCTGCATCGTGATAAAGTGCGATTTATTTCAAACATTGTATGGCAAGTGCTATTGTTGCATTGTTGGAGCAGAAATAAAACCGAAACCCTTGCCGGGCGAAGAGGCCCAATATAAATTATTTAGCAAGTGCTATACCCTGGAACCGCCTGATTCCGGAAGGCCCTTGTGGATGCCGGGCCGGCGGGACAGTCTGCAGCTGCCGCGATTTCCGCGGGTTTCTTCGCCACATCATCGGAGAGTTAGAGTCCGCATCCAGCGGGCTCTCGCAAGTGAGAAAAGGAGTTCAGCGAGCTATTGGGTCCGCCGTATCAAAGCGGACACTGGCCCACGTACTCTTTTTTAATTTAAGCAACAGCTTTTGCATCCTGCTTTCGAGAACATCAAATTATTTATATTTTTGTTAAAAAAACGTTACAAATCGGATTCCTTTTTTGTATCCAGTATTTTTGTGCCATAATAGTTTTTTTTGTTGTTTTGCTAAATTTCCCCAAATTCCAATTGCCTCGTTTGACGGGCGTATAAAGACCTGGCTCTTTAATTTAGGCTACGTTCAGCCAGCGCATCATCTGTCACCATCCATATCACCCGCCTCATTAACCCATTATTTTCCTGCAGCCAAATTATTACTAGCCGAGTCTTTATTTTTACTTACCGGTTTTGCTAACTATTGAATTTGTAATGTCCTTGTTTAGGTACAGTCGTCTTCATTTTTAAGTGAAGTGCTAATATTAAATATTTTTAATTATTGTAATTTAATTACATTCTGGTCACTAGGGAGGTTGTTGAATGTGAAAGTGAAATAGGTACAGTTCTCTTCATTTTTAAGTGAAGTGCTAAATTTAAATATTTTTGTTATTATAATTTAATTGTATTCTGACCACTAGGGAACTTATTGAATGTGAAATACCCTTATTTAGATGCCATTATTGTGATTTTTACGTGAAATGCTAAATTTTAAATAATTGATAATTTTTGCTAATATTAAATATTTTTACTTTGTCGTCAAAATTAAACGTATTAATGCAAGTAAGAAGTGTTTCACTGCAGTAGGTTATTTGATGTGGGCTAAATCATGTGTCAAAATTTGGCGCGGTAGGCTCGTTGATAAATTTAGGCCAAAAAATTGTATTTTCAACTTGACGCCATACATATTTATGGCCATTTAAGACCTTTAAGACTTATGTTTTCATGATCTCCGAGATGGGCTCTACAACGCTATATGGAAGAAAATTGGTTAGGATTTTGATAAATTTCCAGTTAGGCGGGCTCCAGCACTATACGGAATTCGAAAAAATATTGTCGCTGAGCGACGAGAAAGTCGGGATGAGGAAAAGGTTATAAAATAAAACTACGACGTTGAATGATAATTATTTTATTCTTAGATTAACATAAGTATCCTCGACATAACGCCTGTGAACCTGAGTTGGGCAAAAATTAACGTCATTGAAACTAAAGTTAAAAAAGCCGGCCAAGAGCGTGTCGGGCCACGCTCAGTGTAGGGTTCCGTAGTTTTCCATCCGTCACAGTAAGTGTCCCTACTTAAGAGTAATAAGAGTTAAAATAACACCGCCATGTAGGATATCATATGAGCGTTCCACGTACAGCGACATCTATCGGCAAATTAAGTAAACTATTGCGCGCGAGCTTAAAGTATGGAAGGCGATTTTTATGGGATAATTATTTATTGCGTGAACCGATTTTCACCGTTTTTACTTTATTTGAAAGCACGTCATTTCATTGTGATTTTGTAGAAATTACAGGTACAATAAACACCTGCTTATACGGTTAAATTACAAACTTAGTTCAGAAATTATTTTGTAATTTCAAAAACTATTCAACCCAATACCCAATTTATGAATGAATTCATTGATAAATTGGGTATGCAATTATGAACCCGATGGTACAATGTACTATGAAGAGTCAAGTTTAAAAATTACCCTAAAGCAGATGTAGTACCATTAAGTGGCAACACTTTTTTATTGACAATATTTTTTAGTTTTTTGCTAATTTCGTGCACCATTTAGGGATTTTATTTATTTATTCAATAACAATTTTTACATTGTGTCTGAATGTTTACAATTAAAAATTAACCTAGTATATATATACCTGTACAATAAATAATAAGTAGGGTGATTGTGCTAGTTTCAATCCATGGTCAGTTTCCGTCCACCTGACGGTTCTGCTACAAATATATGGAGAAAACTTGAACGTAAATGAATTTTCCTGCGGAAGTTTGGTCTTGTTGCGATCCATAATATCTAAGAAACAATTCTACTATCATAAAAAAGTAATTTGACAAATAGTGCCTTTAAAAATAAAACATTAATAGCCGCCTCGAATTCGGCCCTAGCAAATGTCATCGCAATGAAGAAAAAAACTTGTGGCGGGAAAAGTTTATGATGAGTTTTATTAATGATTTAGGCAGTGCACTAAATATGTTTGGCACGAATTATCTATTTTAAAGTTAATTGTACAATATTTTAAGTGGAGATTAAAGTTTTAGAATATAATTAATATATAAACTTTGTGGACCAAAACTAGCAGAGCAATTTGGTATAAATTTCAGTTTTGCGACCACCTGATCCCGGAAATCCAGACAGCTAGGTAAATATTTCTAATGGTTATTTTACTTCAAAATACTTAATTAATACGTAATATTATAGTATATAGTAGTATGGTAATATTATATTTGATTACCTACACACTTTAGTTGCTGTCCATTCCTCATATAATGTTACGTAAATAAATGTAATAAATAAAACATTTAAATGACTTGAGCAAAGACTAAAACTAGCTCTTCTGTTGCATTGTTATCGTTAATGTACGAGTTATTTGTGAGTACACAAAACTATAATTAACATTAGAATGACCAAATGGTAGTAGAATAACAATTATAACCTCCATACTATGGCGTGCTCTGCTTATTTCACTTCAAAAGAAAGCTTTGTGATCGTGCCATTGCCATCGTCCGTACACACACATACGCACACACACCCGTACATCTTTCACAATTAATATTATCCGTTATTTTCACTAAGCACTATCACATCACCTTTATCTATTTACCGGCAATTAAAACCACACGAAAACAAACAAACAAAAACATGCGCTGTTAAATATTTGAACAAATATCCGAAAAAAGGAAGTCTCGTGTTTTGAGCTGATTACTATGAAAAAAGCAACTTTTTTAAATAGTCGCATAACCTTCGGATTTGATCGGAATCAATCGGAAACCTTCGGCGGCACGATTCCGGGTAATGCACGACCCTTAGAGAATTCAACCAACCGGAGTCGCCACTGACAGGCGTTCCCCCTTTGCCGAAAACATATGACCAGTGGTCATGCATACACCTATTTGTACATTACGTACGAATAGCCACAGAATACACTTGACGTTCCCCTCCCCCGCAAAAATCGGCAGACTTGCTTTGTAAAGAAAACGGCAGACATGGCTACTCCGGGTTGAATTCTCTAAGGAACGACCCAATAATGAACGATCCAATGCGCGGTTGACTACGCTAGTCGTGTCAATTGCATTAAGCCTTGGTCAAACAGCAAGCGTGGCGCAGCCGCGCGGCGCGACCGCGGCACATGTTAACAGGTTAGCGACGTCAAACAGACTGCGTCCCGCCGGCGCCGCGCCCCGCTTCTGTCGCGCCCCGCGCTGCGCGGCCCCGCGCGTCCACGCGGCGCGGGCGTAGCGCTGCGCGGCGGGACGCGGCGGCACGCTGCGCCGCGCTGGGTCACATCAGTCGGACGTTAGGCAGCGCGGTGCGTCGTGCGAGCGTAGCAATATACTGTGATTGTGATTCTCTTGAGTTCTCTTCGAAAAAATAATCTTGGCTTCGGAAGGAATGAGCGAGTCACGCCCGCATCGCGCGCGCGCAATGAGGGCGTGTTGAGAGCGCGAGGCCGGCGCGATCCGCGCGCGCCCTGTTTGAACAGTCATCGCTTCGGCGTCACGCGGTGCGGACGCGGCGCTGCGCCACGCTTGCTGTTTGGCCAAGGCTAAGGTACAAACAAGTTGGAACCCGACCGCAGGCCGCAGCAGTACGTTCGCGTATGAAGTTCTATTCAAAGTCAGGCGATATGTCGTCGCACGGCAGGTCGCGCCGCGCGACCGCTGCGCTGCGCCACGCTTGCTGTTTGGCCAAGGCTTTATAGTACAAGCAGTGACAGTGGTTAACATTAAAGGCCTACAATATCATTGTTTGGTGATAAAATGCCTAAGTTATAATATTCGATTGTTTGGTTGAGTTAAATATAATACCGTGATCGATTTAACAATACATATACTTGTATGGAAAAAACAAATTTATAAAAACTAACTACGCCATTTCGTTTCCTTAATCGTACCTAACTGTATGCTAATATTAACGGAAATATAGAAACACGGTGTTAATCCTTACTATCATTAGTTTTTAGGATTCCGTAGCCAAAATGGCAAAAACGGAAACCTTATAGTTTCGTCATGTCCGTAGTTCGTCCGTATGCCATGGCCATTTTTTATTTGGAGACTATAACTAATATTGATGAAATTATAACAGAAGGTGTATTTTGTATACCCCTACTTAGTATTGTAGTAAAATTGCTGAAAATTTTTTTTTAGGGGGGAGCCACAAGGGGTTTTCCATACATGTAACAATTTTTTTTTACCAAAAATCATCATGTTGCACATCAATCGATAGGACTTTAAAAATAACATTGAGGTTTGTTTTAACATTTTTTGATTAAGTGGATATTTTCAGAAATAATCGCCCTTCACAGTGGACGAAAACTAGCAGAGCCCAGGACGGAAAACTGACATTTATGGACGAAAACTAACGAATACCCCACTTTTTCAAATAATATTTTTTATACAAAATCTCGTAAGTATGGATAATTATCGCGTAATATTAACATAAACTAGACTATATAAGCTATAAAACGAAATATAATACATTTAAGTAAGGGTACTTTAAGATATTCTTTTTGCATCACAAAGCTGGTAAAATCGATAAGTGGACGAAAAGTAGCACAATTACCCTATAATAACATACTAAACATGCAATATTTACAAGAGGAATCTAATTTACACAAATATGTTAGTTAAATTCTAATTACGTGCACATGATCAGCAAAAACTATGTCAAAAAAGAATAATCATCCAGAAAGAAAGAAAGCATTAATAAAATAAAATTAAAATTATAAAGTCCAATATTAAAAATTTAAAACAAAGCATATTAATCATTAAAAATCACTAATGTCATAACAACATTTTTGCAATAAATGTAGTTTCAATTTCTTTTTGAAGGTTTCGAGACATCTTATTACTTTAAATTCTTTAGGCATCTTGTTGAACAATCTCACCGCTTGGACTCTAGCGTTATGTGCTACGACTTCCAAGTTCGGAGCTACTATCGAGGTCAAGTTTTTAGTTCTAGAGGACTCACGCAATTCCATCGCAGATTCCGATTCATAACGACTGCGATTTGTGTAGTGTTCTTTACAACATACCCATGGAGGGAGGTTAGCTATAGCACGAATTGCATTTCTTTGGGCCACGAAAGCGCGATTTATATTATATTTATAGCTGTTACCCCAAAGCTTTATGCTGTAGCGGAGCTTTGACTCTACAAGAGCAAAGTACACCATTCTAAGTTGTTCTACGGTCAACACATTCCTGAGGCTACGAATGGCATAACAAGCAGAACTAATAGAGTCTTCTATAGTCTGAAGTTCATGCTTCCAGTTTAAAAATTGGTCAAGGTGAATACCCAAAATTTTTGTGTTATCTACGGGTTGGATGTTGTCCCCATTTATATGTACACTAAGTATTTCCTTATTTCTAGCTGTGGTTTTAAACAGCATGGCATACGTTTTAGAACTGTTTAAAGTCAAACTATTTGCCTGAAACCATGTTTGAAATGCTTCAAGCGTTAAATTTACTTTTCTATTAAGATCTGCAACGGTTGAGCTCGACAAGACTGCAGTTGTATCGTCAGCAAAAACTACCAATTTTACACCCGGAATTTCTTTATAAAGATATGAAATTAAATCGTTTAAATAAATAACAAAGAATATGGGTCCTAATACAGAACCCTGGGGGACACCACGCATCATGCTCGCACATTTAGACCTGTGCGTGGTCTCCAGAGATCTGTCATTAATTTCTCTAACTTCTACAAACTGTTTCCGGTTCCTTAAATATGACATGAATAAATCTAATACTTTTCCTCTGATACCATAAAATTCCAATTTATACATTAATATGTCATGATCTATAGTGTCAAATGCAGATTTTAAGTCGAGAAATACTCCAGCTACCCTCAATTTTTCATTTAAGTTGTCTGTTATGTCTTCCATTATGGTATCTATGGCTTCAGACGTTCCAATACCTTTTTGATAGGCAAACTGTCTCGCGTTAATAATGTTATTATTACATAAATGTGTAGTAAGCCTCGATTTAATTACCTTTTCAAAATATTTTGAAAACGTCGGCAATAAAGAGATTGGCCTATAATTCCTAGGATCTGTTTTAGGACCTTTTTTATACAATGGTATAATTTTGGCAACCTTTAGCTGCTCTGGAAAAATTCCCTGTACGATACATTTGTTAAAGAAACATGAAAGTGGTCGAGCCAACTGATCAATATTATCTTTGATAATAGCAATAGGTATGTCATCATAACCGCTAGATTTTTTGTTTTTCATGCCTCTGACAATAGATTTTATTTCATATGATGAAGTCAGCATGAATTCCATATTATTTTCTACTCGTTTAAAACTCGATTCAAGTAAAGAAAAAGCTAGGGCTGGCTCACCAGTTACTTGAAAATTCGAGGAATCAAAACTCTTGGAAAAAAGTTCAGCTATTTCCACACCATTACGTACTACTGCATGATCTGTTTTAAGTATCAGCTTTCGTGTTAAGTCAAATTTGTTCTTATTCCTACGCTTATTGACCACATTCCAAATACTGTTTGCAGAATTTTTTGCCTGTTTAATTTGGTTTTGTACACTTAACATCTTTGCCTTTTTTAGAACCTTTTTAAATATTTTAATATACACCTTGCGATAGTTTATTAAACTTAGATCATTTTGAACATTGTCTATCGATAAAAGCACACGTTTCATTTGACTTGATACCTTGATTCCCTTGGTAATCCACTTAATTTTACTTTTTTGTTGTAAATTCAATTTTTTTCTCATCTTTTTAAAACTGTTTCCAAAAATCTTATTAAATGTTTGAAGGAAACTATTAATGCCCAAACTATCTAAATTCTCTTTATTAATGTTCTCCTTAAAAACTAATTGATTTCTTTTACTGAAAACCCTACGATCCACAAAAATAGCTCTCTCTTTATTACTTCCGCGCTTTATATTATCGACCATAAAAGCGGTTTCTATGCCCGCATGCCCATCTGATAGACCATTATGGTCTACTAAAGTCCATAATACACAGTCATCTGGTAAATTCGTCAAAATATTGTCTATGCACGACTCGGATTCGTTACGCTTGAAAGTTACTTTGTTGTGAACAAGATGCCTAAAATTATACGATCGCAAAAGTTGAATGAACGTATTTTTCCTCTTATCGTCTTTCAACATATTAACATTAAAATCTCCACAGATAATACATTTTTTCTCAAGAAAGTACTGTAGCAGTTGTTGTAACTTTTCAATAAAAATGTCAAACTGTTTGTCATTTTGGTAACAGCAGCATATGCAAACGTTTGTGTCTAAATCTTTAACCCCACATATTTCAAAACATTCTACTCTGGACATTTTTTTACACTCTAATAATACTTCCGTCTTCCTACCCTTTTCAGCCAGGATCAAAGTTCCCCCCCTCTTTTTGTTTATTCTAGAAAACATACAAACTAATTCATAATCGTTAAAAACTACACATTCGGCTGCACTACTGTTTAAAAAGTGCTCGCTAAGACAAACAAAATGGGGTTTAATTTCTAAACTGTCTAAGTACAACTCTAACATGTCCTGTTTTGAATTAACACCACATATATTTTGATGAAAGACATTTAAAGATGTGGTACCTAATTCAGAACATTCTACACTTACACTTGGCTCAGACAACACACTTTTAATAGAGAAAATGTCATTATTTTTATTCGTATTGATTACAGTAGGGTCGAAAAAATGTCAAAGATGATTCACCGGTATTTACAGAGTCATTTATGTTATTACTAGTCAAGCTCAATGTCTCTTTATTAATGTTTACAGAAATGCAATTTATAAGTGTTATTAAATCATTAAAAATTGTAATAAAACTCTGCCGATTAATATTGCCTAAACGCGTGAACATATAACTATCATATGTCAAGTTTAGATTAGAGTCTAAAATATAACTAAAGTTATGTGTCAAGTTGTCTTGGTATAATAAGTTATTAAACATTTCTACTCGGCTGATAAACAAGTTTGAAAAAGTTGATATTTTATATGTCGGCGCACAAATAATAATATTAGTATGATGGATACCGGCAAGCTGCTCTCGAATAAATTTTACTAAGCTGTGATAATTTACACTCTGTTTAAAGTCTGTGTCTCCGATATAAAAGATACAATAATCGGACATGGTAAAATCTTGTAAGGTCACGAAATAGCTCATGTGTTCCCGCTCCTGGTGTTAGGTAGAGACAGAGATTTTCACTTAGGAGCTTCAGCTTAATCTGCTCTAACATATAATTTGAGTGATTGCTGATCATACATATTTTTGAATGCTGTAGTGTTGATAGGACTTGTTCCATAGTTGCTGGAATGTGCTCATTGTACTGGGTACAGCTAGTCAAAGGCTGTTCTGGCAAGTTGCTAACATTGTTGTGAAAGTCTTGAGAACCATGATTTTTTTGTGTTATGGTTTGTAGTCGATTAGCAATTTGTGTGATCTCATTTTCTATATTTTTCATCAGCTTTTCTAAGTCAATTATTTTTAATTGCAGCTTAAATAAATGTTTAACGTACTCAGAGCTTTTTCAGAATTGGGACATGTGATAGGTGAGCACGACATTGATGGAGTGTTGTTGTATAAAGAGTACCTATGCTTTTTTTTGGTACCTGATTTTGTCTCGACGGTTGAGGAGTAGCATAATGATTGAAGTACTTTTGTTTCACGAGTTAGTTGGTCTATTTTCCTATGAAGCTCATTATTTTCAATAATTTTGTCTTCTAGTTCACTCTCCGTACTTGCGAGTGCAATTTCGAGTGTAGATATTTTCTCGATTAGTTCACGATCTCGTCGGCATGTCTCACGAGTTATTTGATGATATTTAGACGTAATTATACTTACAGATGAAAAGAAACGCTATCCTTATGTAAACTAGATAATTCAGATCTTTTCTTACATCTAAACACGCAGCAATTCGGCATTTTTACCTCAGATCGTTCCGGGCTGACTGACATTCATTGAATGGCGTTTGACGCGCGACAACTAGTTTTATATAAGCGCTACGACCAGTGGTCTTGTACTTTTGGCAGAGGGGGGCGCCTGAGAATTACCACTTCATTGGTTTATTTCTCTGAGCCCCACCCCCCAAAATATTTTCTTCTGCAATTTAACTACATAACTAAATAGCGGCATACAAAATACACTTTGTTTACATTTTAGTATACGTCTTATAGTTTCCGAGTAAAATGGCTGTGACATACGGACGGACGGACGCACGGGCAGACGGATATGTCAAAACTATTAGGGTTCCGTTTTTGCCATTTTGGCTACGGAACACTAAAAGCCGGTCAAGTGCGAATCGGAGTCGCGCCCCGAGGGTTCCATACATCACACAATATTGATAATATTTTTTCTTGAGTCCGATCCTTAACTTCACCAGAAGATATTTATGACAAAAAATAAAAAATTACATTCTCTAAACAAGCCCTTTAATTTACACACTACCAATAAAGTTAAAAGCTAGAAGCCAGAAATGGCTTGGTATGCAGTAAAGGGTTAGTTTAGTTCGTTTTTAAAATGATGTGAAACACGAAGTAAAAATCAAAATTCACTACAGGGTGTCAGTAAGCGGACATGTGTCCGCCATCCGGGTTACCTAACCAACATGCATACAGGTGCACAGACAATTTTTTTTATACCACGACGGTGGCAAACAAGCATACGGCCCGCCTGATGGTAACTAACAATGACCCTATGGTTTGCAAAACATTTTATTTAATTTCCTAATTTACCCCTTAAAGCACCAGGGGACATACAACCTACAAAATTTCAGTTCAATCCATCTAGCTATTTCGGAGCAAATAGACTTTGTGACAAGACAGAGTAGCACATGCTTCCTTTTAAACCATTTTGGTACGGAACCTTAAAAATATTCCAGTTTCCTGAAATTTTAGTGCTCCCGTAATTAAAATGATACCAGCAATTGAATACCCAAAAAATGGTTAATTAGGTAGAAACAAATAGCTGGCAACAAATATTTAAACCAAGCCTGCTTTGAATAATAGATGCCAAGTTAATATTTTTGTTGCCCACCTATTATTTCAAGTTCCCGGTTAATTTTTTGGTCAGCTATATATTGCTGCCGTTTTTCAATAATATGATGCCACATGTTTGACGCTTATAAAAAAATATTGTCGCTAAAATATTAATTCACAGCCAATTTATATTATTATATGCCTTAGAAAAGTTGCCGATTCATGTTTAGATACCCGGAAAATTATAAGCCTTTGAATAATTGCCGCCGTGGCGCCTAAGTATACATATTTCATTTTTAGATTAATAAGCAGGATATAATAATGTTCAAAGTACAAGAAAATTATTACATTACAAATCCGTTGGTGGGTTAAGGAACGGCAGCGATTTAATCAATTTAAAAAAAATGGTCATCGCGTCCCGATTGAAACTTTCGCGGATATAATGGCTCCAAAAATCCTTCTAACTTTTTAATATGGGAAAATTCAAGAGCCTAATAATGACTTTCAATTTAAACTATATTGAAAAACTATTGAGCTATTTGAGCGTTTTAGAGTTATTTCAAAAAGTTGTTATTTCATAGTAAAAGGACGTAAAATATCCTTAAAAAAAATTTTTTTGATCGGGTGTATTGCGAAGGCAATTACGGAAACCTACATTCAGCAAATATTACAATTCACAAATTGTCATGCAACAGGCTCTACACACTGTATACATACGTTTAGCTTGGCAATGGTTTCAAGCACTAGGAGAACAGAATGATATAAAAATTAATTTTTATCAGCATATTATTTGCTAACGCTACCCAAAGGGGCATGACACTCGGACATACGTGTTTCACGCGTGGGTACTGCCTATTTAACTGTCTCGCTTACTTAATAACAAAAATGTTTTTGATCAATTTTGTTAAAAAATTATGTTTGCGTATTTAAAACAGTACTTACTTACGAATGAAAAGTTATTCCGTGAGATTTGTTTTTATGTTTTGAGCTATTAAAGCATTCAAAAAAGGCACAATTTGGCATGATTTACGGGTATTTTAGTCGTTATTCTTGAAAGCACGCTCTTCGGCGGCCATGACACGACTGATTCAATATAGGCGCCGGAACCTATATTTGATGGCACACGATCGTGCGCCTGGTACCATATCTATTCCCTTTATATTTATCAAAGCCTTTTACGTAAATAAGTGAATTCATTTATACAACCCGCTTTTTTGTTTGCAGCAAAACGTATATAGAAGACGGCGAGGAAGATATATAAAAGAAGAAAAATATATTTAGAAAATGTAAAAAGCAAGATTAATACCTAGTATGTGTATTATAATTATGAGATTAAAACAACAGGAATAATAGTAGTTTATGCAACTGATACATAATGAGGGGCTTTAAAACAAGAGTGGGGTTTAATGAAACGAGCGCAGCGAGTTTCATTATAGGATCACACGAGTGTTTTAAGGCCTATTTATGTACAGTTGCATACATTACTTTATCTACACACATATTGCAAGTACTCATAGATGGGTTCAGAAGCCGAAGGCAATTGACCTGCATTACTAGGTAGATAGATACAAGTGCTGAAACATACCCAGAGGTGTAAGCTTAATAAAAATAAATAAATTAGAACTGATAAGGAAAGTATATTTATTTATTATTTAAAAATCGCAATTAAAAATGTTTCGACAAACAATAACTGACAAGTTGATAACAGAAATGGCGGCCGTACAAACCATAGAGAAATGTATATATGTACAAAATTCTGTCGCGAGTTTTTTTTTAATATTAGCCAACGAACGAAGTCCTTAATCTCATGTCATCCGAGATCAAAATGTGCGGTTTATGTCAAAATATTTATCGTACTGACGTTTCGTATCGACAACATTTTAAAATCTATGGATACTAGAATAGAAACCCATTGAAATTGTGTTGGTTTTGACAGCTGTTCCAAATTTGAAACTCATAACTTAACAATATTTGAGCATGTAAAGTTAAAATTACATTACTGCCACAGATAAGAAACTTATCATAGTGATATCGTTTGTTGTAATGCTGGTCATTGCCTACGGTTTTTGAACGCATTTTAGAGGACTTACAATATGAGTGTAGATAAACATCTTTAATTCGACTTTCAGCCACTTTTTAAGTCAGTATCTACAACAAAAACTATACCAACTGATGAAAAGACGCAGTTAAATGGTTAAAGAGGTATTTTCCGTTGGATATATGGATACTACGTATCATTTTATGATTAATATGTACCGTATCTGCAGTAGAGTTCTATACGTCTCGTAAAATAGGTATTGAAGTAGAACTGTGCCACTTTGTAATATTGAAAAATTTAAAAAAAATAGGTAACTAAAGAAATTATTTTCTAAATTGCTTTCTTGAGGTTAGATATGAGGATATCACGTATCATTTGTGGTATATTGTACAAAAAAAAATCAGCCATATCGTATCTGGAGGAGCCCAAACATGGTATGTTTCGAAAATTATTTTTGTGTTAAAAAAAAAATGGCTGAAATGTAATGATGTGGTATATTTTTAGAATCGCCTCAAAATGCCCTTTCATAAGATACCACACAGGATAGGTTTCTGAAAAAAATATTTTTTTTTCCATACAAATAAAAAAATGTCTCGGCACTCCCCTCCTAAGGGATTTTTTTTTAAGAACTGCGGGTAAAAAAATGTGTTTTGACCTCTAGTATGCGTGTGCCAAACGGCTAAACTGTACATCGATTTGCGGTGTTTCCTTGAAATTGGGCTTGTACAGCTACCACTAAAGGAAGCGTAGGAATGCTTTTTGGACCTTCTCCAACATAAGCTTGTACTTGCTTCGAGCTTCGCTAGGTCTCCAGACACAGGCGCTGGCCTCTAGTTTGCATCTAACTAGAGCCGTATACAGGAGTTTGATGACGCCGGAATTATGAAAGTCCCTAACGTTTCAGTCCCTAGTCTTACTCGTCACGAAACCTAACCTCCTATAATTTTAATAAAGATTACGAGTATTCCCTGGCCTTCCATCTCGTAATTAAAGGAAGTTGGCGACGTATAAAGGTCATAATTTGGCACTTGTATAGTGTGCCTACCGGGCGTTTAAATGACAAGTCCGTTGTAGACACACTATTTTATAAAAGTATAAATATAAAGTTTAGACTGGGTAACAAGCGTAGAAACAAACAAGCACAGAAGGAAAGAAAGTAAAAAGTTCACAGCACGGAAGTATAGAACATGAAAGTATAGAACACGAAAGGAAGCGAAACAACATAAAATATTATCACAGGCGTTAGCAGAAGAATCTGATGTAAAAGAGACATGCATTCGCCGTCAAGTCGAGACTGTCGAGAGCGCACATGGAGCGCACTGTCAGAGCGACCGAGCGCCGACTGTCACGGCCGGCGCGCGCATGCGTACGGGCGACGATTCTCTTCCCAGCCAGCTCGCGCACTAGAGGGAGGTTAATGCGTTTTACCTTCATGGTGCTTTGTGTGCAGTGGTCGCCACACTACTCCCCCACTGAGACCGTTGCTTGCTACGGTCGATAGTAATCTGGAAACCGAACAGATCGACCGCAGCGCGTCTTCCTGGTGGTAATAGGCTCAGCAGCAGGCACCGGAGTAGCGCTGGTTGGAATCTGGTTGGAGCTGGAACATCTAGAGTAGTCATCTCTGGTCATGTATGCTGGCTTGAGTCGGTCTACGGTAACAGTATTCTCTTTACCTCTGATGTCGATTTTAAAGGTTTTGGTTCCTCGCTGTAGCACCTTGTATGGACCTGTGTATGGAGAATCTAAGGCTCTTTTTGCAGGTCCTTGACGAAGAAACACATAGTCTGCAGTGCCCGGGTCTTTTGGTACGTAGGAAGTGTTCTGAACGTGCCAAGATCCTGCTACTGGATTCAACCTCGAGATGTGGTCCCGTAGTCTGGATGTGAAGTCAGCGTAGTCTGCCGTGATACCTTTCGTAGGCGCGAGGAAATCACCAGGTAGTCGAAGAGGTTCCCCATACACGAGCTCTGCTGCTGAAGCCTTCACGTCGTCCTTCCAGGCGCTGCGGATGCCCAGCAGCACCAAGAGCAGGACCTCTGACCAGTTGGTGTTGGTGTGACACATTATTGCTGCCTTCAGCTGCCTGTGGAGGCGTTCAACCATACCGTTGCAGGCAGGATGATAAGATGTGGTTGGGCGATGCTCGGCACCGAGGATGGCTGACAAGGCACGGAACAGTTCAGACTGGAACTGTGCGCCTCTGTCAGTGGTGATCTTCTGAGGGCAGCCGAACCGGACCACCCAGCCCGCGACAAAGGCGCGGGCGCAGGTCTCCGCCGTGATGTCAGGCAGAGGGTATGCCTCAGGCCAACGAGTGAAGCGATCGATGACCGTGAGACAGTATCTGAAACCAGAAGAGTAAGGTAATGGCCCTACAATGTCCTTGTGGACATGAGAAAATCTCTCGGATGGAGAAGGAAAAGGAGAGATAGGAGAGGTAGTATGGCGCGAGACTTTATTTCTCTGGCAATCTGCGCATTCTCTTGCCCATTGGCGGCAGTCTCTCTTGATTCCTGGCCAAACGAATCTTTGTGTCACAATTCTGGCTGTAGCTTTGACATCTGGATGGCTCAGATTGTGCATGGCATTGAACACCTCTCGTCGGAAAGCATCAGTGACGTACGGTCTTGCACTTTCTGTGGAGACGTCACAATAAAGCTGTGCATGTGTATCAGACACCTGAATTTTCTTTAAATTGAGACCTGATCCTTTTTGTAAAAGGTCTTTCAATTCAAGATCATCTTGCTGCGATCGTGCCAAGGCTTCGTAATCAATAGGTCCACTGATCTCCTCGATTCTAGAAAGCGCATCTGCTACCACATTATCTTTTCCGGCTATGTAGCGTATGTCGGTACTAAATTGGGAGATAAAGTCTAGGTACCGGAACTGTCTTGGGGAACAGTTTTCTCTCGCTGAAGTGAACGCAAACGTCAGTGGCTTATGGTCCGTATAGATGGTAAATGACCTGGCTTCGACCATGTGACGAAAATGGCGTATAGCGTCGTAAATAGCCAGGAGCTCCCTGTCGTACGGACTGTACTTCTTCTGCGACGGTTTGAGGTGACGAGAGAAAAATGCTAAACGTTCCCACGATCCTTGTGATGCACGTTGCTGCAGAACTGCCCCGATTGCAACGTCTGAGGCATCAGTAAATATGGCAAGCTCAATATCTGTTTGAAGGTGAGCTAGAACAGCAGCTTTAGACAGACTTTCCTTGCATGCTGCAAACGCCTTTAACATCTCAGGCGTCATCTTGACTTCTTGTGTTGGCTTCTTCTTTGGTCCACTCAGTACGACGTTCAGCGGTGCTTGCAGAGCTGACGCCCCTGGTACGAACCTTCGGTAGAAGTTAAACATCCCGAGATATCTTCGAAGTTCTTTCACGTTCTTGAGCACAGGATAATCCACAACTGCCTGAACCTTGGACTGGAGTGGACGGATGCCCTCTGCTGACACTTCATGGCCGAGGAAGGTGATCGATGGCACACCAAACTCACATTTCGCAACATTGATGAGAATGCCATATTCCGCTAGTCGCTGGATGGCTCTTCACTTGCAGAAAAGATCAAGATATCGTCTAGGTATCCGTAGCAGTAGTCCAAGCCTCTCAGTACCTCGTCAATAAAACGTTGAAACGTTTGTGCAGCGTTTCGTAAGCCAAGCGTCATATAAGGGAAGGAAAATAGACCGAATGGCGTTATTATCGAATTTTTGGGAATGTCAGGTGGATAGACTGGTATCTGATTGTATGCTTTCACCAGGTCTACCTTGGAAAACACCTTGCTACCGGCGAGCTGCTGCGAGAAGTCCTGGATGTGCCGGACCGGGTACTTATCTGGGATGGTGCGCGCATTCAGGGCGCGGTAATCACCGCATGGCCGCCAGCCGTCATCTTTTTTAGGAACCAGATGAAGCGGAGACGACCACGGACTCTCAGACCTAACAGCAGTACCATTCTGAAGCATGGCCTCGAACTCTTTCTGAGCGATCTTGAGACGGTCGGGAGGGAGGCGACGAGGTCTGCTTGACACGGGTGGTCCAGGTGTGATGCGTATATGATGCATGGTATTATGCTTTGGGACTCTAGGTGTACCTGCTGGGCGGGTGATGTCTGGGTATTGGCGTAAAATATCAAGGTAGGTACCTGGAGTCTCCAGTCATCACCTTCACTGACGATATGGCCCTTGGTGAGCGTGGTAAGGTTATTCCCACCTGCTCCCACATGACTATCCATGTGGGGGTAGATGGAAAGTTTATATTGCCTCCTACTATTTTTACATGAAGGGAACTATTCCCATCGGTCCCTAGCGGGCACATGTGGGAATAGCTACCTATGTTCTCATCCGTTCCCGGCGGGTACTGACGTCGAACGAGAGGAGTTGTTCCCATCTCATCTATGCCCGCCTTGGTCATGCGAGGCCGGGGCAGATGGGAATACATCTAATAGCGGAATAAAAAACTGCTCCCATATGGCTTTTTATGTGCAAGGTAATGGAAAGTTTTTTTTACCCCTTCCTATATGGAGGGAAATATTTCCATCGGTTCCCAGCGGGCACAGATGGAAACATGATTATGTAACATTTTAAACAAAGATATTAGTTAAAGCCATGGCGCGTAGTTATGGTGTCCGAGAGGCAACCAGATGGCTTGCGGTATTTGAGCTCCCGAAGTGTTGTGGAACCGCACTGTGCAACCCGAACTGACCCAACTTGTACTTTGTCCCCCCCCCCCTCTTATTTTTTCCCGGTTTCCAACACCGACGGATTGATCGACTGACCAGGCCAGGGTGAATGGCAATTTGCATGCTCGGTCTTCATCACACGAATACACTGGAAATTAAAAAAGTCAAAGTGGGGTTAGTTCGGGTTGCACAGTCCCACAACACGTCGGGAGCACAAATACCGCAAGCGACCCGGTTGCCTCGCGAACACTACAACTACGCGTCATTGCTCTGAATATACCAGTAAACGAATAACAGCCATCTATATTCATTAGTATAATTTAATCAACACTGCTTTAACGGCTTCCTAGCCTAGTCGGTAGTGAAGTGACACTGCCTATGAAGCAGGAGGTCCCGCATTCGAATCCTGAATAAGGTATTTATAAGTATTTATCTATTATACAACGTGTTATACCCAAGACTAGAAACCTAAAAACTGTTTGTTCGGAATCTAGAGTGGAATCGATTGCAGTATATCTTAACATGGGTTATACTTTTTTTTTAATTTTCCAATTTTATACGCGTTGAGTCTAAAAGTTTCTAATACTACAGTTTACTATTTTATCGAGAGGTTAAGAGATAGAGGTTGACTATAGTATGGCCAGCCAACGAACGCAGTAGCAATGTACAGCGAACAAAAGTATGACAACACTAAGATTCAGTGAAAAAAGCAGCAATGATCATCAAATTTTATGTTTTTAATTTTAGTTGGTATTTCCGCCCCTTTCATTAGGTGACATTTACGGTGTGTAGAAAGGAAACGGATATATTTCGTCTGATCTGTTATCAACTGCAACAGATAATCTGGTTGCGGCAATTTACATATGCCTTAAAAATTTATTTAAACTTAATTGGGAACGTTACAAAAGTTCTATCTCACTCGCGCTTAAGATGAGAGAGTGAAATGCACTAGAAACAAATTCAATGTGAATTGAAATGTTCGTTATGAAATATGGTGTCTCATCCATCACAAAGGGTTGCCACATGTACGTATTTTGAATTTGCCGCGCCTCTCTACTGACAGAAATGGTTTGCCAGACTATATTTAATAAAGTCTGGCAGCTTTGACAAACTTGTTTTTCCACTGTACATAGTGTTATATGGGTTGTAATTGTCAAAGTATATCATCTTATGTCATGTCATACAAATGATAGGTTGAAATGACATGACACATGTAGAGATGTGACAACAACGCAACAAATGTATAGTTAACAATTGAATAGAATTGCAAAGAAAACATACGAATATCTTTCAAAATAAGTAACTGGTTGAAAAATAAATACTCGAGATTAATTAGCAATAATAGAAATCATTTGGGGGGTCTGGGGTTTTTAGTGGCTCAAGTAACACGTTGTATATACTCGTATCGTCGCCTAATAACTACAACTACAGCATAAGTCTTATTGAGTAAGCTGTGGGACTAGGTTGATTTGTGTAAGGTTGACCCATAATATTTATTATTCACTGCTAGAAAAAGTATTGTGACATCTAAACTAAGAGTGTATTTCCATTTTTCCACACCACATGTGACGAACCGATAGGAATACAGCGTATAAGGGTATCAATAAACGAGAAGTCTTTCATATTGATTTATTTTACTAGTCAATACACTACTGGAATACATTATGTAACATCTAAACAAAGACATTAGTTAATAAACGATACCAACTTTTCATATTTATTTGTTTGATTTAGTCAATTTACAACTGGTACAAGTTATGTAATAAAGTAGTGTCAAGATCATTTTGAATCCCTTTTCCGTTTACCTATTTCTGCTGCGGACTGTACAAATTGTGTAACATCTTAAGTAACGGCATCAATAAACGATACGAACGAACAATATTTATTTATTTTAATTTACTCTTGCACCCAATTATTTCGTACATTAGTCCCTGGACTACTTGTTAAAGCAATGACGCGTAGTTCCAGTGACCGCGAGGCAACCGGATGGCTCGCGGTATTTAAGCTCCTGAAGTGATAAGGAACCGCCCTGTGCTAAAACCCGAACTGACCCAACTTTGACTGGAGCGGAAATAGAGGGGGGGAATTTTTTTTTATCCCTCCTGGACTGGTTCGCTGTACGAGAGCGAAGAAAAAAATTAAAAAAAATTTGTTAGGCAACCGCTTGAAAATTAGCATGCTTGTTCTTCATCACATACAGACACCGGAAACAAATTGCCATCCACCCAGGCCGGCAGGTATCGAACCATCAGAGTTGGAAGTCGGACGCAAGGTGAATTTTTCAATCGGTGGAGGAGAACTTAGGAAAAACGCACTTACAATAATTGAAATAGGATGGCATTTGTTTTATGAGTTTTGTATGATGTGGCAAACGATATGCCCAAATGCCAACCCTCTCCTATGAAACTTCATCCCTCTCCAACCAGGAGGGATGGCAATAAAATTTTGTTATATAACCAGGGTACATTCTTTAACTCAGGGAACCTACATGCCAAATTTGAAATCTCTAGAACCAGCGGTTTGGGCTGTGCATTGATATGTCAGTCGGTCAGTTTCTTCTTTTATATATTTAGATTTTTTTTACGAGTGCTCAAAATAGGCAAGCCGGTAAGAATTACGTTCGACAAATGCCTTAGGGTTTAGACAACCTGCTCACTCTTAATCAATTTCGTAACTTAGATCTCCTGGTGGATCGTACCTGCGGTCCAAGGAGTATGGTCCTCCTCCCCGACTGTTTTATAATAGTGTATGAAAATCCATTCCAGCATATAATAGTCGACGATGCTAAAATTTGCGACCATAAGAGCTCCATCGAAAAGTATGCGTTAGTACTCAGTAGTTCGGTCTACAAAGTCTCAATTCAAGCAATAATACTAATATCAGCCTTGAAAAAATAGTGGCGAAAGTAAATTATGTTATTCTATGCGTGGGTAAATTGACGATTGTGGAATAAAATAGAAGCAATGAAGTAATCAACCATTTTCTTTATTTACACCCATTTCCATCAAAGGTATTGATCAACATTTCCTCAAACTAAAAGGTATTGATCAATATCGGCAAATAAACTAATAATTAACGTTTCATTACAAGTTATCACGTAAGAAAACCTAATGAGTCTTTATACGAAACTGATTCATAATCAATTAATAAATCGTCGATCGATCGTAAATCATTTTCGATCAAACAGCACGGCTAGCACGTTTTACGCGCGACTGGCGCAACAAGAGACAGATCTGCGCGACGTCATGCTTTGACGCTAGTTGGCAGCACAACTTGCGCGTGTAAGGAGTGACAGACTCGCGATCAAATTCCACTGTCATAAAATGACAGTGACTCGCGACTTTGAACTAAAATCCTTAACACAACTTTGAGTTCTCTTCGCGTCAGTTGCGGCCGCGGGTGCATGTTACGCTACCGGAAAGCGAGATTTTTGAAAGGCGCGGGAAGGTTTTTCGTACTCGCGGCTTAAGTCGCTTTTGTAAGACGTGCTAGCCGTACAGGTGGACTCACACTTTTATAACATTTTATATTAATATTAGGTGTAGTTACCTACAAACCATACACTTACAAACTATTTTTTTTTAAGTTAATCGATTCAGTCGTTATGACCTTTCTTGATAATGTTTTAATATACTTACATGTAATATTTAACTGTATCAATTTCGCTTGAAATTATCAATTATTACATACTTTAATGATATCATACTTGTAACGACGACCTTTATTATTGTGATGAGCTAACATATGAGTAAACAAGACATTTGATGTGAATAGTAATCCACATTTGTGGCATTTTAATTTAGTTATTTTAGAGTTTGATCTGCATGTACCAAACTGCCTAAATATGCTATCTTCGTTTAAAAAATGCAACTCACAAGAACACTTGTAAATCCTTACAGTTCTTCCTCGACAATTTCTGTCGTTATATCTGCCGTTTTTGTATCATTTCCCGCACCTGTATCATTAGCACTCACACATTCTAAATCAGAATCAGTGTTACTATCTGACAGTTCACAATTTTTATCTTTTTTAAACAATTTAGTTGCATTTTTGTTCAGGTCTAAAATACAGGGATCAAACGAGATTATGCACATATTGGACCGAATAAAATCAGGGTCTTGTTCATGACGTCTCATGTGCGTCTTCAGTCTTCCAACGGAAAAATACAGGCCACATTTTAAGCACTTTAACCGTTGCTTTCCAAAACGGCAAATATGTTTAGGCATCAAATCCTCATTCTTAATACAAATCTGACATTTATTACAAACAAACATTTTATAGTCGTATATTACGCCTTTAAATTTAGATCTCAGATTATTTTCACTCCGTATTTCCAATGAGTTTGATTCCCCGCGAAGAACCACTTTCATGTTGCTATAATTGAAACTGATAAAATTTTCGTGTATATTTACGTGACTTTCGTAGCCCTTGATATTTAGCAGCAATGCGCAATATGGACAATTTTTCACATTAGTGTAGTCACATTTATGAATATCCTCTCGGGGTTTTTCTATAATTACATCACAATATCTGCATTGATATAAAACGTAATTTTTACGCAAACAAAATGAACGATTTACCTGCAAGTCCCGTTCACGATTAAAAATTACGATCCTGTAAGACTCCGTTGTAAGGCCAGCCCGAATGTGAATTTTTTCATGATCGATTCGCGATGCAGAAGAATTAAAAGCTATACCACATACAGTACAGGGATGATTCCTCAGCTTAAAACAAGCATAATCTGAATGTTTGAACAAAGTCGTAGGATCAATGAAACAGTTACATTGATCACATTTGTACACGGTAAAATTAGGATCGCCTTTTTGTATTACATCCATCTTAATTCTGCATTCGAACCTGTAAATAGAATTTCTCAAAATATCTAAGACTTCTTCATTTGGCAATGTTTTAAAAATGTGTTTTATCCACAAGTTATTTTCTGCAGGCAAATAATAACTATCAAAATGTAAAAATTTGAACAGAGTCTCACTTTCGTGTAGATTTTGGTGTGCCATGTAACATGCTTCATCAATTTTCAAGTTACAGGAATTACAATGTATTGTTCGTGTCTCGTGTTCGTAGGTCTCGTAATGTGTTTGACTGTGCTCTACTGCTTTATCATATGTATCTACAGAAACAGAACAATTACGACAGCAATAAACTATACTATACATATCAGAACTTTGCAATGGTGTTTCACTCACATCAAGGGAGTAATGAAAATCTGTTTCGTTACTTTTATGATTTGATGTGTTAGTTACGCTGTTTTCAGTAATGTCATTCACAACAATTCGATCCAATTTTGTGGCAGATTCCACCATATTTGATTCAATTATATTTGTGTTATCAGTGGCGTATTGGTGAAATGTCATGTGTAATTTAAAAGCGGCTTCGGAAAGTTTTATTTCGCAAATATGGCACGTCAATGATGATACTTCACTGCATATGTGGCTGTTCTTAGCTGTTATAGTTAAGAAATATACCGCACAATTGGCACATTTTGGATATTCCGGTATAGGTGGATTCATAGGTTGGCCACTGTTTAGGTCAAAGAATTTTAAGTGATTTAATGTCCAGTCTTTACTTTCCTCGTGTAGCCTTTTATGTAATGGAAAAGAAGTGCCACTTAATATTAGACCACAGTGTTTGCAAGGTATTTTCAACATGTTCATGCAATTTGCCTGTACGTGAGCAGTTTTTTTATACTTAGTTACGAAGCATTTACAAGTTTCACAAAAGTATAATGTCAAATTTAGCTTTCTACGCCAGTCTTCAGGGTTTTTAGATGTTTTTGAGTGAGGAACTTTAGGTTCATTATTTGAAGGTTGTTTTATACACACAACTTCATCTTCAGGGTTTACAGTTTGTTTATTCACAACTTCTGGTTGATTCATATTTACCACACTCGGTTCAACATTTAAAGTTTCTTTCATGTTTTCATTTTCTGGTATAGATGGATTCATTGGTTTACCATTATATAGGTTGAAAAATGTAAAATTCTTTAATGTTAAGTTTTTATTTTCTATATGCAGACGTTTATGTGTCATTATAGATCCGCTTGTAAACATTAGATCACAGTCTTTGCAAGTCACTTTTGCCAAGTTCCTGCAACGAGCCTTTAAATGAGTTTTTTTTCTAAATTGAGTTACGTAACAATTGCAGTTTTTACAATAGTGATATGTCAGCTTAGATTTTGAACGCCACACATCAAGGTTTACAGGTCGTTTTATTTTTGCAACTTCTACTGTACTGCTTAAAGGTTGTATAATATGGCCAACTTCTGCGTCGTGTTCTTCAGGTCGATTTTCATTTTTATCATCTGTTTTATTATTCGAAGTGGTTCCACTGTTCAAAAGAAGTTGTAATGTTGTAATCGGACTTTCAACTTCGCTATCTATAGGCATTTCCAAGCTTTCAACTTGAGGTCCATTATTTAAATCGCTCAAAAATCGCTTTAAATTTTCAGTTTCATTATTTACAAGTAGTTTTAATTTTTCAATTTCAGTATCATCGTTTGTCTTCGTCGTCAAGGGTACTTGTATATTTGAAACTCTATCTTCGTTGCTTACAGCTCTTAATCTACACTCAATGTCAGCTTCAATGTTTGAAGGTAAATCATTTTCGGCTTGTGATTTATTAATTACGAGCTGCATTATTGCTCCAACTTTAGGTTCAATGTTTATAGGTCGTTTAAAATGCAAAGATTCAGCTTCATTGTTTGTAAATAGTTCTTTATTTTCAGCTTGAATCTGTAAAAGTGGTGTTGCATTTACAGCTTCACTTTCAATGTTTTCTGATTGATTTTCATTTCGAACTTCAGCTTCTATGTTTATAGGTCGTTCAAAATGTAACGCTTCACCTTCATTGTTTACTTTATATTCAGCTCCAATGCGTTGAGTTGATGTTTGATTATCAGCTTCAGCTTCAATGTTTAAAGCTGGATTTTCATTTACTACTCGAGCCCTAATGTCTATAGATAGGTTTCCATTTTCAGGTTCAGCCTCTTTGTTAATAGGTCGTAATAAACATGCATCTTCCCTGGCAACAGGTCGTTTTATATTTAAAATTTCAACTTCAGTGTTTACAGGTCGTGTACTATCTGCGACTTTAGTTATGGGAGGATTCATTGGTTGGCCATTGTAAAGGTTAAAAAAGTTAAAATCCTTCAGTGACAGGTCTGCCTTTTCGTTATGTAGACGTAAATGCGTCACCAAAGAAGCGTTAGTAAACATAAGACCACAGTGCTTGCAAGACATTTTGGCCAATTTTTTGCATCGTCCCTTTAAGTGAGCATCTTTCCTGAACTTGGTTATGTAGCATTTACAAGTTTCACAGTAATAATATGCCAAATTAAGCCTTGTGTGCCAGTTGTCAATATTCTTATAACGTTCTATACTTTTAACTTCAGCTTCATTGTTCACAGATTGGTTTATACTTGTAAGTTCTGTTACAGGTGGATTCATGGGTTGGCCATTGTGTAAGTTAAAGAATTTCAAATTCTTTAACGTTAAGTCTTTCCTTTCCTCGTGTAAACGTCTATGTGTCATCATAGATGCCCTTGTAAACATAAGGCCGCAATAACTGCAAGACGTTTTCGACAAGTTTTTACAAAGTTTACGTTTATGGAGTTTGGCATTATTAAACTTGGTTAAGAAACATTTACAAGTTTCACAATAGTGATATGTTAGATTACGTCTTCCATGTCGTTTAGGTATTTTGGCGGTTCTTTTGGTATTTAAAGCTTCAGGTTTGGCAGGATTTATGGGTCGGCCATCGTATAAATTAAAGAATTTAAGATGATTTATGGATAAGTCTTTCTTTTCCTTATGTAATTGTCTATGTGTCATCAACGACGCAGTAGTGAACATTAGACCACAGTGTTCACAAGCCTCTGTAGAAATATTTTTGCAGCGTGCCTCTAAGTGAACTGTCTTCCTATGCTTTGTTACGAAACATTTACAAGTTTTACAAAAGTAAAATGTCATATTTCGCCTTCGACGCAAATCCACGTCTTTACTTTGTCGTATTGTATTTGAACTCGTTTTATTTTTATTTCTTTGCAGTTCTGGAGCTTTATTTCTAATTTCTTCGTAATTCGCGCCGGATTCGAAATCACTCAGACACTCATCCGAGCACCATTTCTCAGTATTCAATTGGTTAGGTTTATTCAGTTTACTAGAATCGATCTTTTGTAATACAACTTTAACCTCACGAAACGACTTAACTAATTCTTTTAACTTTTCCTTTGCTTGGTATTTATTTGCCGTCGATTTAACGGGGATATCCGAAATTACATCGCTCTCGATTATTGTATAATCATTAGGTCCCGTGTGTTTATCAGATTCATGTAAGGGTTTTAAGTTGTAATCTAGTGACATGTTACAAATATTGCAGTTTACAAATTTAGAATATTCTAGACCACAGTCACGGAAATGATAAAGAAAGTTACTCTCTGTAAAATGTACAGCACATTTCGAGCACTTGTATAAAAATTTTGTAACATCTAGATCTTCTAAATTGTAAACTAAGAAGTTGTTAGTAACTGAATGCTGTCTTTCATGGCTTAAAGCATCTTCATTTTTAAATATTCGATTACAGATAGTACACTTCCAATTAATTAACATTTCCATGTGCTCAGCATGGTTTGCTGCAAATTGTGATGAGGTAAAATTAATGTCGCATTTATTGCATTTAAACAGAATTGATTTCAATACTGGGACGATTTCTGTGTTCTTCCTTTTCATTTGAAGAATGTCGTACAAGTGTTCAATTAGAGACTTCTGTGTATCAAATAGTTTTTTGCAATGAAAACACGTATTACTCCAACCCGAAGTAATATCACGGTTCACACTCGGACTTTTAATGCCGTTCACAGTATTCATGATACTTTGGCAATATTGCTTGCCTGGTCCTCTATCATTATTCAATTTATGAATACTTATAAGATGCCTTTTTAATACATGAGGTGCAACAAATTTCAGGCCACAAATATAGCATCTATGTTGAGGCATCGTATTACATAAGGCACGTTTATATCTACGTTTCCTTGTTTTTGTTTCGTTTTTATTCTTCAATTTATGAATGTTATTTAGATGATTTCTTAATACATGAGGTGCAACGAATTTTTTGTCGCAAAGTGTGCATTTATATATGCGGCGTTTAGCTAAGTCATTATTTTTGTGTGAACTTACGGCTAAATTTGTTTTGGTGTGATACATTTGCATATGCATCTCATAAGTATTTGGTTCTGGAAATAAAATGCCACAACTTTCACAAAATCTTCTAGACTTGTGTAAATAGGACTGTATATCATGCAACTCTACTTTTGGGTCGTATGATGTAACCAATTCCTCAAAATAGTTTTCATCTATTGAATTTGGATTTAGTTGCGTATCATTTGCAAGGAACACATTATTTTCCTGGTAAAGTTCAGGAGATTTTGCAAAATGATCTTGTTCGCCATGAGGCTTTGAACCAAGTATAATTTTGTTGGAGTTGAGAATGTTACTTTGACAATATTCAGTGTCAGTTATTTCTGAGCTTAGAGCTTCAAGAGCATTTGATCCAATTTCCTCTTGAAAAAAGGGTTTTCTGTATTGAACTGAACTAATCGTAGTTTCAAATTCTGAAAGAGAAACATTTTATAATAATTTCATTGATCTTATTGCAAAAATTGAATTTTCGCAGAAGCAATATTAGTTTTAATTTACCACTGTCATAAAAGTTGACGACTTCATTTTTTATGACTACCACGGAAAAATCAGGGAGGGTTTCCCCAACGATTTGATGGTCCATGGCATCGGGTACCTCTTTATCAAAATCATCAGCCATTTTAATAACTGCAACAAAAACACGAAGTTTTAATAAACATGTTGAAACTAGGTCCTATAAATGAAATACATGTTACTTATTATATACTAGTACCTACCTAGTTACTTATTGTATATTATAAATTATAAGTATGTCACCAAATTCGCATCAGTCATTCAATTTCTTAGTCGATTACCTTTCTTACGGGTCAATTTTGACTATATTATCTTCCTAGTTATTATTTACACGAAACCCCTTTAGTCAGTTTGCTGTACTATGCTTATTTATAGATCTGGACATCTGGCAGCTGTCAAGTCGTGGAGGAATGCAAACCACTTCACGAAAACAAATCCTAGAGTTCTAGGTTCAATGCAATAGAATGAAAAATTATATAAATAATTAGATTATGTCATAGACAAAAGTTTCTACTGGGGGAAAGTAGTGCCAAACGACGTATAATGTAATTCAGTTTGTCACCTATTGTTTCCGTAATAATACGCAATATTTTTGTTCTAATGTGTAAATACCTATATTTAAAGGACTTGTCCTTTAAATATAGGCCTTGGCCTACCTTCTTGTCCTTTATAGCTGAGACAACTTCGGCAGTTTATACTTATTTAGGTAAAACTGCCAGATGCCCGGTTTTAGCAATAAGGATAGTATTGAAATATAACCAGACGGATTTTCTTGCTCTCATTATTGAGTTATATATGACGTAACCAGCTCTTAGTCCAATATTGCAATTGTCTAATTTTCATAATGTCAACAACTGTTGATGGTAGCTTCTCATTGGCCTCATTTTAAATGATCAAAATATATCAACAATACTAGCTCTTGCCCGCGGTTTCATCTGCGTGGGATGAACAGTAGTCGTTAAGAATTAATGAAACGCCTTCGTAAAATGTTAAAGCAAATATTAATTTAGCACATATGCTAATTTACATCCACAGTGAGCAACAATTCCATATAAATTTCCACCCCCCCTTTTCACCCCCTTAAGGGATAATTTATGGAATAAAAACTATCTTATGTCCTTCCCCGGGACTCAAGTGAAGACGTAACTCAGTGGGAAGAGGTAACAGACTGACTGACAGACCGCCATACACACTTTCGTATTTTTGTAAATACGAAAGTTAACATAATATTGTTATTAGTATGGATAACTTTCCTTAGATACGTCAAAATGCAAATACTTACATAATTATGTAACAGTGATAAACGTAATAATGAATTATGTAATGTACTAAGTATTTATTTACTTAGTTATTATTATTTATATCAATTTATGCACAGATTTGACTAGCTGAATAATCCATATTATAATATATTATGTATATACGAGTAGGTACTAAGTCGGTTCATAAGTTCTACAACAAGGATTTTGACTGATAACAGTGATAACATTATAATACAAAGCTTTTATTCAAAAAATATAGACATGATTAGAAAGCGTATTTCATATAGATTAAAATTAACTACGATTAATTTTAAATCGATATCGCGTATTTTATAGATCCTTGTAAACTTGAAGATTGTCGTCAGACTTAAACACGCGGATGATTTATTATACTTCACAAAAGTTGGTGAAGATAATTGTTGTACTTGTTTAGGAATTGTTACTTTTATGAAAGTAGAAGATTAAGGCATATTTCTAAACCTATATTTAGTTGCCTTACAAGTAAGTCCTTCAGCTATTTCTCTCCTGAACCTTAAAAAGCAATTTTCAGTTTCGAGCAAAACGCGAAGATTTTGCTGCCATATATACCTACTCTGAACAATTTGAACTGAACTCATCCACTTAGTGTCTTATCTTTTGTGTGTAAACCGCAGGGGCGCGTGCCACTATGAAAAAAATGGTTTGGCTACATGTTAGAGTTTATTAAATTTCTACTATATGGACCACGCAATAAGATTCAATATGAACTAATACGAAAAAAGCTCTAAGTTCTATACGGTTGCACCCAATACAAGCGATTCAAATGCTCTAGCACCAGCGTAATTCGACACCGAGATCCGAAACAAACGTGCGTGATTGGAGATCGCGCTTGCACTGGTATTCCGAGCGCACGGCTAGTTAGCGATTAGGAGGCAATTGTAATTTTCCCGAACGGGCAGGTAAAACAGGGTTGGATTCTGATTAAAACATTTGGGTGGATGTACGATTTACAAATATTTAATATATGAAATATATACATATATAATAGATTTTAATAAATATTGGGCATGTTAAAATTATAATCAGACATATAAATAATCAACTATTTTAAAATTGCTTTCTTAATTTTACAGCTTAGACTTACTTTTACCTATAGCAAATTATGTACTGAGAATAACTCAATTCAAATATAAATAATATGAATCTACATTATAGTTGTGCTTGTTATCATAATTCGAATGTGTTGTAGAAGAATATAAAAATATATATATTTATAGTACATATTAGTCAACACAAATAATCATATTAATCTTTTCATCATATTGATTTATTTATTTTTTCTAAATCAATTACGTGTCTACAACTATTCCTCGAATGAGGGTTTGTCATGTTTATTACATTTCTTATCAGATTTACAAACGTTTAAAAAGAAAATAAATAAATAACAGGTTTTAATAAATATAGGCTGAGTATGTAACAATTATAATCAGTCCTTTAAATACTCAAAGTCAAAGTCAAAAATGTATTTATTCAAGTAGGCATAGCAACAAGCACTTTCGAATCGTCAGTAACGATTATTATCTTAAGCTATTATATAATTAATAGAAATATATTGATGCAATTATACAAAAAAAAATACGGGTCAAAATGTATCATCATCATAACACAATAAGATCGACAAAACTTAAAATATTATGAGATTTCTAGAATAAAATGCAAATGTCAGAAGGAAAATTCAAAATCATTTATTTTTTAATAAATCTTCTATACTATACTATAATAAAATAACCGTCTTCTATACTATAATAGGCTTTAGAAATAAGTTTACGTTTTACATAATTCTTGAATTTATTGAATGATAATTTGGTAATTTCTGTTGGAAGCATTATAAAACCTTAGAGTGGTGGGCACTGCCAGTTTATACTTATTTCTAGTATTAAAATTATGTATATCACAGTTATTTCTAAAATTAACAATGTTTCTATGTACATACACAATATTTTCATAGATATATTGACTATGCACTGTCATTATATTAATGTCCTTAAACATATCTCTAACTGAGGCTCTATATTCTCTTAATAATAAATTATTTAAACATTGCTTTCTTAATTTTATACAATACGATAGTAATAAAAATACTTTAAAGGAAAAAATAACACTTCACACGTCTTTTATTTAGACAACAGATGTGTCGCCAGGGTCGTTCTCTCATTGTTGTAATTGATAAACACGTAGTATAAGTACCTGTTTATTTCTGAATGTTATCTACCGTAATTTTCCCTTACCTATACCTAACCTCAATCATGAAAGAGGGAGCGAGATACCAATAAAAAAAATCTACCTGGTCTGTTATCAATTTCTGAGACACATTTGGTTATGACAGTTTTGAGTCTAGTGTTTGACTGGCTTTCGCTTGCTCAATACATGTTTTATTTCCCGATTCATGGTGCTCTTTTACGCAACTTGGCTACGTTTTACCGGATATTCCCTGCTTTCGATTGGATTTAGTACCCTGCGATTTATCGACCCCAGGCTGTGTCTATTGAATTATGATAACAAGCACAACTATAATGTAGATTCATATTATTTATATTTGAATTTAGTTATTCTCAGTACATAATTTGCTATAGGTAAAAGTAAGTCTAAGCTGTAAAGTTAAGAAAGCTATTTTAAAATAGTTGATTATTTATATGTCTGATTATAATTTTAACATACCCAATATTTATTAAAATCTATTATATATGTATATATTTCATATATTAAATATTTGTAAATCGTACATCCACCCAAATGTTTTAATCAGAATCCAACCCTGTTTTACCTGCCCGTTCGGGAAAATTACAATTGCCTCCTAATCGCTAACTAGCCGTGCGCTCGGAATACCAGTGCAAGCGCGATCTCCAATTACGCACATTTGTTTCGGATCACGGTGTCGAGTTACGCTGGTTCTAGAGCATTTGAATCGCTTGTACTGGGTGCAACCGTATAGAACTTAGAGCTTTTTCGTATTAGTTCATATTGAATCTTACTGCGTGGTCCATATAGTAGAAATTCAATAAACGCTAACATGTGGCCAAACCATTTTTTTCATAGTGGCATGCGCGCCTGCGGTTTACACACAAAAGATAAGACACTAAGTGGATGAGTTCAGTTCATATTGTTTTGAGTATACAAAGGTAGTCTTCCAAAAATTGTGTATATCAGTCTTCTTGTCAGTCAGACCCACAATAAATATTTATGTATTAAATTCAAGGTACAAAATCAAGCTAGGATGCCAAAGCCAGATTGGATGAAAAATTATTAGGTCCTAAAATCAACTAGAACTGGGAAAAACAAACGTCAAAAACACGACGTGATTTCTTATTGCGCTTTCTCTGATGTTACAAGGAATTGTGTCAAACTGCAAGAACTACTTGCATTTAATTATATCGTAAATTTATCACTGTTAAATAGGCATACTTATTAACCATATAGTGAAATAATAAGGAATCGCTAAAAAATCCTATTTTACCACTCAAAACCCTGGTGATAGAACTTATGAACCGACTAAGTATATGATTATATATAGTAACTGGGTATAGGTTTTTTTTTAACATTACATTAATGGTAAATATAATGTGGTATGGTAGATCAAAACTAAGTATCGATTATTTCAGAACTGGAGCTAATTAGGACACTGCTGTCTTGCAGAAATATACTTATTAAATCTCAGGAATGAACCCTTGCAATTAAAAAAACTCGGTGTAGAGTTATGCGGGGAGGTGTGCGGTGGTGAGACTTTAAGACAATTGTTTCACTTATTTATTAACTACCAAAATACATAAATTATATTCAGGCGATAAAATATACTATTTGGGATACAAAGGGTCTGGCCGGACCGCCATAGCAAAATCGCCCCTGGCTGGATTTGAGATATTGTTATGCACGATTATTTGTTTTACTAATACATATACTTTTGGTGAATATTATGCCTTAAATGATTACCGTTTGCGAAAAAATTAAAAAAAAAGAAAATTAGTTTTTATTTTTT
This sequence comes from Pammene aurita, assembly GCA_947086415.1. Taxonomy (NCBI): domain Eukaryota; kingdom Metazoa; phylum Arthropoda; class Insecta; order Lepidoptera; family Tortricidae; genus Pammene; species Pammene aurita. Next base: position 20,896,683 of record OX352289.1, read on the forward strand.
TTCTTTAAAACCACGTATCCGATTGTCTTGTTCTTTGGATATTTTATAGATATATTAGGGATACGTCAAATAAATAAAAAATTACTTCCTGACTTTTTTTTAAGTACATAATTTTTTGAGTTTGTTTAAAAAAAATTTTTTTTACTACATATGAGTTAGCGACACCCACCATATTTTCATATAATATCCGCATTTTTATACTCTATTATATATATTTTTATCAAAAATATTGGTTTGGATCAACAACTTAAAAAAAAAATTTTTTCATAAACAGGATGGACCAAATTTAACCTTAGTATTGTGTAACACCGGAAGTGGCCCTTTTTTTCCTTAATTGAAACTGGTTATTATTAAAAAACAAATTAAGAATGGTTTTTTTTGCACTGTTGGGGAATCGAAGCAAATAGGTGGGGAATATATAGCAAAAAAACTAAGTTCAGTTTTATGGTACATACGTTCAAATCTAATCTGTTCATTTAACAATTAATTGAAAAATAATGTATTGTTACAACAATAATTTTCGAAACATACCAAGTTTGGGCTCGTCCAGACACGATATGGCTGATTTTTAACAATTATAGGTATGTAATTTTACATTCTCTTAATTCTTTCTCCAGTAGGGTACTCAGTATTAGTTTGAGCAAAAAAAATACTGAAGAGCTTCCATATACTTACTAGCTTTGTTACTTTTTAATAGTGATTTTTATTGATAGTGTGGTAAAACTTTTAACGAACCAGTTCTAAACTCTATTAAAACTTAATGTATATTTATCCAGCTTAAGTATAGTTTTAGCCAAACTATTTTTTATTGTATTAATAATAATAATAAATATTCTATATTGTGCACCACATGCGAAAAGAGGAATATATACAGTGATAAAAACTTTGGGTAGCAGGAAACTATGAACTCAAAACAATGAATGGGTAGTGCCGATATGATATATTAGTAATAGTAAGTACTTACTTTAAAAACTTATACCTAAACACATAATATATACATAAATACACGATATATAAATACATAAATGCATACATAAGCGAAGGCAACTTAAGGCAGCGAAAGGTAATGTGATTTTAGAAGATTTTTGAAGGTCGGAAGAGATTTAGCAGATCTTACATTCAACGGCAAAGCATTTCACAGCCGAACAGCCCGAAAAGTAAAGGAGTCGTTATAAAATTGTATTACGATTTCTTTAGCACTGCTTTTCGAGTTTTAAGCCCTATTTTAGTGTAAATAAATAAAATAGACCTAGACATAACCATTATTTTATTTCACATACATTTAAATTACACATAACATATCATCATTAATTCCCATCCACACGTTTAGAGAAAATCTTTGTTGGTGAGCTCCTTCTTTTGATTTCTTTGGATTTTGACCTTTGGGAGCCCAAAAGTGAAGATTGTGATAGTTTGTTATCCCATCACGGTCGAAATTGGATTCGTCCGAATTCTCTTCAGGTACTCAGGATCTTCAATATCCGCATTGATTAAAAATCTGCAGAAATCTATTCTTCTTGCTGGGGTATAAGATAGAATACAAATTTGTTTTCTACTTGTAACAGTCATAAAACAATATAAGTACATGATGTTAACTGTAGGCTGCCCATGATTTCCGCCAATTCATGAAATTTTAGTTAAATGTAATTTTTCACATCCAACATACACACAATAGCAATAAAAATGTTTTATAGAGTACAAACATCTTAACTCTGGATGAACTTTGCAATGACAAAATATGGAAATGTCCTAATTATTTAATATAAATTTGATGTTAATGATAGCTTTTCCACACATATGTGTATTCTGTACCCCCTAGTCACGTAGGGCAGTCACAAATGGGAACTAATCCTTAGGGTTTACAAATTTGGTGTAGAATTAGCATTGTTACTTTCGAGTGCCAAGTTCCCTAACACTGCATTTATAAAGGGACTTTAACTGGGATGTTATCTAAATAATGGATTAAGTTTCTCAAACCTTCATATTGCAACAACTATATCTGATCAATTATGATCTGGTGTAGTGTTCCATAGGGAATGCTTTCTTCTGATTTTGAATTGTAAGAACCAGGAAATCCCGGTTCCAGTACTGGTTTTGTATTGAAAACGAGTACCGGGAACACAACCTAGTGCTACAACTTGTAACAGCGGTAAGACTATTCTGATGTGACTCCTCCAGTAGTTAATACAAATGTGCATATATAATATAAATTTTTTTTCTAATAAACATGTTCTACATGTTATATTGAATCTGTTGAATATGCACCCTGAATAAATCTTATTATTGCTTTCTTCTTTTATTAAGTTAGGGCATAGACATGAGTTAGGGTAATCTGCAACGATTGGACACAGGTAACAATTTTAGGACGATAGTATAACATGGATGGGGGAGGGGACACAAACTCCATATTGCCTCACTGAATGTTTTAACCCTCAAATCTGAAGAAAACTTTACAGAACTTACCAACACACTCCAAGCAGTAAAATGGGACATCTTGGGCTGGGAGCAAAAATTCCTTCAATCTTCTATTTCACTATAAGGGAAAAACTGCAGGAAGAAATGGAGTCTGCTTTCTGGTAAAAAAACAATTAGCAAAATGTATCGATGAGATGATTGGAATTTCTGACCGTATAGCAGTGCTGAATATAAAAACACCAGCATTTAAAGAAAAATGGTCAATCATTCAGGTGTACGCGCCCACTGAACAAGCTGACCAGGAATCAATAGAAAATTTCTACCTTGACCTAATTCAAACTATTGAACATCATACTCTATAAAAAAATGATAATGATGGGAGATTTCAATGCCCAGATTGGGGACAGGCAGATAGGAGAAAATTTTATACTAGGACAATACACATACGGGAAAAGAAGTAAAAATGGTGAATGTCTAATTAACTTTGCACTACAACACAAGCTATCCGTCTAAACAGCAAGTTCAAGAAAAAGAAAAGTAGAAAATGGACGTGGGTTTCGCCAGACGGGAGATATAAAAAATAAATTAACTTCATACTCTCCAATCAACCCAGCTACTTCAGCGACTGCAATATTGTCAGCAAACTAAACTTCAACACAAATCATATAATGGTTGGAGGAGCTCTTAATCTGCAAAAACCAAAGCAGCCAAGGCACAAACCTTTACTGGACAAAGCCTGGACAACAAGTCTATTAACAAGGAGCAAATGATCAAAATCACCACCGAACTACAGAACAAACACCTGGATTATGAAACCTTGCCCCCAACCTATGATACCCGACAAAAATATGACTGGGCAGAAAACATTAAAGACCTACTAATTACTATTTACTTACACAAAAAAAACCAGCACTCCTGATGAAACCGATCCAAAGCTAGACAATGAAATTGAAGTGCCGCTCATCCTAGTAAGGGAGGTTGAACTACCCAGAAAAAAGACAAAGCCCTGGGCCCCAATGAAATAAGGAATGAAATCCTACAATATGCCAAGGATCAAGTGGCCCCCCTCCTGTCCAAGATCTTCAACGACATTCTGATTTAAGAATATATATCAGAGCAGTGGAAGACATCAGACATAATACTTCTGTACAGGAAGGGAGATCCTCAAAACATTGGTGATACACCGATATCTGACATTGACGGTGTCGAGTCACTTGTGACAAGTCTTGAAATTATTGAATAATTATTACAACAATTATTTAGCATTCCGATTAATTACGCTTACCTTTTTGTTTTTTAAGTCGGTTAAAAATGCCTCGCAAGAAAAAAGATGGTTAATTTTCATAGAAAACTGACCATTCAGATATAGAAGATAGAGATACAACTTACTTTTGCAAGAAATGTGAAATTAATTAATTGCTCTTAAAGTTTATTTATGTGTATGTCGTTTTCTTCTTAATTCACATTCTTAAAATTACACAACGGTTGTACGTCATTTTTATCGATATCAAGTAATAAAATTAATTTAATTTGTCCTCGCACTATTAAACGTCAGTTCAGATTTGCCCCGTCAATCCGGTGTTTGCTTATAAGTATAAATATAAAAATAACATGGATGCAACTGCATTTCTTGTATTCATTAAAAATAAATGCATTAATACTATGGAGGTATTTACAACTTTGCAACACTCAGTCTTTTGATGTAGTGAGACCGTGATCTTTTCATTAGAGTATAGTCAATTAAAAATATCAAACAGAAATGTTTTGTTAATTTACTATTTAATTGTATAATTTAAATAGTAAGTTCTTATAGGATATTTATGTGTTGTTTTATTTTTAACAACAGGCATATCCATGGTTAGTTAGTATGTTTGACGTCAAAGTGACATAAATTGCTACCTGTCTGTGAGATTATGCACATTCCTTCGCATTATTTACAAAACAGTTAGAGTTCAATTCTGCCCATTCTAGCATTAAATGCGCATTTCAGGGAATTTTTCAGTTTTGAATTTACTGTAAAATGTAACTTTTCTCTTGCTGTATAAACATTGAGTAATAAAGATATTAGAGGTATAACTATAGCAGTCTATAGACTCAAACAAGGCTCTTGGAAATTTGTAACCGGCCAGTCTTATCATAATACTTATTATAAAACTGACCGAAAAAGTGGTGTACAAGGACTAATATATTATTACTTCGTAAAGATGGAGCCAAACAGGCACTACAAAGTAGGCCAGTTGTAGTGCCCGTTTGTCGGTGTCAAAACACAATTGTGACGCCTACGGCGATCAAGTTATGAGCAGCACTCCATAGCGTGAGGTGGTCACAAAATGTAAAAATGTTTTCTTAAAAATGCCTACTTTAATATTTTTTGAGACATAGATTTGAGAGATAGCTATTTCCTGTAGTCATTTTTCGACTACAGGAAATAGCTATCATTTTATTTAATTGTGACACCAAGTAAAATTCTCCCCCGTCGGCCAAATTGAGCAAACCAAGAAGGTTGTCGATGACAAATCACTGGCCAACTATAGAGTTTGTCTGGAAAGAGAAGTGTCATGGTTTATATGGGACCTCATACATACCACAACACTTTTTTCTGGACATACTCTAACTCAGTTGACACGAGTATACAACAGATGGCAGTTTTTTTCGAGTATGATGGAGGTAATTGTCGTAATGTGGCGAACTGAACTTTACTATTGAAATCTCTGAGTATGAGTAGTTCTTACAGTACTATTGTGGGGCCATTTTTTTGGGCTGTATCCCGTTCTTTATTACATATCGTTGACCGCATGGTGACCCTCCATGCAATAACGTAAAAAGCGCACAAGTCTAAACACAATTCACCTTTACATTATGTGGGAGTCAAAATGGCAACTTAATAATTAAAACGTTTATAACATGTAAAATAACTTACCGACTTTCTTCCTCTCATTTATTTATGAACCCTATCATGAGATCATGGCGCGTCTTGCATTCGTGAGCCACACTTGCACACGTGCAGCGATCTATTTCCCAGGAAACCAATGCTATTTATTTTAACAAATACTGGCATGAAATGTTTATCAATTCGTGTAGCATTACACAGTCCCTTTCATATTGACTCAGTTATCATTTATTTATATGTAAAGTGAATCTTACTCATAATATTCTTCGAATTTCTTCTTTCTTTATCCACTACTTCCCAATTATTCCCAAATAATCAAATATTATGAGTTTATGGATGGTTTATGGTAATAAGAGGAAGTCACAGATTTCCATTTTAGGTCTGTGGAGATAGTACTGTACATGATGTCTATCTAGACTAAAACGGGTATTACACGTTGCAATTTGTAAGGCCCAATCAGTTGTGTACCCTGCCTCTCCCTTCCCTCCTTCAGTTCCCTAAGGGCCCTACCTCTTATTACACCTCCCAACCTGACAGATTGGGCCCTAAAAAATGGTTATGTCTAATACCGGTTTAAGACTATTTATGATGTTGATGGTGTTATCGTAAGAACTATTATATAATCTGTGGTGTTATGTAGGATCAAAGTAAGAGTACGAAATCTCTGAAGAGTACAGTAGTAGAATAAACGGTCTACAGACGTAAGCAACTAGTCAAACGATTAGAACGAGATGGAACTATAGTTAGAATTAGAAGTCTCCTGTCAAAATGCAAGATGGTCGTGTTGATTTGATCAATCGAGCGCATTCAACATTCAATCTGCAACTTGATATGAGCTTTACGTTTTACGAAATTTGTGTAAGTATATCAAGAAATAAATAATTTTGTTTATTTACAAATTTTATTCGTAAAATTCTAAAGAATATAATTTTATTATACTTTCGAATGCCTTCCCTAACACTACATTTATAAATATCAGATATAATTGTTGCAATATGAAGGTTCGAGAAACTCAAACAGGTATTAGACATTGCAATTTATAGAGCCCAACCTGGCAGGTGTGGGAGGTGTAATTAGAGTTAGGGCCCTTAGGGACCTGAAGGGGTTAGGGAGAGAGAGGCAGGGTCAAAGAATATAATAAACTCACTGGCAGGGTACACAACACATTGCGCCCTACAAATTGCTATGTCTAAAACCGGTTTTAATCAATGAGGAGCCACACTAAAAGGTCGGGGCAGATGTCGCTACTGGGAACTGTACCTTGTTTACGTTCTGTGTAAAGTGTCATTGTGAGGAAATCTGATTTAATTCTTGCTGTATAAGAATAAAATGTTCGGTTTCATGACCGTACGTGAGTGAACTGCAAGCTGAGCTACGAAGGACGAATGCATCGGTGGCAGAAAAAAGGCTGATCTAATACAAAGGTAAACACTAACAATATTTGAGATTATGTTCTGCATTAATTTCGGAGGGACTGTACTTAGCCATTGATTTATACAAAAAGGGAGATATGGTACCAGGCGCTCGATTGTGTGCCATCAAATATAGGTTCCGGAACCTATATTGAATTAGTCGTGTGGCAGTCGTATATTATGAGCCTTGAACTCGATGACAGCTAATGTACAGTCGAGCCTTAATTTCAATTATCAAAGCTCACGTGCTATTTTTATTTTAGATAAGGCTGGATATCCAGGAGGACCGTTCATATGCGTGCTCATCTTCTGATAGTTACAGGGATATAAACGCGGAATCGCCGATTCTCAACATAGCAAGCATGAAATATAAAATTATTTTCAAAGGTATGTTTTTGTGGTAACTCGCAACCTGTGCCGCTTGGCCTGCATGTCAATCTCGCCGGGCCACAGCGACTGCGACACTCGCTATATGCCCGCTTTAGAAACATTTTGGTTATGATTTAAATGATATATGTATTGTAATGCGTTTATAATGTTTATTACGATATAATGTCTGCATTTTTTTTACAGATAAGCAAAGGGATAACTTCTATGTGAGTCTCATCATCTTATCTTTATCTGACGGTACATTTACGTGTTTGCGTGGACAGTGTAAAGCCAATATGAAGAGTGTAATGTAATTTACAGTCGTGGCCAGATAATTAAGGACAAGATTATTTTTGCCATACAACTGCATACAAATATGACATTTTAAATTTGATAAAAATATAAAATTTGCTTATGCTATTTATCTTGTTTAAACACGGATACGTCAGTATTTTTTAAAATATAAATAGCATAAGCAAATTTTATATTTTTATCAAATTTAAAATGTCATATTTGTATGCAGTTGTATGGTAAAAGTAATCTTGTTCTTAATTATCTGGCCACGACTGTATGTTGTGGAGCTCAATAGTCACTAGAGCTGTGTCTCACGGCAAAATACGGCAATTGTCATACAAATGTATCAAACAACTTTTGGATTGGACGTGCAGAAATGCAGAATGTTAATTTCTAAAAAATATCCATTTCTTGTCGCCTCACCAGATGGGTTGCTAAGTGAGGATACTGTTATTGAGGAGAAGGATCCTGCATATGCTGCAAGGTACTGCTTAAGAAACTAGTAAAATGAAGTAACATTATCATCATACCTAGAAAATAGAAATGGATATTTAAAACCAGAGCCGGAATAGCCTTTAGGTAGAGTAGGCAACTGCCTAGGGGCCCCACATCGATCCGGGGCCCGGCATGCACAGAAAAAAATAACATTTTCATTTTTTTAACATAGACTGAAATTAAATTGAAAAAAATTATTGATGATTGAACAAGTTACTTTGCCAAAGACATTAAGATGATGGAGAAGGTCCAACGAAGTTTTACGAAACTGCCAAGGCAACATAAAAACAAGCCATATGAAGAGATACTGAAGGAACTAAAGCTCACTACTCTAAAGCACCGCAGAGAATGTGGAGACTTAATAGAGACGTACAAAATATTATCTGGACACTATGACCTCAAGGATTTTCAAGAGATGTTCATGCGCAACAACAAAACCCGTCTGAGAGGTCATCACTTAAAACTAGAAAGAGATAGGTCCCACAGTAACCCATAAGTGAGGGCTTGGAACAAACTCCCAAAAGACGTGATTACGGCACAAAACGTGAACCAGTTCAAAAATAAATTAGACAAGCATACATTACTCGTTAATGATAACTATCGTAATGACCACTGGATACAGGCAATATCAGTTGTCATAACTGCCTGCCTGCTTAGTAAATAATAATAATAATAAGTACTGCACAAATTCACCGAAATTTCCGCACAGCTAAAGGCACTATCATATGAGGATAGACTAAAAAAGCTAGGCCTAACAACACTGCAAAAGAGGCGCCAACGAGAAGACATGATTGAGACTTTTAAAATCCTAAACGGCTATTACGACTGTCCAGAACTGACCGAATTGTAAATACTTGGAACAAATTACCCTCCCAAGTTGTGAAGTCCAACAGTGTTAAGCAGTTTAAAAATAGACTCGACAAATTATCTAAAGCTTTGAATTAGTGCTAGTGAACTATGATTTAGACTTATCAGGCCGAGCTGACTGTCTAAAACGATATTTATAATAATAATAAATATACATATCGGATAGGGAACCCGCGTGTGCACAGAGGTAAATGAAAATTATTCATGGAGTAAAATATTAATTGGAGACTTTATATCTAGCATATATTAGTTAGGGGTCCCGCGCGCGCACAGATGACATTGGAAATGTTTCATAGTGCGAAAACCTTATTTTAGGGGCAGGTTATAATGCAGAAAGGAAAGGGTGAATTTATGTTTAAATTAATTAAGCTTGTAGAAAATGTAAACGATTCACCACTTTTGAGTCCGTTTTAAGATCACTTGTTTCTGAGAAAAATGCATTTGAAGTTCGAAATTTCCTTACAAATATAAACCTATAAGAGTGTTGAAAGACAAATAAAAATGTTTATTTTTACTTCCGTCGTTAACGAAATTTTCTTTGCAATAAGTTTATAAGAAAATGTTATGACTGCGTTAAATTTTACCACAGTGTCACGGTGTTATGTGAATAAAGGTTTATTTTAAATACATTTATTCTTTAAGTATGGCGTCCTTATCCTTAAGCCGCCGGACAAAAACTAGACTAGCAAGAGGAATTGACAGTGTGAGGGATCACTAAGGAAATTGCTCTTTAAGCATTTTTTTGGTTTTTTTTTTTACTTTTATGTTGGCGTGGTTAACATACATACTTCATATCAAATTTCAGCTTTCTAGTACAGACGATCACTGAGCTAAATTAGGGCACGTTGACTTCGAAGTCAGAATAGTAAATACATGGCATTTTTACAACAATTAGCCATATTGAGAGAGGTGATTAGATTTCGGTAGCCCATATAGTCGGCGGTGTACACTTATTTATACGGAAAATGATGATGATGGAATTTCCATTTGCAGAACTAATCCTTTAGGCTCTAAGAATAATTTAAGAAGGGGAGCCAATCAAATTTCTGATGCAAATTTTTGACGAAGTGGGGGGTGCCCCCCATAATTAATTAAAAATAAAATAGAGCTATATAGTCAAGTTTGATATTATTTTCGTATAAATCAAGGATGCCGAATTCATTTTTGGTATTTTATTTGTACCTTTCCATATAAGAAAACTGAGAAAACATAAAAAATATGAAACCAATGTTTGATTTTTTTTTTAATAAATGCCTATATTTTTTTATTTATGGTCGTAACGAATATAAAGGGTTATAAAAAGTATATAAATCCTATATTGGTTATAATATCTTCAACGAAAAAAAAAATATTAATAGGCCTGTTATCAACCACAATGTAGGAAAAACGATATGGTTTGAGCTCTAATGCTTGCCTAATTATATCTTTTACAACTAAATGGACGTCAACCATTTTAAACGCTATTATTTACCTTGCCTTAGTATGCTTGTTATAATCCGTAAGTGACATAAAGAGATCGTTTAGATGATACCGGAACCGGTTACCAATAAAGAGGTATTAGATCGAGTGAGTATATGGTAGGGTTGTTTTTAAAAACTATCAATTTAGTAAGCACATCATTGCGTTACCCAAAGGTAAGCGCTTGTCGGGTACGGATTGGAGGAGGAGAGCAGAAGATCGAGCACAGTGGCGTGCCATAGGAGAGGCCTATGTCCAGCAGTGGACTGATACCGGCTGCTACTGCTGCTGCTAATAATGATAATGTAGCGCTTACCGAAATGCAAATCCAAAATGACGTTTACCTATGAAGCTAATTTCATCTCTATTGCTAAGACATAAGACAGGGACATAACATTGAATATAGAGTAACCATATAATTTTGTAACCAAATAATAGGGTTACCCTATCGAAAAGAGTTATCAAATAGAGGAGATCTCCGGTCCCTGTTATCTAGTGACATTTTCAAGTGAAAGGTACATCGTTGGGGATTATCAATAAGGGCTCGTTCATTTTTTTAGAGAGAAAACTTAAGTGGTACTAGTGGTAGCTATACATCTTCAACTGAGGACAGTCTGTTGGCGAATAGTGCGCTCTGAAATAAAAATAACAATTTTGTGTTATACCTACTTAGACAAACTTATCTGAAAATTTGTTAATTTATTATAACTAATATTTACATAACTAAATGCAAGTCTGCATATCTACATGCTTCATTCCACTTCTCTATAATTTTGTGGTTGAAATTTTACCCTCGTCCTGTTGACAAATTGATCCGATATGTGGTGCACACCTTAAGTTCTGATGACAATTACATTTTAATAGATTCAGTACCATTGTAAATCCAAGATGGCTGCCGCTACAAAATTACATATTTCTTAACAACGCCCTCAATCAAGTATAAAATGAAAGGGATTTACTAGTAGAACACAGTGTATTGCAGATCATAAAGTAAGCTGAGTTTAGACAGTTTTAGTAACATAACAACTTGAAAAGAAAATAAGTATTGTTTAGGTAAATTCACAATCATTTATTGAAAATAAACAATGCTATAGATAATGTACAAAAAGCTATAAAAATAATTCGGTAGGTACCAGTCATCACACCACTCTTCTCATCAATGTAGCTAGAGCATTGAAAAGACAAAAAATTAAAATCGTGGGGCGTATTTGACACTACATTTTTTTGCTAAAAAGGGGCCCCAAGAATTGCATTGCCTAGGGGCCCCGAAAGGAGTTAATCCGGCCCTGTTTAAAACTAAAAAAGCATCCCTATTATGCTCTAATACGTGAGTGTCAGTCATGGAACACTCGGTTGGAACGAAGTTATGTTATTTAATTTGTCAACATACTTGCTCATAACGAGCTATTTGTTAGATTTTTGTCGTTGTGTTTTATTAATTTAAACAAATAATATTTTAAGTGAATAAGAAGACAACTTTAGCGTTAATTTAACCTCTGGATTTATTTGAAAATATAATATTATTATAGGCAATAATTTGCCAGTGTAAGAGATTAATTCCAATGACATTCCGCAATAAAGGTTGAACACGCCAAAATTTGGGCATGTAAAAATAGCTATAGTTATTCGAAATATGGAGATATTCAAACTTTTTAAACGACAATTTTCTCACAAGGAACTGGGCTATAAAATGACGATTGTTTTATTTTCTTTTATGTATTCATTGGCAAAATGTCGAGCGTACAACATCAAAAACGTGAACGCATTCTGCACGAACATGTAAAAAATCCCATGTTAAGCTACAAAGATATCGCGAAAAGGCTGAAATATCCACAATCTATGGTTGGTCACGTATTAAAAACTTTCCGTGAACGCTTGACAATAGATAGAAAGCCAGGAAGTGGTGGGTTGCAGGGAGTTAAGAATAAGAAAAAGGAACAGAGTATTTTAAACATTTTTGCCTCAAATCATACGATTTCATCTCGTGATGTTGCTAAAAAAGTGAAAATATCTCAGTCTTTTGTCCAAAAAGTGAAACAGAGGGCAGGACTGAAGAGTTATAAAGCCCAGGCCGCACCAGATCTAGACTCGAAATAGAACTTATCCGTAAAGAAACGGTCGCGAAAACTCTATGAATATTTTCTTACAAAATTTGAATGCGCGGTGACGGACGACGAGACGTATATAAAAGCGGATTGTAAACAAATACCTGGTCAAGAGTTTCATACTAGCAAATCACGAACGGATGCTCCTGGAGATTGTTAATTAAAATAACCGGCCAAGAGCGTGTCTGGCCACGCTCAGTGTAGTGTTCCGTAGTTTTCCGTCCGTCACAGTAAGCGTCCCCACTTAAGAGTTAATAACACCGCCATGTAGGATATGATATGAGAGTTCCACGTACAGCGACATCTATCGGCAAATTAAGTAAACTATTGCGCGCGAGCTTAAAGTATGGAAGATGATTTTTATGGAATAATTCTTTATTGCGTGAACCGATTTTCACCGTTTTTACTTTATTTGAAAGCACGTCATTTCATTGTAATTTTGTAGAAATTACAGGTACAATAAACACCTGCTTATACGGTTAAATTACAAACTTAGTTCAGAAATTATTTTGTAATTTTTTTTCAAAAACTATTCATCCTATCAAGTTCAAAATAATTTTTCTAGAAAGTTTTTATAAAGTTCTACTTTTGAGATTTTTTTCATATTTTAAAACTTATGGTTCAAAAGTTAGAGGGGGGGGACGCATATTTTTTTTACTTCTGGAGCGATTATTTCCGAAAATATTTACATTATCGAAAAATGATTTTAGCAAACCCCTATTCATTTTTAAATACCTATCCAACAATATATCACACGTTAGGGTTCAAATGAAAAAAAAAATCACTCCCCACTTTACGTATAGGGGAGGTACCCTAATAAATAAAAAAAATCCACTTTTTATTTTACCACTTTGTCGGCGTGATTGATATACATATTAGTACCAAATTTCAGCTTTCTAGTGCTAACGGTCACTGAGATTATCCGCGGACGGACGGACGGACGGACGGGCAGACATGGCGAAACTATAAGGGTTCCTAGTTGACTACGGAACCCTAAAAACGAGGGAAATTTCCAAAAAAATACCTTCTTTGGCAGGCAATATGCAGCTGTGGTAAAATAAGTCGCACGTTTATCACCACCGGGACAATAAACGGCGATATTTATCGGAAATATTGTTTACAGAAGTGTTCGCTGCCTTTTATATTAGACAGCATGCCTCTCCACCGCTGTTTTGGCCAGATCTAGCCAGTTGCTAATACGCAAAATCAGTTATGTAATGGTACAACGCCTGTTAGCGTTTGGTGGTACCCAAAATATGCAATCCGCCAAATAGTCCAGAACTGCGGCCTGTTGAAGAGTACTGGAGTATTATGAAAGGAATTCTAAAAAAGAAAGGCGGAGAAGTAAAATCGGTCCCTCAGCTACAAAAAATACGGACCTGGGCGACAAAAATCTTTCCTAAAGAGAGGGTGCAAAGTCTTATGAGCCGTGTGCGTAGAAAATTCGATCTACGGCTTACTGTGTAAACATTAATTAGAATTAGAAATGTAATTTTAGAGTCCAATAAATTCGTCATTTAATGTGGTATTCATAATGTAGTTATTTATTTTCAAACTGGTTTAAAAACAAATTTTGTGTGCCTAAATTTTGGCGTGTTCAACCTTTAATATGGCGCATGATCATATATTTCAATATTCTTTATCAACCTCAGGTAGGTAGATAACAGCGAGTTCCCTCACCAAGCTTCGATAAACCCAAGCCAATGTCAGTTTCAAGTACTAGGATATCAGAATTAACCATATTTCATAGAATACTTGAAGTATTTTTTGCGAACCCTACATGACCATGATGTCAGGAAAGGAGTGGTTAACACGCGGATAATCGTTTTACTCGCGTTGATTCTTCATATTATTGTATCTCGCTCGCACAAAATATGGACACTTTAGAGAGAGAGATACAAGTAATTTGTAATTTAAATTGTTAAAAAATACATTTTAAACTTAATTATGGATAAAAATGGTTAATATTGGTAATTTTAAAGGTTAAGAACCGTTTTACAATAAAAAAACATGTAACACGGTGTGTTTTCCATTATTTTCATATGGACTGGGACTAGACGTGTGCGCCGCGCCGGCGTGGCGTAGCCGCGCCGTGGGACCCACGCCGCCGCCGCCGCCGCGGATTTCAAAATCCACGCCGTTGGCCAAAATTTCAGAATTCGGCAAAAATTAGCCAATGACAATTACCGATGAAGGAAAGTCAGTTGAAAATTTAACAACGTATATTGACGGATTAAACCATGAAAACATCTACACATTGAAATAGTTTGGGTTTGGCCAATTCCTTACCTTTCGGGAGATTAATAAATGAGTATGATTTAACCGCTCGCCTAACAAATATGAAGCCGATGGCCTTATTAATAAGATAATAAAACTGCCATCAAAATTGTACCACCAACTAAATTATCCTTAGAAAAGAAGTGTTTTCGGTGGCAGGATTGATCCTTAATACTGAACAGTATGGTTCTACCTACTGCGAGTCAAAAAAGGATCTTCATTATCACTAGTCGTTCCGTCAGAGCTGAGGATCATGTCTGTTGAAGACCAGGTTCCTCCATAGGCTTGTATCCCTCGCTAAGCGCATGGCTTCTTGCAGTTTTAATTGCATGGGTGCAGTGATTTGGGCACACCATCTTGCAGGGGGAGGGCCTCTTAGTTTTGTGCCTTCAACTTTTCCCGTTATGATAATCCTCCCCCGAGAAGCGTCGAGGTGTCCGAAGTATGTGGTCCTGGCACGTCGTAGACAACCAGCGTTTTATGCGTAGCTCCTCTAGTATGGACTGATTAGTACGCATCGCAGTCCAAGGTATCCGTAAAAGCCCTCGCCAACACCACATCTCGAACGCGTCGATACGGCTTTTCAGATCTGCCTTGATAGTCCAAGTTTCAGAACCGTATAGGAAAACTGGGAACACCAGGGTACGTATAAGTCTAACCTTAGTCTGCCTCTGTATGCCGTGGTCTCTCCAGATCCTATCTAACCGAGTCATAGCACCCTTCGCTATTTGAATCCTCCGGATGATTTCACGTTCACGCCATCGCTAGATAGAAGTGAGCCGGGGTAGGTGAAAGCGCTGACGCATTCTAGATCTTTCAGTGCTAGGCTTCGTGGAGGAGACTGTTTCCGGTGTACGAACATTAACTTGGTTTTGGCATGGTTGACGTAAAGTCTTAATTCGATGTTTTCCGCTTCTATTCGCCGGAACAAAAGACACATGTCCTCCTCATTGGAAGTCAAGAGCGTTGTGTTGTCAACATAGCGTAGGTTGCTCATCGTTTTGCCGCTAATTGATATGCTACAGTCCCAGTTCTCGGTGACCTTACGTAAGATGTATTCGCCGTAGATATTAATGAGCTTCGGAGACAATATACAGCCCTGTCTTACTCCTATTTCCTTGTACTGGTCCGACAAGATGTTCTCGAGTCTCTGGCAGTACTTTCGGCGTACAAGTTCTCAATAAGGTGAGCTAAATGAGCAGGGACACCCTTCTCCAAGAGCATGTACAGCATGTTTTTCCATCTAACACAGTCGAATGCTTTGGCGTAATCTATTAAGCATAGGACTAATGGCTTGTTCCATTCACGACATCTGTCGATGATCTAGCGCACGATGAAAATCTACTCCCGTGTCCCTCGACTAGACACAAAGCCAGCCTGCTCTGCAAGTATTTGCCGCTCCAGGAACTTTGTCAATCGCGAATTCATGATGTAAAGAAATACTTTACTGGCATGCGATATAATAGACTAAGTTCTATAGTTGTCACATTTTAACGTCGAGCCTTTTTTATGGAGAAGTATAACCATGGATTCAGTCCAGTCTCTCGGCCACTGGCCAGTTCTCCACACTTTGCAGCAAATCTGGTGTACCTTCGCCACCTAGATTCTTTAGGAGACTAGCGCATATACCATCAGTACCGGCGGCATTAACTTTCAGACGTCTGATAGCGTGTTCCACTTCGGAAATAAATATATCCGGCTCTAGTGGATGCACAGCGTCATTTCGCACTGAAAGATGTTCCGGAACTTCTCAATAGAATTGTTCCGAATAGTCTCTCCATCAAGCCAATACTTTTCCCAGGTCTGATAAAGTGTTTCCATCATTATCCGCTATCTGCTAGCTTCTAGGTTTGTAGTCGCGGGTGACAAGTTTGACTTTCTGGAACAAGTCTTTAGAATGGGCAGTTGCAGCATGGTTTTCGATTTCGTCACACAAAGCATGGATTGAATTATTCTTATCGCGTCTGCATGCCCTTTTCACGCAAGTTTGTAGCCTGGAATACTCCTTTCTTCGATGTCTGTGTTAAGGCCTTGTTTTTTGAGTGTCCTCTGTCGCTCAATAAGTTCCCAGGTAGCATCAGAAATCCAGGGTTTCCGTCTTGCTTAGCTTCCAGGAGTGTGGATGACTTCTTTCACTGTTTCGGACACAACCGCCTTGAAGCCATTCCAAGTTGTCTCTGTATCTTCAAAAGGATCCCTTATAACGTCCTTTATCTTGAGAGGCAACCTTCTGGGAAGCTCCCGCAAGACATTTCTTGGTAACTGACCTTGGTACATGCTTTAGATGTAATTGGCTTTAAAAGGATCTTAATTTATCACAATTATGAAAAACATCAACATAAAAGCGATTTCAGAAAAATAGGCAGAACTGAAGTGTACTAGAAAAAAACACCCTTAAATAAGCAAACGGCCTTATATATCGTTTTGTTCCTTATTCCTAAAAAGTTATTGATATTTAACATATTTTTAATGCGAAACGCAGCGAGTGCAGCCAAAAGTGACCTTGACGCCGGCGTGGCGCAGCCACGCCGCCAAAAATTACCGGCGCGCCGCCGCCGCGGATGGTTATGGCGGCACACACGTCTAACTGGGACTTAACGCTCAATGTTGACTCGTCGTCGTCTGCCACACGATTATATCAATATACAGGTTGTCCCATAAATAATGGATCACCCTGACACCGGAGGTAGGTTGACCCAAGAGGTACCCAACCAATATATCATGACCTCAGTAAAAGTTGGACGGTTTTCGAGATATTGCCAAATTTTTTTTTTTTTTAACTTGCCCTCTTTTTTTACATGTTACGTGCTATAATTTGCTTGGATAGCTTTTGTACTATTAATTTTTCATCTTTACTCTATCAGAAATACGTTGAAAATGTATGTAAAATGCGAATGAAACGCAATTAAATTGAAAATAAAATTTCAGCAATAACAATTATTTGGCTTTTAGTCATCTGCCATGATAAAGAAAATACTAGATCGTACATGAAATAACTACTTTAGAATGTTGCGTATGTTATGGCGATTTCAAAAAGGTACAATACCTGGTGATTAAAATTAATAAATTGCAATTCGTAACATCTTATCATTGCCCTATTAAACATTGAAAGTGGGAACCGAATTAGCCGCCACTTCTTCGTTGTATCGTACGGTACCACATCATTTGTCTGAAAGCTAACGGCATGTCTTCTAACAAAATAGGTACATCGTTTTCCAGGAATTGAAGATAGTTCTGTCCGTTTAGAATCGCTGGCAACTCAATTGGTTCTATTATGTGGCCGTTCAAAATCCCCGACCACAAATTGATATTGTGACCGATCTTCTCGTTGCTCGTGCGGATTTTCCAATTGCCAACTATGGATGTTGTGAAGGTATCCATCCCTTTTACAGGCCGATTCGTCGCTCCACAGAATTTTATTTAAAAAAATTGGATTTTCCTAATCATTGTACGACAAAAATCAACTCGCTTGTCGTGATCCTCCGGAAAAAGCGTTTGCACTCGCTGTATGTGGTATGGATGGTATTTGTGCCGTTTCAACACTCGTTGTACCGAAGATTTGGAAATACCGGTACGTCGTTCAATAATTCGCACGGAAGTTCCTGGCTCCAACCGTACTTCTTCTAAAATCTGGTCGTCGTCTACAATGCGTGGCCGTCCTACTGAGTGAGCCGTTCCTGGTAGTCTGCCCTCGCGGTAATCATTTGCCACTCGCAAAATCACTTTGTAATTCGTTGGATTACGATTGGGATAGCGGTCAGCGTATAATCTGGCAGCCAATCTTGCGTTGTACGTAACATTGCCCCGATCAGAAACATGCCGAGTTTCACCATAAATCAAGTGCATGTCTGCGTACTCCTGATGAGTGTACACGGGATTATTACGATTTGCCATTGTAGGAGGAAGTCGGAGTCCAATGGAAAGCCAAGTCAATTTATTTTAGTTAGGAACACAACAAGAACACAGGGAAGCAGAGAATATTGCACGAAACGTAATGTAACGAACTGACATTGGTAACAGAGTCACTGCTACAAATTAACTTTATCCCTTCCAGAAAAATAATAACGATAAGAAGACACAGACCTAGGGCATGTCGGGTTATCGCATTTCTTTTGTTCTTTTGATCCCCTAATGAGGGTACAAGTTACATTGGGCACTTAATCCTTTGTCAATTATCAGTCATTACCTAGCCGAGCTTGAAAAGGGAGATAAACAACACGTGCAATATTATTCAAACAATAAAAAAACCATGTAGCTAATAACAACAATCGGTGGGCGGTATTATTTCAAACCAATTGCGGCGACTTAAGACGCGTGCCTACCTCGATAACCTTGAGCATCCGGCGTTTGCGCACCCCCCGGCCCCGCTTCACCGCAGGTATATTTCGCGATTCACCGCTGCGAGTTATAAGTGCGGGCGATATAGTCCAAGCGTCTGACGCGGTTCGATCTTCTGTATGTTACGCGAATGAAATAAAAATGTTACGAATAGAATACATAGCGGTGATTTTTATTATATTTATTAATTACAATTTGTATATGAAATATTAAGTCTATGCAGTAGTAGTTGAAAGTAATTACTAATATTGAGTTGGTAAAAAATAGGATTGATCTAGATGATTTTAATTACCTAACTTATTATATATATTTATTATGTATTGATTAATTTACAAATAAGCCTAAAGTTTTCACCAGTCACTTACAGTAGAGGAAAAACAAAATACTTAAAAAACGTGAATTAATACTATTGGGATACATATCACGCATGTTTATAACTTTAGGTAAAGCAATGTGTTAATAATCATCATAATCATTTTTTTACAATAAATTGTAAACCAGAGATACAAAATGTACAGCTTCAACTTACCCCTAATATATAACAAAAAATAAAAACGAAATCAAAACGAAATACAAATGAAATAAAAATGAGATAAAAATGAGATGAAAATGAGATAAAAATGAGATAAAAATGAGATAAAAATGAATCAAAAATGAAATACAAATAAAATAAAAATGAAAGAAAAATACGTGAGTGTCGTGGAACACTCGGTTGGAAGGTTGGAACGAAGTCATTTTATTTAATTTTATTTAACTTTTGACTTTTTGGCTGTTGACTTTTTTATCATTTTGAGTTTTTTTTTTTACTTTTTGACTCTTTTATCATTTTGAGTTTTTTATTTTTACTTTTTGACTCTTTTATCATTTTGAGTTTTTTATTTTTTGACTTTTTTATCATTTTGAGTTTTTTTTTTACTTTTTGACTTTTTTGACTTTTCACTTCACTTTATTCTATTCCATTATATTTTAGTTTATTTCACACATGTGTATGGCTTTGTGTCGCGTTTTCATGACGGTCTTGTGACTTTTTTTCGCCTAGCCCCCATCCGCGAATCGTCTGATAAGGAACTTCGTTCCAAAATGAAATAAAAATAAAACGGAAGACCGTCCGTCCGTATGTCACATCCATTTTACTCGGAAATAATAAAACTTTACTAAAGTACTAACTTTTGGTATAAGTTTCTTCTTATTTCATCAAAGGTACGGAACCCTCCATCGTGCGTATTCCGATGCGCACTTGGCCGGTTTAATTATTTATATTTTATATAAAAAGTGTAAAATTATTTTCATAACTCGTTAATCTTATAAAAATAAGCCCACAAGCGGTACTCTTTAATTAACTGTAATTAATTTTAAATACCAATAAAAATAAAAATCTTTAAAAAATATAGGATTTTTTATTATTATTATTTTGATTATACGTCGATCGAGTTCATTCACAACCTCCTGTAAATGTATGTTACGGCATTAAATGTGGTTTTATTTTAAGCTAGACCGCTATAATTGTAGGTACTTGGCGCATCGTTCGTTATCTCCAAGGTAAGCATAGGCTCCAAACAAAAAGTAGCATCGGTCTCTCGTACTATTATAAGGTCGCGTTGTGTACGCGATCGTGGCAGCGCAGCGCACAGCCTCCCCCTTCGAACGATAGAGTTACACTGAGGCTCGCGGCTCGCGTCGCGCATGGTTTTACTGCACCAAATCGCCCTAAAAAGGGTTTTTGTTAAACAAAATCTTTAAATTAAACAAAAACAAACAGTAATTTTGAAGATAAATATGTTGCCAATATTATATCGAAAGAACCGTGAAAATATCTTTTGTAGTTTAGGAGCAGAAACGACTTTTATGTTGAAAACGTCCTAATTTAAATATTTTATTTTGCCATGATAATTACTTTTTTTTCAAATATTTCAAACAATAATTATATTAATAACAAATCAATAGTTACTATATATTTTTTTCAGAATTGTTGATTTGATAGATTACGAGCCTTAGGCCGTTAAAAGTAACCATTTTACGTAATTTCAGATAGGCACGCGCCTTAACGGCTTTTTCATTTGATGAAGTTTATTAATAGGGCATTTACGATAATGTTATGGAATTCGGTCATGTATTATTTTTACCATCAAGTATTGTACCTTTTTGAAATCGCCATAACATACGCAACATTTTAAAGAAGTTATTTCATGTACGATCTAGTATTTTTTTATCATGGCAGATGACTTAAAGCCAAATAATTGTTATTGCTGAAATTTTATTTTCAAATTAATTGCGTTTCATTCGCATTTTACATAAATTTTCAACAAAATAGCACTAGTATTATAAAATTTAAGTATTTCTCATAGAGTAACGATGAAAAATTAATAGTACAAAAGCTATCCAAGCAAATTATAGCACTTAACATGTAAAAAAAGAGGGCAAGTTCGAAAAAAATAAAATTTGGCAATATCTCGAAAATCGTCCAACTTTTACTGAGGTCATGTTATGTTGGTTGGGTACCTCTTGGGTCGACCTACCTCCGGTGTCAGGGTGATCCATTATTTATGGGACACCCTGTAGGTGCCGGAACCTATATTTGATGGCACGCAATCGAGCGCCTGGTATCATATCCCCCTATTTGTATAAATCAATGGTTTTGATGAAACTTATAAAGGCTTGGCCTATAGGCCCTCCTTTACTTATTTTTTCCGAAATAATCATTTTTAAATGTAGCCATAAGCGGCTCGTATCTCTTGCCCTAACGTTTATTTTCTTAACGCATTTTGTAAATGCTTCCTGTATGTATATAGGTACTTTCGGAAATAAATGGGTTCCTCTATTTTTACATTTCTCCGCATAACATTGAGGCGGAGAGAAGTATGATGTATGTGATTTGACAGTTCTTATGTCAATGACTCAACGCTGGGTACGGTTTACAATGCGACACCTGGCGTGAGAAAATAGCAGTTTTGCTCCCAGATCTGGTGTACTGCGTGGTGGTGCTCCATATAGTACTGGAGCCCGCCTTACTGGAAATTTATCAAAAATCTTACCAATTTTCTTCCATATAGCGTTGTAGAGCCCATCTCGGAGATCATGAAAACATAAGTCTTAAAGGTATTATCAACGAGCTTACCTCTCCAAATCGTGACACATGATTTAGCCCACATCAAATAACCTCCTACATACCAATTGTAAGACCATCCTGGTGGGCGCATTTTAAGAAGATTTTAAGACCATTTTAAGAAATAGTCGATTTCATACAAAAATAGCTAACTACTATAAATTCGCTTAAAAATATATGTGATATGGGGTAGGTACAAGATAAATTCCATTCTCAAACAGTCTATACTTATGACAACACGTCGATACGTAAGCACTATACAGTGAGCAGCCTTTCGCTCGTCCTGCACGCCGCCGGGAACACATCACGCGCACAAGCAAGGAAACCACGACACACTCTTCACATAGAACTCACAAGAGCGCTCCAGCCTTCACCAGCGGACCACTTTACCGACCACTTGCGGAACTACACTTACTTTTTTTAACCTTCGTAGGTGTGATTCTAAGTGTCCTTTCCGCCTGCACTACATGTGTAGACGGCTTCTCTTTGGTGTGCATCCTTTGATGAACTCGTAGATGTTCTTTCCGCCTGCACTTGTAACCGCAGTTGCCACATTCAAATGGCTTGGCCCCAGTATGTATCATCTGGTGTCTTTGTAAGAGTTCTTTATTACTGCTTTTGTAATCATAGTAGCTACATTAAAAATGCTTCTCGCCAGTATGTATCATCTGGTGTCTTTGTAAGTGTGTTTTATTATTGCTTTTGTAATCACAGTAGCTACATTGCAAATGCTTCTCGCTAGTATGTATCATCTGGTGTCTTTGTAAGTGTGTTTTATTATTGCTTCTGTAATCACAGTAGCTACATTGCAAATGCTTCTCGCCAGTATGTGACATTTCGTGTCTTTGCCAGTTTGGCCTGTGACGAAACTCTTAGTTGCAATGACTACATTTGTATGGCTTCTCGCCGGTGTGTATCCTCTGATGAACTTGTAGACTTGTTTTCCGACTGCACCTGTAGTCGCAGTTGCTACATTTAAATGGCTTGTATCATCTGATGTCTTTGTAAGCCTGATTTGTGACTGAATTTGTATTCGCAGTTGCTACATTTAAATGGCTTGGTCCCAGTATGTAACATCTGATGTCTATGTAAGTCAAATTTCCGAGTGCATCTAAAGTCGCAGTGGTTACATTGAAAATTCTTCTCGCCAGTATGTGTCCTCTCGTGCGCTCGCAGATTACTCCTGGACTTGTAGTTGCAATTACTACTTTTTTCGGGCACCTCGCCAGTGTGCATATTTTGGTGCCTTCGTAAGTCTTTTTTCTGCCGACACTTGAAGTCGCAATTGCTACACTTAAAATGCTGATCTCTATTATGTATTATTTGATGTTTGTGTAAATCACTTTTATCTGGACTTGTACAACAAAATATATTCATTACAGTGTGACTCTTTAAATGAGTCACTAAACTTTTCTTGTAAACGGTTGTGTACTCACATTAAGCACACATGAAATTCGTAACACCGTGTTCGGTTTTCTCGTGCTCTACTACGAGCAATTTGGTTTTAAATGCAGACGTACAAAAATCATAGGCAAATTGTTTTGTTTGGGTGGACAAGTGGGTGTGTTGTATGTGCTCCCTTATAATAGTTTTGTTTCTAAAACGTTTGCCACAGTGTTCACAAGTGTATTGTTTGTTCTGACTGTGAACAGTCACATCGCCGCGGAGGCGCTCGAGCACTACGGAACAAGCCATCGCGAGCTGTTCTCTGGTGCGGGCGGCTCCACCGTCCGTATACACGGGAACAAATATTAACAAGTTAGGTTTAAAACTCGAAAATGCTTTTACCTATCATTTTGAAATACGTTATCGTTTAAAGTATTTTTTACGCTTCTTTATATAATATTTGGAATGTAAACGTAAAAGCATACAATTTCAGCAATTTCATATAAACTACATTTGTATCTGAGTTCCTGGTGTGAATGTAAAAATGTATGCAGTTATATATTTAAGTATTTCTATCAATGTGTAATACGCAAAGTACAGTCGGGGTGCGGCGTCAAAGATATACTTTTGAGTTACATTACACGGGAGTAAGGTGTATACATAACTTCGACGTCGACGTACAAGCTTTGCTTGGTTTGGGGAGGTTAACAGGTTAATCTGTTGTAATAGTAAGTAAGTAAAGACTTTATTGTGCACATCATAGTAGGTAAAAACAAACCCATCAAAAACATAAATGTGAAATGAGAGCCAAGTTCTTCGCCGACACAAGAATTGAGATCTATACGAGTGCCAAGTTCTGTGTAGGAAATCCTAAAAATTCAATTACAAGAACATGCAACATTCTAAAATAATTTTATACAATTTATTTATACAGCAGCTAAATTGTATATTTAAAACGCAAAGCGAGGTGTAAAGCTGTATCCCATCAAAAACATAAATGTGAAAGGCTGCCAAGTTCGATACTATGGGAATGCTTCGCCTATAAAAGAAGTGAGATCTGAATAAGTACCAAGTTCCATAAAAATACCTCAAATCATAAATAGTTATAGGAATGCACACATGATTTCCAGCAGTTTTTGAGGTACATTTTGAATAAGTATCACGTTACATAGAAATACCTAAAATTATAATAGTCAGAGAAACGCACACCGGTTTTTTTAGCAGTTTCCTGATAACATTTATTATTTTCAGTAAGCAAGTTTTAACACACCACACACCTTTTCAATGCAATGAAACCTTTGGACTGCAATGTGTCAAGTATATAATTTTCTATTAAAACTTGCCAAGTTACATCATATAATTCCATCTTAGAGTATATATGATTTCCATGTTCTTGAATCTGCGATTTTATTAGTTGTAAAATTAGAAATTATTTAGACTATGCGAGAAAAAATAGTCTTTTCATTTTTGTTTGACTGATTTAGCGCATCTAGTGTACCTAGTGACCTGCTTTGCACTTCGTAAATCGTGGGCTCGGTTCCCGCAACAGACACACACAGAGTGGTGAACAATTTTATTGTTCTTGTCTTTAAGACAAACATGTATTGTCTTAAATTGGTATGTATCTAAATTTAAATAAGTCTTATCTCATTTCCACTCCATACCTACTTATAGTAGAACAAAATTACACATTCGTTGTTTTCGAAACTGACTCACACTTGGCCGTTTTCAGATTTTTACTTTATTTCGACCTAAAGACAAACCTTCGAGCCAAATTTCAGGTCGGTACGACCATTGGAAGATAGACCCATTTAGTTCATTATGACTTCATAGTAGAACAAAGTTACACCTTCGCTATTTTTAAAACTGACTCACACTTGGCCGTTTTCAGATTTTTCCCTTTACTTTGACCTTAAGACCTATCTCCATGCCAAATTTCAAGTCAGTACGACCATTGGAAGTGGTCTAGGTTTTTGATGAGTCAGTGAGTCAGTGAGTGAGTGTATAGTAAAAATAGCGATTTTCTGACGTCAATATCTCAAGAACTGCTATAGGTAGAATAATGAAATTTTGTATTCTAGACAATTAAGGGGATGTCAACAGACACTCGAAATTTCATATGCGTAGATAAAATATGTTTTGAGTTATAGGGTGGTCGAAATTGGCCCGAAATGGTTCGTGTAATATAACCCACGGCCGGTGTGTCGCTTTTTTTTGCTCGAACTTGGCGGACACACTGCCGTGTGTCTAGATTTCTGGCAGTGTTGGCCGAACGTTAGTGTAATTGAAAATTAAAAATTAAAGATTGAAACACGTTAGTTAAAATTGAACACTAATACAATTAGATTTCAGTTAGAATTAAAGTTAATTGTAACTAACGTGTTAATCCTTTGCGAATAACTAATAATTGAAGATATTTAATTTTTAGTCTTTCTCAAAAATTGAACCCATTAATATAATTTTTAGTGTAGATTGAATAGATAATTTTTTTTTCGCGGGTAGGTGTCTAAATAACAACACCTGATTTCTGTCACTGAAATACATTTAATTATGATAAATAGTTATTATACATATTTTGTGGAATTTTCACCGTAAATCACTAAATTGCTAACTAATTGACCTCATATTGTGTGGATTGCTGTGATAAATGACTACAGGGTAAAATTTTTGCACTGACCTGCCATTCGACCTTTGCACCCTGACATTTTGAATTGACACTCACTAATCAACAACAAAAATTATGGACACTTTAACAACCATCCTGGAGACACAGAAGACCCTCGAGGCCTCCTGCAATAAGCGGTTCCTGGAGTTTGATGTAAAATTAAAAACTGCTTCGCCACAAAATCATCCCACAATAAGCAGCCTTAACAAAGAGGTAAGCAGCTTTAAGGAACAAATGTCCGCCATGCTTGAGCTCCTCCGGCAGCAAATTCTAAGCATACTCCGCACTTTAGACGCCATGGAGACACGCCATCGCAGGAAGAACTTGCTGCTCTCCGGGGTCCCAGAGGCTGCGAATGAGGATGTCGCAGGAACAGTTGCCTCTATTTGCCAGGATAATCTTCACTTGCCCGAAGTCACCCGCGCCTCAATTTCTGTGTGTCACAGGCTTGGATCTGGGACTAAAGGCAGACCCCGAGCCATCTTGGTCCGCTTCACTAGTTTAGCGACAAAAAATGCAGTCTGGGCGAAGAAAACGGCGCTCAAGGGAACACCTTTTGTTGTCTCGGAGTTTCTCACAAAGCAGCGTCAGACTGTGTTTGTGGATGCTCGCAAGCACTTCGGGATGCGTCGTGTCTGGACCAGAGATGGCACAATCCACATCAAGTTGGCCTGCGGAAAGAAGGAGCGGCTGTCTACTGCTGAGGAGCTTCAAGTATTGATTGATAAGCACCCCAGCAACTTGGACCGTGCAGCCGCCGCTGCCAACGAGCCTGCGCCTGCGCATCCCGGAGCCTCCGTGCCTGCGCCGATGTCCGGCGCACCTGCTACAGCTGCTACGGTGGACAAACGGGCGAAGCGTGGGTGCTAATGCAAGAGCTGAGTCTGCTCTCATTTTGTTTTCTCGCCTCTCTTAGCTGTATTATCAAACGACATTACGCAATTTCCTTGTCTCGTTCAGAAACTTGCCCTCTTTTATTATCCACGGTACTTTTTTATTTTTGTGTAAAGTTTACTTATTTATTTTTTTTAGTCTACCGTCTTGTATTGTTCTGTAAGTATTTTTCACAATTTTTGACGTACGTATACGTAGATGAACAAGCGAGCGCGCAATTTGTTATCTGTCACCTGTCACTTCATTGACACTGACGTGACGTTAGTAATGTCAACTAGCTGTGCGTTTCGTTATTGCTCATTGTAATGTTAGCCTGACAACTTTTAATTTAGCAATTTCTTTTTTTATATAGTTTTATATTGTTCAAAAAATTTTTGTATACAAGGTTCTATACTTTTAATATGTTTTAACTGTTCTCTTTTTATCTTTTGTTTGTGTAAACGGTCGACTGGTGGGTTAAATTGAAAATAATTTAGTCGATTGCCATTTTTATATTTTATTTAGATATATAATATATATTTATCTTATATTTGTACCTTGTGAACTGTTATGTCCGATGATGGATCGTTTCATTCAGCTTGCGACTTGTCTGCTTCCTTTCACTCCTTCAATAGCTCAATGTCGGAGCCTGACACTCTCGGTAGTTGCCTAGGACGCACTTTTGAAACTGCTACGAAACACTTTAACACTTGTCATATCAACGCACAAAGTATCCCTAGCCACTACAACGACTTTCTTGACTCTTTTTCTTCATGCAATGTCCACGCTATTTTCATTTCGGAAACCTGGCTCAAACCTACCCTCGATTCAACTTCTTTTAGCATACCCGGCTTTGTATTAGTGCGGAATGACCGCATAGGTAAGCGAGGCGGTGGTGTTGCCATATACCTCCGCGGCAATATCCCTTTTAAAATTATCTCTTCTTCTCCATCTCCGTATTCGGGAACTATGGAGTATTTAGTCATTGAGGTTAATATTGGAGGTACAAAGGCTGCACTCAGTGTAGTGTATTGTCCACCTAATGTTGACTACTTCAAGGATCTCGAAACTGTTCTCTCGCCTCTTAGCGCCGATTACGAACATCAAATAATCATGGGCGATTTTAACACTGACCTTTTAAAGAATAACATCAGGACGAAAAAACTTAATGTCGTTGTTGAGTCGGCCGATCTCTCTGTTCTTCCTCTTATGCCCACTCATCATAACATTGACTCGCCCGACTCCTGGTTGGACCTTATCGTTGTCTCCTCTGTGGATCGCGTAAACATGGTTGGCCAACTCCCCGCTCCTGGTTTTTCTCACCATGATCTCGTATTTTTAAGTTATCGTCTTCGCCCTCCAAAGCAGCAGCGTCTTACGATACAACTCCGCAGTTTCGTTCGGCTAGATATTCAGGCCTTACAAAGAGACGCGCGCGCTGTTGATTGGTCGTCGACATTGCAAGCTCTGACGGTGGATGAGGCAGTGGCGGCCCTTAACTCTTCGGTCCTTCAGCTCTTTGACAAGCATGCGCCTGTCCGCACAGTAAGGCTGAAGCGGCCTCCGGCGCCGTGGATCACGCGTGGAGTCCGTATGGCGATGACAAAGCGGGATCGAGCTTTTCGTAAATTTAAGCACGACCGTTGCGAGGAGAATTGGCGCCTCTTTAAGGCTGCCAGAAACAAGTGTAACCACATGGTAAGAGCTGCCAAACGTAAATACTTCCATGACAGCATCGCCGTGGCCTCTCCAGCTGAGACATGGAAGTTTCTCAAATCTATTGGTGTAGTTAAGTCTTCAATTAAGACAGCATCTTCCGTTTTTTCTGTAAATGACTTAAATTATCACTTTGCTAAGCCCTCTTCTTTAGATACCACCACTAAACTTCTCAGTATTGCTGAAATTTGTGCCATGCCTTGTTTATGCTCTAACTCCTTTTCTCTTACCCCAGCCACAGATGACGAGATAAGGAAAGCAATAACTTCTGTCAAATCTAATGCTGTTGGCCATGACGAGTTAAGTAGAACGATGATTATTTACATTATAGATTGTATTCTCCCAGTTATAACACATGTTATTAACTTTTCAATGTCTTCTGGGGTTTTTCCGTCATTGTGGCGTCATGCCTATGTCATTCCACTACCTAAAGTTTCTAATCCCAGTGCACTTAAAGACTTTCGACCCATTTCTATCCTCCCCTTTCTTTCAAAAATACTAGAAGCAATAGTCCATAAACAATTATCTTCACACGTTTATTCCAATCAATTGCTTTCTCCTTTTCAGTCTGGTTTCCGTCGTGGCCACAGCACGTCCACCGCTTTGCTAAAAGTGGTCGACGACGTAAGGCTCGGTATGGACTCGACGTTGTTGACGGTGTTGGTGCTCATCGATTTCTCGAATGCATTCAATGCTGTTAACCATGACTTGTTACTTGCCACTCTCAGACACTTCAATATCTCGGCATCTGCGGCTGGATGGTTTGCCTCCTATCTTCAGGACCGCCGTCAGTTGGTTCGTGCTGATCGTACTTCTTCTGACTGGTGCGATCTTACTTCTGGGGTCCCACAGGGCGGGATTCTCTCACCTCTTCTGTTCTCCCTTTTTATTAATCTTATCACCTCTAAACTAAAATGCTCCTACCATATGTATGCTGATGATTTACAGCTTTATACCCAAGCGAGTGCCAAGGATCTGGATCAGGCAATCGCTGAAATTAACTCAGACCTAAACCGTATTTCCACTTGGTCACGCTGCTTTGGTATCACGGCCAACCCTACGAAATGCCAGGCCATTTTGCTTGGTAGCACCCGTCTACTTTCTTTAATAGACACTGCTGAAGTGGCGCCAATCCTCTACGAACAGGAAGTGATACCTCTAGTATCGCAAGTGAAGAACCTGGGGCTAATTATTGACAGCGGGCTTACATGGGAACCTCAGGTGGCCGACGTTTCTCGTAGAGTAACTAATACTTTAAGAGCACTCTATCGTTTTAAACATTTTCTCCCAGTCAGCACTAAAATTCTCCTTGTCCAATCTCTTGTCCTGCCTGTCCTTGATTATGCTGATGTCTGTTACACCAATCTCACCCAAGACTCATTGAACAAGTTTGACCGGTTACTTAATAACTGCATACGCTTCGTGTTCGGTCTCCGTAAGTATGACCATGTTTCCAATTTCCGCAGAAAACTTAATTGGCTTCCGATCCGAGAACGTAGGTCACTTCGTATTCTCTGCACTCTGTATTCCATATTGTTTGACCCGTCCGCTCCAAATTATCTTCGATCGAAATTTAAATTTGTTTCCCCACGCCCCGGCACACATCTTCGTTCTTCTCGTTTTCTAAAGCTCATTGACAATGTGCCCCGACATGGTACTGGTTTTATGTCTAATTCTTTCACCATTCAGGCAATCCGACTTTGGAATGTTCTGCCGCTCTCTCTCAGGCAAGCTCAGACTAAATTCACTTTCAAGCGCTTGTTGCGCAAGCATTTCCTTGACAAGCTTTCTTCATCGTCCTCCTAATGGTTCACACAAGGTATATAAAATATATGTATGTATGTTTATTATTATATGTATTTGTGTAAGTTTATGAATATAGCTTATATGTATCTATTGTTAGTTTTTTTTTTTTCTCTTTTAATTCTGTCATATTTAATGGACCCTGCACCTACTTAACCTTTCTGTTTAGCCCATTGGTTGACTGGTAGAGAATGCCTTATGGCATTAAGGCCGCCTTTTGTACCATCTTGTATTGTGCAATAAAGATTAAATAAATAAATAAATAATTGACATTAATAATTAACCTAACTAAACGCGGATTTAGGTAAAGCTACGTGGTTTTGATTTTGACTCCGGACTCGGGGGCTTGTATTAATAAGCAATGAGACCGGTATCCTAAGATGGAGGTCATGCTGGACCCTGGGGATCCCTACTGGATCTCGGGTTTGGCGCATCATAGACTCATGCTGTTTGGGCTCATTCGACTTGTACTGATGAGCAGATGGTACCGGTATCAAAATCTGGAGCTCATGCTGGACCCTGGGGATCCCTACTGGATCTCTGGTTTGGCGCATCATAGACTCATGCTGTTTGGGCTCATTCGACTTGTACTTATGAGCAGATGGTACCGGTATCAAAATCTGGAGCTCATGCTGGACCCTGGGGATCCCTACTGGATCTCGGGTTTGGCGCATCATAGACTCATGCTGTTTGGGCTCATTCGACTTGTACTGATAAGCAGATGGTACCGGTATCAAAATCTGGAGCTCATGCTGGACCCTGAGGATCCCTACTGGATCTCGGGTTTGGCGCATCATAGACTCATGCTGTTTGGGCTCATTCGACTTGTACTGATGAGCAGATTTTTTTTTATACCACGACGGTGGCAAACATGCATACGGCCCGCCTGATGGTAAGCAGCTACCGTAACCTATGGACGCCTGCAACTCCAAAGGAGTCACATGCGCGTTGCCGACCCTTTACAAAAAAGAGGATTCACTGTGTTGACAACTAAAGGAACAAGAAGGTCCCTCATCGTCAACACACTGGGTCCTCTTTGAGCTCTTTGGGAACCTTACGCACCAGCAGGAACCACAGATAAGGTAACCACTAGATAAGCCATACAAGGCGACTTGGGGTCACCACTCATTGGAGTAAAACGACTTATAAAGTAACTTTGATACCGGTACCAACTGCTCATCAGTACAAGCCGAATGAGCCCAAACAGCATGTGTCTATGATGCGCCAAACCCGAGATCCATTAGGGATCCCCAGGGTCCAGCATGAGCTCCAGATTTTGATACCGGTACCATCTGCTCATCAGTACAATTCGGATGAGCCCAAACAGCATGAGTCTATGATGCGCCAAACCCAAGATCCAGTGGGGATCCCCAGGGTCCAGCATGAGCTGCAGATTTTGATACCGGTACCATCTGCTCATCAGTACAAGTCGAATGAGCCCAAACAGTATGAGTCTATGTGGCGCTAAACCCGAGATCTAGTAGGGGTCCCCAGGGCCCAGCATGAGCTCCATCTTGTGATATTGGTCCCAACTTCCATACCCGAGATGCAGTTTTAACATTAATTATTAGTACAAGACAGGATTAATTTAGTTACACTAACGTTAATCTAATTGACTGTTAATCTTATTAAATTTTCAAGACGTTAGTGTAACTAACAGGTTAATTCTTATTGACGGTTAGTGTAATTAATGACGTCACGAAATCAATGCGAACTAACGTTAGTGTAATTGATTAGTTACGGAATTAATATTCAATCGTATTGATCAATTTTCAATTCTAATTGAAATTAACGTCCAACACTGATTTTTGGTATGTTATTTGGGTCCCATAGGAGAGTGTGAAACTGTACTTTGCAAGCAAAAACAAGTTGTGCTCCTGCTCCCTGAGTAATACGCAAAAAACTGCTATATTTTCGCACTTTTTAGTTTTTCCAGTTTCATTGCAAACTGTTAGTTTTTTGGAGCTAGTTGCTTAGTAATGAAGAATAAAGTTAATAAAATTAGAAACAATTTGAGCCCACTCACAGTACCGTAGGTGGATCGTTAATGAAATATGATCCTTGTGCAAAAATATTTTTTTTTTCTAAAATCTGGAGTTTTTGAGGTTTGTTATTTTGTTTATGTTTACAGCTTTATGTTGCTACAACTTTTTGAGCTAAGAAAAAAAATCAAAGTTAATTGTTAGCAGTGTTAGCACGTTAAATAATAGTAGTTTATGTAACTGTTACGTAATAAGGCCTGCTTACGTACAGTTGCATACACTGCTTTATCTACACTCATATTATATATATTAAATTAAGTGTTCGGAAACCATAGAATGACCGCCATTGCACCGCCATGGCCAACTTGATTGTGCCGGCGGTCGCGCGGGCGCGTGCCGTTGGTCAGGAAGGAGCACAGGATTTACATTATGTTATCAAATTCGATGTTCGGAATTTTAAACTCATAACGGATCAATATATGAGCATGTAAAGTTAAAATTACGTTACTGCCACTGATAAAAAGCTTATCATAGTAAAATCGGTTGTGGTAATGCTAGCCATTGCCTACCGTTTGTGAACACGTTTTAGAGGACTTACAGTGTGAGTGTAGATAAACCTTCATTTCAGCCCAAAACCGGGTCGATAAACCTTTTTATCTACACTCACATTGTAAGTCCTCTAAAACGTGTTCAAAAACGGTAGGCAATGGCTAGCATTACCACAACCGATTTTACTATGATAAGCTTTTTATGTGTGGCAGTAACGTAATTTTAACTTTACATGCTCAAGTATTGATGTGTTATGAGTTTTGATAACATAATTTACACCTGCACGCTCCCGCGCGGCCGCCGTCACGCGCCCGCGCGACCGCCGGCACAATCGAGTTGGCCATGGCGGTGCAATGGCGGCCATTCTATGGTTTCGGAATACGGCATTTAGGATAAATAATATGAGTGTAGATAAAGCAGTGTATGCAACTGTACGTAATTAGGCCTTATTACGTAACAGTTACATAAACTACTATTGTCCTCTAGATATCGTAAAAAAAATCGTACAGTTAATACGTATAAGTAAAAAAGGAAAAAAAGAAACAGTGACAAAAACTAAAACTACGTTCACACTCGCGTCAGCGCTTGATGAACCGTTCGACGAATACGACCGTTCACGTACGAGCGCCAAAACGAATGGCCGTTCACATAATATAATACGCTCTCTGCATTGCTCCCCGGCGGCGCGGCGCCAACACGCGCGCGAGTGCCGTGCCGACCCGCACTCGTAAACAGTCGCGCGCTAGTCGCCGTCATTCGGCTTGTCACTTCCACACATAACAATTCTAAACGCTCTATAAAACATGACTGTCCCATACAAATCACAACACTGAATATTGATAGTATTCTTTTTTGGTACATACTAGATAGATAGATATATTATTAATTTTCTTGCCACAATATACACACAGTTGGGTAGGTACATAAATATATACATTTATGTAGAAGGGATGTCATCCTTAAAAATAAAGAAGGTAGGAAAATTGTTAAACCTATGTACAACAATAGGAAAAAGAACGATTTCTGTGTGCGTTGCAGCAATACAAAAGGGTTCTGACTCAGCAATACGTTTCATCTTTCGGGCGAAGCACTGGTATTCTGCCAGAACCCGGGCTACGTCATATGTAGGGCATGCAATACCGGTATTGCTTGTACGGGCAATCCCGGAATTCCGGTATTAGCCCATACAATATATACGGTATTGCATGCCCTAGTCACATGTATGATTTCTGAAGCATAAATATCTTAATTTTCACTATAATTGACTTAATAACAGATAATAAGATGACAGAAAACATATATTTATCTGCTGCGTCGCCAGTTCCTTTTCCTTTGAACTTGGCTGTAGATATCACAACGAAAATGCAGGCACAAAGGCGAACTCATCCCTTTAAAGGGATCTCTTCCAGTTAACCTTTGAGTGGTGAGATTGGAACATTGAGAAAAACAGACAAATTAAGCAGCACATAAAGTTGCAAGAAAGACAGCATACAAAAACACAAGTTCACTATAAAAATTAAGAAATTAGATAGAACAGAAAACCAAAAGAGAAAGGAAAACAGTGAAATATCGGGCATGTTTAAGTAGCATACATAAGGAAAATAAATAAGATAAACACAAACTAACAACAGGATCACAAACAGCTGCTGAAGTTTCCAGTAAAAGAAGAATAAAACATCAATACAAAATTTATATTGAGATAAAATAAGAAGAAAACACAAAGCTGGAGCATTTTGGGTTTCTCTGTCTCATTTTCTTTTGTTTCAGTGTGATTGCTGAGGTGGTCAGGCTGGCTGGGGCATGCTGGCCCATAGTGACTGTTCCTTGAAGTGTGTAGGTGGTGCTTGTCCATGAGTAACTTGGCCTTTTATAATCTGGCAATAAAATAACAATTTTGATTAAAGATATTTTCAAATATTTTATGTAATTTAATTTTAGTGTACTGCGGTAACCATATAAGTTATTATAATTTTGTTCATTGTCTTTTTACCTACCTTTGCATATAGAGAGTATTAACCGACACCAATATTCATAAGGCTGTACATATTGAAAAAGAGCAATCTCAAAACCACATTTAAATCTAGTTGTATCTAAATGCTGGTAGACAGAGCTAAAGACCCAACTATGGTTATTCTGACAGGCAGTTGTAGGCCTTTAATAAAATAATAATGTATATTTTGCACTTATAAAACTATGGTTTTGGCACTATTCAAATGTTTCTTCAACAGGTAACCAATGTACAGGTACGTTGTGATAGGCATCAATCTCAAATACTACCTACCTTCACTAGTATCATGTGCAGTCCTGTTATTTGTGTCTATATGAAACTCTGCGCCAACCAAGTAAATCCACAACTTGTGACAGCAGCGCTGTCAGGCTTCAATTCATCACTCTTATTTCTTCTTGTTTCTGTTTCTAGAGCTATACAACCATTCTCTGAACGCATGATACATGATATCGACACTGTAAGCAGTAAGAAATGGGTAAGCACGCTAAGCAATATTCAGTTCTTCAAGTTGTTCTCAATTAATATTTGTTTATAAGTTTTATACTGAGAAATATGTCTGACATGGGCAGATACTTTTATAAATGGTCCGAACCTAGTTCTAAGTCAATTAATTAATTGATTTTCTTACCTTATTTTGAGTACTAGTCCAGCGATTCATCGTAGGTACAACACATTCCTACTATTACATTTCAAATGTTTACTGTCTCTCTTCTTCATTATAGGTAGGTACATTAATTTTATTCATGTTTCTCGACACATTACACAGGCATTAATCTAAAATTAGTTACAAAAGTATTTATCCAAACCGTACCTTCCATCTCTGGGCTCCACGGAAGACCAGCGCTGTGGCATCCCACATGCCAGGGCATATGCTGAGTAGCGTCCTTTTGCATCCACTACAACAGCATCAATATGTGACCTATTTTAATGGTTGTTTGATTTCTCTATGTTAGTGTATTCTCTTTTCTTGTGTCATAGAGAAATGTTAGATTTAAGTACTTAGCATTTAAGCTTAAATTGATGTAGTGCTGTTTGTATTTTTTTCGCAATAAATCTTTTTTCTTTCTTTCTTTCTTTTAGTAACATGCATAAAACGCACGGATCAGAAGACAATCCGGATAGTACTTTTACTATATTTCCCTAACCACAGTTGAACCTTATTACCGAGCAAAACAGTCGTTCATAGGTCACTAGTAAAAAGTAATAAAAACGGTCCGATAGAGAGCATAATGTAGGGGGCGGTGTCTCACTCGCACAATGCTGCCAACTTATGAAACTTACCAATGTGGTTTTATTTATATACATTTATTTTAGTAACACACTAGAAGTTACTTCCTACTCATAATAATTTATTGCAAGATTTGAATTAATACTTTGTTCCCTTTTAGCTGCTTTGAATTTTTTTACGACGTAAATATTATTCACTAGCTTTTGCCCGCGGCTTCGCTCGCGTTAAAGTCTGGGTAACACGGTTCCCCTTTCCCAATTTAAAACACAGAAGAGAACTCGGAACAGAATATTATTTTAATACGCTACTGTAGACGATATTATTTGTCTTTATAGCTTATGCACGATTTTTTTGTTAGTCACAAATAGTCCGCATACCAATTTTTAGCTTTCTACCTTGAAAATTGCGGAATGCTCCATACAAACTTCCACCTCCCATTTTAGGGAAGTGGGGGCTTAGAAAGAGACAAAAAGTAGCCTATGTCACTCTCCATCAACTATCTCCACTTAAAAAATCACGTCAATTCGTCACCCCGTTTTGCCGTGAAAGACGGACAAACAAACAAACAAACACACACATACACTTTCCCATTTATAATATTAGTATGGATTCATTAAATTAAAGAATTGCAATTAATATTGCAGACAGTAGTAAGTTTTGTAATATTTAAAATACGGTCTGGTATCCCCATCCCATCAGTCCCATCACTGACATAATATGTCACTGATATTATTTCAAATGACGCCGCTCAGTTCAACAACATTTCGTAACAACATTTTTAAGTAAAAATGGTCAAGATATGTTGCGTAAAAGGGTGCAGGGGTGAGACTTTACAGTAAAGTACTTTCACCGGTAATCCACAATCATTCAATTTTACGATTTAACAACAAGTTAAGATTGTCAAACAATAGGGTGACTATGATGTCGGCAAGCTGCGGGTCGGTTTTGTTGTTTTTACAGAAATGTACATAAGTACATGGTCTGTTCCTAAGTATTACTTACACAGGACAGGAGTCGCCCGCGGGTCTTTTTAGGCCCTTTCGAAAGGGTCCTAAAATGGCACAAGACCATAAAAAAATTGTAGTAGTGGCAGTATAATAAATAAATAAATAAATAAATATTATGGGACAATCTTACACAAATCAACCTAGTCCCACAGTAAGCTAAATAAGGCTTGTGTTGTGGGTACTAGACGACGATATATATGTAACAGATATATAAGTATTTATATGTATACTTAAATACATAGAAAACATCCATAACTCAGGAACAAATATCCGTAATAAACACAAATAAATGCCCTGACCAGGATTCGAAGATAGATTCGAAGATTGTACAACAAAGAAAAATACAACAGGAAGAATATACAATACTAGCCTTTTCCCGCGGCTTCGCCCGCGTACTATAAGTACTAAAAAAGGATACGATACCCATGTTGATTTTCAGACTTTGTGACCACATTTGCCCCTTTTAGGGGTTGAATTTTCAAAAAACCTGAAACACGTGTTTACTCATTTATCGTTAGGAATACTCCTGTGAAGTTTCGAATAAAATAGTCTAACAAATCTTAATTCGCCATACAAACTTTGGACCCCCATTTTACCCCCTTAGGGGGTGAATTTTAAAAAATCCTTTCTTAGTGCAGCCCTAGACCTTATAAGGAACCTACGTGCTAAATTTGGAATCTCTAGAACCAGCGGTTTGGGCTGTGCGTTGATATGTCAGTCAGTCAGTCAGTCAGTCAATTAGTCAGTCAGTTTCTTCTTTTATATATATAGATTTGTAGATGGAAGAGATCTCTTCCAGTCAACCATTGAGCAGTTTGATGTATTGAGTTTTCTTTATTTACCTTTAAGTATATTGAAGTCGGAGAACTGTCCACATCAGACATGACGCAATAGTGAGAACCACGAACCCCCTGTACTTACTTAGTTTTAGTTTGCTACACTAACTATCCCCTATTTTAAGACGCGGACATCTGGCAATTGTTTATCGGTGTTATGCAAACGAGTTGTAAGAAATAAATATCTTACAGTTCTAGGTTTGATGCAGTGCAGTATCATGTAATTAATAAGATTATATCATTTTCAGGAGTTACTGTTGGGGGAAAATAGTGCAAAATGACGTTACGTTAATGTATTGTTTGTCGCCTGCCTACTGTTTTCTTTTCCGTAGCGATACGCAATGTTTTTACTTTTTAGGGTTCCGTAGTCAACTAGGAACCCATATAGTTTCGCCATGTCTGTCCGTCCGCGGATAATCTCAGTGACCGTTAGCACTAGAAAGCTGAAATTTGGTACTAATATGTATATCAATCACGCCGACAAAGTGGTAAAATAAAAAGTGGATTTTTTTTTATTAGTGTACCTCCCCTATACGTAAAGTGGGGAGTGTTTTTTTTTCATTTCAACCCTAACGTGTGATATATTGTTGGATAGGTATTTAAAAATGAATAGGGATTTAGTAAAATCATTTTTTGATAATGTAAATATTTTCGGAAATAATCGCTCCAGAAGTAAAAAAAAATGTGTGTCCCCCCCCCCTCTAACTTTTGAACCATAAGTTTTAAAAATATGAAAAAAATCTCAAAAGTAGAACTTTATAAAAACTTAATTTAACCGTTTAAAAAGTAATTTAACCGTTTAAGCTGGTGTTTATTGTACCTGTAATTTCCACAAAATCACAATGAAATGACGTGCTTTCAAATAAAGTAACAAGAGCAAGTCGGGCCACGCCCAGTGTAGGGTTCCGTAGTTTTCCGTCCGTCACAGTAAGTGTCCCCACTTAAGAGTTAAAACAACACCGCCATGTAGGATATGATATGAGCGTTCCAGGTACAGCGACATCTATCGGCACATTAAGTAAACTATTGCACCCGAGCTTAAAGTATGAAGAAACGGTCAAAATCGGTTCACGCAATAAAGAATTATCCCATAAAAATCATCTTCCATACTTTAAGCTCGCGCGCAATAGTTTACTTAATTTGCCGATAGATGTCGCTGTACGTGGAACGCTCATATCATATCCTACATGGCGGTGTTATTTTAACTTCTAAGTGGGGACAGTTACTGTGACGGACGGAAAACTACTGAACCCTACACTGAGCGTGGCCCGACACGCTCTTGGCCGGTTTTTAGGGTTCCGTAGTCAACTAGGAACCCTTATAGTTTCGCCATGTCTGCCCGTCCGTCCGTCCGTCCGCAGATAATCTCAGTGACCGTTAGCACTAGAAAGCTGAAATTTGGTACTAATATGTATATCAATCACGCCAATAAAGTGGTAAAATAAAAAGTGGAAAAAAATGTTTTATTAGGATACCTCCCCTATACGTAAAGTGGGGAGTGTTTTTTTTTTTCATTTCAACCCTAACGTGTGATATATTGTTGGATAGGTATTTAAAAATGTATAGGGGTTTACTAAAATCATTTTTTGATACAGTAAATATTTTCGGAAATAATCGCTCCAGAAGTTAAAAAAAATGTGTGTCCCCTATAACTTTTGAACCATAAACCATAAGTTTTAAAAATATGAAAATAATCACAAAAGTATAACTTTATAAAAACTTCTAGGAAAATTATTTTGAACTCGACAGGTTGAATAGTTTTTGAAAAAAAATTACAAAATAATTTCTGAACTAAGTTTGTTTTAACCGTATAGCAGGTGTTTATTGTACCTGTAATTTCTACAAAATCACAATGAAATGACGTGCTTTCAAAAACTCTTAAGTTACTGTGAGGACCGGGGACACTTACTCTGACGGACAGAAAACTACGGAACCCTACACTGAGCGTGGCCCGACACGCTCTTGGCCGGTTTTTTTGTTATTATATTAGCGATAGGCTTCGACAGTTTTTACCTATTAACTGAAATATTTTGCTGGCCTGTCACTCTGACGTCCTCCGATAAATAGCTGCCAGATGCCCGGATCTAGCAATAAGTTTAAAATAGTAAACTAATTAGAGGGGTTCTCTGCTCTCACTACTGCGCCAACGTATCTGAAGTGGCCAGCTCCTTAAGTCAGTAGAATGTATAAGTTCCCATATGAACTATGAGACTTCTCTTTCTGGACAATACTTACTAGACGACAAGTATATATTATTTTATATTTATCTTCATACTATCCCAATCCCACATACATCATAGTACATATGGTCACTCTACTTAGAATGAGATGCAGCCCCCCACATTACCCTCTCTTTCGGCCTCACTTTGTGGTCGAAGTATGACCTCCAGATTGTATTTAACTTCATGGTTTTTTCTATGATTTTGCCAAAAGTGCCAACATAACGCGTCTAATCTTTCAATAAGCGGTGGATCAGATATGAGCAGGATAATTTGTGTTTATAAATCAAGCATTTTTAAAAACCTCAATTAAGGCTAAACGGCGTATCAACGGGTTCGATGGGTTCGACGATCAGACGCCGATTAAGGTTTTTTTTATGAATATGGCTGTTAGTCGATAAAAAAACTCATAAATATGTTACTAAAGATTACAACGTAATTCAATTACAATTACAACGTAAAGTATAGTCTGGCAAACCATTTCTGTCAGTAGAAAAGCGCGGCAAATTTGAAAAATCGCTAGTTGGCAACACCTGTCTTAATAACCTGGCATAATTTGTATTTTATCTGTGGCATGTAACATTTTTATTTTAAAGAGTTAGCTTTGTTTACTTGCGTTTTTAAGTTTCAGGTTGCGTAATTTATTTTATTATTTATTAATGTAATATCACTGATATCTGCCATCTGCGTTCAATAAATTTACTAACAAAGCTTAGCTAAGATATAAATGTAGGTATATATATAATGTAGGTAGCTAAGATATAAATCAAACTTGCGTGATAAATATGGAATATGGCTTTGAGGTCATGCGGTTTTGTAAAGAATTATCATTTGAAGTTCTTTCTTTCAGTGTATATAAATCGAGAAGAGAGAGAAATTAAATCGAAAACTGGTGCCAAATGAAGTCTATAAACGTTTGTTGCATAGGATGGTGCTCAATATTGTCAAAAAGCGATAAAGCGGTAAACATCAGATTTATCAAGCAACAAGCACCCCGCTATCTTTAGATTTTTATCAAATTATCCCTTCATATACCTAAGCTATGTATAAAATAAATAAACAACAAAATCCCACGTTCGTTTATTAACTACAATACACTTCACACAATAAATATAGGGGAGACCGGGGTATAATCGGATAGCTAAGGATTAAATTCTGTAAAATATTCATATAAAAACATAAGTAAAAGACATATACCTTTTTAGCTCGTATATTTAATTGAGATCACAAAGAAATAAACATATTTACGATTATCGTAAGTTTTATTAGAATTAACAACAGAAATCAAAATGTCTATTATTTCCGATTTTGACCCGGCACCCGTACAAAACCGTATACCATATACGATATTGACCCATAAGTTACTGATTAATAAGGCATCGCCTGCACATGAAATTATTTAACTCCTCTGAGTCGTAGCCCGTGCAGCCCTCATGGGCCCAGCTTTGACAGCCCAGGCACTGCACCCAGCCCTCATTTATGCGGCTTGTGCCATATTCTTCCAGGCAGTACATGCAAGTATTGTCATCATCAGCGTTAGATTTTTTTTGTTTTTTTGTAGGCTGTGGACATGTTTTATTTTGTTTCTTTTCATTAGGTCGACACTTCAAGTTACTTGGTTTTTTTGTTGCACAGGACTGGTCCAGATTCAATTTGACAGTTTTATTATTTTTAGAATTAATCAACTCGTTTTTGTAAGTAGAAGAGGTAATAACCGCTGTTTTTCCTCTGCGGCGATCAGTTGCTCGTTTTTGATTGGTGCTGATTTTTGGAATCTGCATAATATCTGATGGTGTCACTATTTGAGGAATACACTTCGAGTTATTAGGGGTCGATGGCGTGGTAGACGGTAATGTGTCGACAACAGGTGCTGGAGAGTCTGATGGAGTTGGTTCTAATAAAGGCGCAATAGAGGTCGATGGCAATGGCTTTATGAGGGCCGAATCAGATGTCGATGAAATTAATTTTGAATCAAGGAGGTCTTTTGCAGGTGCCGCGGGCGTTATCTTGTTAATTAATGCAGTAGATGTCGTAGGCAGTTCTTG
Source organism: Pammene aurita (assembly GCA_947086415.1). Lineage (NCBI taxonomy): Eukaryota > Metazoa > Arthropoda > Insecta > Lepidoptera > Tortricidae > Pammene > Pammene aurita. The sequence continues at coordinate 20,939,023 of OX352289.1, forward strand.
GGGTATTTCAGTCGTTTCTGCTGCGGCAAAATCTGCTTCATTAAATACACCACGGTCTGTTGGAAATATGCCTGTTTTTGAAAAAGCAGACACTGCATTTTGTATGGTAGCTGCTTTACAGTACGCTGATCCAAATAGTCGCGCTAGCTGAAATTGGGTAACTACTCTGCCGGGATTATTTCTGAGCCACGAGTTTACTTCTTGGGTGTAATACGTGCTAATCGGGCCCATAATGCTGACGTCTAGTGGTTGCAATCTATGTGTGCAATGAGGAGGAAAGCTTAGCATTATAACTCCATTATCTCTTGCTTTTTCAATTAATGGCAGATTTTTAGTATGAGTAGAATGCCCGTCAAGTAAAAGTAGGACAGGATCTTCCTTTCTAGGCTTTACTATTGATATGAAGTGGTTTAGCCACTCGACAAAAATTTCGCTTTGTATCCAGCCACTTGGATGGCAAACTGAAACTGTTCCTGGTGGAGCACCATCCAGAAGTTCGGGCTTCATACGGACGCGGGGAAATATGAGTAATGGCGGAACATAGTTACCAGAAGCAGAAACACATAGGACAGCCGTAGTAAGCTGACCTCTTTCTGCAGAGCTAGCCAGACCGACTTGTTTCTTCCCTTTTAACGCTATAATTCTACTCATTTGCTTAGGAACGGTGGTCAAACCCGTTTCATCCACATTAAAAATGTTTGTGGGTAAAAATTTATATTTGTCTATTAGGTCCTCGAGTAAATCAAAAAATTTGTTAACACCATATTAAACCCCATCGCTCTTGCCACAGATGTCGGTTCAGCCGCACGCAATGATAACTGTGCGTGTCTTTTCATAAATCCAGCCAGCCAATCCTCTCCCGCCAGTTGAGTAGTCTTATTAAAACTATGATCGAGATTATTTGCCTCAGCAAATTGATAAGCTAAACGACGCAGATCCTTATACGTGAGACCAAACAGTCGTTTTTCCATGGTCAAAACATGCTCAACTAGTAATTCCTCTTGAGCTGACGTAAAAGTAGGTTTATATCTACCCAATCCTTTAACTGTCGAAGCAATCAAATCCTGGCTCTTTCTAAATTTCTTGACTCGATCTTGCAGCGTAGATTTAGGAACATTGTAAGTTTGAGCTGCTTTTAAATACCCCATGCCTCCACCACACATGGCTTCGATTGCCTTTTTCATATTTTCCGAATCCCATTCTTGTCTATTTGATGTCCTTTTATAAGTACGCGGCATTGTTAAAGTATCTAAAACAATAAAAATACGCAATAAACAATAAATAATTACCTCCGGGTTAAAACCGTATATGATACGATTTTACCCCATACGGTTGTTACCCGAGGGCTACACGTACAAACAAGTCACTCACTACTACACACAAAACGAAATACCAGGGTAAAACTTATTTAAAAAAACAATTAAAGCTAATCATTTTAATATAATTAATTCGATACTCACCTCATTGCACGTTCAAATTAGTGATTGCCACTTGAATTTTCATAAAAATAACATCAGATACGCCGAAAAACAATAAATTTAAATAACTTGATGCAACCCGTGCGCGCGGCGAACACTTTTTGTTGACAAATAGCTCCTATTGGTCAGCGCCGAAGAGCGGCTCGTGAGCGGGAAATTTGAATTAATGGCTGAAATAAGCGTGGTGTACCGTTATACCCCGGTATACGGTTTTGTACAGGTCTCCCCTACCTAAAATAGTCTTATAAACGAATGACGAAAGGAAATCATAATTAATAAGAGTATTACTGAGTATAAGCATTGCACATTTATTCGTACAGATTATGCCGCTAACCCGATTCCATTCTAAACTGAAAAGTTGTATTTTCTGGTAGATATACTCGATTTCCTCGCCGGATTTATGATTTTAGCATTCAATGTTTGTTTCCTTGCTGGATTTCAACACTTTCAACCATTGTATTTTGATCGCATGATCTCCACCTCTAATCTTCTGTCCTTTTTATATTTTGGTTATTTTAATTTCTTCGCACCTTCTTATTTATTGAAAAGTCATAATTATTATAGGTACATTATATCAGTTTTCAATGATTTTATCTAATAATGCAATTAAAAATACAACTACCTACACTGACGTACGAAACCGACCGTGCCAATGCAGCCAACTTGAAAAAAAAATGTTGGTTCGATATACGTTGCTGCTTTTCTATGGAGCAATGCTGCTGTTCGATTCGCCCTAGAGTGTTGCTATATTTTTGTTTGATGTACATTGCTACTGCGTTCGTTGGCTGGCCAGACTATAATTAATATATAATTCCACATTTAGTGCGTTGGTACGGCGTTTTGCACGCATTTGCACTAAGTATACCAATATTTATTATGAGCAACTATTATTATATATACTTTATATATGTTTCACATATTTGGGAATCTCAGACAAAAATGAAACAGCGTTATAAGTTTAAAAGAAATGGATAATACAATATGGCTGACTGTCAGTGTAATGCTCGCCAAATCGTTGTATTACCATAATGTAAAAAAAGTCCTCATTAAATTCCATGTCGTAAATTAATTGCTAACTAAAACTATTATATTAAATTACTTAAATAATAATTGATATGAAGCTTATTTTAGGTATAAAATGATAAAAAAAAAAACAAAATAAACTTAGTAACGACACGCTTACATTTTTGAACATGAATAGTGTATTAATAAAACTCCCTGACTCATAGATATAAAATGGCGCTTGCGTTACGAGTTACTTACTTTTCTTCCTAACTCCAATTACAGGCACAGGATCAGAACCACCAATACTTATTTGTTGCGCTGCTTTGTATAGCTAACATCAGGATCTCTACTACGATTATTTTATATTATTCCACGTTTTTTTTTTCAAGATAAATACTTATAACAATCAAAATAACGTGAAAAATTCGTTCCAGCTTTAAGTACCAAAACCTCTTATATACTATAGTCTGGCAAACCGATTCTGTCAGTAGAAAACCGCGGCAAATTCAAAATGCGTACATGTGGCAACCCTTTGTGATGAGACACCGTATTTCGTGACGAACATTTCAATTCACATTTCTTTTACATTGAATTGGTTTCTAGTGCATTTCACTCTCTCATCTTCAGCGCGAGTGAGATAGAACTCCTTCAACCGTTATACATTGAATTTAAATTCATTTTTAAGCCATATGTCAATTGTTGCTGACAGATCAGACGAAATATATCCGTCTCCTTTTTACACACCGTAAATGTCACCTAATGAAAGGGGCGGAAATACCAACTAAAATTAAAAACATAGAATTTGATGATCATTGCTGCTTTTCAACCGACTTCAAGATTTCGAAGGAGGAGGTTATCAATTGGTCGGGATCTTTGTATGTTCACCGATTATTTGAGTCTTCAAATAGCTGGACCAATTTGGAAAATTCTTTTCTTGTTTGAAAGAGTATACTTCACAGTTGGTCCCATTGTAACCAGGTCAGGATCTGATGATGGTATCCTGGAGAAATCGAGGGAACTCTTCAACTATTATAGGCACACCTATAGTGATTTGAGTATTTTTTACAGCAGCTCGAGCATTTGCTGTTGGAAAGGTGGATGCTAAGTGAAGTCGGATCTTTTTTGTTTAAAATTATTTAAATGTGTTGTCATACTTTTGTACGCTTACATTGCTACTGCGTTCGTTGGCTGGGCAGACTGTATCACCTACAGTCAAATTATATAAGATCTCTACACTCGTCGCGATATGGCGTTAAGAATTCAACCAACCGGAGCGGTCATGTCTGTCATTTTCTATACAATAAAAGTTTATCGATTTTTGCGGGGGAGGGGAACGTCAAATGTATCAAATGTAATGTACGACGTAACGTAATGCCGAATCTACACATAGGCGGATTCATCCGCAGATTGTATCTGCGTCTCGTTCTCTCGTTAATTAGTAAGAACGAGACGCAGATACAATCTGCGGATGCGTCCGCCTATGTGTAGAGTGGTGTAGAGCCGGCTTAAAGTACAAAAAGCCACGTTAGATAAACGTCAGTCCATACAACAAATATGACCACTATATAAAAACAATTAATTAGAAACTATACTAAATAAGAATTAAAATTACCATAAAGCTCTATAAATGATTATAAACCAGAGGAAATATAACATTTTTTTACATCCAAAAACAGCGCATAAGGGCATTTTCACGGAGCTTGTTATCCATCCACAGCGATGACGAAAATGCGTGACATCGATTATTGAAATAGTTTTTATCTACACTCATATTGTAAGTTCTCTAAAACGTGTTCGAAAACGGTAGGCAATGGCTAGCGTTACCACGACCGATTTTACTATGATAAGCTTTTTATCTGTGGCAGTAACGTAATTTTAACTTTACATGCTCAACTATTGATGTGCTATGAGTTTTGATAACATAATGTACACCTGCACCCTCCTGCGCATCCGCCGACAGCCCGACACGCGCCTCCCCGACCGCCGGCACAATCGAGTTGGCCATGGCGGTGCAATGGCGGCCATTCTATGGTTTCCGAATACGGCATTTAGAATAAATAATATGAGTGTAGATAAAGCAGTGTATGCAACTGTACGTAATTAGGCCTTAAAACACTCGTGTGATCTTATTATGAAATTCGCCTGCGGCTCATTTCATAAAACCACACTCATGTTTTAAGGACCCTTATTACGTAACAGTTACATAAACTACTATTATACATGTACAGTCAAGTGTAAAAATATGGGTGTACTCATCTTACTCAAAAATATGTCCCATAGTATCTTATTCCGCTGTAATAAGTGCGTAGTACCATATTTATGAGACGATTTTTTCGATAAGTACGTATTTTTGCACTTGACTGGATTTTCCTGCCAATACTTTTGAAGGCCTCTCCTTGTTTAGAACTCTCTGAAAATTACCTATGAACTTAAAACTAGCACTACAAAAACTAAAAGTCTAACTCTAAAATTGGCCCCTGTGGCATTGTGCCAAGGACGCTGGCAGCATTTCCCCGCTGTATAGCAACGCTTATGCGTTGAGCGAGGAAGCTGCCAGCTCTCTGACCACTGGTCATATCATATGTTTTCGCAGAGGGGAACGCCTGTCAATGGCCGTTCCGGTTGGTTGAATTCTCTAAGGGACGCACCTGTAGGATTGTCAATGTCTAAATGCTGATGGCCTTGGTAGCCAAAGCTCCAATAAATGAAAAAAAAAGTCGATGTCAAGTATATGTCAAACCATTGTCAAACATGTGTGACGTATGACGTTAGTGTCATTATTTGATAAACAATCTTACAACCTTAATAGATAAAATATCTTATAAATAATTACTAAATATTGAAATCGAATGCACTTCCTATAAACGTGAATTCAGTATAAGTAAAAAAAATTGTAAAGTGTATTCTCGTTCCTTGTATTGTAGCAATGCTTCAATTTCACCACATGAGTTAATATTTTTTAGATTTAAAGCACCTTTCCTTAGATTGTTTCAATAAATACATAATCTATCACTATGCAGCCTGAACTTCCTGTTAATGCAGATATATTCTGTGGTAATTTCCCTAATTTTGGGCGACCAATTGTCATTGGATACATTGGTTTAGAAAATCTTAAATATGCTCGAAAAATTCATAATTCCAAAGTTCATTTCGATCTAAATGTTCAGATAGAAAATGCTATTCATAAACCAGATAGTATAGATGTGAAGCTAAATGATTTGTTGCAATTTCTCCTGGAGCATGAAGCAAGATTAAATTTGCGCCAAGAAAGCAAATTAAAAAATGCCAAATTCTTTTGCTACCGTGGTCTCATGACTCTCGTAGCATGCACACCTTATGAAAATAAAGAGCCTTGGAAAATAGTTGCCATGCTTTTTAAAGGCAATATATTTTTGTGCGCCAGGGATACTGAAGATAAAATGACAAGAGTAGCTAATATGACACAGGATGAAAAGAAATTTACATCATGGGGTTATAAATTTGAGCAATATATGTTATCTGGTAAGTCATATTAAAAAAAAACGAAGTTTAATTTACAAACCAGGAATATTAGAGGCCGTTGTAACAGAAAAAATACGGCTTTTTGTGAAAAAACTATTTCCTTCGGCATGATTATTCCTTAGGGTCCAAGGATGGATTGGAGAAGTGGAGCCAGGGCCAAATTTTTTTCAGGGTTGGGGGAGGGGAGCAAGTTAGGCCAAGTTTGGTATTGTTTTCGTATAAATCGGGGATTAATTTATTGTATAATTTTGACACCATTCTGAAGCAAAAAAACGTAGTTTAGAATTCCCTATTTCACAAGGAAAACGTCCATAGCTTATAAGCAATTATGAATCATGAAAAAATAAAAAGGTGCTAATGTGCTCAAACTATAACGTTATAAATCGGGTGTACTAAAAAAACTGGTGCTAAAAATTTAAATGGAAAAAATATCTTATCAAAATGATTTTTCTGATTGTGGAATGATATTATAGTTAGCACACAACATAAAAGTGAAATATCCTTGGATATTATGTTGTGAAATGGCCTGAAACGAAATGCACCACCGAACTTGTGTCAAACTACTTAGGCCAATGAATGTTGTCTTCACATTAGTCTGGCCGCCTACTGCGGTGGCCGCACGACTCTTAAACGGATTCGTTCAACGAACGTCGTCTTTACACTAGTCTGCCCGCCTAATGCGGTGCCCGAATGCGGCGGCTGAACTATAAAATCAAATAATCAGACCTCTAATGAGAAATGTCGCGAGGGAAAGCTAGTTTATTAGTATTGCGACATTATACAGGAAATATTATTTAAGCAATACAAAAGAAATGAAGATACTGGGTTCGGAAGATTTATGCAAGGTATAGCATCGAGTTTCAGCATTAATTGAGAAGAAAGACACACCATTTTTCACGCGAGTTTAGATTATTTTTTCTTTATCGAATGATCTGCGTTCGCCGCAATCGGTGACCTAATTAGGCCGACAGACGTCGTATTCACACTACCTCGGTCCCCTAATTAGGCGGTGGCAGCTGTCACTCGCCGAATGCGGCCGACTACCGTGTCCTTTACACTTTTGCGATCGCCGTATGCAGCATGCGGCGAACGACTCAGTGTAATTGCTGCTTTATATTCTATTACCACAATAAACGAATTCTTATTATCATCTTTATTCAACCTTATCATTCCAACATCACAAAAAAACATTTTGATTAGATTTTTTCCATTACAACTTTTAGCATCATCAAGTTTTTTTTAGTACAGTCGCCAACAAATATATCGGAGGGGCCATGGTACTCAAAAATATCTGAACATGCACTTTATCACCTTGACAATAGAGTCGTTGTGATATTTGTGACCACCTTGGCCGCTCCGATATATCTGATGGCGACTGTACACCCGTATATGTGTATCACGTTTTAGTTTCACATCACATTTTTTTAAATGAACGAAAATGAGGGCTCTCTAAAGAACCTTTTATTTTTCCAAGATTCATAATTGATTATAAGTTCTGAATTTTTTCCTTGTGAAATAAAATATTTCAAAATAAGTAATTAGGTATATTACTTTCAAATTTTTGCTTTGGGACCGTGGCAAAATTATACTGTAAATCAGTGGTGGGCAAACTTTTTCCATAGGAGGCCAGAAAGCTTGAGAAATTTCGGAGGAGGGCCAGAATTGCAGCAAAACTGGAAATTTAAAATTTTACGGTTTTATATAAAAGTGCAATTATGCTGCAATTCCGGCCCTCCTCTTGAAACTTCTCAAGCTTTTTTTTTACAGTAAAAAAAAAAACAAAAATATAAATATATATTTATTTCATATGAATCACATGTAAGAATCAAAATTATACACTTCCGGAAATTTTGATTTTTATTTATTTGAAGGCCATTATATCGTCGAATGCAGGTTCGAGTTGTGACGAAGTAATTTTCAGCAGTGAGAAAAGGTTTTCATCAGTAAGTCGGTTTCTGATTGAGTTTTTTCGCAATTTCATGGTGGAAAAGTTGTTTTAAATGGGAGCTACACTGCATTTCGATAATTTCTAATTGCAACTCTGCAGAGACGTTCTCGGCATCTACGTTAAACGGCATCGAAAAAACATCTAGCGGTAACTGTATATTCTTAAAATCTTGAAACCTAGTTTCAAATTGTGCGTGAAGTTTCTGCAACTGCTGACTGAAATGTGTCAGTTAGTTCTCACTCAATGCCCTCACTGGTGCCTCTCACTGCGCTACCCTCTCCGCTCCCCACGATCCGCCCTCGACAAAATACATAGGTACATGAATGCGGGTAAACTGATTTTTATACTTATTCATCTATTTATCTATCTATCTATAGGTAATCAATTATTTTATTTCATAAGGGTGAATCCTCAAAATATAATCATCGCGGGCCATATACAAATGATTTCAATATATTCGCGGCGGGCCGGAGTTGGCCCGCGGGCCGTACTTTGCCCATCACTGCTGAAAATGAATACGGCATCCCCGATTAATACGAATAAGATACCAAACTTGGCCTAGTAGCTTATTAACTGAAATAGATATCAAGATAAAGTTGAGAGCCTCCCCCTCTAAAAATTTACATCAAAAATCTTGGTGGCTCCACTCAACTCCATCGTTGGATCCTAAGGAATAATCATGCCATAGGAGATCTTCGGTTCACGAAAAACAGTATTTGACCTTTTTATGTCGCGTGTAATGCAACTATATTAAGATCTTTTATTGTAACCATTTTTGAAATAGATAATACAATACATATATTATATTTACAGATACTCCAGACACTGAACCTAATCCAAATACACCGGTTGATGAGACTGAAGAATTTTCATTAGTATTCCAAACACATTTGAATCAACATAGCATAATCTACGGTGCTGAAATGGATGGTATTTGCTGTAACAATGGCCGTGTTACACCACCTCCAACAAGTGAGCTTGGGGCTGATGCGATAGTGCAGTATCTCTCTACAAAGGATTTTGTAGAACTCAAAACAAGCAAGCTAATGGAGCACCCACGCCAAGAAGCTAGCTTTAGGTTTGGACACAAAAATATAAAATGTAACAGATCACATAGGGTCATAGGCCATCTGCCACAGTGATGAGGCATTGTGTTGTATCCATACAACTCTTTTAATTTACTACTCTCTGGATTGAATGTTAGGCAAGGACCATACATATGGCAGTCCAGTCATTAGTCGCCTATACAAAATCGCATTCCCGTAATTCCAGTGTATGCACTAGCGCCATTTTCTTCTCATTCACAACTTACCTTCTGTTCACTGAATGGCGCTCTGGCACTTGATATCGAAAACAGAGGCATAAACCCTGACCCTGATGTATATATGTTTCGGTGTTTCCGTCTACTCAGAGCCTTTTCTTAGGCTCTCCCATATGGACAGTACTCGTTTAAGTTCAAAATTCAACACCGTTTTATTTTAATAATACAGAAATTTGATTTTTCATGAAAATTTCCTACACCAATGCAATTAAAGTACAAGTGATACCAATCTAAAAATTATGAAAAAAAAAAAAGATTTTTATTTGCTAAATATTTTTGTTACAAAAACAAAGGGTGAGAAAAGGGTGTTTCCTAGGGAAAGCGACATTGCATAGCAATATACTGATGACCGGTTAATTTTGAGTCTACGAGGTCAGATGTGCAATAGGAAAGCACCACTTAATTTGGAAATGGTTTTGGAAAATCCCTTTTTTAACAACAGAAGTCTGTTAGTATTTCCATTCTACAATCAAAATTAAACACTTGTATTATTGGCCGATTGGCCCCACTAATTGATCATTAGCAGTAAGTTTGAAATAATTATTAAAATAAATGTGAAAAATGCTTTGTACAGTCGCCATCAGATATATCGGAGCGGTCCTTATGATATTTTTTTTTATTTAAAAATAAATGACATTTATTAGTTAGATAAATGTTCTAGAAAATAATATTTTTTTGAGTGTTTTTCCTCTACGCAGAACTTTTTTTTAAATATGGATTTTTACTTTTTTAATATCAAAAATGAATTCTGCATGTCTGTTTTATAAGGAAACGATACCACACAGCCCCTAGCAGCCTTAACCAGAGAGTAAAAACATATTGCACGGGATCCCTGATTTAACGTGAAGGTCCAAAAATTTTGCGGACCTCCAATACTAAAAAATATTCATCGTGGGGCATTCAAAAATATCTATCCATGGTCAAAAATTCACAACTTTTTCTCGATGCGCACAATTTTTTTCACTATTGTACTGAGAGAAAACCCTACTATATACAGTTAGGTGCATAACTGAGTCAAAATTAGTACCTTAGTAAAATGTAAATAATTTGATAACAATCAAAGTTACATAAAAGTTCTAAACGTAAAATATTAATCCTTGGGTACCGCTACAAAACTGCTTCACAAATTATTTTCTTCCGACTTATACATTTTTCTCAATTTCATACCGAAAACTGTGAAATTTCACCTAATTTATTTTTCCCATTATTTCATTTTTTCTTAGGCATTCCCAATTCAGTAACTCATTTAAAGTAAGGAATTCCACGACCATTATTTTAGTTATCAAACATTTAAATCAGGCTTATTTTTGTAATTAGTTACTGGCAATGTATTGTCAGGTGCAAAACTGAGTCAAGGCAAATGGCCGAACAACTTTCTCGTTAGTTAATTTTTGTAGCGGACTTCATTCTGAGATAACCATAAAAATACGTGAGTGATATAAAAGTCATACACCTCATTTTAAAGAGCATATAATGTACTATTTCAACTAATTGTCTTACCTGGTTGTGTAAAAGAAAAATATCAATATCGGGTTAAATAAAAAAAATGTAGTTTAACGGTTTTTGGTTCAAAATCATGGACGAATAAAAAAATCAAGATTGTGAATGCAATGAATCGAAATTGGCTTTCATATGGATACATAGCTGACACCGAGACGAACAAATATAACCTGAAAGTTTTTATTTTTTTCATAATTGATAAGACTTATCTTCATTTAACGATGTCGGTGCAAAACTGAGTCAGTACCAAATATTATCTTATAGAGAAAATGTTTATTTTTATCTACAATAACATAATAGGTCAGTAAGTTTATTAGCGTTGTTACCAATTAATAATAAAATAGTAACTTAATAACTAGCCTTTTCTGAAATAATGAAAGAAACATCTCAAAGTGATGCACATTGGTTCAGTTATGCACCTAACTGTACATACCTTGGCGTGAAAACAGATTCCCGGCCTCTGATGTAATGTACTATTTCATGTACCAGGCGATTCAAGACAAAGAAGTGGTGGTGCCAATCATTCCTTGTGGGCATAGACACAGTGCTTTGTGGATTTCGCGATGACGCTGGCACTGTTAAGGAACTTAAAACATATAGAATGAGAGATTTGACAAGGATGTCACAGGTATTTATGTTTCCACTGATGGTTATTAGGGTTCCGTAGCCAAATGGCAAAAAACGGAACCCTTATGGATTCGTCATGTCTGTCTGTCTGTCTGTCCGTATGTCACAGCCATTTTACTCGGAAACTATACGACGTATCTGAATAAAATTTACACATAAGGTGTATTTTGTATGCCGCTACTTAGTTATGTAGTTAAATTTGAAAAAAAAAAAATATTTTTACGGAGGGCGCTCCATACATGTAACTAAATTAAAAAAAATTTTTTTAACCAAATATCAACATCTGACACATCAATCGATAGGTCTTTAAAAATAACATTGAGGTTTCTTTGACCATTTTGTGATTAAGTGAAAATTTTCTGAAATAATCGCTTCGAAAGTCAGAAAATTTGTGTAACTTTTGAACCGCACGTCCAAAAAATATGAAAAAATTTGAGGAGATGCGCCTTATCATATAATTTCTACGAAAATTGTTTTGAACATTATCGGTTCAGCCATTTTTGAGTTATCTCCAAAAAACTTCTTCCATAGGCATCAGATACGACCTTTTGGTATTAGTTTGGTTCTTATTCCATTGAAGGTACGGAACCTTCCTATGCGTGGTTCGACACGCACTTGGCCGGTTTTTTATATATACAAGACAATGGAGTATTAACTAGATGGCGCTAAAAATATGTTACCCTACCCTGTGTAGACTGACTGCACTTAAGCCGCACCAATCCAGAAGATCTTTTCATAAATCCCTAATATCTTCAAAGTAGATCCGTTTTGGTTCAATAATTCATTTTTAGGAGAGTTAAATTTTACAATAGCCCTACCTAATTTGAACCTTAAATCCAACGACGGATGTGGTCGATAAACCGTACTACGCCTGGAAAAGGGTTTAAAGTTTTCTTTGCGTTTTAAGCATTTCTTTGTTAATATAATAGTATGCTACGATTTAGAACCATAAACATACGTAATATTATAAAAAAAGATCTATACCATCCTATCCACTTAGCGCCATCTACTTAGCTACGAACTGTCAGTTTTGCTGCTCTGCTTGCTACAGTAGTGTTCACTACTTTACGGATTTATGATATGATAAGACTAAAGTCTAACCCCCTTATTCATAAACGTCTACTAAAGTTAAGAGGCCTCTGATAATCGTTTGTCCCTTTCCGTCCAACCTATATGAGGGAAAGGGACAAACGATTATCAGCGATCTCTTAACTTTAGTGGCCGTTTATGAATAAAGGAGGTTAGAGTTTATATCACTGCACAACTAATCAATCAATATGATATTAAATACAATGTATTTTACTACTTTCAGAGATACTGGAATCCAAATGTATGCTTTAACTTCTTGGATGCCTTTCTGTCATACGTGAAGAGATGTCTGGTTAGTGTAATCCGGCAGAGACATGGTGAAAATGCTTTAAACAATGTACAAGCGTTGCCGCTCACCAGTATTCTTCTTGAGTGGAGGCCGGGGATGCCCGTCCAAATGGCAGGAGACTACTGCCACGAAGATGACCCAATTTTACATGAATGGTTCACCAGTAAATTTGGTAAAAATTACAGAAGTAAATGCTAATAAGTGAAAAAAAAGTTTCAGTAGTTATATTGTAAATAGATACTATAGTGTGTAGCCAATTTAGAAACTTGACAAACTGATATTTTATTTCGGTTGGATTTGACAGAACAGATGTTTTATTAATTTCATTCTATCCTTAAATTAAAACAATGTCAATATTTGAAATAATAATTTTTAACAAAAAAGAACCGACTTCACTTAGCATCCACCTTTCCAACAGCAGATGCTCGAGCTGCTGTAAAAAATATTTAAATCACTATAGGTGTGCTTATAATAGTTGAAGAGTTCCCTCGATTTCTCCAGGATCCCATCATCAGATCCTGACCTGGTTACAATGGGACCATGTGACTCTTTAACAAAAAAAAATTCATTTTGGTCCAGCCGTCTTCGAATAATTGGTGAACATATATAAGAAAAATGCAAAAAAAACAAAGATCCCAACGAATTGATAACCTCCTCCTTCGAAATCTTGAAGTCGGTTGATAAATATCGTGTAACAACGATTTGTCATACATTCATTACTTGATGACTGCTTGATGATTTAAAAAAAAAACGTTGATTGTGCTAGTTTTCGTCCACGATTGTCAGTTTTCCGTCCGTACTTATTTATATGTTTATCTTCAAGTTTTTCCCAACATAAAAGCTTAAAATTAAAAAATCTACTAAAGAAAAAACTAGGTATATTGACCTTAAAAATATTTTCCCGTTTATTTGCAGCAGTTTAATCAAGTGGACGGTAAACTGGACCCGGGCGGGAAACTAGCACAATTACCCTAATCAATTGATCACAGTTCATAGCCTATTTGGATCAAAGATATAAAAAAACTTATTATAAATACTATCATATCATTTATTATCACTGCATAGCAAATGGTGTAAGTCAACATCCATAAAGACTAATTAACAACATGGATATTTTCACTTAACGTTAACATTCAATTAAAATTGAATAATTACACTAACACTTGTTATCTTATAAATAAAAACAACTAACAGACCAACATAATTAGAGTACATAGAAATAAACAGTGCATTCTATCAATACATCTACAAAATAATGTTAATTTCAGATTTATATACTCGTAATCATCTCTTAATCTAATAACAAAATCTCCATCATACGACTGAAACTTGTAAAGTTACTGTAAAACTAAATCAAACCATTTTAATTGTGGCGAGACGGCAATCGAGGAATCTGATTACATCTCACAAATGCATTTGTGGAATAAAATCATTCTACAACCATGTGAACTTAGTGTTAGGCAGCTGTCCGACCGGCGGCTAGAAGGCGATTTAGCAATCTGACGAAATACAATTTTATATAGAATGTAAATCATAATCCCTTGTTAATAAATAAAAAGTGTATACATTATTTATCGCTCCTTACATTTTAAGCAAGACTGTCTCGAACAGTGGTGAATGTCCACAACCATTGTCCTTATTAAGTTGTGCTCTCCTATTGCACATCACTCAATATTAAACAATCATTATAGCCGTGTAGCTTTCCGTAGCAATGACCCATTTTTTATAATAAAATTATTTGCCAAACAAAAATCTTTTTTTTTTACTTATCTTAATGGTTTTTACCTACTTGTACTTTAATTATATTAGTGTAGGATATTTTTATCATAAATCAAAATATAAAACGGTGGATTATTACAAAACCTAATGGGAGAGCCTAAGAAAATGCTGTGAGTAGACGAAAACATAGGTATGCATCGGGCACAGATAACCTGAACCACTAGATATATCATAAGTACAACTCCAGGTCACCACGCACAGGCGCTCCCTTACTTATGAGAGCGCGACCGTTTATTTCAGTTAACGTTTTTTATAATTTTATTACTCATGTGAATTAAAAATATGCACAAAAATCAAGTTTTTAGGGTAGGAGTGAACATGGATTGTTATACTACAAAATGATGTATAATACTATTGAGATGTGCTGTTCGAATCGTAGAAATTTAAGAATATAGTTGAGCTTATGTGTGGTAACGTCGTGCTCATTGTAAAAGCTTAATGATGTAGTGTCTGTGTAGTCTATGGTGGCACGTATTGCTGACGGTCGGACAGGTGCCACATGATTCAGGATTGTTAAATGTAACTTAATAATCGGATGAATTAATTTATTCTATTATTAAATTTACCTAATCAATGTTCGTATATATTATTAATATTTATAATTTCTCTCCAAAGCAAAGTATTTCATTTGTGAGACATCATCTTATCAAAATAAAGGTTTTTTTATTTAAAAAAACCTTTACCGAAGTTCAGGCCAACTAAATATTGTCACAAATTTTTAACAATAGATTACTATATAATCCATATATATGATACACAAATAACAAAGCAATGTGCACGATACTAGGAAAAATATTTATGTAATTATGCTTTAAACTTATTAAACATTATATATATGCAAAACTATGGTGTACAACATATAGACAAATCACACTCCTAATTATTACCACCCATAATGAAGATGAATTCTGGTCGTTCAACTTTGTACTCAAAAATACGTACTTACTTGGATTTTTACTTATATGTATTTTGCAATCAAAATTATAAATATTTTCAAATATGATTTCTTGTTATTATCAGTGCGACGTACAAAAATATATAGTTCACTATGTACTAAAAGACTAATTTAAACTGTGGTCTAATAGGACGGTTTTTATTACAAACAAGTATGAAGGGTTATATTCTACACGTGATATACACTTACGATAAGTTCAAGCTTTTTGAAGAAAGTTTCTAAAACCGGACAATATTTTATTAAAAGAATTAGGCGTATGATGGATATTCCAGCGACTTTGGATGTGTGTGAATTTCCCAGTTATATAACAGTAATGAAGATGAACGTTTGAATACTCATATTTACATGTCAACTCTTATAGTCCTAGCGGTACGCCAAAAAAAGCTGCAAATGGTATTACAATCTTACTATGGATGGGTTACTATGGATGGGTTATACTCACATACATCATTTCATCCTTTAGGACTATAAAGTTGAATTCCCATAAAGTTGAATTCCCAAAATGTTGAATTTCCCAGAATGTTGATTTTTTTAAGTTTCGCAAAATGTTGAATTCTCATGACGTTGAATTCCCAAAATGTTGGATTTCCCGGAATGTCGATTTTTTTAAGTTTCGCAAAATGTTGAATTCTCATGACGTTGAATTCCCAAAATGTTGGATTTCCCAGGATGTTGATTTTTTTACTTTCGCATAATTTTTTATTTTCGTACGCTCGTACCAGACTCATTTTCATACAACGTCAACCAGTAATACACTCTAATCTATGAACGTCAATAATAAATTTGAGTGAATGATGACATTTTTGTCAATAAAAGCTTTTTAAAGAGCGTCCAATGCTCATAGTCGATTAGGTGAGGAACGAGGTTATATATATATAATTATATACAATCAGGGCTTGAGACAATTTAACCGATTGTATATTTTGGTAGTGTACTTTTGTGCCACAGGATCATTATGGTTGTGTATAGGGATTTGTTCGTCAGCCGAACTATGGAAAATTTGTATTTTTCGATTGTTCGGTGGCGATACGACCGGACCAAGGTACAGTGTACATATGTACAACCAACCAAACAGTATCGCCACCGAACAATAGAAAAAATATTTTTTCCACAGTCCGGCTGGCCGGACTACACAACAACACCACGGTTAAGAAGGGATAAAGACGGTAGGACGGAGCGATTGTGTTACTCGCATACTGAATGGACATAATCTACGCAATAGTACATTACCTAACTAGTGCGGTAAAACAAAGAAAGGCCGAGATCGCAGATGTTTGCGGCCCGAGCTGCAAGCGAGGGACGTAAATATGCGATCAAGGGCTTTCTTTATTACCTCACGTGTTAACTAGTGCGGTAAAACAAAGAAAGGCCGAGATCGCAGATGTTTGCGGCCCGAGCTGCAAGCGAGGGACGTAAATATGCGATCAAGGGCTTTCTTTATTACCTCACGTGTTAAGTACATAATTTTATGCCCAGACTTGGGCAGAAAGCGGCTTTTTCCGTACGCGTAGCGTGCGGAAAAAGGCACTTTGTGGCCAGGTGTGGCATAAATAAACTTTTAGCAAATTCAACTTGTTGCAATTCAACATTTTGGGAGTTCAACTTATTGCAAATTCAACTTATTGCAAATTCCAACTTTTTGCCAATTCAACATTTTAGGATTCAACATAGTGCAATTTCAACATTATGAGATCCAACGTTCTGGGAAATTCAACATTTTGGGAATTCAACTTTATGGGAATTCAACTTTATGGTCCTAAAGGCATTTCATAGGTCCACCCGCCATTCTGATGGGTGGACCTTTTTCGAAAAACCCTCGTTTTAGCAAGAGGTACACTGATTTTTACTAAAGGTACACTGAGGTACACTGAATATGCAATCTAATTACGCACCTTTTGAGTGATAAAGTGCAAAATTTACCAGGTCCACCCGCCATTCTGACGTCAGGATGGCGGGTGGACCTGGTGGACCTATGAAATGATACATTAAACCACATATAATGTATGTGGTTATAGTGTACCTTCAGTGTACCTCTGTATAACTTTAAAACAATCTGCATACCTCTCCTGAAAAGGAGCTACGCTTAAAATAAGGTTTACTTTTTTTTGAAAAAATCTCGTTTTAGAAAGAGGTACACTGATTTCTACTAAAGGTACACTGAGATACACCAAAGGTACAGTACTTTTATTAACAATTGGATAAAATTCCCCAGGTCCACCCGCCATCCTGACGCTCACGGAAAAATACTTCCAGAGTTATTTCATAACCTAGCAACGATTCTGTATGTGTATATATTTTGACAATCATTACATCTTTGTCACTCTCATTGTTTGAAAATTACAGTTTGTCTCTTTCTCACGCGGGTGACGGGAGCTCATTGGCACGCGTCCGCATCTCACGCTGGCCGGTACGCGACTAGTGACAATTGTTTGAAATCACTCATTTTATTTTAAGTGCTTCACTTTTGGAGCGTACATAACCCATCTGTTATTATTATATATCATAGTTTACAAGTATGTAAATGGGAACGATTGATCTTTAGTCCACTTGAATCAATTTGACCCGTAGCCCTAAAAATAATAAGAAGCCCAAACTTGTTATATTTTGAAAAAGATTTTTATTTTTATTTAAAATAAGTGACTAAAATGTAATAATGTGATATATTTTCAGATCAATCGTTCCGATGTTCATGCTTTTAACACCATTTGCAGCATTTTATTGAATTTCGGGGTGTACCGTTAGCACTATTAGCCTGTCCTATCCCACCCGACAGTAAAGTAATCACCTATATTCTAAGTAAAACCTCAAGGTTTTTCAAACACCAGCATCTAATGAGGTGTAGGTGCGGTGTAACGTAACCGTTGCCGCCAATTATCAGATTTAAGCAACTTAGCCACGTATTAGAATATAGGTGGCACTTTTTCATTAAACAAACATGTTCAACAATGTTATGTGATAACATAATACCTAAGTGTTACTTAACAAAATATACATCTTAGCTTAATTATTAGGTACTAGCTGAATTTGGTAAGGCTTATACCAAATTGGAATAATAACACTGATCACTGAGTCTCCGTCGCGGGCTTCTCCTCGAGACAATGGGGGTCACAGTTAATTACTTCGTGTTCAACATATCTACAAGCTTTAAACAGTCTTCGGTTTCACTTACATTATACATCCCTGTCGAATCAGTGTCATATTTTGTACTAAGTTTTATTTAACAAACGACAAAGCTTTCAAAAAGTACATATTTTATACCGTTATATCAGGCACAGTTTGAGGGCATTCCATTGAACAAATGTTCTGTTCTTGCATGTGAGCCTTATGCAGAGTAACTCGGGGCACCCATACGTGTACTCTGTATAAATAGGCCGCATAACATAAATTCATTTCTATACACCACAAATTACAAGCCGGCCAGATCAAATATATTATTTACTAATATTACACAATGCCAAAAAGCATGTCGTCGTCATTGAATGCATGTCATCATCATCAATAATCTATCTATGTGCATCATTTCTTAATTCGTATCACCATTTTTTGCCATTCAGGCCTACCAGATATTGCACCAGAAACATGATTCGGAACCAAACGTAACTTCTGACCGGCCTTGAACAGCAACTAACGCATAATAATTGGTCACTTTTTAAGCTCACTGCAGCCATTATGGCAGAATATAATTTTCCTTCTGCATTTTATGCAGTTAATTGTATGTAGGTATACGTATTTAGTATATCAAGTAAAATTCCTATGTGATAATAAAATATATTAAATCTTTGTGCTAACTTACAATAAATTCATTTTTATAAACTATATACTATTAATAGTATCAAGAAAACCAATTGGTTATAATTTCCTAAGCGCGCTCAGCACGCATTGGTCTGTGTAGAGCTACTTGCTAACTAAACGAACGAAGGATAGAGCAAAACGCGATCCGTCTGGTTCACGCCTCTCTACACATTTATATAGAACATACGTACTTCGTTGTTTCTATTTAAATATTTAAATCGAGCATTTGTGATGATGTGGAAGTGTGGCAGGTATGACAGTAAAGTATCCGGAATATTTACAATATTCAGGTCTCTTCACGAGATACATTAGGATACTAAGTGCCGAACCCAAACAATTGTGTTTCCGACGGGAGAGAGCATTTTTATTTCTTACTCATCGGTACCAGCTATGGCACAAGAGGACCGTTTTGCCTTACATGGTTTTATTGTTAGCAAAATTACATCATATGAAGCTAGAGACAAAACAAATATGTTATAAATTTGGAGCTACTCCGAAATTAAGTAGCAGAAGTACAGT
Source organism: Pammene aurita (assembly GCA_947086415.1). Classification (NCBI taxonomy): domain Eukaryota; kingdom Metazoa; phylum Arthropoda; class Insecta; order Lepidoptera; family Tortricidae; genus Pammene; species Pammene aurita. The sequence goes on from OX352289.1 coordinate 20,958,826, forward strand.
ATTTTGTTATATTATAACATATTGTAACACGCGCTATGTTCGGAAATGTTCCATCTACTTGGTTCATAAGCCACCGCCGCATGCGTGAAATATTACTAAATATCTTGGACAATGGGCATCAATTAGATTAGAATCCACGCAGATAGTTCGGTTAACACCTAATGCTCGTTTATCACAATCTCATTGTAAATTTATTGACTCAATATTTTGGGAGCGTACCATGCGATCCATCGATAAGAAACTTATTAGCAGTTAACCTTCACTGAAGGCATACGAGGACATTGTACACAGTAGAGATACGCGACTCTTTAAAACCTGTACAAATATAAAGCAGGCTAAGATTTATATACATTCCGCGCGGCGAGGACGGGTGACTAGAGGTCGACGTAGGGGGGCCCGTCGATCTTGTCGAGGTCGGCAAGCAGCTCGGCGGCGGGCGTCAGCGGCTCCAGCATGTCCATCTCGTGCAGCGGCGAGCCCAGCGCCTCGCCGTCCAGCGCGCCCCCCGCGCCCGCGCCCGCGCCCGCGCCCGCGCCGCCCAGCGAGCCGCACACCTCCACCGAGTTGCCGTTGATGAGGAAGTCGCGGTTGCTGTAGCTGAACACGCCGCGCTCTTCCGCCAGCTGCGGCGTCGACGGCACCGACTTGGACGATATCCCGTTCGACGCGGCGGAGTACTCGCTCGGACCGAATAACTCGCGAGGGCGACGCGAATCTATTTGCAAATTTGGCACCGCGCGCTTGAAAGGTAAAGGGGTACTCGGAACTGAACGTGATGTATAGTATTTACTTTTGTCCGTTACCAACTCTGATAAATCGAACTCTATACTGTGCGCGCGTTTCAAAAAATCCTCGACGTTAGCAGTAGAAGCCGAGGTATCTTCCGGATAAGAATGGTTAAAATGGTTAGCTAATTGGCCCGGAGACTGGTCGAGCAACGCTCCGTCAGTGGGGATGAGCGAACTCAACTGCTCGTCTGACAGAATCTGCTGCTCCGGCAATGGATCGCAACCGTTACTCAATGGGTTACCGGAGCTCAGAAGGTTTTGAGCGGCTGTCGAGTTAAGTACATTATTACTGCTGTCTATGGCATCATAGATTTTATCTAATGTCTCCGGGTTGAGGCCGGCTTTAGAGATATCACAAGTATCCGCCAGAGAGCCGAAGTCGCAGAACTCGTTGGGCACGGGCGTGGGCGGCACGGAGCCGACGGGCGTGTGCATGTAGGAGGCGAGCGGCGCGCCCACGCCCGGCTTTAGCGGCGCCGACTGCGAGCGGAAGCAGGCCTCGTGCTCCGCTCGGTAGCTCCCCAGCGACTCCTGGAAGAACTGGCTAACCTCGCTCGACAGAGGGTCCGCCGACAAAGGCTGACTCATGTCTCCGTTCATTCCGTCTCGGAACTGTGCGTTTGGAAGAAAATTTAAATGTAGATTGCTGGAGCCGTTCGACATGCCCGCGTTACACTGAAACATGTAGCTCTTATATTGTGATGTCAATATGTTGGGCGAGGGAGGCGCCGACATGGGCTGGCAATATTTGACGTTGGGCCCGCACGATGCTTTGGAAAAAAACTTCTGGTCATTTGGAATAGCGAACGGCTTAGAGTTGGGATCTCCAACGCCCAGCGATAACGGATTTCGTCTCTTTCTACCGTTGAGCTTAGGTATGGGTCGCGGGCAGAGCCTCGAGCGCGGCACCGGCGTGTTGCGCGGGCTCACGAAGGGGCTGGCGGCCGTGCTGTGGGAGATGGGCGACGTCTGCAGCGACCCGCCCATCATCGCCGGCTTGCTCATCTTCGACGGGCTGTGACCTCTATGCACGAACCCGACCGGAGATTTCGTATGAAAATTTCCTGGAGAGTGGCAGCCGTCCGAGATGGGTACAAAGTCATACTGCTGTGTTCTTGTAGTTGGGCTTTGAGGTACATTGTGGCTGTTGCCATTGTAGAGATGAGTTCCTGCCACCGATGACACCTGCGCGGAACCGCCAGGGTTAGTGTAGGGCATAGCGGTTCCGTTGCCATTGGTGATCGTCGCACAATGTTTGTGGCCGACCGATTCAGCTTGACTGGTCGATGTAGATCCATTCATGGTCACGACGCTATTGTTTATGACTGGTTTGAAAGCCCCCTCCGTGACTACAGACTTAACCACGTTTTCGATATCGTTCTCTCGAGGCATCTGAATTTCCTTATTCGAGGGAAGGCTCTGAGAACTGGACCCGCTCTGATTCTTCAAATTTTTCGCAAGTAGCTCCCGCAGTTGAGATATTTTTTCATTTTTACCTTGACTATGGTCGTCTTGCGGGTCCAGGCCTGTATCTAAAAAAGCAGCTGCGTCAGTGGGGGCGGAGGCGGGCGCAGAGGCGGGCGCGGGCAGCGGCGCGGGCGGCTCACCGTCGCGGTGGTGGAAGTACTGCATCAGCTCCTCCTCGTGCTCCTGGCTGTTGCCTTCGTTCAGGTAGTCGTCGAGCGCGTGCTTGTCGATGTTACAAATGCTTATGACGCGTTCTCTGTTCAGTATTTCCGAGTGTTTCTCTTCGCATATCATACCCGTCTTAATGTTAATGCCGTCCAGGCCGCAGCACGAGTCGGGAGTGGCCGACCGCTCCGGCGAATCGGTGCCGTCCGTAGAGGACCTTTTCGTTCTGGTGATCCGATCCAGAGCCGGTTTCCGTATTTTGCTGCGCTCACACTTAGGCGTCGGAGCCTTCACCGACCGTGTCGGACTCGCCGCCTCCTGTTGCTCCCGGGCCAGCGCCGCGGCGGTGCTTTTGGACCGGCTCGATACGTTTTTTGGATCCTCTAAAAAAGCAACCTCTGAACGAACTGACGATTCCGCTCCGGCCCCGGAAGCGGAGGTGGAGGCGGCCAGCGCCTGCCGCGCGGCGCCCAGCTTGCCGCCCAGGATCTCAGCGGCTCGCATTTTCTTCGGCAGGTACTCGGTCCGGGGGAAGTCCTCCGGAGCGTGCGCGGGCGGCCCCGCGGGCGGTGCGCGGCTGTCGGCCGGCGGAGGCCGCGGCGAACCCGCCCGCGTCTCGCTCTGGTACGTCTCCAGTATCAGCTTTTTGCCCGGCAGGTGCAGCCGCACGGGTGCCGGCGGCGGCTCGGGCGGTCGACGGCGCTGCCACTCCGTGCGCTCTGTGGACAGGTCGAGGGACGCGTCGCTGCTGAGGTTGATGGGGAGGTTGTGCGTCGCGTCCGCGGTGGCGGGTAGAGTGAGGTCCCGCGGGGCGTACGGAGGGTCGAACACGTAGTCGACACGGTAGTCGTGTCCGGGGATGGCGGGGTGCGGCGCGGGCGGCGGGTGCGCGCGCGGCGGCGCGGCGTACGGCGGGAAGGCCGGTGGGCGCGCCTCGTACATGTAGGCGGGCTGGTAGTGGTAGGCGGGCTCGGCGCCGGGATCGCTCTCGTGCTTGACGGGCGCGTGCGCGGCGTGCCCGGCCGGCGCGTGCGCGGCGTGCCCGGCCGGCGCGTGCGCGCCGCGGGCGCTTGTGCCCGTGTATGACGTTGAAGGCGGCGACTCGCTTGATATCTCCGCGCCCTTGTTCTTTTTCGGTCGACCTGGAGTACCTTGCGTCTAAAAAATGAATTATAGCACATTATTCCTTATAATTAATTTATTTAGTGATTTGGAGGTATACGTTTCTAGATTCCTATCTGACCTGTGTACATGTATATCGATTATTATTATTGCATGTACTTACTAAAAATAACTTGTAAAGAAATAAGAGTACTAACCTGCAGTTTTCGTTTCAGCTGTTTCATCAATTGTCTGTTTGCTGGATCCTCGGACGGTCCGGGCACTGAAAAAAAAGTATAACTGTAAGTGATTTTTAGTGTGTGATTCTACTGAAAGGAGGTTGTCAAACTTCACTTTGCCGACAATATTGTCTTCGCCTCTTCAGTCGATGAACTTAAGTTTATGCTCCAAAATCTGAGCAACGCAAGCGTACAAGTTGGCCTTCAAATGAACCGCGCGAAGACTCAAGTCATGACCAAGAGCACAAAACGTAAGGTTGAGGTAGACGGGCAGATCATACAGCATATCAACGAGTATATCTACTTGGGCCAGTCAGTCTCTTTCCGTGACAGTCAAGATAAGGAAATGGAGCGCCGTGTTCAAAACGCCTGGAAGAGCTATTGGTCCATGAAGGAGCTGATGAAAGGCGATGACACTGAAGCGCAAACTCGTTATAAACATGTGTCTTATATCTATCCTAACCTAAGGTGCTCAAACATGGTCGCTCGCCGAGTCAGAAGTCCGAATTGATGGTCTGCCAACAAGCAATGAATCGCAGCGTTCTAGGTGTCAGTAGGAGAGATCGTATCCGGAACACTACGCTGCGCTCCAAAACACGCATAGCTAATGGTGGCAAGAACACTGCTAGGCTCAAGTGGGATTGGGCCGGTCACGTCTGCCGCATGCATCCGGATGGGTGGCCATCTGTAGCCAACAAGTGGATGCCGTAAAAAGGGCGCGAAAGGGGCAGCACCAAACAGAGATGGCGGAACGATTTGGACGGTTTCCTCAGCATCTGGCCGGCCTGGCCTGGGCTTTAATAAACAAGGCCTGTTAATTCTTTTACTTTTTTTCCAAATTCTCACTATTAAAGTAGTAAATTTCGTCAGCATTGTTGATACGGCGCGGCCAGACATGCGGTACTCGCCGAATGCCGAGCCGATAGTCTCTTTGTCATTTGTACCTCTAGTGGAATGAGGTATAACACGGGTATTGGAGCAAATGCACGAAGTCTGGTCGTGGCTATATACATCACGGGCCGGGACAGCGGCATCTCAGCCGACAAAGTGTGACGTGACGTACCGTGCGGAGCGAGGGGCGGCGGCGTGAGGCTGGGCGCGGGCGCGCGCGACGCCCCCGCCGACATCACGTGCCGCGACAGCTCCAACATACTCGATAACTTTATGCCTGTCCGAGAAACATACAGGGTATTAGGTAATTATTGGGCGATCCGTTAACTATTGGCTGACACTCATTAGTGTGAGAGGAAAGCCCGTAAGCATTTTGCCGTAAGAACCGCAACGCAAGTACATACAAATACGAGCATCATCAAAGGATCCTAAAGTATGGAAAATGTATTTTCAGTTAAATCTCCTGGGATTTTGATACGTTATAGCTTTTAGTGACCAGAAAAAAGTCTTAGAAGGCTAAGTCCCTTCAAAGTTTCGACTGATTTTTCATATCATTGAATTTATATTTGAGACGTTTGTTCAGGGCACAGACTGCAGTCCCCTGCGGGGCACGTATCAAAATCCCAAGATATTTTAATGAAACTAAATTTTCCACACTTTAGGATCGGGGATCTTTTCTTTTCGGTATCTGCCTTTAATGCCTAACATGTTAAATAATAAATAAAATAGGGGAAAATATCTCATTTCACAGCATTTAATGTTAAATGCGGTAAATTTTGCTTCAAAATTAGTTTTCAGGCTGTTCTCATATTTCAGCGACAATTTCATCATAGTTTAGGTTTTTCAAGCATTATTAAAATTATAATGGTAATTAATTCAAATACGAGGGTTGTTCCGTTAATAGTTAGTCAACGGCGTACTATTAACTGTATTCATTTAATTTTACTGTAGCTTAAAGGCAAATTTCATTACAAACTTTTTGGTATAAATGTCACTGGCCAGTGACAATCAGTATTTTTTTTATGAAATCAGAAAAAAAACATGTCTGTCACTTTTTGTTCGTTTGTTCGCAAAAATGGAGCTAACGCGGGAAGCATTTCGTGCTATGATATATTATGATTATAAACGAGGGCTAACATACAAGGATTCTCATGAAAATTTAACTAGTGTTTTTGGGACATTATCCCCATCTCTTGCCACTGTCAGTTACTGGTTCCGTGAATTTAAGCGTGGGCGGAGCGACATCAAAGATGAGCCTAGACCGGGGCGACCGCCAACGGCAGTTACTCCAGAAAATGTTATCAAGGCGGAGTGGTTAATAAAGGAATCTCGAAACATTACCCACCGAGAGATTCAGGACGAACTGAAGATTGGATCCCGGGCAGTTTCTACCATTTTGCATGACCACCTTCAAGTTCGGAAGGTTTCGTCTCGGTGGATACCACATTTTCTCACACAGGAGCAAAAAGATAGTCGTGTCGATTGGTGCAAATATATGTTGAAGAAATTCGATAATGGCGATTCTCAACAAGTGACCTACATTGTGACATCTGACGAATCTTGGATATATAGTTACGACCCATTTACAAAACAGCAATCAACACAATGGGTCTTTGAAGAAGATGTTTTACCTACTAAAGTAGTTCGCGGCCGAAGCGTCAACAAAAAAATGGTTGCTGTTTTTTTTCGACGCAGTGGACCTGTAGCCGTAATTCCACTTGAAGATCGCAAAACAGTTACCAGCCAATGGTACAGTGAAGTTTGCTTGCCACAGGCCTTCCAAGAGCTGAACGTCAGTCGTCCAAGTACTGGAACTGGGGGCATCATTTTTCATCAAGATAATGCTCCGGCTCACACGGCTGCCAGAACCATGGACTTTTTGAGCAAATCAGGTGTGCAACTACTACCACACCCTCCGTACAGTCCTGACCTGGCTCCGTGTGATTTTTTTCTGTTCCCCACCTTAAAAAAATTATTACGTGGACGACGATTTTCGACGGCGGATGAAGCAGTGGACGAATTTAGGCGACTTTTTTTTGACCTTCCGCAAGAACAGTTTTTTTCCTGTTTTGAAAGCTGGTTCAGCCGAATGCATAAGTGCATTAATGTAGCAGGGGAATACTTTGAAAAGTTGTAAATAAAGTTTTATTATATTCCTTATAGTTTTTGTTTAACTAAAAATTTTCAGAATAGCCCTCGTATATTCAATAGTATTAGTACCTGCTTCAGAGGCGCTTCAATGACATACACATTTGTTCAATCGGATACCTTTTCGCTGTATGTACACGTAGGTACATCGCGCACTTACATCAACGGGTACTTCTCCTACAAGTCTCTAATATTTCGTTCTACACAAAGATTAACACTTACCTAGTTTACTTTCAGCCCAATCAAGCACCGTCCTTTCCGTATCTCTCGATGTGTCTCGCAACCCCTGGAACCACCATTTGTATTTACATAACTTTTAACTTATTTGTTTAGGGACTCAACTACTTACCTACCTATACTGATTTTAGTTCATTTTACAAATATCAAAAACCTATAAACGATATACTAGGTGCCGAACTTAACAGTTGCAATTTTTTACTATTAATTATTTACAGTCAGCCAATTTGATTACTTTGCCACTATGGAAGCTTGTCCTAATGGCAGTTGCCCGTGGAAACGTGTATTACAAAACTAGCTAGTACGAATCAAATTGGTTAACCGATAACTGCACTTCTCGTAGACTTTATAAGAAATCAAATGTGAAACTGTCAGGTCAGATCAGAATAACATACCTTTGAAGATTCACCCAAATCTGGTAACTGTGGAACTTCCAGTTTAATCTTTTTTCGGAGACCAGCATAGCAATACCTGGAATACATACGTCAAATATCACCGTAAATTACGGGTAACCTACGGGAGCAATCTCCACAAACACTAAAAATATCCTTTAACACTATCAATTGAAGTAAGGATACTTTTACGATAGTTGTTTATTATAAGATGATATATGATGAATGATATATAGAAAGAAAAACATAAAACATACACAGCTGAAAAAAAAAGAAGATATTTTTGCGTGCTACAAAATGTTCTCTTTTAGAGACCCTACGTGAAGCATATTTAATTCGCTATAGCAATAAACCAATTCTTGCATAGATAGCTCGCATTGCATTATTGTTTTATTTAACATCCTAAATTTGGGCGCGTTACAGTTTTACTGCTCTTATATTCAACGTCATAGATCAAAACACAACGTAATGGCACAAGTGTCGCATTGCACGTAACAAACATATTCTTAACAATATAATTAATGAGTTATCACTACCTCTAACAATCGCTTAGCAAGTTTTCAAACTCCGTAAATCCTTATAACACGAGCATAACATCAAATCACGTGCATGTAGTGACATCGCATAATCTTATAATCGCTTAGCGGCATACAATAAAAATCAATACTAATTGTAATTAATGATAATAAACCAGCCTTGTATATCATACGTAAGAATAGGTAAGTTCTCACGCATAATATACCTTTGAATGAACTAAAATACTTCATTATCCACCCGATACATTTGAGTCGTTTAAGGAAACAAATCGTAAGTAAAGACATTCCGTGGACCAAGTTTGCACAGTTGTTGTTAAAGGTACTTACTTTTTCACATCTTATTAGTTTTAAGTAAAGTGCAAAGGTTTACCTAAACATAATTTTGACGTGCACCCATTACCGTATTTCGCCGTAGCTCAAACAGCATTCTAAACGGAGCGCTGGGCCTCGCCACTATTCGCGCGCCGGGTGCAGCTGTACGCACCGCCTGTTGCGGCGCCACACCGCTTTTACTAGTATTTATGTTTAAGCATTCTAACATAGATTTATAACTTATAAGTTTTACTAACATTGATATGGATTGTATAATTTGAAATAAAAATATTGAGTTGGATTGAATTAACTCTAAAAACAACGCAACGTTACATTATAAGTTTGGTTAATAATTGAAAATGTATAGAAACTAAACAATTTGGATAAAATCTATGGGTCTTAGAGAGATTTAGGTTCGCGTCTACCCTGTGGACATTGAGAAAGATAGTGGCTTTAAAGTATAATTTTTGGTTGGACTCATTTTGTTTCAATCAATCTGTATGACCCTTGCAACCAACCATCCCCGCAGTGACTTTAAAGTGATAAGTCACTCTCATATAAGAGACAGAGGAACAAAGTAAATGACACCCTCGTAAATTACGACAGAGTGCAAAATTGAACGGTTAATAGTCGGTATTGATTTGCTGTCCCGGAAATTTGTTTGTGTGTAAAACTGTGAATTCTGCAATGGCATTGACTATATCCAGTCAATGTCAGTGATATCAAAATGCATAAATGTGTTTAGAAACTTTGTGTTCCTTTCGAATAAACGCTTTTATTGCACTATATTGAACGCCTTTATGTTGTTAAAAATTGTATGTGCATGTATTCATAGCCACAGCCAGTGAATGCGTGCAGTGCTGGAAAAGCAAGATAAAAAGTTCCCCTAAAATCTAAAATGTTATATAGGTAGTTACGCAATTTATGCAGTCCGCACTTCTATCACTCTTGAATTTATTGATATAATACAATTATACAATACAATTTGGAAAACACTGAAACAAAAATATTTAGAACCGTTTTTGTGGCTTCCATGTCGAATAAAACTGACAAAGATTGTATTAAACTTTACGCAACCGATTATGGCTGGATTATAAACAAATCAAACTATAAGTTTAAAAAACTGTAACCCGACTACGAAAAATAAAACATGTTGAAGTCGGTTAAAATGTCTATTATAAGGGTCTATTTGGCCTATGTTACCCAGGCCATAATAACGAATCGATTGACACCTTATTCATCTAAATCTTATGAATTGGCGCTACGGTGGAACATACGTAAATACAAACATAAATTACATAGACTGCTAAAACCATAACCCTTCCTTTGATCTTCGCAGTAGCCGGGTAAAAAAAAAAGTAGGTACGAATCTTACTGGTTTTAAGGGGACGCGACACCTTTTAATGTTATATACATTACAATTACATAGACTAATAATAGTATATGTATACATTATTACAAGCGACAATTAAAGCAGTGATGACGAACGTTGTGATTAGATTTAAGGCTTTTTATTTTAATTAATTTTATGTCGATGGAAACACTTAAAGCTGAGCTGGCGTAGTTTATTAGAGTTTCAATACTACGAAAGGCCTGGTTAATGGTTATACCGATTTTGGTTACTTTTATGAACATATGCCATGGAGCTTATTTATGGAGCGTGGGTATCAAATGATGTAGCGAATCTTGCGGTCGCTGCTCGTACTACTATCTGTGTAAGATCGTCCAACAATAATTATTTATCTATACTTAGTGTACAAACAGCCAATAGGCAATCAAATGGTCGCATTTTACCGCTACATTTTACTTCGCTTCGATAATCATAAATTCGCAAATGAAGGCAAGGTCGCTGTTATACTTCGCCGTGGCGTGACGTTATCGTTACTGTTTAAGGTGCGTTCACATGTAGGTATGGTAACGTCTGGTAGGCTGAACACATCTATCCTGTCTCATACTAGTAGAATTATTCCAAAACGAGTGACCAAGATCTGGGGCAGGTATTTTATTTTACGTTTTTAGTTAGTACTTCGTCTTTTATATTGTATTATTTTGCCGCACCGATAAATCGTGACGACTTTTTGGTCGTCCACGACAGAGCGGTCTAAGAAGCAAGAGGGGCAGGTCGAAAGGGAGTTTGGCAATTTTAATGCCGGTATTACACCTCCCTAAATCGGGCCCTAACGACAAGGACGCCGCAATACGCTAGATATGTTTGGAGTTATTGCTTAACGTGTCTAACGTATTGCGGCGTCCTTGTCGTTGGGGCCCGATTTAGGGAGGTCTAATGCCAGTATAACGAAGACGAAGTCACGGAGTAAATAATAAGGAGTGGTCCTGAAATAAGGTAGCCGTGTACAATCTTGTGTATTTTTAAATTTAGTGCTAATTTTGAAGCAGTATATTTATTTTATTAATCCGTAGATACAATACTAATAAATAAATATACAATCATAATAAAATATGTGAGCATATATAAGTTTTCGCGTTTTTATTTCAACATACTTTGTAACTGTTTGAACAACATAATTTGACAATCTTCAATCGACATCTGCTACAACGCCACAATTGTATTTCCATTTTCACAACCCGTTTTATGCTTTTCAGAATTTCATCTTACCAAGAAGCTACATTAATTAACTGTATTTTAGCTAGGATAGTCAGGAAGACTCTCTAATCTAACCTCTGACAAAGATATTTCTATGGGAGACAATTTTCTATAAAAAAAGGCAAATACATTTAATTAAAAATTACTGTAACTACCTTAAAATGAAGCCAGATAAAAAAGTTTACTATTGAAGAAAGACAATTTATTAAGGTATAAAATAGCTCATCAAATCAAACTATAAGAAAAAACATGTTTTTGAGAAACACCTGAAAAATTCTGTCAGAAGACGCTGTACAAAAAACTATGTGTATGATGGAATACAAAAGGCGAAAACTTCCAAACGCTGTTTCATTTAAATATGATTGTATTTAAGTTTTGTATGATTATATCTACAGATTATTTAAATATAAACACTGCTTCTAAATCGGCACAAAATAAAAAGATAAATCAGAAAAGGCACGGCTACTCTTTTCCCGGACCACTCCTTAGTATTATCTTCTTCTTCTTTTTCTTCTTGTTAGGGGCTATGTAAGGCTCCCAAGCCTATGTATCACTGCGACCATCACTGATATATTGTGATCGCCACCTACTACAACTCTCGGTCTAACCCTGCAACTTCAAACAGTTCCAGGATCCAGAGTAATAGGTCTCACTGCGACGTCACGTATCATGTTGTCCTTTATTAACGCATGTTGTCAGAACTTCTGTTCTCCTTATCACTTATGTAAAAGCACCGTGTACTATGTTGTCAAACTCGATTTTTGGGCAGGTTACACCTACGTGACGAAGTCGCGGGCGGCAGCCAGTAAGATATAACAATGAGTAAAAGCATTCTCAAAATGCACCCGGCTCCACACGTAAATTGAATCTAGTACTTGTACAAGTTTACAGTGATCTACGGGCCTACAGCGAACTTCGAAGTTTCGTTCGCTATCAAGGCAGTCTTAATACGTGACGGGGCCCTAGGGCACTTGAGAATCAGGGGCCCTCAGGCGCTCAATTAGGGACAACGTTGACTGTAAAAAAACCTTTCGGGGCCCCCCTGAGGATGGAGGCCCTGGGCACGGGCCCCGTGTGCCCTTATGGAAAAGACGGCCCTGTTCGCTATTACTAAATGACTCCAGTCAATTAGTAATAGCGAACAGGGCCGTCTTTGCATATTCGAAAGAGAGTGCTGCAAATAGACGATTCGACGGACGAAGTGGTTCGCGGTTATAGGCCTGGGTCCAAACCGTATGTAGTTTAATTGGCATTGCAAACACTAATCAGCAAGTTTAGATGTGAATAATATAGAGGCGTTGTAAATTTTAATATTAGATCAACTCTAATTTTGTATTTATTCTTCCAAATATAGGTAGGTACAGTCAGCAACGAAAGTTGCCGAACGAAATAAGATTACAAAAGGAACTAAGACATATAAATATTACATAAGTTACTGAACAGCGCCTCTTTCCCTTGTTTGAGGCGCTATTTGTGGCTGGTTACTTTTGTAATCTTATTTCGTTCGGCAACTTTCTTTGTTGACTGTACGTAATTATTTAAATTTGAGGGTAGTGTTATTTTAAACAGGTTATTTAACTACATCGCTTGGGTGCAAGCCCAAAGACCATACTACGTTATTGGTAAATAGAGTGGCTGACTGTGACAAACTATAGAAGTGTAGCTGCCCATCATAACCGTAATTTTTTAAATTTCATAAATAAATGTTAATCCTCGTCAGATTAGAAAATAAGCGCTGCAAATATGTACACCTAAATATTATCCTGGCTAAAACAGAGCTTGATAAAATGAAACCTCGATATAGTCAGCAGCAGAAGTAGGTAAGCGGGCGAGGTGTTCAAAATGACCTACACACGCTTTTATTCTCTTAACAATGTACTCGTAAAGTCGTGTCAAGCTCATTTCGAACACCTGACCCGCTTAGCTACTTCTGCTACTGACTGTACCTACATACTATCGAGATTAACCGTCTCGAGGACGAATAAATAAAATTAAATTTACTGAAAAGTTAGAGTAATAAAAATGAAATCCATATCGATATTGATTTTTCTTACTATATCTATCGCTCAAATATAACGATCGATACCTATAGTTTCTGAGACACGGCACGGTTAGCACGAGTGTGCTGCGACAGCATCACGCGCGTGATTTAGACTATCTGTATCTTTCTAACTTTATTAATGAGGGTTTCCGCGATCGAGTTTTTCACTAGATGGCAGCACCGTGGCGACAGGTCTAGCTGTCACAATCCACCAATCATGTTTAACCATATATTTTTTGATTGGTGGATTTTGACAGCTACTGCCAAAAAGACCTGTCGTCACGGTGCTGCCATCTAGTGAAAATCTCAATCGCGGAAACCCTCATTATAATAAAAAGAAAGTGGAAGCACTCGTTTTTGCTAGGAATACAAGTAGGTATCATATGTACTTATACCACAACCAACACAATATCCTGAGCCAATCGAGCTGGCAGCTGCGCTGAGTTATAGCTTTATTAACGATAATATTCCAAATCACTTCAATACAAATACGAGGGCTGCCTTTTAACTTGTGTCGTTTGAAATAAGTATAGACAATCTAATATATTATTACCATTTATTGTTTTTCAAAGAATTCGCCGCGATATTTAATACACTTTTGCATGCGTTCAAACCAGTTTTTAAAACATTTATTCCACTCCGAAGTGGGGGTAGTCAAAATGGCCGATTTGTATGCGTCAACAGCTTCTTCGGGTGAGCTGAAACGTTGACCACGAAGACTTTGCTTAATTTTGGGGAACGTAAAAAAATCGTTAGGGCTTAAGTCAGAACTGTAAGGTGGGTGATCTAAAATTTCCACGTTTTGGGTGTTCAAAAACATCTTTGTCTGGCGGGCGGTGTGCGAACTTGCATTGTCATGGTGCAGTATCATACGACGTTCCGAGTTGTTTTTTCGAAATTCGGTGATGACTTGTGGCAAACAAACCGTGGTATACCAGTCGGCGGTAACCGTCTTGCGATCTTCTAGTACAATAGTGGCGACGTGACCTCCCTTTGCCACAAACGAAGCAACCATTTTTTTTGAAGTGCTCCGAGAGCGTATGACTTTGGTCGGTTTTGGCTCGTCCTGGAAGACCCAGACAGTTGACTGCTGTTTGGAATCTGGATCGTAAGCATATATCCAAGACTCGTCACCACTAACCATATCATAAACATGTTTTGACTCTCCTCGGCTGAATCGTTTCAGAGTTTTGCGACACCAACTAACACGGGCTGTTTTTTGGTCGTCGCTAAGCAAATGTGGTATCCAACGAGAGATCAACTTTTTTACAACAAGTTCTTCGTGCAGGATTTTTTGGATAGTGGTCCCTGAAATGCCCACGGATGCCTCTATTTCACGGTATGTCACATGACGATCTTCGAGTATTAGCTGCCGCACGGCTTCGATATTTTCTTGCGTCATGGCGGTTTATGGACGACCTTCACGAAGCTTGTCACTGAGGCTAGAGTGCCCACGTTGAAATTCTAAATACCAGCGTTCTACAGTCCTAAGACACGGTGCTGCATCACCAAACACAGATGTGATCTCCTCAAAGCACTGAAGTCGCGATAATCCCCTTTTAAAGTTGTAGAAAATTATCGCACGCAAATTTTCCTTAGACATTTCCATTTTTACAACCGACTTGTCACCTTTGAATAGACGCTGTAATAAAACTATTCGACCAATTTGAAAACATTCTTTTGTTTTCGAATTCTAAATTCAAAAGGATGAAAATGCCATATGTTTTTTTTTAAATAATCGCGGGAGGTTGGCAAACGACACAACTTAAAAGGCAGCCCTCGTACTAATCAAGTATTGAATTGAATGAAATTACTACATAAAAGAAGCCTTACGCGTGTCTACGTGAAAACTAACAAAAATCGATTTCACTTCCTATAAATCCGAAAATGTTACTTTTTATTAGAGCAAAGTAGAATAAAATAAAATATTGCCATAGGCAGAGACACGTGAAAGAAAGAGAGGGAGGCCTTTTCACAGCAATGGGACAATACAGGCTAATAAATAAAATAGAACATTATTGTCAAGACAAAAAATGGTGACAATTGCTAGCGCAACTGGCGAGAGTTGAGCAGACAACCATGGGAACCCATTTAACCAAGTAAATACAATATTAACTCATAAAATAATCGCAACATTTTCTTTAGCAACAAACAATATTTTTACAGAAAACCCTCTAGGCGGCTATTACAAACAGTACAAATTACTCTTGCTTAGCTTGAGAAAGATAATTGTATAAACTAAAATTTTCTGTTTGCAGTAAGCGCTCTGGCATGCCCCGCATGCAGTCTTTTCAACCAACTTGAAGATTTCAAAGTTCTTTATTTTTTTCTTTTTGATCACCGAAGACGGCTGGAGCGATTTGGAAAATTCTTTCTTTTTACTTCACAGTTGATCCCATTGTCATCAGGTCAGTCTGATGATGGGATCCTGAAGAAATCTAGGGAACTCTTCAAATGTTATAGGCACAGCGAATACACCTATAGCGATTTGTGTATTTTAACAGTAGCTCAGGCATTTGCTCTTGTTAAGGTGGATTAGCCTAAGTGACGTCAGTTCTCTTTTCTTTAAAATTACGTTTTCTGTTTAGCCCAATGGTGGGCTGGTAGAAAATGTGTTATTTCCGCCATTTGTACTTTTTATGTCTTAAATTGAAGTTAAAATTAATAAATAAATGATGTATGTTATATATAAACTTATATAGATGTCATATACAAAAGAAAAAGTGACCTAGGCCTCCGGTACCCAGGGCTGGGATCGAACCAGCGTCTTCTGCATTCGCGGCAGACATCTTCTTCAGTTATATCATATATTTTTACACTAGGTTAGGCTCTTAGCAAAGAAATTCCTCACAACACATCCTCGCTTAACTCTGGCAAAAAAACCTTACTCTATATTACCTTGAATTGCCACGGGTTCCCAGCCGTCGCGGCCGCACGCTGGGGTACACTTGCTTCATTACTTTGCCAAAATCAGCTGTAGAAAGTGGCTTCATGTTGCTGCTCATACAATGTGCGCTACAGAAAAAATTATAAATTATATTTTTTTGTAAATATCACTTTATTAAATCTGGTTATGCTTATAAATAGAGGGCGGAGTACCGGTGGCAAATTTCACACAAAAGGTATGGAGTCGTTTTTATAATTATTATTATAGGCTTGAATAATAAAATTATTCATTTACCTAATGTACTTAGTATGGTACCTACTCGTAAATTGGAAGTAAGTACTTAACATTTATTTTCATAAATCGATTTCAGGAACACCTAAATGTTATGTCGTAAATGTTTTGGGTTATTTTTCAATTTCTTTTAACAAAGTCGCCATTCATCGATATAATATTTTTTACCATATGCAACCTTTCTTTTCAAAAAGTTACTAATTTACAAATTTATGAGACATTTAGAAACTAATTATTTGACATTGTCAATTTAGACAGCTGCTTTACATCTATATTATCTGAATTATTATTGCGTCGGCTAAATATTTAAAACCGAAAAATATCAAGATGAATAAGCCATGTGAAGCAACAATTCTGCGGATGATAGAACCGTACGAAAAACTTATATATAATGAAGAAGAATGTAGCATTCACTGTATTTCTTGCTCAGTGGATTTAAAGCAGTTGAAAAAATATAATGACGAAAAACACGTTAACAGTAAACAACACCAAATTAACTGTGGAAATCAAAATGGCACCTTTGCCTATGATTTATGCGTTTTCCTTATAGCGTGTAACATCCCATGGAAAAGAGTTAACCATCCAGAATTTAAAAAGTTCTTTGGAAAATACTTAGATAAAGGCGTAAAACTTCCCGAAGAAAGTGTTTTGAGAAAATACTATCTTACCAGAATATACAATGCGACCGTCAAGCAAATACGAAATACATTTTTCGATTCCAATTTATGGCTTGCGGTGGATGAGACTCTTGATAATTTCGGTAATTGCGTAGTAAATGTAATTATAAAATCACTTGATGATGCTTTACAAAGGCCATATTTGTTAGCGTGTAAAGTCGTTAGTACTATAAACGCGAACTCAATTGCAGCGGTGGTTGACGAAAGCTTGAATTTTTTGTGGGAGGATAATTTTACAGATAATATGAACAAATTTTTAATATTCTGTTCGGATAGCGCAGCGTACATGCTTGCTGCCGGTAAGATTTTGAAGAAAAAGTACACTAAAGTATGACACGTAACTTGTTTCGCTCATGGACTACACAGAGTCGCGGAGCAGATAAGATCTGAACATAAATTGGTCAATTCTTTAATATCTAATGTCAAGAAGACTTTTTTAAAATCACCACACCGCGTCCGATTTTTCAGGGACCATGCGCAGAATGTGCCTTTACCGCCGGAACCCATTATCACTCGTTGGGGCACCTGGTTAAATGCAAGTTTATACTACGATAGACATTTTGACGTGATTAAAAATGTTGTGATGCAATTGAACAGTAAAGAAGCTATTGCCATTAGAAAAGCCCAGAAGTTGTTTGAAAATTAAAATTTAAAAAACGAGTTAAGCTTTATAAAAAATTGTTACGAAATTATACCTGAATCGATAGAAAAATTAGAATGCACTAAAATTCCGATAGAAGAAAGTTTTCTGGTAATAGATATAGTTAGGAGTATTTTAAGCCTCCAAGGAAGTGAAACCGTGCGAAATAAACTCGAATTGGTTCTAGATAGAAACCCAGATGCTGACGAATTAAGGAATATGATTACAATGGAAAATTATAAACAAGTCCTTAAACGTGCAACCATGACATCGGTAGATGTAGAGCGATCGTTTTCCACTCATAAATGGATCTTCAATAAATTAAGAAACCGATTCACTCCAAAAAACCAGGAACATGTGGCCATAGTCCATTCATTTTATAACATGGATACGCACTTAAGTGTAGATTGTGAGGAGGACCTCGAACACATAATTCCAGTCCTCAATTGTAATTGAATGGTCTTGAAAATAATATATCGTTTGGCAGGTATAACTTCTTAGTCTAGTATTTAGTACCTAATGAAAATGTTTTGATAAGAAAACATATTATTATGTATTATAGATATTAACAACATATTACATTATATTTGTATGCTCGTAAGATAATTTCTATAAGTTCCTAAAAATTATTATCCAAAATTAATCATTTATTCGTTATTTATTTAATCATAAGAATACTTAGGCGACTCCATACATTTAGTGTGAAATTTGCCACCGGTACTCCGCCCTCTACTTATAAACATTAACTTAGTAAGTAGGCCATGTAAAAAAAAATAGACTGAAAATTATTTTACACAGATTTGTATGGGAAATCTACTAAAATGTTTAATTATTTTCTAGAATTTTTTAAAAACATTTCGATTTTTTTAAAGTTTCTGCATCATGCACATCTGTAGGTGTAGTCAACTTACATATATTCGTCATACACGTCCTGCTTGGGCAAGGAGACATCAGGATCAACTTCCAGGTGTGTTTGTATCCACGTTACAGTCTGCTGGAGCTCAGCCCTGGCCAATTAATTATGGATAAACATTACACTTAATATTGCTCTTCACTGGTATGTCTTCAAAAGTAAGTAATGCTTTAATTCTAGAGTTAAATAATATTTCTGCACAGACAAATTTAATATATTTCACTAATATTTAAACTGAATCAATCCTAGTCTTAAGTCTTACAACTAAAGACAAAAATACTGCAGCAATACTACTACTAGTTAGGGTAAATAGAAATATTGAGCAGCTAACCTTGAGCCTAAAGGGTTTATTGGCTGCTTGAGTGGATCATGTGGAGGAATGCCAGTGGGCAGGCGCAGGTACAGCAGGAGCCTCTCCGCTCCACTCAGAGCTTCCACTTCCTCTAGCAGCTGGGCTACTCGCTGCCTTCCTTCATGGCTGGGAAGCAAGCATTCAATGGCTCTAACATCGATAACACAAAGTAATTAAAGATATCAGCTAAATATTTCTCACTGTTTCAAGTTTTATAAAATAATATTGAGAAAAATAATTATATTTAATGTGCAGCAGACAATATTACAATATATTACTGTCTTCTCCTCACAAGGCACAAACACAACAATGTTCAATATTGAAATACCTTTAGCAGAACTTAAAAACAAGGTGTTGCAATAACTGATAGTAGTTATGGTAGTGATAGAAATAATAATGTGCATTATGAAATAATGAAACATTGGCCACGAGTCAATTAAGAGCCGAACGCCTGGGAATGATGTTATGGTAAAGTTAGGTCACCTGAGGGTGTTCTCGATAAATTGTTGCATGGAAGCTATTTTTTCAGAGTCCATTCTGGGCTCTTTGCTCCTAGACGGCCCAGCGGTAGGATCTGTAGCACTCGACGGTCCCGGATCTTCGTTTGAAGCGGAAATACTATCTTTATCGTAAGACGCAGTTTGCGTATGTTTTGGATGATTGACATTTTCTTGATGAAGTTTCGCGTCATCCACCAGTTCTCTTTCAGATTTAACATTTTTCACACCATCTTTAGCCCAAGGTTGAAATGGAGCTGTGCTATCCATTTTAACCCAAGTTGGATATAAAAATATTACAGCTAGCTTTCATATTGTACATTTTTCTTATCTGATAAATGCGTAACAAAACTCCATCTTGACATTTGATCAGCTGTGCGGTGAGGTGGAGCGAAGGGGGACTAAGTTTTTTTTTTAATTTATTGAAAGCTAGAATAAAAATGTTGTCAGGCGAAAATATATCATCACTACATAGTATAAAACAAAGTCCTTTCCGCTGTCTGTCCCTATGTATGCTTAGATCTTTAAAACTACGCAACGGATTTTGATGCCGTTTTTTTATAGATAGAGTGATTCAAGGGGAAGGTTTGCATAATACATGCATAATACAGTAGAGAAACACTGATAATTTTAGAGGTTTCTAATGTGACGTCGTAAATAAAAAGATTTTTTGCGCTTACATTGCAAACGCTGGCTGAAAACTACGAGATAGATCAAAATAATATATAATATATACTACAGTATTGTACACCTTAAAAAGCTCTACAAAAAAGTCCCGTGCGAAGCCGGGGCGGGTCGCTAGTAAAATATATAAAGTCATCTAGAGTATTGCGTGGTATTGCTAGAGTATAAACCGGTCATGTAGGGGGAGTATTATCCACGGACCAAGACAGAAACCGGACATTAGTCTAAAAGCCCTGTTACACTTTAATTTTTTTAGAATCTTAACTAACATCCTAAGTTGTTTTCTTAGTAAATTCACTTCCTAAATGCGGTTACACTTGACTAAATTTAGAGACAAAATCATTTAGGAAGCTAACTGGACAAGTGTAACAGGGCTTTAAGGGCCCTTCCTCTTATTAAAGCCCAGTTACACTTGTCCTAGTTAGCTTCCTAAATGATTTTGTTTCTAAATTTAGTCAAGTGTAACCGCATTTAACAATTAAATTAAAAGCCCTGTTGCACTTGTCCTTGTTAGCTTCCTAAATGATTTATATTTATAACATTATAAGTATTATAACACTATCAAATATTTATATACACTATCAATTTTGACTTTGACATGACTTTGAATTAACTGCCATCAGCCATGCTTGGAGGTGGAGTGGATAGTTAACTGTATGTACAGTACTTAGTTAATTAATTTTTATTTAATAATTTTATTAGCGCTTTTCAGCCCTTGTGTCAAATACACGTAATGAATTAGCAAGGAACGTGACGTGAAGCAAGTTCTCAACGGTGTAAGATGTTGAGAAATGCACTGTGTTATATAGGAGATCAATAAACAAGCTACAAAAATATGGAAAAACCATTTCATAAGTGTAGGCTTTGCTTGAAACTTGGAGATTTCTGCTCCATATTTGAGCAAGATGAATCCATAAAGTTATCTGAAATGGTTATGTCTTTCGCAAACATTCAGGTAAGAAACATATCACTTTGATTACATGGGTCAAACACATTTAATTTTTTTTCTTCTGTGAAAAACACAATGTAAGTGAACGTTTCGACTCTAGTACAGTATTTTATTTGAAATAAAAACTAGTAAGAGTGTAGAATAAAAATGAACTTTTCATTCATTAACTCACATTACTGTCTACATAAATACCTGAATGCAATGCAAATTATGATACAATAAAATATGTATGATGCAAATGCATCAACATAAAAATCTGGATGTCATATTTCTCATAAAAAAAATGTGATGGTTTGCAATTTATAAAAACCTGTACGAGAGCAGGATGTTGCTAATAATTTTGTACTACCACACCATTATGTGGTGGAGTTAATAAATTGCATTGTGGAGAAATAGTAGTCTTACACATTGGTTTGACACTTAGTATGTTTTTTGCAGATTTTTGAAGGTGATGGCTTCTCAGATCGTGTCTGCACAACTTGCATAGAAAACTTGAGCACTGCATATTTGTTTAAACTCCAGTGTGAAAGGATTAGTTCATTGCTGCAAAAGTCACCAGGTATGTGTTTAGCATAGCATTTAGATTACCACATTCAGTGCACATGTAAAGTGAAAAGTGACCACACCGAATGATGATGTCTCCATCATTTTTTATCTTTAATCTTGTTTACAGAAGAAAACTTAGATAAGCCAGGAATTTTTGAATACAATGACTTTTTGAACAAAGAGTTTCACATGCATGCTAAATCAGTGGAGGGTGAAAACGTTCAGAATGTCATCAAGGAAGAAACTCATGTGGGTACAAGTTTGGATGTGAGTGATGAAACAGACAGCGATGTAGATTCCATTATATGCGTGTACTGTAACCAGTCTCACAGTAACCTGGGAGCACATTCATGCCGTGTAATATGCAGCATTGAGAACAATGAGCTGCAGCGGTCCAGTAGCAGCGAGACTTTGGTGGCGACAGATGTCACTCCCTCGGACACAGCAAGGCTAATCACAGCCACTCCAGATAAACCCTTACCTTTATTAATCTCTTGTGTCCTATGCGATGATAAGTTTGCTAAATATGAGTCTTATGTCTCGCACTTCAACAAGTGCACACTAAATGTTAAACTGCATCACATAGTTTGCCCAATCTGTCATGAAATCCATACAGAAAAATTGGCATACTTGGAGCACCTGCGGGTTGTTCACTTTAAATTTGACCTTATAATGACTGACACAGACATAGATTGTGTGGACAGAGTTCCCCCAATATTTCAAAAGACTAGCAAGCCAAAGTCTGTGCGCCGCCAGATTGGTTGGTCTATTGAAGATATATATCAAGAGATAGACTGCAAAAAAATGGAGGAAAATGAGACACCTAATTCAAGTCCCATTAAAGTACTGAATCTAAATGCGTGAGTGAATACTCTCAAATGTTGGCATGGTGGGGTTCAATTACAAGGCTTTCTGACTAACACTTGGGTACCATGTAAGATTGAGCTTTTAAATAATATTTTTCTATCACTTTTCTGGACTCCTTTCTAATACTCAATGTTATTATTAGGAGAAATTTAAAGAGTATTAAATTGTGACAATAAAAATGTGCATTTAAGCATGATGATTTCTACACTTAACTGCATAAGTAACTAAGTAATTAAAGTGTTCAAAGCATTGTTTAAAGTGGCTTCCATGATTGACTTAGTTAAGAAAGATATAATTAATATGTGTTATGAAAACATTTAGAACACTTTGTTAACTTGGCAACTTTCAGTGCTTACTGTACATTTATCAAAATCAAAAAATAATCTTCAGTTTCGTGCAAAATAGCTATTTTGGAAGCTTCTAAATTATACAATTTGTCACATTTGTCCATGGCAAAGTTAGCTATTAGGTACATGCTCTACAAATCTTACATACACATTACACAAGCTAAGTAAACACATTTTGTTTTGTGCAGGACTTTCAGCAATCAGAGTACTCCAAAAAAAGTTAGTTTTCGTAAATTCTTTGAAACCAGCAAAGCTAAAACTTCAAACTATCTGCCCTTCCGAAAATATATCCAGAGTTACAGACTGAAGAAAAAAGTAAACAGCTACAGTCCGATCAAGGACAAACTGCAGGCCACTGGTCGGTTAAAGTGCTGGCATGATGAGGTTTCAGGTAAACGTGGCCTCTGCTAAAACTCTATTTGTTTCTTAACCCTTACATGAACCCTACACTGGAATTGTAACACATGTATCTAAAGAAATACTAGTAAATTTTCATATTTATTATTCCGAATATTGCAGTTATGTATTTTTTATACAGGGTGTTTGGTCCATCGTTGGCCAAATTAAAATGGCGGATAGGTGGGGTCGTTCCCTATCTCACCACGCTTTCCAAAAATTTTTTTGACCGACGTGCATTTTTTTTAAAATGTTTTTGTTGTTTTGAAAAGAAAATCAGGACCAACTCGTTTAAAATTAAATTTTGATAAAAAATAAGTGCTAGAGACATGCAATTGTTATTGCATCGTGATGTGCAACGTTGCACTGCTTTATTAAAGTGAAAATTTCGGACACTTAACGCTTAGTTTATTTTTTATTGGCCCTCGAAGGTTTTACAGCATGTAAAAATTTTGCCAAAGGTCAACTTTGATTTGCAATGAAAAAATAAATAAAAAAGATTACGTTCTTAAAAGTCTTTTACTAAATTGTGTGTTTTATCCTCTTTCTAATGATGTAAAATAATCCCGGAAAACCTTTCATAAACTTGATTTTTCCGCGGTTATTGTAACGGACGCGACAGGCAAATCATCATTGCCCAAACATTGACGCCTCTTTTTTGAAATCCCGTAAGTAACAAGCGGGTTTGTTTTCTCGATGACCGATGAGGTTTGCAGGTTATTAAGATTTAAAACTTATCTTACGTTAATTTGGCCTTGGAGTTGAAGGTCAATTTTCACATTTCAGCGTGATAAGATAAGGAAGTGTTTTTGAAAACAACACGTGCAAAGCCGGTAAAGACTGCTATCTCCCTCTTACACAGCACAATATGTGCAGTTGTCTCTCTCTTTCATGGGTTAGACGTCAAACTGCTCTACCAAAGGCCAGCAGTAGGGCTAGATAAGACTGTGGGATCAGATTAGACTTTAGTCGTTATTTGACTGTCTCTGGTGGCTAACCCATTTCCAATCCTGATGTTGTTTTTTGTTGAGTTTTATTAGTGTTATTGTTAATCTCTGTTATGTTTACTTCGTTTATTCGAGAATGGCAACATTTACGAATGAAGAATACGCGGATATTTTGATGGCGTATGGTAAAGCTGATGGTGTTGCACGAGCAGCGCAAATAATCTACCAGGAACGATTCCCTAACAGACGCTTACCACACCGGAACGTGTTTCAAAACACTTACCAAGTGTTTTGAAAGTGAATGAACCAAGAGGGATTGTGGTGCGACACAATGTTGAAGTTGATAACCGGATTTTGGCAATGATTGAGGAAGACCCGACTAGAAGCATAAGAGATGTAGCTGCATTACTCGAACTTTCTATCTGGAAGGTGTGGAAAGTTCTTCGCCAAAATAACACGTGTAACAATCATTAAACATGTAGGAACAGGTTCTTATTCGATTTTTGTTTCTTTTCAGGTCTTGAAGATAACGACTTTGGGAATCGTGTTCAGTTTTGCCGTTTATTGCTGCACACAGATTTAGAAGACCGTGACTTTTTAAAAAGCATTCTGTGGACAGACGAGTCAAAATTTACAAGAGAAGGAATTTTCAATGTGCACAACCTCCACCACTGGTCACCTAAAAATGAAAACCCACGCCAAAAAAGACATAGGGGGTTTCAGAGAAGATACTGTGTCAATGTCTGGGCAGGAGTTATTGGCGATCAAGTCATCGGGCCACATTTCCTGCCAGACAATTTGAATGGAGACAACTATCTTCATTTTCTACAAAATGATTTGCCTAATTTGCTGGAGAATGTGCCGCACTTTAACGAGGATAGGCATATCATCTTCCAACAAGACGGATGTCCGGCCCATTGGAGGATAACAGTCAGGGAGCACCTTGACAACGCTTTCCCTAATTCATGGATTGGGAGAGATGGCCCTATTCCATGGCCTCCACGTTCTCCTGACCTAACTCCGTTGGACTTTTCATCTGGGGACGGGCGACGGAACTTGTTTACAAAACGGAGGTGGAATCGCGGGAAGATTTGTCTCAACGAATATTGGCGGCCTTCGAGGTGATCAAAGCAGAAGTTCGATTGCGAATAACAACAGTGGAAATAAGAAAAAGGTGCTATGCATGCATTCGCAACGGAGGTCGCCAGTTTGAACAAAATTTGTAAAAATAACACGTGTAATAAAAATTTAAAAAGAAAATGTTTTTATTTTAACCTGCATGTCGATACTTTTCTGATGCTTCCATACAAGAACCGGGGAAAAATTTATTTCAGGAAAGGTTCAGGATTAATGTACCATAAGATGGTTAAATCACGTCTCAAGTCTAATCTGATGTCACTACCTAAGTAAAGTGTAGTCTTCTTATCTAGCCCTACTGCTGGCCTTTGATACATCAGTTTGACGTCTAACCCATGAAAGAGAGCTGCACAACTGCACGTATTGTGCTGTGTAAGAGGGAGATAGCAGTCTTTACCGACTTTGCACGTGTTGTTTTCAAAAACGCTTCCTTATCTTATCACGCTGAAATGTGAAAGTTGACCTTCAACTCCAAGGCCAAATTAACGTAAGATAACTTTTAAATCTTAATAACCTGCAAACCTCATCGGTCATCGAGAAAACAAACCCGCTTGTTACTTACGGGATTTCAAAAAAGAGGCGTCAATGTTTGGGCAATGATGATTTGCCTGTCGCGTCCGTTACAATAACCGCGGAAAAATCAAGTTTATGAAAGGTTTTCCGGGATTATTTTACATCATTAGAAAGAGGATAAAACACACAATTTAGTAAAAGAATTTTAAAAACGTAATCTTTTTTATTTATTTTTTCATTGCAAATCAAAGTTGACCTTTGGCAAAATTTTTACATGCTGTAAAACCTTCGAGGGCCAATAAAAAATAAACTAAGCGTTAGGTGTCCGAAATTTTCACTTTAATAAAGCAGTGCAACGTTGCACATCACGATGCAATAACAATTGCATGTCTCTAGCACTTATTTTTTATCAAAATTTAATTTTAAACGAGTTGGTCCTAATTTTCTTTTCAAAACAACCAAAAAATTAAAAAAAAAATGCACGTCGGTCAAAAAAATTTTTGGAAAGCGTGGTGAGATAGGGAACGACCCCACCTATCCGTCATTTTAATTTGGCCAACGATGGACCAAACACCCTGTATAAGAAATTGATGTAAGTACGTGTAAGTGTAATTGGTGTGACCGAAATATAAATAAGAACACATCGTGAATACCACCCCCGCCCCGCGTCTATACGCCTCTCTATTTTATTCACATATTTATTTTCTAGATACTGACTATAACTCACCCAGCGGGACTTCAGAGGATTCGTGGAAACTAAAGCAGAATTTGATTTGTACATGCAATAAAAATGTATTTATGTTGTCAGAGTTTATACATGTAAGTATAAGGAATACAATTCAGAATTCATGATTATTTTTCTTTCTTCTGTTAGTATAGTTCTGAACACAAATTCTCTAATTTATTGCCTTCTATAAACCTGGTATGTTTGTGGAAATATTTGTGTTGCATGTCATTCTTATTTCATAGTGAAAGAGCTACGACACGAATATTTGGACAAGACAAGTAAGGCCAAGTATGTTGGCGCCATGCTAGAGGTTGTCCGTAAAAACAAATGTCGTGGGTTATATGGCACACCTTCTAATACTAACACTAGTTAAATACTTGTGAAATTGTAAATAGTTTTTAAGTAGTTATGGAATAAAAAGGCGTTTTATTTATTTTATTTATATCATTCGCCATGACATATTTCAAGAAAGTTAAATTAAATAAAAGCCTGTATTTGTGACACTCCAGGACCGCGATCGGATCGTCGCCATGATAAACGAGCTAGGCGGCGTGGTTGCCGAGAACACCAAGATGGAGATGCTGGCGACGCACTTCGTCGCCGTGCTGCCCAACGACACGTTCACGGGCATGATGGTGTGCGCCCTGTCCACGGGCAAATGGTTGCTGCACATCAACTTCATATACGATAGCTTCCGATCTAAGAGGTTTTTGAATGTACGTACACTATTCTCGCAACTTTTACCACTAGTTGCTTTGGCTTCGCTTCCCTATTATTCCTCGGAGCTCGGGCGAAGACTGTACAAAATATTTGATCAACTTTTACAACCCACATGTAAATGTGCATGCACAGTTTGGGTGCACATTGCACTGCTCAAAAGAGGGGAAGTCATTTTGATGACGCCATCACTCCAGAGCTTGTCTCCATCAACACTATTGGCAGGCTAAATTAAGTATTCTATCACCATTAACACATTAAAAAAAACAGTCATACCCGATTTGACGCAAGGCAACATGTACAGTGGCCATCAAATATATCGGAGCGGCCAAGGTACTCAAAAGTATCTGAACATGTAGTACGTTATCGCCTTGACCTTAGAGGCGTTGTTAAGATATTTGTGACCACCTTGGCCGCTCCGATATATCTGATGGCGGCTGTACAGTCGACTACAAAGAGTTGTATTCACTTTTTCACCTTATTGCGTTGTAATAAGATCCAAAAGTGGATACATCTCTTTGTAGTCGACTGTACCATTTCAATGAGATGTATCTCTTTCAGGAAAACATGTATGAATGGATGAAACATCCGAAAATTCTTGAGATCGACAACACGAGCGTGGAGGTTGCCAAAGCAGCTGTTTACTGGCATTTGGAGTTACAGGCACTCAGCGCAAAGTATCCGTTCGAGGGCAAACAAATTGTGTTAATCATGAAGAAAAAGTACAGGCAATACTATCAGATGATATTCAAAACGTTGAAGGCAAAACCTATAACGTATGATCCAAGGTTAGTGGGATATAACGTGTACAAAATGTCACAGCTATCCAAGCGTGTATCCAAGCTATCACAGCCAAGTAACAGGGAATTTGAAATTTTCAACAGGGAGTGTAGTTAGCTAGCATTCTTGGAAGTATAAGCACTGTTACAATTACACGGCTTACGAAATAGGTAATAATGTAAAGTTCAAATTCCTATGACTAGAAAGATTCGCTGGCCTCAGATCATATCTGAGGGTGATGTGAAATGCCTTCAAGGACCCGGGTATGTCCTTAAACTACGTCCGGACACGTGTATGTCCTTAAACTACGTCCAAAAGAGAGGTATGGGTACTGCAAATGTGTGGTAGGGCACAGCTCACAGCGAATGTCATCTCGCTCAAATCTGGAGCAGAGCCCGACTGGGGAAGTACTTCCACCTTACAGAAAACCACAGCCAAATAGCACTAGACCCTACTCATAGTGTTGTGTTCCTGCTGGTGAGTAATGTTGCCAAAGAGCTCAAAGAGGACCCAGTGTGTTGATGATGAGGGACCCTCTTGTTCCTTTAGCCGTCAACACAGTGAATCCTCCTTTTTGTAAAGGGTCGGCAACGCGCATGTCACACCGCTGGAGGTGCAGGCGTCCATAGGCTACGGTAGCTGCTTACCATCAGGCGGGCCGTTTACCGGCGGCCATTTTTTTATTAAAAAAAAAGCTTCCCTAAATCCGCGTTAGTAAGTTATAATAATAACACCGGTAATACTTTCAGAACTCCTGGCAGCTGCTGCACCGCGGACTACTGCTTCGTCGACATGAAAGTCATCCAGCGAGTGAAGCTGCGCTTCTTCGCGCGCCACAACGTGCCCGTCTTCCCCTACCAGTACATCCTGGTGTACCTGCTGAGCCGCGGCCACGTCGACGACGAGCACAAGTACTTGCTGCAGGAGTATCAGAGGATCCAGTCGGAGGATACGCTCGACTTATTCAATAATACTTGCTAAGCTTTTATGCCCTTATAAAACCGGCACCGATATACCGAAGGTATGCAACCGGGAGCCTACGCTGCTAATGCTACGAGTATATGGATTGAGCTGCAAATTGAAAGGATGTGTTTGTATCGTACTTTATTAATGATTGTAGGTATAATGGATTACTTTATATGACAGAATGACATAAGAAATAACCGGCCAAATGCGTGTCGGACTACGCATATGGAGGGTTCCGTATCTTTAATGGAATTAGAACCAAACTAATACAAAAAAGGTATCTGAGGCATATAGAAAAAGTTTTTTGAAGATAACTCAAAAATGGGTTATCCGGTGATGTTCAAAACAATTTTCGTAGAAAGTGTGTAATAAGGCGCATCTTCTTATAAAGTTACAGGGGGGGGAGGCACAATTTTACCGACTTTCGAAGACACCTTTAAATTTATGTCAAAAGAAATCTAGATGTTATTTTTAAAGCTCTATCGATTTAGGGAAATTTGGTGAGGTTCTTGGCTCCCCACCCATAACCTCACGTATATATTTTTTCATTCGACCTTTATGTTTAACGAATCCGAGAGAAAGTAATTATCTAATCGTGCGGTAGACATTTTTCTTAGTTTCATTCACTAGAAAAATACACGTGAGGTCTCCTTATACCCCCATCCCCCAACTTGATCTGTCGTGATTTTTCCTGACCCCCCCTATCGAACCTCGCGTGATTTGTGCACAAGCCCTAACATGTTTACATTAGGTAAAAAAAAAATATTTTGAAATTTAGTTACATGTATGGCCTTATTTTTTTCTGCAATTTAACTACATAACTCAATAGCGGCATACATAATTTTAAACAAAAAAGAACCGACTTCACTTAGCATCCACCTTTCCAACAGCAAATGATCGAGCTGCTGTAAAAAATACTCAAATCACCATAGGTGTGCCTATAATGGTTGAAGAGTTCCCTCGATTTCTGCAGGATCCCATCATCAGATCCTGACCTGGTTACAATGGGACCAACTGTGAAATATACGCTTTCAAACAAAAAAAGAATTTTCCAAATCGGTCCAGACATTTTCGAATAATCGGTGAACATACATAAAAAAAAAATAGCAAAAACAAAGATCCCGACGAATTGATAACCTCCTCCTTCGAAATCTTGAAGTCGGTTGAAAAGTACGGGAAAAGAATTCTCCTGAAAAAAAAAAAGTTTTTGTATGGAGGGTTGGCTGGCTGGGACAAAGTGACCCATACAAAAAAAAAATTCGCGTCAAAAAGCTTTTCTTCTAGTTTTTGTTACCGCAATACGATACTAATTATGCCCTTAAACGGATCACCAGTATTTTTGTTACATCTGTAGTTAGCTTCCGAGTAAAATGGCTGTGACCAGGCGCGGATACAGGGGGGGGGGGCAACAGGGTCAATTGCCCCTCCCCCTGAAACGCAAACCTCGTATACTACGGGGCCCATAGGTACGGACCGCGAGATTTTTTGTGAAGGAAAGTGCCCCTCCCTGAACAAAATCCTGGAAAGTGCCCCCCCCCTGAACGAAATTATAGGAAGTGCCCCCCCCCCCCCCCCTGAACGAAATCCTGGATCCGCGCCTGGCTGTGACATACGGACGGACGGACATGACGAAACTATAAGGGTTCCGTTTTTGCCATTTTGGCTAAGGATCCCTAAAAAGCAGAGATTTTTTTTATTTTTCTCATATGAAGCATTTATAATGTAATGTTTGGTCAGAAACAAACAATTATATTATTTTTGAAATAAATTTGAGCACATTCCGCAACATAAGAGAGAAGAAAGACTGTTGTAGTTCCATCTTGTAAGATATACAACGTGTTACACCCATGACTAAAAACCTGAAAAATCTTTGTTCATCGAGAGAATCGAAAGTGGAATTGATTGCAGTATATCTTAACATTGGTATACTTTTTCTTTAATTTTCCAATTTTTTACGTGTCGAGTCTAAAAATTTCGAACACTACAGTTTACCATTCTATCGAGAGGTTAGGAGATAGAGGTTGAATATTTAATAATGGCTGGCAGCTTTGACAAATTAGTTTTTTTACTGTAAATAATGTCATTTAGGTTGTCATTGTCAAAATACATACGTAATCTTATCTCATGTCATACAAATTGACAAAGTAGGTTGATAGGTTGACAAGACATGACACATGTAGAGATGTGACAACAACGAGTGTAGAGTTAACAATTGTATAGAATTGCCAGGAAAACTAAACATACGAAAATCTTTCGAAATAATTAATTGATTGAAAAAAAAACTCTAGAATTAGCAATAATAAAAACCGTTTTGGAGTGTCTGAGATTTTTAGTGGCTCAAGTAACACGTTGTATATGCCGCTTTTTGTCTACGTTCATAATATAGGCTTCGGTGATACATGTAACTCTGGCGACAACGAAAACATATCGCGATCAACAATCACGCGCGCACAGCGTACTGGTTTACACCCTTGTGTTTCTGTCTTTAAGATTATTAGCAATAATTCTTTGCCATTTATAATTACTTAAGTATAATTATTTCTATAATATAAAAGAGGACATTTATATTCTTATACTATATTATGATATACTTTATCTAATGGAAATAAAATAAAATGTAATATTGTTAGAAACGTGTGTTTAATTAATAGCCAACCTCACTTGCAACGGTTTTTGCATCCAGACGGGGCCGGTGGCTCACGACGCGAGTTCTGGTTCAAGACGGGGCCGCCGGTCGCAGGCGTGGAGAGTGGTCGCTGCTTGTTGTCATTTTCGCGCTGAAGAAGCGGCGGAGGCGGGAGAGCTTTGCGGCCGCGCTTAATCTATAATGTATAGATACGTCCATTGCAGTCTGGCGAATGGGCTAGTAGTGTACAGTCACCGGCAATATTATCTTCCTACACGACGGTCGCAAAAATATGTGACACTCTTATTTGCAGGGCCATAAGACCGTGTCACATATTTTTGCGGCCTTCGTGTAGGAAGATACTATTGCCGGTGACTGTACCCTACGCGAACTGATCGCAAGTATTTTGTAGTACTGAGGCACTGGTCCCACCGCGAGCGAGTAAGCTATGAGCTATCGGCTATTTTCTAGCCCAAGAAACGAACAAAAGATAATCGCTTCCGTGTAAATAAAAGAGAGAGATATATATTTATAGTTCATAGCTGGCTGTTCACACTGCGATGAACTATAAATATACATCTCTCTCTTTTATTTACACGGGAGCGATTATCTTTTGTTCGTTTCTTGGGCTAGAAAATAGCCGATAGCTCATAGTAACTCGCCCGCGGTGGGACCAGTGCCTTACAAGGCGCACAATTGGCGCTTTCGCCTGATGTTAACGAACTTTATTAAGTTTGCTTTCTAAGATAAACACTTCGTAATGTGTATCTTAAGAATTTAATAATGGACAAAACAATTTTTCTTTCAATTCAATGTGGTTCAAACGATAAAGGTATTTTTGTGAACGCTATTAGGCGGGACCACACGGGCCGGGCGGTCCGAGGTAAACGCTCGCGCGGCCGCAATGCCTTAGACGAGGCACGTCTACACCCGAGCCGCCTCGCGAGTGGGTGCATTAGGTGAAGACCCGGCTATTGTTGAAGATCGCACACTTCATCGACTACTGTCTTTGAGTCTAGGATGAATATAATAAATCGAAAAAGTCGATAACAACGCAAATAAGTAAAATAAATCCAAGTGGATGCGCAGGGTAAGTAGTCTCTCGCAGTCTCTATGTACCTACCTATATGCGCTTCTAAAACAATTTGGTAACTATATTTCTGGGTCCGTCTCTACCTATATAATATCGTACCGTGGTGAATATCATCCAAACTGCTCCAATGGCCAAAATGGTGCCCACCATTCCCCAGATCTGGTCCGAGCTTGGGAAGGCGTTAGTCGTATCCATTTGATCTATAGTACCTTCTTCATACGTTACTTCATTTACAGTCGGATCTAGTTTATCGTCGCCGCAACTACATGCTAAAATGGATAAAAACATTTTAATAGTAAAAATATTTGGAACCGATAACCGTCAATTTTGACCAAATTTTGACTTTCTGCTTTCTGTCAGACAAAGAGAATATAATTATGGTGTTTATCTGGAGCATAGAGTAATACTATTTTCTAAGGTTCTAGATCTTATAGTTTGACACCAAAACGTTTCTGAGAGTATCAAGGAAGAATTGGTTTTCAAGGGTTGTCACTACACGAATTCATAAAATAAATAAGTACATAGTTATTTGTCACAAATATAACGGAATAGCCGAATATTTACCGTATTATTAAAATGCCGGCCTTCTAAAATTCTGGAATCTCGGAGTTCCTCAATCTTAAACTCCCTGCACGGCAGAGAGTTCTAAATTATGCTGCACGGTTAGCACATAAGTCACATAACATAAGTGACGCCACAGTATCTCGCGCGCGACCGGCCTCTTTTTAATTGATACTGTCAGAAAAGAATGGGTTGACTATTAGTGCAGTCATTGAAGCGAAAAATACGGTCTTACCTCCGAATTTTTTTACTGTGAACCGATTTGCATGAAATTTTGGAATTAGGCTCATCTTACCCTTAACTTCAAAAGTGAAAATGATCTGAACTCCGCCTATTATTTTTAAGGGGTGTAAACAACCCCTTAATGGAAAAATTGACATTGAGCCATTTTATCGCTAGAAAACATGTCTAATAGTAAGTGGTGAAATTGTAAAGTATTTTACGTCACACCTGGCCATAATGTGAGTTTTACCGCTCGCTACGCTTACGGTAAAACTCGCATTATGGCCAGGTGGGGACGTAAAATTGTGTACTCACTACGGGCAGTAAAAAAGAAAGCCCTCTATCGCATATTTACAACCCTCGCCTGCGGCTCGGGTCCCAAATACCTGCGATTTCGGGCTTTCTTTTTTTTACAGCCCTAGGTAAGTAATGTACTATTCTAACATAATTACCTCATATTAAAATCATTTTCAACCCCTTGAAAATCTTACAACCCTTGCAAACAACCCCTAAATTGAAAAAATCACAAAAAAATACTTTGGTATGACATAAAAAGATGTGAGTATAGAGTAAGTAATATTTTATATTCTCTATAATAATTATCAAATTTTTAACCCCCTTTCAACCCTTGAAAACTACCCCTTGATAAAAAATTGTTAAATTTTTTTATTTTATAAAATGAAAAGGATTTAAATATTATTCCACACTCTCGAAAATGATTATCATATTCTTAAGCTTTTCTACCCTTAAAACTACCCCTAAATTAAAACAGTAAATATATATGATTACATATTTAAAAATAATTTAAAAATATTATAGTCTATGGTTCGTTCTAGATTGATGAAATATGAAAGTCATCTACGATTCCGAATCGATCCATGACACTGAATAAAGTGTTATCCTTCTTCGCTTAGCCCAAAACTGTAACCTGCCGGTAGCGCAGGCGGTGATGCGGACGCTGGGCCGCATGCGGTAGCGTCCCTAAAGGCCTAACACCTCCGGAGGTTGACATCGGAACAACGAGCGGCATACGCGGGTTTCGTATTCCCTCTTAGGAGGTGTTTAGTTATGGTCTTTATAGACCACGTCGCGTCAAACTGATGGAAGCTGCATGACGGTGGCTCGCTGTTCCTGCGAGCAGGCTGTCGGCGACGCTGGCGCTCGACGTGCCGGTTGTCCAGCACGAGAGTTCAACGGGTACGCCGTGGGCCTGCGACAGCTGTAGGCCTGCCGTAGTGTAACCAGGTACCGAACCGTTAGCTAGCGCGGGATTCCGCAGCCGAGAATATACTGACCAATTGTAAGCACAAACCCTGTTTGTTATTAATTAGGGAGTTAAAATATAAAAGAAGTGTAGTGGAGGGGTATTTACTGCAAATGCTGAATATACGTGTGGGATGTTTAATAAATCTTGTCGCACAACCTGGGATTTTCATTTTACAAAACCAAGAATCATACCATAACTCCTTCAATTTTCATGCTATCACAATTTATAAAAAACCATTGTAAAGGTAATTAAGAGAGCTACAACATCCTTCATTGCAATATATAGTAAAAAACCTTTTTCTAAAACGGTGAAGGGTTAAAGGGCTTAAGAGAGGCTGTGATTGCGCTGCCACGCGCTCTTTAAACAATCATATCTCCGTCAATTTTTGTTTGACAGAAAAAACAAAAAAACCAAATTGTTTGTCAGAAAAATACCTAAATTTTTAATCCATACACCTTTATACGTATCTGTCGTCATTTTTGAGATATTATGAAAAAAAGTGGGTTTTTTAAAAATTTGAAATTTTGTTTTTTTTTTAAATCGTGACTTTTTTGAAAAATATGTGTTCTGAAGCAGCCAAACTGATACTATCTATCAAACTCTTCATAATAAAGTTAATTCTAGGCGGAATACGATTAATTTTAATTTTGGTGGAAATGGCACTTATGAAACCCATTGATTTAAAAGAAAAAACATTAGATGCTCCCCTTATTTGCAATACAGCTCACTTATTTTACGTGCAAAAGACTTTTAATAGTGCTCATTTTAAAGCTTATTTCAAGCACTACAAAACCCTATTGTATTAGAATGCATAAAATGCATCTGCTCGCCGCTAGATGGCATTGACCACATCGATTAAATTTCAGACAAAATA
This sequence comes from Pammene aurita, assembly GCA_947086415.1. NCBI lineage: Eukaryota > Metazoa > Arthropoda > Insecta > Lepidoptera > Tortricidae > Pammene > Pammene aurita. Next base: position 20,994,224 of record OX352289.1, read on the forward strand.
AAAAACGGCTTTGATCTTAATATCTAGCTTAATATTGCACTTAGAATACTTTATAAAAAAACCAAATTGTTCATTGTTTTACCTGCTACAATTTTGTTTTTTATAAAATTTTCGATAAAACGTATATTTTTGGAGATATTTGCAAAAAACCGATGAAAAACGTGAAAAAATTGCGAATTTTCAATTGCCAATAACTTGAAAAGTATTGGATTTTTTGAAAAACATTATAGATGATTCTTTGCTTAAAATTAGGCCTTCTATCGATATCCGAGGTTATTTTGACAAAAAAAAAATTCACCCCCGAGAAGGGGTGGCAACCACCCCCAGGGTGGTTGCGGAGTTCAAATCATTTTCACTTTTGAAGTTAAGGGTAAGATGAACCTAATTCCAAAATTGTATGCAATTCGGTTCACAGTAAAAAAATTCGGAGCAATAATGCTTCAATGACTGCACTATATCTCGCGCGCGAGATACTGTCGCGTCACTCTTGTGCTTGTGTGGCCATAAAATTCCAAGTTTCCCGCTTTTATGGGTTTTTAAAACCCTGGAATCCAAGTGTCCCGTGTTTCACGAAGCCCAGCCTTCTAAAGTCCCGGAGACTCTTACTTAATATAATCTATAAGAATCTTCTCAAGAAATGTATCCAAGAATCCCAGCTCCCAGCCATGTACCTAATCAAAATCACGTACACAATAGTTTTTTAAATTCGGTTAGGTTTGTAGGTATTCAAAATAAAGCGGGAATTAAATAATGATATAAATCGAATTCATTTTTTATTTATTTCAGAACAGATAGGTAAACCACGATACAAATCAAGTTAGGTATGACTAAGGAGCTACCTGTATGTAAACATTTTGTTTTCGGTCGACTTAACAATATCAGTGCAGAGGTTTTTTTGTGGCTCTCATAATCATTATTTAAATGATAGCTCGAGGTTCAAATATGCTCATAAGTTCAAGCTGCAATTAGGCACACACCGATGCTTACAAATACCGTGCGCTGCGTGAATGAAGTTTTCGTTTAAGTACGAGTATAATTTTTAATAGTTGTCGTACCTATTTAATAACACATTATGCGGCCAGCTAGTATGTTGTTGAATTGTTGATCATTGCAGTTTCTCTTATTTTTACTGGTTGCTTGCTCGCATAGTGCGTTATTTATTAACGAGTCCCAAAATGACCCAACTTATTGGACCCGGGGTATGTCCTTAAACCATTCACTGCTAATGACGACACGTTGTCGTCAGCGCGGAATGCTCCTCGCACGCTCATGACGAGAACGTGTCGTCATCATGATTTAGCTTTTAACTCCTTTGATATAAACCTTTTTAACCGGTTTATCTTAATTTTAGATAGTTGAAAGCCATGATAAAAAAAATCTACTCAGGATTTTATAATATTTTGATAAAATCTCACTTTTAACAAACACTAAACTATCCACAGAGATATAGGCTATCTGATAGATATTTATGAATGTTTTCCTTTAGTAGCAAATTAAGCAATACGTAATGAACAAGTCAGTTATGTTAAACTAACATAAAGTTAATTTATGGGTTACTTTAAAGCATGACGACAACGGGTTGTCATGTAGCAAGCGGTTGGTGTTATATTTTCATCACTGCTAATAATGAGATATCTCCAAAGAACGCACGTTATGAGTTTAACCTTATGCCCATACACTTATGGTTGATTTCTATTTGACATTCAAGGTAGTTATATTTTTTTAAACTTAATAATGGTTTTAGGCGGCTAATGAATGGCGTTATTCGATTTCATTTCGGTCGGACCTGGGTACGAGTATGTCCTTAAACTACGTCAAAAAGAGAGGTATGGGCACTGCGAATGGCATCTCGCTAAGTGTGGCAGGGCACGTTCAGCGAATGTCATAGCTCAAATCTGGAGCAGAGCCCGACTGGGGAACTAAACCTTACAGAAAACCACAGCCAAATAGCACTAGACCCTACTCATAGTGTTGTGTTCCTGCTGGTGAGTAAGGTTGCCAAAGAGCTCAAAGAGGACCCAGTGTGTTGACGATGAGGGACCTTCTTGTTCCTTTAGTCGTCAACACAGTGAATCCTCCTTTTTGTAAAGGGTCGGCAACGCGCATGTGACTCCTTTGGAGTTGCAGGCGTCCATAGGTTACGGTAGCTGCTTACCATCAGGCGGGCCGTATGCTTGTTTGCCACCGTCCTGGTATAAAAAAAAAAAAACTTAGAGCTACCGTATAAACAAATAAATAATTTACTTTTTATACAAAGAAATAAACTTACTTATCTATATCAATGCATAAATTAAAACGACCTTGTGTAATTACTTAAACCTTTAGGTGGCATTTGTATGACACCTAAAGGTTTAAGTAATTACAATCTTACAAATCTTCTACTCATAATACAAATCTTACAAGTCTTATAACTACGAGTACATAAGAAACATCATGATAAAGGTTGCTTAACATTTAGTGCGAGAACCAGGCGTAAAGCTCGCCTCGTACGTGTAATTGCAGCACATTAAACATATTAGGCAGATTCATCCAAGATCTGTGTAATCGACGTATATAAACCTTAACAGCTACCTTCGTGAAAGATATGATACAACCGTTAGAAAACATAACACCACTATATCTATATTTATACAGTATATTTAGTATATTTACCAACACCGATATGCTATTTGAGTGACCAATTTCCGCACAATTAATTATGGTAGGTACAATTATAATTATAAGGTAAAAATAGGTTTGTATTTTTTTGGCACGCTTGTCTACGTTAGTTAGGGCATTGATATACAGTGTGTCCCGTGTAAAAGTGCACAAATAAAAACAGATGAAACTAGATGTCATTTCATCACTAAAATTGACAAGATTTTTTTTTCTAAAAAAATTAGGTATATGCCTATGCGAGGGCATCGTACGAAAGCAGCGTTAACGCGTTTGTAATAGTTGCTAATTAATATAACGTTGCATTCAAGATGCACGTGTAATTTTTGTTTTATTATAAAGACAATAAGTTAGTAATTTATCAAATGTAATATAATATGATATTTGAGAAAATCTACGATTCAGACAAATTTCATGATAAACACCTCTGTATTTATAGTTCTTTGTTAATACCTAGTTTTTTTCTTAAATTTATATTACGAGCAGCCATTTGTGATTATAAATCCGTTGCTATGAATCAATTGAGCTCCAGCAATTGAGATATTGCGTATTATATTAACGGGGGCATTTCTTTAAAATCAAAAATAAAAAAATCTACAAATTAAAATATTGATAAAAAATATTTTTCTTTTGTTTTTTTATCGCTAAAATTACATCTCGTTTTATATCCCTTATTTGTTTGTGCACTGATGGGAAACACTGTATATTAGACAACTGGTAGTTTTTAGGGTTCCGTAGTCAACTAGGAACCCTTATAGTTTCGCCATGTCTGCCCGTCCGTCCGTCCGTCCGTCCGCGGATAATCTCAGTGACCGTTAGCACAAGAAAGCTGAAATTTGGTACTAATATGTATATCAATCACGCCGACAAAGTGGTAAAATAAAAAGTGAAAAAAAATGTTTTATTAGGGTACCTCCCCTATACGTAAAGTGGGGAGTGATTTTTTTTTTCATTTCAACCCTAATGTGTGATATATTGTTGGATAGGTATTTAAAAATGAATAGGAGTTTACTAAAATCATTTTTTGATAATGTAAATATATTCGGAAATAATCGCTCCAGAAATAAAAAAAAATGTGCCCCCCCCTCTAACTTTTGAACCATAAGTTTTAAAAATATGAAAAAAATCACAAAAGTAGAACTTTATAAAAACTTTCTAGGAAAATTATTTTGAACTTGATAGGTTGAATAGTTTATGAAAAAAAATTACAAAATAATTTCTGAACTAAGTTTGTAATTTAACCGTATAAGCAGGTGTTTATTGTACCTGTAATTTCTACAAAATCACAATGAAATGACGTGCTTTCAAATAAAGTAAAAACGGTAAAAACCGGTTCACGCATTAAAGAATTATCCCATAAAAATCATCTTCCGTACTTTAAGCTCGCGCGCAATAGTTTACTTAATTTGCCGATAGATGTCGCTGTACGTGGAACGCTCATATCATATCCTACATGGCGGTGTTATTTTAACTCTTAAGTGGGGACACTTACTGTGACGGACGGAAAACTACGGAACCCTACACTGAGCGTGGCCCGACACGCTCTTGGCCGGTTTTATTTTACTTTACCGCGGACGTCGACGATATCGCCAGTAAAAAACACGGGAAGCAAACGCATTAAAACTAGACATAAAAGGCCTGTTACACTTGTCCTAAATCTGATTCCTAACTGATTTCGCCCCTTATTTTAGGCAAGTGGAACCGAATTTAGCAAGTACCTAACTACTAAGTAAAGTCAGGATCCTAGGATGCTAAGTAAGGACACTGAAAAAAGTAAAGTCCAACATGGTTTCAATATGAATGTGGTTAATGTAACACGCAAATTGGTCTCATGAATGGCATGAATATCTAACAGAATACGAAAATAATAACAAAAAGACAAAAACAATTCTAGTAGATAATCAGTTCGCTTTTGAATTAGTCGCAAAGTACCTACATAATACCAACCGAATGCTATACCTCTCACGCCTGCTAAGACCCGGCAAGATTGAAAGTGATGGCATTAAACCTTTGGTGCTAGTTCACACCGCACCTAAAGTTCTCAAAAGAAAGTTTTTATTGAGAGAAGTAATCTAACAGCTCCTTTAAAATAAGTTTAGAAATAAAGGAAAAGTAGTAAGATCCACTGCCTCAGGCGAGACTCGAACTCACGACTCTGGGTACATGCCCATCGTTCAGGCTCGATTCGACATGGCATAACTGACAGTCGCTTGCGAGACTTCTATGATATCACACTTTTGTGACAGTTGAAGTCGGGGTAGAATCACTCAAGAGTGATATCTAAAATGGTAGCCATAGCCCTATGGCTATGGGGGGGCTATGTCTATACAAAACGCTCTAGTGAGACCTACTGACAGCTTGACAGTTAGGTGTGGACACGGGTGGACAGGATGGATATCACTCTACCCACTAGCGATACAAGTGTGACATCCACGTCTCACAGTTTGGCATGTCGAATCGAGGTCCTGACCAACTGAGCTACTGTACTTACCTGATGGCTGCGAAATTAGGGGGACGGCGATATATATAGGGTCTGCGGCAGAGAATTTCTCTACTTTTCCCTTATTTCTAAACATTGTTATCGTTAGCAGACATTCTGCTTAATACAAAATGAATCCTAGCAAAGAGGTTTGCAAAGTGATAAAAAATTCTGCTTTGGTCAAGTCTGCACTATTGGCAAGCGCCAGACTCGCCAGGGAATGTAAGCGCTACCATAAATCCCGTGAAAACATGAAGATCATAGTAGCCGCCACACTTTGTCGCCGCCACGTCGCTATAGAGTTATTATATCCGAACTAAGGTAGATGCTCTTGGCATATAAACCGGTGGTCAAATGTATGGAAAGTGCTGTTAAATGACTCCGCTGAATTATGGATTCTACCTTAGTAAATGGTTGGTTGGTTCTAGCTAGAGTTTGCCATACAGCCTTGCGTAGTCTCCGCAGTAGTAGCCGACGTCCAGGCACTTCTGGCAGTATTCTCTCTGGTGATCTTTAGTCGTGGCTTCTCGTCTTATTTCTGCTGCCGTGAGGTCGCGCTGGCAATGAAAAATATTTATTTAGCGTTGGTTTTACGCATTTTAAAACCTCTGGAGAAGAGCGCTCACAAGCTTTGTTGCCTTTTACTTATTCAAGTACTTTTCGCCTAGGCCATCTACTGTGACCTTACCTAGCTAACATAATTACTATCAAAATTTACATTATCTATCTATATTATATCTATAACTGACACGACTTATATATATATTGGAGAAATTAAAAAATATGTATATTTGGTTGCACGAAGTTCGCCGGGTCAGCTAGTACGAGTATATAATGAGTAGATGGATATAGATAAATACTTATAGAAAACATCCATAACTCAGGAACAAATATCCGTGATGAACACACAAAAAAAAGCCCTGACCAGGATTCGAACCCGGGACCTCCTGCTTCATAGACAGGGTCACTACCGAACCGACTAGGCTAGGAGGCCGTTAAGATGTGTTATAGATAGGTAGCTACGCAGACGTTTTTCATGTATCGGCGTCGTTAACAGAAAATCGTGGACGTTCCCGTTCACGGCACCTAATTTATAATCTTGTGCATACAACGCCATACATTATTACATTGTCGTCATTAATGGTTTACCTGCGGTAAAACGAGTCGACGACGTCCACGGTTAATTATAAAAGCGACCAGAAGATATTGAAACATACCCAACTGTGAGGGTACACAAGCATCTGGCATCGCCTGCAGGCCTGGTAGTGGCACGGCCAGCACAGGCGGCTGGTCCAGACGACCTCGCAGGCGATGCAGAGGTACTCTCCGAACAGCGGCTTGTCGCTACCGCGCGCCGGCGGCTCCATCCGCATGGCCGCCGCCGCGCACAGGCAGCACGAACGCTCGAACAGCTTTACGTTCCTGTTGCAGTGACGGCATCGCCGCCAGGAACTATTCTGAACACACAGTAACATACCCGTACTTATATTTTGTTTAAATCTCAACTTTGTCGCGCTGGCTATAGTATCGAAGATTATAACTGCCATAAGTGGTCTTGTATGCGCTAAAGGGTTAGTTAAAATATGTCCAGAAGTTTAAGTTACATTTTACACGGATACTAAAAAAAACTGTATAATTACTTATATCACATCACAGTTATTTACTCAAAAAATATTGCAACTTTGTAACTAACAGTAGGACGTACCTACCTAAGGCTGGATTGGAGTTAGGTAATAGCAGTTTACCCTCTAATTTTACGTTGAAACTCGACTAAAACCAATAACACTTTATTATTCCTCAAAAGTTTACTGTTATATTATTATTTTTTGCTACTTATGCTTATGCATAATCGCGTAAAGTAAAATTCACAGACAGACCCACCACATCAATACGCAGTTGGAGCTTCCAACCAAAGTCTTTCACCATTCAATAGCTTGTGTCTCGAGCGCATACCGTAAAACAAAGTGCGCAGTATCGAAAAACAAAATAAAACAATATCTACCTTAGAACACAAGGAGCCCATTGTCAAATAACACGTTCCACCCGTAAACCCGTCCGCATAGTCTCACCAACACCAATTTATACGATGTAAATGGAAACAACTTGCGATTTGCTGACTTGATGGATAGTTGTGGATCATGTGTTCATATTAAATTACCAAAGTAGGTAGGCACTCTTAACGATTCTCAAGCTTTCGCCTTAAAGGTATTAGACGACAATGTAAGAATGTTTCATAAATACAATACAATCTCGAGGTACCCACCCATATTTACCTTTGTCACCCGACGATATTTATCCCGTAAGTTAGTTACCTATTGATTAAATGCAAAAAAAATTAAGTAGGTATGTCTCGATTAGGGATGTTACGAATATTCATATTAGCATTCGTTCATGCGAATATTCGCACCAATTTCGACATTCGTATCGACATCCGCATCAAATGTATGCGAATATTTTGCGCATGCGAATGAAAAGTGCCGTGATTTGACCGCACTGACCCGGCCACTTTAGTGCATTTACAGGACAAGAAAATGACGGTATCACTTGACTCATTTTTAGTTATGCGACCTATACGAATATTGGTATTCACCGATTATCAGTATTCATACGAATATTCGTATTCGCCGAATATGTTCACAAATATTAGTTTTATTTTTGAATTGGTCATTATAAAATTAATAACGTACATAAATAGACTAATTATGTTTTATAACTAGGTAGGTACGTAGTTATCCGAAGGTATGCCTTCGTATCAAATTTATTGTTTACATTAAAACTATTTAAACATTAATTCCATGAAAAATATAATTCCTAGCAACCTAGATACTTTCCAAGACAGGTATATTAGTGGTTATAAATTAAGAATATACTGTTTCTTACTTAGCCTTATTTCGAAAGTTTTTCTTAATTAAGATTAAACTGAAAAATAGGACGGAAAAATGAGGGGAAATGGTATCTAGATACCATTTCCCCTGATACATAATTAATATTATGTGACATGCGGATTTAAAACGTTTGTTTTTATTTTCTTTTATGAGAAAGTTATATATTTTGTAGTTGGTGAACAATAGCAGTTAGGACTATTATTTAAGATTTTGTAAGTTTAATTCGTATTCATATTGGTAAAAGTACTATCCGTTGCATCACTACTCAATCTGATCAATAATATAGACTCAGTATATCATATTTTATATTCGAAACTAGTCACCGAACCATAAAAAAGACGACAAACATTGAGTTTTTATTAAGCTAATTCGTAACATTCGTATTCGCGAACATTCGTATCTTGAATTTTCCCGTTCGCGTGCGCTAATGTGTGAAAAACGACATTAGTGCCATCCGTAGTCTACAGAGTTGGGCAATTTGTGTGATTGAAACAATGATTGAACATGAGAACGTTACTCTTAATCATGTGAACATGATTACAAATACAATAATGAGCTTACCAATCTGATTGAATACAGACATGATTAAATCATACCGATTGTTCGTTTCCACCATGATTAAATGAAATGATCACATTATGTAGACAGATGCTTAGTTGAACTCACGATTTAGTTGATTTAATTATGTTTAGAATATGATTTCATTTACTAGCTATATCACGTTTTTTCCTGACGGAACGGAAGCGGTACCTAGGGTACGACTATATGATTTAGTATAAAAGGTTATTTGTTTGGTTTATGTGTACATACAAATGCTCCCATTTAATTTTTCAACGGCTTGTTTGATTTATTTGCGGTTTTCGGAAACGGTTAAGTGATATAGCAGAAATAGTTTTAAGATAGGTGTTAAATCGGTTGCTGGCGCTGTCATAATTTTAACGGGGTATTTAAAATTTTAATTTAGTCTAGTAGGACGCATCATTTAACTTACTAATAATGATAATCATTTTTCACACTAAAGCTACGCGCGAATCCACATCCGTTATTTCCGTTTTTTCAAACTGTTATTTAATTTTAACGAGGCCGCAGATCATAAATGGTACTTATAGTATAGGGTAATTTCTGAGGTCTATAAGCTGTACCATAGACTGCATGGATTCGACATTTCCAAACGATAACCAACGAGATGTTTGTATTATTGCGATCGCGACTTCATTTGCGTATATCTTTGCACGTTTATACTCATTACAAATATAGTTTGGCTAACCAAAAAGTGTAGTAACAATACCTAATAAGCTATGCTCCTCTCTTTTTTCGTGGTGAGGGTACTAGCGTAATAAAAATACATCATGATTCTCTCTGTCTATGCTTGAAGTGTGACAGACCCTGGCCAAACTATAGGTTGGAATATTGAAAGTATGTACTAAGATTCATCTGATATGATATACTATATTCATAAGAAAGTAAGATACGGCATAAATGGTATTTTTTTTGCAGTTTAAAGATTATTTGGGTACTTATAAAAAGACGGAGAGCTAGCCACGTCAGATATGACACAATAATGAGAGCAACAAAGCCCCTATAGTCAGTTTGCTAAACTATGGTTTTTTCTAGATCTAGATATCTGGCAGCTGGGAAGTGCTGGAGTGGTGGTGGAGGTCGAAGAATGCAAACCACATCAAGGAAACAAATCCTAGAGTTTTGGTTTTGATACAATATTATGAGAAATTATATAAAGTATGCTGCCCTCGGAAGTACTCGTAGCTACATATTTGCGGCGTTCGGGGTTGAAACTTTGGGGCCTTGGGGGCTAAGCACGCGCCGACTATACATAGATCTGTCGGCGCGCCTAATAGATGCTTCTGGTAACCAGAGGGTTGGCTGTTCTTTTGCACAAGTAGCTATCGCCATTCAGCGTGGCAATATGGCCAGCCTTCTGGGCACCTTGCCCATTGACAGCGATATGTGCCAAATTTTTTATCTCTAATTTGAAGTAGTTTAGACTGTTAGGGTAGGGAATCTGTATATTATGTTTATATTGTATTTTACTGCATTGTGTTTCAAATATATATAAAAAAAGTTATAATAATAATTGGTTGTTTTTTTACAATAACTCGGCCGTTTATTTTATTTTATTTTTTATTTTATTTTATTTTATTGGTTTACCAGTAACTGTTACACTGATGCATGTTTACATACATTTTGATTTGAAAATAACTTAGAGCTAAGTGTACAATAAAATGGAGGTAAACACTACAGTTTTAGAGGGAATAATCCATGTTTAGCCGAATTTTGGTGTAGTCGTAAGGGTGCCTTAAACAACATACTGAAAGTACTGGTTGGTGGGGGTGAAGCGGATGGAGAGGGGGAGGGGAAGGCGAGGCAGGAGGGAAAGGTACCTTTTTTCAGTTTTTCGTAAATAACTCACAAACGGTGAACTCATGAACAAAAAATATTCTTTACACTTTTTTGCTGGGATCAATGTTTAATGAGATATCGAGAGACATAGACACTTTTTAAAAGTATTAGTTTTATCGAATAATTGTGTTAGAAGAACATTTTTTAAAGACATTTTCCAATTTGGTAGTACGAACCATCACTGAGCAAAGCCGCGGACGGACAGACGGACAGGCGGACATGGCGAAGCTATAATGGTAGGAATCCTTCTCAGTGGTGGTTAGTACTAGAAAATTGAAATTTCGTATGACTATGTGTGTTTTAATCGCGTCGACAGTTGTAAAACAATATCTAAAAAAGAATTATGGTACCTCCCGTACACATAAAGTGGGGGGGGGGGGGGGGGGTAATTTTTTTTTTCACTTCAACCCTAATCATTGGGGTATCGTTGGATAGGTATAAAAAAAAGGATCTTCTAAAACAGTTTTGGATAAAACTAATAATTTCGTAAAAAAATTACCCGAAAGTTTTACAAAGTGTCTATCTTATTCCTCGATTTCTCATTAAATATTGATCCTGATAAACGCATTACTGATGTGATCGGCTGATTATCTTTCACACGATCGAATATGGCTCACAAATAAGGCTTAAGACTGAAATATTTTCTAGAAACTACTGTATAGTAGATAAGTACATATATTAAAAAGCTATGAGATAAGACTAACAAAATACTCGTACAGTTTTCATTACCTATTTATACTAGTAACTTAACTATTATATCGGATAAGTCTATTAGTATCGAACTCTTTTTAACTTGACATACAATTGACTGACCACAACTTTTATTTCAATCACCCGTAAAACAAAGTGTGTAAATAACGAATATTTCTACGTATGTGACACTGTCTTGGAAAACATACCATTTGGCGAAAGGCGCTTATGTTCAATATTGTATTCGAATAATAAAAGCGTAGGTAAGCGCTAGCCGCCAAATAATAGCTTTTGATCTAGACTTTTACATAGATACTAAAAAATGTGAAATTCAGAATAAACGGCTTATCCTTGTAATAACATAAATCACATATAATTAAACATATCATGATTGAATTTTAGTTGATTGGATATTTTTTAGTTTCAATCAGTGCCCGTCGGTGATGATTTATTCTTGAAAAAAATTGTTGTTGATGTTGATTTGTGTTATGATATTTATAATAAAAAAAAGTGATTATTCAATCATGAGAGTATTTAATCAAATCACCGATTTCAATCATGAATGTCCAACTCTGCTAAAAATTAAGTCACAGGCATAGCGAAATATGTACCGACTCACACTTCATTTAAATAGTTTTACATTTAATTAAATTTTATAAGCTCTTTAGTTATATTGGTAATTTCAACAAAATCTTTAATCGAAATTACTTTTTCGAGAATGAATTTACTTACAAGAACATACATACGTGTACCTAACTACGTACGTAAATACATGCATATTCAAATAGAATGGGTAGGGTAATTGTACTAGTTTTCATCCACTTATCGATTTTGCCAGCTTTGTGATGCAATTCTATAGCTGGTCGTCGCTTCGTACAGAGCGCTACAATTTTGTGATCAATCTTTGAACAGAAGTAATTATGGTCTAGGTTTATTAGACGTAAGTAGGTAAGGAAAAACTAAATTATACGTAGGTACGGTATTTAATCAATAAATTACCTTTTTCAAAATGTACATATAACCGTTATCATGACACCTAGAAGTACTTACAGCAGAATTAAATATCTAAGTGATTAATTTTTTTTGTTAGTACTTATTAAAATCATCAACTGTTTCAGACTTTCAAGATTTTTTAGAGCACTTTTATAATTAGGTTCCAGTTTTAATGAGCGTTTGTACATTCGCTCGGCATCGCCGTACTTCTTCCATCGGTGATATAGTACGCCTGTAAGAAAAGGACAGCATTATTACGATTGTACCACAGATAAATAAATGCATAGATCCAGTACAGTCAACTGTCAGCGTAGCCGGTTGGCTTTTAGGTACAGTCGATGTCAATTATATGTATACACTTTTCCACCTTAAGCCTTCGTAATAAGGTGCAAAAGTGTATAATCCATATATATGTTTGACGTCGACTGTACGACATGACATACAAGATGCATTGAGGCCGTAGCACGATAAGGGGAGGGAAAATGCCTCTTAACAAGCTTTTATTTAGTTTCACCTGTACCTTTGTCTGTCTGTAATTATTAGTAATTAAATCTTGAAAGTTAAATTTGACCCTTCCGTTTGAGCTGAAAATGTACACGCATACGTATATCTTGTGACAATGCGATATTATGATGACATGAAGCTGAACTGATGATGGAACTTTGTAATAAAATTTGTTTTTTTCGCGGGTATCGTTGGATAGGCCTTTTAAAAAGAATAATTGCGTTCGGCGCTCGAGGTTACAAACTTGGATTATTTATTGGGACAACATCACAAACAAGTCAGCAAAAAATCAGATCTACCGGATTTGACGCACACTACCCCGTACTTTCATGCGACAAGGTTTCTGGATTATTAGATGTTACGTAAAATGTTTACTACGTAAGGTACATACTACTGTCATTTTCAATTTCTCACTATTCAGCAAAAAAATATTAAAATAACAGCGTAAATGTACAGTCGATAATTTTTGTATCAGTAAAGTTATGACTTGTAAGTTTAGTTTTTTTTTAATGTTGCACAGAACGAAAATGCGGCAATTTTGTAGGTACTTATAATTTAAATATTCATTCCTAATTTATTACTTATTCATTTCTCAGTCCTCTGAAATTGAGGAATTTGCATTTTATAATGGGAAAGGCCGGTGTAAACTTTTTGTAGAGGGCGTTGTTCCAGATTTTATACAATAAGAGAAAAAGACACATACAATGAGAAAAAGAGACCGAAGATGAATGGTCCTTAACTAGTATGCAACCTTTGCTTAGGCAAAAAACTTCCCTATTTATGGCGTTAGGGTTTCCCCACACCTATCGTCGCGGAATCGGCAATAGCCGCTATAAAAAAGCTTTGTCTACGCAATACAAGCAAAAAGACGTCGACGCATCGGCAGCCGTCGGCCGACCCGATCCGAGCCGAACCGTGCCTTGTTAGCTATTATTGAATGGAGATAAAGTATTTTTCCATCGGATTTTGCCGATTCCGCGTCGCTAGATGTAGGGAAACCCTTACCCCCTTATTCATAAACGTCTACTAAAGTTAAGAGGCTTCTGATAATCGTTTGTCCCTTTCCGTCCAACCTATATCAGGGAAAGGGACAAACGATTATCAGCGATCTCTTAACTTTAGTGGCCGTTTATGAATAAGGGGGTTAATCTACAGCATTTTAATTTTAGTGTATTTCAGAAACCGGTCGATTTCAATTTCGGAGTAATTCGAGAAATTACATTGAGAAATTTTCGCGAAAATAAATAAAATCCTACTTCGTGCCATACAAATTTAGCTTTTGTAAGGACCAATGTTGGAGATGTAACTTTGACAGTTGCCTTCCCCATTGTTTCTGGACGTATTAAAAATATCGTCCGAGACGAGGGTCCTATTATAAATACACATAATTATGTATGCGATGCAGCGATGCTCGTACATATGTAGTGCATAATAGTTTTCCATAGTATTTTATCGAAAAAGTTCGTGTTTATCGTGCTCTCTCAATATAATTTTTAAGAAAAAAAAACCGACTTCAATGAGGGTAGCCGGTGAAGGATTATTGTAGATGGTGCACTTAGATACCATACAATGAAATAACTTGCTTAAAAAACGCAGCGGAGAGGACAAATCGCCAAACGTGAACTATGCGTCGTTGAAGAGTTCCGTTCTGATTATCATCAGCAGTTCCACTTCATCAAATGTCACTCTTTTGAATGAAAATGCTTAATTTGTTGATAAAAATACAAAAGTCACTGTATGCCTTTAAGATTTGAGGAATTCCCTCGATTCCTCGTGGAACTCATCATCAGAACTTGAGCTTGACGAAAATTGGTCCTGACAATCTAACTTGCTTAACAAACATAGCGAAGAGGAAGAATCGCCAAACATGAACTATGCGTCGTTGAAGAGTTCCGTTCTGTTCATCATCAGCAGTTCCACTTCATCAAATGTCACTCTTTTGAATGAAAATGCTTGATTTGTTGATAAAAATACAGAAATCACTATGTGTAAGCCCTTAAGATTTGAGGAGTTCCCTCGATTCTTCATGGATCCCATCATCAGAACTGCGTTTTGACAAAAACGGGACCAATCTGTATATATATACTTACAATCAAAAAAAGAATTTTCAAAATCGGTTCAGACATGACGGAGTTATGGAGTAACAAACATAAAAAAAAAAAAAAAAAATAACATACACGCCGAATTGAGAACCTCCTCTTTTCAAATCTTGAAGTCGGTTAAAAATTAGCTTCGTAGCCACTTTGACATTTTAGATTTACTTTTCGACACTCCTAACACTAAATAATAAAGTTCTATATTTATTAATGGATATGAAAATGCATTTAAAATACAATAATTGATTGACACTTCGGATGCTATCGTATTCCGATTGAAACCCGAGTTTTCCCGATGGAAACACATTATGCACTATCTGTACCCCCGCGTTGATGTCGCACGTATTAGGCACGGCGAACAAGGCGGCGAAGCGCGCCACTGCACTGCCCTCGGAACCGCATAACTTGCATTATCTACATATATTGTACCACTGCATCAGACATTATACGTCGCGTGGACAATGATGAGACTTTATAGTGCTTTATGTATGTTCACATATTTTACCTGTTAGTCTCTTTCCTATGCATAATTCTTAGAAATTACTTTTGTACCAATGTACCATTTCAATGGACTTAGAATATTTGACATATAGAGGGTTCCATATTACCGCCGCATATAGGTATAGCCTTATTACTGGGCCCGGAATTTTGCGTGCGGTTTGTGATACGTCATAGGGAGAGAAAACCAATGTTTATCGATATATCGATAGATCGGGAGTTTTTTATTAGTGTCTTTAAAAAATAATAGCTCCAACTTTCAAATGATACATATTCTTTTTAATGGTCATTCACGTTCATGGTCATAAATTATAATAAATAATTAAAATATAATAAATTATAGTTTTATAAAGGATGATGTACGGTAAACGTACGAGTACTCGACGAGGTATTATTTTTTAAAGACACTAATAAAACAACTCCCGATTTATCGATATATCGATAAACATTGGTGTTCTCTCCCTATGACGTTTCACAAACCGCACGCAAAATTCCGGGCCCTACTTATTACCGCTAATATGTTATCTTATAATAAATGATAGTTCAATTCTTTTTACGTTGACGGTTGCATCCCGGGAAAGTCCATTCCTTAACCGGGTATTATAAGGAGACGTTACTTGAAAAGTTATCATTTCGTTTTTGTGTAATACATAATACGTTAAATATGTCGGAACTGAACAAAACATCCTATATAAAAGGCTGTGCGTAGCAAGACTACCAAGGGTTGTGTTTGTTAAAAACCCATAGCATCACTGCTTTACTCATCCTTGATGAGTAAGCTCTAGGATTGGTGCTTAACAAATACATTACGCATCCTCGCACATCTCTGGTGGAAACGCAATTTTAAAAAGCAGGGGCCTTAACCGCGAAGCCGTGGCGGGCCTTGTAAAAATCTGTTCTGCGCGGCCCTTGCAAGCGCGAGGCACCAGGCGATTGCCCCGTTCGCCACCCCCTAAAGCCCGCCTCTGTTAAAAAGTATACGTATAAGAGATAAATGCGTACCTAGGTTAGCATAATGTATAGGCTGCACCCTTCGGCCAAACAGCTCGATGGTCTTCAGGAAGTGTTTCTCAGCTACTTCGTACCGGCCCAGTTTGCCGAAAATGTTCGCGGCGGCGAAATGTACGGTCGGGGCTTCAGGGACCGCTGAGAGAGCTATGGGTATTAGTCCGACTGCTTTGTTATATTGCTCTGAAAAAATACACAATATTACATCACTTACTTAAATCCCATAGAAAACTGTTAAACTTACCATACAAGCAAGTTTTATTAACTATAACTATACTATAACCATCCATATAAGGTTCTGGATGTTTGTATGGAGCTGATATACAATTTTCCTCCTAGCTGAATTTTGTGTATGGTTGACTGAATTCCGCTTAGATCTGGGCCGTCTGGACCTAACTCAGCTGTGTTTCGCGTACTAGTGTGTAACTATAATTATCGTTTATCTATAAGAATTAATACCTGTGTTATCCAAAAAGGCAAGTATGTTAGTCCATGCCAGTTTATGTTCAGGCTTCAGTTTTACCGTATGCAGCCAGCTTTCTAGTGCGAGAGCGGATTTGTTTGTGTCGATATACTAAAACAAAGTATTAATGAAGAACTGAACGCCGAAAATGCGTCGTAAGGATGAAATCACATCTATTAGCATCAAATTGCATTTTGTCTATTGAAAATGCCCGTTTAGCTGAACGCATGCGTACCTACGCGTCTCACACTAATCAGCCATTTTCAAGTTTCAATATATAAAATGCGATTCGATGCGGACAGATGTGATTCCACCCTTAAGCATTTAGAGGGAGCTCGCACTGAAAAATGTGACGTGTACGGTACGTAAACAATATCGGCTGTAGCATGCCGAAAGAACGCCAGCTACATACATCTCGCGGCGTCCCTTCGGACTATCCGCGCTATTAATTTTGTTTACCGGCCAAGTTGCGCGAGTTAGGGTAGATTAGATCGTGGTTCGTCTACTTATAGTTAGGTGGCGCCGATATCAAAATATGATGTGTCCTTTTTAGGGTTCCGTAGTCAACTAGGAACCCTTATAGTTTCGCCATGTCTGCCCGTCCGTCCGTCCGTACGTCCGTCCGCGGATAATCTCAGTGACCGTCAGCACTAGAAAGCTGAAATTTGGTACTAACATGTATATCAATCACGCCGACAAAGTGGTAAAATAAAAAGTGGAAAAAAATGTTTTAGGGTACCTCCCCTATACGTAAAGTGGGGAGTGATGTTTTTTTTCATTTCAACCCTAACGTGTGATATATTGTTGGATAGGTATTTAAAAATGAATACGGGTTTACTAAAATCATTTTTTGATAATGTAAATATTTTCGGAAATATTCGCTCCAGAAGTAAAAAAAAATGTCTCCGTCCCCCTCTAACTTTTGAACCATACGTTTAAAAAATATGGAAAAAATCTCAAAAGTAAAACTTTCTATGAAAATTATTTTGAACTTGATAGGTTGAATAGTTTTTGCAAAAAAATTACATAATAATTTCTGAACTAAGTTTGTGATTTAACCGTATAAGCAGGTGTTTATTGTACCTGTAAATTCTACAAAATCACAATGAAATGACGTGCTTTCAAATAAAGTAAAAACGGTGAAAATCGGTTCACGCAAT
This sequence comes from Pammene aurita, assembly GCA_947086415.1. Taxonomy (NCBI): domain Eukaryota; kingdom Metazoa; phylum Arthropoda; class Insecta; order Lepidoptera; family Tortricidae; genus Pammene; species Pammene aurita. Next base: position 21,012,073 of record OX352289.1, read on the forward strand.
AAAGAATTATCCCATAAAAATCATCTTCCATACTTTAAGCTCGCGCGCTATTATTTACTTAATTTGCCGATAGATGTCGCTGTACGTGGAACGCTCATATCATATCCTACATGGCGGTGTTATTTTCACTCCTAAGTGGGGACACTTACTGTGACGGACAGAAAACTACGGAACCCTACACTGAGCGTGGCCCGACACGCTCTTGGCCGGTTTTTTATTTTGAAAGAAGCTGACGACAAGAGGATATTCGCATCAATTTTAAATTCAAACTTTGTAGGAGTTTGGAATAGTTTTTGTTTTAGCCGAGAAGACAAATAGATTGTGAACCTCGAGCGGTAGAGTTGTCATAATCCATTTTGACATCCCTTTTTTTTCCTATTTTAATCTGAGTTTGATTATTTGTTGGGCGTGATTGGAATTAGTATTTTGTGACATCCAACGCCAAGTGCGTGCGTTTACCGCGTCGGAGAGGCGTCAAGCTTTTGCGGCGGGACCCCGAGATACTGTCAGGCGCGGATCCAGGATTTCGTTCAGGGGGGGGCACTATCCAGGATTTTGTTCAGGGGGGGGGGCACTTTCCAGGATTTCGTTCACTTTCCTTCACAAAAAATCTCGCGGTCCGCACCTATGGGCCCCGTAGTATACGAAGTTTGCGTTTCAGGGGGGGGCAATTGCCCCTGTTGCCCCCCCCCCCCCCCCTGTATCCGCGCCTGGATACTGTCCAACGCAGATATTGGATATTGCCTGTCACGGTTGGGGTACAGCCGCCAGTCGCCTCTAAAGGACTTGAGCCCGCATCCTACGTGGCTCACCAGGTGAAACCGGCGTATCGCCCTGGAATACGGTCGCCAGTCGCCTCTAAAGGACTCGAGCCCGCATTCCAAGTGGCTCACCAGGTGAAAGTGGCGTGTCGCTCCGTGAAGTGTTCTAGAGTTTAATTGGAGACTTCGTATTTTATTTGCCGTGCTTTAGTTATATATTGTTGTTACCATTCTTACATATCTGCGATACGCATTTTTATATTAACCCTAAATCCCCAAAATTCTAATTGCCTCATTTGACGGGCGTACAAAGACCTGGCTCTTGGATTTAGGCTACTCTCATCCAGCGAATCATCCGTCACCATCCATATCACTCGTCTCATTAATCCATTACTTTCCCCGCAGCCAAATTACCAGCCGAGTCTTTATTTGTACTTACTAGTTTTGCTAGTACTCCCTCGTTTTATTTTCCTTTCGTGCGGAAAGTAGACGTTTACGATACTAAGGTAATTATTGAATGTTAAATATCTTTATATCTATATCATTATATTCATTATCGTCATTATTATGTGAAGTGCTAATTTTAAATAATCTGATTATTGTAATTTAATTACATTCTATCCGGGTCTACGATACTAAGGAAATTATTGAATGTGAAATATCTTTATATCGATATCGTTATCGTCATTTTTATGTGAAGTGCTAATTTTAAATAATGTGATTATTGTAATTTAATTACATTCTATCCACTAAGGAAATTATTGAATGTGAAATATCTTTATATCGATATCGTTGTCGTCATTTTTATGTGAAGTACTAATTTTAAATAAACTGATTATTGTAATTTAATTACATTCTATCCGGCTCGAAGGACCAAATTGCTAATTTTAAATAATTTACTTAATCTGCAAAATTAAACGTGTTAATGCAAATTACGAAGTGTTTTACTGCACGTCACGATCACGATAAAATGGTGTATTGACACACAGATAATTGGGTACTTTCCTGGGTAAAAAAAATATAATTCTATTTAGTCCGTCAGTTAGATTATCAGTTAGTTATCAAACGGCGTCACATTTCAGTACAATTTTTAGTATAATGTGACGTCACGCGGAACTTTAACGGGCTATATCTTCACCAATTTTTGTTTGATTGACAAAATAAAAAATACGTGTCCAATATTTTTTGATAATCTAACTGACGGACTAAATATTTTTTTTTAGGAAAGTAGCCAATTGCGGCATTTGCGGCCCGTTGGACGTGACACGATACGTGTCAACGCACCAATATATCGTCACGATATCGCCAACGTCCACGGCGAAGTATGAAAGCGACCAATATCGCAATATCGGCTTTGCAGCGATTATACGCAAAAAGCGGCGTCTCTGCTGCATAGAACCCGGGAGAGCACAAACAGCATTCTTAGGATGATCGCGAACCATGTGTGTTGTCCTATTATGATTAAATTAGTTAAGTCTAACTTAGTTTTTAAGTTTTAACATAGTTTTTAAGTGCTACTAACAAAAATGAGATCACTGTTATCTTAAAAATTAATAAATGAATTGAATTGAATATTTAAAACCACTACGCACCAGGTTCCCCAAATTGTAGAAGCAATCCGGGTAGTTGGTGCGATACCTCAAGGCGTTCGCGTAGGCCTTCATCGCTTCCTCGTGCCGCCCCGTGCTGGCCAGCACGATGCCCAGGTTCATCCACGCGGCCGGGAAGTTGGGCCTGCAATCAACACATTCAAATAAACACAATCATCGGTCACAATGAAAAAAAGCCGGCCAAGTGTTAGTCGGACTCGCGCATCGAGGGTTCCGTACAAACCTGTAGGTATATAAGTAAAAGTTCACCCATCACGACAATCGAGTCATAGCTACGCGTTCATGAGGAAAGGGTTAGTAACTTTAAAATAATTAAAAATATGTTTATTATATGGTGTAACCAAAAATTTACGGTTTTCGCAATTTTTCTTTTATCTGTGCTATTCTTATAGCCTTCGTACCAAATTTCAAGATTATGAGTTCACGGGAAGTACCCTGTAGGTTTTGATTTTCTTGCAAATTTCGAAAATTTGCGGCATAAACGGCTGTATCTTTTGATTGCGTTGACTTAGAAGTTTGATTTTTTCACAGCTCCAAGGGAAAGTAGACCTGAGTATTTGATATAAATTTCAGCTTGATACCTCCAAGCGTTCCTGAGAAAAAGGGTGTTGACAGACGGACGGACTGACGGACAACAAAGTGATCCTATAAGGGTTCTGTTTTTTTCTTTTCGAGGTACAGAACCCTAAAAATACTTGACTCAGTGAGATCTCCACTCACATAACTTGTAGTACGAATGAATGAACGCTGCTTCGTCAATGTTCACGTTCAGAGGCCCATTTGTAAGCAGAAGTCTAACACATAGGGTTAGAAAGAGATTTCCCCTTAAAAATTGTATCTTGTAGCTTTATTAAATAGGCCACAGCTGTAAGGCTGCCATTCCACTGAGGCAGAGATGAGTGGAGACGAGCGGGAATCAACCAATAGGCTCCCTTTCTACTTAGGCGAAGGTGATCGGCGAATGATGCTATTGGTGGAAATCATTCCACACGTGTCCTCACATCTCCGCCTCAGTCGATCAGTAAAGGATAGTGATTGTAATCCAAATCCAACTACAATGGATACGAGTGATATCGTAGTATCGTATACGAATATGGTAAATTTATGTTTTATTATCCGCATAAAAAAAAGTATGATCTCTCTACCGTGGCATTCACACACGTCACACTTCGGTATAGTCGCGGACAATCTAGAACGCAAAGTGGCTAGTGTAGTATTTTGCCTATATCGCTTTTAGTCTACATCGCGAACGGTCTAGAACGCAAAATGACCACTCACAGGTAGGTTAGGTTCGTTAGTTATCTTCTAATGGCCGAAGGGCAAACCGCACAGAAATAGGAGCCCGTCGACGTCGCTAACGTAAAGATAAAACGATGAAAATAATTTAGACATTTTGCGTTCTAGACCGTTCGTGATTTAGACTAAGCGACATTAGCAAAATATTACACTAGTCATATTGCGATATAGGCCATCCGCGAATAACCCCACACTTCGGTCATTGGACTTCTTTCTATTTGTTGTTAAATCGCCAGTTACTGGCCACTGTCCAATAACTGGCCACCTCATACTAAAAACGAACTCTGCGTACCTACAAACAAAATTCATTTTAGTATAACGTGGCCAGCTATTGAAACCCTTCAGTTTCTACTTCAGCTTTGTTTGTAGGTAAACAGAGTTCATTTTTAGTACGAGTATCAGGTGGCCAGTTATTGGACAGTGGCCAGTAACTGGCGATTTACCCTACTTACTTGCGGACTATAGCTTCACGTAGATATAATTCAGCTTCTGGGTACTTCTTTTGGTTCTTAAGTAAATTGGCCAAATTGTTCATGGCTTGGTAATACTCCGGGTACAAGCTAAAAAAAAAACAAAAAGATTGAACACACACAATACACATACACTACACGTTAACCTATGTGCCTGATGCACGTTTTCGTTAAATGGGGTAGACGGAACAACTCTGTAGTGAATCAAACACCGAGCTCGGATGACAACTGATTTATTGAAATAATAACGATATCCCGTTGCGGAACTACCCACTACATGTTTCCCTTAAAAAAAAATAAGCATGCATAATTAAACTTATATTATATATATACATATATACAGGGTGAAATTTAAGTCGTGAATCGTAATGTTTTTCTAACTCCATAAACAACAAGCAATTTAATGCCCCAACTCTTACTACATCACTGATGTAATAAGAGTTGGGGCATTAAATACTCTTGTAGCAATAACGTCACAATAGGGTGATTTGGGGAGTAAACGGGACGGTGCTATGAAACACGGTTAAAAACTCGGTTGTTAACCGAATACATTTTAATTAGATATTTTCAACATAATTATCTAGTAAGTTGATCAATATTATTTTTTAGTGCAAACCATACAATTGTACTTTAAACTAGCTTGGTGACATTTGTGACGAACAAGGAGCGAGTGGCCGACAAAACCAATGCCAGTTTAACGTACAAATGCATGGTTTGCAAGTAATATAGCAAACGATAATATTGATCAACTTACTAAGTAATATTGTTAAAAATGTCTAATTTAATGTATTCGGTTAACAACCGAGTTTTTAACCGTGTTTCATAGCACCGTCCCGTTTACTCCCCAAATCACCCTATTGTGACGTCATTGCCACAAGAGTCCGGGGTCTATACATCAGACAAGATTTTTTTTGTCGTTTATTTTACTTTTAAAAGTGATCATGTGGAATTAAAACAGCTTTATAAGATATTTCAGATGAAAAATTAAGTCAATTTCATTTCTTACAAATGACAAATTTGATGTCAATAACAGTTCCGATTCAAAGAGGCAATTCAATTTACTAATTTTAATATCTTAATAAGCCGTTGTAATATCCTAAATCCACTGCTAAAAGAAAAAGAAATGACAAAAAAAAAAAAAATGAAAAAAAACTTGTCTGATTTTAGTAAGAGTTAGGGGATTAAAATGATTGTTGATTATGGAGTTAGAAAAACATATTACGATTCACGTCTTAAATTTCATCCTGTATATAACAAAAATAAATTAACAAATTACCGATTCTACTCCTCTAAAAAAGTGCGCGTACGAGTGGTAGAAAAGCCCACTGCAAAATTTCCTACCGACTTGATACCGCGATGAAATGCATAATGGGTTCCCATAAAAGTGATGCTAAGCCCGATTTGATAGTCTGCCAATTCCGCGAAGATAAAACTGTGGTTCCACAATAGGCCGCGGTCTCGTCCACACGCACGTTCTTGTCGGTTTTGAATCAATCACCACTCGTCCATGAGTATTGGGTATATGTATGTGTGCATGTCGCGCGTAAACACGAGAAAATCGGCTTATGAGGACTATATGACGGACAAAGATGCATGGCCCAAACCAGAAACGGCAGAAACTACTACAAAATCATCTAACATTTAAAGGATACAGTTCAGGTAGGAAAGGTTATCAAACGTTTGTAAAGCAGACAAATTTAGATTTTTTTTCTTTGTTATTAAACAATAGGTACATTCTCTGTCTCTCGGTACAGTATCTGTTGAAGAACTACGCATTATTGTATCTTTAAGATCTAATGTATTACTTTTTTGAAAAAATAAGTCTCGCCTTGCTTCTTGCCGGTCATAATACTACGCGACTAAATTGTAATGTGCCTAAATTGAAGAATAAATATATTTTATGTTTTAACGCAGTTTGGTCTTCACGGGATTGCGTCCCTAAATTTTCTAGGTTCAAGCCAAGGTAGTAACATAAAGAAAGGAATACGAAGTTTAGGGCCATCACACACTAGCGTTTTCGAGCTGAGGATCAATGTTACTCTGCGTCCGTAGGAAACACCTTAGACAACCCTACACGTGATCCCTGGGTGGTGCTAAAAGAGTAACAAACTTGGCAGCTGCACTGTCCCATCTGGACCTCGCAGCACTCACTGCTTTCCCATTACTACTACCCTAGGGAAGAAATACCTATGTATATCCAGTGACATGTAGCCATACGATAAAAAAAAAGTATTTCGAGCGACGACGCAACGTTGGCGCGACGCTATTCGAGCGTCGGCGTCACACCAGCGACGACGCGACGTCTTTTAGCCTTACAAATTAGCAAGGGTGTCCAACTTCAGGAAGTGACAGCTACGGTCTTGGAACGTGTCAGATACGTTTTCGGGGTTGTCAAAATCCCTTTTAATTATTTGCCGCATGACCACAGATTAGATAAAATATTTAAGTAGTTTAGTACTTAAATAATAATTTGATTTGGCAAATCTATACTAATATTATAAATGGGAAAGTGTGTGTGTTTGTTTGTTTGTCCGTCTTTCACGGCAAAACGGGGCGACGAATTGACGTGATTTTTTAAGTGGATATAGTTGAAGGGATGGAGACTGACATAGGCTACTTTTTGTCTCTTTCTAACCCCCCACTTCCCTAAAATGGGGGGTGAAAGTTTGTATGGAGCATTACGGAGGGCAAAAGCTAGTAAGGTAATAAAGCGGACATTTATCTAATTTTGTATTACAATTACTGATAGATTAGGTAGATTAGGGCTGGTCCAACAAGAATAATAATAGCGTACTCGTCAACCCTAGAACGTCGAAAGGTAAAATTGTATGGAGACTTCATGTGTCACTGTTTATCTGTCAAAGTTCTGTCAAACACTGATTTTGTAGGGAAGATAACCTTCTGTGTGAAATACTATTCTGGGAGCGCCGGCGCTGGAAAGAAGCCTACGCTCGACTAGCGTCGCGCCGACGTTTCGTCGCCGCTCGAAAGACGCTAGTGTGGGTGGCCTTTAGTAGTAACTTAAAATAAGTAGGGTTATAAGTATATATATATATATATATATATATACAACATACTTTATCGCCTCTTTATATTCCATCAGCGCCAAGTCGTACTGGTGTTTAGCGTCAGCTGCTTTGGCAACATTATAATGAACTTTGGCATTCAAAGGGCACACTTCAAGGCCACTTACAAATAAATTATGTTCATTTTGCCAGTCAAATGATCTCTCATAACTCTTTGATGCAAACACGCATATAAGAAAAGTCACTGCGAAATTAGTAATGGATCCCATCTGCAATAAATTATAGAATGCAATGATCAAAGTATGTAATATAAAAAATACGTGGTCCATGAGCTAGGCGAGACTCGAACTCGCGATTTATCCGTTATTTCAAGAACATGTAGGCATACTGGACGAAACAACCGTAACATATTGTTCTATTCCAAGTATTTAAGACAAATGATATCAATTTCCATATTATACCATGCATGCCTACCCTTTTCGGAACAAGTTTGGTATGACATAATTTGTTGAATCCAAAGACCAGGTAAAAGCAATATCCAGCTGAAGGGATGTATAAGACTCGCTCGGCTATGACAAATCCAACAGGGTAGAATATATTGGCTGCGGGCAAAAATGGCATCACCAATAACGATAGCGCCATTACTTTAATCCTGCAATAAAAATAAAAAGTGGGTACAGTGTTAACTATAAAGTAATTTATTTTTATAATAACATGGGCCATGCACAGCCAAAAAGGACCATTAGTTGAGTTCGTTGCTAACCCTTTGACCACCAAAGACATTAAATCATGCGCACGGAAAGTCGTGTCCTCATTGCCAGCGCGTATTATCACGTACAAAATTTAAGCGACTTGCCTCGCGTTCGCATTCCCGCGCGCGCTGGCGCTGAGGGCACGATTTTTCCGCCCGATGCTTGGCGGTCAAAGGGGTAATGAAACGTTACTGAAAAATGCGATTTTATAAATGACATAGCAGTATTCTTTCATAGATATTATTTATACATAATCTCTACATTAAGCTGATATTGCCAATTGATTAGTAGCTGTTACAAACCTCTACTAAATAGGTAACTAGGAATGTTATGAAAATGAAAGAAAGATACTTATGTGCGGTGATCAGCAAACACGGGACTACAAAGAGTTTTTTATTTTAATATAGACAAAGAACAGTCTATCTTTCAATTGAATATTCTTTTTGGACAGGGTTGCGGGATTAAATTTTAATAATCATGCATGTCCATATAAAAAAAAAATACCCAAAATTCTGCACTGTGGCACCGTGTTTGACGATCACTGTTTATGTAAGTAAATTTGTATTAAACGTAGACCGCAAAATGAGCGCAAATTAATTAGGCAAGTAGATAGAATTATTTGATATTGGCTCATGCAATGAAACGTCATTTATAGTGTAACTTATGCCTGAAAGCATTATATTTATCAAATAAACTACTAACCATGCATTTCTTCTTTTTCTTGCTTTATACAACTTTACTAATACAACTGCTCCATAACCATACATTGCCAGTATAAATACAATCCTGACATCCAAGATGTCTTCAATGAGCGGCACACATCCCATTGACCAGTCATAACACAGCCACTGTGGCCATATCAGCAGGAGTATATTTAGCACATACAGGTAGCTGTATGTAAATATCTGGAAAAAGAAACACAATCTTTGATAACTACAATCATTACCATATAATGCATTTCAACTGAGGCACTGTATCTATAGCTTGTATGAATCTTATTTCTTGAAGTTGAGAATAGTTGACTCCCCTTTTGATCCATGAGATTGGGGCGAGATCTGTAAAATCACTAAGAAGTATGTACTATCCAAATTTTGTAATACAAACCCATCAAATACATAACATGTACAAAAATGACAGTCTCGCAATGCAGTTCTCTTATTGCAAAAAGTATTGAAATCGAATGTAAAATCAACTATCAATATGTACATATTATATTATATAATACTAATATTATAAATGGGAAAGTGTGTGTGTTTGTTTGTTTGTCCGTCTTTCACGGCAAAACGGGGCGACGAATTGAAGTGATTTTTTAAGTGGAGATAGTTGAAGGGATGGAGAGTGACATAGGCTACTTTTTGTCTCTCTCTAACCCCCCACTTCCCTAAAATGGGGGGTGGAAGTTTGTATGGAGCATTACGGGGGGCAAAGGGGAACCGTGTTACCCCGAATTTAACGCGAGCGAAGCCGCGGGCAAAAGCTAGTATTATATAATGTATTATTATTAGATGATTTATTTATCCTGTGTTATTGCCAAGTCATTGTATTTATTATAAAATATAGGCATATAATATTCAAAGGATCACAATGACATGTTGTTAGTGAACTCAATATTTAAATACATATATTGGATCTCAATATTTTTTTACAGTAGGAGAACTGCGTTACGAGACTGGCATTTTTGTTCATGTTCTGTTTTTTATGGGATCTCATTCCTTTTTGTGAGTACTTAACCTATTCATCTAATTATGTAGTGTAAAAAAAGCTAAAATTTTAGCAACAGGAAAAATAACTTTGTGATGCATTATAGTTATATAGGATTACAATGTTAACTGTGCGGTTTGTAAAACTAGACAACCCGACTTGCGGTATGTGTATGCGGAATTTTCAGTGACTTTAGAGCCTAAACCCTAGAAGTGTTCAAAATTTGTGGGATTGCTAGATGTACTTTAGGTATACGAGGGCGGTTTGACAAGTCAAGTACTTAAAAAGACTTTTTCAAATACACACTTTTTTTTCAAAATCTTAACTCTTTGGTGACTGGCTGGCAAATTTATTATCGTAAAAAAAGTTCACGATATCGTTTTGGATGACCGTCGAGTGAAGATACGTAAGTTAGCTGAGACTGTACACATTTAATCTGAACGAGTTTTTCATATTTAGCATAATATTTTAAGCATGAAAAAGCTTTCTGCAAGATGGGTGCCGCGTTTGTTGACAGCCGATCAAAAACGATTTCGCGGAAGAACTTCCGAGAAATGTTTAGCCAAATTTAAGCGTAACGGTGGATGAAACATGGATCCACCATTATCCATTACACACCAAAGATGAAAAATCAGTCAAAACAATGGACTTCTACTTGCGAACGGGCCCTGAAGGAAGCAAAAACCGTTAATTCAGCAGGAAAGGTAATGGCCACTGTCTTTTGGGATAGTCAAGGGGTTATTTACATCGATTACATAGAGAAAGGTAGAACAATAAATGGCCTTTATTATGCTGCTTTATTGGAAAAAAATAATGGAGAAATAAAACAATTAAAAACGGATTTTATCGCGTGTATTGAGTTTAAATTACATCCCGACGTTTCAAACACTTTACAGCGTTCGTGGTCAACGGGTCCACGAACGCTGTAAAGTGTTTGAAACGTCGGGATGTAATTTAAACTCAATACACGCGATAAAATCCGTTTTTAATTGTTTTATTTCATGAATAACTATCGCGGCAACCGAAGACAATATTAATAATGGAGAAGTTTTGAAAAAACGGCCACATCTGGCAAAGAAGAAAATACTTTTTCATCACGATAATGCCCTTGTATACTCGTCGGCAGTCGCAATGGCCAAATTGGTAGAATTACGCTACGAAACACTGCCCCACGGCCCCCACCCACCATATTCTCCAGATTTGACACCGTGTGTTTTTTTTTAATTCCCAAACATGAAGAAATGGCTCGGTGGGAAAAGATTTTCATCAAATGAGGAAGTCATAGCTGAAACTGAAGCATATTTTTCAGTGTTTGACAAAAAATATTTTTGGAGGGGTTACAAAAGCTGGAACGTCGCTGGTTGAAATGCATCGAGTTGGAAGGAGATTATGTAGAAAAATAAAATAAAAAAAGTTGAAAAGGCTTTTTTTTGTACTGAAAGTCACTGACTTGTCAAACTGCCCTCGTACGTTGATTGTGAATCAGTGAGTCTGAGTCAGTGAATCAGTGACAAAATGAAGGAACGTTGACTTACAATAATTCTTAAAGTATACCTACAGTTAGGTGCAAAACTGTCCCAATAGTAGCATCTTAGTAGAATGTGGAGAAGTGGATGTCGATCGAGGAGAGGGGCACATGATTAATACATACCAGTACTATTTAAAATTTCCTACAAATCAGCCTTACATATGATATACTTAGAATTCACGGTTATTTTGTAATTTAGAATCGAAAAGTAGAAAAAAACACATTTTTATTTTTTCGAATATTTCTAGTTCCTCTTATGGAAACTCCAAATAGGGAACCATACGTAATTAAGAAATTCTGCCTCTATAAAATCATCATGCAATTGCTTTAATGGGGCATATTTTTCAAGTTACTTTTAGGTGGCTTATAGTTCGGTGCAAAAGTGTACCATTAAAAACAGCCATAGAAAGTGTTTGTTAGTTCAATGTTCAAGACGACTTTTACTCTGCCATAACTACAAAACTATGTTTGTGATTTAAACAGTTGATACCTTATTTTATAGAGGCTGAATTTCTTAATTATGTATGGTTCCCTCTTTGGAGTTTCCATAAGAGGAACTAGAAATATTCGAAAAAATAAAAATGTGTTTTTTTCTACTTTTCGATTCTAAATTACAAAATAACCGTAAATTCTAAGTATATCATATGTAAGGCTGATTTGTAGGAAATTTTAAATAGTACTGGTATGTATTAATCATGTGCCCCTCTCCTCGATCGACATCCACTTCTCCACATTCTACTAAGATGCTACTATTGGGACAGTTTTGCACCTAACTGTATATCGTCACTACTTTGAAAAAAACTCGTATCTGAAAATCATCAAGTTTCTAGGAGGAACAATAAACATCCTGTAAATTATTGTGATTAATCAAATAAGTTCTTGTTATTCAGTCATTAATTTTATGATTCATACGACTAACTGTAAATTCATTCAAAAGTGTTTGCGTGAGTTATTCGAATATTTGTAAAATTAAAGATGATACAAGATTTTTGTTCTAGTATTGATTGAAAGTGGTTGAGTTACGATAATTTTGCTTTAAATTGTATGGTCAAGTGCGAGTCGGACTCGCGCACCGAGGGTTCCGTACAAACCTTTACAGCTTAAAGGTAATATAGACCTGTGTATTTGATATAAATTCCAATTTAATACCTCCACGCGTTTACGAGGAAAAAGGTAGTAAGTTTAAAATTAAAAAAAATATTTTTTGTATGATTTTACTCAAAATGTCAACTTTTTGTAATTTTTCCATTGTCTATGCTATATGACGTTGCTTCGTGCCAAATTTCAAGTTTCTGAGTTCACGGGAAGTACCCCGTAGGTTTTGCGAGTGCCGAAATAATCTAAATTTTGCAGCATAAACGACTGTATCTTTTGATTGCGTTGGCTTTTAAGTTTGATTTTTTCACAGATCTAAGGGACAATAGACTTGAGTATTTGATATAAATTTCAGCTTGATACCTCCACGCGTTCCTGAGAAAAATGGTCTTGACAGACAGACAGACAGACAGACAGATAGACAGACAGACAGACGGACAACAAAGTGATCCTATAAGGGTTCCGTTTTTCCTTTCGAGGTACGGAACCCTAAAAACAACGTGTCTCCGTAAAAAAACCCGGCTCGAATAATTTCTTCTCGTAAACTATCGTAAAATGCATGTAAGTCTTTTGGCAAAATCGGGTTTACAGATTGCAAATCATCGTACTTTCGTTTTTTAATAGGGACGGGTCCTGAATATAGCTAAGTAATTGCTTGATGCTCTGAACTATCATTGAATCTTTGAGGTAGAATAGTCCAGATGTCATCAAAGCGAATTTTAAACTCAATCGGACTAATCTACGGCAGAATATTAATCAAAATATACATAATTTTTAAGTAACAATTTTGAAAATAGCGATCAATTACTATACCGTCGATTTATTGACGTCGGAGATTGTGCACTTGTGTGCAGCCTACGAGATAAAATTTGATTAGTTCAATAAGCAAATAAACGAAAAAATAAATCAGATAAGTTTTTTTCAGAGTAGTGATGATATTGAAATTCAATGATCTTGGGATCTCCCTTGTGTTATGGCCGTTACTGGCGCCTTTATCACAGAAATTTCAGATTTCTAGCTACATCAACAACAGAATTAGCGTAGGTTGAAAATGGCCTGAATGGCTTCGGGAAAAGGATGGTACGGTATATCATTGTTGTTTGTTTTGCTCGACTTGGAGGGGGCACTACCGTGACGCCAGATAAGCAACTAGGAGGGGTTGCTGGTAGTAGAGGAATGTATGATATAGTTACAAATGGTTTCAATTAATAAGATATTACCTTGGTAAATTTGCTGTCACTGAAGGATGCTGGATTGTCTGTAGCCTTGAAATTTGGTGGAGCCCCTCCCATTATAATCCATCTGCCATACAATAGCAGCATTATGGCTAATACTGTTACTGTGATTCTTATGATCACCTCTGCAGTTGGTAACAATGGAATGTCATCATAACTCCGTTTTCTTTTCTTTGATTTAGAACTGTTGTCTTTCTTGCATATGATTATAAAGTCATAACACAGGCAAACACCCTAAGAGCAAGAGATTAATGTATAAAAACACAATAATTGGTGTTAACCAGATAAATATTAGTAACATAACTTACCAGGACAGTAATGCCATTTTCTTTAAACAGCATGGATATGGTAGCCATTAATATACTGGCTGTTAAATATAAATAGTGCAGTCTTGTTTTATACATTGCTTGGTTATAAAATAGGAATGCCAGGAAGAATGCAATGGCTGCGAGTAGGTCGGCCCTGCCCACCACTCCACATACAGCCTCCACATGTACTGGGTGCACCGCAAACACCAGTGTTGTTAACCAACCAACATCTATGCATTTTTTGCATTTATGTTTTTTCAATCTCCCTAGAATACTCCTTAGTGTCAACCATAGAAGTAGACAGCTGATAACATGGCAGACAAGATTTGTTGCCTTAAATTCCACCGCTGAAAGTTGGTTCTGGCTTAACATATAGTTCAGCCTGTAAAGTTAGACATATATGAATAAAAACATGTCATCTATTCTATAGCATAACTTAACGTATAATGATAGGAAAAGTGAAATTAAACAGCAACAAGCACAAAAGTTAATACAGCTAACGTTTTCGTCTCTGCAGCTAAAAGTGAAATTCAGGAAGGAGAATATTCTGTACTTGTACTATTACTTATTCTGTGCCTTGGATTGGTTACGTTAAGTTTTAATAGAATTTAATAGATTTATCACATGAAGCTGATGAAGTCTGGTTAAAGGGGATGAGGGTTGCCGTACACTGCATGATAGCTGATGGATACAATTAAATATCTGCAAAGCGTAAGCAAACAGAATTTCGATAAGTTTATTATGTGCAGTTGTGTAAAAGCCCCCCTTTTCATCAACATAGGCTAGATAGGCCCAAATAAGCGTGGTTCTACGAATATAAAGGTCAAGTTATGCTAGTCACTTAATGGCGACAAAATCTAAAGGTATTGCGCATATAACTTGAAAATGTCCTGCCACTTTTTGATGGTATTTTGTATACTTCTTATTTTTAAGAATATATAAGCGTAATGCTCTAGTTCGTTAGAGATCGAGTGCCTTCCGGTGTTTGTACTTACCTGAATGACCATACTGTAAGTGGCCGGTAAGATTTGTGACTTTCATTACTAGTGATGTTTGTGCCCCAAAAGTCAGTGTAAAACGACTCTAGCCATGATTCAGATTTCACAGCTTCATTTTTGACGATGGCTTCAGAATCATCGAAAACGAAATCACCATTTAAACTGAAGATGAACGGTAAACTAGAGGCGCAAAGCACGCTTACAAACTTAAAGATTTTTCTACTGTTTAGGTTTCTAAATTTCTTCTTAAGGCTCCCTAATATGCACATTGTAATGTTTAAAATGGGATCAAATGGTTAAAAACATATTTTAGTGCAGTTTTCAGTGATGGTTTACTGTTCTTATAGTTTAGCAAACCGGCGTTTATGAATTTATTTGTGGTTTATGTCGTAGCGGTTCACCGGAATAGGCGTTTGCTATGAAATTTTAACTGTCAACTATTTGACGTTTATGTGAATTAAGAACGCTCTGTTTCTACCAGATATTACACTGGTTATTGCAATTTCATAAGTCAGATAGAACTGATTTTTATTTACGATTGAATTAAATTAGATTTAAATTTTTAGGCGTTTAATTGGATCAATTGGTGGACATATTGTTAATATCGGAATTTCTTAGTAATATTTTAGCAACCCAGGGTTATATCCGAACGGGCCATTGTTATTGATCTTTTGAAGCAAGAATTTAAACGGCTAGTAGACATGGCAATTTGTAGTGCCCAACATGTTGTGTTGGGAGGTGTAATAGGAGGTTGGGCCTGTAGGGAGCTGAAGGAGGGTGAGGGAGAGGCAGGGTACACAACATGTTGGGCCCTACAAATTGCCATGTCTAATAGCTGTTTTAGGTAGAAACCGCACACGCGTACTCCCGCAGGATAGACATAGAACAGGAAGGGATGGATAGACATAGATGAAGATAAAATCACTTCTATAGAACAAAACAGAACAAATTACCATTGTTATCCTTAAATCCCTGTTACACTTGTCCTTGTTAGCTTCCTAAATGAGTTAGTTTCTAAGTTTAGTCAAGTGTAACCGCATTTAGCAAGTACATTTACTATTGAAAAAAGTTAGGATCCTAATTAGGATGCTAGTTAGGACACTAAAAAAAGTAAAGTGTAACAGAACCTTTAGCTTAACCAACCAACTATCTAAGAAAAATATTAGGTTTTCTCGTAGTAAACGCAGAAATTCTTGAAAATGACTTTTAGCCTAACCAACCAACTTTCTAAGAAAAATACTTATTAGGTTTTCTCGTAGTAAACGCAAAAATTCTTGAAAATGGCGAATTATATCTGTTTTTCACCCTCCCTGCTACAAGTAATGGCGTGGAGGGTAGTAAAAAAGTGTGAGACTATGACAAGGATCAACGATAATAGCACCTTCTCTGTCGTACCTATTAAGAGTGTAATAAGACCATCCCGTTCGATCTTGGTATTATTATTAGCATGCCCCGTCTATACCTTTTTATCCTATGTCTGTCATAAACATACTAGCCATAGATCGGTCATGGTAATAAAAATACCAAGGTTGGACGAGATGGTCTTATTACACTTTTAATAGGTACGACAGAGAAGGTGCTATTATCGTTGGTCCTAGTCATAGTTTTTTTTTTTTTTTTTTTTTTTTTCTCAAATGGACTTTAGGGCGATGTTCTAGTCATAGTTTCAAATTGTGATAATTGCTTACTTCCAAAAAGCGCTAAGTACAATACAAACGTTTGTACGTCTACCGCTTTTTGAAGAATAACAAAGAAACCGACAAAATTATGTCGGCTAGCTACGGTATGCTATCAGCCATCTTGAAATTCGTTTCCAAATTAGTCGCGTTGCTTGTATTCTGTCCTTCTTAGGTGCACGCGTGTTTCAACTCTAGAGATACTTGCTTTAGGTCTTCTGTAATGCAGCGTTTAAACGGCTATTAGACATGTCTAATAGCAATATGTAGGGTCCAACCTGTCGGGTTGGTAGGTGTAATGGCACCTAGGGAGTAGGAGTCCCGATCATCTTCTGATCCGTGGTCCCGATCTAGGGCGATCGGCAGTGCCCCGACACCCGCAGCTGTTTATGGAGGTCGTTAGAGTTATTTTACCTTTTTAGGGTTCCGTAGTCAACTAGGAACCCTTATAGTTTCGCCATGTCTGCCCGTCCGTCCGTCCGTCCGTCCGCGGATAATCTCAGTGACCGTTAGCACTAGAAAGCTGAAATTTGGTACTAATATGTATATCAATCACGGCGACAAAGTGGTAAAATAAAAAGTGGAATTTTTTTTTTTATTAGGGTACCTCCCCTATACGTAAAGTGGGGAGTGATTTTTTTTTCATTTCAACCCTAACGTGTGATATATTATTGGATAGGTATTTAAAAATGAATAGGTGTTTCCTAAAATCATTTTTCGATAATGTAAATATTTTCGGAAATAATCGCTCCAGAAGTAAAAAAATATGCGTCCCCCCCCTCTAACTTTTGAACCATAAGTTTTAAAAATATGAAAAAAATCTCAAAAGTAGAACTTTATAAAAACTTTCTAGGAAAATTATTTTGAACTTGATAGGATGAATAGTTTTTGAAAAAGAAATACAAAATAATTTCTGAACTAAGTTTGTAATTTAACCGTATAAGCAGGTGTTTATTGTACCTGTAATTTCTACAAAATTACAATGAAATGACGTGCTTTCAAATAAAGTAAAAACGGTGAAAATCGGTTCACGCAATAAAGAATTATCCCATAAAAATCATCTTCCATACTTTATGCTCGCGCGCAATAGTTTACTTTATTTGCCGATAGATGTCGCTGTACGTGGAACTCTCATATCATATCCTACATGGCGGTGTTATTAACTCTTAAGTGGGGACACTTACTGTGACGGACGGAAAACTACGGAACTCTACAGTGAGCGTGGCCCGACACGCTCTTGGCCGGTTTTTATTTATAAATTTGCTACACATTCCGTCTGGTTTTTTATTTAAAATAAATTCGCTGGTAATTAATATATTTATCTAGTTTTGTATTTAAATAATAGAAGGGTTGGGCAGATGAAGTTAGATTCAGGCAGCTCGAGCGGTCATTTAAATATCTATAATAATAAAAACAGGTTCTTTTTTTATTTAATGTATACTGTTATAAGTACTATCACCGTGCTTCACTCATGAAGTTAAGATTGTCTTCTGATCCGTGGCTTCACTAAAATACATTTTTTAGATATTTTGAAGGCATCTCTGTAAACGTTGGTAGGGACGATTTGTTGGTGAGGTAGGGTTTGTAGGGACGATTTGTAGGGAAAGTGTAATAACGGGCCCAACGCCGACAGGAGTATATGTGTACTAGCCGTTTTATACATCAAAGAGTTACATGTAGGACGACCGATAGCTATAGCACAGCCTACATTTCTATCTTAACGTGACGTGACCACGGACCGAATATCGGTATTTTTTTTATACAAATTAACTGGTATTCACTTTCGGTACCTCGGTTTTTAATGATTATTTCTTAATTCCTATTTTCTGGATTATCTGATAATTTATGGCCCTTGATTAAATTACATTTTAAAACATAATGTAAATATTGGGCGCTTTTTATTTTTAGTAATTCCGGTAACGATTCCTGATACGGACAGTACTTTACTCTATTTCCCTAATAGGAAGAAGAAGAGATTGAGCAAGCGCAATTTTGGTAGCGAGTGGCAAGAAGTTACGAAGCCTGCGAAGTGATCCTAGAGAAGCAAATATTTTCCTACTTATTTCACTAACCTGCGGTACCCATGAAAGTGTCCGATCTATTAAAATACCTAGGTTTTTTACTTGTCCCGAATAATGAACTATGGAATAGACGTTATAAGTAGATGCACTTTCTCTGTAAATCAAAATATAGTATAAATAATATTCGCTTAAGTTGTATTTACGAACATGAATAAATAGATATGCATAATTTACTATAGAATTATGCATATCTATTTATTTTGAATTATTCAGTCAATAGCCTAAATAGCTGTATGTTACATTTTTTACTATGACGGCTGTATGAGGACTGGTTATCGCCTTTAAAGTTTCGCTTTAAATAAAACAAAAGTGCGTATTTATTCATATATTTCTTATGTTACTATTTATTTTGCTTGGTATTCTGTTTATTGGAGATGTTAGTGAGGTAAAAACCTGTTGGGATTCTATTTGAATCTAATTAAACTTAAAGCCAAAACTACACGTATACAATGTTGCGGCAGGCCCGAGCCGAGCGTTTAAGACACATTTACTATTGAGTCGTGGTTAAGCTCCAACTTCACAGGAGGCGCGCCTCTCGTGCCTTTGTACTGTTTCACAAGTAGTCAATGCGACATAGAGGTGACAGTGAAGTTGCTAGCGAGTGGTTGCAGCGTGTGTTTGACGTCGAGCGCCGTGCGCGGGTCGCGCAGCGCGGCGGCGGCGTGCGCGAGCTGCAGCGCGCACTCGGGCGGCGCGCCGGCGGGCAGCGCCGCGCACTCGCGCTCCAGCGCGGCGCCCACGCACGCCAGCAGCTCGGAGAAGCCTAGCGAGATCGCGGCGCGCCGTAACCGGTTCAGTTCCTGCAAACATTAATGGTCTAAGGGCCGGTTGCACCAAACCGTCTGTTAACGTCAACGTCATCGTTAAAAAAATCTTGTATGAAAAGTTTGACAGTTTTCTATGGGATGACAGCTCCGTCGCCATATTTAACGTTGATCGGTTCGTTAGTTATGCGTGGTGCAACCCACCCTAAGAGCTGGCCACGTCAGATGTGACACAATAACGAGAGCAATGAAACCTGTCTAGTTAGACTGCTTTACCATCCTTATTGCTAGATCCGGGCATCTGGCAGCTTTCAATGGGTGGATGTCAGAGTGACAGACCAACAAAGTTTTTAAGTTGGAAAAAAGTAATACCAAAATAGGGAAAAAATGCCAAAGTTGTGTCATTTATAGAGGACAGGACCTATATTTTAACATTAGATTTAAAACCATTGTCTATTATTGCGGAAACAAACAGTAGGCGACTAACTAAAAATTGCATTTTACATCATTTGGCACTACTTTCCCCCAACAGAACCTTCTGGATATGATATAACCTAATTAATTACATAATTTCCCATTATATTTCATTAAACCCAGAACTTATAGTAACAAGTTATTTGCATTCTTTGACCTCCACCACTTTACAGCTGCCAGATGTCCGGATCTAGAAATAAGCATAGTATAGCAAACTAACTACATGGGTTTCGTTGCTCTCATTATTGTGTCATATCTGACGTGGCCAGCTCTCCGTCTATAACCCGTGATTTACTTTGCTAAATACAGTCGGGCCAGTTCATCATCCTCTTACCGTTTGCTCCGGCTTTTTGGCAGTCTGCTAGGCAACCTTATCCTATGAATTAGCGTAGTTACTGATTTTACAAAAGCCACTTACCAACCCAGAGGGGACACTTAGTCCTTGGGATTAGGTCCGGTTTCCTCACAATCTCTTTTTTCACAGAAAGTGAACGAAATCCTGGAAAGTGCCCCCCCCCCTGAATGAAATCCTCGAAAGTGCCCCCCCCTGAACGAAATCCTGGAAAGTGCCCCCCCCCTGAATGAAATCCTCGAAAGTGCCCCCCCCCTGAACGAAATCCTGGATCCGCGCCTGGCGGGCCAGCCGGGCCATGTGCAACGTACCTTGTAGAGGTGCTGCGTCTTGTCGGGCAGCTTGCGCGCGTGTCGCAGCACCTTCTGCACGTCGGCGAGCAGCGCGTGCGGCCGCGCCCACGCGCAGCCCGCGCCGCCGCCGCTGTACGAGCGCCACGACCGCACCGGATACGTCTCGGCTACACATACAGTTTGATATTAAAGTTCATTTTGCTGTTATGCCAGCGGGAAGAATAAAGCTCACTGCACGGCTAGCACGTCTTACACGCGACTGTTGCGGTAAGAGACAGATCTGCGCGACTTCATGCGCTGTCGCTAGTTGGCAGCACAACTTGCACGTGAAAGGAGCTACAGACTCGCGATCAAATGCCACTATCATAAAATGAGTTCTCTTCGTGTCAGTTGCAGCCGCGGGTGCATGTTATGCTACCGGAAAGCGAGATTTTTGACAAGCGCGGGAAGGTTTTCCCTACTGGCGACTTAAGTCGCTCTTGCAAGACGTGCTACCCGTGCTGAAGTTACACCTCAGTCACAACCTAATAAATTCATAGGAATTGATACATTCAGATCAGATGTCTTTTGATATTTATAAACTAATAGATATTCTTGACAGCCAACTGTAGACTACACAGACCTTAGTTCTGAACCTATCAGATTCAACAAACAACAAGGCTTTAAATTCTGGTACGAGTATCTACGCGGGTTTAAAAAAATACCCATTTCATTAGTTAATGAAACGACATACATACATACATCAAAATACAGAACGAGTTTTCGAATTTATTATTTGTTAACTACACTCAGGTCAAAAAAGGACATAGTTTATTCCAGCTCAAATTATTGCATTAAATGAATGTAGATAGCTCTAACTTGTTGTTATATGCCGTGCCCAAATGGCAAACTCCAAATTAAACACATGTAAATAGGCCAACCGCTTCGCCATTTTCCATCGTTAATTTTCCCGTTATCGACACTGATTGATGCGAACAGTGATCGTGTTATGTGATTAAGGCAATTGTCAATTTTCCTGCGGCATTGAAAGGTAATAATAAAAATCTGTCGCGCGGAAATGAAGATAAAAACCACAGTAAATGGTCCAAACGTTTAATTTTTTGGAAACCTTTATAGACTTTTTTACCATAGACCTACCTGCAGTCTTCGACATATCAGATATTTAGAGGATGAGATGTTGGATTACAGCCCTTATCTATTCTACGCGTTACTTGCGCATTTATCTTTTAGGTACTAGCAAAATTATATCAAAGATTAGTGTTTATCAAAACGTGTAAACTTCCGCATCAAGCTCGCAGCGTTGCGTTGTATGGCGGGACCTGATGGACAAGCCATGAGCCATGGTCGGGGGTCACAGTCTCTCTCCCTCAGCCACATGTTTAATTCTTGGAGTGCAAGCGTTTTGTGGCCCCAGAGACTGATATTAAATTAGTATGCAAGTCCGAGACATTCCATTACCGACGGTTTAATTATATTATCCATAACTTTATCGAAATTTTACCGTTCATAAACGTTTGATGGCCACGGTAAAGTATAAAAAAAGAATGCGATGTTCAAACTCGTCAAAAGTTGACCCACGTGACGTCAGGTACATCGTGTCATCGTGTAGGCCTGGCATATCAAACACGTCTGCATAATTAATCTCATCAGAGACCGATACAATGGAGCGCGCACAAAGCATGCCACTTAGCTATAATCCACGTGCCCACCCATATGATATGATATTAATATGCATAATTAATAATCAAATAACAGCGTGAGCATTTGATACGTTTACAAAGTGAATCTAATTAGTAATTATGCATGGTGTTCGCAGGGTTCCGTTTTTGGGGTCCAGCAAGGAACACCTACCTCGCAAAATGCCTACGCGGCAGAAAAACTACAACGCAAATTGTCTATGACGCCAAAAAACCTACAATGCCAGTTGTCTACATCGGAAAATGTACACACAGCAGAAAGCCAACGTTGAAGAAAACCCACTGCTCTGAATACCTACTTAGTATTAGGACTACATCGTTAAATGACTCTGTCGCAAAATGACTACTTTTTAAAATATATGGTCAGCAAAAACGACACCTTTAATAAAATTAATTACTCAAAATTAATTAACAACATAACTCAATTATACCGCTTATAAACAAAATAAATTATACTTCAGTTCTTAAAAAAAAAACTGAAACATATTTTATTGCTTTTGATGCAATATTTGTGCTTTAAGTCGCGGAACATTTTCTAGGAATTGCAACACAGTAATATTTCCTTGCAGGCAAAAACGGAACCCTTATAGTTTCGTCATGTCCGTCTGTCCGTCCGTCCGTCCGTATGTCACAGCCATTTTACTCGGAAACTATAAGACGTATCTTAAAAAAATTTGGACATAGGTGTATTTTGTATGCCGCTATTTAGTTATGAAGTCAAATCGCAGAAAAAAATATTTTTAGGGGGGGGGGGGCGCTCCCCTAAAAAAATATTTTCACCAAATATCAACAGGTTGTACATCAATCTTCTTCGGTATTTAAAAATAACATCGATGTTTTTTTGAAATTTTTTTTATTAAGTGAATATGTTCAGAAATAATCGCTTCAAGTCAGAAAAATTGTGTCCCCCCCTGTAACTTTTGAACCGTACGTCCAAAAAGTATGAAAAAATTGGAGAAGATACGAAATTATTTTGAACCTTATCGTTACAGTAATTTTTGAGTTATCTCCATAAAACTTCTTCCATAGGCATCAGATGCGACCTTTTGGTATTAAATTGGTTCTTATTCCATTTAAGGTTCGGAACCCTCCATTATGCGTGGTCCGACACGCACTTGGCCGGTTTTTTATACATCCTGTCAAATTATACATGGCGTCGCAATCTGCGTGACCTCTCGAAGTAAAATTGTCTCGAAGTAAATTCAGTCGAATATCCTTGAGCTTAATTTCTTGTCTAAGGATGTATAGAAATAAAATTAAAGTGGCCTTGTGGGGTACCCGAGCGTTCATTCGCCTGTGCCAGCTTTCCAACGTATTGTTTGTAAGATGACTTTCTTCCCCATAACATATTATGGAGAAAGATTTTCTCCATTGTCTTTTTTTAATTTATTTTTAATTACCATAAACAAATTTGCTTCAGATTTAAACAAGTTACGGAATTTAGATAATTAACGTACGGAACCCTCTCCACGCGAGTCAAACTCGCACTTGTCCGGTTTTTTTAAACAGACAATGGCTTTAGTATGCTTGGTCGTTTCCTTTTGCCTACGAGACCATTAATTTTGCTATGGCCAGTCTTCAAGGCAATTATTAGTACTGACAAGTTCCAGGTATACTGACCACTTTTCTGTATAGGCTTCAACCCCCTCAAAGTATTCGGGTCCAGCAGTCAACACATTCTATAAATTCAAACATTTGGTCATCATCTGAATCGTTTAAGACATCTAAGATGTATTCCCATCCTTCAGTTATTAAATCAGCCGATAAAAATGGTAGCACTATCGGGCTGTCATTTTAGTACCTATTTGGAGGGGAAAAAACAGATAATGTAAATGTTTGTATAAAATATTTTTTTCAAAGGTGTAGTTTTTGCTGACCATATATTTTTAAAAGTAGTCATTTTGCGACAGAGTCATTTAACGATGTAGTCCTAATACTAAGTAGGTATTCAGAGCAGTGGGTTTTCGTCAACGTTGGCTTTCTGCTGTGTGTACATTTTCCGATGTAGACAACTTGCACTGTAGGTTTTTTGGCGTCATAGACAATTTGCGTTGTAGTTTTTCTGCCGCCTAGGCATTTTGCGAGGTAGGTGTTCCCTGCTGGACCCCGTTTTTGCCATACGGAACTCTAAAAACCTACTGATAAAAAATGTTAATATAGATATTTGCGTTTTCGTAAGCACAGCGCACAATGACAAGTTATTCACTCAGTGAGCATTGTACATACGTCTAACCGGCGACAGAACAAAGGGAAAGCCAACTACGGAACAAAGCCATTGAATAAACAGTGACATTTAACGAGTATGCTGCCGTTTCGGTACATTGCTAATTAAGTGTAAGAAAATGCTTTAATGTTAGGTCACGTGCACTCATTTTGTGTTGACTGGTAACTATATTTCTGCACTGGAATCAATTTCTATTTAATTCTGTAGACAAAGTTGTAAAGCGGGCCGTGGGTACTGAAGTAGCGAGATGCCATCAGCATAAATGTGAAGTTGAGAAAGACCGTCATTTATCGAGAGGTTGAGCATCCTAGGATAATAGTGAGACTAGCATACATATTTTGCATCAGCATCCCGCAAAATGAGTATTATAAGCTATGTTATTACAATACGCAGCATCAACATGAAAAAACTAAGTGAATAAATATGCCAAATCTAAAGGAACGCAAACCAATCAAAATTTACAGTATTGGTTCAATCTACTACCCAATCAATATATTTAGTCTGTGGATTTTTAAACTAATTGCGGTAAATTGAAGTTCGAAAAGTAAAAAAAAGTATAGAGGATTGACTAATGTCCATACAAATTTGTGTCCCTCCATACTACATGATAAAGGTCTGTTTTCGGTATGAGGATCCACAGCGCTATCTGAGTGTAGAGTTGAGATATTTTGGCGGCGAACCGGAGATCTGTAGTTCAGGAATATGGGAATGCAATGTTGTATGGACATTGGTAATCCTTTTTGCTTATATCATCCTCGGCAATGAGATAGTTACATGGAGGCGTGGTCTCGTCGCACGTGCCGAGCTGGTCCAGCGCGCCGAGCCAGGGCGCGGCGGAGGCGCCGGGCCGCAGCACGCACAGCAGCAGGCACGAGCGCCGCGAGCGCGACGCCTCGTTCCACGCCACCAGCGCGCCCCACCAGTCGCCTCCCAGCTCCACTATCGCCGCCATGTTCTCCACCTACAATGTGTTTTACTATAGAGCAGATCCCCCTATACTGTTAAAATTCTGACGTTGGAACTAATGTATTTCTTTAATGAAATGTCAGAAAAGGGTCCATAGGAGCCAGTTTCGGACACTTTTTTCCATGGCTTCTGACAACTGAATGACAACTGATATATGACAGGTGACAGTGCCATCTGTGCTGATATAATTTACTCTTAAATTAACTATAAACCGTAAGACTTTTAAATTTGATACCTAGATAAATACACGGTGTAACAAAATTACTGGTAATCAGTTTAAGAGCATTTGCGAGTAAGAAAAAGTAGGAGAAAATTTTTAGGAGAATAATTATTCTAAATTTGGTTAAAATTAGATCTCATCATCATCATTATGAACCAATATTGTCCCACTGCTGGGCAAAGGCCTCCCTCTTATTTCTCCACGTATCCCTATCCCCTGCAGTCTCCCACCAGTCTCTGTCGAAGGCGTCAAGCTCGTCCCGCCATCTCCGACGAGGTCTACCGTGACGCCTTACAATCTGTGTGTGTAAATTAGATCTCAATACTTTTTAAAATAGGAGAACTGCGTTGCGAGGCTGGCATTTTTGTACATGTAATATTCTTGATGTGATCTCATTCCTTTTTGTAAGTATATACCCTATACTATCTAATGAATTATGAAGTGTAAAAAAGCTAAAATGTTAGCAACAGAAAAAAAATACGTTGTTATCGCATATATTTATATGTTAACTGTGCGGTTTGTAAAACTAGAAAGCCCGACTGATATTGCGGTATATTTAAATGTTCAGTGGCTTTATAGCCGAAACACTAGGAGTGTTCAAAATTTGGAGCTTGTGGGACTGCTAGAAGTATGTACCTTAGATATACGATGATCGTGATCAGTGAGTCAGTGACAAAATTAAGGAATTTTGACTTGCTTTTGATATTGGGTATATATCTTTCTTGTGTTATTGCCTCTTGGTCACAGAAATTTCAGCCTTCTAGCTTTATCGACAACAGAATTAAAGGGGGATCGAAAATGACTTGAATGGCTTCGGGAAAAGGAAGGTACGGCCGTGCCTTTGTTGTTTGTTTTGCTCGACTTGGCGGGGGCACTCCCGTGCCCCCAGATTCCTGTAAGACGGGTAAATTTAATTTGAAATAGTACCTTGAGCGCTCCATGTAGTAGAACGCAGAAGTTTGGCATCTTGCTGGGGTCCAACACTTCTTCGTCTGGTGAACTGCCGTCCATACTAGACCCATCCTGTTTAAAACAATTGAATGTCGATTGTATTTAAGGTTACAGATTACATCTGGACTGCTTATTAATTAGGATAGTTAATTTTGTTGAGTCACAGAATAGTACCAAAGTACAGAATCTTTTCTCGTCTGCGTTGAAGTTTAGATATTCGAATGTACGCATTCAATGAAATGTGTTGAAACTTGGGTTAAAGAATAGCTAAAATAATAATCTTACTTCTTGTATTCGTTAAGAAAATGATACATTGAACTCTAGTATCGTCGTTTGGTCTTGTACGGGTACAATAGAGGAAGGCGCAGCGAGTTAGGTCTAGGCCGTTCCGTGATATTTTCATTTGAAATTTCTATTAGTAATGCAGTACCTAGTTTAAGTTCCAAACTAGTTACAAAGGTAACTAAACGATAACATGATGAGATAAGTAATTCAGTACTCCATTGAATTTAAAGTAAACGGACAATTCGTACTGGACATATTCGTAAAAATGCAAATGTGAAATAATAACAACTTAATTGAATTATCAGGCAAACCTTTGTTGGAGTTTTGGCGCCGTAGTTTTCTCTGTTGGAAGAATTGCCGTTTTGAGCTTGCGGCACCACTAAATGCTTGCTTACTGCTATGGGAGTACCTGTGAAAATATATGCAATGGATTATGCAGTTTAAAATTCAAGTGAAACTCAAAAAGATTTATATCATATTTTTTTATGGTCTACAGGTAGGATGTAGGTACAAACTCCCAGATTTCAAGCAAATAAAAAAATCACTCGTCAAGTAGTGCAATAAGTTTTAGCTCCAAATTTGACAGCTGGAGTAGATTCGAGAGTCCTAAGTGCTGGATGGCGCTTCTCGTTACTATTAAAAGCATCTGTACAAACTGTAGTTACTGGTACCTAGCTCGCTGAACGTGCATGAAGTCCAAGATGTTGATCTCGTTGGAGTAGGATGCGGCGTAGCCTTCGTGCTCGGCGGGGTGCGGCTCGGGGAAGCTGCACGCGCGCCGCGAGCTGCCGCACTTCAGCGTGCACGAGAACTCCTAGTAGTACTGCTCGCCGCCTGCCTCACATTATACCCACCAAGCTCGCTGACGTGCATGAAGCCCATGATGTTGATCTCATTGGACAGCGTGTAGGTAGCGGTGTAGCCCTCGTGTACCGCGGGGTGCGGCTCGGGAAACAGCTGCACGCGCGCCGCGAGCTGCCCGCACTTCAGCGTGCAAGAGAACTCCTAGTAGTACTGCTCGCCGCCTGCCTCACATTATACCCACCTAGCTCGCTAACGTGCATGAAGCCCATGATGTTGATCTCATTGGACAGCGTGTAGGTAGCGGTGTAGCCCTCGTGCACCGCGGGGTGCGGCTCGGGAAACAGCTGCACGCGCGCCGCGAGCTGCCCACACTTCAGCGTGCAAGAGAACTCCTGATAGTGCTGCTCACAGAGTCGCGTCATCGCGTTCACGGCCTGCCTCACATAAGATACTGATTTTAAAATAGGGTATCATAAAAAGTGGGCTGCTGTAAGGCTACCTGTACACCTTCCTTAAGAATTTAAACTGCTACAATACAATACTATCCGCGATGCAAAAGAGTTTGTCTAGTACAAAACAATTTTCATATTTATTTCAAGTTTACTTCTAATTATTAATTAATGGGGCCAATAATATAAGTAATGTAGTTTATTTTGATTGTAGAATGGAAATACTAAGAGGCTATTATTGGTGAAAAAAAAAGGATTTTCCAAAATGATTGTCCAAATGATTAAAATACTACTCAAAATTAACCAGTCAGTATATTGCTATGCAATGCCGTTTTCCCTAGGAATGACCCTTTTCGCACCATTTTTTTGTAACAAAAATATTTGCCACACAAAAATATTTTTTTTTCATAATTTACAGATTGCTATTACTTGTACTTTTATTTAATAATAAAATTTAAATCAAAATACTATTATATTATTATAAAAAGTATGTTGAATTTTGACCTATAACTTTACTGTACAAATGGCAGAGCCTAAGAAATTGCTCTGAGTAGACGAAAACATATGGATTGGGGCTAGTCTTCTTTATTGTTCACCATAATAACTAATACAGAAAAGGAGAAATGAACTTAAAACACATTAACTATACAATAATAAAACGAGAGCCACAAGTGGCTTAACTCTTTATTCAATTGGGGGGTAGGGGAGGTGTAGGCACGCTCAAGTATGCGACGTTGAGCTACAGGCTTACCCTCTCAAGTCACTCACACGCGTCCCCGTCTTCTGCGGAACTGCCGACGCAGGCCGGAGAGGAACCCACTCCACCCGAAGAGTGGGTCGCATCCCCTGGAAATACTGGTGGTCGAAAACGGGCGTCGCATGTTCCAACCACCCCGGACCACCAGTAGCTAAGTGTGAGGGCAATGTCGTAACCCGCAAGGACCTAAAAACCCGATCGGGGTACGACCCAATCTTGGAGTATCCTGAACAACATGGCTAGCAATACGGTTTCGATCGTTTTGCTAGCCATGTATTTTTCAGGTCTCCCGGTTCCGCTGAAGGTGTAGGTGACTTCAGCGGACTACACTCACCTGCCTGCAACTGAGCCACTGCAGGGTAACGGACACGCGTCCCGTACGGTCGAGGTGGTACGGTCCGCTGGCAAGGTAGGGGCGTTCTCTGGGAGGATGCCTGGGGCTCGGCCATGCTGACGGGGCAAGGCCGTGTGGAACAGCTGGAAAGGAATTTGATCGTTCCTTCCAGCCTCACGTCTGCAGCTCCCGATGTCGCGCATGAGTCCCACCTCAACGTACCTATACCTCTTGGGTAGTCCTGGTGTCCTTAGTGACATCCCCAAAGGTGCGGGCTCCGTGGAGGGTGGGAAGCTCGGGAGGTGAAAAAAGTACAAAAAACAAAACATGGATTCTTTAAAATCAAAAACCCCGGTGGAGGGTACGGCAACTGCTGGACCCGATACACCACTCAACCAGAGGGATGGCCCTAGTGCGCCGCCCTCAACGACGCGCGCCTTATCTAAGGCAGCGCCGTCACACCCTACAAAGATGTCCGTGTGGGCCAAGAAGGCTGCTGGCAAGCCGGCGGCCCGAAAGGCCAGCACGTCGACCTCACCCAACTCGGTACAGGCGCAATGCCGGACCCTGTTGGCGAATCAAGCCGTTCCGGTGGCGGAAATTCCCGCCCCCCCGGAGTAGGCCTCGGGGAGTTGTCCCCACGGCAACTACCAGTTGGACCCTGAGCTGTCTGGCTGGGACATTGCCATTCCAAGGAAGAAGAGAGGGAAACAGGCGAAGCGGGACAAACCCGCCCCACCATCCTCTGCTTCCTCTTGTGCGCCAGACCAGGCGCGCAAGAAAAACAAAAAGCAGCGCCGCAGGGAGAGGGAGAAGCGACTAGCAGCTCGATCTAACGCGGCCCCGACGGCACCCCCCAGCAACAGCAGCAGTCGCATCAGCAGCAGCGGCAGTCGCAGCAGCAGCAGCAGCTGCTGCAGCAGCAGCCGCAAGAGCGGCAGCTGTAGCAGCAGCAGCAGCAGCAGCCGCAGCAGCAGCAGCAGTTGCAAGGGGCTGGTCCCAGAAGGGCTCGCAAACCACGCCGTCGTCCCGCTAAAGGGGAAAAGCCGGCCCCAAACAACCCCCCCGGCGGAAGTAGCCAGGGAGCCCGACCCTCGGCCAAAAGGGCACGACCCGAGGAGAAGATCTCTCCAAGGGGCGCGCAAAAAAGGCCGAGAACTGGGCACCCAGGGGAAGACACCCCCACAGACTACGCGGGCGCAGTCAAGGCGGACCTGATGGTGGCGGTCACCACCGCCACCACGGAACACCTTAGCCCGCAGCAGTCTGAGGAGGTTCGGAGCCAGATCGAGCGGCTACTCATCGAGGAGTCGCTCAAGCCTGGCAGCAGCCAGAATGAGGTGTTGGCGTTTCAGGGCAGGCCTGTTTTTGCGAACGGCTCCCTGAGGCTCTGGTGCTTGAATCAGCACACCCTCAACTGGCTACAGCGCAGCGTGGCCACCATAACCCTCTCTACGGGGGGAAACCTGGTGGTGAAGCGCCAGAGCGAGCTGCCAAAGCGAGTCCGCTGCGGCATCTTACTCCCTGGGGTCCATAAGTACCGCAAGATGGTTGCGCACATGCTGCGCTACCAGAACAGGTGGGCAGCCATTGACCGGTGGCTGTTACACAAAATGGATTAGCAGACTACTGATACCTTTATCATAGTCAGCGTCCCGGAGACGGTAGTGCAGCCCCTGGTCGACCACGGACGCCGGCTCAACTTCATGTTGGGTACGGTGTACGTAAAGTTCCAGGGTGCACGGGGCAAGTTCGTGGAGCATCCACCTGCCACAAACCTCTCCACAGGTGAGGAGGACGCAGATTCCCCCCAGCAGATGGACACTGCAGAGGGGGCCCAGGTGGCCGCTGACTCTGTCACGGCTCCTGAGCTCCAGGCTCCAGCGCTGACCATCCCCGCTTCCGAGATGGACGTCGAGGATCTTTTTCTTCGACCACTCGGAAAGCGGGGGGGGGGGGGGGGGGGAATGCGCGGAAGAGCTAGGCAGGCTGGCCATCCGAAAGGAGGAGAACAGCGAGGCCGACGACATGTCGGTCGGGGACTTCGACTCCGATGGCGGTGTCCCCTTCGCTGAATAGCTGCGTCCTACAAGCCAACCTCCACCACAGCATAACCGCAACGGCACAGGCCCGGAAGTGGTTGGAGGCAAACAATACGGCCATCATCCTGATCCAGGAGCCCTGGGTCAGGGGAGGCGCTGTCTGCGGACTCCGCAATATCGGAGGTAAGCTAACAGTATATGCGGGGACTGAAACTCCCCGCGTGTGCATTTACACTACCAGCAACATATACATGCAACCTCTAACGGGTTTCTGTTCCAGAGACCTGTGCGCCATAAAGGTGCAAGGGGCGCTGGGCACCAGCCATGCGGAGGTGGTCATGGCATCAGTCTACATGCCCGGATCAGACGATCCACCACCGCACGACCTAACCAGGCTGGTCAGCTACTGCGAAGAGGCGGGGCTGGAGCTCATTGTGGGCACCGACTCCAACGCACACCACGCCCTCTGGGGCATGCCTACGGGAAACGAAAGAGGTAACAAACTTGTTGAGTACCTAATCACAACTAACCTAAACATAATCAACATAGGTTCTGAACCAACCTTCGTCAACCGACGAAGTAAAACGATCATTGATTTGACCCTAGCAACGGAAGGTATAGCGGAGCACATCTCGAACTGGCATGTTTCAAAGGAACTGTCATGTTCGGATCATAGGTGGATACGCTTCGACCTTCAGGTAAGTAGACACTCGGTGCCACTGAGGAGGAATCCAAGGAAAACGGATCGAGTCCAATACGCCTTGCGTATCGGCCAAGCCCTACAGCAGGCAAAGATTCCACCCAGAATCATGGGCACTGAACAGATTGAAAAACCGGTAAGCGTCCTCACCGACACAATGCTGGAATGCTACCAACAGAGATGCCCCCTATCCACCCCGACAGTAGGCCGTAATAACAAAAACAACTGAGTTGGAGAGGCTCAGGCGAGAGATGAGGAGGCATTTAAACAGGGCAATGAACACGGGAACAGACCAGGACTGGGACAACTACAAGGCCACCAAGTCCCGGTACAAAAAACGACTCAGGTACAGGAGCACCGTGGCGCAACTTCTGTAACAACATAGAGACAACAACGGAGGCCAACACGGTTAGGGAAATTTCTCTCCAGCAACTCAGCCGTATCCCTGGGGTCCATACGGAAACCAGACAACTCATTCACCACCTCACCGGAAGAGGCAGAATGTGCACTGGTAGAAACACACTTCCCGGGCTGCGAGATATCCAGTCTAGCTCGGTGGCCACCGGAAGACGTCACTCCGACGGAAGAGGAATGGCAGCTGGCCTATAAGGTAATCAGCCCGCAGAGAACTGAATGGGCAATTAACAGCTTTGACTCATTTAAATCGCCAGGACCGGATGGGATTTTCCCAGCCCTATTGAAATGGGGCGGGGAGATACTTATTCAAGGGCTAACCTCCGTCCTGGATGCCTGTCTGGCACACAAGTATGTGCGGACACAATGGAGAGATGTCAAAGTTATCTTCATACCAAAACCAGGTAAAAGTGACTACTCGGACCCCAAATCCTTCAGACCAATAAGTCTAACCTCCTTCCTACTTAAGACACTGGAGAGGTTATGTGAAAGGCACCTGAGGGAGACGGTACTAGCACATGTGCCGTTACATCCGAATCAGCATGCCTACAGCCCAGGTAAATCTACAGACTCAGCACTTCATGCGGTCACGACCAAAATTGAAGTAGCAATCAAGAACAAGACTATGTGCTTAGGCACCTTCATCGACATCGAGGGAGCCTTCGACAAAACTAAATTTACCAGTATAACTGCAGCGCTGAGAAGACATGGAGTGCACGCAGTTATAACCGAATGGATAAACAAGATGCTGAGCCAGAGAACCATCAAACTCGGTACGGACAAAACAAAACAGGCACTAGTAGCTAAGGGCTGTCCCCAAGGGGGCGTCCTGTCCCCTCTGCTATGGAACCTGGTGGTGAACGACTTGATCGCCAATCTAAACGACAATCACTATTACACAATCGGATATGCAGATGACATAGTGATACTGAAAAGCGGGATGCACGCAGGTACGGTATGCGATGTTACACGCTCAGCGCTGGCGATAGTGGAACGCTGGTGCTTTGACAACGAACTATCGGTCAACCCAAAGAAGACAGAGATGGTAATGTTCACCAACAAACGGTCTTTGGGATACTACCGCCTCCCAAAACTGTTCAATACAGAGCTCCAGCTGTCACCTGAGGTAAAGTATCTAGGGGTAATACTCGACAGCAGACTAAACTGGAGCACCCATCTCAACAACAAAATTGATAAAGCGACGGTCGCTTTCTGGCAATGTCGTAGAATGGTAGGTAGAACGTGGGGATTAAACCCCAAGATCACTCTATGGCTATACCAGGCAGTAATCCGACCAATAACAACGACGAGCCTACAACGACTACAGAGATTGGCCTGCATGGCAACCACGGGCTGCATGAGGACTACACCGACTGCGGCCCTGGAAGCAATGTTAGGCCTACCACCACTGCACCTCTTTGTTAAGCAAGAGGCTATGGCTACGGCGGTACGGCTAAAGAAGCTAAATCTCTGGAAGGCGCCTAGGACACCGCACACCGAAATCCTCATCGAGGCCGTAAGTAAGGAACCGCTCATAGAGGCGGCAACTGATGCGATACCTAGGCAGTTCGTTTTTGAAAAGAAGTACAAAATCCAGCTGTACGAAGACCCGGACGAGGGCCTCAACCCCAGGGAGCTGAGGATCTTCACAGACGGGTCCAAAACAAGGTCTGGCACTGGCTCGGGAGTTTTCTCAGAGGACCTAAACATACATATCTCTACACCATTAGGTGCCCACAACACGGTTTTCCAGGCGGAGTGTATGGGCATAATAATTCAATTCAATTCAATTCAAATCATTTATTTCAGGCAAAGCCCATAAAAGTGTTAGTAATTGAAACAAAAACATAAAAGTTACTTATAGAACTAATGTTAATAAATACAAGTCATAAGAATAAACATATGTACAAAACACAGCACCGAGACATAACCGGATGAGCATTCATCTTTTTTAAGTTACAAAAATAATATATTTGATTCGTTTTCAGATCATTAGTTGAGGTATGTATGATAGATAACAATAAAATAAAATAATAACAATGAAAATTAATTTGATTTGATATGTCAATATGAGTAAATTTTATAAAAATGTCAAATGGAGTAAATAAATAAAAATGTCAAATTGAGTAAATTAGATTATTAAATAATAATTGGAAAAAAATAATAATACATTAATTTAATTTAATTTCATTCAAATAATAATCAAAAAAACACATCACCAATTAAAATTCACCAAAGTGGAATGTAAACCGATCCATTTTTTTAACATGGGCGAATCCCATCTGTCGGCAAACACCCTTAGAAGACCGTATAATGGCTGTTCACGCAATCGTCTCTAGGAAGGTAACGGAATACCCCATCCGAATACTCTCCGACAGTCGATCGGTTCTACAAGCCCTGCAGAGTCACAAAATAACCTCATGTCTCATATACGAATGCCACAAAATCCTAACAGAGGTATGTACC
The DNA here is from genome assembly GCA_947086415.1 of Pammene aurita. Taxonomy (NCBI): domain Eukaryota; kingdom Metazoa; phylum Arthropoda; class Insecta; order Lepidoptera; family Tortricidae; genus Pammene; species Pammene aurita. The sequence continues at coordinate 21,046,802 of OX352289.1, forward strand.
ATCAACAGCATAACCCTGCAGTGGATCAAAGGGCACAGCAACTCACGTGGCAACGACGCAGCTGATGTTTTAGCGAGAGGGGGCTCAGAGACGGAAGTGGTAGGTCCCGAGCCCATATTACCTCTACCTGTTGCATGGCTGTGGAGAACACTGCTACATAACACCAAGGTAGAGCACCAACATAATTGGACTAACCAAAGTACATACAGGCAAGCCAAGGAGGCCCTCCCAAGATCTACCCCGGATTGTCTCGGAAGCTAATACAGCTCAAGAGGCCGCAGCTCAGACTATTTACCGGAGCACTAACTGGTCATGCCCTTCTAAACAAGCATCTTTTCACTCTAGGTGTCACAGACAGTCCCCTCTGCAGAGCCTGCATGGAGGAGGACGAGACAGCCGCCCACGTCATCATCACATGTACGGGGGTGGCATAATACCGGGCGAAACATCTTGGTTCGCCGAGGGCACTCCCGGAAGTCGTCAGCAACGTAAAGGGTTTGCTAGGCTTCCTGGAGGAATTGGGATGGCACGAATAGGCCACCCAGCACGCAAAATAGGCGCAATATACAGTCGTCGAGTTGCGGAAAACAGCCCACGTAAACCTATAACCTATAACTCTTTATTCAAAGGGAGTAACGGGGTCCTGTGTTCACAGCCTCACAGTCAGGTTGGGGCCACTCTTGGGCTTGGGACCCTGGGGGCTGCAGCGTTTGCCACTCTTGGTTGTGAGAAGCAAACTGGTGTTGACCATGTAAAGCCTCTTATTATGTATTTTATATCACACATGATTTGAAAACTTAAAACTTACACTGGTCACTGAAAGTTGGTCTAGGCAATAGACTGATCCTCGACTAACATTGCCACTTGAATTATTGGCAGAAGTAGCTAAATCCACAATTTTCTGGTAAAGTAGCATTGCTGGAAGAAGAATAAAATGATTTATTAATATAAATTTAAAAAAACATACTATGTGAGTGTCAGTTTTCTCCATCTATTTCTAAATACCACTGTTAATAATGGTTATAATACTTATAATGTGAGTGACAACAGGTCTCATTTTCAGCCAATATTTCAAAATACAGTCACTTATTTGATTAGTTCCACATGTTTCCATGAACCAGACTACACAGACTTAATATCTGATATTAAAATAAATAATTGAACATTTCTTACCATGCTGCAAGCAGGGATCGACGGGTGACACTACAGGCAAGATGTGAATCCTGACCGGGTATGGTGCAGGCAGGGGCAGGTTCTGTATAGCTCTACTTCTTCCAATAGGTCCTGAACCTATACTTCCATCTGTTATCTGTTTATAGAATTAACAGTTTTAACATGCTTAATTCAACATAACAGTTTTGAAGAACAAGACAATCATAAAGTATAAGATGGAGGGATAAAGTCTTTCAGCTTCTGCTCTTTTGTGTTGCTTTTTTCAATGGGGTAAATATTATAATTGGTTTCAACTTTCTCTTGCTTTTGTAAACTTCTGTGTGTAACATATAGAAGGTATATGTTACACACAGAAGTTACAGACTTTTGGCTATGGTGTATAGATTGTTGTATCGATAATAGTGGCTCTCCACATTTATCCTATCTTGGTTATTTTAAACCACATAAGAATTAACAATTCTTAACAACATGTGAGTGTATATGGAGGTAAAGTATGGATGAAAACAGGAAATGATAACTTGCATCTTGCTCATTCCTTAAACTTAAGAGTCACTTCTCATTTTATTTCCCATACCGATCAAATAATACTAGGAATACACAATCAACCCAAAAAAATGGCCCCACAATAGTGCCGCAAGAACGATTCATGCAGCATTTTTTCTGACAGTCTTATTACGCTATAAGACTGGCCGGTTACAAATCTTCACCAGCCATATTTTCGGTATATCTTGTTTGAGTTTGAACTCCTTTACATTTTTGCTCGAAAATTTCCCAATGAAAGCATCGTAACTACGTACCACCGTAAGTCAGACTTACCAATATGATTTGCATGGGCGTTTGGTAGCCCCACTCACTGAGAATAAGCTGACTAACTCCAGCCAAGGCTGAGTCCAAGCACGTTTTATCACCTTCCTCTAGAAGTGGTAGTTTGCTGCGAATGTTTTCAAACTCTCGAGTGAATGGAACCGCCACTGAAATAAAACAGCACGGTTATGCTATGCATTTTTAAAAATCTAAGGTTAAACGTACAAGAGAAGCACTATCATTACCTTCACATATAGAGGAAAACGTAACCAAAGCAACATATTCTAGTCTTGAGTGAACACTTAAAAAATCTAAAAATGAATTGATAGCGGCAGTTGCAACCGTAAGCCGGGTATGATTTTCGATTGGGTCCAATGTGGGCACCGTCCGGGACATTGATAAAGATACATCCAGAAGAATAACTGTCGGCATTTTTATTGCAAATAAAAACAAATAGTTATTAGAATGAAAATCCCTTATTAAATATAATAGGGAGTAATATAATAACGCATGTGTTATCGAAATGCTAATCGTATGAAATAACCACAAGCTTATTAGTTTGTTTATGAGTTGTCAAGCTCCAAATGTCAATTTTGACATGTAACCAAAAGGAATGTTTAAGTCATAATTAAAGCTCTATCCTGTCTAAGTACTACATAAAATCGCCACGGATTAGAAGAGAAAGGAGAAAGTGATAAAGCCACGGATCAGAAGATTGTATTTAACTTCATGGATAAAGCATGTGGCGAGCCGAGAGGGAATAGGAAAGGCCGGTGAAAACTTTTTGTAAAGGGCGCTGTTAAAGAATATATCTCCTCAGAGAATTCAACCAACCGGAGCGGCCATTGACAAGCGTTACCCTTTTTTATACTACGACGGTGGCAAACAAGCATACGGTCCACCTGATGGTAAGCAGTTACCGTAGCCTATGGACGCCTGCAACAAAGAATATAATACTCACTAGGAGAAGAACGGTAACTACATAAAAAAAATGTCCCGTCGTTTGGCCTCGTTGGTAGTAGCCCGTCTGTGAAGCCGATGTCCTGGGTTCGAATCCCGGTACGGGTATTCTTTTTGGTTTTTTTTTTAGGATTATTGGGTATTTATTATTTATTTAGCATTATTCAAAAAAATTGTGCGCTATTTTTGTAATAAAATAGTTAAGTTATATTTTATGCAAAAAGTAATAAAGCAAGTAGGCACATTTTTGGTCTAACAAGAATTCAAAACCTTCAATTCATTAGAAAAACCAAAACTAAATGTATAACTTATACACGGTGCTCGTGAGCATTGCGAGAGATTTTAACCACGAATTTCTGAGGTCATAAGGAGTAATAAATGTTATATAAATTTAGGTGAATTTTGCAAAAAAAAAATTTTTTTTTTTGTTTTTTTTTTCGATTTTTTTATGATTTTGAACATGAAAACATAAATGTTATTGGTAAAACTGTCGATGAAAATAAATTAGTACATTTTTTTTCGTAAAAAATAGTTTACGTAAAGTATTCCTTGGCACTTTGATATCTGTCAATAAGAATGTCTAGACTAGACCCCATAAAGGGTGAAATCGCCATCAAAAAAGCGTTTTGCACTGAGTCACAATAAAAAATATTTTTTTATTTAATTGATAGTAACTCTGAAACTAGGCGAATTCCAGAAAAGTTTATACGACATTTTAGTCTCCAATTATGATCAGGAATGCACTGTTAAAGTCTCTCGCAATCCTCACGAGCACCGTGTATGTAGGCTATTTTATTTATTTATTTTTAAGTATTAAAAGAACTGGGTTACTGCGTCGAAAAACATACAATTGGCATAAAACATATGATTATTAGAAACTACCTACATTCATAGAAATGCTCTATTCGTTCCTAGGCTTAATTGAACTATAGGACTTCAAGAATGAAAATGAATACCTGTAGGTATATATTAAGTATATTCATTTATTTGGTTTTCTACAGTGTAAAATGGTACTGGAGATGTGTAAGGACACTATGGACGATGGTGCGTTCAGCCGTTCATCAGTTTCATCACGCAGACAAGTTCCCTGAAGTTGCAGCCGCTATAGTTACTGCCCAGGTGGCATTGCTTCACTTAATGCATCCTTGAATCTTCTTATTATCCTGCACAACAGAAACATAATATATCTTTAGTGTTGATATCCTTTTACGTCGTTATCCTCTGCTTGCTTGTCTCTGCCATATGTGTTAAGTACAACGCGTTACTGCATACATAAGATATTCTGCTATAGTATACATGCTTACTAGTTCCCTTTTTACCTTTCCCTACCTTGCCTTCCCTTCTTTCGGTATCACTACTGCAGGTACACCTCACTTTGAGGTAACAATTTATTTACTGTTGTGGCTGGTGATAAAGGTATCCTCTATAATTATGTGCGTGTAGTTCATGGTAAGATAATAATATAAATGTTATGTAAATAAGTTAAATTTTCCGGAATAGGTAATAATATTATGATAAAAATGCATGAAATATATTTCTTACCTTAAAATATTTGTGGTTATCGGTGTAGAAAATGATGAAACTTAAGTAAAATTAATAATCTTCATTGCTGTTTCTCCCTTTGCTACTCCCCGGGCATAGGCAAAGTGGTAGTAGCCCTTTTATTTTTCCTAATTTCAACGGTTGCGGACCGGCACTTAATATTACCTATACAATATATTTAACCAAATACATTTCAAGTAGATACGCTATAAGTAAAGCAAAAGCCAAAACGTAAGTAATTTTTTTTATCTACACTTATATTGTAAGTTCTCTAAAACGTGTTCGAAAACGGTAGGCAATGGCTAGCATTACCACGACCGATTTTACTATGATAAGCTTTTTATCCGTAGCAGTAACGTAATTTTAACTTTTCATGCTCAATTATTGATGTGCTATGAGTTTTGATAACATAATGTACACGCACCCTCCCGGGAATCCGCCGACAGCCCGACACGCGCCCGCGCGACCGCCGGCACAATCGAGTTGGCCATGGTGGCGGTGCAATTGCGGCCATTCTATGGTTTCCAAATAAGGCATTTAGAATAAATAATATGAGTGTAGATAAAGCAGTGTATGCAACTGTACGTAATTAGGCCTTAAAACACTCGTGTGATCTTATTATGAAATTCGCCTGCGGCTCATTTCATAAAACCACACTCATTTTTTAAGGACCCTTATTTTATTACGTAACAGTTACATAAACTACTATTACACGACATATTTATTTTGAATTTAGCGGTGATTGACAGCATAATCCATAGACAGCATACACAACAACCAGCTTATTTCACTTTTGATTGTTTCTCACTTTTGTTTTCAATCTGTCAAAGCAAAATGATAAAAGGCAGTTTTTGTTGACTGATTTGTTGATGACCATCAATCATTATTGAATTACTACCATGTCGCTAACACAAGATGAATGTACACGTATCGTCACTTTGTTACAAGAAGGCAGAAGTCAGAGATATACAGCAAGAGGAACAGGCGTGTCACTATCTACGGTGCAGAGGGTCCTCCAACGTTTCCTACAAACTGGCAGGAACCTTCGAAGACCAGGAACCGGCAGGCCGAGATGTACAAGTCAGCTGCAGAGAAAAGGTACCACCCGCCATACAAGTTTGTAGGGCACGGTGGTACCTTTTCTCTGCAGCTGATAGTACTACGGCTAGAGAAGATCGATTTATTGTAACAACAATGCTCCGAAATCGGCATCTCACTGCAGTTGAAGTCAAAAACCAACTTCGGGAGACCCGAAGAGATAACATCAGCGAGTGGACTGTAAGGCGGCGGCTTCGTGAAGCTAATTTGACCCCACATAGACCGGCAAATGGCCCAAAACTTGACAGAGGGCATCGAACTGCAAGGAAACTTTACGCACGCGAATACAGGCGATGGGGTGCCGAAGAATGGGCAAGAATTATGTTTTCTGACGAATCCAGATTTATGCTCTATGCACATGACGGGCGGCGAAGAGTTTACAGACGGCCAGGTGAACGTTTTATTCCAGCCTGTTTTGAAGAAAAAGTTGCTTTCGTCGGTGGGTCTGTTATGGTTTGGGCTGGAATCTCTTCAGAGAGTCGCACGCAATTACTTTTGATAGAAAATGGAACGTTAACTAGTGCCAGGTATGTGGAAGAGATTCTTAATGAGCATGTAGGCCCATATTTAATTAATATGGGTGAAAACTCAATGTTCATGCCATGCATGACAACGCCAGGCCACACACCGCACAGATTGTGGAAGATTATTTTGAGGAGGTTGGCATCAACACTATGAACTGGCCCTCGAGAAGCCCGGACCTAAATCCGATTGAGCACGTATGGAACGAGCTCGGAAGGCGTGTAAGAAATCGAATCCAGCTACACTTAGAGACCTGAAACAGGCGTTAGTGGAAGAATGGGCTAATATCCCGCAAGAACGCATAAGAAACTTAATAAACAGTATGCCCAATCGTTTAGAAGCTGTAAGAAGAGCCCGAGGAGGCAATACGAAGTATTGATATGTTTTACTTTTTTTTTGTTTTTAGTTTTGTGTGTGAGGTACCACGGTTGCTTTTTACCTATAATTAATTGATATCGTATTTACTATGTTAATTAAATAAAAAAGTGAATATCATCTCTAACTCTTGACGTTGTTTTATTAACTATGCATTTATCTATAATATACAATTTAATGCAGGCTCCTAGCTTTATTATTTTAGGAGATATTATAGTTATTCGTACTGAACCGAATTATTTGCACGCGAGTGTATTTGCGTTCTATTACGGAGATTGTATGTCCTCCGTTCCTCTACTTCTACTGGTGCATCTGTGGACTCGGATGACACATCGACAGACTCGACAGGTGCATCGACGGTCTCAGCACTCTCAGCAGACACGTCGACAACAGGTTCTACCTCATGGTGTTCATTTGACCCATTTAAATTGATGTCATTTTCCTCGATTTCAATTGACTCATAGAATGATTCGTCTACATTTGGATCATCGAGGTTTTCGACGTTGTTAATTTGATCAATATGATCATCATCTTCGATAATGTCATAAAATAAGTCTTGCTTATTTGGTCCGCGATTAGGTACGAAGTTAGGGGATCTTTGTCGAATTTCTGGTTTCGGTATTCGGTACCATTATCGCTCTGTAGGCATCTTATTTTATTTCCTGTGAAGTTCTCGACTTCTGCTTTGTACTCCTCAAATTTTTGTAACACTTCATTTTTATTTTTAATGAAATAAACTCGGCAGTATCTGCTGTAGTCGTCAATAAAAGTTACAATATATTTATTGCCGTTTAGCGAAGGTTGCTTAAATGGACCGCAGACGTCACTGTGGACGATTTCAAGACGTTGTCGTACGTGACACATTCTTGTCACATGGCTTGCTGGGAACTCTGGTCAGTTTTCCTTGGATGCATATTTCGCATTCTCCCAAAGAACTGTTTTTGTCAAAGTGTAATCCAACCAGGCTTTCATTATTTAAGGCGATTTTCATATCCCTTTCATTCATATGTCCCATTTTGCTATGCCATTCCTTAATATCTGTAGACTCATCTTGCTTCCGGTCTCTATCACTGCATTCTGCAGCATTGGCTCTGTGTCTGCTAACATTATTGTTTTCTGTTTTCAGGTAATACAGACCATCATCGTCTCTGATTGCTTGCTTTTGTACTTTTCGTTTGTGATCTTTACATATTGCTTTCTCCTTTGTAAATAAGACAGTTAATCCTTTATCGGTCATTTTTCCAACTGAGAGGAGATTAGCACACAAGCTTGGTACATAAAGTGCATCAGTAATACCAATTTTTCCTTCTTTAATTTCTATCAATCCTTTTATCTCTGCAGTTTTGTCTTCGGAGGCTAACCGTAGAGTTTTTGAAACTTTTTTATTTTAGTAAAGGGCTTGTTCGAAAATGTCATGTGTGATGTGCATCCACTGTCTAGAATCCAACTAGTCTTTGCTTTTTCATTAACGAAGTAGCAGCTGTAGAGATTCATGTCGCTTTGTTTGCAGGAACTGTTCTTAGGTTTTCTATTCTTCTTGCTAGTATTTTTATTTTTCGACCAGCATTTTGACGTTTCGTGTCCTTTCTTTTTACAGATCTTACAAAAGGCGTAGAAAGCTTCTTCAGTGCTGTTGGAATTGCTAGTACTTAGAACATCACGTCGACGAGCATCGCTTTCTTCAATAATTTTTATCTTTAGCTTTTCAGGATCTGGCAGCGAGTCTTGAGATTCGATTGCAGTCCTAAAATTTTCATAGTCGGAAGACAGGCTGTACAGCATCATGATCGAGAGCAGGTCACTGTTGATGTCGATGTCCATCTCTTTCAATTTATCAACTGTGTTCATCATTTTCGTTAGGTGCTCCCTGATGTCATGACCTTCTTCCAGTTTGGCTAATATTAAATGTTTCAGAAGAGTAGCTTTTCTGGCGGGACCCTTGCTTGCGTATATTGACTCGAGTGTGGTCCAGACATCTTTCGCAAATTTGCAGTTTTTGACTTGTCTAAGCTCGGATGGTGCTCGGATGGTGCTAGCATTAGTTCCGACTTCGTCAGTTCGTCTTCGTCGAGTTAGTTGACTTTGCGTAGCATCTGCTTTTGGAGATTCTGTTACATGTTTCCATAATTTATTTTTAATCATATACGCTTTGGCGTGTATGCGCCATATATCATAGTTTTCCTTGTCTAAGGCTTCTAAGCCCACTTTAATACGTATAGTCGACATACCTTTTTTTCGTATTTCCGCTTTCGTTTCATTTTCATTCAATTTTCATTGCGCTTTTTTGCTCTGCTACCATGTGAAGTTTTGTGCACTTTGTTGTGAACTTACTTCACGTAAACTCAAACGGAAATATATATTATTTATTATTTAAACGCTCTTTTCATTTCATGTACATGCTACATTTATTTTTCTCAAGTGACAAGACAGATGTATAAACAAACATAGCTTAGCAACTATGTTCAAACTATAGTAAAGAGGTCTGTCTTCACAATATGTCAGTTAGAGAGATGTAATAAATGATAGGAAACTTAGGGAGTCGAGCGAGGGAGTGAAGCAATGAAGGGTGCAAAACTGATTAGGCCCGAGAAATTGCAAAGTATAATATCGTTTAAAGTCGGTTCCAAATGTTGCTATATTTAAAAACATATGTTTTAAATAATGGTAATAATTGTTATAAACCGTACGCACACATATCCTATTTAAGAAGGACGCACTTTTGTTAAGAAGTTACTAGGCCTTGGCCTGCAACCCCAGAGGATTCACATGCGCGTTGCATACCCTTTAGGAACCTATTCACTCCATTTTTGAAGAACCTCATACTGTAGCCCGCTGGGAAGACCTCGGCAGGGAGTTCATTCCACAGCCGCAGCGTTCGTGGGAGGAAATTCCTCTTGAACCGTATTGTGCGCGACCCTTTGGGCTCCGGGGTGTGAGGATGAACACCCTGCCGGCGGCGAGCGGTGCGGTGATAAAAAGCTGCCGTTGGCATCATATCAAACAGTTCTTCGGAGCACAACCCATTGTACAAGCGATAGAACACACATAAGGAGGCAAAGTCTCTCCTTAGACGCAAAGGTTCAATATCGCCTCTATAGCTTCTGCCGAAAATATATGTGGTCATATTTATTGTATGGACTGACGTTTATCTGACGTGGCTACGGCTATTTGTAAGTTACGTACGAATAGCCATACATTTGGCGTTCCCTTCCCCCGCAAAAATCGGCATACTTTTTTTGTATAGAAAATGACAGACATGGCCGCTCATTTGAATTATCTAAGTAATAGGTACTCAGTACATACAAAAAAAATGTCTCTTCACTAAAGATCGCTTATACTACTAGCGCTCCCGTTTAAACCACAGTAACTAATTTGACAACCAGTTTAGCCTCGTTGGTAGTCACAGATAGAGTCTGGCTATTAAAATATTACCCAAATTTTTGGCGGGAAATTTAAAAAATCTTGGGCTGGTGTCACCTTGCGTAGTAGGAATTATAGTTTTTATACTAGAAAATATTTTTGATTTTCTGTGCACACGTAAGGTACCTAAATAGACAGAAGTCAAGGAGGTAAACAAGAGAAATTCAATCAGAAATTAAATTCCCCAAAACATGCTCAGAAGCAAGTAAAAACAATTTAATAACTATGTACTCGAGTTCCCTAGTTTTAAGGGATGGGTTTGGTTGGTTTACATACTGTATAGATATGTTTCGCAGAGATATTTTATAAATTTTATATTTTTACATCAAATTACTACTGACCAGTCAATCACAGATTTCTTCAAAATATTTGTTTTTAGCAAGTATCTGCTTACGTTGCAACGTTTTGATTGTATTGATATTTTCCAGAACTTCTAGTATATCCGTTTCTTTACACACTTGTCCTGTTTATGAGATTCAGGTAGGTATTAATAAATCCACGTACTTACTTAATGAAAGTTATAGGCAAATGTTAGAACTTGTACTTAAAGTATCAACATATTAATAGAGCACCAACTTGTAACCATTGCAGTTTTTCGTTATATACAACACGCTTCACGTCAACTTCGCACATTGTCGTAATTATTTACGAGCTTAAATAATAGTTTACGGACCTCACTCGGTAGAGTTATTTTTAATATTATTTAAAATAAACCCCTTATAAACCGTGAACAATTTGAACGAATGACATAAATTGACAACAGAGTTTTAGCTTTTTTTTAATCATAGACAATTGGTGATACAACAAGGAAATATTTGTCAACAATATTTGGCTGGCCAAACTCTATTTCAAGTCGGTCAATATTATTTTCTCTGATATCTGTGTTGGTAGTAGCCTGTCTGTGAAGCGGATGTCCCGGGTTCGAATCCCGGTAAAGGTATTCTTTATTTTTATGTTATGAATTAGCATTTCTCAATAATATGTTGTACCTATTTGTACCAATTGTGTGCTATTTTCGTAATACTGGTTAATATAGTCTGGCAAACCATTTCTGTCAGTAGAAACGCGCGGCAAATTCAAAATACGTACATGTGGCAACCCTTTGTGATGTGATAAGACACTGTATTCGTGACGAACATTTCAATTCACAATTCTTTTACATGGAATTTGTTTCTAGTGTCTTTCACTCTCTCATCTTAAGCGCCAGTGAGACGGAATTCCTGCAACGTTCAAAAAAAAAAAATTAATTGTTGCCAGTGTAAGAAATTAGTTCCAATGAAATTCCGCAACATGGCGCATGATCATATATTTCTGGTCAGGCTTTAAATTGAATTTAAATTCGTTTTTAAGGCATTTGACAATTGCCTCAACCAGATTATCTGTTGCAATTGATGACAGATCCGATGAAATATATCCGTCTCCTTTTTACACACAGCATATGTCACCTAATGAAAGGGGCGGAAACACCAACTAAAATTAATTTGATGATCATTGCTGCTTTTTTCACTGATTCTTAGTGTTTTCATACTTTTGTTCGGTGTACATTGCTACTGCGTTCGTTGGCTGGCCAGACTATACATCACAACATTTTCTCGTAGTAAATACAGAAATTCATGAAGAAATCGCGAATTATACCTCCAATGCTATAAATAATGGCGTGGAGGGTAACAAAAAAAGGTGAAACTATTACAAGGACCAACGATAATAGAACCTTCTCTGTCGTACCTATTGAAAGTGTAATAAGACCTTCCCGTTCGATCTAGGTATTGTTATTACCATGACAGGTCTATGGCTAGTAGCTAGTATGTATATGGTCTGTTGACATTATATTGTAGAAATGGGGAAGGCCGGTGAAAACTTTTGGTAGAGGGCGCTGTTCCAGATTCCATACAATGAGAGAAAGAGACAGAAGATGAATGGTCCTTAACTACTGTACAATTTTTCTAACAACCAATATTTGACGGCTGTCATCCATATACATATTTTGCGTTTTAGGTTATAAATTGTATGGAAATGACAGCCGTCAAATATTGGTTGTAAGAAAAATTGTACAGTAGTATGCAGTCAAAAACCTTTTCTTAGGCAAAAACGTGTGGATTTCAATTTCGGAGCAAATCGAGATAAAACATTGAGTCATTTTCGCGAAAATAAATAAAAACTACTTCGCGCCATACAAAGGAGAATGGGCAAAAATGTATGGGAGCTGGGACCACCCTCCAATAGCGTTAAGATGTATATCGTTCGATAGGTCTTGTCAATAGGAATAACTTTTGCTTTGACAGCTTTGTTGTCACAGTTCGCCGTGTGCCTGCTATACGGCCACAATTCAAAAATTTTAATTTTCTGGATTATTGCAGATTCGCATTCAAAATTGTTCAATTTACGACCTTATTTCGAGAGCCATAGCAAAAAAGGTCTTTAAGAGCCTTTTTCTCACAAGTGGCCTTATGGATTTGACCATAAATTGTCAGACGATTCCCTGCAATACAGCCACTTGCCAGTCTGCCGCCTGCGCCCGCGGCATTCGCACGTAAACTGAGACGGCCCTTTTGAGTTGTAGCTGTATAGCACACGTTTTAAATGAAGCTTATTTTCTAGGACGCAACTCAAAAGAGTTGCGTCCTAGAAAATAATAATTAGTTGAGTGATAATTACGATGAATCCCTTTAAATATAAAAAGAAACAAACGGCAATTGGTTGTGTCAAAGCACATACTTACTGTATTACACTTATTATTACAAAATTGCCAGCTCGCCACCGAAACTACCACAACGCAACAAAATGATTAAGCAAATCTCAACCATCTCAACTTTGTTTTCTTACAAGTGCGGTTAAATATGGTTCGTCAGTGAGGGTCGTGAGCCTTATTCATATTTTTACCCGTCTGAAGAAAGATAAGTATTGAGCATGTTTTCGAAAAGTGTATATGTATTTAACTGACAGTTTATTGTATATAATATTATGTGTGTCTTATTCTATAGCACGCTTCACTGCCAATAATATGCAACGGATTTTATTGTGTGAGGTAAATTACTAACTGTGTTCGGGATGGTTTCATTATATTGGAATTTTGTTAAATATTATAATAACTTCTTTTATTTTGGGGACTTTGGCGCCAAAAATTAAATCACGTGGAAAGTCGTTACTCCGATATACTTACATTTACTTATTTGATAATGGTAATGTTTTTTTCGGTGTGTCCCCTAGCTATTGAATTTATTTCAATTAAAATGCTTTTATGAAGGATGATAGAAACTAGATAGCTATGTTTTTATTGCGTCGATTCTACTAAAGTAACGAAAACAAAATATTTTGTATAACAACGCTTTTTTTATTAGTGCTGAGTTGAAATACATTGTGATATTCGTTATTTCTTGAACTGATTACTTATAAGAAGTTACCTACTTTTAAGAATTTACTTACTGAATTCATTATAATAAATAAATTGACTGCAATGTTCTTAAAGAAGTTGATTTCACAAATTAGCAAGGAACAGTATTGTGTTGTGATTTCTTATTTTATAATATAGTAGGTATTCTAAATACTTTTTTTCATTTTGAATGTTTTAGAAAAGAAGTTTCAAAGTTTTATTTGTTCAAATTTTAAAAAGAACCTTTTAAACAATTAATATTATTTGGTAATGACAATGTTGCTGATTATAAGCTAGTTACATAAAATTATCGCTTACAGTGATCTTGTTCCTATCAAAGTTGATAAAATAAAGGGATTTTAACTATTTTGGTGTTTTTATTTATATTTACATGGTAACCTTTATCCAATAATTTTGTGTTTAAATTTGGACGCAACCCAAAATCTTTAAAACACGTTTCTGCAATACGGCCACAACTCTAAATACCTCTCTTTCGGGCCTTGTGTCTCAATAAATATACATTTCTTTTAAAAATTGGCGTGGTTATAAGGAGGGTTTTATCATTCCGAGTAAAAAAAGCTAAGTTTTAAATTTATAGACCTACAACTAAAGGAGTAAGGTCATATTAAACACCCTGAACTATACTCTCAAAACTTTGAGACGCGATTTCTCGAAATAACGGTTTTTTGAGATGTGGCAGTGTAGCAGGCACACGGCGAGTTGTCCGTTCAGAGATATATGACATTTAAGATCCGATCAGGGGTTATACTCGTAATTAATTAAGTATTTTCTTGGCTCGACCGATTATGAGGGTAGGAAGCATACAGCCCGAACTCGCCAGTTTGGAGGAGCAGTATGCTCCCTACCCCCATAATCGGTCGCCGATGCGCTTGCGGCGCTGCGGGTAAAAAAAGTGTAGTCGTTCTTTGCTATTGTGCCGTATCTTATCACTTGCTTCTTCCGAAGTTTTTGACCTTAGTATTATTTTTGGTCACTGATCTATCCTAGCGAACTCTGCTCTGTTTATTGAATCGGCTATCACACTGGACTTTAGAATTGCATCACGATCGGATAATAGTTATTATGGAAGATTTCCGCAACTGTGTTATGTGTAGGCGATGCCTTTATCGTGGCAGATATCAGCGACACACTCTGACAGATAATCTGGTATTTAGGGTATGCGATTCATGAAGGGCTTAATGCACCAGCATTATTTTTAAATGACGTCATAGTAGATCAACCCTAAGTCACGCGTAGCCTAAACACCAGACTAATAAGATACTGCAGTTAGTAATTATAGTAATAAATAGTTAAAGAATTACCGGTGCTTTTATTTTTCTTCCCAAGAAAATACTTAATTAATTATAACCCCTGATCGGATCTTAAATGTCATATATCTCTGAACGGACAACTGTGACAACAAAGCTGTCAAAGCAAAAGTTATTCCTATTGACAAGACCTATCGAACGACATACATCTTAACGCTATTGGAGGGTGGTCCCAATCTGCCTATTCTCCTTTAGCTTTTCTAAGGACCCATAGGACCCATGTTGAAGATGTCACTTTGACAGTTGCCTTCCCCATTGATGCATGATATCTGTGTGCATAACACCACATTTGAGCGGGATTCAGATTTTCATAGACAGATTTATGGTAGCGGAAATTTGTCTATGGCCCAAACGAAAATTCAGCTACCATAGATAAATTACCGTTACCATAGACAATATTGTCTATGAAAAAACTGAATTTGAATTCCTCTCAAATGTGTAGTAGTGCCCCTAATTGTTCCTCTTAAAACTTCGTTATTGAGGTTTCTTCAACTTTAGCAGAAAGTGAAGTTTATAAGTGAGTTGCTCTAACTCTAGTTAGAGCAAACCTCGCGGCAGTGGCAGCTTTCTTGCGCAGGGACTTGCAATCGCGGCACGAGGAGAGAATTATAGGTACTTTCATGATAAGCATACCAAGTACCAAGAAGCCCAACATTTTAATTATATGGAGTATCCGTTTAGTGGCAGTTAAAATAGATATCTTTGGCGCAAATGTACGGGAAGACCCGACCCCAGATAAACTGGGAAAAGGGTAGGACAAAGAAGAGGAGAGAAGATCCGTTTAGTGGCAGTTGTAGTTATAAAAATACGGCTTTTCGTGAACAAGAGATTTCCTGCAGCATGATTATTCCTTAGGACCCAAGGATGGATTTGAGAAGTGGAGCCACCAAGATTTTTGATGTAAATTCTTAGGGGGGGAGGCTCTCAATTATGTCATGAATCATGACTCATGATATCCACATCAGTTAAGCTACTAGGGCAGGGCAAGTTTGGTATCGTTTTCGTATAAATCAGGGATGCCCAATTCATTTATGGTATAATTTTGACACCGTTCCGAAGCAAAAACATGTAAAATAATACGTCAAATGATACCTAATATCCTCATATCTAACACTAAGAAAGCAATTTTAAAAATATTATCAATTAGTATTTATTTTTAATTTTTAATTGTTACAAAGTGTCATCTATCAATCTATTTCGACTTTTTTGACTTTTCACTTCACTTCACTTTAAACTATTCTATTTTATTTTATTTCATTTTACATGTTCCTCAATCATACCTAATTACCTAAACCTATTAGAGGTATTTTTTTAAATGACTTTGTATTACTTGTACAGATTACGGGAACCTGCAAATTACAGCTTTCTAGCTTCAGTAGTTGTGGCCTTCCTTTAATACAAACTTTTCAACCCCGTTTCAACTCCTCTGGGGTGGAATTTTGAAAAAACGCTGGAATTTGTTTTTTTGCTTTTAAGTTAGTAGCTACAAACGAAATTTCAAGTCTGTTACAAAAAAAAAGTAATCTCTATACGTTCAACCTCTTTTTAACCCCGTGAATTTTTCAAAATCGCTTTTTACAGCGCCGGATCTAGAACGTTTTCGAGGCGGGGTAAAATCTGAAAAATGCCGCCCTCGCCCTGAATATATTTGATATGTATTTTATTTTTGCCTTAACTATTAAGTATCGTATAATTTTGACCAACAGACACCTTCTGTTAGACATACATATATAGGCCTGTTAACGGAAAGAACGCCACAACGCACTGTGGCCTGAAAATTGGCTTTCACAGAAATAGAAAAAGGTTTCTTAATTTGTACCTTTTTTCTTGAAATAGCTTTAGCTAGGTATTAACATATCCCAAAATGAGTCTAATTTGGTTGGGAAAATAATTAATATTATTAACAAAAAAAATGGAGCGAATGAGAAATATCGATTTTTCTTCAAAAATAAAAGCCAAAGCGTTATATCCTCGCGGATGGTTATAGTACCAATTATGATTTTTTGTCATAAGTAGGAACTCAAAATTTTTCTACCAGGTGCAGTTTAACAAAAAACGATTTAAAAAAAAATCAAGGTTTTTAGCAATTGTGTGTGTTGTAGGAGCAGTGAGCTTTTTAGGGTTCCATAGTCAACTAGGAACCCTTATAGTTTCGCCATGTCTGCCCGTCCGTCCGTCCGTCCGCGGATAATCTCAGTGACCGTTAGCACTAGAAAGCTGAAATTTGGTACTAATATGTATATCAATCACGCCGACAAAGTGGTAAAATAAAAAGTGGAAAAAAATGTTTTATTAGGGTACCTCCCCTATACGTAAAGTGGGGAGTGATTTTTTTTCATTTCATCCCTAACGTGTGATATATTGTTGGATAGGTATTTAAAAATGAATAGGGATTTACTAAAATATTTTTTGATAATGTAAATATTTTCGGGAATAATCGCTCCAGAAATAAAAAAAATGTGTCCCCCCCCCTCTAACTTTTGAACCATAAGTTTTAAAATATGAAAAAAATTTCAAAAGTAGAACTTTATAAAAACTTGCTAGTAAAATTATTTTGAACTTGATAGGTTGAATAGTTTTTGAAAAAAAATTACAAAATAATTTCTGAACTAAGTTTGTAATTTAGCCGTATAAGCAGGTGTTTATTGTACCTGTAATTTCTACAAAATCACAATGAAATGACGTGCTTTCAAATAAAGTAAAAACGGTGAAAATCGGTTCACGCAATAAAGAATTATCCCATAGAAATCATCTTCCATACTTTAAGCTCGCGCGCAATAGTTTACTTAATTTGCCGATAGATGTCGCTGTACGTGGAACGCTCATATCATATCCTACATGGCGGTGTTATTTTAACTCTTAAGTGGGGTCACTTACTGTGACGGACGGAAAACTACGGAACCCTACACTGAGCGTGGCCCGACACGCTCTTGGCCGGATTTTTTCGAAATAGATGTATGGAGCGTATCGGAAATATCGAATTTTCTTCAAACATAAAAATTTTACCATTATATCCTCGCAGATAGTTATAGTACCAACTATTGCTGATTTTATGATATACTTACATTTTTTATCAAGTGCCCTTTTAAAAAAAAAGGAAACATTTATATAATTTTTTTATTAAGTTTACTCGTTATGTGGACCATAAAAAATTATTCTGATGGCCTGTTTCACAATCTCCAGTTAAAGCATATCTGTTAGATAAATGTTTGCTGTCCTTTTCTTTTATGACTGGAGAAAAGGATAGCAATAATTTTAACTGGCAGATAAGTATATCTGGAGATTGTGAAACAGGCCCTGAGTCTGTTTGAGTCAAAAACTTACGAGTACGAAGTTTTTTTCTCGAAATAGATATATAGAGCGTATAGGAAATATCTGATTTTATTTAAAGTAAAAGTTGAAATGACGGATATTTATAAATTATTTATTTATAATTTTTTGATGCTATATAACACAAGGAAACAAATCACTGACAAGTCAAATAATAAAAACAATAATAACAATATCATCAAAAAATCATAAATAAATAAATCATAAATAACCGTCACTTTAGCCTTTATATTTAAAGAAAATCCGATATTTTTTAATTTCGAGAAAAAAACTTAGTAAGTACTCGTAAGTTTTTGACTCAAACAGGCTTATAATAATTTTTTATGGTATTTTTTAATAATTGGTATTATAACCATCTGCGAGGATATAACGGTTTATTTTTTATGTTTGAAGAAAATCCGATATTTCCGATACGCTCCATACATCTATTTCGAAAAAAGCTCACTGCTCCTAAGTTTTTGACTCAAATGAGCTGAGAATGTTTTATAAAAATTGATTTAAAAAAAAGTGCACCTGGTAGAATTTTTTTAAATATGACAAAAAATCGAGAGTAATCGGTACTATAACCATCTTAGCGCAATCATTGGAGCATTTGCCTTACAAAAGGTGGAGTAGAAAATGTTTTATTGGTTATTGGTAGACTATAGGGTGGTTATTAAAATACTAGATTTGAGACCTTGAGGGGGGGTGGGGGGAGCGTTGGCTGCCATCTTGGTTTAAACGTGCCATAAGTCCGTTTTTGAACCTTGGCGCTTAAACGGTTATCAGTATGCCTAAAATGTCTATCGAACGTATGAAGAAGATAAAATTGTCTACAATATTTCCATACACAATACATCTGTAAGTCTTACAGATATAAAGATACAGGGGGTGAAAAAGTGTATATTTTCTCGTATCATAAGAATTTTATTTATTAGCTTCAAAGTTTTGTGCTTCGAGATAAGGAAATGAAGTCTCTACCACAGTTTTGTCATCTTCTATTGATTCTTTTAAAAGATATTCAAAAGTTGAATTCACCCCTAGAGCGCTTATAGAGGGGGTCAAATTAGTAAGTTTCACACATAAAATCAATGTTCTATAATGCTTGAACAGTTGACTTTATGACAAAAATGTCTACAAGAAGTATAAAGACAATGCGTATGAGTAATTTTTTCCTTCCTGTAACTTTGTATCTATAAGACGTACAGAATAAATACAAATACAAAAAAAATAGAGTCTTTATAATTCTCGTAGACATTTTTGTCATAAAGTGAACTGTTCAAGCATTATGTAAAAAATGCTAAAGCCTATGCGATATATTAATAATAACTTGACAGATATATGAAGTTTAAAAAAATAAAAATATATTCAAGCACATACTTAAAAAAAAAAATTTTTTTTCTATGAAAGCGTATATGTTTTTGTCAAATCTAAATTTATTATACCCGAATTGATCGATAGCTATACCTGACAACGCCTAGTAGTATTTTATGATGAGTAATAGAACATTGATTTTGTGTGTGAGACTTACTACTTTCAACCCCTCTATAAGCGCTCTAGGGGTGAATTCAACTTTTGAATATCTTTTAAAAGAATCATTAGAAGATAACAAAACTGTGGTAGAGACTTCATTTCCTTATCTCGAAGCACAAAACTTTGAAGCTAATAAATATAATTCTTATGATATAAGAAAATATACACTTTTTCACTCCCTGTATCTTTATATCTGTAAGACTCACAGATGTATTGTGTATGGAAATATTGTAGACAATTTTATCTTCTTCATACGCTCCATAGACATTTTAGGCATAATGATAACCGTTTAAGCGGCAAGGTTCAAAAATGGACTTTTGGCACCTTTAAACCAAGATGGTGGCTGCGCGCCCCCCCCTCAAGGTCTCAAATCTAGTATTTTAATTACCATCCTATAGCCTACCAATAACCATTAAAACATTTTCTACTCCACCTTTTGTAAGGCAATGTATGGAGATGATTCCCCAATGATTGGATTATCTTCGTTTTTGAAGAAAATTAGATTTTTCTTATTCTCAAAAAAAAAAATGTATGGATTTTGTTTTTAATTATATGCATTAATCACATATTTATTTTCCCAACCAAATTACCTCAGACTCATTTTGGGACATATTAATATCTAGCTAAGCATCTTTCAAGAAAAAAAGATATCTCAAAAACAGACTCGCATCTATGAATTTTTCCTCTGTTTTTGGCCCAGGGTTCAAAACTTAGAGGGACGACGACGCTTTTTTTTAAACTTTCGGAACTATTATTTACGAAACTATTGTTTTTATCCAATAATTGATTTAGAAGACGCATATTATTTTTAAAATACCTATCCAGCGACACCCAACAATTGGTTTAAAGCTTTAAAAAATCATCCCCGCTTCATGTGTAAGTACCTATATATATTTGAATTTTTAAATAAATTTTAACGAGGATCTTATACTATAGTAACTTAAAAAGCACAAGATACGATAAAATACTTACCTAGTAAAAGTAATTCGTAAGTAGGAGGGATTAATAGTGAGCTGTTTTTAAAATAAACAGATTTTTTGACACAAACAGATGTTTTGTAGACCGCCAATAAGGAAATAGTAAACACAAATTGACTTAATGTTTGAAACAAAACACGACCCTGAGAGATACCGATGCAGGGGTTACCAAATATACAACAACCTTTTCACACGCAGGCTAAGGGTAGACGGGGGCGGCAGCCCCCGCGCCGCCGCCGTGCTTCTATTGCGGGTATCGTGTACCTACACGATGCCGCCGCCACGCCGCCGTAGCGCCGTTGTCGCACTTCTGCTCTGTGTATACGATATGCGTAAAAACCGCCTTTTGTTTCTCGTATACACAGCGCAGAGGCGCGGTGGCGGGCTTTACGCGTCTCGTATACACAGCGCAGAGATGCGGCGGCGGCGCGGTGGCGAGCTTTACGCGACTCGTACACACAGCGCAGAAGTGCGGCGGCGGAGGGGCGGCATCGGCGACGCGTGCCCTAACCGCCCTCAAAAGCCCTCAAATAAAAGCGCGTTTCATTTCGTTGGTTGTTGACCTACGCGCCCCGCAAAAAAAAAGTACTGGACTATTGGACACCTGTCTCAGTGGTCAAGGTTGTGTTGATGATGAGTGATGAGACGTGTATGTGTATTCGTCTGCCATGTCGAATTTGCCGCCCTCTGAGCTTGCCGCCCGGGGCATGGGCCCCGGTTCTGCCCCCCCCTAGATCCGGCTCTGGCTTTTTATTACTTGTAAAGATTATAAATGTAACCTGTACTGCAAATTACAACTTTCTAGCTTCAGTAGTTTCGGCTCTGCGTGGATGAGTCAGTCAATCAGTCAGGACAACGGCTAGATATATCAATATTATTTCAATAGATTATTCTGCCGACAGATAGTTAACCTTCAGGAAACTAAGGCGTTACATTTTAATACAAGTTTAACCAACAAGGAACGTAGCATACGCTACATTCTCGGCTACAGAAAACTTTGTATAAAGTTCTTCCTATCAGGGTGCTGTCGATAACATAACAGCAATTTTGGCGAAATCTCGAGGAGCAATTTCTGAACTCCTTAATGTAGGTACCAACTCGTCTCGTTTGTAGCGATATAAATAGGGTAAGTCTAGATATATACAGCATATACCTTACCTAATTCGTATCGCATCCAGACTAAGAAAAATTAGGCGATATTTTTTTTGTGATACGTTGTCACAGCACACCAATCCTCTAAATAAAATAAAATTTTCGTTCGCATTATAAAAATCGTTTTTCCTAATCGCAATACAGATCACCAGCATTATCGTAATACCTTGTATATAAAGACATATCGTTTTGTGCCATTTTTCTATTTCGTTATTTATTACTTATTAACTCTTGTGTACTGTCTGTCTATTGGTTTGAGTGGCTGATTAGTTATGTTAAACCACATATCAATGTTCATCGGGGCATACAAGATTATTAAATCAAAAATCAAGGATTTGATTCTCATAAATTCCAAATGTAGAAACTGCAAGTCGTAAGTGTAGTACAAAAGTGTTCATTGTTAGGCTCGCAATATAAATTAGGTCTGTAACTGAATTGTCGGATTGACGGAAACCAGCACTTTGCGCACGTCGAAGACAAGAGAGAGAGAAAAGGGCTGTGAAACGCGTTGCTATTTTGCATCAGGCATGAAATCACTGGATGATTGCAGCCAAATGGAATCTTTCGCAGCGAACTGTATAGAGCCCAATTGCCTCTTATGAGACACCCGAGATGCGGGATAATAATAAGGCAATCTCTCACTTCATCGTTTTTAGGATTCCGCGATCCTACTTAGTAGAAAGAGTTTATGCGGAAGGAGAAGTTACGTGTTTTTTTGGGAACTACATATTTCTTACCAGATAATCTAATTAAGTAGGTAGCAGGACCTTATATTTTTTAACATACATGACCTACTAGATTGTTTCACTTAAACGGACATTCGAACCGTCGTAATAAAAAAAAACAAAGTAACGTTTTATACAAAGAAACTAGAAATCAAGTAAACTGAAATTGTACAAATTAATGCCATCCATCATTATAAATAACTTACATGCGAATTTCGAGGGTTTGGTACCAACTTGAGAAAAAGCCCAATACTTTACTATTGTATATCTATTTTGTTTAATTGTGAATAAAAATTCGTTTACGCCACCTTTTACCCAAAATGAATATACCATCTCTGTACCGTATGTGGATCTTGGTATGAAATTCCGTTTTAGGTATATAGGATATTATTTATTACGTATATACCTAGTAGGGATATACCCCCAGAACCTCAACCTCAACTGAAAATAAGTATTTATTGCTGGATTCATTTCGATAACCCACGCAAAATTGCTTATAACCTTAACCCCTAACAAGTCCAATAGAATTATGTTATGTCGCCCAAATATAGGTAACAGTTTTCGTAGACGGAACCCTCGGTAACTGGAATCGCATTAGCTCGCTTACCAATACAACTTTGTCGAATTCATTTGTAAAAGAACCTTGACCGTTTAAATATATCCAGATGGTTTCCAATACTGACAACATGGCCACAGTTGACGATAACCAGGCGTTTGAAGAAGATGCTGCAGAATATCCCTTCACTTATAATTTTATTGACACACCGTGGGATGACCGAACGAAAAACAGCAAGATCGGGATCATTTCATTATTGGTGGCAATTATTGCTGTGATAGTAGTATGTGTCTGTCATTGTCTAATTATGCAATATGCAAGTGGATCTGTTCCGACATATATAGTTGAAAACACTTGCCCTATCATAAATTTTAACGAAATAGGATATTATAGTTTTGTTGCGAAGGTGTATTCGATGTCGTCGAAAGAATTGCTGTGCGTCGGAGCTGTGTTGAGTGATAATGCTGTGCTAGCGGACGAAATTTGTGCTAGAGACGGCCCCGTTATATTGGTCGTAGGAAGTTCACGAAAGTAAGACGAGCTAAAACCGTATAGTAAGCACAGGTAATAAAATAAATATGGTTGACACTTACAATAATATTACTTTTCAGTCCACGCTGCAAGAGAGGTCACGCCGTTGATGAAATTATAGAGATCGATCATGAAGGCACTTTGTCTCAGAAATTAATAATACTAAAGAGCAAAGGTGATTTCGCTGAATGTCGAAGTACTATCCCTATCGGGTCGGAACTAGAGTGGAGGACGGCAGCTCACGTTATCGGGCGACCATTAACGCACAGTCGGTCGCTTATTACTAAACAGCCTGTTGTTGTGTTCGGAAGAGGTAACTGTTCTATACCGGGCGCACTGAGCCAAAAGTTAAATCGTAAAATGGTAATATGCGTCAAAGATTTCGGTCGCTGCCAAGTTCAAGCCGGCGATCTACTCACGCAGAGGGGGCGGCTGTACGGCTTGGCGTCCACCGGAGTGCATCGCTCGGTTGGCACAGCGGCTTATTTCGCTGATTTAAACGCTATCAGAGAGATATTAGCACCATTCCAAGAATCTTCAATGTAGATTTAAATAAAAATCACTAAACTAAACATTTTTTCATATTACATCACGTTTGGTAGGTACCTACGCCGGAGGGTAAAATTCTCCCGTCTTTTTATTAAACTAAAAGTACCTAGGCTCATCATCATCATCATCATCAGCCTATATTAGTCCACTGCTGGACATAGGCCTCCCCTAATGAGCGCCATCACCTCCACCTAGCCTACAAGACCAAATTCTATGTAATTTTTGTATTAAACCAATTTACCTGTACTATATAATAGTTGGTCTACTTATGCAATGAGGTAGGTTTAGGAAGTAAATGATATCAAACAATACGAGTGGGTACGTAACGTATGTTTACTCGTAAACTAAAATTGTATTATCTATTAGTGCGAATGGCGACTACGACAATTGTGACGCACGTAGGGCTCCCAGATCCACTTCTTCTGGGGAAATGTAGGACCTCCAACCCCTGGATGCCAGGTATATGACCAGTACGACGACGAACGTGCCTATAGTGTACAGCAGCAGAGTCAACCCGCGAGACTGCGGTTCCGGCGAGCCCACCTTCACCTCAGTATTAGAATTTATCATCTTTTATTCGTTACTAACCCAATTTATACATGACTGCTGATACTATCTGAAAAGCAACGTTTTTTATAGTTAGTAGTGTCAGTATAGTAACTACATCCAGAGATGGGCATGGGAGATGGGATCGATAAATTTTTTAGTTAACTAATCAATCGATTAAAAATATCAATCGTATCTTTTTAATTGTAACTAATTTAGTTGCAATTAAATTAGTTGTGAGAATGTTCGACTAACAATTAAATTAGTTTTAGTTTCAATCGACTAAATTTCCCGGTTAAATCTATATTGAAACGCGGTAGTCACTCGTTTTTGCATTTTTTATTTAAGTTGCAATAACCTCCTACGTAACTTGCAATATGTAACTAGGGGTAACCATTGTATAGGTACTCGAATGTTGTAACTATGTTAATTTGGGTGCAATCTTGCAAATTATTTTGAAGCGAATATCTTCAACCGATTGAGCTAAAATTATGTATACACGTTTAATTTGAAATGGTTCAATGACAGTTTAATGTTATGGCACCATCGATCTGATCTGGTGCTAGACCCGGCAGGTGACTATAATAATACATACACTAGAGTTCGGACTCGTTAATGTCCTCTGAACGCGTAAATAACGATTGTCAAAGGAATTCGGTTGGTTATAAAGTATTGTTATAAAAATATTTAATAAGTTTCTGATTAGGGTTTATGTCTAAAATATTGAACATGTTGTCATGAATAATTATAGATTTTAGGTGCTTAAGTTATTGCTTATTACGATGCTCAGACGATTAGTACTGCAAATGTAGGTAAAGGTTTAAGGACACGGACCTCAGGTATAAAGTAAGAAAGAGAACGATGCATGAAAAAGGAATAAACTACTCTACTCATCCATTTTATCGCTTATTATATTTAAACTAGTTCCATTAATATTGGATGGTTATTACTTGTTACAAATGGTCATACGTTTGCCGTGCTGACGAGCCCTAACATGATGGGTTGTAGCATTGCCAATTTTCCATCCAAACTAAACGTTTAATATACAATTTTAGCTCATTTGGTTGGTATTATTAAAGAGAATAATAGTTAGCAAAGAGATCTCACTCCATAAATAATCAAAATATCGTAGGTAATAAGTACATGACCATTTTATTTTTATACATCCGTTAAGATGTATAAAATCCCTCTCAGTCTCTCAACATAGTAATACAGAGGTTTTCCGTTCAATTTTCTTCAATCATTAGTTGCGAAAAAGTAGTCTAACTAAGTAGTCGATTACAAAATTTAGTTGTCCGAAATCAATCTGCAACTAATTTAATTGCAACTAAACTAGTTGCACTCTATACAACTAAGATTGATCAGTCGTCGTTTTCAACCGTCAGTCGCAATTACTTTTGTTAATCTCAATCGTTAATCGTTAGTCGATTACATTTTGCCTATCTCTGACTACATCTAAAATATACTTTCACCGCTTGGTGACTTTGCAACTTTTCCCAGAAGGTACAAAATGGTTATGATTTTGGCTATCCCAGCAAGGTACGTGTACAGTCAACCAATTTGATTCCTAGGCCACTCTAGAACCTTGTCACAATACCTAGTTTGGTAGCGAATAGGTTACGTTTATGAAATAGATAAGTCAAATAAAATAAAAACATTAAATATTTTTCGGAACTGAAACTCATCAGAAATTTTCAGTCTATATATAGTAGTGTAACTACTTAAAAATTGTAAATCAAAAAATATTGAACAAAATAATTTAATTTGCTTCAAGATTTATTTTTTGGTAATCAAGTTATATGCCTCATTGTCATTCAAAGTAGGTACTTTCACAAACCATGATATATAAGATACGGGCAACTCATTACGGCAAGGTTCTACAGTGGCCTAGGAATCAAATTGGTTGACTGTACCTACAATCAATTGTTAATTAATTTTAGCAACGATGTACTAGACATTTCTCCTAAATTTCTAGATAAGACATTTACAGTAAAGGTAATTGAACCCAATCGTGAACACAAGAAAATTCTCCTACGTAACGTTTACCTACCCTTTTATAAATGTACACCTTTTAGTGTGGCTCGCCAATCTACAAGCACCATGGCCAGTTTTGTTCATAAGTTCAAAGCAAGATGAAGTGCCTTAGGACCTTTGGTTGGCCCTAGAAAGCGAGTAAATACTAAAAAGTCAGTCAATAGAGAGGAAATTATTCAACTTTTGTATTTCAATGCAGTTGAATTAACCTATTATTTGCAAAATACCTACAATTTGCAAAGCCATATCGTTGGTAGATGTGTGTTAGTTCAGATAGCGGCTCCTGAAGTTTTACTTGTCTAATTACCTAAATGATGGGTATGAGGAAATGATGGGAGGGATGTTAAAAGACGTCGTCGAATTGATGTATCAATTTCCTAACTTATTGTGTCAGATTTTCTGGTACCAGCTCTTAGTCAACAGTAAAGAAAAAGTTAAACACGAATATTTGGATAAATAACTCAGGCGTGTTGGCACCTTGACAACATAAATACAGTTGAAGGCAAGACACACGTAAAATAGTATTTTATGCAACAGTTGTATAAGAGGGGCCAAAAAAGGTGAGTGGCGTGGGTAACAATTTGAGCCGTAGGCGAAAATTGTTAAGAAAAACGCCACGGACATTTTTTGACCTACTTATACGACGTTGCAAATAATACTTTTTCTACGACTACACATAGTTTTACAAAAAATGCGAAATTGAACACTTCATGGATATTGCAGTTATTCTGTCAACATAATCAACAATAATTTAAGTTTCACCTTTTAAAACACTGTATTTCAAGAATACTAACACAAACACACACCGTCGTTATTAAATCAATTATCAAAGAGCGACAGAGATTAGTAAAAATACATTATTTTCAAAGTTTGCAGTTTGCCATCATAAACGAATGGCAAACGTATAAACTACAAAGCACAGACTACTTAGTAGATACTACGTATCTACAAAGTATGTCTGTGGTTCTTTTCATTTTTTCTTTTTTAAAGTTTTTTTTTCTCAAAACGCTACGTTTATTTAGGTTTCTTAGGTTGGCAGTAATGTATTTTCTTCTAAAGTCCTGACTGCACGCGATTCTATTTTGGCGCTTTTATTTAACAGTTGTTTTTTTGGGGAATAGACTAGATAGACTTTTCTTCGAGTATATTATCTATGTGTTTCTTCGAGTATACAGTGTGTTTTTTTTAAGTGGGACAGTATGGGGAAATCCTAAAGTATAAGAGATACAGGGAAACTGTCTTAGGAAACATTAAGTACTTTTTTGTGAAAAAAAAATTGGTATAGTCAAAATTTTGGTCAAGTGTGAGTTGTCCCTAAAAATGATTAATTTTGATGAAATTATTTTTTGACGCACATCTACTCAGTTTCATGAGGGGATCATTTTATTGTATGGGAAGAAAAAAATCGGGACAGCAGAAGTTAGGTAAATTTAATAAAATAATTTTACATTAAAGTAAATGTTCAAAGTGGCCTCCCTCTTGTCGAATGCAGGCACGAGCGCGTTTCAGAACACCTCTGGTTGCTTTAGACAAGGCGTTGTGATGTATGTTGTTCAAATGATAATGCACTGCGTCTTTTAACTCTTGTACCGAGTTGTAAGTATCTGCATAAATTCGACCTTTAAGGTACCCCCAAATGAAAAAATCCAACGGTGTTAAATCTGGTGAACGTGGTGGCCATTTAATAGGGCCATTTGTGCCCATCCAGCGATCAAGAAAATGTTCATTTAAAAACTGTTTAGTATCGATACTATTGTGGGCAGGGGCGCCGTCTTGTTGGTAGATGATATTATTCAAATTATTTAATGGAATTGCCATATCTACTAAATCCACAGCCATGTTTAATATTTCCTGATATTTTTGACTATTCAATGTTCCATGGTAAATTTTAATGGCAAAGATTTTATTATCTAATATTGCACACCAACAATTAAAGGAAAAGCGGACCTGGTTATGGGTTGCCGTAGTTCGGAAGGGGTTTGTACGTGCCCAAAAATGATTATTTTTTCTATTGTACATGCCATTGTTTGAAAAATTGCATTCATCTGTCCAAATAATCCGGCTTGGAAAAGACGGGTTTCTAATCGAGCATGCTACAAACCACTGGCAAAATGCTAATCTCCGGTCAGTGTCTCCTGGAAGCAATGCTTGTACAAGATGACCTTCTATGTAACACTTGTACTTGTAAGCCTTCAATACCTTTCGTACTGTAGATTTATGCACACCGATATTGTTAGCAGCTTCCCTCAATGAGGCTTTTGGGTAGGCTTCAAAATATCCTAAGATTGCGATAGTTGTAAATTCATTTATTACTGTGGCTCGTCTCTTCCGTTTTGGTGTAAAACAGCCTTCCTTTCTTAAAATTTTCACCAGTTTGTCAAAAATTTTGCGGTCCGGTTGATCGCGGTCCGGATAACGTTCCCGATACCACTGTAACGCATTCACAGAGCTACGATAATTTACAAAATACGCTTCAATTAAATCTACTTTATGCGAGTTTGGTAATTCCATGACGAAAACTTAACATAATGTAAACTTTAAACAATGAAATATCAAGTAAAATACTGTTTGTTTCAAGAAGTTCCAAATTTAAAATTTGTTTTTTTTTTAAATTAGATTTGTAAGGTAAGGTGCTCGCGTAAAAATACCTTAAAGTATTTTAATCCTTTTTAAACCAAATAAAGTGTTCCAAATTCAAATGTAAAACTGGAATAGGCAATATTTTTTTTAATAAAAACCTTGCAGTGGGCAGTGGTAGGCAATTTACACGGGTTGTAATAATGAAAACGATTTTCTTAAATTTGACTAACTTCTGCTGTCCCGATTTTTTTCTTCCCATACAATAAAATGATCCCCTCATGAAACTGAGTAGATGTGCGTCAAAAAATAATTTCATCAAAATTAATCATTTTTAGGGACAACTCACACTTGACCAAAACTTTGACCATACCAATTTTTTTTTCACAAAAAAGTACTTAATGTTTCCTAAGACAGTTTCCCTGTATCTCTTATACTTTAGGATTTCCCCATACTGTCCCACTTAAAAAAAACACACTGTATAGATGATGACGAATGTATAAATGATAGATAAACGGGAGTAGAAAAAAAAAAATGTTGGGTTCACAGGGCACCTCTGTTAGCAGTTGCATTATATCACATAATAACCCTAGGGTCTTTATGAAGAAAAGACTACATAGACTTTTTTGAAATTGCATAAGACTTGCTTTTATATTCGATTTCACCTCAGCAGCTCGAACAGGGGTTCTTTGGTGCTCAATAACAGTGAGCAAAATTCAGTTTTGCTGCGAGCGTGAGACAAAATGACCTTGAGATGTCCTCAGTAAAAAGACAGAGAAGGTAATATTTTCAAACTTCATATCCTCGCTTTTCTTTTTTATTTGAATACCAGATGCACACCAAAATAGCTTGGAAACCTAATCACAAGATTTGGCGCAGGCACTAGTTTTTAGTAAATGTGCTATTTGTAATAAGTGGCGAAATTGGATCGGAAGTTAGTAAAAGAGGCGAGAATTGAGTGGGCGTCAGTGAAAGTAGAGCGGAAGACAAGCGGAACTGGGTGGAAGTGGAGCGGAACTGGCGAAATTGGAGCGGAACTGGAGCGGGATTCAGTAAAAGTTGCGGGGATTGAGTGGAAGTAAGTGGAAGTAGAGTGAAAGTGAAGCGGAACTGGTCGGAAGTGGAGGAAAAGTGGCGGAAATGGAGCGGAACTGGCGGATTTAGAGCGGAATTCGCGGAATTGGAGTGGAAGTCACTAAAAGTGGCGGAAATAGACTGGAAGTCAGTGGAAGTGTAGCGGGACTGGGTGGAAGTTGAGCGGAATGGCGGACTATAAGCGGAACTTGAGCGGAACTCATTAAAAGTGGCGGGAATTGAGTGGAAGTCATTGGACGTAAAGCGCTGTACTAGGTGGAGGTGGAGCGGAACTGGCGGAAATGGAGCGGAACTCATTAAAAGTTGCGGGAATTGAGTGGAAGTCATTGAAAGTAAATCGGTGAACTAGGTGGAGGTGAAGCGGAACTGGCGCAACTGAAGCGGAACATGAGCGGAACTCATCAAAAGTAGCGGGGATTGTGTGGTAGTTAGTGGACGTGGAGCGGAGCTGGGTGGAGGTGGAGCGGAACTGGCGGAACTCGAGCGGAACTTAAGCGGAACTCATTCAAAGTGGCGGGGATTGTGTGGAAGTCAGTGGAAGGGGAGCGGAGCTGGGTGAAAGTGGAACGGTACTGGCGGAATTGAAGTGGAACTTGAGCGGAACTCATTTAAAGTGGCGAGAATTGAGTGGAAGTCAGTGAAAGTGAAGCGGAACTGGGTAGCAGTGGAGCGGAACTGGCGGGATAGAAGCGGAACTTGAGCGGAACTCATTAAAACTGGCGGGAATTGAGTGGAAGTCATCAGAAGTAAAGCGGTACTAGGTGGAGGTGGAGCGGTACTGGCGGAATTGGAGCGAAAGTGATTACAAGTGTGGTAGGAGTGGCGGAAATTGAGCGGAAGTGAAATGGGATTGATCGGGATGAAGTGGAAGTCAGTGGGAGTGAAAAATTATTTAAATTTTCTGCTATGTTCTCACTGCTGAGGTGAAAAGTTGTATGAGCAACATGAGACCAAAGTTATTTGCACCTCGTGCCTTTGAGTCACTCACTACGCTCAAGATTCTAACCTAGAATCACTCGCTACGCTCGTGGTTCTATTATAGAATCTTTCGCTTGCTCGGGACTCAAAATTAACACTCGATGCAAAAACTAACTTTGCTCTCTTGTTGCACAAATATCTATTGCGGGACCATATAATTGACAGATAAAAGTACCGGAGTAGAAAAAGTAAGAAAAATAATTTTCGCGAAAAAAAAAAAGGATTGTTCGGCTTTCGCGTTAAAAATTTTTTTTCCTACTTTTTGTTAGTCGCAATACGATACCAACTATAAACCCTTAAATGGGTCACCAGTATTTTTGTTACACCCTGTATGTTGTCATTGACATTTGAGATGGCAATTTATTACGGGTCAGCTGCGTGTCATGTATGCGTGTGATGTCGTCGTATTCATGACCTGACGCTGACCGTTCATCCAATTTACCATGCCAAATTATAATAACCTATTAAACGGCCGTCACACAAGCGATTAACTGTCAGCACCCGGTTGTGATTTTCCAGAGGGCTGGACAGGATGCCTGTCAGCGCTAGCGGTGTGTGAGCGGACCCAAAACGCTTTGGCGTGGCCACAATTAAAATGTTAATACCTACCGATCCGCGCGCCAGCCTTCGATGCGTGTCACATCGAATGATATCACAATATAGTGAGTAGCAATCTATTTTTCTGATAGAGGCCGATTATATTAGGATACTTTTCAACAATAGGGATGATGACCATGTGTTGAATTTAGTAATAAAATTAAGTTGAATGGATGCAGAATGATAAATATATCCTTATAAAGTAAAATCTATTGAAATGGTTCAAAGATACGCGACTTCAAAATTATAAAATTTTACGATTTTTAAAAAGATTGAAATTGAAAAAAAAAAACAATGACACCATTCGATTTCTTACATTTTATCGGAAAATAAATTGTACTGCAACCATATACATAAACGAAATATTTTGCCGTCAAAATAGCAATTTCATAATTTTTCCATACTTTATACAGGGACGACTATGCAACCATCGGTCGCGGGTCGACGAAATAGTCACGATCAATATCGGTGCGCTTACAAATTACAATACAATGTCTGACAAAGTGACAATAATACTTACGTCCGGTGGCCTGGACACATCTGTGAGCTGTGTCATAGAATAAAACTATACTTACAAGTACACATTTAAATGTAAAGACGATTAGGTACCTATATTGATCCAGTAACTTTATACAATCATCGTGTGCGTCAAATCCGGTAGATCAGATTTTTTGCAGACTTGTTTGTGATGTTGGCCCAATAAAAATCCAAGTTTGTGACCTCGATCGCCAAATGCAACTTTATCAGAAAACGAATAATCAGATTTTGGTGATTATAACCTCTATAGACTAGTTTTTGACAGTACCCTTTCAAGACATTTTTAAAGCAGACTAAATTTGCTACAATACTAGAATTATCTCTGTAGACCCAATAGTTTCCAAGATAAAGCTTTTCAAAATAGAACTGTTTTCCCAGAAGAGAAGAGGAAGGGTAAAGGGTAAAAGGTTCTGGGAAAAATGGTTCTATTTTGAAAAGTTTATCTCGGAAACTATTCGGTCTACAGAGACAAGTCTAGTCTCATATTGTAGCAAATTTAGTCTTCTTTTAAATTTTCCTGAAAAGGTACTATCAATAACCAGTCCTTTAGGGTCTTAATCGCCAAAGTCTGAAAAAAAAACGATTTTTCGATTTTTGTTTATTTTATTTTATTTATATCATAAAGAAATACAAAAGAAAACCTTAACTAAGATACGCTACCAAAACCTGTTAAGGTTTATGCGTAGTGCAAATGCATCGCTTCGCTTGCAACAATTCAAATACTTGATAACAGCTAGGTACCTACACCAGCTATCCTATCACAAAACGTGATCCTTTTTGTAAACAAAATTTTTCTTAAATGCGCTTTTACATGTAAGTTGCGTTTGGCGCTCGAGATCACAAACTTGGATTGTTCATTGGGACAACATAAACAAGTCTGCAAAAAATCAGAACTACCGGATATTACGCACAGTACCCCGTACTTTCAGCTCGGCTGGCACGTCTTACGCGCGACTGGCGCGACAAGAGATCTGCGCGACTTCATGCGTTGTCGCTAGTTGGAGCACAACTTGCGCGTGAAAGGTGCGACAGACTTGCGATCAAATGCCACTGTCATAAAATGACGGTGACTACTTTGAACTAAAATCCTTAGCAGGACTATGAGCTCTCTTCGCGTCAGTTGCAGCCCCGGGTGCATGTTATGCTACCGGAAAGCGAGATTTTTGACAGGCGCGAGAAGGTTTTCCCTACTTGCGGCTTTAGTCGCTCTTGCAAGACGTGCTAGCCGTGCAGGCGACAAGTTTCCTGAATTATATCGTGTCGGTATCGTCGACGTCCAGTGACGGCGAAATATAAAAGCGACCGAATTACAAATACGGACACACTGGTCTTAATAGAAAAATACTAAAGTAGGTACCTTTTTATGGATAGAATAGACATGTTTTGTATCCAAGTCCTTCGTGCAGAAGTTAAACCTGAAATGGGAAAATCTAAATATATAAAAGAAGAAACTGACTGACTGACTGACTGACTGACTGACTGACTGACTGACTGACTGACTGACATATCAACGCACAGCCCAAACCGCTGGTTCTAGAGATTCCAAATTTGGCACGTAGGTTCCTTATAGGGTCTAGGGATGCACTAAGAAAGGATGTTTCAAAATTCACCCCCTAAGGGGGTAAAATGGGGGTCCAAAGTTTGTATGGCGAATCAAGATTTGTTAGACTATTTTATTCGAAACTTCACAGGAATGTTCCTGACGATAAAAGAGTAAACACGTGTTTCAGGTTTTTTGAAAATTGAACCCCTAAAAGGGGCAAATGTGGTCACAAAGTCTGAAAATCAACATGGGTATCGTATCCTTTTTGAGTACTTATAGTATATAGGGACAAGGCTAGTAATTAATAAACTCACAAATAATGTTGAATTATTGAGCCATAGATGTAAGGAAGAAATTAGTAGAAATAAACTTACTATATTACATGGAAGACAATTTACATGAGGAATGTAACCAAACATACGAGTCAGATTAGTTGCAGGCAAGCTTAAATACATGTTTTACTATTTATTAAGATTTCCTTTTTCAAAAGAGATTTATACTCTCATGTTGACCAATTTACTAAGGTTATTTTGATTTGCTGAAAGCACATGCCATTTCTTGTCAGTTATAATCATAGACATATAGTTATATTCTACTCGTATACCATAAACAAGTTATTAACAGTATAGTACATATAGTCTGGCCAGCCAATGAACGCAGTAGCAATGTACATCAAACAAAAATATAGCAACACTCTAGGGCGAATCGAACAGCAACATTGCTCCATAGAAAAGCAGCAATGTATATCGAACAACAAGAAAAAGTTTTTAATTCTTAAGGCATTCTCCCAAGCTTTTCTGCGTATGCGATCTTTTGGGAAAACATGTACACCTTTATTTTTGCAATTTAAAGCACTACACTGCGTCATTTCTACAATAGAAATATCGAAAAAGATATTTAGGTCCCTTGTTTACAAAAAATAGTATAGGATTTGACAGATAAGAAGTTGAGGTTCGGTACAGTCGATCATGCGAGGTGTTGCAAATACTAGCGATTTTTCAAATTTGCCGCGCTTTTCTACTGACAGAAATAGTTAGTTAGTTAGTACTATTATTTACTCGGTGGATACGTAGTATCTACTAAGTAGTCTGTGCTCGGTGGTATGGTCACGGTCACGGATTGTGAAACTATATTGTCTATATCCAGCCTTGAGTACTATGATATATAATAATGACAGATGGGTTATGCACGCTCCAAAAGTGAAGCACTTAAAATGAGTGAATTCAAACAATTGACGCTAGTCGCGCACCGGCCAGCGTGAGATGCGGACGTGCCAATGAGCTCCCGCCACCCGCGTGAGAGAGAGACAAACTGTAATTTTCTAACAATGAGAGTGATAAAGATGTAATGATTGTCAAAATAGATAAACATAACACAATCGTTGCTAGGTTATGAAATAACGCTGGAAGTATTTTTTCTGCTCATTTTGTTAGAGTATAACCCATCCATAGTAAATATCTTTGGACTGGCCTTATGATTTTAGCAATCAATGTTTGTTTCCTTGCTGGGTTTCAACACTTTTAACTATTGTATTTTGACCGCATAATTTCTACCTCCGATCTTCTGCCCTTTTTAGATGTTGGTTATTTCAATTTCTTCGCACATTCTAATTCATACAAAAGTCATACATAATACTAGGTATATTTATCATGTATCAGACTCAGAGTTATCAAATTATTTTATACAATGCAGAGTTAAAATTCTCCACAAACTCTTCTGTGCTACGGAAGAGTGTGGCCATTTTGTTCGTGGTCATCTACATTGCTGCTTTTCTATGGAGCAGTGCTGCTTTTCGATTCACCCTAGAGTGTTGCTATATTTTTATTTGATGTACATTGCTACTGCGTTCGTTGGCTGGCCAGACTATATATATAAAACCTGACCAGAAATATATAATCATGCGGCATGTTGCGGAATTTCATTGGAACTAATTTTTTACACTGGCAATTATTATAATGACAAGATGATATAACCAAGGGCCAACGAACGCGAAGCACTTATGCGGCAGCTATTTGTTAGAATGAGATAGATAGCCCTTCGTAGGCCCGGTGTGGACCCACCTTATCTTCTTATTGTTACCAACCCAACCAATAACATCTCTGTCAAACCGGTATTAGACATTGCAATTTCTCGGGCCCAATTTGTCATGTACCCTGCCTCTCCCTATCTATCCCTTAGCGACCTAACTTTTATTACACGCCCATCTGACTGTTTGAGCCCTAGAAATTTGTGTCATTTGGGCACTTTACTCTTTGTGTCAGGGCATGTGATAGGCTGTCGTATACGTAGTATCTACTAAGTAGTCTGTGCTGTCACTCTTATTAGTGTCAGTCACAGAGTACCTTCTTATAATTTGAATAATGGTAAAGTGTTGAATATAAAATAACTAGTAGTCCGCCTCGAACTCAGAACTCGCAAGTTCCTTGCAAACGAGATGACCAATATAACAAGACCCATATGATGATTTTTTCGCGTCTTCTAGCTCCATGACTCCTTGTTCGATCCTGCTCATATACGAACTCTCAAATTATATGTATCTCTGCTATAACCCCAACAAGTTTCATGAAGATCAGAAAAGCGTTACTAAAGTTATCGCGGAACAAACTCTCAAAATCAAAAAGCTATCGAAATGCTGAGACGTCCCACTAGCCAGAAATTGTTTGTAAGAACTCACTTCGCTCGTTCGATAAATGACAAAAAATTCCCAAAATTATTCATAGTCAAGAGCGAAACATTGTAAATATAGTGCATATAATAAATTGCTGTAAATAATACGCTCGAGAAAAGAAACCATTTCGCTTTGAAACATTTTCAAATTCAAATTAACAACAGAGCTGACAGGTAAACAAATCAAGATGTCACCATAATACCACAGAGAATAGATAGATGGATTGCTTTATTATTCGAAAAGTATACATTAATTTTTACAGTGCCCTGCAAAACTGTTTCCACAGTTTGTCTGCAGGCGAGATAGTTAATATAGTCTGGCCAGCCAACGAACGCAGTAGCAATGTACATCAAACTAAAATATAGCAACACTCTAGGGCGAATCGAACAGCAGCATTGCTCCATAGAAAAGCAGCAATGTATATCGAACCAACATTTTTTTTCAAGTTGGCTGCATTGGCACTGTGCTTTCGTACGTCAGTGTAGTTAGTGGTAATGGTGGTAATTTCTTAAATTATTGTAACTGCATTTTTAGATAAAATCATTGAAATCCCTGATATATGTGCATATAATTATGACTTTTCAATGAATAAGAAGGTGCGAAGAAATTAAAATAACCAAAATATTAAAGGGACTGAAGATTAGAGGTGGAGATCAAGCGGTCAAAATACTGCTGAAAGTGTTGAAGTCCAGGAACGAAACAAACATTGAACGCTAAAATCATAAGTCCGGCGAGGAAATCGAGTAAATCTACCAGAAAATACAACTTTTCAGTTTAGAATGGAATCTGGTTAGCTGCATAATCTGTACGAATAAAAGTGTAATGCATATTACTCAGTAATACTCCTATTAATTATGATTTCCTTTCGTCATTCGTTTAATTTCGTTTATAAGACTATTATTTATTGTGTGAAGTGTATTTGTAGTTAATAAACGCACGAGAGATTTTGGTGTTTATTTATTTTATACATAGCTTAGGTATATGAAGGGAAACATTAAAATAATTTGATAAAGTAGCGGGGTGCTCGTTGCTTGTTAAATCTGATGTTTACCGCTTTATCGCTTTGTGACAATATTGAGCACCAGCCTATGCAACAAACGTTCTTGGACTTCATTTGGCACCAGTTTTCGCTTTGATTTGTTCGATTTATATACACTGAAAGATAGAACTTCAAATGATAATTCTATACAAAACTGCATAACCTTAAAGCCATATATATCATGCAAATTTTATTATCCCTGCAGAAGGTAGGTAGTAGGTACCTACATGTATATCTTAGCCTTGTTAGTACATTTATTGAACGGAGGTGGCAGATATCACATTAATAAATAATAAAATCCGCAACCTGAAACTTAAAAACGTAAGTAAACAAAACTAACTTTGTAAATAAAAATGTTACATCCCACAGATAAAACACAAATTATGCACAATTTTCGAATTATTCAAAAACAGGTGTTGCCAACTAGCGATTTTTCAAATTTGCCGCGCTTTTCTACTGACAGAAATGGTTTGCCAGACTATAACTAGTTATTCTACTGTTATGCTAATGCTATCTATTTGCAACGATAATGAATGATACGCTCTATGACTATACTGAACTGTTGCCATATAATATAAATGAGAATAATAGCGCCCTCTTGACAATGATAATATATTTATTTTATGGTCAGGCTTTAATTAGTTACGTCTTCACTAGGAGAACTCGAAATGGCGGTGCTGCAATGCAAAAAAAGTGGCGTAATTGTATATATCTGATCTAGGAGACTTATCGAACTAGGTTCAGCATCGTGGGCTCTTGTTCTAATTAGGGCGAAGCGCGAGCAGGTTGGTGCTCTGTGGTATCGAGCGTGGGCAGCGAACCTTGGCGTATTTTCTATCGATAATCCTACTAGTACTAGTATGTACAGTCAACCAATTTGATTCCTAGGTCACTCTAGAACCTTGCCACAATAGCTAGTTTGGTAGCACTGTGGAAAGCTATAAAGAAAGTGACTAACCATAAATCCACTAAGTCACAAAACATACAACTATTGAGCTCAAAAGCGTCTCCATTGGAATCAGATAACTATGTTAATAACTTTTTTTCTGGCGTAGGTAAAAACTTGGCAGAGAATATCAGTACTCATATGTCAGTTGACAACTTTGGGTCTGGCCTTATTTCACAAACGTTTCCCTCGTCTTTTGTCCTGTTTGACTCAGACGTGCAAGAAGTTGACAATGTCATATCTAGTCTTAAGACAGATAGTGCCCCTGGATGGGATGGTATTACCGTTTGTTTCCTTAAGTTTTGCCGACCCTTGATTGTACCTATCCTGAATCATTTGGTTAACCTTTGTTTTGAGTATGTAGTCTTTCCTGGCCCACTTAAACAGTCGACTGTAATACCTGTGTATAAGGATGGGGAGAGAGATAGTGCCAACAACTACCGGCCGATTTCCATATTACCTGCCATTTCGAAAGTGTTAGAAAAAATTATAAACAATAGACTTAAATCATACCTTAACAAATTTAACATCCTCTCGGAATCGAAATTTGGTTTTAGAAATGGCAGATCAACGGAAGACGCTGTCCTGGCTCTCACCACCCAAATCACTAAGCAAGTCGACAATGGTGATAAGAGCTTGGCTGTGTTCTTGGATCTAAAGAAACGGTTTGACACGGTCTCTCCTCCCATCCTCCTTAACAAACTTGAACGTATGGGGATCAGGGGAACGCCGCTGAAATTACTTCAGGATTACCTGTCTGACCGCACACAAAGGGTAAAGATAGACGACTATGTTAGCCAGGAGGAGAAGATTACCTTTGGCGTCCCTCAGGGAAGCATACTTGGCCCTACTCTCTTCTTGATTTACATTAACGACCTAACAAACATTAAAGTCGAAAATGGGTTCGTTTACTCCTACGCAGATGACACGGTGGTTATTTTTAAAGCAAAAAACTGGCAGGCTGCGTACGGCTCCGCCGAAAGAGGCCTGCAGAGAATTTCCTCATGGCTTAGATTAAACTTTCTCACGTTAAATGTTGAAAAGACAAACTACATGTGCTTTACCAAATACCAAAATACCCAACCAAACTCTGACCTAACACTAAAAATACACTGCTGTGACCAAAGCCGACCGGCTGTAGCTTGCCATTGTGCAAACCTTGCTAAGGTAGCGTCCACTAAATACCTTGGGGTTATTCTGGACCAGCGTCTGAGTCGGCACCCACATATTGAATATATCAACACTCGTATTAGAAAACTTATATGGGTTTTTAAAATACTTAGGCATGTAGCTAGCAAAAATCTACTGGAACAATTATATAAAACACTCGCTCAATCAGTGATGAGCTATTGTATTGTAATTTGGGGGGGAAGTACAAAAACCAAGTTTTTGCAAGCTGAGCGTGGGCAAAGAAGCCTACTTAAGGTAATGTATAAACTCCCGCGAAAATACCCGACTATTGCTTTATACA
This sequence comes from Pammene aurita, assembly GCA_947086415.1. NCBI lineage: Eukaryota > Metazoa > Arthropoda > Insecta > Lepidoptera > Tortricidae > Pammene > Pammene aurita. Next base: position 21,086,757 of record OX352289.1, read on the forward strand.
AGAAATGTAATATGTTAAGTATGAGGAAGCTATACGTTTTGCAGACTGTTCTCAAACTGCACAATACACTTAACTATGATCCATCATTTTTAAATCGGAGGAGAAAACATGTAGTAGCCCCATATTGGCCAACCAACTCTCAGTTTGCAAAAAGGCAATACAAAGCTAATTCGTCGAGAATATATAACAAAACAAACAAGGTTCTCAACATCTACCCAATGAAACAATCAAAGTGTAAAAGACAAGTTTCAGAATGGTTACTATCGCTTACATATGATGCCACTGAATCGCTTGTTGTGGTTTAAAAAGGAAAATTACGAAAATAAACAGACATACACACCCACGCGCACACATACACACACATATACACTCACTCACATACACACACACACACACACACGCACACACACACACACACGTACACACACACACACACACACACACACACACACGCACACACATACACCTTATCTTAATAATAACAGCTTGTATTAATGTGTATAAACCTTGACTAATAAATAAGTAAGTCTATACTATATACTAAACTATATGCTGTGAAAATTGTTTTCAAATTATTCCTAGTTATAAAATATTAGTAATTTAGTAATATTATGTTACTCTGGAAAAATATTATCACTATGTCAGCTTTTCGTTTTACGTTTATGTCTAGTAAAATAATCTTGTAATGGTTGTCGTGAGGGCAACCACACATATCCTTCAGCCTGAGGGGCTTTGTGAAGGTTTCCAGGCTAACTCAGGGTTTGGAGGATAGGGTTAAAGTAAAACACCAAGGTAACTACTATAACTGGGTCTTGTACGCCCTTTATTGAAAGTAAACCTTAGTCTAAGCTATCAGTTAGGTCTCCTGAAGGGAGCTAGATTCTAGGCTACGGGTTAGTTCCGGTATACGCGATTATGCGGTACGGTAATCCTGGCTTAGGACAGGATGTCGGAGTGTTCCCCGTGGAACGGCGGGAACAGGAATAAACCCCCGGCTAACGACGCGAGGTTTCGCGCGGCCTTCTGGGTTTACGGGTATCAGGACTAACTGGGGAAACCTCCCGGCTATCAACGCGAGATTTCGCGCGGCCCTCTGAGGTTATACTACGGGGGGAAGGGAACGGGAAAGTCCGTCGGTGTTCGTCGCCCGGGCTCGGAACATCGACTGCCACTCCGGCACGGTCCGGGCGGGCTTATATGGGCGCGGCGCGGCGCTGGCGGCCGGGCGCGTGGAGGGGATGCGGCTGTTGCTCTCCGCTCGCCAAGCGTCGCACCCCGCCGCTCCGGTTGTCGTGGCGCTGTGACGTTGTCGGGGCGTCACACTGCCTCCCCCGTCGAGAAGATTTTTGCCTAGGGTAAAAATCACCGTGTTATAAAAAAATATTCTGGTTATGTGGGGTCCTATTTACCCCACCTGTACAACTTGTATGTTGTTGTACTTCCTTTTTTTGTTGTATAACTCTCGTTTATTAACCTATCTTTTTATGTTATTTATACTTCCTACTATGTCTCTTGTATGGAAGGTACTCTATTTATGTACTTATTTTACTGAATCAAAAAAAATAATAATAAGACTTAATACTCCAAACAAAAACAAAAGAAAAGAAAATGAAAAGTAAGGATGTAATACATATACCCTCTACTAAGTTCCTTGTTTTGTAAGTAAGTACCCTTTTACAAATTGGTTCCCTGGGTATCGTAACCTAGTGGGAATATTCCTTTAAGTCTTTAATATGTGCAGTCACCGTTCGCCCGTTCCCGTCTGCTGGTCGTATTATGTATACGGTGGGTGATTTCTTCCCTTGTATTTTGAACGGCCCTACGAATCTTGGTGCTAGCTTGGCGCAGAAGCCTTTACTTGCGTCTGACAGGACATGGTTCCTTTTTAGGACTAGTTCTCCTATGGTCGGTTCCCACTGTTGTCTGTGTTTGTCATATTTAATAGTATTTTTGTGTTTCTGATGCTTTTTTCTGGTGTGTTCGTACTAACGTATATATTTCTTGTAGTTTTTGTTTTTCTTTTAGTTGTGGTGTTGGGAATGTGTTTTTATCGTTGGGATTTCGTAGTTCTCTACCGTATAGTAGGAATGCCGGCGTGAATTTCGTTGATTCGTGTTCGGATGTGTTAAGTGCGAAGTTGAACTCCGGTAAATATCTATCCCATTGTTTATGGTTTTCGTTTATGAATGTTGCTATCATTGTCTCGAGTGTTCTGTTAACCCTTTCGGTAGGGTTACACTGCGGCGAGTACGGTGGAGTTAGTCTGTGCTGTGTTCCGTACCTTTGTAACGTGTCTGTGAATATTTTACTGGTGTACTGTCTTCCGTTATCACTTAGCAGTATCTGTGGTGTGCCGTGGCGTAGTGCAACGCTTTGTTCGAACGCTTTCGCTATTGTTTTTGCTGTCGCGTTCCGCAACGGTGTTATTTCTGTCCACTTCGTGAACTTGTCGTGAAATACGATAATCCAGATGTAACCTTTTGAGGATCGGGGTAGTGGGCCAATGAGGTCCGTAGTGACAATTTCCCAGGGGGATTCTGCGTTACTTATCTGCATCAATCCGTGTGTTTTTTGTGTCTCTGACACACGTCGCATTTCTTTACGTAATCTGCTATTTGGCTTCGCATTCCTGGCCAATAGTGCCTTTGTGCTATCCTTTTAATAGTCTTTGCCCTCCCTAGGTGTCCTGCGCTGTATTATTTGCCTTCTTTCTTGTTCTGGTACACATATTTTCCATTCGGTACTGGGGTCTGTTTGTTTGTGTTTCTGGGTGTGTATCTTTCTATACAACTTGCCTTCTTTTACGCAGTATTCTTGAGACTGTCCTGTGCCTGTGCTCTCTACTTGTGCTCGTTTCTTCTCGTACCAGTTCTCCTCCTCTGCCACGCAGATGGGGTTCCTAGATAGTTCGTCGGCTATATGGTTTAGTTTTCCGCTTCGGTACCTGATATCAAACTGGTACTGTTGCAGCTCCAACGCCCAGCGGGCTAATCTGCCTGACGGGTTTTTTAACGTATTCAGCCATTTGAGTGCCTGATGATCTGTGATGACGGTGAAGTGATATCCTTCTATAAACGGTCTCATTTTCCGTATCCCCCACACTATGGCGAGGCATTCTCTTTCTGTTGTTGAGTACCTCGTTTCTGGTGGTGTCAGGGTTTTGCTGGCGTACATGATGACCTTGGGTACCCCTTCCACCTCCTGTATGAGTACCGCTCCTATGCCAACGTCACTTGCATCTGTTTGGAGAATGAAGCCCTTCGAGAAGTCTGCTCTCGTTAGTATTGGATCCGTTGTCATTATCTGTTTAATTTTTGTGACGGCTTCCTCTTGTGCCGGACCCCACACGAATTTCTCGCTCTTCTTTAGTAACTTTACCAGCGGCGCTGTTATCTCTGCGTATCCGGGTATAAATTTCCTGTACCATGATGTCATCCCTATTAGTGTTCGTATTTCTTTTGTATTTTTCGGAGACTGTAACCCATTTATTGCGGCGATTTTAGCTTCATTCATCTTTATTCCTTCCCTGGTTATCGTATGTCCGAGGTATTCGATCTCTGCCTTCGCGAAGTCGCATTTGTTTCGGTTTATTTGTAGACCTGCCTGTCGTATCCTCTTAAAGATTTCTCGTAAGTGCTGTAAATGTTCTTTAAAGTTGGCACTGCACACTATGATGTCGTCGAGGTATACGTACGCGTTTGGTTCTAACTCTGGACCTATCACCCTGTCGAGCAACCTCTGAAAAGTGGCTCCGCTTGAGTGTAACCCAAACGGCATAACCTTGAACTGATATAATCCGCGTCCAGGTACTGTAAAAGCCGTGGCCGGCCTGCTTGCTTTTTCGAGTTTGACGTTCCAATATCCGTTTTTCAGGTCGAACTTTGAGAAATATTGCGATTTCCTTAGTTTTTCTAACGTGTCATCTATTTGTGGTAAGGGATAGGCGTCTTTTTCTGATATTTCGTTGATTTTTCTGTAATCAACACAGAATCTATGTTGTCCGTTGTCTTTCTTGACTAATACGACTGGTGAGCTGTACGGGCTGTCCGACTTCTCAATTATGCCTTGTTCCAACATCTCCTTTACATGCGTATCTATAATCTGCTGTTGCTTCGGATTCCTTGGGTAATATTTTTGTTTAACGGGTTCTGTATGTTTCAGTTTTATTTTATGTTCCACCCACGTGTTTCCTTTTGGGGCTTTCTCGCATTTAGTGAACTCTTGTTGTAGTAGTGTCTCTAATTCCTGCCGTTGTGACTCAGTGCCTTCGTGTTTACTGTCACCGATATCAGTCTTATCTGAACTCGGTCTGATTTGGCTTACTTGCTCCTCAGTTCCACTATGTTGTGGCTCTGAGCTGTCGTTCTCGTTCTGTTTTGGTCGACTACTTCCGCCTGTGTTGTCATCTTTCTTTTTGGCGAGATCGTCCATTGCCCATGTCATCGACATTCCGTCTCGTTTCAATATATCCATGCCTATGATAGTGCATGTGGCGGAAGGTAGCACGCGGATCCAATGCTTAAATCGGGCGTTCCTCATTTGAATGTCTACTAATATATTTTTCGTTACTCGCGTTTTTCCCCCGTTAGCGAGTATTACTTCCCTTTGTACCCCTTTTTCCTCTGCACCATTCTCCATGCATTCCTCGTATGTCTGTTGGTTAACGTAAGTGTTTGTTGAGCCTGTGTCTACGAGACAGCGATATTCTTTCCCCATTATTTGTATCCGCTCGTAAATCCGGTTGTCCTCTCGTTTTACATCTCCTGCAGCTCCTACGGCTTCATTTTTCCCCCACTGTTTCCTTTTACAGCAGTTCTTGCTCAGGACTCCCTGTCTTCCACACTGACTGCAAAATATCCTCCTTACCGATCGACAGTCTTTAGTTATATGCCCTGTTCTTCCGCATGACCAGCAGCAGGTACGCGTGTCGTATGTGGGGTTGATTTTGGTGTCGTTCCCTGAATTGGTGCTTTTTTGCCTTGCGGTTGATATTGATTCATGGAGTTCGTTGACATACCTGAGTAACTGATTGAACGCGGTGTCCCTGTTCCTTCCTGTGAGGTTGTATCTCGGTTGACGTCGTACGATCTCCTATTCGTACTGAACTTGTCTCTCTGTATATTCTCGTACTCTGAAGTGAGCTGCAGTAGTCCGGGTAGGTCCTCGTAGTCCTGTTTTTTGATATATAATTTGTAGCTACTGTGCATATTCTCGTGGATACGGTTTATCTTTTCTTTATCAGTTAGCTTCCTATACCTTCGCATCAATGTTTGGAGGTCAGTTAGGTAGTCTGTAAAACTTTCCCTGTACCTCTGTTTCCTGGCTACGATCCTTGTGACTAGGGTTTCTTCATAATTTGTCGGAAAATAGTAGAGTTTAAACAGCGTGATGAACTCCTCCCATGTCTCCCATGTCTCTGCGTTATTTCTGTACCACAGTAAGGCTTTCTCCCGTAGTATCTGGGGCAGGATAGGCAAAACGTCCTCTTTTGTTATACGACTTGCTGCTATTAATTCCTCTAATCTTTCGATAAACTCGACTGCGTCATTTGTTGGTTTAAAGGTGAGGTTCCAGTCCCTGATTATCTTTCTTAAATCTTTGTCAGGCTGTTCCATCTTCGTAGTTGGTTTTTCGTCTGGTGTTCCAAACTCGTCGGGTTTGCCTTCGTTGGCGTCTTCTTTCACGGCCTCTACCAATAGTTTTCGTATCTGTTCCACGTTTAGACCTTCAGTCTGTATGTTCCTTTCCTCAGCTGCCTGAGTTAACTGTTCTTTCCTCAAGTGGTATATCCAGGATGTCGACATCGGCGATACGTTGAAACGTTCCGGTGGATCGACGCGTTAGGGCTCTCTTTGTGTAACTTACCGGCACTGTAGATGGGTAGTGGTTCAAGATAGCGGCTACGACTCACCTAAGTGCTGGATACGGCCGGTATTACCTTCCTTGGTTACAATCCCACGGCCGGGGGACGGCGGCAGGTAACGGGGCTATTCTGTGGAATATAATTAAGCTTTCGTCTCTCCCGATTCACGGGTGGGTGGGACGCGTCGAATAAAAAGAAGAAAAAAAACTTTATCATCGACCCTTATCCTCCTGAGCTAACCAAAACTCCTGTATGTGAATTTTTCCGTTGGGCGCCAAATGTAATGGTTGTCGTGAGGGCAACCACACATATCCTTCAGCCTGAGGGGCTTTGTGAAGGTTTCCAGGCTAACTCAGGGTTTGGAGGATAGGGTTAAAGTAAAACACCAAGGTAACTACTATAACTGGGTCTTGTACGCCCTTTATTGAAAGTAAACCTTAGTCTAAGCTATCAGTTAGGTCTCCTGAAGGGAGCTAGATTCTAGGCTACGGGTTAGTTCCGGTATACGCGATAATGCGGTACGGTAATCCTGGCTTAGGACAGGATGTCGGAGTGTTCCCCTTGGAACGGCGGGATCAGGAATAAACCCCCGGCTAACGACGCGAGGTTTCGCGCGGCCTTCTAGGACTTAGCAGCCGGTGTTCGTCGCCCGGGCTCGGAACATCGACTGCCACTCCGGCACGGTCCGGGCGGGCTTATATGGGCGCGGCGCGGCGCTGGCGGCCGGGCGCGTGGAGGGGATGCGGCTGTTGCTCTCCGCTCGCCGCGCGTCGCACCCCGCCGCTCCGGTTGTCGTGGCGCTGTGACGTTGTCGGGGCGTCACAATCTTAAAAAATGTTCATAAATAAGTTGTACTTAATTAGTATCCACTAAACAGTACCAGGACTAATCCATTTGGAAGGAGCGGTATCTCCTAACACAAGTATTATTATACTTACCAGGAGGTACCTGCCGCAAGATATTTTTGTAAACCTGTGGGATACCAATAAATATATTTTGATTTTTTTGGTAGCGAATAGGTTATATACGTATTCACGGGCAACTGTCATTACGACAAGGTTAACTATAGTGGCCGAGGAATCAAATTGGTTGACTGTACGTCCTTAAAAATCTCTTATTACTTTTTGAGCCCCGGGGACATTTTTTTAGTAAATTAGATAAAGTATTATTTCCTGTCAGTATCGTCCAGGATAGACCAAAAAATAGTAGATTGTTTGACAAGGGTCTAAAGTAGGCCATATCACCACGAGGTGGTTATTTTCCCGAACGAAGTGAGGGAAAATTGTTCGAGTGGTAATATGGCTTTTAGACCAGAGTAATGCATACTATTTTTCACTTCGATTGCGAGAAAATAAGATAAAAATACTTATTATTTACGCACAATAACTAAACTAAGGTTAAATTATGGTTTAGCTTGACGGTCTTTAATTTTTTTTAACTTCTTTGACATAGATACAAAATATAAACACCGCGAATAAATGCCACAGACGACGGTATAATTAGCTCTTTAAAGTAGCTATTAGACATTGCAATTTGTAGGGTCCTACCTGTCGGGTTGGTAGGTGTAATGGTACTTAGGGAGTAGGAGTCCCGATCTAGGGCGATCGGCAGTGCCCCGACATCCGCAGCTGTTTATGGAGGTCGTTAGAGTTATTTTACCTTTTTTATTTATAATGTAAGCCATTTTCTACACATTCCGTCTGGTTTTTTATTTAAAATAAAAGTTAAATTGTGTAGATTCGCTGGTAATTAATATATTTATCTAGTTTTGTATTTAAATAATAGAAGGGTTGGGCAGATGAATTTAGATTCAGGCAGCTCGAGCGGTCATTTAAATATCTATAATAATAAAAAACAGTTTCAGATTTTATTTAATGTGTACTGTTATGAGTACTATCACCGTGCTTCGCCAAATACTTTTTTTAGTTATTTTGAAGACATCTCTGTAAACGTTGAGCTAGGGTCGGTAGGGACGATTTGTTGGTGAGGTAGGGTCGGTAGGGGCGATTTGTAGGGAAAGTGTAATAAAGTGCGTTGGGGCCAACAGGAGTTGGACACAACCGATTGGGACAAATTGCCATGTCTAATAGCCGTTTAAACAGTTTAAACATGCTTTAAAGCGCTTCCAAAAAATTACAATCTTTTTTAAGGATTGTGAAGTAGGAACTAAAAAACACCTCACGTTTTGAGAAATAAATTGCGTTTCCTCATTGGTCGATTTTAACATTGCTGTATTCTGATTGGTTGATATTAAATACAATGTTTTTTTAAGGACTTTAATTATTTACACAGTATACGCACCAAAAAAGTATCTAGCGTTCCGATTAACTTCGATATGTGTGTTGTGATTGGTGGATTTAATATGATGAAGTGTTCCGATTGGTCGATTTAAAATGTTTTGTAAATCATAAATATGTATACATTTTAGCCCTAGAGGCTAAATGTACTACTTTAGTCCGCCTTGGTAAGCATAATATGACACACTTTTTGAGCATGAGAAGTGAAATAGTAGATTGTTTGACAAGGGTCTAAAGTAGGCCATATTACCACGAGGTGGTTATTTTCCCGAACGAAGTGAGGGAAAATTGTTCGAGTGGTAATATGGCTTTTAGACCAGAGTAATGCATACTATTTTTCACTTCGATTGCGAGAAAATAAGATAAAAATACTTATTATTTACGCACAATAACTAAACTAAGGTTAAATTATGGTTTAACTTAACGGTCTTTTAATTTTTTTAACTTCTTTGACATAGATACAAGATATAAACACCGCGAATAAATGCCACAGACGACGGTATAATTAGCTCTTTAAAGTAGCTATTAGACATTGCAATTTGTAGGGTCCAACCTGTCGGGTTGGTAGGTGTAATGGTACAGGGAGTAGGAGTCCCGATCTAGGGCGATCGGCAGTGCCCCGACACCCGCAGCTGTTTATGGAGGTCGTTAGAGTTATTTTACCTTTTTTATTTATAATGTTAGCCATTTTCTACACATTCCGTCTGGTTTTTTATTTAAAATAAAAGTGAAATTGTGTAGATTCGCTGGCAATTAATATATTTACCTAGTTTTGTATTTAAATAATAGAAGGGTTGGGCAGATGAATTTAGATTCAGGCAGCTCGAGCGGTCATTTAAATATCTATAATAAAAAAACCAGTTTCAGATTTTATTTAATGTGTACTGTACTGTTATGAGTACTATCACCGTGCTTCACCAAATACATTTTTTAGATGTTTTGAAGGCATCTCTGTAAACGTTGAGCTAGGGGGATTTGTAGGGAAAGTGTAATAAAGTGCGTTGGGGCCGACAGGAGTTGGACACAACCGATGGGGCCCTACAAATTGCCATGTCTAATAGCCGTTTAAACACGCTTTAAAGCGCTTCCAAAAAATTACAATCTTTTTTAATGATTGTGAAGTAGGAACTAAAAAACACCTCACGTTTTGAGAAATAAATTGCGTTTCCTCATTGGTCGATTTTAACATTGCTGTATTCTGATTGGTTGATATTAAATACAATGTTTTTTAAGGACTTTAATTATTTACACAGTATACGCACCAAAAAAGTATCTAGCGTCCCTATTAACTTCGATATGTGTGTTGTGATTGGTGGATTTAATATGGTGAAGTGTTCCGATTGGTCAATTTAAAATGTTTTGTAAATCATAAATATGTATACATTTTAGCCCTAGAGGTTAAATGTACTACTTTAGTCCGCCTTGGTAAGCATAATATGACACACTTTTTGAGCATGAGAAGTGAAAAAACATTTTTCTACACTACACCCATACCATAACTTCCTTATAACATTTACCTATGTCCAGAAACGATAAGCTAATGGCATGGAGTTAGGATATATACATAAAAACCTTCCTCTTGAATCACTCTATCTATTTAAAAAAACGCATCAAAATCAGTTGCATAGTATAAATATGTAAGCATACATAGGGACAGACAGCGGAAAGCGACTTTGTTTTATACTATGTAGTGAAGTGTGACTTGAGTTGTCTTTTCTGAGTATTGTTTTATAAGTATTGTCGAAGCATCACAATACTTATAAAACAATCTGGTAAAAGCCTCCTTCTAGATGAACACTATTTATTATGATTTATGAAGTCTTAAGTATTAATGAAGTCACTATATGTTTTAGTCTACCTTATTGAATTTTAGTAACCTATATTTAATTGTTTTGTTTTATTACATTTAAACTTTCGTGAGACATACTAACACTATAAAATATAACGATTACACTCACGTCACTTTAGTAACTTCACGCGACATGTTTATATGTTTATTGTTTATGTGTTACATGTTTCGGAAAGTGACGTGATTGTAACTTATGACGTGATTATATCGTAATTTAATTGTAAATTATTGTTGAATTGAAAAATATGCCAAATAGAATCTTCTTTATATAGTAGAAGTAAAGTCCCAAACAAGATTTACCGAAAAAATGGCTCGTGAAAATATATAAAGTAATAAGCCGTCAGAAAAACTGCTGTACACGTCGTTCTTACATCGCTATTGAGGGGCCATTTTTTGGGCCAATTGTGTATCCCGTTCTTTATTACATATCGGTGGCTAACGGCCTGTATCAAAACCTATATCTGTGGTGGATCGTAAAATTTACACTACGAAGGAATCGGTATACCATGGGTATACCGATTCCTTCCGGAATCGACGATGGACGAGCTGCGTTTGCGAGTCAAATTGCCAACGGGACAAAATGCGAACGGGACCATATGCGACAAAATCTCTAGAAGATGTTCGAAATTTGAATGTAAATATAAGTATTGGTACTTACTTATTTATGACTATTAGCTTCCGGACAGGTGGTGGTATTATTGTGCAGAGTAGGCACTGGAGTCATGTAGATTACATTAAATGATTGAATGACTAATGATTAAATATATTTTTTTTGTCTAAAACATCCATTTCTTATTTAAGTGTTTTAGACAAAAAATAATAATAATCTACTCTGCTCAATAATGCCACCAACCGTCCCTAAGCTACTTATGACAATTTGGCTATGGAATCTCAACACGTTGAGGAGTTATAATATGTGTGTAGATAAAGTAATTAACTGTACATAATTAGGCATTAAAACACTCGTGAGATATTATTATGAAACTCACTTCGTTTGTTTTAGAAAACCACACTTATATTTTAATGCCCTTCATTCACAGCAACTACTATTAAAATGCTCAGTCCAATAGTATAAAAGAAACTTGTTGCAAATTAATTTAAAAAAAATATCAGTAAAATTACGAAGATGCACGTAATAATACGACACGTGTGAATCCACAACCTACATGGTATCTCTAACTCATACTGTAGATTAAGACGAAATAAACACTACCTATCTACTAGGTATATAAAATAAATAATCTTCCATAAGAGAACTAGATATGTAAGATATTTAAAAGAGTTTTTTAAGTAAATAACATCGCTAGATTTAAATTCCGACTTCTTTATTTTAAAAGTTATGTAGGCTATTGCTATTCACGTGGTGATACCTAATTTTCAAACCTTTCTCACCGTTTTTACCTCTAATTGGGTAAAGGACTTCGCATAATAGTCTTGTAGAAATGTTAAGGAAACCGAAATATTCATTCTAATCATACTTGTCCAACCTTAATTAATTTAGGCATGTCGTCATTGGTTTAGTTGAACAAAGGACGGCAAAATTTATCCCCGCGCGTTTAAATTTATGATGGTCCAGACAGAAATTTAAAAAATGATTAGGTACCTTAGTCCGCTACCTACATATGTACCATCGGGTTCAAAATTGCATGGTCAATTTATCAATGAATTCATTCATAAATTGGCCATGCAATTCTGAACCCGATAGTACCTGCCTCCTTTAGTTAATAATAATAAAAAAAAACAACCTACGGGTTTTTTTTTATACGCTTTCATCATTAACTTGGGAAATGTGTTTAACATTCGCATAGCTGTGGCTATCCATAGGTTGTCCTTGCAAAGTTTTCTCCACATACTTACCGTCCGCCTCAACTTGATTAAACTGCTACAAATTTATGGAGAAAACTTTGCAAGGACAACAAACTATTATGTATAGTTAGTTATATTTATAGTTTATACTTTAGTAGATTTTTAAAAATTTTAAGCTTTTATTTTGTGAAATAAGTATGAACGGACTTCGCACGGGATAAAAAATGGTTATTGTGGGTTATCCCTAAGAGATAGATATATACCATTACGCACTTTTTTGTAGACCTTTTTAAGATGTACAATACTGTATTACATTATTTTGATCTATCTCTTAGGACTCAGCCAGCGTTTGCAATGTAAGCGCAAGAAATGGGTTTATTTACGACATCACATTAGAACATTAGAAACCTCTAAAATCATCAGTGTTTCTCTGCTATATTATGCATGTATTATACATATAAACCTTCCTCTTGAATCACTCTATCTATTAAAGAAAACCGCATCAAAAGCATACATATGGAAAAACAGCGGTAAGCGACTTTGTTTTATATTATGTAGTGATAGTGATGAACACATATGTATAAGTATATTTAATGTTACAGTACCACCACTCTCGTCTAAATTGGCCAAATGAACCTCGAACCAGCCTCTACTTCAAATAAGTAAGTTTTTATGAGATGAGTTTGTAGTCAAACAGAATGTTGAACACTGCTTGTAGTTTACTTGTTAAATTGAAAAAAGGAAATGGCAGGCTCTAATGCCTTTGTCAGACTTCAATTAAAGGCAGAAAATATCGATAATATTAACAAAATTATTAGGAAGAAAATCTAATGTGAACTCTACCAATATGGCAGCCGAATCCCTGTAGTTTAGTTACGTATCTAGTTACTTGACAGTTAGTGTGCAGCACATGAACTTGGTATAAGTGCTGTAGCTTGTCCATTTGGACCAGAGACTAAGAACTTTTTGAGGCTCCAAGTCTGAAAGGCCCTCTGAACGAGACCAAGTTTCCGTAGTAAATAATACCGTAATAATAGTAACGCAATCAATTACTAGATGGCGCTGAGGAGTAGAGAGTACCTACTCTGCCCTACATTATATATAGTCCTCCTCATCGATTTCGATGACGGCGACCCTATGGAGGTTGACTATTGTGAGCCCTAATATGGCTAGCTAGGCCGAACTTGGTCTTAAATACTCTATTGCACATGTGGCAGAGTTGCGTTGTAGGTGTACACGTAAGAGGGCTTAGGTCTCTCTTTACGTAGTTGCCTCTTTACGTCTAAGGTTGTGAGACGGTTATTTTCAAATGTTTTCACGCTGTCATAGATGGTAGAACGCCAAGATGACCTTTTTTCAGCGAGCTCCTCCCAACGCTCAGGGTCGATAGTGCAAGCATGCAGATGCCTTTTGAGCACATCCTTGTAGCATTGGTTGGTCTCGTCCAGATGGCGCTTCAGACTTCGTGCGTCAATCAGTTCTTAGACTGAGGCTGTCTATACATATACATGTATAACCTCTGATTTGGACGAAGAGCAAAAAAAAACGTGAATTTAATATGGGATTTTACGAATATATTCATTAAATACTGTTGTATTTAGTTTTACGAGATTATGATAATGTGCGCATCAGCTATTGAATAATTGGCTAACACTTTCAGTTATTGAATTTAAACATTCGTCAGATATAATAACACTATATAATTTTAAACAAAAAAGCCTCCACCTTTCCAAAAGCAAATGCTCGAGCTGCTGTAAAAATACTCAAATCACTATAGGTGTGCCTATAATAGTTGAAGAGTTCCCTCGATTTCCCCAGGATCCCATCATCAGATCCTGACCTGGTTACAATGAGACCAACTGTGAAGTATACTCGTACTCTTTCAAGCAAAAAAAGAATTTTCTAAATCGGTTGAGCCGTCTTCGAATAATCGGTGAACATACATAAAATAAAAACAAGCAAACACAAAGATTGCGACGAATTGATAACCTCGTCCTTCGAAATCTTGAAGTCGGTTGAAAATACACTTTCAGTTCTTCGTGGTTATTTTAGTGGGCATGCTAAGAGCTTTCAGTGTGCACTTTAGTCTCAGGCGACGCCGCTTGGCACGATTGCTCCTTGGATCATACTAAGCTGATCAAGCTCCCTAACCGCGATATCAAGCAGTGGGTACCCACCAAAAATAGTTACCCCTCAAAATAGATTATAAGAAAATGAGGACGTCAGAAGTTGACCATTCCCCCTCTTTTTTGGGGGTTTAGCCACTCTTGGTCTCGCAGCTAGGGAGTTTAATTAGGCTTGTTTGACCAATCGTGTCAAGCGGCGTCGCCTGAGACAAAAGGGTAGACTGATCCATACATTTCTGAACCTAAGCGTCCTAAGTATTTGTAAAGTTTGGTGTTCACTTTATATTAGAAGAAAGCAAGCAAAAGCCAAAACCTCACAGAAAACCGGCATGCTCTACAATAAAACAGAAAACTTGGGAATAACAAGATAACTTTCATGGAATGTTTATTTTTAAGACTAAGCGTAGCTGTGATTATTGGACAGCATTCAGACGCCCTCTCCATAATACCTCCGCCGCTAGGGCTAGCTTCCAGATGTGAAAGAAAAAAAAATGATAAAAACCGGCCAAGAGCGTGTCGGGCCACGCTCAGTGTAGGGTTCCGTAGTTTTCCGTCCGTCACAGTAAGTGTCCCCACTTAAGAGTTAATAACACCGCCATGTAGGATATGATATGAGAGTTCCACGTACAGCGACATCTATCGGCAAATTAAGTAAACTATTGCGCGCGAGCTTAAAGTATGGGAGATGATTTTTATGGAATAATTCTTTATTGCGTGAACCGATTTTCACCGTTTTTACTTTATTTGAAAGCACGTCATTTCATTGTAATTTTGTAGAAATCACAGGTACAATAAACACCTGCTTATACGGTTAAATTACAAACTTAATTCAGAAATTATTTTGTAATTTTTTTTCAAAAACTATTCATCCTATCAAGTTCAAAATAATTTTCCTAGAAAGTTTTTGTAAAGTTCTACTTTTGAGATTTTTTTCATATTTTTAAAACTTATGGTTCAAAAGTTAGAGGGGGGGGGGCGCATATTTTTTTACTTCTGGAGCGATTATTTCCGAAAATATTTACATTATCGAAAAATGATTTTAGTAAACCCCTATTCATTTTTAAATACCTATCCAACAATATATCACACGTTAGGGTTGAAATGAAAAAAAAAATCACTCCCCACTTTACGTATAGGGGAGGTACCCTAATAAAACATTTTTTTCCACTTTTTATTTTACCACTTTGTCGGCGTGATTGATATACATATTAGTACCAAATTTCAGCTTTCTAGTGCTAACGGTCACTGAGATTATCCGCGGACGGACGGACGGACGGACGGGCAGACATGGCGAAACTATAAGGGTTCCTATTTGACTACGGAACCCTAAAAATGGAGTGCCAAAGAAATGTACCTTACATTCGTTTTCAACAACCTAAACATTCACCCTTTTAAACGATTCTCACACTGTAATCTGAAGAAACAACCACATTATATCTATATTTTTCATGAAGTACTCTGGAGTATTTATATAAGTGCATTATAAGATAAGGTTTGTGACAGACTGTCAATTAATATCCGTGAACATCTTGGTAAAGTGAAACGGCTGTGCTGTGATGTTAAATGGTATTTATAATGGTGTTTGTTACGAACATTATGTGGCCTCCTTCTCCACTGCTCTGCAAGTAGTAGCAACTAGTACCTAGAGAAAGCAAAAAGGACTATCGTTTTTTTACTAAAGCCTGACCAGAAATATATGGTCATACGCCATGTTGCGGAATTTCATTGGAACTAATTTCTTACACTGGCAATAATTTTAATGACAGGATGATTATGCATGTGTGAGTGCATGATAGGCTGTCACTGTCATTGTGGCAGTTTACTTGAATAATAATATAATAAAGTTATGAATATTAAGTAATAATCGACAAAAAAAACCCTAAATTATTGAAATTATCCATAGTCAAGAGCAAAATATTGTAAATAGTGTATATAATAAACTGCTGTAAACAATACGCTCATGAAATAAAACTATTTCGCTGTAAAACATTTTCAAATTAACATTAGAGCTGACAGGTAAACAAATCAAGATGTCACTATACCATAGAGAGAATAGTACGCTCTATGATTATATTGAACTGTTGCCATATAAATAAGAGTAATAGCGCCCTCTTGACAATAATCATATATTTCTGGTCAGGCTTTAACCAGTTGGCGGCAATGTAGACGGAGGTTCTGAAATACAGCTGTATTCTATGGGGTATTGCAAAATATTCACAACATTGTTAATATTTTGCAATAAGAAATAATTGTGCGAATTCCACTGAATAACTATGGAATTCGACGTTTCCGAGACCTCTGTCTTCACTAGCGCCTCTAGCGGAAAATTCATACGCGATAGTCCTCATTTGGTAAACAATTTATTGTACAAAGCAAGGAAAGGTAACGTAGTTACATAACAAGGGATAGCGAAGAGTACAAAGGCGAACTTTAGAGCAAGCTCTTCCAACTAACCGCATACTCGGCAGTGACAATGTACGGGAGCTATATGCAAACTTAGATTAGACGGACTCAATAAAAACACAGACAGAAAATTTTACAATACTTGAAATTAATGGGAAAATTGAGTTAGTTTCTAACTTTAGTCAAGTGTAACCGCATTTAGCAAGTAAATTTAATACTGAAAAAAGTTAGGATCCTAATTAGGATGCTAGTTAGGACACTAAAAAAAGTAAAGTGTAACAGGGCTTTTAGCCTTCGTTTAAAGCCGTAACAGACTACCGCACCGTACGGTGACCATGATGCGGTACGGTAGTCTGTTATGGCTTTTAAATATTAAACGCTACTAATAAATATTGATAGATAATATATTACAACCATTATAACTACTATTGAAATTCGAATATTTTCATATTATTTGTATTTATTATTAGTATACGTTGAAGAGTGGCTGTATGCATTTCTGCCTTAGCTCACATGCACAAGTTAGGCCCCATTTACACATTGATTAGTGTTAAGTGCGAGTTCATACACTTGTTACTAAACACAAGTAGAAAATGTATGGACTCGCACTTAACACTAATCAATGTGTAAATGGGCATTTAAAAAAGGTTGGTGGGTGTATTGCATTTGTCACCACCTTATAGAGCCTAGTGAATATTTTAGCTAAAATAAAAGTAATGGATTGACAACATAAACTTTTTTTACATTTAATAAAATAAATTCCATAAACTCAAACTCAAACTTTATTCAGGCCACAATGACCACACTTCGCCTATGCGGACGAATATTCGTGTTGCGTCTCTTTCTTATTGTATAGAATAAGAAAGAGACACAACACGAATATTTGTCAGAAGTGTGGTTGCGCCAAGATAGTTTTTAAGTAAAAGAGAAAAAAATATCAAACTACACCGGTTCTAACCCTACACCTCTGACCCGAGAAGAAAACCCAGCTAAGTAAGAATTCGTTTCCGCATAATGCTTATGAATGAGTCGAGGACTAATAATACACTAGAGCAGAAACGTATCACTTCTGCACACTTTTTAGAACCAAAAATGACCCACTTTCAGAGCCTGAGATATGAAATAGTTATTTTCCGCACGGGTGCGGAAAAGAAGCACTTTCTATGCATGTGTGGAATCATATGAAATACCACTTTCCGAGCATAAATATGCCTTGTAAAAGGTTTTTTAATTGCCGACTTTTATTTATTAACGTGGCTAGTGGCGTGATTGCTGACTAAACTATAACAACAAATGCATTATTATACGTTTCGTAGAGGTCCTTTTAAACAAGTCTCAAAGATTTACTTAGGTAAGTACAATAACAGAGAAATAAAACAAAATATGGTACCTACTTCGAAGAAGGCTTTCTATAAAACCGATAGACGTTTCGCATGCAAATAGACGTAAAAAGCTATCAGGGAGCCAACAACTAAAGGTGCCAACAGAACTAATCTGTTAAGTGTTCCGTATTTATTAGCACGTATTTTACTGAAGTCTGTGGGAATAGTTGACAGAAAAATGTAAATCTCCTTTAGGTACTTAACTTGGAGGTAAGATAAATGGCGGGTTTAACGTAATCCAGAAAAAGGGCCGAATTCTAATAACACCTAATTCGGGATGATCATCAGACTTCACAACCTACTTAGGAGAATTTTAGTGAAAAATGATTGTAGCATGAAACAAATCGTTAGTTTTCTTTTAAGGCGATTAATTATAAGTATAGGTACCTAAGATCAATGGCAAATGGCAAGTAGTATTATAAGCAAATACGGCTGATAAGGTATTTGATACAGCCAAATACATATGAATAGGTACGAAATGAAATTTTACTGAATTAATTAATGAAGGTCAGGTTACCCCACGGTAAGGGAAACATAGTTTATATTGTCCTGGGATGTGGAAACAGTATAGAAATTATAGAAATTCCATACAAGTGTTCACCTTACTTAGAATTTATATTAATTATAAACATTTTTACTAAGAATGTATGTAATGTTAGGAGTAAGTACTTATAAATTTATGACAGTTGAGTTGTTCTTTAAATGTGCGTGATTGCGAACCGATCAAGGTACCTAAATTGGATGGTTTACCTTATTTACTATTTCTATTGACCTTAGATATACTAAGTATATCGCTTTTTGAGGCATATTTTCCTCATAAGATATGATTTATTTACTATTAAGATATAAATAACATAATTTTCCCGCTTATCCGTCAAAATCTATCATATTTTATTATTTCTATGTATATGTATAGGTAAGCAAAAATGTAGTTTATACGAACTTATAATTTTTACGACCGGGGCCGAAAGTGTATAAAAATGTTGACGGTTCGATACAAAAGTTGCGCCAGCTTTCATGGATCTGTACTAAGTAAAATATTATTAATTCGTAATTCGTAACTACTTATCTAAATAATAGCTAACTATTTTATGTAATAAGTTATTAGGCAGTAAAGTTCTTCAACTGATTTTCAGACTATCGCTAGAACATAATAATAGTAGCATTTTCATTTCTGCCCCGTGCTAGCGGGCGACAAATAGTACATTGTGTAACAAGGGAGCATGGCAAATGAAATATTTACGGCGAAAGGCGTGCGTTGAATCCCGAACGAAGTGATGGAGTCTATTATACAATCCCGTGCGTAGCGAGGGATTCTAAAGTAGACTCCTGAGCATAGGGAGGGATTCAAGTGTTAACGCCTAGGGTGAAAATAGTTTTGCTCCTATGTGACACATACTGCTTTTTAAAAAAAAAACGTTATTGAATCATATTTATTTTAACTTTAGATGTGCTGAGTGTGCTGATTATAATGGATTGATTAATTCAATAAGAAATTTATTTGTAATGCCGGACTGGCTAAAACAAAACTAATGTCCTAGAACAGAAAAGTGCCACTTTGTTCCCTACTAGCAGGGACGAAAAATCCCGTATATGAACAGGTGGTGTGAAAAGTAAATTTATTTGTAATGACGGACTGGCTAAAACAAAACTAATATCCTAGAACAGAAAAGTGTCACTTTTTTCCCTACTAGCAGGGACGAAAAATCTCGTATATGAACAGGTGGTGTTTTTTCCTGGATACCAGTTTTAAACCAGACAATAATAGTGTAATGGTAAAGCGCTAAGACGTCCGGCTTTCAATCCGGAGGTCTCGGGTTCAAACCCCAGCTCGTACCAATGAGTTTTTCGGATTTTACGTAGGTACGAAATATAATTTGATGTTTGCCTGCAGTTTAATTAAAGTCGCTTTTCAGCGAAAGAAATCATCGTGAGGAAACCGGAAGTAGGTACCTAACCCCAATAAGACCTAGTTTCTCCTTTGGGTTGGCAGGGCAGATGGTAGTCACTTTCGTAAAAACTAGTGCGTACGCCAATTCATGGGATCAGCTTGCCAAGTTGTGGTAAAAACGCTAGAAGGATGCTTATGACCAATATATTACTACCATATGATTAATAAGTAGTTTTTGGAGTCCAACCACGCTAACTCTGCATTCTCTGCACCGTCTTTGCTACAGCAGTTTGAAGGGCATATAAATACGTAAAAGTTATGTGAAAATATGACCTTTATGATGGAAATTCCATATTTTGTCATAGAAAACTCAATGCAGAGTTAGTGTGGTCGGATTCTATACAACGTGTTTGCTAGGAACCCACAAGATTTTAAAAGTGTATTCCTGATCGTATTTAGACTGTAATGATAATGATAGACTTTTCTGTACCAACTAAAAACTTTTTTTAAATCGGGACTCAGTGCTAAATGCAAGTTTAATGGCGATGTCGCCACTTAGTCTCAAGTATCGACATCCTGTTGACAGATACATATCAAAATTACAATTAACACTTAGCATTAACTAGTTTTTACGACGAAAAAATATACCAATTCATTTTAAGCGATAGTTTTGTCAATAGTATTTAATTTTATGTACAAAATCATTTAAAAACATGAGATTATTTTTTTGCAAAATTGACCTAATCTCATTTAATGGTTTATCCTTATTTTGGACTCTAAAATAAGTATGTGGCTAAAATCTTTTTCATCTCTCCTGTTCGGAAAGTTTTATTTTCCTGGGTAGATAGCAGGTTGGAAAATTGCTTTTCCATCCCTAGGGTGGAAAGTAATTAGCTGTGTTAATTGTGGATTGAGCCGGTGCCCACCCGGATGTCCTCCTCTCCGACCACCGGCCAAAAATTGAATTAGTCTTTTTCATATTTTACTTAGCATTTTTATAGATTATTCTTTATATACCTGTTTTATAAAATGTAAGTGTATTACTGTACTTTCCTCACAGTCGAAATGAAAAGCAGGGTTTAATTCGGGTGAAATTACCCATTTCACCCTCGAACTATTGGCGCTCTCACTTCGTTCGAGCGCCAGAAATATCTCAGGTGAAATGGGTCACTTTGGTTAACACACCCTTGGTTAACAATCTACTATTGGGTTTCCCGTGAGCACGTGGTATATTGTCTCATTGTATTAGGGGAGGTAAGCCTAAAACGGGTAAGCTTGTTAGTTTGCGTATTACGGCTGTTATTGAGAATGTAAGAGTGCGGTGCGGTGGCGTGATTGTAACCCAATCACAGGCAGTCGGGTCCCCGCTGTGACGCAAGCGCTGGCAAGGTAAGACGAAAAACATTTTTTAAAATGTTATTAATAAAAAAAATAGAAGTAATCAAACTCTGAATACTCAAATATTGTATGTAATATGTTTACTTAAGTTTTGTGTTGTGAATTTGCAAGGAATGTGCTTCTAAATTTCGAGAACTCGTTGTTGGTCTTGCGTTCTGTTTTGGGGTTATGGCGGCTAAAAACAAAAACGTGCTTTTGGGCATAACGGGTAGGGGCAAAACGAGTATGCTCGTGTAGGTGGTTTGGGTAGTGGAGATGGAGTTTTAATTTTTTTTATTTCTTATAATTCTAGATGGCTAAAAAAATGTAAATGAAAACCTCCTAATGCATTATGGGACGAGGAAGTCATGAAACTTGCTATGTAAGAAGCTGGTGAAACCTCGGTGAATAGTGCGGATAAGAAGTACGGTATAAACTTATCCACGTTATTCAATTGGCTTAAATGAGCAAATGTAAGTGATATTATGTTACAAAAAAGTTTTATAACTTTTAAAACATGTTATTTTGTTGATCGATCTCATTATTTACACTTTACCCATTTTGCCCAGACGCATTACCCGATTTAGGCCCCCCATAAGGGCAATACGGGTAATTGGAAGGGTTTTCTATATTGTGTTTTTCTAAGATTATTGAAGAGAATGATTATGTTTGTTTTTATTTTTTAATACTTTATTAGATGAACGTGTCTTGTAATAAAAATGTTTGGTACATTTACGTTTTTAAATATGTTTTAATTCAGATCTCCCTTAGCTTACCCGTTTTAGGCTTACCTCCCCTACATAGCAAAATAATACTTGCCCCAAGTATGCTCTTCAATCCCTCACTGCGTTCTGGATTCTATATTAGAATTTTTCGTTCCTTTTCTTATTTAACATGACCATTACCGTCTTGAAATTTTACTCCCTTGCGATCGTTGCGATAGATACAATCTACTATTTCATGTAGATATTTCAGATCAATATTATCCTTTACCGTAAACTTTGCTAGTAAGACTAAAACTAGGACTTTGAGGGTTTTTTGGAAAGATTAAATATTGGATGTGTTTCGAAAATTCAAATTAAAAAAAAAATCAATAAATATTTATTTAAAAAAAACACGTAAAATATAATCCAAGGGATGGAGCCTCCCTGTAAGCAAAATAAATGCCTGTGTTGGGAGACACCGCTCTTCCTTAGGTAACTTGAGGTAAGTACATTGACATTTGAGGTATCTAGTACATTATTAATATTATTATAAGTATTCTTATGATAATTAAAAGAAATAACAAAACAAACTATATTAAGCTATTAAACTAAACTTAAATAGGTAACTAAGGAACTAAAGTAGTACATAAAAAATAGAGTAATATTTAGTATAGATAATAATACGTTTCCTGAATACAAATAAAGTGCCTTACTGTTCTAATATCACACTATCTTAGAAATATTCTGTTTGTGTGTGTGTGTGTGTGTGTGTGTGTGTGTGTGTGTGTGTGTGTGTTTTATTATAGAGGTGTGAGGATCTATTCTGGTATTGTGAGCTAGCAAATTTGGTTCTAAAATACCGACTCATTTTTATTGGCATGCCTAAATTCCTTGTTGGTTTGAAGTAGCTGACATCGGTCCAAAGCAGACGCGACGATGAATATTCTGATCAAATATTAGTGATATAATATTACATGCAACATATTTTGGTATAGTTAAGTACATGCACTTTCACCGCTTTAAGCATAAGAGTCTTATGATAAGACCATAAAGCTCTATAAATGGAGTACGCTTCGCCTCATCTTTCCAAACAAAAAAGTCTGCCAAAATCTGAGGGGGGCAAGGTAGCACGCATGTGATGTTTTCTAGTCAAAGGTACATCATTGTCGGTTGTTAATACAGTTTATTTCTAAATGAATTTTTATGGCAACAACGCTTTATTGACAACCGACAAAGATGTACCTTTGACTTGAAAACACCAAACATATTTGACATATTCTTTTTATACTTCATAACACTAAATGGAGCAATAGATAGTCGACTGTACATACTTTAACATATGGTTCATTATTGGATGCAGTCTTTGCAAATGTCAAACAAAATAGCCAAGGGTCATTTTTGATTGTATTTTCATGATTACTCAAAGGTATTTTCAAACAAAATATAGAAGACAGCAATCCGTAAGCGCGTTAAATATGGAGAAATGTCAAACGTCAAATAGTTACTGTCCGTCAGAAAGAAAACGATTGTCTTTGAATCGATTCTGTAAACAAAGCTTGATTTTCTATTTAGGTTAAATGTTTTATTACGAAAGTAATGATAAATAAAGTAAAACTTTACTTACATCTGAAATGGTATTTCATCTTTTTGTAAACTAGACGAAATATAACATTTTTTACATCCAAAAACAGCGCATAAGGGCTTTTTCACGGAGCTTGTTATCCATCGACAGCGATGACGAAAGTGCATGACATCGATTATTGAAATAGTTTTTATAGATGTACTAGATTTTCCTGCCAATACTTTTGACAGAGAGGAAATGATACCTAAGGCCCCTCCTGGTTTAGAACTCTCTGGATAAGACCCACGTCACTCCGAACAGGTAATTAAATGAGAGGTAGGAACCTAATTGGTGTGCGGAAACTTGTAAGTTTGACGTAGATAATACATACTCGAACTCGTACGTATATGGATGGAGGTAGTTCTGGCACGCGTTCTACATTGTTAGGGTGTTATTGAGTTTACAATAACACCACTCGCTATGGCACATTGTTGAAATACTTACCTTGCCCGTTATCCTATATACTCTAAGCGCAGTGTAGGGTGACAACTAACTTTATAGAACTAGACCATAATTATAATATACAATTATCATGACCGCTACCCGCCTACCGCGGGTTATTCCTTTCTGATCCCCAATATTCGATCCCAGGATCCATTTTATTTTTAAACATTTTTTATTTCGGTCTGATCCTCTCAGAATAAAATACTATACAGGGTGAAAATGGAATCGTGATCCTAAACTACTTTTTCTAACTATGTAACTGATCACGATTATCATGCTAGTATTTCTTCAAAACAGAATGAAGTTTAATTTTTAGTTTTTCAAGTAAAATTAATCTTAAATTAAGTACATCACATCATGGAGTACCCTATTAGTTTTGACATACGCTGTATGGAAAACGAATTGAGTAGGGTGACCAGATGGTATGCCAAAATTTATTTTTCTACTTATCATCTGAAATACAATCATTAATTTTGGTGACAAATAAATTTTGATTTAGATCATTAAGTTCATTTTTCAATTCCATATCACGCCTTGATCGCTTGCTACACGACTCTGATTTCATTCTGTATATACATATATTACAATGTGAAAAAATATCATGTGCCCATTCGCCTTAATTTTTTTAAATAGCTTATTTTAGATATATCAATAGTCTTAGTTTATGTAACTGTTACGTTTTAAGGCCTAATTACGTACAGTTGCATACACTGCTTTATCTACACTCATATTATTTATCCTAAATGCCGTATTCCGAAACCATAGAATGGCCGCCATTGCACCGCCATGGCCAACTCGATTGTGCCGGCGGTCGGGGAGGCGCGTGTCGGCGGCCGCGCGGGTGCGTGCAGGTGTAAATTATGTTATCAAAACTCATAACACATCAATACTTGAGCATGTAAAGTTAAAATTACGTTACTGCCACAGATAAAAAGCTTATCATAGTAAAATCGGTTGTGGTAATGCTAGCCATTACCTACCGTTTTCGAACACGTTTTAGAGAACTTACAATGTGAGTGTAGATAATAGTAGTTTATGTAACTGTTACGTAATAAGGCCTAATTACGTACAGTTGCATACACTGCTTTATCTACACTCATATTATTTATCCTAAATGCCGTATTCCGAAACCATAGAATGGCCGCCATTGCACCGCCATGGCCAACTCGATTGTGCCGGCGGTCGGGGAGGCGCGTGTCGGGCTGTCGGCGGTAGCGCGGGAGGGTGCAGGTGTACATTATGTTATCAAAACTCATAACACACCAATAGTTGAGCATGTAAAGTTAAAATTACGTTACTGCCACACATAAAAAGCTTATCATAGTAACATCGGTTGTGGTAATGATAGCCATTGCCTACCGTTTTTGAACACGTTTTAGAAGACTTACAATGTGAGTGTAGATAAACATTATTTCATTACTAAATGGAAACAAAACGAACACAAACCGGTATTGTAAAATTAAAAAAAATACATTCGCTATTTCATTCCAGTACCTAATCGTTGCTGTGCAGTCAATGATACAGATAAAATTTGTCCAAGAGAGATAAGGTGGTATGTCATACAGTCACCATGATATATATCGGAGCGGGCAAGGGACTAAAAATATCTCCACTGTATCGCATTGATAATAGAGGCGTTGTTCAGATATTTTTGACCACCTCGGCCGCTCCAATATATCTGATGGCGAGTGTATATGATATGATATCCATTAATTATAATATTTAGAAGAACCATTTACTTTCATGAAGTAAATCAAAACGTATCTATTATTCAGTGTTGGGGGGCGATTTTTGAGATTCGAGCGCTCGAATTCAAGGAAATTAAAGTCGAAAATAATCGTATACCAACGTTTGTCGCCATTATTTTACCATGAAATAAATGGTTTAATTAATCATGATTTTACTTTCCTATCGCTGTTATTTTTAAACTACCATTTCATGGTTTTAGACAGAGTTTTAAATGTCAGATTCGAGCGCTCGAATCTCAAAAATCGCCCTCTGGTCGACGGATGTGCGACGGCACAATGTGTTGAGAGGGCACGACAGAACATGGGTTTGAAGTGGACTAATAGGGCGCTCGAGCGCCAGCCATAAGAATTGTAAATGAAAAGGAAATTTCCCGAGATTAATCACATGGTAATGATTGGATAATCGCAACATAAAGAAATATCGATTCTAGAGGGGAGCTTTATATTGATGAGCTGGATGGCGGCCGTCAATAAAAATATTAATTGCTGTCTTGTTTGCCTCGTAAAGGTTTCAAGGGGACATGAAATATTTAGGGCGTAGTTAAGATGACATTTTATATTTCTTGCTTAATGATCTTTTACTTTTAACTTTATAAAACGGTAAAAAAGTAAAAAAATGGTTTATAATTTTTCAGGCTTCTAAAATATGAATCGGCAGCTTTTAGAAGGTATATATTAATAATATAAACTGGCTGCGTATTAATATCTCAGCGAAATTTGAATAAGCCTCAAAAAATTGGCATCATATTATTAAAAAACAGCAGCAATATCTAGCTGACCAATAAATAAACAGGGAACTTGAAATAACTGAAGAACAAATCAAATTATTTTTAACAAATATTGAACTCCTACGAGTTAGGATTGGAGGTACGGACTCATAATGTTCTACCTTAGATGATTGGCTAAAAATGCGCCTGAGCATTTACAAAGATTGCATATACACGGAAAAATTCCACCGGTGCAGCTGTGACCCGGGTGGCCGAGTGGTAAAGGCTTCTGCCGCGAATGCAGAAGACGCTGGTTCGATCCCAGCCTTGGGCACCGGAGGCCTGGGTCACTTTTTCCTTTGTATATGACATCTACATAAGTTTATGTTTTAGGGAACTTGAAATATAGGGTTTTCCAATAAGGGCGGGTCGATTTTAAAATGTAATAAAACGGGCTATGTGTAAGATATTAATTACATTTTAGTTTTATTTGAAAGGTCCATACGTGTCATTTTTTGTGAAATATGACATCGTTCAAATGTCCGCCTCGGCTTCTTCGGGTAGCCCATATTCTAAAAGTTAGATTTTCAATAACTCTACTTCACAGATCAGGCTGAATTATAGCGATGGCTTGGATTATATTGATTTTAAGGAGATCGGTGTATTTGACCATGCTTGACCTTTTTTGTGAGATTTCCTGAAAACGCAGGTCTACTCAAACGAGCCGCAATCGACATATGCCCTTAAAATCAATATAACCCAAGCCATCGCTGAAATTCAGCCTGATCTGTGCCGCAGAGTTATTGAAAATTTGACTTTTAAGATATGGGCTACCAGAAGAAGCTGAGGCGAAAACGTTGTCATATTTCACAAAAAAGGCACGTAATTCCCTTTCAAATAAAGCAATTAATTAATATCTTACACATAGCCTGTTTTATTGCATTTTAAAATCGACCCGCCCTTATTGAAAAAAACCTATAATAGGTTGGCACCCAAAATATTAATTTGGCATCTATGATCCAAAGCAGTCAAAGCAGTAATGTCAAAAATAAGGGTCATATTTTGCTAACTGTTTGTATGCTCCAACATTGCATTGCATTACATAAGCCGAATTCTGTGAATGAATGAATGAAAGATTTATTCATGACAATTACAAAAACCATAATAACAACATAATAACATAACTGTGAGGTAGGGTTGCCTACGGATGTGTTCTATGAGTTTTGGTACTAGATATCGGACAGTACGTGACTACTTATATTCATATTCATATTCATTTATTTCGTCAATGCACAGATACAATACACGTCAAAAGAAAAAATAAAACTAAAATTAATACTAAATTAATACTAGTGAGCTATTATATAATACTAATTCGCAATTTATAACAAAAGTCAAACGATGTCAATTCTCATTACAATAGAGCTACACAATTATAATTAAGTTAATTTTATGTCACATAATTCTCTAAGGTCAAAGAAAGCATTTCCAATTAGCCATTTTTTTAATTCCTTAAAAAATGAGTTATTATTTTCTAGGGTTTGTATATACTTTGGGATGGCATTTTACAATTTTGGTCCGATTACATAAGTTATTTTGGTAGACTTGGTTAGTCTGCAACTAGTCGTTGCTAGTATTCCTCGTTTCCTATCTCTTAGGTTTCGTAGGTTGCCCGGTCTTAAGGGAAAATCAGTCATGTTGGTCCTAACAAACTTTATTATATTAAATATAAATTGAGACGGGATCGTCATAATGCGTAAGGATACGAAGACCTGTCGAACTGCTGGTGAATCGGGAGGAACACATGCTATTATCCGGACTGCTCGTCGTTGCAGTACGAACGAACGCACGGCGCCAGTCGGCGGCAAGTCCCCAGAACTCTAGGCTATAGTTTAAAGTTGAGTGAAATAGTGCAAAATAACAGTTTCGTACCTGTGCCTGCGGGAGTATGAAAGATAGTCGTTTTAGGCCGAAACAGACCCCTGCCAACTTTTTGCAGACGTTATCAATTATAGGTACTACTTACCTACCAATATTCATAGACTCCAGTAACGTAATACCCCCACGTAATATTTTAAAAGTACCTTATATTAAAATTAATACCTGATTGTTTTCTATTTCAAAAAGGCTTCTTAAAATGCTTACCAGTTACAAATTCAGTTGTCAATATAACGCTAACGTCAAAAATATTTGCTTATAAAGAAACGCAACTACAAATCATTTATTTCAAAGGCTACAAATTCTAATTCCACACTTAATTATGAATAATACTTATAATAAATCTTAAAACTAAAGTAACTATAAATAAAACTAATCCAAATTTGGCCCTCTCGGCAAGGTGCCCATCATGCAGGCGGCATTCCTGCGCTGAATTGCGATAGCAAGTCTTTGCGCAAGAAAGCCGCCAGCACGAAGGTCACCTGTAGCCTCTCTGAGGCGCTTGCTGAGCGCCTTGTGGAGCCCTCGCGCTCCCCTCCCCCACGGACCAAGTGTCTCGTCTTGCACACCATATTTAAACTTTACATGTAATTTCGTTTATTCGTTAGATTTTTCTAGTCATGTTTTATTAATTTAAAAATAGTATTAATTTGACCTCCCCGGAAATATATTAAGAATATCATACTAGTAAAACGTTGCCATAAATAAAGTGAGAAAACATGTAAGAAAGACACTTGAACTTATTGGGGCAATAGGTACTTGTAAAGTAACTTTTTTTAAAAGAAATGTTTTAATAATGAGCTCTAGATAGTCCGTACCAACACAGGACAGTTAAAATCAATTTACGTATGAGTGTAGACCAGATGGGCCGCCATGGCCTCTCCTGTACAAGAAGCGCTGGCCGCTTATACCGCCATGGCACTATCAATGATTTGGTCCGTCGCGCGCTTGCGACTGTGTCTGTGCCTGCAATTTTGGAGCCTGTGGGCATGGCAAGCGTCCCGACGGAGCCACATTAGTGCCGCGGAGGTTGGGTAGGGCTCTGGTGTGGGATACGACGTGCGTCGACAACTTTGCGCAGTCCCACATCCAGGCGACCCGCACACAGGCCGGCGCTGCGGCTGACCATGCCCAGGTTCTCAAGCGCTGCAAATACTCTTCCTTACTTAAGGACTATGAGTTTGCGGTGCTTGCTTTAGAGACACTGGGCCCCTGGTCGGCCGACATGAAATGCTTCATGAGGGCCCTGTCGGCCCGGCTGGTCGAAAGTACAGGGGACCGTAGAGCTGGCGCTTACCTCTCCCAGCGTATAGCCTTAGCTGTAACGGTAGACGTGTAGAGGTAACGCGGCCAGCGTTATGGGGACCATGCTGCAGGCGGACCTTTTGGACGGGGTATTCTTTTTATAGTTGGGTTTTTATAGGTAGGTTTATTTTTATATTTTTAATTAGTTTGTTAGTATAAGTAGTTTAAATTTTTAGAAGTCTGACTTTAGTTTTTTAGTTATGTAATAAAATAAAGTTATTACTAATATTAAATGTAATGATTAAGTTCTCGCTGGTAATGACAAATATTTACGTAAGTACCTTCGTACCTTTGCACCATGTATCGCTTTGTGTAAATTTGCATAGCGCACTTGTTACTAGGCCGCTGATCAGTAAAACTAGATCATCAGCGTATAAATTAAAACTAATTTAAAAACGGACAAACTATTAGGTACTAATTAAGTTTAAAATAAATTGGGCCCCCGTGGTATGGGGCCGGCTGAAGATGCTGGCAGCCCAAGTAACACAGGAAGCATTATAACATATGAGTAGTTAACTTATTTAGAACTTATGGACCGTATAAACTCTTATATATGTTCATCGAGCAACTTAACGCATTATATGATGCTTTGAGCTGTATAACGGTTGTATGATGGCATATCTAAATGCTTTTGTAAAGCCTTTAGCTTTAGTGCAGCAAACCACAACGCAACTGTACAGCTTTCAGCGGTTTATAAGCACTTAGGTGCTTTAGGTTCTACAATAGCATTATATAATGCTTTAAGCTGTATAACTGTTGTATAATGGCATTTGTAAATGCTTTTTTAAAACCTTTAGTTTTAGTGCAGCGAACCAAAATGCAAGTGTACAGCTGAACGCTGTATTGCGTTTTGGTTTGCTACACTAATGCTTCGGTGTGGTTTAGTGCCTTAGGTTCTATAATAGCATAAATAAATGCTTAATGCAATTTATGAGCATGAATATTAGCCATTATAATGCCAAGTGAATCCGGTATACAGCTTTCAGCTGTTTTTAGTGCTTTAGATTCTACAAGAGCATTATATGATGCTTTACGCTGTATTACGGTTGTATAATGGCATATGTAAATGCTTTTGTTTAGCCATTAGTTTTAGCGCAGCGAATCAAAATGCAACTGTACAGCTGAATGTTGTACAGTTGCGTTTTGGTTAGCTACACTAATGCATCGGTGTAGTTTAGTGCCTTAGGTTCTACAATAGCATAAATAAATGCTTAATGCTGGTTAAGAGCATGAATATTAGCAATTATAATGCCACGTAAATTCGTTATACAGCTTTCAGCTATTTTTAATGCCTTAGGGTGTACAATAGCATTTATAAGTAGGTAATACATTCCTAATGCTGTATAATAGCAATAATATAAACCATTATAAAGCCAAGTAATTCACTATAAGGGGCTGCTCATAAATTACGTCGTTTAAAATGGGGGGGGGGGGGTTGGACAACGGATGATGGTAGCATGACGTAGGAGGGGGGGTGGTCATTCGAAGATCACATCATCTCTCGCATCTTTAAAAAGTGCTTCAATGTGTAAAAAAAGGATTGAAATTCGTGTTTCTAATTGACTTTCTATAAACTTTTAATGCTATAAATTATTATCTACTAAATAATAATAGTAATAGTTTTTTATTTTACAATTAAGCTAAAACGCATTTTTTTAAATGACGTCACTTTATTTGGCAGGGGGACGGTTGGATGATTTTAGGAGGAGGGGGGGGTAAAAAATCATCAAAAATTGATGACGTAATTTATGAACAGCCCCTATATATCTTTTAGCTGTTTTAGTGCCTTAGGGTCTACAATAGCAATTTTAAGTAGTATATAATGCTTAATGTTGTTTAATAGCATAATTATTCACGTGTAATGCTGTAGGCATTAATAAGCTATTTTTAAGGGTCACTGAGCTGCTATTGGACTAAGAGCTAGCCACGTCAGATATGACACAATAATGAGAGCAACAGTATAATGCTTTTGTATTGCGATTGGCAACTTAATCGAGCGTACTAATGCTTCTTTATTGCGATTAGCAACTTGTTTGGCCGTATTAATGCTTCTTTAATGCGGTTGGCAACTTAATAGAGTGTACTAATGCTTCTTTCATGCGATTGGCACTTTCCATGACAACGATAATGCTAATAGCGCAGACATAATGCGCCTGTAATGCTATTAAATGACCTGTATAGGATCTCAAGCTGGGTAATTTGTGCCCATTTAAGACCTATATCAGCACTATAAACGTTTATAATGCTACTATAAAACGAACTCAAAATGCTAAAAGCTATACTGCTTTGATGTGTTACTTGGGAGGTGTACTGCAATAACCTACTTATGCGCTGAGCGAAGAAGCTACCAGCTCTTTGAGCTCTTTAAAAAGTAAAGTCCGTACTTTACTACTACTACCGTACCGTAGGTACCGTTACCTAAATATCGATGATTAGGGTAAAGTCAGTAAATGGTAGCTGCTTACCATCAGGCGGGCCATATGCTTGTTTGCCACCGTCGTGGAATAAAATAAAAATAAATAAATGTTGTCGAATATACAAAACCTTATAGGCAAAAGATTACCTACAATTACATATCAGCCTAACCCGCCCTACCCTTCCTATTCGTAGCATACCTACGCATTATATATGTCAATATTTTGTTATAAGTACTACCGGCAAATAAATACTTCTTGAAGTCTTCAAATAGTTATTTACAGTACCATTTAGATATCTAAGTTACATTGCCTTAAACATGAACTTTATTTATTATCAAGCAATTTATTATTATGTAAGAAATTAAAAAAAACCGGCCAAGAACGTGTCGGGCCACGCTCAGTGTAGGGTTCCGTAGTTTTCCGTCCGTCACAGTTAAGTGTCCCCACTTAAGAGTTAAAATAACCTCCAAGTTCCACGTACAGCGACATATATCGGCAAATTAAGTACACTATTGCGCGCGAGCTTAAAGTAATGGAAGGTGATTTTTATGGGATAATTCTTTATTGCGTGAACCGATTTTCACCGTTTTTACTTTATTTGAAAGCACGTCATTTTACTGTGAATTTGTAGAAAGTACAGGTACAATAAACATCTGCTTATACGGTTAAATTACAAACTTAGTTCAGAAATTATTTTGTAATTTTTTTTCAAAAACGATTCAATCTATCAAGTTCAAAATAATTTTCCTAGAAAGATTTTATAAAGTTCTACTTTTGAGATTTTTTTCATATTTTTAAAAATTATGGTTCAAAAGTTAGAGGGGTGGGGGGGACACATTTTTTTTAACTTCTGGAGCGATTATTTCCGAAAATATTTACATGATCAAGCAATGATTTTAGTAAACCCCTATTCATTTTTAAATACCTACCTATCCAACAATATATCACACGTTAGGATTGAAATGAAAAGATAAATCACTCCCCACTTTACGTATAGGGGAGGTACCCTAATAAAACATTTTTTTCCACTTTTTATTTTACCACTTTGTCGGCGTGATTGATATACATATTAGTACCAAATTTCAGCTTACTAGTGCTAACGGTCACTGAGATTATCCGCGGACGGACGGACGGACGGGCAGACATGGCGAAACTATAAGGGTTCCTAGTTTTACACTCTTTTTATGTATTTATATCCTAATATAATTTCAGCAGTTTAAGCCAGTCATATCTTAGAACCTACCTCCATATTAAACTAATTGACAGTCTTAATTAAATTATCATGAATTTGGTTTGCAAATTAATCATAATTATTCGATTAAGTAGATGCAGAATGTCAGTCTGTAATTGATTATATTATCCCCTTATTGATCAACTTCTAAAATATGACCATTTCAACCAATGATATTCATTATGGATGGGTTATACTCTAACAAAATGAGCACAAAAAATACTTCCAGAGTTATGCCATAACCTAACAACGATTCCCTTATGTTTATCTATTTTGACAATCATTACATCTTTGTCACTCTCATTGTTAGAAAATTACAGTTTGTCTCTTTCCCACGCGGGTGACGGGAGCTCATTGACACGTCCGCATCTCTCTCTTGCCGGAGCGTGACTAGCGACAGTTGTTTGAATTCACTCATATTAAGAGCTTCACTTTTGGAGCGTGCATAACCCATCTGTCAATATTATATATCATAGATTCCAACACGATAAAGCCATAACAGGATGAATACCTAATTATAAAGAATTTTACCATCATACAAACAACCATAAATTAATATATTATTTTACATTTCATTCGAAAATACCGTTGTAACTTGACCATCTGCGCCTTTTATAGTTACGTACCAAACTTGGTTCACGTAAATTGAGATGAGAGTAACGGTAACTCTTATGGAATCACTTCGTCTTATGTTTCAAAAAATCAAATGTCATACTTAACTACTTCGGACCCGGGTATGTAAACTACGTCCGGACACAGGTATGTCCTTAAACTACGTCCAGAAGAGAGATATGGGTACTGCGAATGTCATAGCGCTCAAATCTGGAGCAAAGCCCGACTGGGGATGTACTTCCACCTTACAGAAAACCACAGCGAAATAGCACTATTTAGACCCTACTCATAGTGTTGTGATCCTGCTGGCGAGTAAGGTTGCCAAAGAGCTCAAAGAGGACCCAGTGTGTTGACGATGAG
Source organism: Pammene aurita (assembly GCA_947086415.1). NCBI lineage: Eukaryota > Metazoa > Arthropoda > Insecta > Lepidoptera > Tortricidae > Pammene > Pammene aurita. Next base: position 21,120,838 of record OX352289.1, read on the forward strand.
GGACCCTCTTGTTCCTTTAGCCGTCAACACAGTGAGTCCTCCTTTTTGTAAAGGGTCGGCAACGCGCATGGTACACATCTGGAATTGCAGGCGTCCATAGGCTATGGTAGCTGCTTACCATCAGGCGGGCCGTATGCTTTGTTTGCCCCCGTCGTGGTATAAAAAAAACTTAACTACTTATAGAGTGTGTGCGGAATGAGAAGTCCTATAGAATATATGAGCTCTTTGTCCACATCACTTGTCTTTCCGCATAAACTTTACGTCTACAGTTACACCTGGCTAAAGCACTGCAATTATGGACGAGTTTAGTAAAATGGCCCACTTAGTCGAATCTAGTTTCCGAGTTACGGGCAGTTAAGTCAAATCTGGCAAAACATATCGAACGTAGGTTTTTAACAGAAAAGATTAAGACAGGTTCTAATGAATCCATGATTTTGAGCCCAACACTGAAATGACCAATTTAAGCGCATCTCTAGAGCCTCAAAGTTTAGTGCCTAACGTACCAGGTAGGTTTTTTCTGACACCGACACATTGTTTACGAGTACTCGTACATGATACGGCCACGTCTGAAAATATGGATTCATTTAATGTGACAAAAACATGTATCCAAGACTTTACGCCTTGGGGATAGAATCGTGACTACATATCACTGGCCCAATAATTAGCGGCCATGCCTGGACAACCGTCCATGTAACGGAGTGGTTACATGCGTTTTGAGACTAGTTCTTCATTAGCTGCACAATTGTTTATAAATCACCGCACAATAAGCTATCAATAGTACACACTAAACTACTATAATTTTTAACAAAAAAAGAACCTACAATATAATTTTTAACAAGAAAAGAAGTACATCTGTTTGCAAATAATTTTAAACAAAAAAGAACCGACTCACTTAGCATCCACCTTTCCAAAAGCAAATGCTCGAGCTGCTGTAAAAATTATTCAAATCACTATAGGTGTGCCTATAATAGGAGAAACCAAGGGAGCTCTTCTCCCTTGATTTCTCCAGGATCCCATCATCAGATCCTGACCTGGTTACAATGGGACCAACTGTGAAGTGTGTTTCAAACAAAATAATAATTTTCCAAATCGGGCCAGCTGTCTTCGAATAATCGGTGAACATACATAAAAAAAAATAGCAAAAACAAAGATCCCGAAGAATTGATAACCTCCTCCTTAGAAATCCTGAAGTCGATTGAAAATGAGCAAAAAACGAAAAAAATACTATTCCCTAGACGTCCACGATATCCTGATGGTTGGGCCACCAATATTTTTCATTTCATATACAAAGGACAAAGTTTCCTAGGCCTCCGGTCATTTGCATCCATATTTTCGGACGTGGGAATTTGTTAACGAAGATAAGTACTTAAATACTTACTTACTTTAGTAATTTTGATAAATAATTTATATTTGCGGTTACTTATCAAACATTAGAGTTAGCTATGTAAGCGTCGACAAAATCAAATCAAATATAACAGTTTGAAACACAATTTCTGTTTAAGTCTTCAAAATTATTAAGCTGAAATATCGTACTTACGCATCAAGATGAGAGCAATTTGGATACAAAATAAAATTCTCGCTAAAGTGCTCGCGCGTCAGCAGTTCAATTACATTGAAGCTTTTTAATATACAGGAAAATATTATGTTTGCAGCGTTTGCATGAGGAGGTTTATTGTTATTTGACATTAAGAAAACGACAATGAGAAATGGTTTAGATAAATGCGTCGTCCAAGACTTGCAATTGAGAAAATTTGGTATGTACTTATTTCAAAAATCATTTTATACAGGGTGAAACTTAAGTCGTGAACAGTAATATGTTTTTCTTACTCCATAAACAACAAGCAATTTAATGCCCCAACTCTTACTAAAAACAGACAAGATTTTTTTTTTTTTTCATATTTTTTGTCGTTTATTTTACTTTTAGCAGTGGATTTAGGATATTACAACGGCTTATTAAGATATTTAAATTAGTAAATTGAATTGATTCTTTGAATCGGAACTGACATTGACATCAAATTTGTCATTTGTCCTAGTTAGAAATGAAATTTACTTAATTTTTCATCTGAAATATCTTATAATGCTGTTTTAATTCCACATGATCACATTTAAAAGTAAAATAAACGACAAAAAATATGAAAAAAAAATCTTGTCTGTTTTTAGTAAGAGTTGGGGCATTAAATTGCTTGTTGTTTATGGAGTTAGAAAAACATATCACTGTTCACGAGTTAAGTTTCACCCTGTATTTCATAAACATTATTCTTTTATGACGTTTTAATAACAAATAACCTTAGGCATATTTAATAAAAGTAAACTATTTGTGCATTATTTAGAGTGATGTAAAGGGTCTATTTAAACCATTCCTTCGCAGCCAAACCAGCTTCGCAGTACAATTAACCACATGCATATATTTTTTTGGATAGTCTAACAAACCTACTATCTATTAGAACCTAGAAAAGTCCAATATGTTAAAATTTGTCAGGCGTCTACACCGCAAGTTGAAAAACCCTTACAAGAAGTGCGTGGTCGGTGACTGTATGCTGTTTGGAAGAAATAGGTAACGGAACCCTTATAGGATCAGTTTGTTGCCCGTCCGTCTGTCTGTCTAAACTCTATTTTTCTCCGGAACGCGTGAAGGTATCAAATTCTTATATCTGCGGTCCTTTTAAGCTGAGCCTCTAAGTCAACACAATCCAAAGATACGACCATCTGTCTCTTATTTTCTAACACTTCGCAGGCGAATCAGATCCTACAAAACAGCTTACGAACTTGATTTGTTTTTCATCAATCAGCATGTAAACAATTTTTTTTGGGATTACAAACTTATTTGCAGTTGGTAAACTAATCGCGACCTAAGTCGATGTATAGAGACAACAGTTATTCAACTAAAAAGTCAAAGTTTGTCCATCAATCCAATTTTTCTTTACGTTACAGCAATTTTCGGTGATTGTTAAAATTGTGCAATATACGGAACCCTCAGAGTGCGTGTGGGACTCGCACTTGACCGCTTTTTTTCTTGTTCGATCACAAGTGATATATGTAGTAAGTAGCTAATGCATAAAAAAAAACAGCCAAGTGCGTGTCGAACCACGCATAATGGAGGGTTCCGTACGTACCTACTATAGAAAAAACTAACATCAAAAGCTCGTACGAGTATCTGCCTATGAAAGAAGTTTTTGTGGGGATCAATGTTACTCTGCGTCCGTAGGAAACACCTTAGCTTAGACAACCCTACACGTGATCCCTGGGTGGTGCTAAAAGAGTAACAAACTTGGCAGCTGCACCATCCCATCTGGGCCTCGCAGCGCTCACTGGATTTTCTTCATCATCTGCTTTCCCACTACTACTACCCAAGATAAGAAATGCCTATCTATATCCAGTGACATGTAGCCATACGATAAATAAATAAAGAAGTTTTTTGAAGGTAACTCGAAAAGGCGTTAACAAGTTTCGTTGACAGAATACACAATGATTGTCAATGATGTAGCTCTCAACTTTTTTTATATTTTTGGATCACCAGTTCAAAAGTTCAATTCTTTTTTTAAAACCTATCGATTGACGTGCAACATGTTGATAATTGGTAAAAAAATGTTGACAATTAGTTACATGTAGGAGTCCCCCCCCATATTTTTTATTTCAGCTATTTTACTACAAAACTAAGTGGCGGCAGACAAAAAACCGTATGTTAAAATTTTATAAAAAAAATACATTTATTCACGAAACAACCCTTAGTTTTCAAACTTATTCTTCTACCAAACTGCAGGACAGTTTGTTGGGGGGAGGGGGGGGGAAGATAGGTCTTATAGTTTCCGAGTAAAATAGCTGTAACATTCGGACGGACGGACGGACATGATGAAACTATGAGGGTTTTGTTTTCAACATTTTGGCTACGGAAACCTAATGCTGAAGAAATTAATGCGGAAAGCAATTACACGTGTTATGAAATATTTTTTACGTATATTCTCTCAATTAGGCATATTTATGTAGGTATATAGTTAAATTTATTCCGCACTACCTTTAGATCTAGGTAACAACTATCGTTCTACCACCCTTGAACTAAAAAACTAGATAAATCATGAAGAGGTTTATTTAACATCTCAGCTATTCAACTTTTAAATCTCGTTGGCGCGTTGTATAAATCACCTTAATCGCTACACTTCCCAATGCCCGCGTAATCCGACACGTTGTACGAGAGCGAAAAGGACCAAACTTTAATCCTCGTTGAAATATTTAAAAACTCTAAGTATGAGACCGGTTTAAAAAGAAAAATGAGCCCAGAAAGAAGTGTCCTCGGAAGTAATTTGAAATATTATGATACGGTTATGTTTAAGAATAAAATTAAGGTAGTCTTGTAATTTTATTTATCTACAATCATACTGTAAGTACTCTAAAATGCGTTCAAAAACCGTAGACAATGACAAGCATTACAACAAACGATTTAACTATGATAAGTTTCTTATCTGCGGCAGTAACGTAATTTTAACTTTGCATGCTCAAATATTGTTAAGCAATGACTTTCAAATTTGGAACATCGAATTTGATAACATAATGTTACCACCATGGCCAACTCGATTGGTCCCGCGCGAGCCCCGACACAATCGAGTTGGCCACGCCGACACAATCGAGATGGCCGCGGCGGTGCAATGGCGGCCATTCTATGATTTCCGAATACGGCATTTATAATAAATAATATGAGTGTAGATAAAGCAGTGTATGCAACTGTACGTAATTAGGCCTTAAAACACTCGTGTGATCTAATTATGAAATTCGCCTGCGGCTCATTTCATAAAACCACACTCATGCTTTAAGGACCCTTATTACGTAACAGTTACATAAACTACTATTTCAAATATAAAACAATATCATGATATTGTGACGCCTGGCCGAGCAGGTCGTGTAGTAAGTGTGCCGAAGAAGTAGGAGGTTCCGGGTTCGAATTATGGTCGGGCATTTATTTATTTGTATGTTTATCGTGGATATGATGGACGTTTTCTATGTATTTACGTATATACACATGAATAGCTATGTATAATACAAGCCTCATCGAGCTTACCGTAAGACTAGGTCAAATTGTAATATGTAAGATCTTAATATAAAAAAAAATATATATTTATTGTATCAATAAAAATGAAAGTCATACGATTTTAAAGTGATAATTGTTAGGTATATCAGGTTAGAGGTAGTAAGTCTTGTCTATATAAGTCAACACAAATTGAATTACGGTGTGTGGACTGTGAACGGGGATATCACTGAAACCAAATTTAACTTGGATTTTCATAATTTCATGTGATCAAATTGTTTTCTTTCCACATATTCTTCGGCATAGAGTAATGTAATGATGGTCTTTCTTAGCGCTATGTGACTTATTGGCTTAATCCAGGCTGTGTGCAGATGGAAAAAAACAGGCAAGTGCGTGTCGAACCACATATACTCGTAATAGAGGGTCCCGTACCTACTATAAAATTAATATCAAAAGTTCATATCTGCCCATGATAGTAGATTGTTTGACAAGGGTCTAAAGTAGGCAAATTACTACGAGGTGGTTATTTTCCCGAACAAAGTGAGGGAAAATTGTTCGAGTGGTAATATGGCTTTTAGACCAGAGTAATGCATACTATTTTTCACTTCGATTGCGAGAAAATAACATAAAAATACTTATTATTTACGCACAATAACTTAACTAAGGTGAAATTATGGTTTAACGGTCTTAATTGGTCTTTTAATTATTTTAACTTCTTTGACATAGATACATAATATAAACACCGCGAATAAATGCCACAGACGACTGTATAATCAGGTCTTTAAACAGTTCAAACACGCTTTAAAGCGCTTCCAAAAAATTAAAATCTTTTTTAATGATTGTGAAGTAGGAACTAAAAAACACCTTATGTTTTGAGAAATAAATTGCGTTTCCTGATTGGTCGATTTAACATTGCTGTATTCTGATTGGTTGATATTAAAGACAATGTTTTTTTAAGGACTTAAAATATTTACACAGTATACGCACCAAAAACGCTAGGTTCCGATTAACTTCGATATGTGTTGTGATTGGTGGATGGTGGTACATATTAGCCCTAGAGGCTAAATGTACTACTTTAGTCCGCCTTGGTAAGCATAATATGACAAACTTTTTGAGCATGAGAAGTAAAAAAGAAGTTTTTTTAGAGATAACTCGAAAAGGCGTTAACCGATAATGTTTGTTGAAGGTAGAATATACAATAATAAATATTTAAAAAAAAATTGGATTATCGGTTCAAAAGTTACAGGGGTAGGGGGGGTTTGAAGCACACAGTTTTTACGACTTTCCTTTCGGATTGATTATTTCTGAAAAAAAAACACTTAGGTACTCGAAAAAATTCAATGTTATTTTTAAAGACCTGCCCATGGATGTGCAACATGTTGATATGTATTTGGCAGAGATGGGCATTTCGTAATCGATTCCTGATTACACGATTACTTGATTTTACTTCTGTAATCCACTATACCGGTTGTCAGATTACTTGTAATGTAATCAAGTGAAACGGTGATTACCAGTACATATTAAGGAATCGGGAATCATCTATAGAAAAAGTACAATTACTATTAATTGGGAATCAAAATTGATTCCAAATTACTGGAATTGTTGACTGATTACCACCAGATTACTTCTACATATATGTATTAAATTCGCACTGCTGCCATGCTTGTGATGTTTTTTTTACATAAATCAGTTCGGATTCAGGCTTTGGGCATCGATTAGCGGAATCGTAGCTGTCGATCATAGACAAAAATCAGCTCTAAGTAAGAAAAAACCCAACCTCTGAATTATGTCTGACTCCATACAAAAATCAGTCACCATTGACAAAAATTTGCCGGAAGTTGGGTTGTTTCCGATTTCCGGCTGATTATTGTCTATGATAGACTGAATTCCGCTCAATTGTGTGATGCACCTTAAGTATATTAAGAAAGCTATTTTTTACAAGCTTTTATTTAACTCACAGTGTTTGAAGTAAAGTACAGTTTGTCACAATATCGTATATTGTCAAAAATCTGTAAACTGATTTAGAATTAATTCCTTCTAACCGATATTAGAATAAATAATAATAAGTATTTAGATGATTGGCTAAATAAAAGTACAGTCAGCCACAAAATCATTAATTGTCAAAAACTTGTAAACTGATTTAGAACCACTTCCTCCTAACCGATATTAGAATCGTGATTGTCTAAAGAAAAGTACAGTCAGCCATAAAATCGTATAATGTCAAAAACCTGTAAACTGATTTAGAACCAATTCCTTCAAACCGACATTAGAATAAATAATAATAAGTAATAAATAATAATGATTATCTAAAGAAAAGTACAGTCAGCCACAAAATCATAAACTATCAAAAACTTGTAAACTGATTTAGAAACTATTCCTCCTATCCGAAATTAGAATAGTCTCAATACCCTAAGTATCAGATTGTCTAAATAAAAGTACAGTCAGCCATAAAATCGTATAATGCCAAAATCTTGTAAACTGATTTAGAACCAATTCCTCGTAACTAATATAAGAATAAATAATAAGTATTTAGATGATTATCTAAATAAAAGTACAGTCAGCCACAAAATCATAAACTGTCAAGAACTTGTACTGATTTAGAACCTATTCCTCCTAACCGATATTAGAATCGTCTTAATACCCTAAGTATCAAATGATTGTCTAAACAAAGTACAGTCAGCCACAAAATCATAAACTGTCAAAAACTTGCAAGCTATTTAGAACCCCTTCCTCCTAACCGATATTAGAATCGTCTCAATACCCTAAGTATCAGATGATTGTCTGAAGAAAAGTACAGTCAGCCGTAAAGTCGTATAATATAAAAAACTTGTAAACTGATTTAGAACCAATTCCTCCTAACCGATATTAGAATAAATTATAAGTATTTAGATGATTGTCTAAAGAACAGTACAGTCAGCCACAAAATCGGTCCCCCACTAAAGCCACACTACAGGCAAGAATGCATCGAACCCAGGATCGACCGGCTAGAAGAGCACAGGGGAAAAGTGTTCACATCGTCACGTCCCTCAGCCACGAGGATTAAGCAAAGAATGTAAAAAAAATGCGATATAAATTCAAGGGATCTTTATACAAGGAACGTGTTATTTTCAACCGACTTCAAGATTTCGAAGGAGGAGGTTATCAATTTGTCGGAATCTTTGGTTTTGCAATTTTATTTTTTATTTTTTTTATGTATGTTCACCGATTATTCGAAGACGGCTGGACCGATTTGGAAAATTCTTTTTTTGTTTGAAAGCGTATACTTCACAGTTGGTCCCATTGTAACCATGTTAGATCTGATGATGGGATCCTGGAGAAATCGAGGGAACTCTTCAACTATTATAGGCACACCTATGGTGATTTGAGTATTTTTTACATCAGATCGAGCATTTGGTGTTGAAAAGGTGGATGCTTAGTGAAGTCGGTTCTTTTTTGTTTAAAATTATTCGTGTTTTGGTACGGAACCCTCTGTGTGAAAGTCCGACTCGCACATAGCTGGCTTTATGAAAACCCATTCGCAAGCAATCTATAATTATATCCATCATTATTTATAAATCACCCCTGACAACCATGCCAATGACACTTACGGTGTAATCCAGTCTGGAATTTAGTAATTTAGTAATTCAGATTACTTAAGTACTTGATTACTGAGGAATCAAGATTACAGTAGTGGTTTACAATACTGATTCCTAAGTAATGGATTACAGATGTACCTAATCATAGTACAGTATTACAGTAATTTTGATTACCTAAGTAATCGATTACCGAGGAATCACGATTACTGTAATGTAATCGTGTAATTAATTCCAAAAGTAATTGATTATGCCCAACTCTGGTATTTGGTAAAAAAAAATCGGTTAAACTAACTCGCGCATGCTTGCTCACAAAGTTATGCACTTTAATTAATGGAAGAATTACTTGACGTAATGAACTATTTATATTAATAATTAGTACGTAAATTATTTGGTGATTTACTATTTATTCATCCGGTTTTTTAACTTGACTACATGTAATTTCAGTATCCGGTGTTCGGCCGAATAGTAAATTTATGGTTGGATAGGCAGGATACCGGATAGTAGCCGGATATCCGTTGCATTTCTACTACACTATTACCTATTTACAAAGTTGGTGCTGAGTTGCCTAAGTAAAAAGTATAATAATAATAATAAGTCTTTATTCAGGACCAACAAAGGATCATGGTGTTAGTAACAGTCTTAAAAATCTATCTTATTTTAAGTGTTAGTAATTAACTACGTACATAACTATTTAATTCATATTAAATTATTTCTTATTACTGCGCACATGAATAAGGCAGCAGTTACTCAGGTACAGAGAGTCCAGTCGGTTTGCTAACATACTCAGTATGCTGTTGGAGCTGGCCCGCACTCTGCGCAACAGGGATGTCGCTCGCATTGTGGCGTAGAAGCAGTCTACCCGCGCCTCTGCGAACATCCCTGAGGCACTGCAGAATTTGGGGAGCCCCATCAGCACCCTGAACGCGTTATTATATTGAACTCGCAGAGCGCTGTACCGTCTCTGCGTATAATCAGCCCACAGGTTGCTTGTGTAGAAGGTTGTGCAGTAAGCCCTAAATAGGGTGGCTTTTACATCTTAGTAGTCAAACATAGTTTACATCATAGTCAAACCTCAGTTTGACTATATTTTTTTAGCGTTGCGGCAGCGGATGAGGCATAAATAGTGTTACTTCAATAAACCTTACTAAGGAGTCAATCTTGGAATCAGACATAAATAATGAACTGAAAACTCGTATATACCTTCATTACGGTGTTCTTAAAGGTACCTGCAAAATTACATATTTAATAATATCGTGTATGAGCCGGAAGTTAGCAAATTCACAGTGTTTTATGCCAATGATTGTTTTATAGTCATTCTCGCAACTGTTTCTCTCTCTTCTGTATTAAAGATGTGCGTGGAAATTGAAATGTATTTTTTTACTCATTTCTAGTTTTGCCTGATACTTACCTTTTACATTTTTTTTTGCCTTGTGAAGTTATTAGTGCTATGACTAAGTTTCCGCAGTTGTACTGTAAACTAGGTACTCGTAGTTTAATATGACTTATGAATACGCTTTGTATACAAAGGTATACGTAATACTTAAAATTAAACACATCTTATACAATTACAAACATTACACTGAAATGATATGCATATTTTGAACACCCGTCGTATGTAAAGTATGTATGTAGCAGTGGCGGCGGGTAAAAAAAAAACTTAAGCAAGCCAGAGCTTTATTGGGCTTAATTTTTTTCTTGACCTATAGGAAAACTGCTTAAATGCCTGAAAATCAGGCAAGCCGACGGGAAATCGTATTCTATGGACGGCGCGCCACGGATATATAGGTACAGTATAAAATATACTTATTTACGAGTGTACTCAAATAAAGAAACAAGCAATTAACACCTACTTAAATATAAGGCATATTTTTTAGACGATGGCTTAAATAGTTCACGATAATATGACTTGAATGTTAGTGAGTACCTACACACATATCGTGCGTCACTCTCTCAAAATGTTGACATTATCGTCCGTTCCCGTCATAAAAATTAAAAGACGGTGACAGTTACGGGGGTGGTCATTGAGGATGTGAAATGAATGATTTCACGCATGCGCTTTGCGCCGGTTTTCAACGAGATATAAGCAAGCGAAATGATCCTCGCACCGCACAACTTTCGCAAACGATCTCGCAGAGAACAGCGAAGCCCGCATCCCCATTAATCATCACTACACCACTTCCGATGTTTATTCAAACACTCGTATTATAAAACGTTTTCGTGAGTTGTGACTAGGTTTTCCGAAGTGCATATATAATTGATTAATAATTTCAAAAACTTTCATCAGTTGTCTCCAAGTTTTGCGGCGCGCAACGTAAAACATTTGACTGGAAAAGGTAAGTTTTTCAATTTATATTATGAAGACAAACGCGGAAATGCCCTTGGACTGATATAGTTACCACACTGCCTAATAGTTCGTCAATTATATTTGACTGTTTTATTTATGTTATATTATGTCTAAAAAAACTCTAACGCAACTAAACTATATATCTCCATGATTATCACATTTATATTTGTAATTCTTCATTGATTTGGGTTCACGAGTAAAATACTACGAGTACCTACAATGTTTATTGTTGCTGTTAGTCACAGATAATTCAAAAGTTGTCATTAATTGTTTATTGGTCGTGTGATAGCGATCGAACCTTTGAAATGGATTTTATTCTATCTTCGTAACTTGTATATTTTGTAATATTTAGGTACATACCTACTCGAAAATGTCACGTCTGTATGAAAAAGTAAAACAAAATAATATTCGTGATTGCTTCGTCCGTCGGTTATCAAGATTTTGCTCTATTTTAAAACGTAAGGAATAACACAGACAAATAATATCTCCAAAACATCTATTAGGTATTTCATATTTTTTCGCGTGTGTAATGCTAAGCGGTTATTTTATGTATTGTTAAATTAGTGGTTAAATAAGGGTTAACATAACATACCACAGTTTTTCATAAAATGGCAAGTTCAAAGTTTAGATCCTCATAAATAAATGTCACTATGTCATAACGCAATGCGAATATATTTATTGTATGTACAAGTATGCATTACTCGTACCTACCTATCTGAACAGGATTTTCTTCATACAGATAACAGGGTGTTAATAACTTTACAAGGAAAAGTGCCTACTTAGTCAGATAATTGACATATAATCATAAATTAGGGACTAGTACGAGATAAAACACCTAGGTAAAGTTATAACTCAGATTACTTGAATACTTTAAAGTCAGACTTGAGACACGTACCGTTTTTCATTACGGTAATAAAATAGGATTTCTTTTCTTATTTCGTAGCTTTTTTCTAGATTCTTATTAAAACAATATATTTGGTGTCACAAACGATGTACCTACACAGTGGCTATATTAATGCACAGATCTGTTAGTATTCGCACGTTTTATTAATACACAAAACTTACCTATCTAGACACGCGGCAGCGTGTCCAGCCAAGTTCAAAGGAAAAATCTAACTCACTTTTAGATGACTAAGAAACTTGATATTTGGCATCAAGAAATAATTTTAGGCGTATATAATCAGAAAACCTGAAACTTGAAAATTATTGATAATTACCTATAGTATCAAAAAAATAATAACGTAAATATTCTGTGCGGAAAGAGAAGTGTTGTGATTTGTGTAGGACTTAATACAGATTACGACACTTCTCTTTCCGCATAAACTCTAGATCAAAAATCTGGCGAAAACCTAACCCACTTCCAGATGACTTACATTTGGCATCAATATAGACATTTATTCGTAAACAAATAAAAAAGACATAAAACTGAAAATTATTGATAATTAATTAGAAAAAAAATATCGATGAAAAACCTGTGGAAAGTCTAACGCACTTCACTCAGGAACTTGATATTATTTGGCATCAAGATATAATTTTAGGCGTATACAAACAAAAAATCTGAGAACTGAAAAATTAATAAAACTAGCCAGTTCAAATCTTGAACTTGACTTACATCCCAAGTTAAATACATCGTGTAAATATATTTTAGAATGTTGCAATTTTTGTACTGATATTTTAGGATTTTCTTCACAGACCGCACTCAAATAGATTTCAATTCTTTTGTCGGCGAAGAACTTGGCTATCGTTTCACATTTATGTTTTTGATGTGTTCATCATTCCCGACGCTGGTCGTCGTGCTGGCTGGTCTTAAATAGATTGGGCTTGCAGACACGAAACTTTGGCCTGAGCATTAGTACAATATATATATTTTATAATATTAACATTTTTGTTAAATGCTGGCGTTATCAACGGTACGGTCGATCGAAGTAATAGAACAGTAATTGCTTCGTGCTAAAGCATCATAGCTAACCTTAGTGTGCCAGCCTGTAAATAACACTACTGGTAATAGTAAAAGTACTACTAAAAGCTTCATCTTGATTTATATGTTGTTCAGTTATATGAGTTCGTGTTGTCTTAACTCCAATAAAGTATTATAGTTCAGTTTTTACCATGTGACCACGGATGAGCCAAGTAACTCAAAGCTGGGACGTAAAATTTAATTATTTAATCATGAGTACTCATATCCCAAAAACCCGTTTATACACATATTTGAGCTACCAAGTTCTGAAGTAAAAACTCTTAGGTCCGGTTAGAATAGGATTAGGGTTGCCAGATTTTCCATATACTTACGTCAAAATTAGTATGGGTTGATAGGCTATCAACCCATACTAATTTTGACGAATGATAGCTAACTAGCAAGAAGTAAGGATTTAAAATAATTATGTTTTGGGACACAATTTTTTAGTTCCTACTTTTAATAGTACATTATTGCCGAGGAGGCGAAGTAGCACATTGCGGGCTGAGTATTATGTTTAAACGGACGACCTTGGGAGTCCGTTTAATTTAATACGAAGCCAGCAATGGCCCTTCGCGCCGAGTCCAATATAGTGCTTTTTTCAAAAATGATGCAAAACAGCCAAATACCAGCACGATGGTGAACAAAAAAACAATATTGACATAGATAGTGTATCTCAGAATAACGTCTAGGTTAACAGCATAACCGCCCCCGCGAACATAGAATTTCGATTCCAATCATGTATCTCCATCTCTATCACCATTTTGAATGACAGAGACAGATATAGTCGAAACTTCAATTTTCTATGTTCGTGGTACACGCTAAGCATTGCCGTGTATACGATTTTTTATTTAAAAAAATTGGAAGTGTATTTTTCTTCCGAAATTACCGCAAGCTATTCGAGATAACTAAAAAAACGCGGTACCAACATTATAAATAATAGATACAGATGTTGTGTTTCGGCTGTTTAGGACCTTTGCCTTATTTTTTGTATGGCAGTTGAACTTTTTAAAAAGTTTGTACCTCGATAAAAATGGAATTTGTATCCAACATTTTTGTCGCGAAATCGAGCCTGCAATTTCTGTAACTTTTTAAATTTTTGTTTGACTATAATCTAGGAACTTCGTCGCCTCATTTTAGACCGTAAAAGTGAACCTTGCGGGACATTTTTGAAAAAAATATCATACAGTGGTGATCCGTTGAAGAACATAATTGGTAACGTATTGCGACTAAGAAAAAAAACGTTATCGCATACAAAACGTTATCGCATACAAAACCATTTATTTTTCGCGTGAAAATTTTTATTCCTTAGTTTTCATATTTAGAATACTATACCAATTATTCCAAACGGATCACCAGCATATATAGGGTGGGGCCTGTAACTACAGCAAAAAATTAAAACGTAGATTCTAGTCCTCAAACTAGACAACTTTTGTGTAGCAACTTTTTAAAATCATAAAGTTTTTAGATTGTTATTTTTTCAAACAAAGTAAATATTATTTTCAATGTACTTAAAACTCCGTCTAATTGACATCGCCTGTCAGTCTAGTCACTCTACAGACATAATCAATTTCATAGTACATTGCGTGTTCGAATTAACTTTAAAATGTAATAAAATTCAAACCGCAAGTTTTTTTCAAAGTCGTCAAACAAACGTTGCGTAGTTTGAGGAGAAGAATGTACATTTTAATTTTTTGCTTTAGTTACAGGCCCCACCATGTAGTATATGATATAATATATTTAGTAAATTATGCTGTACGAATTTCTCATATTATTACTTTTGCACTTAAATTAACACAATTTGGAAATCATTTACTATTATTTTCTAATATTATTGGAAAAGGATATGACCATTATAAGAAAAGTTTTAAGGCTAATGTTAAAAAGTCAATGAGTTGACACATAGCGATGATGATACAAATTGAATTATGCAATAAATGTTTGTTGATAGTAAGAAAACATCAATATATCCAAATAAAATAAAAATTAATAAAATTATTTCAAAATTTCAAATTTTTACTATTTTTAGGGTTCCGTAGTCAACTACGAACCCTTATAGTTTCGCCATGTCTGCGCGTCCGTCCGTCCGTCCACGGATAATCTCAGTGACCGTTAGCACTAGAATGCTGAAATTTGGTACTAATATGTATATCAATCACGCCAACAAAGTGGTAAAATAAAAAGTGGAAAAAAATGTTTTATTAGGGTAACTCCCCTATACGTAAAGTGGCGTGATATTTTTTTTCATTTCAACCCTAACGTGTAATATATTGTTGGATAGGTATTTAAAAATGAATAGGGGTTTACCAAAATCATTTTTTGATAATGTAAATATTTTCGGAAATAATCGCTCCAGAAGTAAAAAAAAATCTGTCCCCCCCTCTAATTTTTGAACCATATGTTTTAAAAATATAAAAAAAAATCTCTAAAGTAGAACTTTATAAAAACTTACTAGGAAAATTATTTTGAACTAGATAGATTGAATAGTTTTTGAAAAGAAATTACAAAATAATTTCTGAACTAAGTTTGTAATTTAACCTTATAAGCAGGTGTTTATTGTACCTGTAATTTCTACAAAATAACAATGAAATAACGTGCTTTCAAATAAAGTAAAAACGGTGAAAATCGGTTCACGCAATAAAGAATTATTCCATAAAAATCATCTTCCATACTTTAAGCTCGCGTGCAATAGTTTACTTAATTTGCCGATAGATGTCGCTGTACGTGGAACGCTCATATCATATCCTACATGGCGATGGCGGTGTTATTTTAACTCTTAAGTGGGGACACTTACTGTGACGGACGGAAAACTACGGAACCCTACACTGAGCGTGGCCCGACACGCTCTTGGCCGGTTTTTTAAAGTAAGAAATTTAATGAAACAATGATACCATTCGAATTTTATCATTTTACTGTAAAATAAATTGTACGGCAACCATATACATAAACGCAATATTTTACTGTAAAAATTGCAATTTCATAATTTTCCTTACTCTAAAAATGCACTTAGTGATTTTAGTATTTTCATCAACAAATCAAGCATTTACATTTAAAGAAAGATATTTGATGAAGTGGAACTGCTGATGATGATCATGGTGGAACTCTTCAACGACGCATACTTCACCTTTGGCGATTGGTCCGCTTTGCTGTGTTTATTAAACAAGTTATTTCGTTGTATGGAATCTAAGTGGTCCTGAAAACACGTGAAGTTTATGGCATCAGGTGCCGTATTCTAATTTTTAAATACATAAACAATACCTTAAAAACACAATCTATCTATATATATATATATATATATATATATATAAAAGAAGAAACTGACTGACTGACTGACTGACTGACTGACTGACTGACTGACTGACTGACTGACTGACTGACTGACTGACTGACTGACATATCAACGCACAGCCCAAACCGCTGAGTCTAGAGATTTCATATTCGGCACATAGGTTCCTTATAAGGTCTAGGGGAGCACTAAGAAAGGATTTTTCAAAATTCACCCCCTAAGGAGTATTACTAGCGATAAATGAGTAAACACGTGTTTCAGGTTTTTTGTAATTCAACCTCCAAAAGGGGCAAATGTGGTCACAAAATCTGAAAATCAACATGGGTATCGTATCCTTTTTGAGTACTTATAGTACGCGGGCGAAGCCGCGGGAAAAGGCTAGTCTCAAATATAACTTTAACGCACAACAAATAATCAATCAATATTGAAGTTGTAATGGAGTTGCATCGGAATAATTTTCAAGCAAATTCCGATATTTACGAGTAAGATTCAGACGTTTAGGCGCTAGCTGTATTGCGTAGTTAATGCATTGGTGTTGTATTGAAGTTGGATCGTGTTTTAAAGTTAGAAAACGGCCCCTGAACATTTTGACACCTGCGAAATCTGTTAGTAGAGGATTATAAGGTTATACTTAACACTGAACTTTTTGACAATGGTTATTGTGACTTCAGGTCATTCTGGCAGTTATTTATTGACTTTGGGATATTATAACATTTAAACTTTTTGACCCTGGGACATTAAAACATTAGGACCTACTTACAATAGTCATTATGACTCAAGCCTCATTATTTAACACTAGGACAAATATGCCATGCCTCTAAAGGGTCTGTGGAAATATACCGGAAACCACCAAACTATAATTCAGTGTACAACTATGGCCCGCAGGTTCAAGACGTAAATCAAAATCAATCCAAAGCTTCGTTTTGTTTTGTCTGAGGTTTTTCATTAATTTTTAACATCATTTGCCTCATAATTATGTCATTTAAGTAATAGTCACGCCTAAACGATATTTGAGGTTAATTTTGGACTATTGTTTGCATAAGGAGGACATTTGTATCCTCATAAAAGTATACAACTTATTAGAAATGCCAAGTTAAAAAGTTTTTCATTTAGATGCCTCTTAAATATCACAATAAAGTAAGTAGCAAGGACCTGACGTGACTAGACAACGAAAACCATAATATATTTTACATAATATGTTTTTTCGTTGTCTAGTCACGTCAGGTCCTTATTAAGTTAAAACATTTAAAATAGAGATCCGTCTTAAATAGTGGACAAAAACCTAATGTAAATGTCGAAAGAAGTGCGGAAAATGCAACGCGGCGCGGACGAGTTATAAATTGAAATTTAGATTGAGATAAGTAAGTAAGTAAGTAGGTAAGTAAATATTCTTTATTGCACCAAAATACAAGAATAATAAAAATATAAGTTAAAAGCTGCTGCTGGCACCTGGATCTGGTAAAATTTTATAGGTAGACGTCGTATAAATCTTAAATATCTACGTAGTAAGACTTATTAGTTCGCATATATACACATGCAATCGAAATTCAATCGAAAATCATTACTTTAACAAAGCAACGCAATATCTACTTGTTAAGCAAATAGATTGCTTAAAAAGTCATATGTCGTCGTCGGGATACCGACTTTCGATATTGAGGTACTTAATGTTAAGCAGTTGTTAAAATATGTACGAGTAGGTCTATAAAGTCTCATAAGTAACGAGTTAAATACGCAACTTAACTGGTTTCTGGTGAAAACGCACTGAACACATTTGTGCTAAAACACATAAACATACTTATACCTTCCTGGCTTTATACTGAAATTGTCGAATAAATTATACCTTCTTCTTTTAAACCATAACCTACAAAAGTATAACAACGCTCCCTACGTTTAGGTACCTATATTTATCTACCGTACATGTCAAGTTTTCTCAATTCGCTGCGTGATCCTACGTGTGGTGCGTGCGTGAACGTGACGGGATAGTTTTGAAATGTTTCTAAAAGAGAGCAAGTAAACTAAGTACTAAAATAAATTTAAGAACTTATTTTCTTTTCTATATATTTAGTACTGTGCTAGCTCTACCTATTTACGAGGCAAAGTGGTGTACCTACCTACCGGAATCTTAGCGTCGTCGCCTGGGGTACCTATAAATACTTACAATTCATATGATTTATTGAGAAATTTGCGTTGAATTAGTTATTGGAGCTAGTACTTGGATATTTCCGTAGGAAATTAAAATTATTCCAAGTCTTTTCCTGGGATTCAAACTATCGCCATACCTAATTTTTATTGGTTCAGTGGTTCAGCGCTTTCAAATGGTAACAGAAAAACGGCCAGACAGAGTTTTTGGATTTAAAATTGTCGCGATTATTAGAAAGGTTTAGCTTAAAATACCAACTGTGGAAAAAATCAAAAGTAGAATCCGCTTATAATGACATCGAAGGGAAGTTCAAAACAGAACGGGTATCATGGTTGTCATTTTATCGCCTATCGTCATGCATCACTTTCGCACTTACGTACTTGTTAGAACGTGACAGCTATTAACAGCTAGATATAACAGGCGATAAAAATCCGACCATATTATGCTAGCAGGTCATACTAACAGGACGTCAGATAAAACGTCGTTTTTAATTTTCCTATGGTGATTTAAATACTTATACAATTACGAATATGAAAATTCGTAATGTCAATACATTCAATTCGTCAATAATAATCAAAACCAAATGTCATCATGCGTCACACACCACCTTCGTGAAGTGTCACAAAACTGGCCATAGTTCTCATAATTTCTTAAAAATAGGTCATAATAACCGACATGTGAATATAACCGGAGTCTGTGATGTCAGTATATTCCATTTAATTATAAAGGTTTTTCTATGAAAACCAAACTTTGTACCGCAATTACATCATTAAGCGGTTGGTCATTGTATACGGTGGGTTGACACCATAAAAGATTTTTTCTACTCCGGTACTTTTATCTGTCAATTATATGGTCCCGCAAACGAATATAAAAGCAAGTCTTAAGCAATTTCAAAAAAGTCTATTCTTCATAAAGATCCTAGGGTTATTATGTGATATAATGCAACAGCTAACAGAGGTGCCCTGTGAACCCAACATTTTTTTTTCTACTCCGTTTATCTATAATTTATACATTCGTCATCATCTATATACTCAAAGAAACACATAGATAATATACTCGAAGAAAAGTCTATCTAGTCTATTCCCCAAAAAAAAAAACAACTGTTAAATAAAAGCCAAAATAGAATCGCGTGCAGTCAGGGCTTTAGAAGAAAATACATTACTGCCAATCTAAGAAACCTACATAAACGTAGCGTTTTTAGAAAAAAAAAGAAAAAAGAAAAAATGAAAAGAACCACAGACATACTTTGTAGTTTTTACGTTTGCCATTCGTTTGTGATGGCAAACTGCAAACTTTGAAAAGAATATATTTTTACTAATCTGTCGCTCTTTGATAATTGATTTAATAACGACGGTGTGTGTTTGTGTTCGTATTCTTGAAATACAGTGTTTTAAAAGGTGAAACTTAAATTATTGTTGATTATGTTGACAAAATAACTGCAATATCCATGAAGTGTTCAATTTCGCATTTTTTGTAAAACTATGTGTAGTCGTAGAAAAAGTATTGTATGCAACGTCGTATAAGTAGGTCAAAAAATGTTCGTGGCGTTTTTCTTAACAATTTTCGCCTACGGCTCAAATTGTTACCCACGACACTCAGCTTTTCTGACCCCTCTTATACAACTGTTGCATAAAATACTATAATAAGAAAATGCTACAGATATAATAAAATACCAAAGATCAAAATACTTTAAAATACTTTATTTAAACGATTGTGTATTTATGCTGAATATACATATAGCACTCAGTTTCAAATGTCATCATCATCAGTATAGGTAGAGAATAATTGTATTTTCTTCGATTTTTTTCATATTGTAACATAATATTAACAACAAGAAACTACCTACTGAAGCGGTTTTTCGCTTCCAGTCCAATTACATTATATTTTGTTACATTCAGCGATGCGACTGCGGGTTGGTAAATTGATAATCAAATCCTGAAACCTTCTTGAAAAAAGTACCTATGTTTTGTTTCTCTTGTACGCGTAAAATATTTATGTTACTTTCATAATTACGTATTTTTTGTCTCCTTATTTCCTCTTTAGACGTATCGTGTACTTACCAATTATGCTTTTCTTATATAGGTAAATATAACGAAAGTATAAGTAAGTACCTAAGTATTGCGTAAGTATGTAGTATGGTACTGCAATAAATGCAAAAAATGACTTTTGAGGTCTATCAATAACTAATAAGCTCTTTTTAACTCGATATGGTTGAGTTTTTTCGTAAAAGAGTTCCTTTGGTTACCCACATCTTGTCGACATAATTGAGGTACAGCTCAAACGGATACCGGGAAGTTGTCAAAATCAACTTACAATATCTTTATCCAATAAATAGGTTTTCCTTACCCGGACTTTCTGAAATCCTTTTGTAGATTGATAGCATTGTCACCCAAACAAATAATATTAGATACCTAGTTAAAAATTATTGATCAATCATAAAAAAATTACAATTATCGCATTAACGGATCACTCATCAGCCAATATGTAAGAATCTAAGATATAACTAAGAATACGTTATTTTTTTGAATATAATATAATATAAATTTATATTATATTATAAATTTGAATTATTTTTCTTTCTTCATTCAGATAACATGATTGAATATTTAGCGGGGCAAATTTTTGACTTGAAGCTTTAGTGCCTAAATTGGGGTTCGAGAATGTGCAAACTTCGCTTGTTACCTTCGTTAGGCTTTTATTACGTTGGCTGTTCAGTTACGAAAAAAAAGCTATCGAGAAATTCAATGTACGATATTTTATATTCTGGGGACCTACTGTTGCGAATACGCATTTGATATAAATTGAAGTGTACAACTCGTAAGTTACTTAGTATCTTAGTATTAGTGGTTCAAGGCTATCTTATCTGGTAAGTGCTGTGCGAGTGGACTCGGTTCGATTATAACCCAGCTTGGTAATTCGCCCTTTGACGAGTTTTCATACGAAGGTAGGAGACCGTAAACTTGACAAGGTATTTAATTAACTATAATTTCGAGAGGAATATAATGTTTCAAATTGAATTTTGATCTTTATTTAGGTCAAGGATAAACCTAAATTAAGTATAATACTCGTATACTTAGGTATATACAAGAAATGTTTTACATTAAACATTTCCCCCAGTTCCTGTTTTTACCATGTTTAAGTACTAAAACTAGCCGCTTAAATATATTTACCTATTCTCTGGAACCTTTACAAACTTTGTTATCATTTCATAAGTAAACTGTGGACTGTTTAATTCCACCACAACAGGTAAAGCATAAATGTAATAGTGTAATTCGATTTTTGAAACAAAAAATATATTTGTATTTACACGTACGTACGTCATACCTACATCTGCATTAAAATAAAACTAGTTTAACTTACCGCTATAAGCTGACGAAGGGGCATTGCCTTTATATGTATTCAGTGAGCGGTGAAGTGTTCCAGCAGGAATAAAACATCGAGGCAAGTCACTGTGTTAACGCCGAACAACAGTCAAAGTTTCATTAGTATAAAAGCTTGCGAGCTGACGGTATCATGTGATGGTGAATTTTTCTTAATAATGCTTTCAATATTTTGTCTGACATCAGATGCACCTTTCTAAATAATAAACATTTATATTATTTCTGTATTGCTACAACACTCTTATTGCTGATAGCTTAGCTAATATGTAATAAATAACAACACCCGTAGATAAATATATCACCGATTATTCGAAGACGGCTGGACCGATTTGGAAAATTCTTTTTTTGTTTGAAAGAGTATAGTTTACAGTTGGTCCCTTTGTAACCAGGTCAGGTTCTGATGATGGGATCCTGGAGAAATCGAGGGAACTCTTGAACTGAGGCACACCTATAGTTATTTGAGTCTTTTTTTACAGCAGCTCGAGCATTTGCTTTTGGAAAGGTGGATGCTAAGTGAAGTCGGTTTTTTTTGTTTAAAATTATTACTCAACCGACTCAACCGATTTTATTCAATATACCTAGTGTTCATTGAAAGTTCCTATTAGGCTTCACTTTAACGAATTTTTCGAAGTTTTTTGGATCCACGGTTCAAAAGTTACAGAGGGACTCGGACGCACTTTTTTAAACTTTCGGAGCTATTATTTAATTATCTACGAAAGTAAACTATTAGATTAATCCTAAAATTGCTAGACTCCTATTCTTTTTGAAAGACCTATACGACACTCCACACGATAGGGTTGGAGCGAGAAAATAATTCACCCCGGGGCCACTTGATGTGTACGGGAGGTGCCCTAAAAATAATTTATACATTTTTAATTTGACCACTTTGTCGGCGCAATAAATACACATACTCATACCAAATTTCAGTTATCTAGTACTAACTAACGGTCACTGAGCTAGACCGCGGACAGATGGATGGACGGACGGACGGACTATAAGGGTTCCTAACCTAGTTGAATACGGAACCCGAAAACGACCTTTTTTAACTGACTTCAGAAAAGGAGGAGGTTCTCAATTCGACAGATTTTTCTATATATCCAGCAACTACGGAACGCTATACTGAGCAATGAGCACGGCCTCTCTCATGCAACATGCTCCCGATTTGCCCGATTTGCCGATGCTGCTGATTTTTAACTAAAAATGTGACTAGATACGCTCATTTCTCGTACCCTTCATATTGCAGTTATGATCGGCACTGACGTATATCATCCCAGTATCTACAATTCTACGATTTCTATTCGGACTGCTGTCGTAGTCCTTTCTGAACTAGAATTAGATTTTTTGATTACCTAATCTAATGTAACATACCAGAAAACCCAAAACTTAAATTTAGGTAATTCATCCAATTTCACGGCATGAATGAATTGTCGCTACAAATATTTCACGAGCGACCCTTATTAAAACGCATGACCCTAAAATGACGAGATTTCAGTTGGACGTGGGAAAATCTCAGACGTTTGGCAAACACTTTGTGTAGGGTTACATAGAGCAGGTTATAGTCATCAACTAAGTATGTGTAAACGTTTCCTTTGTTTTCCTTAAAAAGTAACCAAAGGGGTCCGAATGCTTAACAACTAGTAACTATAAGTAATATTATTAGCGGAAGTATTTTTCTAATAAATAGGATTGGAAAGAGACTTCCACTAATATTATTAGTTACAAGTTGTTATGCAATCGGCCTAGGTTGTATAACCTTTCTGTACTTAAAGGTGCTGCTACACAGATGTTATACACCGTTAAAACTAAAAGAAAAAAAGAAACCTAAACAAAAAATATAATTTAATTTAATTTCTTTTTTTAAATAAGTACCTAACCCCTCCTTATCCAGTCCCTATACCTTCTCTATTCCTACCCCGTAAAGCAAATTTCTGCCATAAAGTAATTAATACCTAATAATAAGAAAATACTAACCACCTAGGTATTTACTTAATTTTTAAAGTCGTCGTAAATTTTAGGACAGTGAAGAACACTGTACCTTACTTGCATAAAAAGTCATAGTTTACTCAATTATTAATTTCTTGCACAACTGGTCCGCTCTAAAGTGACAGTTAAATTGTTTAATGGGTATTAATTACTTTGTGGCAGAAAATTGGTTTACGAGGCAGGAATAGAGACGGGATAGGGACTAGATAGGGATAGGGGTGGTATACTTAAATAAAAATTATTTTGTGCCTTTCAGTGGATTGGCTTTATGTTTTGGCTACTTGTGACATTAATATGAAACTAATAATATACAGGATGATTCATGAGACGTGAGCAGGCTTAACACTACGGATTCAGTTAAAAATAAGCTATTGTTTGATATCAGTATTAGTGGGATAAGCGTAAAAAAATGTTTTTAAATAAAAATAAAAAGTTTGAAATTATCTACGACACTCATGGTCACTCTACAATTAGAATACTCCGTCGAGTACTGATATTCTCTTGTTTTTCTGTGATATGTGTCAAATTGATGTCTGGGTACTTTTGAAACATCGTATCTCACTTAATTTTTTTTTTTAATTTTCATAATCACAGTGCTGTCATGATTGTCAAAGAGGTTTTATCTTTATTGATTTGTTTATGTGGGGTGACCATGATTACAAAGAATAAAAATTCTACGAAACAAAAACGTTAAAAAAAATTGAAAGGCGTTATTGTTTCATTTAAACATGATGGCGGCCGATTCATTATCTTCAACTAAGTGTGTAGGGTTGTTCCTGCTCACGTCTCATGAATCATCCTGTATATAGAAGCAAAGCATAAACACGTGTACAATATAAATTGCTCATGGGAATTAGTAAGTAAAATAAAATATGTTTAGAATTTTGCAATAAGTAATCTAACAGCTCCTGGTATACAAAGTGGTTGCCAAATGTACGAGTATGTTAAGTGCTCAAATTACTCCACTCAAATAAAAAATCTACTTTAAATTGTTTTAAGGAAGTATTTAGAACAGAATCTCAGATTTTTCAAAATTGCTATTTTTCCTTATTACTCTAGTAACTGTTAAATTCATAATATATTTTTTTTATCATGAGCAAAATAAAATTCTCAAATAAAAACATTATTAATAAAATTTAATTTATTCTTTCAAACATAAACAGCTTGATGCTTCAGCATATTAAATCACATCAACAACCTCGCGTGGCCTTTTAAATACCTACCGTAAACTTTTAAATCAGAATCACACAGCAGTTGTGTAAATTTACATAGCGCTGAAAAGCGGACCTGTGTTCGGAATGTGCCGCGATAGCCATGTTGCCTTGCCTCTATATATATTATTATTATTAGTTTCATATTAATGTCACAAGTACGCTACCTATTACGGGTTAAATTAACAAGTATTTGTATTCTACGTAAAATAGTTGTTATTAATGGTACAATTGTAAACCAACTCCCAACAGCCAAACTGGCCATCACAATGGAATGCGCAACAACTCGAATGCAAAATGCAATTCTACACATTACGACATTTACGATACAATTTTAACACGTTCGCTATGCGCGACAGCATTAAAACAATATACCAATGAGATAACTTGGTACTACGTGCTCGGATGTGCGTTGCTCACACCTGAAAATATGAAACAAATGAACTTGAAAATTGTATTTATATTTACATATTTTTCGTAACAAATTTATTTACTTCAAACTAATCTCAAACATGGCGAGAAAATAATTATTTACTTATTGCACATCTATACAAACAAATGTTTAAAATGATTTTTACTTTTTAACTACATCCCTAATTAATTATTATTTAAATATTTTTTCCAACCATCATGTTAAAACAATACTTTAGTTTGACAACACGAAATGATTAATTAAATTAAAACAAGATACTCATTTAAAAGTAAAAATGAAGTAGCATTTAATTTGATAAGCAGATAAATAAAAATCATTTAGATATTTTAGACCAAATGACCTATAAATATAAGTGTATGAAAAATAATAATTAATATGAAGTACATTTTTAAATTAATATATGTACGTTGTATATTTTTATAATCTCAATTCAATCAATTCCTCAAAGTCGTTAAACTGCGCTAAATTTCGTTCTCCGTCTAATATTACATTAATAACCATGTACACTCGAGTTGAACAAGGCTTCATCTTTACTTCCTTTACTCGTATTGTTTATTACGTGCGTCGTTCAGTGCCTACGATTACACGTTGTATCTTCGTGTACGTACTTACTAATTATTCGCTTCAATTACGCAATACAACATGTTAAAGGAAATTGTCGTAATAAAAGCAGAGTTTCTATTAAGTACGTAATTATGAAGGCCGAGACGTAAAAGCAATGAAGATGACGCTTGTTATAGCTCTATCTGACAATATTAACTGAGATGCTCCCTTCGCACACGAGAGTTTCACGTATTTCAATTAGATTAGAAAGAACCGTATGTTCGCGCATACTCTGGCGCTAACGAGAAACTATACTGGATGGCTTTTTGGTGGTTGAGTGGGACAAACAAATCTCGAGCTGTTTATACGCTAAAATGTCTTAATGAAATATTAAATTAACGACACTTACAGATTTTGGTAAAAGTTAACGATATTAAACATCTACGTGTATTTTGGCAAAACATTGTTTGATGCATAGTCTCAAGTAGGTACAGTCGACATCAAAGGTTTACGCTTTTGCACCCTATTATACAGGTGTTAAAGTTTCCTAAGATGCAAAAGTTAAGGTTTATTTGAGCATTTTTTGATTAAGTAAATATTTTCAGAAGTAATCGCTTCAAAAACTAAATAAAAGTGCCCCTCTCCCCTCTAACGTTTGAACCGTCCAAATAAATAAATATTATGGGACAATCTTACACAAATCAACCAAGTCTCACAGTAAGCTCAATAAGGCTTGTGTTGTGGGTATCAGGCGACGATATATATAATAACTAAATAGATATACTGTAACACGAAGTCCACGATATTATAGGTACATAAACGAAGTTACAGCAACTCTGCTGGGTATATAACTATCAGTAGGTTTTTGCATCAGCATTGTGAATCTGTTGCATGTCATTCCTATTGCCGGAGAAATATTGGTAGGTTAATAATGATAAATATTTACGCTCGAAATTATCTTAATTTTTTTCTTAATGATTATTTCTCTCTCCATCATGAAGATTTATCTCTTCAACTCCATCAATATTTAAGACCTACTACGCTCTTATCAGTTTAGCTGTCGCCACTCTCCTATGGTCAATCAATGACGTGGTATATTTTTATAAAATATTCTAAATTTTTCTTATAAACCCCTAAAAGTGTAAAATATTCATTTATTTATATATTAATATATTTAAGACGAGACGGTTCTAGTAGTTAAGGAGCAATCTGGCTGTGATAGACAATAGACAGATAAAGTCGCACCATAAGGATTCCTTATTTACCATGTTGGTACAGGGGGGTGATTTTTGAGATTCGAGCGCTCGAATATGACATTTAAGACTCTGAATAAAACGAAGAAATTATGTTTTAAAAATAACGGCGATAGTAATTTAAAATCATGATTATTTTTACTATTAATTTCATTCGTAAATAATGGCCACACACTTTTGTGTGCGATTATATTCGAAGTTAAATTATTTGAATTCGAGCGCTCGATTGTCAAAAATCGGCCCCCAGGGTTTTAAAGGATCGACAACGTCATTGTAATCCTGGGAGTTTATGGCTATGTCGTCCGCTTACGATTCAGTGGGCTGTATGCTTGTTTTAAATATGGCTAGTCACGTTAACAAATGTACTAAATTATTAATGACCTTACAATATATCAAACCAATCCATATTCAATACTAACAGCTGTTGTCGATATCAACTGGGTTTTTAATCCCGGCTTCACTGGTCAGTGAGTAGTATGCTGGTCGCCGTTTGATTTATCGTTGTTTACTTAGCTACAATAAATCAGTTCTGTTGATTTATTCTAGTGTCCCGCTCGTGCTACACTAGTGACGGACCGCTGGGAAAATTCTCAAGTCTCTTTCAATTCTCAATTCTCAGTCGTGCTGAGAATATTCGTAAGTAGTTTCCGAAAAGGTTTACACGGGAATACTACTCCAAACTTTGTATAGATAATTAAGTAGAGTACAAAGTGAGTTATACCCTATTGCTATCGGTTTTAACGTAGTGTACCATAATGCTAGATTCAGTAAGCCAAACACGTAAGTGCTAGTGCTAGGCGATATGTCTGCATCGGTTTTTAAACGTTGCGTCGACATTTCATTTTAGATAGGCGGAAAACGGACGGAATAAATTCAGGAAGGGAAATATTCCCACAGCACATGACTGACCTGCTGTGAGTTTCTATTTAAGTTCAACTACGCGGTAGTTACGGTAATTTGAAGGACGTTAAATAGCGCCGCGGTTAAGGTTAGGTTAAACGTAGTTCGTGGAGCAAGTTATCCTGCGTCGGTTAGCTTCGGACACTTTTTTAACAGCAATTTAACAGTTTCCAGGCTTTGGCATCGGTTTTAAGTAACAACTTAGTATAATTTTGTATACGTCGTTATTTTAAAGCATGTGTAATTATTATATTTATTACTCATTTGATTATCTATATAAGTAGCAAAATATGAATTTCTCATTATTTGTCGATATTTAATATAAAGTTGATATAACCTAACCTAACCAATCAAGGGTATTTTAGGTATTTTAAGTAACGGGTTAATCTCTAATACTAGAGCTATATACACATAATTACATATAATAAAAGTAAAAGGCATGGGTTTATAATTCACATCGATTATTTTGGTTCACCTCCTTGAACGAGCGAGAGTAGCCTTTGTACGTATTTGTGTCTTTTAAAGTATTTTTTTAACGCTACTTTAATTTAGTTTTTTCTTATTTAGGTTGGTAGCAATCTAATTAATTCTAAACTTGTTTTGGTGAGCTTACAGCATACGCGCTGTTATGGGGGATAGAGTACAGCCTTTTTTCAAGCATATTATGTATGTATCTTATATATGAGTTGACGAATCTATAAATGACAGACGAAAGTATAGGACTAAAAAAAAAGAAATCTTTCAAAGCAAAAAAAGCCTGCATGATTTGTATGAATCTCTTTGACGATCCATATATTTCTCGTTATGGTGACTGTTCAAGTAGTGATATCTATCCCACACGCTTTGTGTTTGCAGTTGGCGATTAAACAGTTCCTATGAGTGGCATTTATTAAAGTTTTATAAATAGAAGCGGTAGGGAATATGTAGAATAACCTGAGAATATACAGCTATTAAAAGTTTTACAAGGAGTTTAAAGCCGATTATTGTTATTTTTCTACATTTGTAACTAAATATTTAGTATTATACCCCTTTTAAAACCATTAATTTATCATATCCCACTCGATATGTTTCGGAGAAAAAACGACACCTCTTACACATTTATGCGCCAATAATATATATTTTTCTATATTTACAATTTTAATAATTATACCTATTCACTGGCACCCAGCGACACTCGCGAAATTAAGGCAATAACGACATTAAGTAGTTATGAGACGATATAGAGATATTCAGATTAAATAATAGGTAACCCTCCTAGTTCAGGACTCAAGAAAATATTACCTAATACTTTTATGGGCTTATTGTGTAAACTTTTTTTTCTTTATTTATTTTCCACAATGTTACTAGGTAGATAGAGAGTAATAGAAATACTAGGTAGTACTTACATCTTAGGCGATTATCACATTGGCCCCGCAACCGGATGCGGCGACGGTGTGCAAGCGTGATAGCGCTATACACATGCAGTGCGCTATCTCGCTCGTGCACCGGCGCCGCATGCGGAAACCGCAGCAGTGTGAAAGCCGCCTTAAGGTTGAATTACTGACGCCCACAATATAATTTTGTAACTTTAGGCCTGGGTATAAATAGTAGTTTATGTAACTGTTACGTTTTAAGGCCTAATTACGTACAGTAGCAGACACTGCTTTATCTACACTCATATTATATATATTAAATTAAGTGTTCGGAAACCATAGAATGACCGCGATTGCACCGTCATGGCCAACTCGATTGTGCCGGCGGTCGCGCGGGCGCGTGCCGTTGGTCAGGAAGGAGCACAGGATTTACATTATGTTATCAAATTCGATGTTCGGAATTTGAAACTCTTAACGTATCAATATATGAGCATGTAAAGTTAAAATTACGTTACTGCCACAGATAAAAAGCTTATCAAAGTAAAATCGGTTGTGGTAATGCTAGCCATTGCCTACCGTTTTTGAACACGTTTTAGAGGACTTACAGTGTGAGTGTAGATAAACCATGTTTATTAACATCCCGCCGTAACTTACGTAAGTAAATTTCTACTTTATGAAATTACTTATCACTAAATACTCAGACAAATAACATGCAGGAACGTTTTTATGAATACATAACGCTTGATATAGTCGTAAAGATACCTTGAAATGTTTTATTTGCAACAATAATGGACTGTGCGCTGTCAGATAGGCAAGTGGGTGGGTCTGCGGCGGGCAGTTACGTCGCTGCGTTTCACTGAGCTATTTCGTCATTTTGAATTTTGCACCGCATGACTCTGAAGAAATAAACCAGTCAAGTATGTGTCAGAATAAACTGAGGGTACCGTACATTTATATTAAATGAAAAATACACCATAATATTCACCTTTCTCGTATAGATTATAAGGAAGGATCCCTCCCTTTAATTTTAAATTTTAATAATAATACAAATATTTGCTTATTGTCTACTTTAAATGAAATGATGGATTTACACTAGTTTCATATATCCCTACCGCAGATTTTTACTGTGCAGCTTATATACTACATTAATTTTGTATTAAGCAGAACATCTGCTAACGATACCACGATGTTTAGAAATAATGGAAAAGTAGAAAAATCCACTGCCTCCTAAGACGCATAAAGGATAATAGTGGAGAAATTCACAGCCATCAGGTAAGTCTCAGTAGCTCAGTTGGTCAGAGCAATGGGAATGTATTCCAGAGTCGCGAGTTCGATTCTCGCCTGAGGCAATGGGTTTTTCTACTTTTCCTTTATTTCCAAACATTGTAATATACAACATATCTAGATAAAACCAAATGATAAAATTTTCAAAGATTGAATGCTGCTGGAAAATAACAGTTCGACTAGTTGACCATTGTTCTACGAACCACGATGGGCAAATTCAAACTCTATGAAAGCGAGGTTTGCTAGTGGCCCAGGCGACATGCGCGTAACTATGGTAAATACCGCGCGGACCCGGGGTATGTCCTTAAACTACGTCCGGACCTGGGTATGTCCTTAAACTACGCCAAAAAGAGAGGTATGGGCACTGCGAATGGCATCTCGCTAAGTGTGGTAGGGCACGTTCAGCGAATGTCATCGCTTAAATCTGGAGCAGAGCCCGACTGGGGAAGTACCTCCACCTTACAGAAAACCACAGCCAAATAGCACTAGACCCTACTCATAGTGTTGTGTTCCTGCTGGTGAGTAAGGTTGCCAAAGAGCTCAAAGAGGACCCAGTGTGTTGACGATGAGGGACCTTCTTGTTCCTTTAGTCGTCAACACAGTGAATCCTCCTTTTTGTAAAGGGTCGGCAACGCGCATGTGACTCCTTTGGAGTTGCAGGCGTCCATAGGTTACGGTAGCTGCTTACCATCAGGCGGGCCGTATGCTTGTTTGCCACCGTCGTAGTATAAAAAAAAAAAAAAAAAAAAAACTATGGGAACTACAAAAAAGGTGGTATTTTATGGTTCGTGGTTACCGTTACCGCTGTAAGCCAATTATGCTTGCTACTGGTTGATTGTGGTTTCGCCGACGGCACTAATCTGATTCCGAACTATGGACAGGAAATTGGCTGGTCCGTATCCATAAATAAACCTTTGATGTTAAGCGTCAGTAAAAATGTGCTGGTCGATGTGCAATAAGAACTTGGTGATAAAACGTTAGTTAGGAAACATTAATAAATAAATGACTTCAAACATTTTTACGAAACATTATGTAATGAAGTAATGACGCAAAAAAGCATAAAAAATGTCATGCTTGTTAGTTTTATATTTTAGTGAGTGTATTGAATAAGTGGTTATATTTATCGTCTTATAATATATATATAAATATTTATTAATATTTGTGACAAGTAGTTAACAGTTTTAAGCAGATTCCCACCTTAATTTTAGCGTTGATAGGGTAGTCGAGTTGGCACAGATAACACAAAGAATTAAATCTCTTGAAATCAAACAATAGTCTTCATCTGGTTGAGATTTCGCCGCTTTGTAGGCTTGTTAGCATATCTCGCCCTTTGTCGCCTTTATATTATATTCAAGAGCTGCTAAAGAGGTCGGGGAGGCACTCGACATAATAAACGCTTTCGCTCACTTTTATTGTAAATAAATCAATTAAGATAAATAATGGATTGATTAATGATTACGTTCTTATAGTTTCACATAGGCAATATAAACAAGCATGCCAAGCTGCCAAGTGCATCTGCTCCAAAAACGCAAGTAGAGGCACATGACAGCTCAGTTAACGACCGAACTTACGCCGGTAGTGGAAGTCTACCTTTTCAATTTACTTGTATATCATTTTTCTTACTAATCGTTGAAAGTGGATAAGGCTAGAATTCATTTACTTACTTAAATTCACTTATTTACTTACTTTATTAAAGCTTTAGTAAGTAATATTATTTACTAAGTTGAGTATTTTTAAGGCAAAGTATATTGAAACGACTGGGTTCTAAATTCACTGTTCTGCGTGTACGATTCCCTTAGTCCGATTAGAAAAAATATTTATTCGTTTCTTTAGACTTATACAAACAGACCGCGTCCATGCCATAATGACCACCTAGTAATTGGTAAGCTCATTACGAATTCTGAGTGTCAGAGTATTCAATTTAAACTGGAATAATACTGTTATTTTTAATCAGCTTAGCTGTAGCACCACTTTTGCATGTTTAATTAATAGTCCAACATACTTTAAAAAATAGGCACTTAATTAATTAAATATTTACAGTAAATAATTAAATATTTTTACTATCATATATACGTACCCATATAAAAATATATTTGACTAATGAGATTAAAAGGTGCCCACTGCCCATTGAATTAGGTACAGAGGACGCTCCAAGGAAAATTTCTTAGACAAATCTTCGAATCAGTTATTTTTATGTAGGTATAAGTCTCTACCCTTTATCATTCTCTAAATATTTATTCTTTGCAGTTTTAAGGCCACCAGACACTATCAGTAATAATGTCATTATTACCGACAGTAATGGCCTTTAGGTTTATGTTAACGTGTTTCAAGATTATTAAATAAACTTAAAATAGCGTTAAGTACCTATTTCCCGGCGCCTCGACGGTGCCAGCAATTGCGAATAAGTATTCCAAATTTAAGTCGAGGGCGCTTCTCCTCGCCGCTCTATGCTTTGGCAGAGCGAACAGTAAGGTCACAAAGTCGATATTACTAACCAACTACATCACCTAGTTGTAATCTTAGATTTTTTGGATGATTTTATATTTATTTAGTAAATAATTTCAGAAATTATTTTAACATAACCACCCCGAAAGAAAAAAAAAATGTTTTCCACCCCTATAAACTTTTTTCATAGGCAGATATGACCCTTTCACAATTCTTTTTGGCGATGGTAGGTACGGATTTTTGTCTGCATCGTAAACGTTTATTTATTTGTTAAAATAAACAATAACTTTACAAAAATCACCCATACTTGTCAAAAAACACTTCTCAAGGAAATTATAACAATTTTCTCTGGGATGATCTTAAAATGTTGTTATATACTTAAAGGAACTCACCTAGTATTGAATTCAACCAAGTAACCTCTGAAAAATGTAATTTATAATAAAAAAACCTTCAATAATCGAAGTAACGAACGATTAACCTCAAAAATAAATGACATTAAATCTAGATTGACACACGTTTGTTTATATGATAAGACATGTAATGATAAATTCTGTATATGTAAGTAGTTATTTACTTAAGCCGTTAAACTCTCAACCTTTATTTAATGTATAATTTACTAGCTTTTGCCCGCGGCTTTGCTCGCGTTAAATTCGGGGTAACAAACCATACAAACTTCCACCCCCCATTTTAGGGAAGTGGGGGGTTAGAAAGAGACAAAAAGTAGGCTATGTCACTCTCCATCCCTTCAACTATCTCCACTTAAAAAATCACGTCAATTCGTCGCCCCGTTTTGCCGTGAAAGACGGACAAACAAACAAACAAACACACACATACACTTTCCGATTTATAATATTAGTATGAATTAAATGAATAGGTAGTGGTCACAGTTACATGCATAGAGAATGCAAACGCTCAGCTGTGCTATGCTGTAGCACCGTAGGTAGGTACGAGTACTGGGGCCGTATTCGTATTTCCGTATAAACACGATCCAATTTCAATACAACTCTGTGAAGTATGGTATACTCGTACTTACCTACTTAGAACTATTGTTATATGGCCATCGTTGCCATAGTGATTTTTCTATTTGAAAAAAAAAATCACTTCCGTCAATCTATCCAAAAAATATTCTGTCTTGACTTATGTGTACTACGGTAAAATAAAACAAATATAAATAGCTTCAGCTTCTATTCTTATTTAACACTAGCTGTGCCCGCGGCTCCGCCCGCGTGGAATTCGGTCTGTGTCAGTAAGCGGCTAATTCACCCCTAATTTCTCTCCCTGGAGGCGGAACTTAAAGTAAAGTTGACAGATGGATACGCTAGATGACAGTAGTCCTAATAAAATATTTTACAATTACCACTAAATGAAACTACACTCAAAAATGAATACTTTTTGTATCATATTTTTTTTGCATGATTTAAACGACATAGAGAGTAGGTGTATATCGGACGATACAGGACCACTTTTGTATTTATACGTTCATGTCCAAGGCAAATATCATTCAAATCGATCCTCCCGTCAAATCAGTCTAAGCATGAAAGGTAAGAACAGGCGCGGTTTAAATAATTGGGGGGGGGGGGGGGGGGGTCACAAATGCAGAAATGATTTTATTTCTATTTGAGGTGCAACCCCCGCCTTTTAGACGTTGAATTTTTATATACTACGTATAACCTGGCTGGGGATTTTTTTGAATTGGAATTAGTAATCCTTAAGGGGTGACCGGCCAAGAGCATGTCGGGCGATGCTCAGTGTAAAATTTCGTAGATGCCGCCCTGTTACAAAACATCCGTTCAAAAGGTCGTTTATTAAGGGATATTTTGCGGCGCTTACGTCATTTTACTATTCGGCACTTCCTTTCACTACGCGTTTTTGACTGATAATTAGGGCCCGGAATTTTGCGTGCGGTTTGTGAAACGTCATAGGGAGAGAACACCAATGTTTATCGATATATCGATAAATCGGGAGTTTTTTTATTAGAGTCTTTAAAAAATAATACCTCAAACTTTCAAATGATACATAAAGTAAATGTACCAGTGCTCGACACGCTAATGCCCAATAGATGACACCCTTCTGTCACCTCTTTTGAAAGTGACTTAAGAATAAACGTGGTATCCATTGGGATAGTGTCGAGCACTCGTACGTTTACCGTACATCATCCTTTATAAAACTATAATTTATTATATTTTTTATTATTTATTATAAATTATTTTATATATTAAGCTTTTTTCGTGAATGACCGTTAAAAATAATATGTATCATTTGAAAGTTTGAGGTATTATTTTTTAAAGACACTTATGAAAAAACTCCCGATTTATCGATATATCGATAAACATTGGTGTTCTCTCCCTATGACGTTTCACAAACCGCACGCAAAATTCCGGGCCCTACTGATAATTCAAAAACGGCTAAACCGATTTTATTCAATATAGTTTTTATTGAAAGTTCTTATCAGGCCTCACCAAATTTCAGCTTCCTAGTGCGAACGGTAACTGAGCTAGACCGCGGATAGACGGACGGACATGGCGAAACTTTAAGGGACTAAGGAACCCTAAAAAGAGATAAATAGTAGTTTATGTAACTGTTACCTACGTAATAAGGCCTATGCTATTTTTTGAAATTTTGGACATTTTGGTAATTTTGTAAATTTTGTAAATTTTGTAAATTTTGTAAATTTTGTAAATTTTGTAAATTTTGTAACTTTCAATAAAAACTATATTGAATAAAATCGGTTTAGCCGTTTTTGAATTATCAGTAGGGCCCGGAATTTTGCGTGCGGTTTGTGAAACGTCATAGGGAGAGAACACCAATGTTTATCGATATATCGATAAATCGGGAGTTTTTTCATAAGTGTCTTTAAAAAATAATACCTCAAACTTTCATGGCGAAACTTTAAGGGACTAAGGAACCCTAAAAAGAGATAAATAGTAGTTTATGTAACTGTTACCTACGTAATAAGGCCTATGCTATTTTTTGAAATTTTGGACATTTTGGTAATTTTGTAAATTTTGTAAATTTTGTAAATTTTGGAAAGTTTGGAAATTTTGAAAATTTTGGAAATTTTGGTAATTTTGATAATTTTGACAATTTTTTTTGTTTTTGAAATTTTTTAAATTTACAAATTTAGCCATTTTTGACATTATCGACATTTTTGACTTTTTTGTACTTATAGGTTCTCGACTTTCTTCACTTTGTCACTTCTCACTTTCACTTTTTATATATTTTTTATTTCATTTCATTTTACATACACCCCTACACCTCTGGCCCAAGAAGTATTATGGCCGAATAGAAACTCGACGCGACTTATTTTTTTCAAGACAGTAATACATTATTAGATCTTAAAGATACAGAATAATGTGTAGTTCTTCAAGAAAACATATCAGAACAGCTTGAGAGACAGATAATGTACCTATTGTTTAATTATAAAGAAAAATAAACCCTAATCTGACTGCTTCACAAAACCTTCCTACCTAAACGGTGTCCTATAAATGTTAGATGATTTTGTAGTAGTTTTTTGGTTTGGGCCATGCATCTTTGTCCGTCATATATAGTCCTCGAACCTGCAATAACCTGCAATATTTTCAAATATTTCTTAAGAGCGGGTAAAGGTAAAAACAGACAAAAATTCTAATAATTGTTGGAACGTGTTCTGTTATGGATTCTAAGTATCCCCGCCAACTTTTTTCGAATATATTCCATGAACAGACTTTCGACCCTCTTCAGCTTTATTATATGTATAGATAGTTTTTATTGAAAGTACCTTTCACTTCCATTATTTTTTATTTTATTTTTTGGACCTACGGTTCCAAAGTAAGATGGGGGGGGGGGGGCGTTTTGAAACTATCCTTTGTCCTTTCTCGAGACCCATACTATCTCTATACCAATTTTCATCTAAATCACTTCAGCGGTAAAAAATTCGTCATACCAACTTCCAACCCCCTTTTCACCCCCACAAGGGTTTGAAAAACTATCCTTTGACGTTTCTCGAGACTCAAATTATCTCCATACTCATTTCTATCTAAATCGTTTCAGCGGTTAAAAATTCTCCATACAAACTTTTAACCCCATTTTCACCCCCACCAGGGTTGATTTTCGGGATTAAAACTATATATTATCCTTTCCCGGGACTCAAACTATCACTATACAAAATTTCATCAAAATCCGTTCGGCCGTTTTCACGTGATGCGCGGTCAAATAAACAGATAAACAGACAAAAATTCTAAAAATTGTTGGAACGTGTTCTGTTATCAATTCTAAGTATCCCCAGCCAACTTTTTTCGATTATCTTCTATGTACAGACTTTCGACCCTCTTCAGCTTTATTATATGTATAGATTATTAATATACGAAGTTCATTAAACGTCCTAAAGAACTATCAGAACTTCACATGGTAGCATAGCGTTAAATACGAAATAATGTTACAAGAAGATTAAAACTGTAAGTACCAAGTCGAATTGTCGAACATAAAAATCGATCCTTTAACAAAGGATAATTACGACACTTGGGTAATACAAGCGGAAGCCATTCTAGTACGACATAAATTATTTAAATACGTCGAGAACCCATTGACTGACAATGCAACTGCCGATGAAAAAGATAAGGACCGACTCACTAAATCTGAGCTCATCCTTATCATTGCTCCGTCTGAGCTTAAACAGATTAAAAACTGCGGCACTACGAAAGAAGTATGGGAAAAGCAGAAGTATTGAACAAGTTTATGGACACAGTTGACAAGCTGGCTGACATGGACGTCACTATAAACGAAGAATTGTTAACCATTATGATGTTATACAGTCTCTCCCCTGAATATGAAAATTTCAGAGTCACTATTGAATCGCGAGACAACCTTCCGAAGCCAGAAGAGCTTAAAACTAAAATACTGGAAGAGTTTGAAGCACGTCATAATCAAATCATGGCAAATACCGACGAACCTGAATCTTCATATCAAGAAGAAGCATTATACGCGTCCTGTCGTATCTGCAAACGAAAAGGTAACATTTTCAAACGCAAAACACACAAGATTTGTACTAGCTGCTGGAAGAAAAATAATGAGAAGCCAAAACCGAAACAAAATAATGATTCTCATCGTAACCACTTCGCTACACAGTGTCTTCTTACACGAAACAAGAAGCCCGAAGACAGCACTTGGATTGTGGACAGCGGCTGTACCTCACATATGACATATCAACGAGATCTATTTAAGAAAATTGAGAACACATCCAGACAATTAAACTTCGCAACTGAAGATTTTACTGCAGAGATTAAAGGAAAAGGTACCGTCTCTTTTACAACAAAAAATGGCAGCGGAGATGCACTCACGCAGCTGAAAGATACACTGTACGTACCCAGTCTTTGCACCAACCTTCTGTCTGTTAGCAAGATGACAGACGCTGGCTGTTCTGTCCTTTTTACCAAAAACAAGGCAACAGTCAACAACAAAAAAGCTGGAATAACTCTCACTGCTTACAAAGAAGATGGTCTCTACTACATCAAGCCCAACAAGCATGAGTGCTACAAAGTGGCTACAGATAACGATGAAACAGCTCCAACAAACACAAAGAAAACGGATTCATCAAACATCTACGACTGGCACAGAAAACTTGGTCACATGAACGCCAAAGATTTAAAATTAGCACTTCATAACCAAACCCTACTTGGCTTGAACTTCGATCCTTCCGAAACATTACCGGAATGCGAAACCTGCATCCAAACTAAAATGCATCGCGTACCCGCTCCCCGTGAGAAAACAGCTCAAAGGAATGCTTACAAATCGTTCACTCTGACGTTTGTGGACCTATCAGAACGCCCACAATAAGCGGAAACAAGTACTTCGTCACCTTTATTGACGACTACTCCCGATTCAGTCGAGTGTACCTGCTGAAATGCAAAAGCGAAGTCTTCGAAAAATTTAAAGAGTTCAAAGAGTTAGCAGAAACGCACACAGGGAACAAACTCAAGATTCTACAATCTGATAATGGAACCGAATATGTCAACAGGGACTTCGATGCTTACCTAAAACGCTATGGGATTCAGAGAAGGCTTAGTGCACCGCACATAGCGCACCAAAACGGTCTTGCGGAACGAAAAAATCGCACCCTGATTGAAAAAGCAAGAGCCCTACTTATCGACGCAAAAGCTCCACTAAGATGCTGGGGTGAAGCAATAATGACAGCGA
The DNA here is from genome assembly GCA_947086415.1 of Pammene aurita. Taxonomy (NCBI): domain Eukaryota; kingdom Metazoa; phylum Arthropoda; class Insecta; order Lepidoptera; family Tortricidae; genus Pammene; species Pammene aurita. Next base: position 21,160,109 of record OX352289.1, read on the forward strand.
ACTATTTGTCCAACAGGAGCCTAAACAGTGCCATTCAAAACAAAACGTCATATGAATTATGGGTTGGCAGAAAGCCTATCATTCACCATCTATATGTATTTGGCTCTAAAACTTTTGTCCTCATCAAAGGCACTAATGGTCACAAATTTGCAACAAAAGCAATTCTTGTCATGTTCGTTGGCTACTCTGAAACATCAAAAGCATTCAGAATTCTTCTACCATCCAAAAACAAAGTGGTGACATCGAAAGACATCCGTGTGGTGAAATCTATGTTTTACGACAACATAAACAAAAACGACATCACCGATCTCTTTAACGATGACAACTTTTCTGGATCTCCTGAAACTTCAAAGCGGTCAAAATTAACGCGTAAACAAGTTACGATACAACTTGACAACGATGAAGATGGAGACGTGGCGCCACTTAACAGCAGTAGCGATTCAGAAGATGAAAATCTTGACAACACGTTGCGACAAAACTCAGTCAATAGTCCTGAAGACGTTCAACGATCGGAACCACTAAACTACGAAAGTGAGTACGAATCTATCAACGGTTCCAACAACTTTGTCGACGATGACGAGCCGGCTGATCCTGCTGATGCGGTGACTGAAGACGAGGCTGAAAATGCTGAAGATGACACAATTCCACCTCGAACTTTGAGAGATAGGTCAACCATCGCTGCTCCAAAAAGGTATGATGATTTTGTTTTGGCGGCAGCTGAAGAAATAGAAAATCTTCACAAACCGAGGGAACCTGAAACTTTTAAAGAGGCTATGGAATCTCCCGACAGCGAAAATTGGCAAGAATCAATGAAAAATGAAATTTGCTCACTGAAAGACAACCATACATGGGACCTGGTCGACCTACCTAAAGGACTCAAAGCCCTGCCTTGCAAATGGGTGTATAAGGTAAAAATGAACCCCGATGGTTCCGTCGAGAGGTACAAGGCCAGAATGGTCATCAAAGGTTATTCCCAAATACCTGGAGTGGACTACGACAGAACGTTCAGCCCAGTGGTTCGTCTGAGCACTGTACGTTCACTACTTGCAACTGACTCAGTTTGACGTGACAACCGCATTCCTAAACGGCGAAGTAAAGGAAGAAATTTATATAAAACAGCCCGAAGGTTATCGAGATGGAACAAAACGAGTCTGTAAATTAAAGCGCAGCCTTTACGGATTGAAGCAAGCGCCTCGCTGCTGGAATACCTGTATAGCAGAGTTCTTACTGAAAACTGGATTTAAGCAGAGCGAAGCGGATCCATGTCTGTATGTGCGAACCAAAGGACAATCCAAGGTTGCTATAGCTCTTTATGTTGACGATGGACTTGTAGCGCACAACTCAACGGCAGCAGGTGACGAGTTTATAAAGGAACTTAAAGCAAGATTCAAAATTACGACCAAACCTGCATCCTACTTCCTTGGGATGGAAATAAACGTGCGAAAGGACAGCTCCATATCGTTATGTCAAAAAGCGTACATTAAGAAAGTCCTGGAAAAATATGGAATGTCTCAATGCAAGTCTGCACCGTCGCCCATGACCAAAGATAATTCGGTAGCGGATGAGAACGTCAAGCCGAACTTTCCTTATAGGCAAGCCGAAGGTGCTTTGGCCTATCTATCTGTAGGTACGAGGCCTGATATCTCCTACGCTGTTGGAGTCGCCTCGAGGAATCTGGAAACACCTACAAAGGAAGACGTGATGCTAGTCAAGCGCGTCTTCAGATACCTAAAAGGGACCCAAGAAAAGGGACTTACATTTACAAAGAAGTCGCCATCTCACTTGGTTTGCTACAGCGACGCAGATCATGGAGGAGACCAGTCTACTGGACGATCGACTTCTGGTATGGTGTGCTTATTCTCTGGCGCCGCTATAAGCTGGAGAAGCCAAAAATAAACAACTGTTTCTATTTCTTCAACGGAGGCCGAGATAATAGCAGCAAGCGAATTCGCACAAGAAATATTGTGGCTGAATCGACTGTTCAACGACCTGACCAACACTGAGAAACCGGTCTTGAACCTAGAGAACAAGTCAGCAGTTAATCTCGCCCACAACCCGAAGTATGAATACCACAAGCGCACCAAGCATATTAAATTAAAACACTTCTTCGTGCGAGGATGTGTCAGCAATGAAGACTTCACTGTCAAGCAAGTTCCTGGAGAGGTACAGTTAGCTGACATGTTCACAAAGCCTCTTTTCGGACCCAGACTACAAGATTTGAGTTCTAGAATAGGACTAAAGAATTTATCTCAAAATTCTTAAAAACTTCCCAGGATGTGAAGTATGGTATACTTACCTACTTAGAACTATTGTTCTATGGCCATCGTTGCCATAGTGATTTTTCTATTTGAAAAAAAAATACTTCCGTCAATCTATCCAAAAAATATTCTGTCTTGACTTATGTGTACTACGATAAAATAAAACAAATATAAATAGCTTCAGCTTCTATTCTTATTTAACACTAGCTTTTTCCCGCGGCTTCGCCCGCGTACTAAAAGTACTAAAAAAGGAGGTTCTTAGTTAGACTCGTATGTATGTTTGTCCGCGATCATCTTGCGTTTCGCTGAACTGATTTAGAAGCGGTTTTCGGAAAAGTATTCGTTACATTCTGGAGGTTTCGGTATACCACGTTTTGAAGACGGCGGTTCCCTCATTTTTTTATTTTTAAAGAAATTATTGCAATAATTGTTTAATTGTTACGCCATCAACGACTTACTACCGAGAGATTATGATTAATACAGATTTCTACTCTTGAATAGAAGCTTTTCCCCGCGACTTCATTTGCGTGGAATTAGTAATCCACCCTCCTTTTTACCCGCTTAAGGAATGACTTCTGGGATAACAACTATTATATATCCTTCCCCAGAACGCAAAATATCTCCATACCAAATCATCTAAATAGGTTCAACGGTTATTAATTTCCCATACAAACTTTCAACCCCCGTTTCACCCCCTAGAGGGTTGATTTTCGAGATAAAAATGATCCTATATTGTTTACCGCGACTCAATCTATATAATATGTACCAAGTTTCATTTCAATCGTCTGTTCAGCGGTTAATAATTCGCCATACAAACTACCAACATGTTTTCTACCCCTCTAAGATTGATTTTCGGCTTAAAAAATATTCTATATTGTTTCCTGGGACTCAAACTATATCCACAACAAAATTATCTAAATCGGTTCGCGGTAAAAAAATCTCCATACAAACCTCCAACCCCCATTTCACCCCCTTAAAGATTGATTTTCGAGATAAAAACTGTCCCATGTCGTTTCCCGGTACACAAACTATCTCTATACCAAGTTTCATCTAAATTGGTTCAACGTTTAAAAATTTCCCCATACAAACTATCAACCCCCATTTCACCCCCTTAAGTGTTGATTTCGTAATCAGCGACCCGATAAACCGTAGAAAAAATACCCATGTTGATATTTAAATTTATTTTGTCACCACATTTCCCCCTTATGGGTTGAATTCTCAAAAAAGCTGAAACACTTGTTTTCTCATTTATCGTTAGGAATACTCCTGTAAAGTTTCGAATAAAATAGTTGAACTAATCTCGTTTCCCACACAAACTTTGAACCCCATTTCCCCCCTTAGGAGGTAAATTTTTAAAAGTTATTTCTAAGTGCATCCTTATGCCTTATAAGGAGCCTACGTACCACATTTGGAATCTCTAGAACCAGCGGTTTGGGCTGTGCGTTGATATGTCAGTCAGTTTTTTCTTTTATATATTTAGAAGTAGATTGCAATTTGGCACAAATACTTTCAAGAATTTTCATGTCCACAATATTAAATTTCAAAATCGATGCCATTTTCTTAAGTAACGTCCCAAAAAATCACAAAAACGAAACCCATATGGATATTTAGACATTTCAACCCCATTGTACCCTAACAGGGGAGATGGTATTTCACGTCCGCCACGTCGGATTTTAAAATCGTTGTTGTTTTCGTAATCAACGACCCGATAAACCATAGAAACAATACCCATGTCGATTTTCAGACTTTTTGACCACATTTCCCCCTTTTAGGGGTTGAATTCTCAAAAAACCTGCAACACGTATTTACTCATTTATTGTTAGGAATACTTCTGTGAAGTTTCGAATAAAATAGACTAACTAAACTTGTTTCCCCATACAAACTTTGGACCCCCATTTCACCCCCTTAGGGGATGAATGTTGAAAAATCCTTTCTTAGCGCACCCCTAGACCTTATAAGGAACCTACGTGCCAAATTTGGAATCTCTAGAACCAGCGGTTTGGACTGTGCGTTGATAGATCACTATGTCAGTCAGTCAGTCAGTCACCTTTGAGTTATATATTATTAATATACGAAGTTCATTAAACGTCCTAAAGAAATATCAGAACTTCACAAACTCCAATTCATTAACAACGCAATGCATCTACGGCATAAACATCTGAATCAGAAATATCAGAATTTATTTGAGAAATATTTCAACGCAACTCCAATACAACTTCAATGTTGGTTGATTGTTTGTTGTGTGTTGGAGTTATGTTTGAAATAGGTTGTGTTGTTATTGTATTGTTAATGTATTTTAAAATTAGAATCCGGTACTAGGTAGTGCGTACGCGTAGCATGTTCACAACAGCTTTGGGAAATCTCTAGGCTAGTAGCAACCCGAAGCGGTATTTTCATAATTTGTTGCGGGTTTCGTATCAATATGATGTTCACATAAGCAAATTGTAATTCACAGCTAATGTTACAACACTTTTCATGTAAGTATGATGTAAAAATTTTGATATGTTTGACATGAACTTGATAACTAATTGGTAAAAAAGAAAATGATCTGAAATAATTGAACTATGCAACCTATTTTTTACAGGTACAATCTTGTTTAATATCAAATTAAAATCAAAGTAATGACAAATCACCTAGTTGTAGTATATTTTTGAAAATAGTAATTTACAAAATTATTCGTTTCGCAAGCTGCATGCCCTCTAAAAGAGATCGTATTTGACTGCGCTACAGGAAAGCCATTTAAGTTTGTTAAAAATTTGGAAGCGTGAGGCACTACGCACTACAAATTTAGTATCAAGGTTGTGTCATATCATTTACAACACCCAGTTAGGTTCCTTAAAGTTCCAATATGTCTAATGCGTTAGAACTAATTTGAGATGAATCCAATCCGTTTTAGCATTGCAACATGCAATTTGGATCCGCCGGTAACATGTGTACTTCCTATCTAAAAAAGAATCTGTAAATCCTTAGTCACCATTTTATATGTGCCGGTGTACCTAGCTGACAACAGTTGTTTTCGTTCACATATAAAACTACTTTATTGTATAAGTAGGTTCATTGTTTGCCGAACAATATACTTTTATCGCACTCTAGAAAACTGAAAAACATGCAGTTTAAAGGAAAGTTTACTATCAATTCAGAAAGATAACGTTATAAATAATAGCAGGCAAAATTACTGTTTTGTTTGTTAGATTTTTTTAACTTTAAATTTACATAGGCTTACAAATGAGTTGCCTGTAACTTTTGATAAGCGGTAGAATTGTTGTTCCTTGTGGACATAGTAGTTTTAAAAAATACAGGTGTGCGGGATCGTTTTATAATGTATGATTTTGCGTATATTCTACCACGTTAAGTACGTTACAGTATGTAATGCTGGCCGTTTTTATCTAATCTTATATAATCATATTTTAAAAATCCAAAAACTTTATATTATTAAGCATCGTTTTCAATTTCAACATATTTCTAATAATTAGTTCCCTTTATGTTATGCATACATATATGAATAGACAAACATAATAATATGCTTTTATTTGCCAAACAACTATCCCTAAGGAATGTCGGTGAATGCCCAAGACACATCAGGGTTGTTGTACCTTGGACACATTTCCCTTGTTTTCTAACAGCCTACCCTGTCGAAACCAGACCAGGGGGCTTAGCCAAGATGACAATCGTTTGCAGAAAACGAATCGAAACGAATATACATCTCTCTATCTCACTAATATGGAAGAGTGAGCGAGAGCGTGTAGCGTTTTGTTTCGTTTTCTGCAAACGATTGTTATCTTGGCTACAGGGCCAGTAATAGCATCGTTTATTTTAGTGTAGAAAAATGTAGCTTAATAGTTAATCTTGAGAAATGAGAAAATCACAAATTCGGCAAGCATGCAGACTTTTATTTTTTTTCTAAAAATGGAAATCAAATAGACTGTTAAGAAAAAGAAAACAAAAGGTAGAACAGTTTCCCCTACCACGTTATTATAAAAAATCAGAAAGTCGCGGCATTTTCTCGATATCTCGGGAATAGTTCAGCGTCTAACCACGGAGTAAATAATAGTACGAGTACTATACATAGGTCTCACTAGGACGTCACGTATGATACGTGACGTATCATGTTGTCCCTTCTTAACAAATGACAAGTTCTCTTTCTCACAAAAATACCGGGTACTATTTATGTTACGTTGTCAAACTCAATTTTTATATAGGTTACACAGTTACTCATCCTTAACCCGAGGACTACGGAAAAATGTGCTCATAGCGTTTTTTCTCGTCCCATATTCCAATGGCTTAAAGACGATTGAAATTTTGCATTTTTAGACTTAAAAAAGATAATAATTCACGCAGAACAGCTTGTGGCGAGCTGTTGGAGAGTAACCTGAGTGCCCCTGGGGTGCTCTAGCTGTCGAATGGTTGGACAGGTCCCCTACCTCTGGCTTGCCTTAGTCAGCTGTCCAGAGTAGGGTCGTTAGACCTGCGTTTTCAAGGGTATGTAGATGTGGAAACATAAGGGGCGAGTTGGCTATAAATATGTTTAAAGTCCCTCTCAACCCCCAGCCCCGCACCGGTTTTGCCCTTGAGCCATCTTTGATTTCAAAGATCCGGAACACCATTGTTTCGTGGTCGGGACCGGGAAAGACATACAAACATAATAATAGTAAATTCATTTATTTCAGACCGTTGTCCATTTGATATACAAATATTAATACATTAACCGTAATATACAAATATGAATACATTATCAAATTAAATAATTTAAAAATATCGACTTAAACTAACATAATAATTACCTATAATTAAATCAAAGACATATCAATATCAAATTACACAATGGGCATCTGGGAAACAATAGGGATGACAATTGACACATGTTGAACTAAGTATCCAATAACATTTAGTTAATAGGATGCAAAATGCTCAATATATCCAAATAAAAATAAAATAATAAAAACCCTATTTAAATGGTACAAAGATGGTTTAAATTAAGCTTCATTTTTTTAAATCTTTACTTGTTTAAAGTACTTAATTAAAAAAAAACAATGATACCATTGGATTTTTAACATTTTATTGTAAAATAAATTGTCTGCCAACTAAATATATACATAAACGCAACAGTTTATTGTAAAAATAGCAATTTCATAATTTTTGCCATAGTTTAAAAAGGGCGACTAATGATCAAGACGTCACTTTTGTACGTCATTTTGTTAGCAGCGTTTAGAGAAACAAATGCAAAGGAGATCGTCAATTTTTGTTAGGTGATCTGGCCCAGATTATTTAGGACCGTTTAGGAATGGTTCTGACCTTTAAAGAATCGTCATAATTTCTAGATCAGGATGGCGGTAAAAATATGCGAAATCTAATGGGAAAACTGAAAAATCATGCATTTAAAACTTGAATCTGACAAGGACAATATTTGAAAGCGTGGTTGCCTATGATTTATATATTAATGTAAAAAAGTACCGAATTTTTAAAGATAATGTAGAAAAGCGGACTTGAAAACAAAACGGGAATCATGATGAAATAATAAAAAGTCATGTTTTGATCGTATTTATAGTTCCTGTATTTCGGTAAACAAAGACGGCTGTCAAACCATCGTTGATACCATCGTTATACATTGACAGTGTCAAACCAAAAAACAATCCCGTTTCAGGCCAGGGTGAAGTTAAACTTTATGTCAATGCCATAAGGACGTTAACGACTTGTCTTGCTGTATTTTAATCGCGGAAAAATCAACATAATGTTTATTTATTTAATATTTCTAATTCCCGTTTCATTTTTTTGCAATATTTTGTCTACTTTAGTAATAAAATGAGTATTTATTTTAAATTGCAGTACAAACTGTATACGGTTTATATCAGGTGGCCCAGAATTGACGATCTCCTTTCAGACTTTACGTATTATTTTATTTTTGACTTTTGTGTTGCTATAACGCAAATGGGCCCTTATGGACATTTGATCCTCACGACAAAACGAATTGATTGATACCATACATGAAAAAAAAAATCATAATGCCTATTGTGCATGTTATTCCAATGCTTTACAATTGTACACTCCAATTTGTCAACCACTGTGTTCGGGAGGCTGCTGTAGCTGTCTAGAACACGACGCATCATGGAGGCCAGTATTTTACGCAATATTGCGTGGAAACTATCGACGCGAGGAAACATACCTGACGCGCTGCAACATTTCATTAATTCATCTATTCCTTTATGAAACATAGTTTTACATTTCAATATCAATAGGCAATAAAATTAACCTAGGTATATGTATAACTTGTAGCGTTAGGGCAGAGATGAGCTATTTAAGGCCTGTACTACAATTCAACAATAGTTTTATTTAAATGTGGCGCATCTATTATCCTAGGCTTTCATAACGTATAATTTAAATTGCTTTTTAATAGTTTAATACTAATGTATTAGTAGGTATGTCAAAAAAGTAGGTATACAATTCAAGTTTACATAGTTTAGGTCGATATCGAACCAGTTTGCGTTTATTGTCTGTGCATGGCGTTGAAAAATTCTTCACAGAGTGACACGCATCTAGTTTGTCTCCGAGGCAATACCATCAGCGTCCTCAACTCGTTGTTATACTGATATATTATACTGATATAGTTTTATTTTCATGTTGATATTAATCTAGTTAAAAAAATATCGAAGCAAAATTACAAGCTTAGGTACGGTCACCTCTGAAAATATGGATACACTAGCTTTTGCCCGCGGCTCGCTCGCGTTAAATTCTCCATACAAACTTCCACCCCCCATTTTAGGGAAGTGGGGGGTTAGAAAGAGACAAAAAGTAGCCTATGTCTCCGTCCCTTCAAATATCTTCACTTAAAAAATCACGTCAATTCGTCGCCCCGTTTTGCCGTGAAAGACGGACAAACAAACAAACAAACAAACACATTCACTTTCCCATTTATAATATTAGTATGGATTTACTGTGACAAAAACATGTATCCACGACTTTACGCCGCGGTAATATTTTCAGACGTGACTGTACCAACTCTGAATTATTACAGTTGATTTAACTGAATGATGTTGATTGTATCTGAATTATGTTTAGGAATGTATTCTAATACTTTCTCTTCGTCAATAACAACGTGGTATTATATTTTACAAACGAACATCATTTGACCGCATATCAATGAAGTATAATCTGTTAAATATCTAAAACCCTGCGTACGATTTTATAGATGGAGATGTCCAGGGATTCACCAAAATCTGACAATAGTAGGCTACGACCACGTTTTTCATAACTAGAGTTTAAAAAAATATTCTAGTCCAGTCTAGAATAGACGTAATTTTTTTGAAATAGTAAGAATAAGAGTTTCTTATTTATAAAATAGACATTGTACTGAATCGAATTATACTTTCAAAATATATTATCTAAGTCACGTAGAGGCTTCACAACAATGATACAATACCCAACTGCTCAAGAAACCGAGCCCTGTAATTAAATTCAAACTCCAGAAAGCGAAATATTTTCCGTAATATTACAGTTTTATTCTTTGTGAAATTATATTTGATATAAATTTTGTAACTACATAGAATTTATTTGTGACGTGCAAGTTCAATCAACTTTATCTGTTCTACTTATGTAAAGCCTGACCAGAAATATATGATCATGCGCCATGTTGCGGAATTACCTTGGAACTAATTTCTTACACTGGCAATAATTTTAATGACAGGATGATATGCATTTGTGAGTGCATCTGATAGGCTGTCACTGTTGTTAGTGTCATTGTGGCGGCTTACTTGAATAATAATAAAGTGTTGAATATTAAATAATAAACGACATAAAATTCCCAAAATTATTCATAGTCAAGAGGGAAACATTATAAATAGTGTATATAATAAACTGCTGTGAATAATACGGTCGGGAAATTAAACTATTTCGCTGTGAAACATTTTCAAATTAACTTCTGAATTGACAGGTAAACAAATCAAGATGTCACTATACGATAGATAATATACGCTCTAGGACTATAGTCTGAACTGTTTCCATATAAATGAGAATAATAGCGCCTTCTTGACAATGATCATATATTTCTGGCCTGGCTTTATATGTACACATAATAAATAATGTATAGCTCATAATAAATACATGACACCTTTAATACGGGGAAGGTCGGTACTAACTAAATTTAGTGCTTACATTTTTTTTGTTTTTTTCAGACGGTAGGTATAACCAGACGAGGTAAATAAGTAATGGACTGAGAGCTAGCCACGTCCGATATGAATGACATAATAATGCGAGCGTCAAAACCCATCTGGTTAGATTGCTATACTATCCTTATTGCTAGATCCAGGCATCTGGCAGCGTATAATGGGTGGAGGTCAGAGTGGCAGACTAGCAAAATTTATTTGATTTCAATATTGCATGAAACCCAGAACTCAAGTGGTTTACATTCTTTGAAATCCACCACTTTACAGCTGCCAGATGACCGGGTCTAGAAATAAGCATAGTATAGCAAACTGACAAGAAGACAAGAGGGGTTTCGTTGCTCTCATTATTGTGTCGTATCTGACGTGGCTAGCTCTCCGTCTATTTTGAGATAGATAGATAGATATATTCTTTATATTGATTTTTTTAAAGCTTTAAAAGATAGTTTCAGAGTAGAACGTACCTATACCATAGACAATTAGTTAGATAATTTGAGACCTAAGCATTCCAGGCAAAATCGTGTACAGATAAGTTACATGGAAGGCTATTTTTCGCTGAAATGTATTCCGACATAACACATAAGCTATAATTATTTACTTTACATACCAAAATTACCAAGTATGTATAATAGTTTCGTAAGTCTTTTTGGTTCTTAATACTCGTAATGTGCCATTATTTTAATAAAGGTACTATTTGGAGTCTGCGCTTATACAGATTCAATTTAGTATTCGAGAAATATTTAAAGCGGTAACGCCGGCCTCCAAGTGGTACTTTTACCAAAATAATGACACAACTTTATAATATCTTTTGACTTTAGTGATTCTGCTGCTACATCATTTGTCAAAACAAATTCTTAGCGGCGGAGATGTACGCGTACTTGGTCTGAGTTGAAAAAATACAACTATTTCGCTATGTCTAGCAAATGAATAGTCTACGCAGACGTAGACCGACACGGCAGCCCAATGAGGTTTTACACCCTCCATTAATTCTCCTGACGACAGCCTATTTAAAGTCACAAACTTTAATGACGTAAACATCATTCTTCCGAACCTTTCTGTGACGGTCTTAGGTTAAAAGGATCAGCAGCTTTTGATCATTTGATAAATGTACGAGAGACTTACAAATCATTAATCTCTGAGAAACGGTTTTTTTTTGGTTTCCAATTAAATAATGGAATTATGGACCTCAAAACTTTCGTGAGACTTAGACATAATAAATAAATAAAAACGGGTAACTCACTGCACAAAAACACATGAAAACAGTATGGTACGCGAGTATAATAACATCTACATTCAAAGTAAGGGAAGTCCGGTTATGATCGGTAGCGTAATATTTTGTACGAGTGAAGTCACAGGCCATTCAGTAACAAGGTTAACTAAACTTATCCAATCGCGGTAAATGGGATTGTTTCAGAACAATATACTTACGAAAATATGATCTGATATCAATAATAAAAGTTTAATTTACTGTATGGCACCTAGATCGGTAATGTTGTTGGAAGTCAATTGACCTATACATATGCTTAACCAATACGCCCGCCGCATAATGTTTTCAGCGTATTATCACGAACATGTCAAGAATTATTTAGATACCTAAATCCATTTAGAGCATATATAACACAACGCAGTCGAGGCTAACCAATCTGGCGAACCCCGAATATCCAATGGAGAGGATATTTGCGCAGATCCGTCACAGACGATTATGCTTTGAAGAATGTGACTTACAAAGAGTTACGGATTGCGACAAATTGCTCGCACTGAGCCGACAAAAGACATCGGGGATAAATGTCTTCCGCAACAACGGGAAAACTCAAGTTTTAAAAATAAATTTCAAAAGCGTAGATATTTAAAAAGGCGTCTTTTTTACAGCTTGTTTCGGAGCGCCACTTTAATTGCGTCAAGTTTTCGAAAATTCAAGGCGTCCCATGTATTAAATTTATCCAAGTTCACACTACCTGTGCGTGCACCATATTTAAAACTATACTTATATGTACGTGCTTGGAGATTTTAACGTAGGTAATTTGTATAACAAATATTTAAATATATTAACATGCAAACTTTCAACTGAAAAACAAATAATATTATATTAATATATTTTGATTTGTTTATTTTAAGTCCACACACTACTATGCCAATTAAAAACTTATATAGATGTCATGTACAAAGGAAAAAGTGAGCTAGGCCTCTGGTGCCCAGGGCTGAAATCGATCCAGCGTTTCCTGCATTCGCGGCAGACGCCCTAACCACTAGTAGGATACCAGGCTAGGCTAGTGGTTAGGGCGTCTGCCGCGAGTGCAGAGAGCGAGAGAGATGGCGCTTCCGTCAATACAACTGAAGTACAAATTAAATTGTTTTAATAAATATTTGGATTGTTTTATTTGAAGTACACAAATTATAAACTTGTAACTTAGATGTCATATACAAAGGAAAAAGTGCCCTAGGCCTCCGGTGCCCAGGGCTGGGATCGGACCAGCGTCTTCTGCATTCGCGGTAGCCTAGCCTAGCCTAGTAGCCTAATATCAAAAGGTCGTATCTGCCTATGAAAGAAGTTTTTTTAGAGATAACACAAAAACGCCTTAATCTATATCTTCTCAATTTTTTTATATCGTTATTGGGCTGGCGATAGACTTCCGAATTTCAATCGGAGGTCTCGGGTTCAAACCCCGGCTTCCACTGAGAGTTTTTCGGATCTTATGTGCGAAATATCATTTGATATTTTTACTAGTCGCTTTTCGGTGAAAGAAAACATCGTGAGGAAACCGGACTTAATCCCAATAAGGCCTAGTTTCCCAGTTGGAAGATTTGATGGTAGTCGCTTTCGTCAAAAACTAGTGCTTACGCTAATTCATGGGTTCATTCAAGTTGCCAAGCGGACCCCAGGCTTAATATGAGGCGTGGCAAAAAGTCGGGACAAACGCTAGGATGATGATATCTTCTCCATTTTTAGGGTTCCGTAGTCAACTAGGAACCCTTATAGTTTCGCCATGTCTGCCCGTCCGTCCGTCCGTCCGTCCGTCCGCGGATAATCTCAGTGACCGTTAGCACTAGAAAGCTGAAATTTGGTACTAATATATATATCAATCACGCCGACAAAGTGGTAAAATAAAAAGTGGAAAAAAATGTTTTATTAGGGTACCTCCCCTATACGTAAAGTGGGGAGTGATTTTTTTTATACATTTCAACCCTAACGTGTGATATATTGTTGGATAGGTATTTAAAAATGAAAAGGGGTTTACTAAAATAATTTTTTGATAATGTAAATATTTTTGGAGATAATCGCTCCAGAAGAAAAAAAAATGTGTCCCCCACCCTCTAACTTTTGAATCATAAGTTTTAAAAATATGAAAAAAATCTCAAAAGTAGAACTTTATAAAAACTTTCTAGGTAAAATTATTTTGAAAATAATTTCTGAACTAAGTTTGTAATTTAACCGTATAAGCAGGTGTTTATTGTACCTGTAATTTCTACAAAATCACAATGAAATGACGTGCTTTCAAATAAAGTAAAAACCGGCCAAGAGCGTGTCGGGCCACGCTCAGTGTAGGGTTCCGTAGTTTTCCGTCCGTCACAGTAAGTGTCCCCACTTAAGAGTTAATAACACCGCCATGTAGGATATGATATGAGAGTTCCACGTACAGCGACATCTATCGGCAAATTAAGTAAACTATTGCGCGCGAGCTTAAAGTATGGAAGATGATTTTTATGGGATAATTCTTTATTGCGTGAACCGATTTTCACCGTTTTTACTTTATTTGAAAGCACGTCATTTCATTGTAATTTTGTAGAAATTACAGGTCCAATAAACATCTGCTTATACGCTTAAATTACAAACTTAGTTCAGAAATTATTTTGTAATTTTTTTTCAAAAACTATTCATCCTATCAAGTACAAAATAATTTTCCTAGAAAGTTTTTATAAAGTTCTACTTTTTAATTTTTTTTCATATTTTTAAAACTTATGGTTCAAAAGTTAGAGGGGGGGGGGGGACGCATATTTTTTTACTTCTGGAGCGATTATTTCCGAAAATATTTACATTATCGAAAAATGATTTTAGTAAACCCCTATTCATTTTTAAATACCTATCCAACAATATATCACACGTTAGGGTTGAAATTAAAAAAAAAAATCACTCCCCACTTTACGTATAGGGGAGGTACCGTAATAAAAAAAAAATTCCACTTTTTATTTTACCACTTTGTCGGCGTGATTGATATACATATTAGTACCAAATTTCAGCTTTCTAGTGCTAACGGTCACTGAGATTATCCGCGGACGGACGGACGGACGGACGGGCAGACATGGCGAAACTATAAGGGTTCCTAGTTGACTACGGAACCCTAAAAACGGTGAAAATTGGTTCACGCAATAAAGAATTATCCCATAATAATCATCTTCCATACTTTAAGCTCGGGCGCAATAGTTTACTTAATTTGCCGATAGATGTCGTTGTACCTACGTGGAACGCTCATATCATATCCTACATGGCGGTGTTATTTTAACTCTTAAGTGGAGACACTTACTGTGACGGACGGAAAACTACGGAACCCTACACTGAGCGTGGCCCGACACGCTCTTTGCCGGTTTTTTCACATGTTTTGGATCTCCGGTTCAAAAGTTACAGAGGGGAGGAGGGGGTTAAATTTTTTAGTTTAATGATCTTGAAGTAATCGTAATTAAAAATACTACATTTTTTTGGCTTTTATTCAGCCGGTCCCTATCCTGTATAACTCCTACTCGCATCGTCGGATCGTTACCCATCGATAATTAAAAGCGCTCGAAAATGTCAAATACTAAATTCGCATTTAATTTTTTTTATACATCTGAAGCTTTAATTTGTTCGTAGTACTTTATTTTATAAGATGAGATATACTCTAATATGATATATAAAGAAATTTGTGTGTAGGTAGATGCAATGTATATACAAAACAAAGTTATTCGGTAAGTTCAATACTTACATAAAAACCGGCCAAGTGCGAGTCGGACTCGCGCACCGAGGGTTCCGTACAAACCTGTAGATATATAAGTAAAAGTTCACCCAATGCATTGACATAGAAAATTGATTTTGTTACAGCTTAAAGGTATTATAAACCTGAGTATTTGATATGAATTTCAATTTAATACCTCTAGGCGTTTACGAGGAAAAAGGTAGTAAGTTTAAAATTTAAAAATATATTTTTTGTACGATTTTACTAAAAATGTAAACTTTTCGTAATTTTTCCTTTGTCTGTGCTATATGAAGATTCTTCGTGCCAAGTTTCAAGTTTCTGAGTTTACGGGAAGTACCCTTTAGGTTTTGAGTTTCTTGCGAGTACTCAGTTTCAAAATATGCGACTTATTTTGCTATTCCTTTTGATTGCGTTGACATAAAAGTTTGGTTTTTTCGACATCTGAGAGGTCTTATAGCCCTGAGTATTTGACATGAATTTCAATTTAATACCTCCACGCGTTTACGAGGAAAAAGGTAGTAAGTTTAAAATTTACAAAAATATTTTTTGTATGATTTTACTAAAAACGTCTACATTTTGTAATTTTTCCATTGTCTATGCTATATGACGTTGCTTCGTGCCAAATTTCAAGTTTCTGAGTTCACGGGAAGTACCCCGTAGGTTTTGCGAGTGCCGAAAAACTCTAAAATCGCAGCATAAACGACTGTATCTTTTGATTGCGTCGGCTTTTAAGTTCGATTTTTTCACAGCTCCAAGGGACAATAGACCTGAGTATTTGATATAAATTTCAGCTTGATACCTCCACGCGTTCCTGAGAAAAATGGTCTTGACAGACAGACAGACAGACAGACAGACAGACGGACAACAAAGTGATCCTATAAGGGTTCCGTTTTTTCCTTGCGAGGTACGGAACCCTAAAAAGTGTATTATAAATGATATACATATGTGTCTACATGTTTTTGTTGTACAAAAAATAAATAGTTGTTTCGTAATAAACAAAAGCGACGAGCCCGAGCATCATTTCAATGCAACAAGTATGTAGTAGGTACTCGTAGTTTTGTCCGTGCTCAATTATTCAGCGTGCCCGCTTTTAGAATCTTTGTAAAATCGCAAAATTATACAAATGTTTGCTCTGCGGCGACATTACAAGCATTTACATTTGTACATATACACTGCTTTGCACTTTTACCACTCTTTTTGCGTGGTATACAATAAAATTAACATACATATGTGATTTTGCTGACAGAAGTATAAACAAATGTTCAACATTTCAAGCGATACAAGTTGTAGTTTTATAGTTATGATTGTGCGATGTTTAGAGCAATCTGAGTCAAAAGACATCGCGATATTATGAAGCGAAATACCAACCGCATAATCCTGAATATCTTTAAACATTTGTCCACGATGGAATCATGACTTATTGTTAAGCGAGGTCCGATTACGGATTATCCAAGCTAAACAGTTGGTTACGCATTAAAGTAACAAAAGATAGGCTTTAGATTCCAAAATTTGTCAGGAAAGTTTCTCCAGCTCGTATCGGCTATTAATCTTTGGAACTGCTTGGTCATTCAAACTAAATCAATCTTTACCTAATAGGTTTTACTAATTAAATTAAATAGGTATTTATTGGGGGCATTGTGGCTTGGCGAATGTATAAGTACAGTAGGAATAGATATATGTAGTAATTGCTTTGTTACTGTTAACGAACATACACTCAGGGACCTTTAAAACGGGTCACCTTGAATAGTCGACTTTCCTTTGGTATTATAGGTAGTTTATGGTATTCCTCATAGACCAAATAGTATTTAGCTTGACTCTTGCCCCTTGTAGACTGGAAATAAACCTCATTTTATATGAAAATCACCAGTGTCAGTATACTCGTATTTTACAAAAAAATGTAACACATACTTAATGAAGAGCTGTTCAGTCGAGTACCGTGTTTAGGCCAAGAAGCTTGCTGAGTGGCCTAAGTAAGGTACGAGATTGAAAAGCTTAATTATGTCACTATTGTATACAATATTTTTTCTACGAGTGCTCATTAGGCAAGCCGGTAACAATTGAGTTCGACGAAAGACCTGCTGCCTCCTATACAATGGAGTAAGTTCAATCTCCCGGCAGATTGTGCCGGTCCCCCCCGGCGACGGCGGCGTGACCGGGCGGGCTCGAGCAACAGTGTTACAATATATTTTTGTGGAAATATATAATAAACAAATATTGTATGAAAATCCTTTGTACCATCGTTCGCGATGCTACAATATGCGACCATAAAAGCTCTATCGAAAAGTATGCCCTAGTAGTTCGGTCTACACAATCTCAATTCAAGTATTACAGTCGACGAGTAGAAAAATGTATTTTTTGTTTTGAGTCTTGAATTACATAGTCACATTGATGGGCAATAAAGAGCCGCTGCAGCGCGTGGCAATGCCGCTCCCGTCCCGCCGCCGTCGATCACGAGCTGAAGCTGCATGCGGCACTTCATTAACCGGCCCACTCGTTAGCAGTTATTTCACAAATTGCTTCGATTTGATTAATTGCGTATTAATTGCGGCGCCGTTTAACAGGTATCCGATCCTGGCGTTACAAGCAGAAAACGAAGGGCTAAATATTAAGGCCCCGAACATTTCGGTGATTGCTAAGAGATTCTGATTTGTGCTGGTTTGAGGTTAGTTTCTATTTATTTCGTGATTTATATAATTATGTCACTCTCTTATTCCTCCTAGCGTTTTTCCCAGCTTTTTGCTCTTTAGAGCCTGGGGTCCACTCGGCAACCTAATCCCAGGAATTGGAGTAGGCACTAGTTATTACGAAAGCGACTGCCATCTGACCTGCCAACCCAGAGGGGATACTGGGCCTTGTTGGGATTAGACCCGTTTTCCTCACGATGTTTTCATTCACCGAAAAGCGACTGGTAAATATAAAATGATATTTCGTACATAAGCTCCGTAAAACTCAGTGGTACCAGCCTGCGCTTGAACCAGAGACCTTCGGATTGAAAGTCTGACGTCTGACCACCAGGCCACCAGCGCTTCTATATCTATGTCCCTAGTTACCTTAATTTGGCAGAGTAGGATTGTCAGGACATATTTTTACTTCCTTTTTATTTTTCCAAATACTTACGAGTTATAAGGACAAAGGAAAATTGAGAGCTAAGCAGGCTTGAACTCACTCTTGTCACATTTTTGTGTTAAATTAACCTTTAACTGACGATGTGCCCGTCTCACAGACGTACTGAATTTTCTTTTAAGAATATTTTTTTAAATGTATATTGTTGAAAAGCTCTCGTTTCTTGTACCTTCCTTTTTTGTAATTATCTAGCATCCCTTCGATGCCGGAGAGAGATGTATACTTATATTTATAGTTCATCGCAGTGTGAACAGCCAGCGATGAACTATAAATATATATCTCTCTCTTTCATTTACACGGAAGCGATTATCTTTTGTACGTTTCTTGGGCTAGAAAATAGCCGATAGCTCATAGCTTACTCGCTCGCGGTGGGACCAGGAGTGCGATTTTTGAATCTCACCAAGTGACTAATTCTCACCGATGTGAGTGATTTCCGTAAGTAAATCACTCACATCGGTGAGAATTAGTCACCTGGTGAGATTCAAAAATCGCACTCCTGTGCCTTAAGTAGTTACTAACGTTATCATATAAAGTTCACTTGAAATTGATGGGGCAAATGTAATAATCAAATCAATTTAATATATGATAATGATAACTATAATGATAAATATAAGTTAACTAACTAAATAGTAAAAATATAAAAAAACGTCATTAAAATGTATTTGTTAAATTCTAGCGACTTCATTTATTAAGAGGCTGACAACACCCGATGACCTTCAAATTGACTTTACTCAAACAGTGTTTTAGCTATAATTCCTTGTTTTGAGACAGTAAAAAAAATATATGTTATTATTCGTTATATTTGGAAGAACTTCGTTGATTCCGATACACGATTGGACGAAATCGGCTCGATAGAAAATAATTCCAAAGTTACATCTTAAAATTTGCTTTAAACAGTCGTATGTCTTTAGTTTCTTGACTTATACGTCTGTAACTAAGGACAAAATTCCACCGCACTAATACTAAAAACTTCGTTGTTTTATATTTCTCAATTAATGCGTAGTTTTTTTTTAATTCATCATTTTGCAAAAATTGCAATGAGCTCCCATACTAATCGTAACAGTGTTTCTCTTTCACTCGCGCTGATAAAGATAGGGAGGGAATTTAGCTGTTGTCAGCCCCTTAAGACTAATCTTATCTAACTACCTACACAAATTAGATGTAAGATGTAGTAGGTATAAATTAAAAATATCATATTTGTTCTTTTTTAACCATCGGCGCACAAACCTCTCTAAGCTTTTGCCAATGATGGGTCTTGTAATATATAATCCCACCAAAAACATAAATGTAAAAAACCGGCCAAGAGCGTGTCGGGCCACGCTCACTGTAGGGTTCCGTAGTTTTCCGTCCGTCACAGTAAGTGTCCCCACTTAAGAGTTAATAACACCGCCATGTAGGATATGATATGAGAGTTCCACGTACAGCGACATCTATCGGCAAATTAAGTAAACTGTTGCGCGCGAGCATAAAGTATGGAAGATGATTTTTATGGGATAATTCTTTATTGCGTGAACCGATTTTCACCGTTTTTACTTTATTTGAAAGCACGTCATTTCATTGTAATTTTGTAGAAATTACAGGTACAATAAACACCTGCTTATACGGTTAAATTACAAACTTAGTTCAGAAATTATTTTGTATTTTTTTTTCAAAAACTTTTCATCCTATCAAGTTCAAAATAATTTTCCTAGAAAGTTTTTATAAAGTTCTACTTTTGAGATTTTTTTCATATTTTTAAAACTTATGGTTTAAAAGTTAGAGGGGGGGGGGGGACGCATATTTTTTTACTTCTGGAGCGATTATTTCCGAAAATATTTACATTATCGAAAAATGATTTTAGAAAACCCCTATTCATTTTTAAATACCTATCCAATAATATATCACACGTTAGGGTTGAAATTAAAAAAAAAATCACTCCCCACTTTACGTATAGGGGAGGTACCCTAATAAAAAAAAAAAATCCACTTTTTATTTTACCACTTTGTCGTCGTGATTGATATACATATTAGTACCAAATTTCAGCTTTCTAGTGCTAACGGTCACTGAGATTATCCGCGGACGGACGGACGGACGGACGGGCAGACATGGCGAAACTATAAGGGTTCCTATAAGGGAACTTGGCACTCATTTAGATCTCCATTCTTTTTGCGGCGAAGCCCACAGCCAAGCATAATTTTTGTATAGAACTTGGCTCTCCTTTTTACATTTATGTTTTTGGTGGGATATCATTACTTTTTGTAAAGAAAACTAGGCAGGTATTAATATTTAATGTTTTTTCTTGCGTTTCCGCTGCATGGTTTTCTTTTTTATTCTATTGTCTACATTCTCTTGAATGTTAGAGATAATAGTGCGCATTGTCCATTCATTATCTGCTACCTTTTTAATATGCTTGTAACGGTTCCAACGATAAAATTAAAAAAAAATTGTATTGGGACCCCCCTATTTTTTAACTTTTTTTTATTTTTAGATTTTTTCCTACGCTTACACACAATTACCGCGCTAGATTCCAAATTTCATCCTTCTAGGTCATCTGGAAGTAGGTTAGATTTAGATACTATATGTCAGTCAGTCAGTCAGTGCTAAAATTTACAACTTTTTGACCTTCATATCTTTATAACCGTTTGAGCTAGCTTCATGAAATTTGGGCTTCTAGATGTAGTTTTATGTGTTTACGTTAAAGAGGTTTTGAGTTATAGAAGGGTCAAAAGAAGGGTAAAAAGGCACCAAGTGGTTCGTGTAATATACACTCGGCGCTGGCTAGCCAGTTCCTTTGCTTGAACTTGGCTTGACACGCTGCCGCGTGTCTAGATATTGTAATTTACTTTTTCTTATTCAATAAATAAAAAATACAGTACCAACCGTATGAGCGACGTAATAGGAGATAAGGGCAATCAGAAGTCAAGTTAATGGATAAAGACCAACTTTTGGTGCTCCTTCATGGATATGACAGATGATGAATATAGCCCGTCCATAGCCAATATTTAAACTATTAAGGCCTTTCTTGCTAGGTTGATGTTTTTCTAGTCGCCTATACTATTTTTCTCAAACATGCAATGTAATATTGATGTTGTGTTCCTTATAATAGGCTGCGAAGTATCACGATTCAGGTGCGGCTACACGAGAGGTCGATAATGGAAGTTGATACAAATTTGGAGGCCTAGGCCGGCAAGTGCCTCTTTTTTAATTTCCATTGCACATATATTTGTGGCACACGATCATGACGTTCAGCCATTTAAGGCTATAAGCGATATTTATTTTTTGGTTCGTTTGACATTCTGCCACTACTTACGCCTATTAAAAAGAAACAATAAACAATATGATATATTTTGCAATTTCGTTTATATATAAAATCGACATGAAAATAACAAATAACACATTATTAACAAATTCATATAATTTTAAATTGTAAAGATGGAGGCAGATTAAAAACGGGTATTAGACGTTGCAATTTGTAGGGCCCAATGTGTTGTGTACCCTGCCTCTCCCTAACCCTCCTTCAGCTCCCTAAGGGCCCTACCTCTTATTTCACCTCCCAACCTGACAGATTGGGCCCTACAAATTGTTATGTCTAATACCGGTTATAGGAACAGCTGATTTTGTTTTTTTTTCGTGATAGGTTGGTTATCATGCTAAAATATTAGCAGCTATTACACACGAGCTGAAATTAAGAATTGGAATTTGTAGTTACAAAATAAATTCGGAGGGTTCTGATTCTTATGAATATTTTCTATAATAATGCATAAACAGAGACCATAGACAATATTTGTAACGTTCTGAATTTATTCAGTCTGAGTTTAACTCGTGTAGAATGGCCTTAAGTGCAACCTCTCGAACAGCACAGATACTGTGAAAAAAAAGTATTTTAGTGGGAAATTTTGAAAAACATTCTCATTATTTTATTATGTTGCTTATATTATTGTGAATTAAGTATAATGTCGATTTGTTTTATTCTATAACAATTTGGCTATAGGTACAATAAAAGTGAATTAGGTCTAGATGTTGTTCAAATGTAAGTGAATATTATACTTAAATGGCCGACGTAGTAATACTTATACATTTTTAAAAGCCGTTCACACGTAATGTTTCTACGCATATTTTTGATTACGTGGTAAGTCTAATTAATGTTTTTGTTGTAGTTTGTTGATAGGATAATTCATTAATAACAAAGTGAACATATACTTAGTCGTAATAGTGGGAACGTTGGTTGTATTCTAGAAATTAATGCAAATTTTAGTTTCCGTTTGTGGCTTTTTGAACTTATTGTATCATTTTAGATAAAAACCTAAGTACGAAGGTGTTTGAAATACATACAACATACATTATATTATTAATACAAGTTTACGATTACAGTATTGCCTCACCTATATCCGAATTTTATTTCGATAAGTTTCTTATTTATTTCATTGCATGTTTGAGAAAAGCACTATACATACCTCGGCGTGAAAAGGGGTTGCCGGCCTCGTGACTATCGTGACCATCTATATGTACTCGGCCGGCAACCCCATACTTCCCGGCCTCTGTAGTAATGTACTATTGTTTGACGGTGTAACATTGTCCGTTTTAACTTGCGCGACACGACACATAAATTGAAAACTATAGCTGCTAGCAACATACAGTCGCCGTAAGATATATCGGAGCGGCCAAGGTAGTCACAAATATCTGAACAATGCCTGTATTATCAAAGCGATAAAGGGCATGTTCAGATATTTTTTAAGTACCTAGGCCGTTCCGATATATTTGATGGCGACTCTAGGTTCTATAAAACAGCTATTATAAAGAATTTAATGAAGAACATTGGAAGTTATGTTGTAACTTTTGCTGTTTTTATAAAAAAATATGAAAGACTACAAAATGGGATACAAAAGTAGGGGTGAGGGGGGAAAAGACCTACTGGACGACCTGTTTCCACTTCTATTTTTTTCTTATTGTTATAAGCTACGTGCATGCAAAGTTTCCTTCCTCCTTCCGGATGGGACCAGACTTTATGACTTCGTCTCGGACTGAACTTGAAGCGTTATATTGTACAGTCGCCATCAGATATATCGGAGCGGCCAAGGTGTCCACAAATATCTGAACAACGCCTCGATTATCAAGGCAATAAAGTGCACGTTCAGATATTTTTGAGTATCTTGGTCGCTCAGATATATTTGATGGCGACTGTACAGTTTACACGTGCGAGCTACCTTGCGTTGCATTTCTTCTGTCATTTTTTCTGAGTTATTGTATTCGCAAACCTATTTACTCGTCTTTCGTCTAAGATTGTAAGCAATTAATAGTCGAAGTTCCATTTATTAATTTTTGTAAGTACCTACTATTAAAATATCAGATTGTAATGTGAAAGATATCAAAATCGCGTTAGCGAAACTCTTGTAATTACAATTTAATAATACTGTCTACGGCACGCTCATAAATAGGCAAGTTATTAAATAAAACTTCAAAGGATTTTGTGTAGGTATATTGTTTGGGCTCACCTGTTGTTTCGAATTGCCTACTTATCGGCTTGGTAGAGAGAGAGCCGGCACCAGCATCCTAAAGGGTCAGGTCAGGAGCTACAGCACCGTCAGATATTGCTCGGGTAACGTAGAAGATAAGACAGACAGGCGGGCGCGATGTTAGCTTTGACGAGCGATTAATTAAAATTGTTTTAGAACCTTTATCAGCTACGACGTGATTACGTTTATATCGTTTAACGGATACATTGTTGTAAGATATTAACATACTAGAACTTTAAGATACAACAACTTTAGCTTAAACATAAATATATAGCTAGGCTTGTACCTATAGTGTCTTAAATACGTATGTAGGTAGTTGTATTATTATTGTAATGATTACTTAATTAATGAACTATTAATCAATAGTAAGTGTCAATATCTTATATTTACATAAATAAGCCAACCGACCATTCTTGGTACAGGCACCGGCAATAGTATCTTCCTACACGAAGGCCGCAAAAATATGTGACACGCTTTAATTTGTAGGGCCATAAGAGAGTGTCACATATTTTTGCGGCCTTCATGTAGGAAGATACTATTGCCGGTGAATGTACTGCATTATAATAGGTACTTACTCTATTCCATTTTAATCTTACAGTCTAAGATAACAAATATAAGCGATTTGTTCACTCTGTAAAAATGTATACGATAACTACGAGTATGTATTGTTAAAAATATCGAGTGTAAACCTCTGTTTGTAGCTTACTTTTACTTTATTGGAGCAGGTTTCCCTCGATATCAAAGAAATGAACGAGTGTATTATTTCCTTTCGTGTTGTTATAGGTTTTCTCTTTGCTTTAGTTAGACAACAATATATTAAAACTGTTTGTACGTAGTGTCAGCCTAAATGTTTTGCTTGAAAGTATATATGTAATGATTTATAATTGTCACAGTAAAATAAAAACAAACCGGCTTTTGTTTGTTTCCGTCCACTCTTGTTAGTTTTCCGTCCATACTTATTTATATGTTTATCTTCAAATTTTTTCCCAAAATTAAAGCTTAAAATTAAAAAAATCTACTAAAGAATAAACTATAAATATAAACTTTATTGACCTTAAAAAGTTTTTCCCATTTATTTGCAGCAGTTTAATCAAGTGGACGGTAAACTGGACCTGGACGGGAAACTAGCACAATTACCCTACCTTATGTCTAAATTTTATTAAGATACGTTCTATAGTTTCCGAGTAAAATGTCTGTGACATGCGGACGGACGGACAGACGGACATGAGATTATTTTGGCTACGGAACCCTTTTCGTGACCCCTTTCGGTGACGCCCTTTAGAACTTTCCGAGATATTATTTACGAAACTATTAGTTTTATCGAAAAAATGTTTAAGAAGACCTGTATTTTTTTTTAAGATTTATCCAATGATACCCCACACGATAGGGTTAGAGCGAAAAAAAAATCACCCCCCCACTTCATGTGTACCTAATAGTGGGAGGTAACCTAATAAATAATATTTTTCCAGTTTTTATTCTACCAATTTGTCGGCGTGATTGATGCACACCAGAACTCATACCAGAAGTGAAACCCGTGCTTGTTAGAAATATGTGTAACATGGGTAGGGAGTAACTTAGGATTAAGTAATAAATTTGGTCGGTGAACCGCCCTTATCCACGCCTTAACGGACCACCATGAGTGAAACCAATTACTCTAAATGTTTGTAAAAACTATATTACACGTTTATTTATTAAGGTGACTGTAAAACGTATTATCCGTAACTGTGTTTGCTGATCATGTTAATTTTTATAGCATACATAATTATCAGAGCTCGGCAAGGGTGAGCTATTTGACTTATAATATGACGTAAGACGTGTCAAATTATAAGGTAAATAGCTAACCCTTGCCGAGCTCTAATGATTATAGTCATTAAAGGCGACACGTTTCAGATAACTGTAATATTCATTTTCAACCATTGATTGTACCAGCACGCGTCGATGGTTCGACGGCGCGATGTCGGTTGTTTCTAGTTTGAGGCTAAAATAATGTACGAACTGTTGCAATACCAATGCATTGCATTCCTAGTGAAGTTAAATTTGCAGGAGAATAGGAATTTGGAAGTTACACAATCCAATGTCATGCATGAGTTATTGAATATTTTGATTGGATCTAACCTTTTTAAAATATTGTAAAATTATTTGTTATTAAACTTTAAACGATCGACTTTGGAATTACAGAATGTTAACAAATTATGATAAATTCACTTAAAAAAAAGGATTTTAGGGTTAGTCAACTAGGAACCCTGATAGTTTCGCTATGTCCATCTTTCCGCGAGTTTGCTCAGAGATGGTTAGTACTAGAAAATTTAAATTTGGTATGAGTATGTGTTTTACTGACGCCGAAAAAGAGGTAAAACGAAATCTGAAAAAGATTATTTTTTAGGGAACCTTTCGTATACATGAATGTGGGGGTGATTTTTTTTCGCTCCAAACCTATCGTGTGGGGTGTCGTAAGATAGGTCTTTCAAAAAGAATAAGGGCCCTCTAAAACAATTTTTGGATAAAACTAATACTAAGTAAATAATGGCTCCGAAGGCCTAAAAAAGCCTCCCCCCTTTAACTTTTTATCTGTGGGTCCAAATAATTAAGTAAAAATTCATGGAAGTGAGGCCTGATAAGTACTTTCAATAGAAACTATATTGAATAAAAGCGGTTGACTTGTTTTTGAGTTATAACTCAAAAGCGCATAGTAAAAGGCCGTAAGTCCCGCATAGTAAAAAGACGTAAGCGCTGCATGATATTTCTTAATAAACGACCATTGTAACAGGCCGACAACTACGGTACCTTGCACTGAGCATGGCCCGACATGCTCTTGGCCGGTTTTGTTTTCTTTTATGATTGGACCCGAGTTGTGATGACCATAGCATAAGAAGTAGGTCGGGCTCGTCCTTCATTCGAAATTTAGCATAGTTTTTGGTCTTATTTTCTATACAGGCCTTGTGCCAATTATTGTGTACCCAAAACTAGCACACTGTGCATTGAAGCCAGTCCTCAAGGAGAAGAGTTTCGTAATAATTTTCTCCACACCCGCGACAGTTATCTTTTTCATGTAGCTTTTTTTGTCTTATTTTTATTTGCTACCATTTTTAATGGGACATCGTCACTAACTATCAGACAGTCTTCTGATAGTTTATCTTTTGTTAACGGGTGGAACCACAGTTATTTTTACCTCTTTTTTAGGGTTCCGTAGTCAACTAGGAACCCTTATAGTTTCGCCATGTCTGCCCGTCCGTCCGCGGATAATCTCAGTGACCGTTAGCACTAGAAAGCTGAAATTTGGTACTAATATGTATGTATATCAATCACGCCGACAAAGTGGTAAAATAAAAAGTGGAAAAAAATGTTTTATTAGGGTACCTCCCCTATACGTAAAGTGGGGAGTGTTTTTTTTTTCATTTCAACCCTAACGTGTGATATATTGTTCTATAGGTATTTAAAAATGAATAGAGGTTTACTAAGATAATTTTTTGATAATGTAAATATTTTCGGAAATAATCGCTCAAGAAGTAAAAAAAATGTGTCCCCCCCCCCCTCTAACTTTTGAACCATAAGTTTTAAAAATATGAAAAAAATCTCAAAAGTAGAACTTTATAAAAACTTTCTAGGAAAATTATTTTGATTTTGATAGGTTGAATAGTTTTTGAAAAAAAATTACAATATAATTTCTTAACTAAGTTTGTAATTTAACCGTATAAGCAGGTGTTTATTGTACCTGTAATTTCTACAAAATCACAATGAAATGACGTGCTTTCAAATAAAGTCAAAACGGTGAAAATCGGTTCACGCAATACAGAATTATCCCATAAAAATCATCTTCCATACTTTAAGCTCGCGCGCAATAGTTTACTTAATTTGCCGATAGATGTCGCTGTACGTGGAACGCTCATATCATATCCTACATGGCGATGTTATTTTAACTCTTAAGTGGGGACACTTACTGTGACGGACGGAAAACTACGGAGCCCTACACTGAGCGTGGCCCGACACGCTCTTGGCCGGTTTTTATATTTCCATTTGGCCATCACATACCGACTAACACTGGCCATCCCTTCTTTTCTTACGGCAGAAATGACCACACCTAAAAAAAAACAAGTTACAACACGATACGATTAATTTTGAGGTTAGGATCACAACTAACAAGAACCATTTGAACATATTTGGCCTAGACGAAACAAATTATAAGGATTTAATTTGCTTATTTACGATGCGAAGCGTACTAAACTGCAACTAGTGCCATCTAGCCAACAGTTCCGTGAAATGTTTCGATGGACCATGTCTCCTGTACCTATAACCATCTTCCCCGGAATTACCCTAATTATTACACGTTTACTTCTAAGGGATTTTCCAAAACCATTGTCCAAATTAAGTAGTGATCTCCCCCAGGCTATCGGTTCAGGGCCGCAAAGAAAGCGAGAGAGGACTATAGCTATGTCCGACGTGTCCAGGAATATCGCCTTCCGATTCTGACCCTTGATCAAACCACAAGCATATGGCGAAACTCTCGTGATGACGGTTGAGATTTCGATATGAGACCATTCGCAGCAACGGCAGCAGCAAACAACTATCGGTACAATAATCGCTACAACCACTCCCTACTTGGCTGTTAGGTACCTCGTGAGTCAAGTCTACGTTTTTTGCTGGACTTGTCCTTCTTGGCCTTCGCATGGTTCTGTGAGATGTGTACTCGCTATTATCGCAAATACCTATACTTATTAAGGTCATGTAAGCAGGCGCGGATACAGAGGAGGAGGGGGGGGGGCAAAGGGGCAATTGCCCCCCTGAAACGCAAACTTCGTACACTACGGGGCCCACATGTGCGGATCGCGAGGAAAGAAAAGTGCCCCCCCCCCCCCCCCCTGAACGAAATCCTGGATCCGCGCCTGCATGTAAGGTCTACCTATAAATAGTTTTGAAAAATTCTGTACCACTTTGTACATCAGGACTATTCAGGACGCAGTAAGATAACACTATCGTTAAACTGAAATGGTTCGAGACGTATATATGCGCTGCACTGTAATATTCAAGCAGCAGTCAATTCTAGTTCGCGCCGTGACGTGTTGATGTCATTTTTGATCTAAGAGTCTGTGAGCTAAGCAGCTTGAGACAGATGTACCGACGGACATGGCCTAACTACATAAGGGTTTATTTTAACTGCAATAACAAATACGGAACCCTTAAATTATGGTCTTGGCTAATTTATAAGTATGGTAAAGAAATGTTCAAGGCACGATATTTTTAAGTAAGAGCATGACAAATTTTTGTAAAATACTTATCATCTCATCTCTCATGCTCGCTAAGGAGTTCCATTTCCGAGTAAGTATATTTATCTTCTATTTGTAACCGATAAATCGCATTCAAATGAATTTATCGTATGATTTCTACTATGATATTAAAATATTCATTACATTAATTCATGACAAATCTTTTGCAACAATAGGCATGGTGAATTTTTTTAATGTATGGTATCAATCGATTAGTTTTGTTGTGAGGATCAAATATCTATACGGGGCCAATTGCATTAAAGCAACACTAAAGTCAGAAATGAGACTTAAAGTCCGAGATTTGCATTTGTTTTTCAAAACGCTCCTAACAAAATGACGTGCAAAAGTGACGTCACGATCACATAGTCGCCCTGTTTAGAGTATGGAAAAATTACGAAATTGCTATTTTTACAGTGAAATGTTGCGTTTATGTAGGTATATGGTTGCTTTATAATTTAGGTATTTTACAGTAAAATGTTTAAAATCGAATGGTATCATTGTTTTTTTTAATTTCGCACTTTAAAAAATCGTAATATTTAGAAATTTTGCAGCTTGATATCTTTGAGCCATTTCAATAGAATTTATAAATTTTCACTTTCGTTCTATATATTGATCAATTTGCATCCTATCAACTAAATTTTATTGCATAATTTTTTTTTTTTTTATACCACGACGGTGGCAAACAAGCATACGGCCCGCCTGGTGGTAAGCAGTTACCGTAGCCTATGGACGCCTGCAACCCCAGAGGATTTACATGCGCGTTGCCTACCCTTTAGGAACCTATACACTCCTTTTTTGAAGAACCTCATACTGTAGCCCACTGGGAAAACCTCGGCAGGGAGTTCATTCCACAGCCGCAGCGTTCGTGGGAGGAAATTCCTCTTAAATCGTACTGTGCGCGACCCATTGGGCTCCAGGGTGTGGGGATGAACACCCTGCCGGCGGCGAGCGGTGCGGTGATAAAAAGCTGCCGTGGGCATCATATCAAACAGTTCTTCAGAGCACAACCCATTGTACAAGCGATAGAACACGCATAAGGAGGCAAAGTCCCTCCTAAGACTCAAAGGTTCAATATCGCTCGTGAGTTTGGGATCGTCGACGATCCGCACAGCGCGCCTTTGCACCGAGTTAAAGGGCCCAAGCTGGTATCCAGGTGCTCCCGCCCAAAGGTGACAACAGTACTCCATGTGGGGTCTGACTTGCGACTTGTATAGGAGCAGTCTCTGCCCCGGAGTGAAGTATCGCCTCGCTCTATTGAGCACACCGAGCTTTTTGGATGCCAGCTTGGCCTTCGCTTCAAGGTGACTACGGAATTGGACGTCACTGGAAATGTCCACACCGAGGATCCCAATACTCCCTGACATTGTAAGGGTTGTGCCTTGGAACTGAGGGGCCACAGTAAATGGGGTTTTCTTAGCGGTGAACGCGCAAACTTGTGTCTTTGTGGGGTTGAATCTGACTAAGTTGTCCTGACCCCACACCGAGACTCCAGAAAGAGTATTCTCGATATCGGACGATATCGATAATTCAACATGTGTCATCATGCCTATTGGTCAAAATAAAAATAAAAGTGATTTCAATTCATACATACTCGTAAATAAGTATCACAAGTTTTTACTTTCCTCGTGTTCGAAATAATATGAAGTTTAACTAGTTTACTGTGATGTTTAGTAGAGTAGAGTCTCTTTTGTGGTGATAAACTTATTTCACACCTTTGTTAAATTCAGGTGAAACTGGTAAAAGCCACTTATGGTGGACCCGAACTATTATCGTCTAAAATGTGGTCTGAAATGGTAGCCTTTCCTACCTTAGTTAATCAATCTAAATATATAAAAGAAGAAACTGACTGACTGACTGATTGACTGACTGACTGACTGACTGATTGACTGACATATCAACGCACAGCCCAAACCGCTGGTTCTAGAGATTCCAATTTTGGCATGTAGGTTCCTTATAAGGTGCACTAAGAAAGGATTTTTCAAAATTCACCCCCTAAGGGGGTAAAATGGGGGTCCAAAATTTGTATGGTGAATCAAAATTTGTTAGACTATTTTATTCGAAACTTCACAGGAGTATTCCTAACAATAAATGAGTAAACACGTGTTACAGGTTTTTTGAAAATTCAACCCCTAAAAGGGGCAAATGTGGTCACAAAGTTTGAAAATCAACATGGGTATCGTATCCTTTTTTGAGTATAACTTATAGTACGCGGGCGAAGCCGCGGGAAAAGGCTAGTATTACCATATAAATAAAACCGAGCTGACAACAGACCGATCCGTTTGATATTTTAGTCTTCCCAAATAAAACGCATTCGTATTTATTTGTTACCTCCGTGGTTCGATGGTACTTTATTACTTAATCAAATCAACAAACATTTCGTTCATTCGAGATAATTGAATGAGAGAAGTAATTATTTTGCACTACCTCGCCGAATCGCATGCAATTATGAAGCATCCGATTTAAATCGGATTACACGTTCATTGTACATGAATAACTTAAATACCCTGATTGTAATTCTGTCGATGCTACTATTATCGGAAGTCCGATAATCTCGTCGTGGGTAACGGCTTTTCAACAATTTTCTTTTTGTCGTGTCGACAGTTATTTATTTAGGTACACATTTCTTTTCTGCGATGTAAATTATTATGTTCATATTTATACCTGCGTCAGTAGAACTTGAATTAAGCTTATTATTTTTTTGGTATACCTACACGTATTGTGATAAGTACCTAACAACGGTTCTCCTCTGTAAGCTTGTTCCAACACACTCAAACGTCAGGTCTCACCACGAACTAATCTGTTACCGTAATCGTGAGTGTCCACCGCTTTTGCGACTGTAACTTTCGCGGCCCTTCCTTTAATAACAATCCTATTATATAACAATTATTTTCTCGGCCATATCAGGAACTAGTGAAGTATTGCCGTAAACTTTCAAGGTTTCTTTATTATTTTATAGTAGGGTAATAAAGTTATTGTTATATAATAGTTGCCTACGTAATTTAATGTAAAATGTGAACATGTAGTAGATCACTATTTCTTCTGTGTTTTAGGTAAGAAATTTAATTAATAAAAATATACACATTCAATAAACATGAGATAGATATTCAAATAAAAATGAATTGCAAGTATCTTAGCGACCGTTCCTTCAAGTTAGGACATTTTACAGAAATGGCTCGTGCACGGTACGTATACCTAATTAGGTAGCCTTATTAATCCTATGGTCTATTTTGATTATGTTCCTAAAGCGCATAAGGTATTCACTATTCAGAGCAACTTAAGGTTAATTATATCTTTCGGGTAATTTGATTAACTAGAGTGCTCCCCAAAATTACAAGTTACAGGTTTGATAGAACACGATATGACGCGAAGGCATGTCATAACTCATAATCACAATATGCAAGGAGGTCTTACAATACAAGACACTGAAATATTTTTTCTTCAAGTATTTACTTGAAACATGTTGGTATCGTGTGTAAGGGTTAGGCGTTTTTGGTTGCCAGTTACCAAGAACATGAAGGCGTGTACACAAATTTAATAGTGTTAATTATTGATTACATGTTTCCACCTAAACAATATATATGGGATATAAGAAGAATATTTTGTATTTTTTTTTGTTGGTAGAAATAAAAAAAAACACAAAGTTTCGTAGGTATATCTTTAACAGATGACGATTATTAGAAGCGAGGCAAGCAGGCCAGAGTTTTTGGAATTTGAGCCCACGACTGGCTTCTACACACGCTGCTATACACCTATTGCAAGTCTGAATATCATTCGTGCTACAAAATACTACAAAAAAGTTTTACACAGTCGTAAAAACTTGCAATATAGGAAAGAAAAATATGTAAATAACGACACATTGGTTAAAAGTTTACATTAAGTACGCAGTTCAAATTGATTAAATAATTTATTATATAGTTTCTAAGTTATAATCAAATGCTAATCGTGAACGACAGGGCTTAAAATAAAAATGGATTGATTTCCTTATAAATTCATAATTTATCAAAGATTAAAACGTTGAGAATTTGTTTTTTTTTAAATATCTGACCTGTTCCTGACACTGCATTTAGGATCATGCATCTAACTGATTGTAGGGTTGTTTAGGGAAAACGTCTCCTAACTTAAAATGAGTTAAATTGGCGCTAGGCTAAGTATACTTTTATGGATTTCAATGTGATAACTTCAGAACACAAAAGATTGAATATCAAAAAACTTTGAGGTTAAGCGTCACGCACATAAAGAGGAAAATAAGATAGACTTATAAATCAAGATCCAAGTTATATTTCATTTCAGAGCATTCAATTCGGATTAGGCGACACACAATACTTTCACGTTGTGCGGCATTCAAACGAGCGCCTACATTTACGGATGACTGATTCCATGTGGACGAGATCCTTACACTTACATTATTGCTATCGTCTCGATTAAAATTGCAATATTATTTTTACTATACCAACTCGGTAAACCGCTGTGTATCTCTCGACAGCTGGAGGGAAACACGCATTTTCTCCACACGTGGGAAAAGTGTTTTGGTGAAAGTTTTGACTTGTTTTTTCGCGTTATTTGGCAGAATTGACATTATAAAGATGATTATGAATTATACAATTTTGAATGCATTAATATGGCTTCGATATTTAATTTGTATTTTTCTCACGGTGGTGTGGTAAAATTTTGTATTTATACATAGGAGTAAAATTTGTTCGCTTCCGTGCCTTGAGACCCAAGTTAAGCTCATGTTTCCGTTTTTGGTCCAATCGCTACGCTCGTGCCTCTATTTTGGAATCTTTCGCTTACTTACGTCTCGAAATAAGCAACTTTTCCCCCTTGTGTTACACTAAGTTAAAAGGTTTTCAATAATGTCGTGCATGATATGACAATTGAGCCCATTAAAACGTTCCTACTTTCCTCCCCACTACCTATACAATGCTCCAACAGTTTTTTGTCTCCTTGTTTTGTTAACAAAATAAATAATTAGTAGAGTATACTCATAATCTATTTAAAAAACTTTTTTATCTGTTCTTACCTCAATTTTGTAGGGACATAAATTATTGACAAATAGGCAAAATTGCTCCACCATACAAATTTAAAAATTTGAGAAGCAACTTAGGTTAAAAAGCGGTGTTCAAAATTCCTGAAAATATCATTTTATATATTCTGCGAAAGTTGCAAAAAAGTGATGTAGTTGTTTTACTAAATACTAATCTGAACTAAGTGCTTTCTGAAGATGGAGCTAATTTTGCAGAAACAGGAACATTTTACAGTATGGTGATATGATCTCGTATATCACTCATAAAGAAATAATCACTGAAACACCAGATGAGTGGCCAGTGACAGTGTGGGGTGTGAATGGACATTAGCATTTATCCTAATTACAGCGGGATACATTTCTAGTACCTACATATTTACTATACCTACAGAGATTTTCTTATTTATTCTGAAATAATCATTCTGATACAGAGCGCGCCGCGCAGTGCTAAGCTGAAGGATCAGCGTTACGAGAATGAGTTGGAAATATTCTAAATCCTGACCAAGATAAGAAATAAGATGAAATAATGTTTGAACATGAAGAGACTAGGAATAATAAGACTAATAAGACATAATATGTAAATATGAGATGAGTTAAAAATGTAAATGTTGTTATGCATCAGATAAAATGAAATGTTGATTCAGTTTTCCTTCTATGAGTGATACTTAATATACATAATTACTTCATTTACTATAAAGAGTGCCGGTTAATACAACGATCTCTGATATAAAAGCGATGAGTACTGCCATGGCCTATAAAATATAAATGAAAATTACTGTACAATGTGGCACGTATCTTTACGCTCCCATGCCCGTAAACAGAATGCACAACGCGATATAATAAACGCGGTAAATGGAAATAAAAATTCAAAATAACTGGCAAAGTATTTACTTACAAACTGCGCATTTAGTGGATTACAAAATTGTTAATAAAGTTAGTTATTTAAATTTTTACAATGCAGTAGAAAGATCTGTTTTTATTTATTATTTTATTTATTTGGAGATCCAATAGCTGTGACAAAAACATCATGCAGTGTAGTAAATACAGGAAGCCAATTTTATGAACTCACAGAGGTTACGCACTATCGCAACCACATATGCGAACAAAACGAATACAAATGATACTTAAATTGATAATTTTCACTGAAACTGAAGTTGTTATAAACTAGATCACATATTAATTACTTATACATTAATGTATCATCATCATCATATCAGCCGAAAGACGTCCACTGCTGGACATAGGCTTCCCCCAAAAAGTGCCACAATGACCGGTCCTGCGCCACCCGCATCCAGTGTGTATTATCCGCATTAATGTATGTATATTAATAATTTGGCAGTAACAATTGAAGATACTAACATAATGAGTAACAAGGTAAATATGTATATAAATATGAAGTAAATAAGTAGGTAATTAAGAAGGCGACAACACACTCACTCAAAAGACTCGAAATATCACTGCAGTTGATTACGCGTCTCACGCTAGGGATTGACAGTTGAATACATCAATATCAACATTATCACGTTTATCGTTTATTAGACGACTCATTTAGGCTAGGGCGCGCATTAAGAAACTATTTTTTGTATATTTGGAAGATGTATTTTGGAATGCTATTGGGGGATGATACCTTTTAGAACGATTGGGGATTGGGGGTTTTGAAATAGTTTACTTAGCAATTCAGTGCAGTCGATTACACCACTAGTAATATTTAGAAGAGGTTATATTTTAATGGATAATAAATAGACAGAATAGGTCGGATACATGTATTTTTGGCCTAGGTACAAATACTTATCTACCTACCATTAATAGGGAGAGTGGCAAACATGACCCTGTCTTACATGACAGGAAAATGCGGCGACGCGCTACAGCTTTCGAGTATAGATAAATTAACGAGAGCATGGAATTGCATATGTAGTAGTATTGTATGTTTACATGCATTCTATATTTGAATTTTCTATTTTCTCGTACTATCAGCATAAAAAGAGGTTTGTTATATATTGAAGAAGTAAATACCAAAATAATGTCAGTGTCAAATTGTGAACATTATTTACGTTGTGCATATATTTTTACGTCTGATTTTATTGTATTCTCACAATTATCAGAATAATTTTGTGTCAGCCCGTACGACTAAGTGTAAGTTACATAATTTTCAAAAAATGCAGTGCAGTGAGTAATTTGGGTCCGATTGAGAGTCAAAGTAAGCAAATTATTTTTAACTGTTATAAATATTTTGAACTTGAACTGAAGAAAAATTTAAATTCCCCTTACACCGCTGCCCAGTTAGTTGAAAAAGCTACAGGTGTTTGTCTCTCTTTATTATTCTCCTTTTGTTGCAAACGGTACAACCACTACAAATGCAATTCCATGATCTCGATAATTCATCTATACACGGGCGTCAAGCTAGATTACCATTACTAACCTCTGTGTGTAAACATCTCACGTACTAATTCGGTTTACTTGCTAATCAGTTCATTAATGTAAATTAGGCAGAATTGACTATATTTCAAATTAATCACATTTGTTGGTAGGTAAATCAGTCAGATGTAGAGAATATCGATGCAGATTGGATTAGTGCGATGAATTTAGACCGGCTCTGTTCTGGTGCGCTCGATCAGCACGTACCATTTCCTATCATTAAGATTATATTGTCTTAAATGACGGCACGTAATTTTCATTGTTATTATAAAATATTATTGAGCTAGTCGAAGCTGTGTTATTTATACCAGTTTGCTTCCATTCAGAGATCGCTTATGATATATGCTAGATATGTACTTCTAAGGGTACAAATTCATCAAACCTGTTTTAAGAATATTGGTAGTGGTTAGGAACTTAGCGCGATTGTGGTTTAAGTATTTGAAGTATTGAGTCAATGCCTATTATTTGTATATTACTTACACAAGGACAAACGAGACGGGGTTACATCGTGTAGAAATGTTCCTACAAACTGACTCGCTACGTTACATTGTATTTTAGAGTAAGTATATTACAATAGCAATTCCTGATATACTCGTAACTAAAAGCACCGTTAGATAAAAAAGGCATTGACAGAATTTGTAATTTATTATCTAAGTAACCCATTATTATAACGTCATTAAATCCCCTTATTCAGAGGCTTTGAACTATTCTGGTGATTGGAAGTAAAAGGGGAACCGAGATGGCGTGAAAGTTTACCTTTTTCCGAAGGGTTGTTCGCGAGTAAGACCATACTTTTAACAGTGTTTCAAAAACATTTACATACAATTTAACTTTTACATGAAGTAGGCCGATTATATTGATGGTTACATCTTTGTGTACGGCCTTCTAAACACCTACTCAAAGAAAGTTGTGTGTACGTAAGTACCTATACGGTAACTCTCGTAGCTAGGTCGTAGAATTTGTCACGTTATCATCTTCTGAAAACAGTTTAGTTAAAATCGCCGGCCACATAATGATCTAGTTAGGTCACTGAATGTACAGCGTTTAACTAAAAAACTAATATTTTCGTAATTTATATTATTGTGTTGAACTTTGACAGTAAGCTAGGTGCAAATCGTATTAGACGGAGAACTATCCCCGTAAAATATGACACAATAACGAGAGCAACGAAATTCCTCTAATTAATTTTCCTATAATTATTATCTAGATCCGGGCACCCGGCAGCTGTTCA
The DNA here is from genome assembly GCA_947086415.1 of Pammene aurita. Taxonomy (NCBI): domain Eukaryota; kingdom Metazoa; phylum Arthropoda; class Insecta; order Lepidoptera; family Tortricidae; genus Pammene; species Pammene aurita. The sequence continues at coordinate 21,198,011 of OX352289.1, forward strand.
TCGGTGGAGGTCAAAGCATGCAAACCACTTGAATAATACAATTTCTGGAGTTCTGGGTTGTACAGTCAATGGGTAATTAATAATCTGTTGGGGGAAACTTTGTGCCAAGTGACTTGTAATGTTAAACTTATATAGATGTCATATACACAGGAAAAAGTAACCTAGGCCTCGGGTGGCCAGGGCTGAGAACAAATAAAAATATTTATTAAAATAATTGGATTTGTTCTTCACTTGACTTGTAATGTTATTCATAATTTATCACATACCTAAAAAGTAATATTTTATGTTCTAACGTGAAAATATGGACCCTGCCCTCTATAAATGAGAAACTTCCGATATTTTTACGTAACTACTCCGTTTTTTTCAACTTAAAAGTTTTACCGACCAAGGTATCACTTTGACCTCCACCGATGAATAGCTGCCAGATATCCGGATCTAGTAATAAGGATAATATATCAATTTAACTAGAGGAATCGTAGCTTTCGTTAACGTGTCATATGAATGTTGAGTACTCATTACTCTCACTAGTCATGTCAAACATTGTTGAAGTGAGTTCTTGTGTGTACGGACTTTGTCCTTGAATGGGCTAAGCGAGATCAATTAAGTGCTAGTCCGCCCTTAGCGACCGTGATTGAAAACGTTGACCCAAATAATTCCATAACTTATTGGGCAATATACATCGTGATAGATGATATTAAGTACGTAAATGTTTAGCGAACGAGCTCACTATAAATGCAAATTTCGTATTTTAGCAACGTATAGAGAAGCTCATGCAGTATTAACCATAGATTATATAAGTCCCAGATAGAGTGCGGCTAACAAAATTTTGTGATTCCATAAAGAGTCAGTGTCCTCGTCGTTACGCACTACACACACATACGCACAGCAATAATGAGCCGCTCCCCCGCCATTCGTGTCCAAACGTCTATGCAGTCAAGAGCAGTTAAAAAATAATAAAAACATGCCGTCGTGCGTTGTCAAATGCTGCAGAAATGCCACCGGTCGAAAGAAAAAAACGGATGGGATAACTTTTCACCGTTAAGTAAACAATTCATTGTGTAATCACTAATCACATTAAAAATCAGTAATTTCGTAAACTATTAACTTCATGGTAGCGGTGTTGCCAGGTGGTTGAATAGGGAAACTTCCCGAACGTAAGGGGGTCTATAATCGCCGCGATATGTTGTCAATACGACATTGACGTCCACACTACTAACTATACGTTTTATTTCACGCACGTTTTCAACGAATATTAAAACGTTACCTAATAGTTAATAACTTTTATGCTTTTGTGAGCAAATTATTCTTTATTATTTTTTGAATAAAATTTATAATTAAACATAATTATATATTTCTTAAAATTATTCCAAAAACTTCTTAAAACAAAAAGCCCATATCTAATCGTAGATTGAACGCGCGAAGTTATGTCACCACTACTGATCTGTCAAACTTTCGTCTCATTCTAACTATCGCTCCCTCGCACTCTGAGCGGCTTCAGTAATCGACTGGTCAAGCGATTAGAACGAGATAGAACTATAGTTAGAATGAGAGGTCAGCTCTTAAGTCAAACCGATTGTGTTGATCGATCGAGGAGCTTTTTTAACCAACTTCAAAAAAAGGAGGTTCTCAATTTGACCTGTATGTTTGTATGTTTGTTCGCGATTATCTCGCGCTTGGCTTAACCGATTTTAATGCAGTTTTCAAAAAGTATTTGTTACATTCCAAACAAGGTTTAGTATAAAATAAGGCGTTGTTCATTGATTACGTAAGAATTTTTTTGCCAGAGACACCCTTCCGCCCCTACGTAAGAAAAAAAATAAAATAATCCTCTCTGCAGTAGAAGTAAGACATGGTCAATTCCCCTCCCTCCTTAAATCGTGTTACGTAATAAATGAATACGTAATTACACTTTTAGTTTTCTTCGTCTTAGCGAGGGCACTTCTGTGCCTCCAGATTAAAAAGGTATAAAGTATGCTTAAATAATAGTATTGGGGACGACATGAGAGGCCACCACACTCAACAGTAGTCGTGTAATTTTAATAAATAGTTTATTTAGATTTTTTTAAATTTTACCTTTTAGTCGCCTCTTCAGAAATATATTTCATCAAATTTATTAAGACAGGTGCTTATTAATTCTATTTAAATATATATATTAATCATCTATTTTTTTTTATTCAAAGATACAGTATTCTTAATCGGGAAAATTTGTATTACATGGCAACACTCGTCTGGACACACACATTCAAACCAGCCGCCATCTTGCGTCACAGTTTGTTGTACAGCCATGCTCCGTCCTTTAATTTTTTTCGTCCAAGGTATTAACATAATATTTTTTTATCTTATTATTATTGTATTGGCATATTTGTCCAAGTACTCCAAATATTCGTGTTGCCCTTGTTAATGTGTTGCCATTACTCCACTTACAACTTAGGCTGAGATAAATAAGTAGGTAAAGATCTTGCAATAATATCGTATCCGAAAAAACGGAAAAACGGCTTATCTTGCCTTTGTAGATATGTAGGTATATCTAAAGCCTGACCAGATATATATGATCATGCGCCATGTTGCGGACTTTCATTGGAACTAATTTCTTACACTAGCAATAATTTTAATGATAGATCGTCACTGTTGTCAGTGTCATTGCGACTGTTTACTTGAATAATTGTAACGTGTTGAATATTAAAAAATAAATGACAAAAAATGGCAAAAACTATCATACTCAAGAGCGAGACATTGTAAATAATGTATATAATAAACTGCAGGAAATAAAACGGTGGGGAAATGAAATTATTTCGCTACGAAACATTTCAAATTAACACCAGAGCTGAAAGGTAAGCAAATCAAGATATCACCATACCATACAGAAAAATATACTTTTTGACCATATTGAATTGTTGCCATATAAATGAGAATAATAGCGCCCTCTTGATAATAATCATATATTTCTGGTCAGGCTTTACTAAATTAGTATACAAACAATTACTTTTTCCCAAACATGCTCGGAAATGGCCGCATTTCATTCGTAAATCGAACACGGAAAGTGTTTTATTTTGTTCTTTTCAATTAAAAAAGTTTAAACTCAATGATTAATTTACTCCTCGGAGTAAATTACATGTATGAAATTCCATTTTTGTCCGCTGGGGTACTCTTTTTAAATTTTCAAAATTGCATACAAATGGAAAGGACCAAGGCACATTCAGCTAAGCAAAAACCATTCATTTAAACAGCAGGTCTGCTATCTTGTCTATGCTTTCTTAAAAATAAAAATAAATGTAAGTAATAGTCAGAAAAGTTAGTTGGTTACGGAAAATTACTTCGTTTCGTTGTTTTATTTACTAAATAGAATAAAATAAACTTAGATAATGACTTCCAGCGATGAAAGAAGTACGGAAATTGATAGGATAGTACACCACCAGATTTGAAAGAAGAAGCATACTTAGTAGTGGATTACTTGCTTCTTACTAAGTCAAGAGGCCAATATATCAGGTTTTAAGACCTATGTATGAATTCGAAGGCGACCAAATATACTACATACACGTTTTATGAAGATGTGCTTTTAGCCTATTTTAGTGTTCAATCAGAAAACTAGAAGCCCACTACGGCGTGCTCTATTTATTCGATACTCAAAAAGATTAAACGCGGCATCAACACAACTTAGGCTACGGTTCCACGAGATATATGCTAGGTAGCTAAGTGGTGCGAAGATGTGTGGTTTTCTGAGCGTCGCGCGGATGCGTAGCCAAGGCGTGTATGACAAACGTTGTATGTACAAAAATCTCGCTCCGCTGAGCTGTTTCCACTAGAGCTGGGCTGAGCCAGGATAGGTAAATGAAGCGTTTCTATTGGTTCATGCCAAACACATTCCTCGCAATGCATCCATCATCATCGCACAGCTCTGGTCGCACAACGCAGCCTTATGCAGAATAGACTTGCACTTTTTTCCTACTTTTTTTGTTATTTCCTCACATATTTAAAAAAAGCACAGCGGAAACAGGAATTTTCTGACTCGGAACTAGTACCTAAGTACCTCATCAGAAAATTCCTTTGTTTCCGTACCTCGGCAATAATGTACTATTTCCGTAGTCCAGTTTATTTTGCTGGATGCTTAAGACGATTGTCGCCAGAGTGTCCTTGAGCGTTTCGGCGCTGTGTACCCGCGCTACCCGCTTACCCGTCTCATTGCGATCGTACGTAAATCCGCCACACTGCACCGGAACGATGTTCAAAGAATATGACTTAACACAGAGGCGCGCGGGCAGCTTTATAATAATTATAATCCTTTTGCGGATATTTTTTGATTTCAATACTGTAATTAAGTACTGCAATGGTGATATTTTTAGGAATGCTACTTACTTACCTATTAAATAAGATAAGTAATAACGATCTCAATTAGTAGATTTTTATGTAATAAAATAAAACCTAGATTTTGAATTTGAAGTACAGTCAGCGGCAAAATATTGGTAAAAATATTCTCCGTATCAGAAAAAAAAACTGACTAGCGCAGAAAAAAAACTGAATGCACATCAAAGCGATGTTTTCATGTGAATTTAGTTTTTTTGCTGCGCAAGTGAGTTTCATAGATGGTTATTTTTTGTAGCGATTTTTAATATCAACCGTAAAAATCACTTCTATAATTACGAAAAATTTACAAAACTAAAAAAAGTTTTCAACGGCGCCTAGCCGTTTCAAATTCAGAGATTGCATATACATGAGAAAATTTGTCAAGTTCCGCCGTGACCGGGTGGTCTAGTGGTCAGGACGTCAGCCGCGAAAGCTGAAGACGCCAGTTCAAATCTGGCCTCGGACACCGGAGGGTTTGGTCACTTTTTCTGAAGTATATGACATCTATTTTCAGTTTATATATAGTAGTGTAACTACTTAAAAATTGCAAATCAAAAAATATTGAACAAAATAATTTGATTCGCTTCAAGATTCATAGATGGCAGCACCATCTCTCTCGCTATACCAGAATCACGTAAGTGATTCGGATAGGAGGTGCAAGCACGTACTGCGCATGCCCTTAGAGTATGGTCAACGGCGCCTAGCCGTTTCAAATTCAGAGATTGCATATACATGGGAAAATTTGTCAAGTTCCACCGTGACCGGGTGGTCTAGTGGTCAGGACGTCAGCCGCGAAAGCTGAAGACGCCAGTTCAAATCTGGCCTCGGACACCGGAGGGTTTGGTCACTTTTTCTGAAGTATATGACATCTATTTTCAGTTTATATATAGTAGTGTAACTACTTAAAAATTGCAAATCAAAAAATATTGAACAAAATAATTTGATTCGCTTCAAGATTTAAAAAAAGTTTCTTGAAACATGTCCGTCTGTCCGTCCGTCCATCCGTATGTCACAACCATTTTATTATAAAACATATATTGATGAAAGTTTATTTATCCATAGGTGTTTCTTGTGCCGCTACTTAGTTTTTAGCTAAATTGCTGAAAAAAAAAAACATTAAGGGGAGGCACTATACATAAATATGCCGAACTAAATGTCAAAACAATTTTTTTTTTGCAAATATGAACATTGTGTACCTACATCTACCGATACGGGTTTAAAAATATCTTAAGTATATATAGAGGATTTTTAAAACCTTTTTTATTGAGTCAATATTTTTAGAAATAATCGCTTCGAGAGTCTAAATAATAGTCCCCCCCCCCCCATCTAACTTTTAATCCGTAAGTCCAAAAAAATATGAAAAAAATAAAGAAGATACGGCTTAGTACTTATTTATATGAAAACTATTACACATATTATCGTTTGAGCCATTTTTGAGTTATCTCCGAGAAACTACTTTCTATGGAACCCTACATTATGTTATGCGTGGTCCGATACACTCTTGGCCGGTCTTTTAAAGATATTTGATATGTAGTATTAACCGTTAGTAGTAATTTATTTATTTACTTGTGTTGATAATTAATATAAATTTGCATTTCAGCGAGATAGTAAAGTTTTTTTTCCTTTATTCTTACTTACATTAAACTCTTAAATATCAGCATTTTTTAATTATAATCTCGATCAGGCTTTGCTCAGCGATAGTTAGTACACTGAAATTTGTATGTGTTTTAACCTTTTGAACGCCACGCATCGGACAGAAAAATCGTGCCACCAGCGCCAGAGCGAAATTTGCACGAGCGCACTCAGATACCGTAGTGATTGGAAAACAAAATATCGACGAAACATTTCTTTCCGCCTAATATTAGTGGATTTAGTTAGGCAAAATCACTTTAGATATTTAGAAATCATAATAGTAAAGAATATTCATTTCGTATTTTACTTATACACCTAAAATCAACTTCAAAAATATGAAAATTAATATACAATTTTATTTTATTTTGTCAATATAGCCACAGCACTACTTAAGTGATAACGTCACGCGCTGGCGTGTTATGACGGCTTTGGCGCTGGTGGTACCGAACTTATTATGAATGTTAGAGTTGGGGGTGAGAGATATTCATTCATTTCTGTATCGATATTTCCGTGGTGTAACTGTATGAAGGAAAATACGTTTTTTAAACGAAGGTTTTTTAAGTGATTAGTTGAGTAAAAAAATGTTTAACAATACCATCAAATAAATAAATTTTATGATAAAAACTAATGAACATCGGACAGAACGGGTGTATAGGTAAAAAAACACCTCGCGCACATTTCATTCTTTTGTACCTAAAGAAACTTGGTATATCCCTAATAATGACAATATTCTTTGTTCACTTAAACTCGGTCTCTCACCGATAACATTCATATTGGTTGACATTTTATCTAAAATACCATATCATTATTTTTACTTATTTGGTATGAATGAAATGGACCGAAAGCCCGCGTGTCGTGGTATTTATCATTGTTTAAGGATTAACAAGAACGCGGCGAAGCAATAACATTAAAAGAAACGACATACACATTGTTAGGTTTTAAATACGGCCCTTATAACACGCATTATATTTATTCCATTGCGACTTAAATAAAACTCTAATAATGTATATATTAAAGTAAAAATTTATTATATATACCTTTTTTAACATGACGATATTGTAGTTCCTAAAACTAATCTTCAACACGAATCACAGTTTAATAATTAGTTTTATTATATAATAAAGCTTAAAATGCGAAAAACATTCATAATTACAGTGTTTGGTTAGTGTTCATACAATAATCAACATCGACCACTATGCTTTCAAACGAACAACACTATTTCGAAGTGACGTCACGCCGCTTGACGTGATTACCCGTCAACGGCGAGGAGGGCAGTGCTTTTTTGTTCTTTTAAATAGCTTTGAGGTATTTTCAATTTTTTTCTTGAATTACGGCTTATTTATTTCTAAACGTTCTAGAACGCTCAGACGCAATCCTTTTTCACAAACATGTAAAAGATCAAAAGAATGATCCTCAGACAGAGAATGACCATTTTCCAACAAATGTTTCGCGAAATTGGATCGTTCCGGATGGTTATGTCTATATGAAGCAACATGCTCCTTATATCTTGTGTTAAAACTACGTCCCGTTTGCCCCACATACACTTTATGGCAGTCATCAGGTCATCACAAATCAACTTATACACTCCAGACTTCTTCCCATTCTCTAGTATATCCTTCCCATTACAAAGTCTTGAGCGCAAGGTGTTATTGGTCTTAAAAGCCACATTAATATTGTTGGATTTCAAAGTGTTATGAATTGCATCTGATAACTTTCCGACATACGTAATGCTCGCTTGAAACTTTTTAATGGGATCAGACAATCGTGCAGCATACAACATATTGCTAACCAGACTATTTTGCTTCTTTCTGATGATACCATCCACGACAGACCTATCGTAGCCATTCGAGATAGCTAAATGATAAATATTATCTAATTCCATCTGATAATGCTCATCAGAAAGAGGCACGGTTAACAACCTATGCACATAACAATGAAACGCCGCTAACTTATGCTACCACTGATGAGTGGTAGATGCCGGAATCACCGTGTCGGTATGTGTTGGCTTGCGGTAAATATGGAACTGATGTTTATGATCTACTCTTGTGAGCGTTAAATCAAGAAAATTGAATGAGCCGTTCTGTTCTAGTTCCTTCTTAAACTTGATCTTTGGGTGCTTTGTTATTGAGATCTGTTACAAAAGCGTCCAGCTGGTCCACACTCCCCATCCAACAGATAATCAAATCATCCACATATCTAAAATAATACAAAATATGCTCATTAGCTACAATGTGCTGGTTCTCAAAGTGATCCATAAAAATATCCGCCATTAAGGGACTCAGCGGGGAACCCATAGCCAAACCATCACTTTGCAAGAAATATTGCCCCCCAAACCTAAAATAATTCTGTTTCATACAAATTGTAGTTAGTTCTATTAATTCCTGGATATAGTTGTTGCTTTTCAAAAATATCCCTAAGAATGTTCAAAGTATCCAAATATGGTACATTCGTATGAATGAAATTTTAACTAAAAAGATAGGTGAATGGTAGAGCTATAATAAATATACAAAAATATTTCTATAAAGGTTGTTTATTAAGGAGTATTTTGATCTCTCATTTTGGACGTTTTAACACGTCATGGCGCTGAGGGCACGACTTTTCGTTGACGTGTTTGAACGGCTTTGGCGGTCAAAGGGTTAATCACGCCGACAATATGGTAAAACAAAATCAGAAAAATAAAATTAAGTGGAGGTGATTTTTTTTTCGCTCCAACCCACACGATTCATACGATACACGATAGTGTGTGGTATTATTGGACAGGTCTTTCAAAAAGAATAAGTCTTAAACAACTTTTGGATAAAACGCATATTTTCGTAAATAATAACTCCGAAAATTACTTATTAGTCCATTGTATTGTAGCAATAGCAGGTTTCCGCAACTCAACGATTAACGCCTGTTTTGCGTGACTCATCAGAATAAGTACTAATACATAATAATTGTAGTGTACTTACAAGACTACATTTGTTTTCAGAGCATTATAAGATGCATGAGTTCTGTTTTTTCTCTATTTTTATTTCATTTCTTTATTTAATTTGTAATATAGGTCATCTAAATAAAATAAACTTTTTATAAGAACGTAAATACATGAACACACATACGGGTATATTATCTTAAAAGATAAAAGTTGTATGCGCTATTGATTCCGACAAGACACGTTATGCCCGCACCGCATGAACCCTCTGCAGTTATTTAGTAAAGACTAAATAACTGCAGAGGGTTACTTTGCCTAAAGAGGCACAGTAAGTCCGATATTATTGCTCACGGGCCAAGCACAAGTATTTGTAGTACAAGGGAAGCACGGAGCGACGAGCGACACAGCCTCCTCGTCTCAAAGCTAGCTCACGACTGCCAGCAACGCCGTTTTCGAGCTAGCAACGCACGAAATGTGGAATTATGATCAAGTTGTTTAAGAAAATTTAATCAATTTAAATATCCGACGTTGGGTTTGTAGTGTTCTGTAGTACACATTTTTTAGTTCAACAATATTTTAAATCGAATGAGCCGTTCAGTAGATATAAGCAAAATTAACCGTAAAACGACATTTGGTTACATTTAAATAACGGAGAAACTATACGTTACACGAGTTATTTAAACGTTGACAATGTTGTACATAAAATGGTAATAAACATATATTTTTTTCAAAATTTTTGAATGACCCGTTATTGAGATATATCCTTTAGAAAGTAACAGTTTTTGGCCACAATTAGCGCCTAGCGCCTTGCTGTTATATAATTCACTTGTTATCGGTTATTTTAGAAAAGGGACGAGTAAGTAATAAGAGTTAATTAGAGACTTTAGGGAGAGTGAGATATGTGAGATGTACGAGTAACAACAGTTATATGTTTATACTACAATTATGGTATATCTATTTATTTTAGCAGCCATAAAATTTCACTTTTAACGATATTGTGATACCAGTACCACAAAATGTACAACAAAATACGGCCAAGTGCGAGTCGGATTCGTGTACCGAGGGTGTCGTATATGAATTGGGCCACTAAGTTGATTTAATATGTACCTATAAATTGACTTTACAGGTATATCTCTTTATTACGTGAACAGATTTAATATTTTATTTTCTTTAATTACTATTTTTAATGGACCGTCATTAGGAAAGAGTCTACTCAGGCTATAAGTGCCTAAATCCCATATTTGTATACGTAGGTCGCTTGGAGATAGCCGATATAACAGAGAAAGCACTATTTCACTGACTGTGTATGATAGACATATACCCACAAACACAAGAGTTATGGCCTGTGTAGACTAACCTTCCTGTCCTTTTCTTTTCTAAAAGGTATTCGTATGATAAGTGAAAATAGAATAAGACCATTTTTTCTTTTTTTTTCAGGTTATTTTGCATTCTTCAATCATCCGTGAACACACTACCTACAAAATGGTAAGAATACTTTCAGAATTGCCGAAAATCAAAAAATGATGACATGTGTGACTTAGATTCGTCTGGAGTCTGACCTCTGTCCGTCGGTATGATGTTATCAGGCGACATAAGTAGAGTTTAATGTACTAATTTGACTGAACTTAATAAATTAGGTAAACTTTAACATGTCATTCAATCAATAAATATTTTGATAATCTTTAAAGAAAAATATCATAATTAAATTTCTTATATAGTTAGTATATAATTTAGGCAAATTAATTTAATTTAATGACATGTGTGACTTAGATTCGTCTGGAGTCTGACCTCTGTTCGTCGGTATGATGTTATCAGGCGACATAAGTAGAGTTTAATGTACTAATTTGACTGAACTTAATAAATTAAGTAAACTTTAACATGTCATTCAATCAATAAATATTTTGATAATCTTTAAAGAAAAATATCATAATTAAATTTCTTATATAGTTAGTATATAATTTAGGCAATTTAATTTAATTTAATTGCGGCCAGCATTTTTGGAACCTTTGCCCCGGGTACGTGTCGTCTCGGGGATTAACGTGAAGGCGCGCTTAGAGGGTTAGGTTTTTTACAAAGCTTGTCGCGGATTTTATCTTGTACACTTTTGACGAAGCCTGTGGCAGATTATTACTGGTGTAGATTGGACGAAGTTTGTTGCGGATATCGATTTGTATCCTTTTTGACGAAGCCTACGCTGTAGATTTAAGTCTTGCTTGATATTTAATTATCTCGACATTAAAAGAGATGAAATCTGATTGTTTGTGACTGCTTATTATTCAAGTTTTCAAAGGGTTAGGTATGATAAATTTATTAATCTAAAGGTGCCAATCAATTCTGCCTTATTTGTCCATATAATCGTTTTGCGTCTTGTCTACATATAAAAGGACAAAATAGGCGCAATGAATGATCACGATAAATCATAACACATCGCACGCTAAATACGGTCGCTGTATCGGGCCGCCGCGCCTTATGCCGTACAGGGATTGAGTGTCGCAATGAAGTGCCCCCCGACGGCGCCGGGGTGTATCCGGAGGGATCAGCGGAGCCAATATTTGCCCGCTTCCGACACGCGCCCCGGAGAGCACCTGTTGCATTGCAATTATGATAGGTTTGTGTTTTTGCTTTTGCTAATTTCTTACTACTACTTAGTCGCGTCAGCGTCAATGCGAAAAACTTTCACAAAGTGCGATAGGATGTATGTTGGTATTACCTACCCTGAAAATCTATATGCAATTATGTATATGCGAGGAAACACAAGGCGGAATGTTTACTTTTCTTTTAGGCGTGAAGAGTATATATAATAAAAGCAAGCCTTTAAAGTGTACAAAAGCTTAAGCTATTGGGTAGATCATCCATCACAGCACGGCGGACAGCTTCGCACCTATCGTGATGTTTCGACGTCCCTGCGAAGGTAGCAATAGATGGATCCATCAAATGATTGATGTAGCCCTTTAAAATTAGATTACCAATTAAATTTGAAAAGCATAGGTACTTAATAAGATCGATAATACGCAACACCAATTTTATATACTGTACTTATTTTGACTAACAAAGAAGGAAAGGTAATGTTTTTAGGTCTATCTAGTAAATTGTCATACCCACATATTATGTTGATATGGCTGACCCGACGAACTTCGTAATATATCAAGAGTAGGCCGTAGGCAACCCTACCTCACCGAGTAGCAGAATACCTGCCTGAACCAAAGTTTGAGCATTTTGCACAGTCAGCAAAAAACGAACCTAATTTTTGACAAAAACTACTTCATGGACTAGCAAGTGGGCACGTAGCCCATTCGATAGTCCTCATCGAGAAGTGCCGAAAAAATTATAGTAGGAACACGCAAACCTGTCATTTTAGGTTTTTTTTTTCCTTAAAATTC